>OU342689.1:3757500-5007500 GCA_910589285.2 Mythimna ferrago
AATCCACCACACAGGCCCAGTGTGGATTGGTGGATGTCACATGTCTTAGAATTTTTGGTAGAGAGGAGGCCTGAGTTCCAGCAGTGGGAACATTAAAAATGCTGATGATAATGATGATAATTAATCACTTTTTACAGTTAGTGGTCGCCTCTGAGCAACCAGTTGAAATTGAGGTGCCTCAATTGGTTGAGAGGAAAAAGAAACGTCCAATGAAAAAACGAGTTGTTAAGGGCAGAAAAGAGACTGCTAAAAAACCTAATTTGTCTAGTGATTTCAAATGGAATGATTTTGCACAGTACATTGATGTTATTACTTTGACGGTATGTAGAATTGTATCTCCAGTTTTTACTTTTTTTTAAATAAAATCTTTTGAGTTTGCCTTAAATATCTTTTTTTGTTCGCATTGCGATTATTTGTATATTTCCGTGTACGGAATTCATGAGCATTTCGACTCTATCAGTAAATAAAAAAAGCAAAATATAACGACAATAGAAAAATATTTATTCTACTCATTATTTACATTTTTAATAAATAGTAAATATAAAAACATTTAAAAATATCCTACCGGTATCGGGAACAAGGTCCAACCTACCGGGACTGCGGTGGTTAAAGCTCTAAAGTTATTAATAGCTTTTATTGAAATATAAAAAGATTTGTATTCGGAAACTGGTGGGACTATTGTGCTATCAGCAACCAAATGTTTATTTCATTGTTTCGCCAGTTAGAAGAGCAGAAAGAAGAGATAGAAAAGCGAAAGGAGTCATCGAACTTCAAAAACTCTCCGTTCCAGTGTAACCAATGCTATAAAGGGTTCATTGACAACGACGCCTGGAAGCATCATGTCAGCAAACACGCTCCGGTAAGTTATCATTTATCTACAAAAGTATTCCAATTTGAACAGATATGTAGGCTTAGCTAAAGCTTTCCCGGAATTCAACCAGGGACTGTAGTGTGAGGTGTTTGTGCTGGGCAGTTGATAATAAGCGTCTGAATAATCAGTAGGTAGGTGAGTAATCATTAGCTATGCACTGCAATTCAATTTTTAAGTGTATGGCTCCATTGACGAATGTCTGATGATTTTGCCAATGTCAAGGTATTAGGTGGAAATGGTCGGTACTTTGTCAAGAATACAGTTATCTATTGAGCAGTTTTTGTAGCAATAGGATTCTTCGGTCATCATGCTAAAAAGGGACAAAACATTTATCTACAAAAGTAAGTATAGTCACTTAACAATAGTTACTCTATAGAGGAGTAAAATAAACTGGTAATAACCAACTAGAACCAGTTATAAAATTGTCAAAAATAACTTACAACAGTGTTTAAGTCACTTTTTCACTTAATATGTTGAAGTTTCTAAAGTTACAACAAAAATGTGGACATTATGCTGCATTTGATGATGCAATATAATATAATATAATATTAATATATAATATAATATAATATTCCACAACTATCACACAACGTTGTCTAGTCTCAAGCTAAGCAGAGCTTGTGTTATGAGTACTAGACAACTGATAAACTTACTTATATATATTTCTAAATACATACATATTATAGAAAAATTACACCCATGCAATGGGTGCAGAGCACTCGAACAGCGCGCAGCGTGCGCCCAAAACATAACAAAATGAACTCGTATCTCGGGCACTTAGGTATTATAATTTTATTAGTCCTTTGGAACTTAAACGACGAAAAGCAGTATTAAATAAATTAATAACAAAAACTGTTACCTGCTATAGACAAGGCCTTTTTGATCGATAAACTTTATTCTTGCTTTTATTTTTTCAAACTGGGAAAACCATTCTCTTCCCTGTATGTTTAATGATTCAACATTTAATTTATTCTAAAAACAATATTATTAAAATGTGCATTATTTTGTGTTCAGAGCGCAGGCAGCATAGAATGTGAAGTCTGCAAGTTTAGATTTAAAACCAAACGCGCCTACCAGAAACATGCGTCCAATCATGAGAAGAAATATGCCTGTAAATCATGTCCGTACATATCTACTAACACGTAAGTACAATATCGTCTTATTCACACTAACACACTTTAAAATCACCATTTATTTTGTACCTTTTTAATAATAATAGTGGACCAAAAATGCTTCCCTGTGACAGACCTAAAATTTCTCTATTATTTTGCAATCATTTTATGTTGTTTCATCTAGGTTTAAGTTGTTATTGAAAACTTGTTTATATAAGACAGATTATATAAAAGTTAGTGTTTTTCTAAAATTAAAAGATTTTATTTGTTGGTGATCAACACAGTCGAAAGCTTCAGTTAAGTCAATCGATTTATCATCGATTGACTGTTTATTCTGTTTAGAAGTTGTGATTTTCCCTATTTTGTTTTCAGATTAATAAATAATACTCTCTTTTATCAGGACTCAAGCTAAGCAGCATCAAGGGTGGCATAAAGGAATTACTTTCAAGTGCAAATTCTGCGATGAAATCTTTACGTAAGTATATTCAATACACATCTCATAATTTGTTTATGCAACATATTTAAATACCGAAAAAAAAAAACAATCATGAAAATGGTAACTTGTTGAAGATTGGGTCGATTTTATAGCAAAACTTTTCTCCCGCCAGAATATGGACTTCTTACATGAGTCACGTTCGCATCAAACACCCTTCAGAGTTCATTTGTGGTTTCTGTGGGTACTCCTTCATCAGCAAGTTGGGTCTTGCCATGCACAAGACTATGATGCACAAGGATGTCCAAGTGAGTACCTTTGATTTGATATTTGCAGCTGTTTTGGTCGACGAAAAAAGTGGTATACGTCATATTTGACGCAAATAAACTCTTTTTCAACTCTTTACTCTCGCAAAGCAACAAAATTAATAAGATAACTCACACAAAACCGAATTATCTTTTGCAATTAATTTTGAACTCTATTTAAAAAAACTTTAAGTTCATTATAAATCAACACAGAAAAATATCACAGACTAATTCACCAACAAAAAATAATAAAATATATAATAATTTCATGTATTTTTGTAAAAATTTTCTTTATGTTTAGGAGAATGTGAAAACAGAAGAGAAGGTAGAAGATGGGCCGTACTGCAAAGAGTGTGACGTCAAGTTCATATCGACGGAGGCGTACAAGAGACACATGGTGATGTCGGTCAAGCACACGGAAAGTACAGACTCTATGTAAGTTGACATAATATAGTTGCTGTTAGCGCCTTCGCCTTCGTGAAAATTGAAAATTGTACCAAAGGAACATCTCCAACAACAGGAACAACTCCTGGGAGGAAAAGTCTTATACAGATACCGGCACGGATCTTGAGCACTGGCTTCAAGTTGCGCAAAAGTCAAATATCTATTTGATATAACTCTATTTGATAAGTTATAAAGTTCACTTTTGTTTGTCAACAGTAAAGGCTGCAGGACTTGTGGTGCGACGTTCGAGAATTCCGAAGAGTTACGGCTGCATCATCGTAAGGAACACACGCGGAAGAGGCCCAAGAACTACGGGAAGAAACGCTCTAACATGACTTGGCCTTCCAAATGCGAACACGTATGTATTAGTATGCAACACAAGACGGGATTATCAACCCACGTCTTTACAAGCGAATTTAGACCGTAAGTTGAGGAACATGAGGTTAAAACAGCTATTGTTCATTAATTTAAAAAAGAATCTATGCAATCTCTTGCATGTTCTTCTCCATATGTGATAGTCGGTCTATCCGTCACTTGGCTGTATCTCATGAACTTGATATTTAGAGAATTTTTACAGATGATGTATTGCTGTTATTGCTATACAATAAAATAAATATTTAACTGGGGCTCTCTTACAAAAGACGTGATTTTTTTGCCGTTTTTATAGATTTTCGTGAGCGAGTCCGTCTCGCATTTGGCCGGTTTTTTATTTTATTCTATATGATGTATAAGTTTTTGCGTTAAATAATTTCTTAGAGCAACATAATTGGTTCCAGTGTACAGAAGTGATCGCGAACGCGCGCGAGTACTGGACGCACTTCCGGCGCGCGCACCCCGACAAGAACTACCCCATACAGAAGAACCACGTCTGCGATGTTTGTGGCAAGAGCTTTAGGGTATGTATTTAACGACTTAGCTACCGAGCTCACGAATCTGCGAACCATGATAGATAATTATACTCTATAATACACCAAAAAAAAAAAGTAAAAAACTAAAATTCTTGCAAATAAATCATCATTCCATTTCGTTTAAAACCCGACTACGACAAAAAAAACGACGTTGTAAAAGTATGAAACAAGATTTTCAGGATGCTGAAAAAAAACAAGGTAACTGGAAAAACAAGAACAGAAAATCTTGTTTCATACTTTTTCAGCGTTGTTTTTTTTTGTCGTAGTCGGGTTTAAGATTTTACTTTTTTTTTTTTTAATAAATTTGGTGTTAAATCACTTTGTATATATGTATACACCGCTAAATTTTAATCGTTTTAATCCCGTGGAGGGTCGATCCGAATCAAAAAATAAGTTAGTAGTTAGTAGTCGGCGTTGCGTACAAACTATCTACAGGTCATTGGACTCGCTCAGCTGACGTTTTCTTAAAGAAATTAATTTCGTACATGCGTAAATTAATACGAGTTTTGAAAAAAAGGTACTTTATTTTTTTTAATTTTATCTTTACAAATCGATAATGTTTCATGTACCAGATCGACCCTCCACGGGATTAAAACGATTAAAATTTAACGGTGTATACTATTTACTTGGAAAAGCTAAATTGTCAAATTAAGAACTAGGTAATTAATGTAAAACGTCTGTTCATTAGTGAAACAGTGAAACAGCTGCGTAGACCCCCTTTTAAGTGATACCAAGCACGGCGTATTTATCTCCATTTTTATTTTTAATACATTACTTTTTGTCGGCTAAGGGGCGCTTATCGAGTTTTGTGACACGTCACATAGCTTATGTTCAGCGGACGATTAAGACGGTTCTAACGATACCTCATAATTATGTCGAGTTCCGAAAAGTAGATTAGGAGCTATGAGGAAACAGATGAACATACTCACATACATACATATACATACACCGTTAAATTTTGATCGTTTTAATCCCTTGGAGGGTCGATCCGGTACATGAAACACTGTCGATCTGTAAAGATAAAATTAAAAAATAAAGTACCTTTTTTTCAAAATTCGTATTAATTTACGCATATACGAAATTAATTTCTTTAAGAAAACGACCCTCCACGGGATTAAAACGATCAAAATTTAGCGGTGTACAGCCTGTCAAAATCATAACCCTCCTTGGCTTTGCCGTAGTGGGGTAAAAATAAACTTTCAATAGAATGCTTGACTGTTATACAACCTGGTTAGAGTAGCGGTTTAGGTATTGACTACTGCGATGGGACTGCGTTGCGTCGCGTCATACAGACGTAGGTTGTTATAGCAAAATACAGAGTTGAAATGAGTGTAACTCAATATGATTTAAAAGAGTGTATAGCTATGGAGTTTCCTGCACGTTCTTCTGCATAGGAGATCTACGCTTTGGAACGTGCAATTTAGCTTCACTTTTTTTTTTGGACTGACCGACTTTTGACTATTCAAAAGTGCCTGCAAATGGTCTATTTGAAATAAATAATTTGATTTGATTTGAATGTGTTAGATAGAACAACGAAATCTTGAAGGTTTGTTTTTGGTAAATGAATTATACTCTGTAAAAAGTCATAGAACAAAAGTTGTTGTTTATTATGTTAGTAATACAGTCCTGCACGGTTTGTTTTACAAATAACCCTTTATAATGTCTCCTATTTCCACAGGGCAACGCGTTCCTGATATACCACAAGCGCACGCACTCGGAAGAGCGAGCGTACAAGTGCTCTCAGTGCGACAAGGCGTTCTTCAACCGCGTCAACTTGAATGTCCATGAGAAGACGCACTCCGACAACCGGCCTTACCCCTGCACCGTCTGCTACAAAGCTTTCAAGGGAAAAGGAGCGCTCAATAGACATTTTAGAGTGAGCATTTAGTTTTGTTTATACATTTTTTTTCAACACATTTAAAAATATAAAAAACTAGCCTTTGCCAGCGACTTCACCCTCGTACATAAAATATTGCCTATGTCACTCAGGAATAAAGCAGCTTTCTATCGGTGAAAACATTTTAGCAATTGGACCAATGCTTTCAGACACAATAGATCTTTTAGGTCGCAGTGACTACATCCCCTACACTATGGGTGATGCATAGCCCCTTATCTTCTAAATAATAATGCTTTCAGAGATTACCTCCTACAAACAAAAAAACAAACTTTACCTCTTTTTTATTTATATTAGTTTAGATGGTCGTCGGTATCGAGAATAGGGTCCAAGGTACTGGATAGTCCGGGCGTCAAAGAGAAGACCCTCGTCACAATACGAACCGTGTCCAGGACTATCGCTTTCTGAATCAAGCTTTAATCCAGCCACCTAATGAGAACTTCCTGAGGTGTTAGTTGAAGTACGTGGCTATTAAACTTTTGTCTCACTTGTCTCATTGTGGCACGATTATCGATATCGGTAATTGTACCGATGTCGATAGTGCCATAATGCCAGATAATAGCTAAAATGATGGCCAATAGTTAATAAAATATGGATACGGATTTTGTTTTTTAATAAGGAAGATGGGAACAAATCAATATCTAACTACGCTGGATGGATTTAAAGAAAATGATATGGCATCATCGACCACGTCATAGCTTACCATCAAGTGAGCGAGACAGTAGTGGTAATTCACGAGCTTATTAATAATAAAAACAAAGTGCCCAAAATTACTGCTTATTTCCTAGAATTAGAAACATGCTTAATTTTCAAGTTACTTTAAATTTTCATTTCAATTGTATTTAGCACTACGATCGGCCGTTGACCCCGTAGTCAGATGTCGGTACTTTAATTGAAAAGGTACTTGATATTAAAGATTTAGATTTCTTATCGTCATGAGATATTGATACCCATACCACGGTTATCGAGTACTGCTAGCTAATTTAAGTGGGCTTTTTATTTTCCCGCAACATTTGGGTTATGAGAACCACCCTTACTACTTTCTAATACAGACGCTTTCAAGATCAAAATGATAACCCAATGATTGGCAGTTGACTGAACAATACACCAACCATCAGGCAATGATATCATATTAGGTAGATACGTTACTACTTATATTTTAAAATTTAAAGTTATTAGATTAGGCAAAACGGGATAGAAGTAAAAGTTAAAACGTCAAGGAAATAAGATGAGTTACATAGCTAGTTCCTCGTTCAGTTTATGACGTATGATATAATAACATTGCCGGCAGGTGCATGAGGAACTGTACTCGGAGGTCAGGCCTCATCCGTGTTCTGTCTGTAAGAAAACTTTCAAGTTTAAAGGAGCGCTAGATAGACACTTCTTAGTGAGTATTTTTAATACTTACTAAACCTACTCTACAACACTAGTGTTTATTGATGTGTTTGGGTTTCATTTTATAAAATTACGCTGGTGTTTTTAATCGATACTCATTTCATTGAAGTGCAATTCTGTTTTAAAAATTATAACTTGGGAAATTACACGCCAAGCCACACATTTTTTTATTGGCCATATGATTAAATTTCGCTTTTTATAACTAAGCAAACGGAAAAATGAGATAGCATTGTAAAAAAGGCGCTAACTAAATATCCTTAGTTCCAGAGCGAACGAAGCGAACTCGGAATTGTAGGGCACTCCGACACGGACAGGTTAGGTTAGAAGATTAAACCAGGAGCGGAGCGTAGAGGAGATCCTGCCTTAACCTTCGAGGTTCTTTTTAAACCACTCAGAATGTGGCTTACATATAAGATAACTAATGACTAAGATAGTATCATTCAGACGCTCGTTAATTGTGGCTAACTTAATAAAATAAATTAATTTAGAAGGGAAAGTAGATTGCTAGAGGCGAATAATGCTATTAAAAACGGGTCTGTTTAATTAGTCTATTATTACTTACTATGATTTATAAGGATAGTTTTATAATACGCACTGTTCTTGTCAGACTAATTTAGTCCTTTCTTACGAAATACACCATATCTTCAAAAATTAGGAAAAAAAACCGGCGAAAAATTCCACCACTGGGGGGTCCAGAATCATGTACTGGATCCGTGGTATTCGTTTGTGCGTCGAGGTCAAAGACACCCTGTATAAAACGTATATCTATATAATAGATTTTATTGAGGATTTCCAAGGAGGTCATTTCATTACATCTATTATTATTGTTCATTCGTCACTAGTCGGCACTTTCTAACTAGTTGGCATCTCTTGCTGATCACCGACTATTAATGTGAACCGATAACCGATTCTTCCGAATAGTCGATCCATACCTTCATTCTTACTCTCTTTTGTTACAGAGCCACACTGGTCAGAAGCCCTACGAATGCGAAGTATGCGGCAAAGGTTTCTCCCAATCAAATAGCAGGAAACTTCACGTTCGCACGGTACACTTGAAGCAACCCGCCCCCTACGTCAGTCGCAACCGCCTCGAGAGACGGAAGCAAAGCGCCAAGGAGCCGCCGGCGCAGCAGTTTGTATACTGAAGATGCTATACTCAAGAAATCATATGGAAACTTAATATGTCCTAAATGAAAATTTCGAAGTCATGATCTACAAATTCGTTACCTTTCGCCTACTTGGTTGTCTCGCAGCTTAATTTCATTCTAAAACAACTCAATGAATGTATACAGCGATGCAACGAGTAGTTTTTTTTTTCCATAACATATGTTGCCCCGTTGTAATTAATTCTGTATTGTGGAAGCATTCACAAACATATAAACTCAGTGCCTTGTGTATGGCACTCAGACCCGGAACAACTCTGTAGGCCATGTAAATATTGGTTCCGTGCGGGTATCGAAACCACGACACAGTTCAGCAGCCAATCGCTGAACCATTGGGCCAATCGTGCCATCAGATATTGACGAGCATATCGTAACGCGCGGCGGTTCAATCGTAAAGGTGACGGCTTCGTCCATCTAGCTAGCCCGCATGGCAAAGGCCTCCTTTTACCTTTTCGCGGCAAACCAAGACAAAGATGGCGGGCCTAGCTTGACTCCTAAGGTGTACCGTAGAGGGCCTTAGTAACATGGTCGTATTATGTTTAGTCAGAAATTTAACTTTTATAATTATATATATTTGTTTATTTATGTACATTTTAGTATAACTAAGGAGATTGATCTTATTTATTAGTTGAACGTGAAGGTTGAATGATTTTGTTTGTAGATTTTTTTTCTCTACAGTATAGAGGCAACAAATTTTGATGTGCCAGGAAGTTATTTTTGCTTTAAATTATGTAGTTTTTATACATACTTACATTTATAATGAATTGTATTTAGAATGTAAGGTACATTTCGTTCTGGATATGGCTCGCATCGAGTCTAGTAAAATTATGCAATATTTCGCCACCAGTAAAGGCGTGGTTTGGCAATAATGGCGTGACGTATCGTTAATGTAGTTTTATGTTTACTGTACTGCAAATGCATAAGTACAGCCATCATCTAGCAGCTATTATAATACTATAGGCTCACATTATCTTCCTGCCCTTGTCCCGTTTTATTTGAGGTCGGCGCAATATTTTCACCGACTTAAAAATGAGGAGTTTATATGTTCGGCTGGATGTATATTTTTTTATTTCCATTCTGTCCTGTCGACCGTCCCGTTGTACTCCCTTTTCTTTCGTACCTATCAGTCTAAACAATCTATCCATCATTTCTTTATCCTCTCTCTATCCATTTAAAATATTTGTACACACAACAAATATGTGGAATATGGATCTTAGGGCTGAAACTGCGTAAAGCGGACGACCGCGCGGTTCCATACAAGAGTTCTCCGTTTTACTATGTAATAATATATTAAGTTCTCCATCAACGCGAGTACCTGCAAACCGTTAAAGTTGAACTACCGACACTTCGTAGGTAATAATCCGGTTTCTGCGACGGGGAACGTCCAATTCACGCGTGCACACGCGCTTTGTCACGCGACGGTTGACCGTCGCGGGCGCCCGCTTAACGCAGCGTCGGCCCTAACAGCCTTACGGCAAATAGTGCCCTTCTGCCCAAAACGTCAGGGTTTCACACGCGATATTATTTTTTCAATACACTTGCTCAGAAAGTGACTCTTATTGCACTGCACTTTGGTACATAATGATCCTTGTTACCAAACTGTGACATTTTGATTACCATTACGCACTAGAGCTATAATGTAGTTAAAACCCTATTGTCCAACCTCTCCCCCGCCATAATCATATGACATGTATCGTATCAGGATGGGCGCAGCTCGTCCCCCACGAGTCGCCTCATCCCTCGTTTATTCATTTCAGTGAGTGTATTAAAAGCAGAAAACAGATATATGAAAACAGATTTTTACCGCCACAAAAGTTTACTAGTTTTACAGTTATTTTCTTCACAAGTGTATTGAAAAACGTCGTATGATACACGTGAGTAATTAATGATTACCGTTCTCGACTCTCTTAAGACCCTCGCAATGGCTCGGGTCGTAATACCGCCTCGACGATAATCACTAACATTACACACTTATATCATAATGTACTATTATAACAGTGCAATTATAGCATAATAATCAATTTTATACATAGAAGTGAGAAGTTTTACACTTATTTTCTCGAGTATTATTTTTACCTTTGAAACACACATAATTAACAAGATCGATGAATCTTGTAAATTATAATTAGTTGCAATAAGGCACATTAGTTGTGATTGTTTCATGTACCTAATGCGCTATAAAATAGTAGGAAATAAATTATTTATAATTATATTTGGTGTTTCTTTTTTTCCCAAACTGTCAAAATTAGCTGTTATTCTTGTCATAATTTAAAAAAGGTTTCGACTAGTTCACAAAAAACTAGCTCATAAAAGTGTCTGGAGTTATGGACAAAGAATAATTATCACGTTCTCTCTGGGCAGAATATTTTAGCTTTTTTTTTATGGTGGGTAAAATCATCCAATGACATCCCCCGCTCTTGGGCGGAGCGGGAGATAGTGTCAGACTCTTACTGACTAAAAGATCCACCCCGTTCCTTCTAGCCTTCATAGAATATTTTAGCTGACGAATACAAAACAATTCGTGGTGGAATCAAATACTTGTAAGCACTAAGAAACTGATACCGATTGATACCTTCAGCGCACAGTATCAATTGCGCTGCGGTTCCATTAGAGGTGTGCAAAGCTGCCGTAAGCTGCGTTGCTATTTACCAGCACCAATAAATAGACTTTATCTTGATTTACAAAGCGCTTAGCGCATCATTAGACTTAGCTATAGTGATAATTTCATAGCTTAGCTGCCTACCTCGTACAACTCAATTGGAATCACAAACTTGTGAATGGCGGAATAAAGAATAAGTGGAATCTGTAGAATCCATGTATAGTTATCGGCACGGATCTTGAGCGCTGGGCTTCAAGTTGCGCAGAAGTCAAATATTCGGTCTCTTTATTGGTGCGACGTAAGACGCGGGGGCGGGGAATGTCAGCGATTGGCTCGTCGCGCCATCGTGTCATAAGACTTAACTCCTGATTTGTTCCCTGCGCGTGCTGCATGTATCTAACAACGACGACGAATGGCTCGCCAATGTATGGAATGCGCAAAGCGATCCCCACTCTGCCGCCGAGCGCTCAAGATCCGTGCCGATAACTATAAAACAATATTAAAGAGTTCACACCTTATTAGTGTCGTCAAAAATAAAGGAAAACCTTTCCCGATAATAGTTGGACAGGACTGTATGGCACTCCATTCTACGCTAACTCCATACACAAGTTTTGGATTCATCTAGAGGATTTTAGGCAACGGTCGCATTCTTAATAACGTAAAATGCTGTTATGGATTGGCGCCGGGTATTCAAGATTGGCGCAATAAGATATATTTTTAAACGTTAATAAATGTTTTCGTCATTGGTTTGCGTTTACGCCCAAGCGAAACGCATTTTGTCGTGCGTCAACGTCAAATGTCTCTTCACTTCTGACAGCCAATTATCAGGCAATCAGCTGTCATGATAGTGACATTCATTTGTATTACTTCGTGTTGTGCCGAGTAATTTATCTGAGAAAACAATAAAAATATAATAATATCATAATCGTACGATACGAGGCATGTTGAAAAGAGGTAAACAACTGATAGTGTAGTTAAAGTCTAAGCTCGTGAGCAAAATGTCAGCGTCTCCGTCGAGTCCCGATGCCGCGCATCCACGATTTTTAGAGAAACCCATTCTAAACCTCGGTGGTACAGTATTTCAGTTGCCTTTTTAATTTTTACGTAGTTTTAAAATCCCCTACTAACACATTTCTTTAGATAAAGTTAGGTTAAAACCATCTGTGTTAGCGGTGAATATTGATAATGATCCTGATAAAATACATTATTTGATTTTCTCCTTGTGTTCTTCTAGTATGCCCCTAATTGAATTTCAGTTAAAGAGTTCACATTATGGCATCAAGCACATAGCCACTGTTTTATATTAAAATGACATTATCTTTTCGCTGTGATAACGTCAGAATTTATATTCAAGAAATTAAACTTAAAAGCATTGTGTTAAAGGTTTGTTTGCAATGAAGCAAGTTTTTATCTGCATTGTCAATATTTTACAAATTCTGTATACAATTCACTATTTATCAAAGCATTCACGATAACATGATTCTTCAAAAATTAATTGCTAACTGTACATTACTATGTACTTTATTACTATATCACTGCTGGGCAAGGCAAAAAATAGGAAGCCTTGCATTCTTTCCATTGTCTTTGATTCTATGTAACTTATTTCCAATTCTAAGGTACTATCCAATATCTATACTACTAACAATTAATATTATGTGAATTAACAATTTTCTTAATATCTTGTTTCAGTGCCGTTCTCTTTGATTCCTCCAGCTAGAACTAATTTATTTATGACACTGTTGTCACAAAACTACTCAAAGTTAATGGATTATTTTGGTAGTCAATGTGGAGAACGTACTTACTTATTTTATTTTACTTTTTCATATTTAGTCCTACATGAAAGTTAGCTAGTTTTAGTTAGTCTCAGCCTAAATATAGAGAGTTCTAAACAATAGATTAACTTTGCAAAATTTTGCACCCTTGGCGATCATCTTGTCTTTTTGCCTACCATCATGGGGAAAGGCAATATTATTATTATAATCAATATCATATTTATAATCTAAATAATGTGGCATTCAATTGGTACTTGACAATTTTTTTTATTATTTATTTACTATACATTATTATACACTATTACATATACGAAAAGGAAACTAAAACACATACATACAATGGGCTGCCTTATCGCTTTCCGCGATCTCTTCCAGGCAAGCTGGAATGGACAGTAATGGCCTGTGTTTTTATTATTTGTGTCAAAAAGTTTATCCAATAACACAAATATAAATAATATTCAAAAACCATTTAAAATGAAGTTAGTTAGAAATTTTCCAAATCTGGTGGAAGGGGAAATTGTCAAGTAACAAAAAATGATGCACAAACATGTAAAAAAGAGATGGTGAGATGTTCCCAATAAGTCCACTCTTCCTAATACAAATATTACGAATGCTAATTATTGCTTCATTTTATAGCTAATTTTGGTGCAGTTTTCAGTAAAAGATTCATTTTTTGTGTTATAATATGTTATTTAGTACAGAAATAAAACACTGGCAAGTACCCAATTGATGAAATTCCTTAAATAGCCACTAGACATGCTTCATGAATTTGGTACCTTTAAAATAAAATTCATAATTTAAAATTTATGTAAAAGTCAGTATTTTCAACTATCACATACCATTCTCCAATAACAACTAAACCCATTATCATTAGTATGGTACTTTAGAAAAATGTTACTTGAGTAAGTACTCGGAAAACTGGGAATGTACCTATAGCAAAATGTTGGGTTTTCCAGGTTTAAGAATAGCCCTGGTCCAGTTGGCAGTGGGCATGGACAAGAAGAAAAATATAGCAGCTGCAGTAGAACAAATACATAAAGCAAAGTTCAATGGAGCACAACTTGTAGCACTTCCGGAATTCTTTAATGCACCCTATGGCACTAGTAAGTAGTTCAGAAATATTGATGAAACTCAACTTTGATTAAAGTTTTGTGGAAGGTAAATAGAAATTATAGAAGGCTTCTAGAAAGGACTTGGCCAGTTTTTGTGTGGGTATTACAATAGTTATTTATCAATTTTTTAATGTATACCTACCAATGATTTATGTTCAAAAATATGAGCACATTAAAGTGCTTTATAGAAAAATCTCAAAGAACTTGTCATTACGACGACAGACTAATGATGATAGTGCATCAAAAACTAAAGTGCACACTTTTACTCGAATTTTCTATTTGGCTTCTAATATTTAGCGATAAATTAGCGACAAAATTTTCGTGTTATTAAAATTAATATCCGTGATGGTGGGCAATCCAGAGTCCACCATACTACCTTCCGCATGACGTAGGTCCTCATCGGACGTGGTTCGTTCGGGAGTTTCCTGCACCGGATTTGTGCGGAAGTGACGTCCGGGTGTCGCCACTGTGTGGAATGCCCGGAGGACACGGTGGAGCATACAGTCGAGGTGTGCCCTGCTTGGGCGGAGCATCGCCGTGCCCTCGTGGGGGCGATCGGCGGCGGAGACCATACAATGTTACAATACAATGTTACAGAATACTTCAATGAGTATGCGGAGAGCGTACCGGACGGCGAGTCCTCCCGTGCCCTTCGGCGCGCCGCAATGGAAGCCGGCGTGTGTGTGGTGGGCGGCACTCTGCCGGAGCGCAGCGGAGACGACTTGTACAACACGTGCACCGTGTGGGACAACAGTGGGAACCTTATCGCTCAGCATAGAAAGGTACAAAAACTTCATCAACAATTTAGCATAGATCAGAACCTTGCATCAAACCCAGAACAGCTTTCTCTGGCTATAAGGACTGAGCTTTATGGTGTGTCCAGACCTGGCGAATCCTCCGCTCGCGAGGCACCCAAAAGCCGCTTGCGAGTCGCTTGCGAACAGCGCGGATGCATTTCGCGCACGGCTCGTTCGTACAATATAAAATGCACGCGCGCAGTTCGCAAGCGGCTCGCGAACGGCTCGCGGGCGGCACATTTGCTAGTTCTGCACGCACCATTAGGGAAGGCAATTTGTATAATCACGATTATGGCCAACTTTTTACAACTTGACTAACTTTTGAACAAAGTGTAGTTTCTCATTTAAAACAGAATATTGTCTATATAAACTGTTGATGGCTGGAGACGGAGTGGAAGGCCAAAGAAAAGATCGATAGATTATGTGAGGTGTGATATTAAAGAAAAGGGAGGTAAAGATAATGCGGCGGGTGACAGGACAGAATGGCAAAAAAATAGGTGTTGTTCTGACTCCAAGTAAAATGGGACAAGGGCAGGAAGATGACGATTTCTCTATATAGACTGCCAATAGATCTTTTACTGAGAAATATTCTTTAATATAACAATAGTGCTGATTTCGTGTTACATGGCCCAGATTTCGTTGGTAACATGTGCTATAGCTGTCACTAAGACTGTTTCCACATAGGTTTAACATCTCACCTGTGATAGTCGTCGTCTATGGGTGCCTCTAAAGTCTGAGGGCTTGCGTTTGCCTAAATGTCCCGTAAATCTTGGGAGCTACGGCATGTGCGTTAAATTTCACTGGCATCAAACAACTACAGCAATAGATACTGCGTGGTGGTAGAACTGATCAATGCGGCCGTCTTCCGCGGTAGTATTTTACGATTACCTTCGCTTTCAGGTGCACTTATTCGACATAGACATCCCCGGTAAGATAACGTTCAAGGAGTCGGACGTGCTGTCTGCTGGAGATCACATCACGACATTCGAGTACCTCGGCGTGAAGATAGGACTCGGCATCTGTTATGATCTAAGGTTTTTCGAGATGGCGCAAGTTATGTCTAAAGAAGGTAACAAGAATAACTGATTCCTTTTCTACCCAAGTTTTTCTTCCACGCTTTCAGCCACCTCCTTCATTCATATTACTGCTTCTCAGAAGGAGGTGACCGCCTCCCATTCCCTCTCACTCCGGACCATGGCCTGAACCAGGGCCCGGCGGCAGTGAACGCTGCCGCCTCACGCCCCCACGAGAACACGGTGGTGCTCCGCCCTCGCGGAGCACACCTCCGCCGTAGGCTCCACCGTTTCCTCCGGGCGACCCGCACAATGGTGACACCCAGGCGTTTCTTCTCGCCGAATCTCAGTCAAGAACCTCCCGAAACCACCGTATCCGGTGAGGACCTGGCGATGGCCTGATCGTGGCGTGCCCAATGAATTTAAAATCTGCTTTTCAGACTAACCCCTAATATTACTATTAACTAACAATCAATTAAGAAGGTCAGATAGAAATGTCTGTAAAATACCTAGATGAGTAGACCTCTCGTGAGCTGAAAACAAGAAGAGGCAAAGCTCTAGCTAAGCAATGTATCGACAGTAGGGAAGCGCCTACTGTAGGTACCCTGCTCTGCACACTCGCGGCCATCCGTAGCATATAGCACATCTCTGGTGTGAAAGCACCCTACCTCTCCGTATTGAATGCCTAAGAGATTAAGTCTGCCTTTTTACCCGACTGCAAAAAAGGGTTATGTTTTATTATTATGAAGTTGAAGCAAACAAACAAACTCTGTACAAACAGATGAAGACAACTGAACTACCCACTATTTCAGGCTGTTCCGTCCTCATCTACCCTGGCGCCTTCAACATGACGACCGGCCCTCGTCACTGGGAGCTCCTGGGCCGAGCCAGGGCCAACGACCTACAGCTCTGGGTGGCTCTGGTCAGTCCTGCCAGAGACCCGGCAGCTGATTACGTGGCGTGGGGACACACGATGCTGATCGACCCCTGGGGCTCTGTGGTTAAGGAGCTGGATGAAAAACCTGGACTATTGTGTGCTGATATTGGTGAGTGATACGAAATGAAGATTTTCTTGTCTTGTTAAGAATATTTATACGAATCTTCTATAGGTTAAAACGAGAATTCCCAAACTTGGACTATATTTCCGCGAGACACCATAGCGGCGCGACCAGTTGTATCGTCATGGTGTCTCGGTGAAATATAGCCCTAAGCTACCAAACTAGACACCATGCAGACACCAGAGTCGCCACACGTCCAAACTGGTCGCGCCACCAAATTGGTTGCGCAACCAAACGCACACCAGGTGAGTAAGTGTCTATAGAGCGTTATACATTTTGTTGGTAGCGGCGACTGGTCGCGCCGCCATGGTGTCTCGGTGAAATATAGCCCTTAAACAGTAGGAAGTTCGGGTGAACGTGTAGGATAGAGTGGCAATGACGATACTTTATATTACTGCAGTATCAATATTGGATTGCCAAAATTTAATCATACCATCTAAATGAAAGGCATCGCGATGGAAGTCCAATAGTTCCGCGAGTTCAAAATTAGGGGAGGGGTCCAGCAAAATCTCATCTGAAGGTAGGAGGGCGACAATAAAAATGTCACGTACAGTTGCCATCACGGATCTTGAAAGCTCGGTGTCAGAGTGGGGATCGCTTTGCGCATTCCATACATTGGCGAGCCAATCGTCTTCGTTGTTAGATACATGCTGCAACGCAGTGAACGAATCAGGAGTGACGTCTATGACGCGATGGCGCGGCCAGCTAATCACTAACACTCCCCGCCCCCGCGTCGCACTTCGCACCACTAAAGAGACCGAATATTTGACTTTTGCGCAAGTGTTCAAGATCCATGATGGCAACTGTATACTTCGTAATAAACATTTATAAAACTTATAAAATTAAACAACCAGGCATATGCACAGTACCCATTAGGAATCTATTGTTAGGGAGATGAGATTTGGTGAAAAATGATAGGACATATCTACGAATCTCACCAATGAAAAAGGGTGTCCACATTTTGAAAACTACTGTCTAGTTATCACGTTTCATGAGTGTTCATCCTGGTGACAGACAGACGAACAGTGGAGTCTTAGTAATAGGGTCCTGTTTTTACATTTCGGTTACGGAACCCTAAAACATGCCTCACAATGGTCGCCCCCAAGGTTGAAGTTGACTAGTTGATCATATTACGACTCTTTAGTCTTTGTCACAAATACTTTTTCTTTCTGTCCAGATCTGAGAATGGTAGAAGAAGTCCGTAGTCAAATACCAGTGAGGAGTCAACGAAGAACGGACATCTATGACACCATCAGCCACCACGACGAGTCGTAATGCCAAAGGTTACTAACATTTCAGAAATAAGGAATATGAAAGGTGATTGCCGATATTTATAAAACTCCCCGACTCATTTGATTGTACTTATTTTAAATTAAATACTCGAAAACTCTTAGTGGAAACAGGTTTCTTACATTTTTTTTCCATATTATAATTACTTTGGAAGTTTATTCTATGTATACAGGGTGTCTCTAACATTGACACACAAACGAATACCACCGATCCAGTACATGATTCTGGACCCCCCAGTGGTGGAATTTTTCATCTGCTTTTTACTAATTTTTGAAAAAAAAATCTGTTCTTTTTTTAATTTAAACTGTGTAAAATTGATATTCTAACCAACCCCGATGATATTTTTAGTTAAAAATTAATTAATTAAAAAGTCATTGTGGTAGATAAAATCGTTTTTCTAATCAATTCCGATGACATTTTTAATTTCAAAGGTAATTCATTCATTTTTTTCACTAAAAATGTTAAAATAACGGTTTTATACAGTTTAAATTAAAAACAACCGACAAAAAATTCCACCTCTGACGGGTCCAGAATCATGTACTGGATCCATGGTATTCGTTTGTGCGTCGATGTCAGAGACACCCTGTATAAAATACGTTTGTGTATTAGGGGAACAATTGGGATATAAAAAATATACGTTTTACAGGATGGATCGCATATGATGACTACATCAATAAGTATATGAAATGTTCACAACTATTTGTGAATTTTATTGTATTTATTTAATATCAAGAGACTCAAACCATTGACAAATGGCCTAAGATAAAATGTATTTAAAGTAAGAAGGGAACAAGCCGTACACTTAATAAAATATATTGTAATATAGCATGTACGTTTATATAATTTTTATTTAATATATTAAATGTTACTATCTTATAAAGATGTTACTGTAATATAGTGTTTTTATTAAAGTTTTGAATTTCTGTACAATTTACGGTTTTTATTTAAGTATTTTTGTAATATTTGTAGCACTTCTTCGCCGCAGCCCCAGAAGAGTGTGAAACCACTTCCGCCTGTAATAAAAGAGGATATAAAAAAAAATCAACAAGTATGTAGAAACTTAAATAATAATAATAAAAAAGAAATACTTTGTGTGTCTCATCACGGCTGCGCCAAACAGGTCTATTTCAGCAAATTACCCGAAAATCAGTCGGTCAGACGGAAGTCAGTCAGTTGAAAACCAGTGTCAAGACGCTGATTTTCAACTAGATCTTTTTGAGTATGATGATGTAAATCAGTTTTTTTAGGCGTAAGGTAAATAAGTATATGTCGTCTCTGTAGTTATTATCAAACGCATAATATTATAAATAATTAGGGAATAGAGTAACTAAGTAGTTTGACAAGCAGTAGGTACAGGAACTGTGAACCTGTCATACCTACGTTTCTTAAGTCTAATTCCTCCAGTAACCAATTTGCCAACAGCACAAAGTTAAAAAAAAACCGTTGTCTACTTATTGTATGGAGACTAAAAAGTAAGTGGTAGTTTAATTACCATGTCCATAGTTGTGTATGTATAGTCTTCCGTTCTTCTCCTCTGGTTCCAGACGGACCGTGTCTCTCGATGGTCTCAGCCCAACCCAGTTTTTTACTATTTCTGCACGCTGGAATAGTATAGTATATAATCTCAAATAATATTATGCTTTGGGATATACTAAGCAGTGCAACCATATTTCACCTAAGACACTTCGTCTGATTCGTCCCACAATCTGTGCTTATTGCTATAGGGTTTACTAGTGAGTAATTGCTAAGAACCCCAATATAACATGACCCGGCTTGGTGGGTGGATAGACATAACAGGCAGGGTCTCAAAGGCCGGCCGAGAAAAAACTGGCGTAACTACCAGACTCATTCCAGAAGGGTAAAGTTTGAAAAGGCGTAAATTTCGTGTTTTTGAAACGACTTTGTTCCCACAGTGGGACAGTCTTAGTTATCATCATTTCAACCAAATGACGCCCATAGTTAGACATAGGCCTCCTCCAAGTGTCGCTACCACGTCCGCTCCTCTGCATCTCACATCCATTGAATTTCCGCGACACTCACCAGGTCATCGGTCCACCTTGTGGGACACTTTTCAAGGCTGCGTCTTTCAGTACGCAGTCGCCACTCCAGAACCTTTCGACTTCATCGATCTCCTGCGGATCTTCATTCCTGATTCGTTGATTACGCAAGGAAACTATGAGCATAGCCCTTTCCATTGCCCTTTGGGTGACTTTGAGCCATCTACGTTTGAGAGCAATATGCCATTAACGATAATAAAAATAAATGAATTAGTCTTACTTCAAGTCCGGGCATCATTCTCTTGCAACCATTCAGTATGAAGTCAGTGTCTTTGGGGTCTACTTCTGTGTTGAAGTCTTTTTGACTGGTACCACCCAGTACAACTGTTTGAACACTGGAAATAACAAAACAATACAAGTGTGTCTAAGATAGTCAAGGAAGATATACACCGTTAAATTTTGATCGTTTTAATCCCGTGGAGGGTCAATCCGGTACATGAATCACTTTCGATTTGTAAAGATAAAATTAAAAAATAAAGTACCTTTTTTACAAACTCGTATTAATTTACGCATGTACGAAATTATTATTATTATTATTTGATATAAACTATAATTTTTTTCAAGAATACGTCAGCTGAGCAAGTCCCTGTAGGTAGTAGTCGGCGTTGCGTACTAACTACGACCCTCCACGGGATTAAAACGATCAAAATTTAGCGGTGTATACAATAGTGGAAGAGATGTCCAACATTTCTATTTTCCCGGTCGAGCTTGGCTATTTTATCAACAGATGACGCTAAAGTCATCATTATCAGTTGAAATCGAAATGGTATCCGCTAAAATCAGACATTCAACTTTAGATGGATTTTGAGGGAATAATTTGACTAATCAAATGGAATGTGCGATTTTAGCAAATACCATATTCTTGATTTAATAATGCTCATACACTAAAGCCTCCCCGACATCGCACGTTCCTCGAGCGTGTGAAGTCTTAAAAGTAAATAAACATCCGTCTAGTGAGAACAAGGCCACGATTATCAACTTGGCTAGGGGTGCTGGGCCCGTAGCTTTCACCAAAACGTTAATCTGACTTATAACTGAACTGCTTACTTCGGTATGATGTAGTATCCTGCTTCCTCATCAATGACCACTTGATTGACCCACGGAGCTACGACCTGAGGAATAAATCGTTTGGCATTACCATCGCACGTACTTATTTATTGTGCACTAGCTGCTGCCAGCGGCTTTGAAAACTATTCCAAGGGAACTTACTCCCGAGATAAAAAGTCCTACGTGTTATTCTAGGACATGCTCTAACTGTGTATCAAATTTAATCCAAATCTGTTTAGCCGTCTGAGCATGAAGGAGTAGGAAATAAACATACAAACTAGCCTAATATTAGAACTATTACCCATCTTATCCGAATCTGATGATACGAGTACCTGGGCCACAAAATAGATAGGTAGAGAAGACAATCTCATGTAAGCACTTCACTTTTTATACCTACGCTCGGTGGACGCACACTAATGAGCGTTTGAGCCGGAATTGTTCGACGATTGGGCCGAGGCGCTCCGAGATATCGTGTCCGTGAGCGATGTCTATGTGTGCGTTGCTCGAGCGCGCTTTCTATGTAGATCACTGACTTTTGTACCTCTACCTATCTATATTTTGTGCCTAGGCTGTCGCCACTCCACATGCACACGATCCGTACATACCTATTTTTATTCTTTTTTATACTTTCAAATCTTATGTAGCACAATAATTCTTCATAACTTTGGATTATTCAAAATATACTTACCCTAAGAACCTGCCCCCTGAGAGGCACCACCTTATCATCAGGCACAAGGAACCTGGCTCCTAAACCAGTACAGTTCACCACCACGTCATATTGGGCCAACAGTGGGTCTTGTAGGGACGTCAGCTTTGCTTGTAAGACCTTGCCGTTAGCTTGCTCGAATCGCTTCAGAAAGTGGGCTAGTAAGGTTGGGGGTGAACAGACGAATGTGGTGAATGTTTGACCGGCTCTGGAAAAAAATCAGTAGAAGCTAAGGTACCACACTAGATACGATACAAACACCAGAGTCACCACACGTCCGAGCTGGTCGCGCCACCAATTTGGTTACACATCAACAGACACCAGCCCTTATAACTCTATAGAGCTAAACATTTTGTTGGTAGAGGTGACTGGTCGGGCCGTCCGTCATAGTGTCTCAGTGAAATATAGCCCTTAGGGTACATTTGGCCGACATCTTCCTAGCTACAGAGCCGGGAACAATAGCAGGAGTGGAGGGAAGACACTAGAATAAAAGAAATAATAGGTAATACAGAAACAGTCTTGATGATGGGGAAGTCCAATGTGATATTATTATTATTATCATCATCATCATCATTATATTTTTAGCTGAAAGACGTCCACAGTTGGACATAGGTAGGCCTCTTCGAAGTGTCGCCTCATGAAAGGTCCCGAGCGTCTCGCATCCACCGCATAAAACCATAGGGGCCGACCGGCAGGGTCCAAACCCACTGGGGCCATGGTTTGTGCGTAAGAGAACCCCGGGTTCCCGGAATGACAGCAAAGTAGGAACATAGGAGTGGATTTTAGTCAGTAAAAGTCTGACGCCCTAGAGTGGAAAAAATCATTGTATGATTTCGCTTCGATGCGCTTCGACCCTGCGCTACTATAAATTGACCCTAAAAAAAGCCCCAAAAGTCAATCAAGTCAATCGTGACTCAGCTGTAAGTTGTAGAAACATTATTTCAGCGCCAGTTGACTGTTTTAGAAACGTCGCTCGATATGTTTATTTTTTTCTTGCTATTAGATAAATGATGATCAAGAAAGGATTACTTACGTATATTTACCAGAATACAGCTTACTATAACCCTCCAGTTCCTTGCTGTCTAACTCATGATAACCAAACACCTTCCGAGCCCACTCGGGCGTATGGAACTTGTCTATATTCCTGTACAAGTAGTATATAGGCACCATACAAACGCCGTGGCCACCGGTTTTCCATTGTTCGTAGAGAAATCTATAAGTTTCTCCACCCCACTTCCTGAAAATACGTAACTTAAAATTTTGCTAATGCCATATTTAAACTGCCCATTCCCTCTCCTAGAGAGGAGGACTGAGTCTCAGCAGTGGGGGCTTTAAAAGGCTGATTATGCTATGCTATGAAGTATAGTAGGTAGCATTCGATACAGTTTACGAAATTCTCATGGGGACATGGTCCTAAATTCAAAACTACCGACCCCAAAGCCCCCTGCAAACACGGACCTACGAAGCTAACTTACGAAAACATCAGGTGTACCTAATTTATTCAGAAATGCACTTCATAAGTGTATTTGTTTAAAGTCTTATCTCTTTATAATAAGCATTGTTCGTTTGAGATAACCGGGTGCTTGGCATTATGACATTGCCTTATCGAAATTAAAACAAACATCTGCCTTAATGTGGTCAAAAATATTTACTACTAGCTTTTGCCCGCGGCGTTACCTGCTTACATAAAATAAAGCAAAACTCAGAAATAAAGCAGCTTTCAATCGCTGAAAAAATTTTACCAATCGAACGAGTACTTCCAGAGATTACCTCCTACAAAAAAAAAAAACAAATTTTACTTCTTATAATGTTAGTATCTATAGATTTATACTCAACAGTGATAATATCACAATACCTGGGCCTGCAGTTTTGACATTGATAGGGAAACTGGCGTTATCTGCCGATCGCTAAGTTACTAGCCGTTAAAAAGACTTCGTTGAATTTAAATAACAACTTGAAAGAATAAGTTATGTTCTTGATTTTTTTCTCGTATTTAGGGAGTGTTTTTCTTTAGTCTAGTTTCACTATCAATGTGGAAACTAAAGGCCCTGCTCCGCTACGATAACGTGTCATTGCCATCATGAATCCTTTGAGACCATCATGAATTTTCTGTGCCCATCTTGAGGCCTCTGAGACCATCATGAATCCTTTGTGATCATCATGAACTCTTTGACTATCATGAATACTATAGAGTATCATACTATACTCATATATATGTATGTAATAAATATTAAATAAATGAAAATTTATTTAATTTCTCTCATAAAATACATTAAAATATAATTATTTAAGTCATACTATAGAGGTCATAGAACCATCATGAACTCTGTGTCTATCATGAACTCTCTATGACCATCATGAACCCTTTGTGACCATGATGAACCCTCTGTTACTATTATGAATCTTTTGTGCCCATCATGAATCCTCTGTGAAAACGGGATAGTGCTATTCGATCTCTATAGCTGCGTCTCTCTCTCTCAATGGCATTGGCACGTTACACGTAAAGGGGTAGGTGCAGTACATACTCTATAAGGTTGTAGGGAGTACTTCCACATAAGTATGGTAACCACAAGCCGCCCGAGCCGTCTCCAGTCGTGTTCGGAGAGAATTCGTTTGAAATGAGTACTACCTGAAAACGAAACACCACCAAAGGAATTTTTATTACGGGATTATTCGAAATAGTTACTGTGACCTTAGAACGCAAAGGGCAATAGAAGGAACACATGTTGGATTAATTAATAAAAATCTGAAATTCCTCTCGCTCCGCCCAAAGCAGGTGGAGTAATTTGATGATTACCCACTAAAAAGCAATATTTAAAACTAGCTGTGCCCGCGACTTCGTTCGCGTGGACTACAGGATGTTGAATTTATTTTTTCTAAAACAAAAGTAGCCTATGTTACTCCTTATTACATCAGCTACCTGCCAAAAAAAAGTCTCGTCAAAATCGGTCCAGCCATTTCAGAGATTAGCCCGGACAAACAGACAGGCAGACAAAAATTGTAAAAAATGTTATTTTGGTGTATGTACCGTATATATACAGTGAAACTTGGTTAAGTGGGACCTGGATAAGTGAGAAACCTCCATAACTGGAACTCATGCTGAGGTCCCAACACTTTGGCACTGAATTACCTCTGTTAGTGGGACGAGGTAAGCCTCTATATCTGGGATTTGTTCTTTCGATTTATCATCATAGTTACCTCTATAACTAAGACAGCGAGTAAATTTTATATGCATAAACCTCTGTAACTGAGATAACATTGTTTGTTTACTCATTCTTATTCTACCCGATGAGATGAAATGAGCGCGGAAGTAAATTTAGTAAAAAATTCTAAACGCGAAGCAATAAAAGCACTAGAAACTTTGCACAGTTATTTTGAAATGTCATCAATTGGTGACCAAAGCATATTTGATAAAATTTATAACATCGAAAAACATGTGATGGCTGATACTTCCAAACGACAAACTAAAATGACAGATTTTTATTATTGATACATTCTGTTTCCATATTCGTACATATTATATATACATATTATATATTGATACATTCTGTTTCCATATTCGTACATAGAAATAACATGTATTCGCACCTCTATTAATGGAACCCTCTGTAAATGAGACAGATATTTATTTATATCTGTATATCTGAGACACTGGGTAAGTGGAATACCTCTATAAGTGAAACGACATTGCAGGTCCCTTGATGTCTCACTTAACCAGGTTTCACTGTATTCATATGCATGTAGTAAAAAGCAGTTATTTCAATATTACAAACAGACACTCCAATTTTATTTATATGTATAGATGAAGAATATCTTGCAATCAACGGAGCTTTAAAACATATTGTCAGAGTAGTATACACTATTTGTTCCTTTAAGTTTAATTTAGGTCGTAAACTGTATCGCATTAAAAACTCGTGGTAGCACTAGGTTTTTGTGGAGCCTTTTCCC
Organism: Mythimna ferrago; assembly: GCA_910589285.2. NCBI lineage: Eukaryota > Metazoa > Arthropoda > Insecta > Lepidoptera > Noctuidae > Mythimna > Mythimna ferrago. Next base: position 3,783,425 of record OU342689.1, read on the forward strand.
TAGCCGTGGAACAATTAGACAAAATAAACAGTATTTTTTTAAACACAACTATGTAGGTTTGTTAAGTGCAATGACAACATCTATACATATAATAAAATCGTAGGAAAGTCAAAACTGTACATTGAATATTTTTTTAAAAGGATACTTGGGGCGTGATCTACAATCGATATCGAAGCCAAAAATATAGTTTTTAGATTTTTTGTCTGATTGTCTGTTTATCTGTTTGTCTGTTTGTCTGTATGTATGTCCGGGCTAAACTCAAAAAGTACTGCATGGATTTACTTCAAATTTTGCATGAATATTGCTAAGAGGTCGGGTCAACATATAGGCTACATATTATCACGCTATCACCTACGGGGGAGGAGCTGTGAATCTTTATTTTTCTTAAGCATTCTGTGACAGCGTGTAATCTAACGATGCATATTTAAATGTTGTTTTTGAGTAAGCCATGCTACTATCTAGCTTTACACCATAAAAACTACGCCATTTAAGTAATTTGGTCAGAGAAACATAGTTTAATGAATGTTAGTAGTATAAAGACAATTTTGAAGCAGCGCCATCTATGAGATTTTATAAAAATCAAATCAAGTTACATGTTAACACTTTTTGGAAATTAATCAGTTAAATTTGATCATGTAGTTAGTTATTCTTAAATTTCATAGATGGTGATGTGATGTGCATTTTCTTCATAAAAGTTGTATCATAATTATAGTTTGTTTTGACAAATTCAAGTTCCAACAAAACCCTGAAAAACTTGAGTAGAGTTGAGGAAGACAATTAAAAAAATGCGGTGTTAAGTATTACATGTTAACATTTTTCCAGCTCTGTGAAGTCGACCAGTTTGCGAGATCCCTCACGTATGACGAGGTGCCTTCATATTACACGTACGACAAGCAAAGGGGTGTATTTAACCGACATCGACGAGGAGGTGCTGTGGAAGGTTTTCGGGAATTTTCAAGGACGCCGCATTGGGTAGGGTTTATACCGTGCATCCGAATAATGGCGAATGCTATTTTCTGCGGTTGTTACTTCACACTGTCCGAGGCCCAACGTCTTTCGCCTGTCTGAGGACATTTGATGGCGTGGAGTACCCCACTTACCACGCAGCCTGCGTAGCACGTCACCTTCTCGACGGTGACCAAAATTGGGAACCTCGCGGAGGCGAGCGTCAGTGACCGTCCCAGCCGCATGCGTCATCTGTTTGCCGTCATCTTGGTGTTTTGTGGAGTCACGAAACCGGTAGCTTTGTTGGAAAAGTATCGCCATCATATTGTGTCTGAAGATTTTCTACGAGCTTTGAGGCGTGCTACTGGAGACGAAGTCGAAGTAACTGATGAACGCGTGCTGAGCACCTGTCTCAGTTTTATTTCTATGGGCGGCAATCCGCTGATCGAATATGGTTTACCAGCTCCCCAATCATCACCGCATCAAGGCCGTGGAAATCGGGAGTATAACGCTGAGACAAATTACGAGCCGAGCAAAATGACCACCATACGAAATGACCATGTCACCGTGTTCTCTTCAGAGCAAAAAGAAATGACACCGTCCTTGAAAGCGTTTGGCAAAACCAGGGTAAAATGTTTTTCTTGGACGCTCCTGGCAGAACAGGAAAAACATTACCACTGGCACTCTGCAAGTAGAGGTCAGGAGGCAAGGCAAAATTGCTATTGCTGTAGCGTCGTCAGGAATCGCTGCCATACTGCTTCCGGGTGGCAAGACAGCACATGCCATGTTTAAAATTCCCATCGATTTAGAGAGCGCCGAAACGCCTGTTTGTGGTGTGTCACGTAACAGCGATAAGGGACACGTGCTCAAGGATTGCTCTCTGATCGTATGGGATGAGTGTACGATGGCCAACTGGAAGGCAGTTGAGGCCGTGGACAGAACCCTGCAGGACATCCGCAGGAACGAACATTTGATGGGTGGTGTCACAGTTCTGTTCAGTGGCGATTTCCGGCAAACACTTCCCGTGGTGACGCGGGGATCGAGGGCTAACGGGGTGAATGCTTCGTTGAAACGATCTTCGTTGTGGACACGATTTCGTACGCTGTGCTTGACCATTAATATGATAGCTCGGCTCGGCGGCAATGCACGTGCATTGCAAGAATTCTCCGATGTCCTTCTAAGTCTTGGCGAAGGCACTCTGACAGGTGGTGCTTCAGAGTCTCTCGGTAGAGTGGTATCCAGCTTAGAAGAACTCATTTGCTGTTTGTACGGGGACATCAGTCGTATACCGCACCAGCTTCTTGGGTGTGTGAGCGATAACGCCGATGCCCAAAAATGATCAGGTTGCAGCAAATAACGAATGCATTCTCTCGGAAATTGAGGGAAATGAAGTGGTCTACACCTCGATAAACACTGTTGTCGAGCAAGATGACGCCACACGTTATCCCGTGGAATTTCTGAACTCCCTATCAGCAAGTGGACTTCCAGCGCATACCATCAAGCTGAAGGTCGGTGTCCCGATTATGCTTCTTCGGAACCTATCTCCTCCGAAGTTGTGTAACGGGACCCGCCTTAAAGTTATCTCGCTCCACAGACACACCATTGAGGCGGAAATTTTTACGGGTTGTGGCGTCGGCGAGGCAGTATTTAGGTATACCACGCATTCCTTCTCATACCTCACAACTTCCCGTTCCAGTTCAAGCACTTACAGTTCCCCGTGACTGTTTGTTTCGCGATGACCATCAATAAGTCACAGGGGCAGACACTGAGGGCAGCGGGTGTCGACCTCAGGACGAGTTGCTTCTCACACGGGCAACTGTACGTCGTTTGCTGCCGCGTCACCAGCACTGACTCTTTTACATTTTGGCTCCTGGCAGTATAACTACCAACGTAGTTTATAGGGAAGTGTTGTAAGGTATGATACCTTTGTACGTATTTTTACTCTTATGTGTCCTGGAATGTATTCCTGCATTATTTTCTCTATTTCCTTCAGTCTCATCTTATGGCTGAACTCAGCAAGATTCCCATATAACTCTCTTTACTTGCTTCGTTTGCAAAAAAAAACTTATATTTTAATGCTATTTTAAAAGTTGTTTACTTATTATATTATAGCGACACTGGCATCTTAGGTATTTTTGGTGCTGTAGAGCTTTAGCAGACGATGTTGCGGGCAGCAGCTAGTTTATACAATAAAACTTCTATCGTTTGACAATTCCTTCTCCTAGAGAGGAGGCCTGAGTCCCAACAGTGGGAATATTATAAGGCCGTTATCAGTGTTTAAAAGGGGCGTTATTCTGAACTACGGGGTGAAAACAAATCTATATTGCAAAATGTAGGTGGGTGTTTTTGGAAATAGCAGACATACAAATATATGTACAGCCTACATGTGTCTAGCTGACTTGTGTATGAGAGTTTTCATGTTTGGGAAGCCACTATACACAAGAAATTCCTAGAATGAAGACGTTAAAAGAAATACTCATGTTGTACTTACGTGTGTTCGCCTTAATGGAGATAATAGAAAAGTGCTATTAGGCACATTCTTAATAAAGACAATTTATTAGATTAGGATATAATTAAATTACTTAATAGTTTGTATACAACAAAATTTTTGGTTTATGTGAAAGCAGAATAAAGTTCGTTCAGGATCAGTAACTGAATGGATTTCAATAGTTTTTACACCATGTTATATTTTTTCCCAAAAATATCTAAATAAGGTCACAAGTTGGACACCATCGACACTAAGTACAACACAGGTCACGGCAGGTCATAGCGGGCATTAGGTACCAGCAACCAGCTGGGTGCAAGTGCAAAACAACCCGTCAGTTGCCTAGATGGCTCGGTGACTATGTATTTTTGCTGACATAACAAGCTTATAACTTTGTGATTTTTCATGATACGGTTATGAAATTTTGTACATAGATTCTTTACATACCAGACACGTGTTTCGGGATTCTCATAATTATGCTAAAACTCAGGTTGTACAAGGCTAGATTGTAAATAAATTAGATGTATTCTAAGACCAGGTCAAAATAAAAAAACCGGCCAAGAGCGTGTCGGGCCACGCTCAGTGTAGGGTTCCGTAGTTTCCCGTCCGTCACAATAAGTGTACCCACTTTTGAGTTTAAAAAAATGCTTGTATATACGATTATACTACAAACTTAGTCCAGAAATTATTTTGTACAACCTTTTTGTCTTTTTTGTACAAAAACTGTTCTTTCCATCAAGTTCAAAACGATTTTCCTAGAAAGTCCTTATAAAGTTCTACTTTTCAGATTTTTTTCATATTTTCTGAACTTATGGTTCAAAAGTTAGAGGGGGACACACACATTGTTTTTTTACTTTTGGAGCGATTATTTCCGAAATTATTGACATTTTCAAAAAATGATTTTAGTAAACCCCTATTCATTTTTGAATACCTATCCAACAATATATCACACGTAAGGGTTGAAATTAAAAAAAAAATAACTTCGCACTTTACATACATATAGGGGGGCTACCCTAATAAAACATTTTTTTCCAATTTTTATTTTACCACTTTGTCGGCGTGATTGATATACATATTGGTACCAAATTTCAGCTTTCTAGTGCTAAAGGTAACAGAGATTAAACGAGGACGGACAGACAGACAGACAGACGGACAGACAGACATGGCGAAACTATAAGGGTTCCTAGTTGACTACGGAACCCTAAAAATGTACTCACATCAAAATCCTTGTATGTTTCTTTTATTTTAACAGCACATGTTAGTCCGTTTACTCCTGCACCAATCACAGCAATTTTTACCATTTTTACTTGAAACTTACTGCTAAGGGTATGTGCATATGCTTCGGAAGAGGGCACTTTAATGTCTCTATTCTTGTGTTCCTGCATACTATTTTATCTTATCTAAAGTTCAAGGGTGGATAAATATTATTGTTTATTCGCTGAATGTTCTATTCGACGTTTCGTGATGTGATGATGCAAGTTTGCTTAGAAATAACCTATTGTTCTTAATTTATTATTATGTTTTTATGGACTTAAAAGTTCCCAGGTTACCATCAGGAAACACAGATTCAGATAAGGCAGGAGTTCCGCTCCATATCTTTTATTATTAATTAAAATGGACATTACAGTAAGAGTGTGACAGGCCCTCTTGGTCCATCCTAGAGCGGAGAAGAGAGAGGAGAAGTTATTTGATAATTTCTTAGCTTAGAACAAAAGGGTTTAAGATTATTATTATTTGGTAAGACATACTAGCAGCTATTAGCTGATGAATGTGTTTCATATATACACCGTTAAATTTTGATAGTTTTAATCCCGTGGAGGGTCGATCCGGTACATGAAACACTATCAATGGGGAAGATTTTTGCCATTTTTTCCCGCTAGGTGTCGCGATTCTTGTGATCCGTTAGGCTTATTTGTGCAGCGTTATTTATAACTTTTTGGCATTCTATTAAATATCTATACATATAATAAAATCGTAGGAAAGTCAAAACTGTACATTGAATATTTTTTTAAAAGAATACTTGGGGCGTGATCTACAATCGATATCGAAGCCAAAAATATAGTTTTTAGATTTTTTGTCTGATTGTCTGTTTATCTGTTTGTCTGTTTGTCTGTATGTATGTCCGGGCTAAACTCAAAAAGTACTGCATGGATTTACTTCAAATTTTGCATGAATATTGCTAAGAGGTCGGGTCAACATATAGGCTACATATTATCACGCTATCACCTACGGGGGAGGAGCTGTGAATCTTTATTTTTCTTAAGCATTCTGTGACAGCGTGTAATCTAACGATGCATATTTAAATGTTGTTTTTGAGTAAGCCATGCTACTATCTAGCTTTACACCATAAAAACTACGCCATTTAAGTAATTTGGTCAGAGAAACATAGTTTAATGAATGTTAGTAGTATAAAGACAATTTTGAAGCAGCGCCATCTATGAGATTTTATAAAAATCAAATCAAGTTACATGTTAACACTTTTTGGAAATTAATCAGTTAAATTTGATCATGTAGTTAGTTATTCTTAAATTTCATAGATGGTGATGTGATGTGCATTTTCTTCATAAAAGTTGTATCATAATTATAGTTTGTTTTGACAAATTCAAGTTCCAACAAAACCCTGAAAAACTTGAGTAGAGTTGAGGAAGACAATTAAAAAAATGCGGTGTTAAGTATTACATGTTAACATTTTTCCAGCTCTGTGAAGTCGACCAGTTTGCGAGATCCCTCACGTATGACGAGGTGCCTTCATATTACACGTACGACAAGCAAAGGGGTGTATTTAACCGACATCGACGAGGAGGTGCTGTGGAAGGTTTTCGGGAATTTTCAAGGACGCCGCATTGGGTAGGGTTTATACCGTGCATCCGAATAATGGCGAATGCTATTTTCTGCGGTTGTTACTTCACACTGTCCGAGGCCCAACGTCTTTCGCCTGTCTGAGGACATTTGATGGCGTGGAGTACCCCACTTACCACGCAGCCTGCGTAGCACGTCACCTTCTCGACGGTGACCAAAATTGGGAACCTCGCGGAGGCGAGCGTCAGTGACCGTCCCAGCCGCATGCGTCATCTGTTTGCCGTCATCTTGGTGTTTTGTGGAGTCACGAAACCGGTAGCTTTGTTGGAAAAGTATCGCCATCATATTGTGTCTGAAGATTTTCTACGAGCTTTGAGGCGTGCTACTGGAGACGAAGTCGAAGTAACTGATGAACGCGTGCTGAGCACCTGTCTCAGTTTTATTTCTATGGGCGGCAATCCGCTGATCGAATATGGTTTACCAGCTCCCCAATCATCACCGCATCAAGGCCGTGGAAATCGGGAGTATAACGCTGAGACAAATTACGAGCCGAGCAAAATGACCACCATACGAAATGACCATGTCACCGTGTTCTCTTCAGAGCAAAAAGAAATGACACCGTCCTTGAAAGCGTTTGGCAAAACCAGGGTAAAATGTTTTTCTTGGACGCTCCTGGCAGAACAGGAAAAACATTACCACTGGCACTCTGCAAGTAGAGGTCAGGAGGCAAGGCAAAATTGCTATTGCTGTAGCGTCGTCAGGAATCGCTGCCATACTGCTTCCGGGTGGCAAGACAGCACATGCCATGTTTAAAATTCCCATCGATTTAGAGAGCGCCGAAACGCCTGTTTGTGGTGTGTCACGTAACAGCGATAAGGGACACGTGCTCAAGGATTGCTCTCTGATCGTATGGGATGAGTGTACGATGGCCAACTGGAAGGCAGTTGAGGCCGTGGACAGAACCCTGCAGGACATCCGCAGGAACGAACATTTGATGGGTGGTGTCACAGTTCTGTTCAGTGGCGATTTCCGGCAAACACTTCCCGTGGTGACGCGGGGATCGAGGGCTAACGGGGTGAATGCTTCGTTGAAACGATCTTCGTTGTGGACACGATTTCGTACGCTGTGCTTGACCATTAATATGATAGCTCGGCTCGGCGGCAATGCACGTGCATTGCAAGAATTCTCCGATGTCCTTCTAAGTCTTGGCGAAGGCACTCTGACAGGTGGTGCTTCAGAGTCTCTCGGTAGAGTGGTATCCAGCTTAGAAGAACTCATTTGCTGTTTGTACGGGGACATCAGTCGTATACCGCACCAGCTTCTTGGGTGTGTGAGCGATAACGCCGATGCCCAAAAATGATCAGGTTGCAGCAAATAACGAATGCATTCTCTCGGAAATTGAGGGAAATGAAGTGGTCTACACCTCGATAAACACTGTTGTCGAGCAAGATGACGCCACACGTTATCCCGTGGAATTTCTGAACTCCCTATCAGCAAGTGGACTTCCAGCGCATACCATCAAGCTGAAGGTCGGTGTCCCGATTATGCTTCTTCGGAACCTATCTCCTCCGAAGTTGTGTAACGGGACCCGCCTTAAAGTTATCTCGCTCCACAGACACACCATTGAGGCGGAAATTTTTACGGGTTGTGGCGTCGGCGAGGCAGTATTTAGGTATACCACGCATTCCTTCTCATACCTCACAACTTCCCGTTCCAGTTCAAGCACTTACAGTTCCCCGTGACTGTTTGTTTCGCGATGACCATCAATAAGTCACAGGGGCAGACACTGAGGGCAGCGGGTGTCGACCTCAGGACGAGTTGCTTCTCACACGGGCAACTGTACGTCGTTTGCTGCCGCGTCACCAGCACTGACTCTTTTACATTTTGGCTCCTGGCAGTATAACTACCAACGTAGTTTATAGGGAAGTGTTGTAAGGTATGATACCTTTGTACGTATTTTTACTCTTATGTGTCCTGGAATGTATTCCTGCATTATTTTCTCTATTTCCTTCAGTCTCATCTTATGGCTGAACTCAGCAAGATTCCCATATAACTCTCTTTACTTGCTTCGTTTGCAAAAAAAAACTTATATTTTAATGCTATTTTAAAAGTTGTTTACTTATTATATTATAGCGACACTGGCATCTTAGGTATTTTTGGTGCTGTAGAGCTTTAGCAGACGATGTTGCGGGCAGCAGCTAGTAAATAATAAAAATGATGAACTGTGCAGTGCCCGGATGCAAGGAAAATGGTAATCATTCATTCCCAAAAGATAAAAATAGGAAAAGATTGTGGGCTAAAGCAATAAAACGACCAGAATTGGTAAAATCCCAATCTACATATTTACGAATATGTGGGCATCATTTTACAGAAAATGATTAAAAAACTGTGTTAATTAAGTAGAATAACACAGCATACTTTTTTCCTGCTTATGAAAAATGATCATAGACAGGTACAAAAAGTTTATTAAATGAGCTAATACACTCACTCTCCAATATGTTCTTGTATTATTATTATTCTTGTGTTTGATATTTATTTAATGGTGGCTGTTTATATCTTTATAATACCCCCCACTGACCAATAATCGTCTTTTGGTATGACCATTACTTCTGTTTGTACTGGTTCTGGGGACATGAGTTATCAGTGAAGTTAAAATTTCTATCATACGCCTCTAACCTACAAAAACAGAAGATAGCTTGGATTTTGATTTACACAAACAATAACAAACAAGTGGATAAAATTTCATAGGGTCAAAAGTTTATTGTTAATCAGTAAAAACATTCGCCAGAAAAATATAAAATAATGCAGTAATTTTTTTACTTTTATTTAATAACCTCTCTACATGGTCTGCCTTTCTTCCACTACAGGTCGCACCCGTCTTCTTTAATTCCTCTTTGAGCTGATTTAATTTCCAGGTACAGTACATCGTCAATACAAAAATTTTTCATAACTTCATAAGAACCGCTCCGAACCATAGAATGTAAATAGATCATACGCGTGGCGCCCTCTGAACACAAAATGTTCCCCATTTGTAACACTAAAAAATTAAGTACCTTTTTTTACGCACGAAATTAATTTCTTTAAGAAAACGAAATTTATTTTTTAATTTTATCTTTACAAATTAATAGTGTTTCATGTACCGGATCGACCCTCCACGGGATTAAAACGATTAAAATTTAGCGGTGTATTTGTAGTTTGGAAACGTTTTTAGTATGTCCAAGTGATTTTTAAATCAGTTCAATGTGGGAGCCTATCCCATGCCGTTACAACTCTGTTAGGTAGAAATTGCTTTAAAGGCTTCTTTTTGTATTTCCTCTTAACTTAAGGGGAATGTCCTCGTAAATGTTTGTTGGCATTCAGTGCGTAATCAAAATCAATCAATCAATATAAAATAAATCGGCAATCAGAAACTGAAAGTATCACTACAGATACATCACGTTCGTAATAAAACAATTACTTATCGTATGATGTTTATTTGTCCTAACATCACGTCACATTGTAATTGAGTATCGTCATTCACAACACGATTCATATAAGAATAGGAATGTCAATGACCATTGACATGAATGGGGGTCCATTTGTCAAATGTTAACTCAAAAGCACTGTTTGCAACGAAAATTAACTTGCGTATAAATAACGATATTTTCTTTTACTTTGTTTAACGACAAGTAAAAGTAGGCCTATGTCCATAGGCCTCAAGTGTCGCCATAAGGAACGGACCTGTGAGCCTCACATCCGTCGGATTCCTGCGACCTTCATCAGGTCATCGCTCCAACTTGTGGTCGGGCGCGCTAACGCTGCGTCTTCCGGTACGTGGTCGCAACTTCAGAACCTTTCATCCCCATCGACCATCTGTTCTGCGAGCAATGTGCCTTGCTAGCGGCACTTAAGTTTGGCGATTCTTCAGTCTATGTTGGGTCGCTTATGTGTGCCTGTTCGGTTTCAGGCAGTAGTATTCATTTTCGGTAGTTACTCTTTGCAAAATCCAATTACTATATACAATATCCAACATAGTAGTTAGAAAAAGGCTGAACAAATTATGATGAGCTTGAACTTTATTTGTTGAGCTTGTTCCGTCGTTTGCGCGGCGGAGGCGGCTCCTTAGTATGCACGGTGCGCACGTGAAGTGTTCTCGTGCACGACTTGGCGAATGCCACGCCGCATATCTCGCATTTGTATGGGTTGTCGCCGGAGTGGATCTGGAAATTATAATAATATTACACACGTGAGAAGAAAAAAATTGTTAAGGACAGATTCAATTTAGTTTCTAGGTTTTTAATCGTATTTTGCTATCATTTATACGACAAATCATTATTAGCAGTGATGCCTATAGTGTGCCTATTCACTCTAGCATTTATTTTTTTTTTTTTTTTTTTTATGGTGGGAAAAAATCATGCATTGACATCCCCCGCCCTTGGGCGGAGCGGGAGATAGTGTCAGACTCTTACTGACTAAAAGACCCACCCCGTTCCTTCTAGCCTTCATACCGGGGCTCGAGCGCCCTTTCGGATAACCCTGGCCCCAGTAGGCTTCGACCCGGCTGGGTCCCTGCTGTTGCTGACAACTCCTTGAGGCGCGCGGGAACAGTGCGCGCCGTCGACGACTTGGGCTTGGTCCGGACAGTTACCGGACGGCCGGACAGCGAGCTACCCATTGCTCACTGTCCGCAAGCCCGCGCCTACGGTGGCCGGAAATCGGGATCAGAATCCCGGCGACGGCGGCGGCGATAACGCCGTTGCCTGATGCGTTCGGCCTCCTCCTTTGCGAGCATTACTGCTTCGCAGAAGTCGGCGACCGCCTGCCACTCCTCCTCGCTCACTCTAGCATTGAAGACACATAATTATAATTGGACGGGAAGACTGAAGCAGGCAAATTACTCCAGTCCTTCGATGTACGCCGTATAAACGACGAAGTGAAACGCTTACCGTGCCCTCGTGGGGGCAATCGGCGGCGGAGACCTCTCGCGCCGGCCCTTGGTTGAGGCCATGGTCCGGAGCAAGGAGGAGTGGCAGGCGGTCGCCGACTTCTGCGAAGCAGTAATACTCGCAAGGGAGGAGGCAGACCGCATCAGGCAACGGCGCTCTCGCCGCCGCCGGGATTCCGATTCCGATTTCCAGCCACCGTAGGCGCGGGCTTGCGGACAGTGAGCAATGGGTAGCTCGCTGTCCGGCCGTCCGGTAACTGTCCGGACCAAGCCCAAGTCGTCGACGGCGCGCGCTGTTCCCGCGCGCCTCAAGGAGTTGTCAGCAACAGCAGGGACCCAGCCGGGTCGAAGCCTACTGGGGCCACGGTTATCCGAAAGGGAACTCGAGCCCCGGTATGAAGGTTAGAAGGATCAGGGTGGGTTTTTTAGTCAATAAGAGTGACAGCGGGGGCTGTCATTGGATGATTTTCCCCACCGAAAAAAAAAGCCGTAGAAAGAATATGGCGGAATCAAGATTCCCGCGCACACTCTCCAAAATATATCCTGTAAAATACCAAAAGGCTGGCTACCTTGGGTTTAACCAAATCTGGATCACCAACTCTTCGAACGCCTTTCCACTGAGGCCAAAGCTGCTAGATGGCATTTTGCAGCACCAGCCTATACGTGGCTGCAGTAGATCGGTGATGATGATTTTTGATAGAATGATGTTCAAGCTTATAAACTTACATACACAAGACACCCAGACCCGGAACACCTATCTGTATGCCATTTAACTATGAGTAGGCCATAGAATCATTACTTCATTTTTTATTTATAAACCATTTATATGCACTTTTGAATTGTCTAGATGTCGTTCAGTCAAAAAAAAAATATACTAGCTCTGTCAAGCACTGCGCCAACCGTGCCGTCAAATAATAACTTACTTTGAGATGCCTCTCGAGCGCTTCTTTCCTCTTGAAGGCCTGGTCGCACACGCTGCAGCCGAAGGGGCGGCTGTCGGAGTGCTTCTGCTGGTGCACGCGCAGGTCGTGCGCGGAGAAGCACGCCTTGTCGCAGTGCGAGCACTTGTACGGCCGCTCGCCGAAGTGCGTGCGCTTGTGCAGCGACAGGACGGCGTTGCACTGACGACAGACGACGCAAGTTTTAAAATTTATCATTGATAGCCTCATTTTATCACCTATTAGTATTATGATTAATAGGCTGCATTCTAAACTGTCTATCGTTAACCGGAGCATGGTTTAAAATCTTGTTGGTTCATCCGATACAATATTTGAAAAAAAAAGCAACGCGAAAAAACACAGATAAAACCTGAACACTCCTGTTGGCATTCGGTAATTCTGTAATTTACTCGAAAAATCCACAAAGTTTATTAGTCTAAGTTCACACAAAATAGCAGGTCTTTACTGAATCAACTTGACACTATGATTTGATTTCAACACAAACTTAGTCTTCAGTCGGTAGTGGCTCCAGTATGAGCGAGGGGTGGGTAATTCTTTCGGTTCCATAATACAAAACTATTCACTTACCGCATATCTCTTGCCGCATATATCACAGACGCAGTTCTTCCGCACCGGTTCGTACTTGTCGGGGTGCTTTAGTCTGTAGTGGCTCCAATATGAGCGAGGCGTGGCGAATTCTTCCGGACACTGCGAATCAAATTCAGAACTAAAATCTTGCGTATTATCAAAATCTATCAGTAAAGCTCTATTCAGAAGTAGCAGAGAGATTCTGTTGTTCTTCTCAGCGTATCGATGGCAAAATTAGTTAAATTCCTTGCCTGGCCCAGAATTCGGCCACGGCAATGCCGTCCGCTGATGCTGTCATTAGGTCCCTACATGAGCAGGCAACAGGGCAAGTGATGCAGGACGGAAGGTGGGACATGGTCTGCGGAGAGACGCCGCACAAACACTGAAGATCGGAACCATCCGAGAACTCCCACTTGTGGAGATTGTCTTTGCTGCGCCCAACCTGGATGCGGAGTCTGTTTAGAGTTTTCCAGGTTGGTTGTTTAAATAAAAAAATAAATACATTGCTGTTTTCCAATGTGAATGATATGACTTGATTAGCTACAAGATAAACTAAGCTATACATAGAAATAAGGTTCACATTGCAATACCAACATGTTGACACTTGGCTGGCCATTTAGTCCGCACTTGACTCTTCCGTTGGTAGTTGTAGTGCTTCGGTTGTTTCTTAGGATGCTCTTCACGATTATGGAGACGTAACTCTTCAGGGTCCGTAAATATTTCGCCGCAAACACGACACCCGTTCCTGTTGGCAAAGAACACTGAACCTTATGTCGACGAATATAGTGTTTATACTTGTGTGTATTTGAATTTCTAAAGGAAGGCCTTGAATCAATTTCTGCTTTAACGTAGTTGTAACATGATAAATGATATTTATTTTGCAAATAGGTTTTAAAAACACTTTTACACGTACAAAGCGTTCTGAGAACACATTAATTATGCGTACATTTATACACGGGTTTCTTGATAGTTATAACCTAGGGGTCTTTAAGTCAAGAGTGAATAGATTGCTTCTAGGCAAGCGTGCACCATCATCGGCCACATCATCGCTAACCATCAGGTGAGATAGTGGTCAAACGCGATAGATAGGCCTATAATAAAAAAAAACCGGCCAAGTGCGAGTCGGACTCGCCCATGGAGGGTTCCGTAGCTGCAAGTAACATATTATAAAAGTCCTTGTATTTCGTTGTAACTTTGATCGATGTTTTAATAATACTGTATTTTTTTAGATTTATGACGTATTAAAAAAAACTAGTTACTAGATCTCGTTCAAACCAATTTTCGTTGGTAGTTTACATGGTAATGTACATCATATATTTTTTTTTAGTTTTATCATTCTCTTATTTTAGAAGTTACAGGGACACACACACACATTTTACCACTTTGGAAGTGTCTCTCGCGTAAACTATTCAACTTAGAAAAAAAAAGTATTAGAAACCTCAATATCATTTTTGAAGACTTATCCATAGATACCCCACACACACGTATGGGTTTGATGAAAAAAAAAATTTTGAGTTTCAGTTCTATATTCCAAAATGTATTGCTTTTTTCTATTTTTGTGTAAAAATCTTAAAGCGGTTCACAGAATACATCTACTTACTAAGTTTCAACAGTATAGCTCTTATAGTTTCGGAAAAAAGTGGCTGTGACATACGGACGAACAGACAGACAGACAGACATGACAAATCTATAAGGGTTCGGTTTTTTCCATTTGGCTACGGAACCCTAAAAACACGTAATTTTTTTCGTCGATTTAAACTAGATGAAGCCGGTGTTTCCTAGCTGACTACCCTGGGAAGAAACACAGACAAGATCAATGGTCAAAGTCTATTTTAAAGTCCTTAGATACAGCAAACATTAATTGTCAAATCATATGAGAACCATGCAGAGTAGTGTGATTGTCTTTTGAGGAAAGAACAGCATAGAATAAACTCCCGGGAAGTGTTGTGACAGCTCCTTCACTAAAAGCTTCACGAACTGATTGATTATCTCCAAGATGTTATTAAACAAAAATCTCTTTTGATATTTTTTTTTCTTTTTATTTTCTATCAAGTTGCACCACCTACCATGTTATGTTTCTGCACCACCCTAAATTCGACTGGTAGAAAATGTTTAATCCGTCTTTGGACAATTTTTTTAGAACACTAATATTACAAATACCGGCACGGATCTTGAGCGCTGACTTGAACTTGAAATCGCGCAGACTTGTCTCTTTATTGGTATGAAGTGAGACGCGGGAGCTGGGAGTACATCTTTGTAGTTACAGTGATTGATTGAAAAAAAAATTTATCTGCTAGTGCATCTTATCAAATTTATAAACGTATTTCTTGTACGTAAAGATGTAAGAAAGCAAACAAAAATTAACCTTATATCAACTCACATAGAGTGTGTGGTCCGCGTGTGCTTGACCGACATCACCATGTGTCTCTTGTACGCCTCCGTCGATATGAACTTGACGTCGCACTGTTCACAATATGGACCTTCTGTGTTCTCTTCTTGGTTTGCCTGTATAAATATAACTAGAAGTCAGAATGATGTACCAAGTAGCTTTACGGCAATGCGGAATATTATGGTCTGATGTTAGGGTACGTTGCCAACTTTCCACTCAAGCGGGAGTAGTGCCACTCCGCTCTACTGATGAGAGTTGAGCGGAGTAGAGCCAAGAATGGATTTGAGCTACCCTCCGTTTCGTCCGGCTCGAGGTCGCGTGTTCATTTGTTTTATTTGAAAGCTCGCTCAACTCCACTTCGATCCACTGTGATCTTCCAATTTTTAAATAAATTACACAAAGTAGAGTCTGTCTAAAAAGTCAAACGACTTGGGTAATTATTAGGATATAATGAAATCTGATGTAGTCAACACTGCTTCAATAATCAAGGTTTATTAAAAGATATTGATCATTGTTTACTAACGGAAGAATCCTAGAAAAAGTATCGGATATAAGTATTTTTTAAATGATTAAATATTGTTACGTACGTGGATAATTAAATGCCGATTTACTAAGAGACAACTTTATTCACCACAAACAATAACAAATTAGTCCAGTCAACAATAATCCGAATCGCAATTAACACTAGAGTACCGTTACACTATCGCTTAGGTCGTTAAGTAAAATCACTTCAAGTACTAAGGTCGTTCGCTCTTGATCGCAGTCGAAATCACAACTGACTCGCTTCCGGCCGGGGGCTCGTATTTATATGCGGAGCCAAGAAAATTCTAGATACCGACATCCCCGGATCTATCCAGAATTCCAGAACAATTGAATCGCTTCTCGAAGTCATAAATCATTTTTATGGCTCGTGGTAATAAGAGTCACTTTCATGCGAATTTCGACTCTATTGTTAACGTCGGAGAGTACCATTTCCCTTATCGGTTAGATGAATACCTATTACTACTTGTAGGTACTTTGTGGATGTTTCGAGATTTTTCTAAGCCTGGCTAAGCACAACCATTCTAGACCTTTCGAACAGCAATGCGTTTTAATTATTACGTGCTACTCTTTATTTTCTAGAAGATATGGCGGGTTCACGTTTAATGGCGTAACAATATTATACAAAATTCCCAAGTCGGTTGACTTTTTAGACAGACTATAATGCGTCTGACTGGATTTGAACCCGCAACCTACAATTCGTAACGGCCCGTTCACGACCTTGCCGCTGTGAGCGGTAGCTAAGCGCGGCGCGGCGAGCGGTAGAATCAAAAGTTTGAAAATGTTTGAAGCACGCCATGAGACGCCGCTCATAGCGAAAACGCGTGCGTTTACCGATGCTGCCCCGCTCGCTGCGTTGCGCGTTGCTTATACAGAATTCGTGACCAGGCCGTAAGTCGGGGCAGTTACAAGGGGGCCACCACTACCATACTAGGGTACCACAACTTAAAAGTTAAATAAATAAAGTTCGGAGCTCTCAGGTGTCCTAAAACTAACTTACGCCAAAAAATAAATTAAGAAAAATAACATTCAAGATCAACTTACCTTCATTAAAATATCTATATCAGTCGTTGTGCCTCGCTCGATAACTAACTATATGGCAAGATCAATTACATGATACCTCATAATCTCTCATAAGCACTTAGCTTTTAGTATTATAACTAAACTATAACCAAGCCCAAAGTCCTTTAATTTTTATTTAGTTTACACGATTTTGCAATATGACTCTTAAAACTCAGACATAAGGTTCAAATTCCAATGTACTTACTTCAACGTCCTTGTGCATCATATTCTTGTGTACGACAAGCCCCTGCTTGCTATAGAAGGAGTACCCACAGAACCCGCAGATATTTTCTGACGGATGCTTGATTCGCATGTGACTCACGTACGTCGTTCTTACACTATGGTGAAGAAAAACAGTATTTAGAAATATAGTTAGAAGAGGTATTTTCAAAACTTTTATTATTTCAGTCGAAAGACGCCTGCTGTTGGACATAGGCCAGACACAGGACAGACTCTGGGGACCCAGTGTCTCCACAACGATCGGTCCTGGGGTGCTATTCTCTAAGAAAACAGCCTTGAGCGCAATCCAATGTAAAGGTGCCTTAGGTTGTTAATCCAATGTACTGTGCTCTCGACTCGTCGCTGCGGCCACCGCTGCGCTCAAGGCTGTTTTCTTAGAGAATGGCACCCCTGTGGGTCTCGCTTCCATATGATTCCCGCGACCCTCAGAGCGCTTGTAGATGTCCGTTTTGTTTCCCCACCGCTTACCCCATTATTACCCTCAGTGCGACAGACACCGCTCTGGCGTAAGGAAGAGCGGTCATCCACGCCAGTTTAAACAATGTTGACACGTGTTGACGCTGCCGGACGTATTGGCCGTATTCTGTAAATTAAGTGCCGGCTACCTGAGTTTTTCATCCGAAAATAATTATAAAATTTAGTTTCAAGAAGATGAGTAAAAAGAGTATGCACCATATTCTTCGCTTTTTAATAATATAGGATGTACCCACGATTACCTTTTACGATTTTCTGTATCTTTTTGTTTCTTCTTGTACAAATAGTAAGCCAATAAGAGTTTTTTTTCCTCGATTTCGACATTTCACATGTGTGTAATCTCTGACGACCAGTTTAAAACTAGCGCATATAGACTGCAGCAGAAACTAACATCCATCCGAAAAAAAAAATATTTATACAAGTATCCGTTTATTGACGGTCCGTTATCGGTTGAAAAAAAACGGACGTCTGCAAGCGCTCTCACCAGGCCATTCAACGCTACATCTTCCGGTATGTACAGTTGCCATCACGGATCTTGAACGCTCGGCGTCAGAGTGGGGATCGCTTTCCATACATTGGCGAGCCAATCGTCATCGTTGTTAGATACATGCAGCAACGCAATGAACGAATGAGGAGTGACGTCTATGCCGCGATGGCGCAGCCAGCCAATCACTGACACTCCTCGCCTCCGCGTCGCACTTCGCACCAGTAAAGAGACCGAATATTTGACTTCTGCGCAAGTGTTCAAGATCCATGATGGCAACTGTACGGGATGACTACCCCAGGACCTTTCGGCAAAATAAACCATTTGGTCTGCGAGCAAGCTATTTAGCATATCATAATGATGAATATACGCGTCCGTGGACAGCAGGCTTATCATGACTGATACTGCAGTAGACAGTTATACCCACATCATAGTGGTCATACTAATAATTTATTTATCAGTAAAATAAAGTTTCTTACTTGAGTAGGTTTCAAGAAAACATTTCTTACTTGAAAACTTCGTCACAATATTTGCATTTGTGCGTGACTCCCTTATGTGACCCTTGATGCTGCTTCACAGTTGTTCTGAAATGTGAACCTTTAGACAATACCCATAAAGTACATATTTGATAAACTATCTACTTTATACAATTATTTTAGAAACAAAGCAGCGCTAAGTATTTGTGTTGTAGAAATCGCATTTTTTAGGGTTCCGTAGTCAACTAGGAACCCTTATAGTTTCGCCATGTCTGTCTGTCCGTCTGTCTGTCCGTCCTCGCTTAATCTCTGTGACCGTTAGCACTGGAAAGCTGAAATTTGGTACCAACATGTATATCAATCACGCCGACAAAGTGGTAAAATAAAAATTGGAAAAAAATGTTTTATTAGGGTAGCCCCCCTATATGTAAAGTGGGAAGTGATTTTTTTTTTAATTTCAACCTTAATGTGTGATATATCGTTGCATAGGTATTTAAAAATGAATAGGGGTTTACTAAAATCATTTTTTAATAATGTCAATAATTTCGGAAATAATCGCTCCAAAAGTAAAAAACAATGTGTCCCCCCCCCTCTAACTTTTGAACCATACGTTTAGAAAATATGAAAAAAATCTGTAAAGTAGAACTTTATAAGGACTTTCTAGGAAAATCATTTTGAACTTGATGGAAAGAACAGTTTTTGTACAAAAAGACAAAAAGGTTCTACAAAATAATTTCTGGACTAAGTTTGTAGTATAATCGTATATGCAAGCATTTTTTTAAACTCATAAGTGGGTACACTTATTGTGACGGACGGGAAACTACGGAACCCTACACTGAGCGTGGCCCGACACGCTCTTGGCCGGTTTTTTAATTAATAAAAAACAATTAATTTACTACTACGCCAAATAAACGTGGAATAACGGTCTTTGATCCTCCTACATTTATTGACATTCTTAATTTAAAAAACGGATATTAAAGACATAAAGCTGTCTTGAACCGACATCTATGGTGATCCTTTACCTTTTCTGAAAAATAGTTTATTGATAGTTTTTCGGATACCTTCGAAATATTAGGAAAAAGTCAATGTACTTTATTTTAAGTTTATCTGGCGCCTTATACAGTTACTAAAATGCAAAATGTTTTTTTTTACTGTGGATATTTTAAAGCCAATTAATTTATTGGGACACAAAAGTTGCGCACCAGTTTACCGGAAGATTTAATCAATGTATCCTTACATGTTGCTAGAGTTGTATGGACATAAATTACACACATATCTCTTCCCGTGGTTCAGGGCATGCCTCTGAAGATTTCGTTTCGTTTTAAACCTGTACTTGCATATTTTGCACTCTATGTCACCGAGGTTCTGCGAACAAAGTAGATACAAATTATACTTAGTAATGAGGTGTTAATTTTTGAATAAAAAAAAAGTAACTTAATAGACAAAGTAGGTCAGCCTGATTTATCATCCTCCATCGGAGAAGCTCCGGACGTTAGGAGTCGGAAGACGATTTCCGGTCACTCTAGGCGCGGGCTTGCGGACAACGAGCAATGGGTAACTCGTCACTCGGCCGTCCGATAAGGACCAAACCCGGGTTTACGACGCAGACGACGCAGAGTGTTTACGCGTGCAACAAAGAAAAGTTTTTGGTGGCATTTGTACGGACAGTCGCGATATGCGACTTTAAATGCGTCAGCATAAGGTATATATTGCAATGTACACGTTACCGGAGAGTGTTTGGTGAGGTGATGTTTCCAGGCGTGAGTGTTGTTGAAGCCCCTGTAGCACTGGTGGCATTTGTACGGACAGTCGCGATATGCGACTTTAAATGCGTCAGCATAAGGATTATATTGCAATGTACACGTTACCGGGGAGTGTTTGGTGAGGTGATGTTTCCAGGCGTGAGTGTTGTTGAAGCCCCTGTAGCACTGGTGGCATTTGTACGGACAGTCGAGGTAGTTGGACGACTGCTTGCGTTTGTTCATCTCTTCTATCTGGTCCTCCAGCTGTGGGTAAAATATTAGTTAGGTTGCCAAATATTGGTCAGAAAAAATTTAGTTTGTTTTTTTTATTATTATTATTGATGTATTCGCGTTTGACCACCATCTCTCCTGATAGTAAGCGATGATGTGGCCAACGATGGAGCACGCTTACCTAGAAGCAACCTATTCACTCTTGTTGACTTAAAGACCCCTAAGTTGTAGCTATCAAGAAACACATACAACGGAACGCTTTGTGCGTACGGGCAGGATGTCTACTATGCACCGGTGGCGCAATGGCGTACGTGTAGTGGTCCGATGATGGAACGGACTTGGCGGATTTAGATTATACACAAAACAGGTGAACTCAGAAAATTAGCTCTGTACTTGGAGGGATGCGGAACACAATGTACAGTCCCTCAAATCTTCGTTTGAAAAGAGAGGATCGTCCGACCAGACTGCTGCGGCTGATCCGGGCAACTGCCCGACAGTTATTTTCAGGCTGTAGTATATTTTCTAATCGCGCGGAGAACTCTAATACTGCGATGGGGGATTTATAATTTTAGTTCTTATGTGGTATCATAGATGGCGCCACAAATACATCAAGCGAAAACGCACATATACATTGATTAGCCATGGTTTACACTCAAGCACATTTGAGACCGAGATTATCATAGAAACACGACACGTTTATGTTTACGTGCGATCATTTTCTATAATCATTAACAATATAAATTTTGGTACAATCGGAAAAGGTGCGTTTTGCTAAAAGAGTCTTGGCCCTTTCACCGCTTGCGCCGGATTAGACTGACGAGTTTTTTCGTATCCTATTCGCCAAGGCGACTGGATACTTCATCTCGTTTAGCTCTTCAATCCTTATAGTTGACAGAAGAGCTGACGAGATGGAGTCTTTGGTCGTGGAATTGCGACCCTGGTGGAACAAGCGAGTGTTTGTCGGATATATTCGACATAGGCGGTTAAAAGGTTAATGGGTACTGATTAAACCCAGTCTTAGAACAAGAATCTGTCTTACTAGAGTAGGAGGGGGGAATGTTAATAATAACAATTTTTTCTTTTCAGCTGACCCTGTCCTGACGAAATGTAAGAGCCGGTTCACATTAGGTCGGACCGACAGTTTACCGTTGAACGACTGTCGGCTGTCGGTTGTTGCTGTTCACACTAGACGCTGCCGACCCGACCTAATGTGAACACCATCATCAGCACGGTCGTTTTACTGCCTGGATCGTCACAAAGCAGTCAGTCGTGAGTTGGCTTTTGTAAACGATGGACGTTGCCGACGTTTTAATTGTAATGTGGTATTTAAATAGAAGGCAGAAAAAAAAGAAAAAGGAAATATTGAGTGCATCCAATTATTCAAAAACTGCTCGCGCGAGTGCTGAGAGCGGGGAATGAGCGGGTGAAAGGGTCGCGGGCGGGTGGCTCCGCCGCTTCGCGCACACCAATGTGGACGGCGCTATATTTGCCAGTACGCCAATATTATGCCAATCCGACAGAAATCGTGGCTGTATGGATCCGACACTTTTGTCGGCCCGATAAAACTGTCGGTCCGACCTAATGTGAACCCGCTCTAATACGTTGCGGTTTTTCGTGCCAAACAGATATCAACCTTCTACAAGTAGATAGAGAATTGAAAAAGCTAAAATAGATGCATGGGATTAAGCTTATTTTCAACTTTATTTCTAACTTTTCAAGGTTGATATTTGCTTGATGCTGCAGTATACTATGCCAGGTTCCAAGGACGGTTTTAACGGGTTTTGGAGTGGTCTCCGCGCACCGGCAGACTCAGCGCTGGAAGACCTCCCACGAGGTGGACCGATAACCTGGTGAGAATCGCGGATATGTGATTGATTGATTCTTTGTGGCGACACTTGGGGGAGGCCTATGGACGTCTTTTTGCTGAAATGATGATAATAATAATGATCCAAATTCACATACCGATAGAGTAATAACGTTGATTAAATCATCAGACATGTCTTCTCGTTCTGTATCGTTCTTCTTGACTTTGCCGGCTGAACTCTTCTTAGCAACCGCAGTACCAGTTCTCTTTGGCTTTACTCTCTTCTTGGACTGGATTGCTTTGGTCTTTTTGATCGGCAATTTTGGCTTGTCAATGGTAGTATCAGGAAACTAAAAACCGTGATATGTATTAAAATGTTGAAAGTTTTTCTTTTCTATCGTCAATCGAAGAGAGATAAGGCCGAACGCTAAAGTCCTTAGGCATCCGTCGCGGGCAACCGCGCCCCGTGCCCATTTTGCTACATAATAACACATTAAGAGTCTCCATCGACACGACTACATGCAAACCGTTAGAATTAAACTATACGACACTACGCAGGTAATAATCCCATTTCCGCAACGGGGACCACCGCACACTATAAACGGGCGACGTCATACGACGGATAAACGCGCGGGCGCCCGCGCGGAATCCTGCTTAACGCAGCGTTGACCCTAAATTGTGACGAAGGCGTTTTTCGTCCATTCTGTCACGAAAATTACAAAGTACATTTTTATTGTCCCATTTAAAACCCTTATTATAATGGTATATATTTGACTAATACTTGTTTCTTAAAAAGAGCTTTAATATAGCACTATGCTTAAGTATAGTGCTCTACTAATTTTCATTTTCACATCTGATTTTAGTGGACACCATTTCCTTTATTTAATAATGCTTCTATACACTAAAAGCAAACCAAAAATGTTGAATTTAGCGCTATCTACTGAGACCATGGCCACGCCTGAGGCCCATTGCTTTCACCTTATAATGATTATTTATTTTTTTGTATCTTTTTGGAAGAAACTTGAAAATCTGACTAAGCAACATGTCTGTAAAAAATAAAATATTATCTTAAGCCTACAAACTTACTTCAACACTATCAGATTCCTCCTCAAGGTCCACCTTCACAGTAATCTCAACCTTCTCAACTTCATGTATTTCCTTCTTATCTTTCTTGGCACATTCATCATCATCATCATCATCACTAGAACTATTATCAGGGCTGATATGATCAGGAATATCAATGTCATCATGATCTTCCTTTTTGATAACTTCAACCACAAATTTCGGTGTTTCTACGTTGATACAATCTGTTGTACTATCTTGTTCTATGCTTATGTTAGTGACATTTGTAATTGTGAGGAGATTTTTCCGAGGAATTGATTTTATTGCTGGATGAGTTAACTAAAACAAATAATAAGTTAAATTGATTAATTAAGAGAACAAGAGTTTAAATAACAGTTACAGCTTAGGAGAAAATCATGGAACTATTTTTTTTTTTTTTGTTTACTTCATTGTGTACATATTCCAAACATCCTGATACTATACTAATAACACAAGGAATATAAATATACCTAACTTTTTTTTTACCCCAGTTAGGTTTTTAGTTGAAGGTGGACTAGAAACCTATTTAAGAATTTTTTAACAACTTCATGATTTTACCTTCCCACAGTCATCAATGATGCCACACAGTAGTCCCTGGCTTCGCAGACACTTTTCTCTAAATAAATAGAACTTCTTCAATAAAGCCGCACATTCATAGCAAGCATATGGTGGCAAACTGGAGTATAAAGGCTGGAAATAAAAGGTTCATTGGTATATCATAGGTTGACACTTGATTATACATTGTTTTATGGAAGAGGTACATTGGAAGAGTAAGCCTAAATGAAAAATTTATAAATCCTAATTGGAAAATAGGTCTCACAATATGGACAATGGTAGAACTGAAATAAAGGCATTTGAAGGAATATTAATCAAAACGGATTACCTTACTTTCTATCATGAATGATGCAAAATATGACACTAAAGGGATAACCGACAGGTCCTGCATTTTAACATCCATATTTAAGCAAATACGGCAAACTTGAATGTCTCCCATATTTTAAATATACTTCAAGAACTCAAAGATAAATAATTCGAGGCTATGGACTGTGTTTCTAACACTGTTTTAATGTAATTTCACAAGACATGTTTACAGAAAAAGCGTTCAGCTTCATATTGGAATGAACCTATATGTATTAATTTAATTATCATGAAAGTAATAAGCACACAGAAAAAACATAATATTTATTCATTAATTCAGAAAATAAACAATTTTTTACAGACTAATATTTACAAATGATGCTCAAAGGTAATCACCTTTGCAAACAACATTTGTTGTCAAATTCTAGCTGTCAAAATCGAACTGTCGATGTCACTTTGACAAAAAAAGTTTTGTTGCTTGCCACAGATGTTTTTCTTGTTA
Source organism: Mythimna ferrago (assembly GCA_910589285.2). Classification (NCBI taxonomy): domain Eukaryota; kingdom Metazoa; phylum Arthropoda; class Insecta; order Lepidoptera; family Noctuidae; genus Mythimna; species Mythimna ferrago. Next base: position 3,808,007 of record OU342689.1, read on the forward strand.
AGTTCTTAGAAATAAAAGTACAATCAAGAGGAAAAAAATCATAGTTTTTCGAATGCAATCATTACGCTTGCGGCTCGAATATAATTCATAGATTACATTCTGCCGATATCGAAAGAAAAAGAACCACAATTAAAAATTCGCGTTTAGTTTGCTTAAAAGGAAAAATCTTACGCCCTATTATCGGAGAGGGTTGGCAGGTGTGCCTTGTTTATACTATTTTACTTTGAAAACCATTGAAAACCGCAAATCTACGGGAGGGAGATACATTCTCTTGTTAGGCAAAACACGCAGCAGATGCTTAAGATAGTCACAAAAAAACTGCTACTTCTATTCAATCAAATCCACGCTGCGATTTGTAGAATGAAAACATTGAAAATGTCTAGTTATCATATAGGAATTACTCCTTTTCATTTCAACGTAGACACACAAAAAAAGGGGACATGACTCATTCATATTTAAATCTAAGAAAGGACTGTTTTCTTATTTATTTTCTGTTCGAAAGAGCTGAGCGTGACCCTGGATTGCAAAGGGCAACTGAAAGCAAAGTACCCGGTGGGTTAAAAAAAAAAGGCTAAACTTGTATTGGGCTATAACACCATATAGGTATAGATACCTAAATAGGCATAGAATGATTCAAACCGGATCTCCACCAAACGAGTTTTGATCATGTAGATAGGTACCTACCTAGATATTATTTATGAACATTTTTTATCTCATAGCAGTCATAGCTACCTACCAACTTATTAATAGCATAGCGACACCTACTTATTTATGTGGTACTTACTCGTATTTGGAAATAAAATACATCGATTGATTGGTACAGGGGAGGTGCAGTCAGAATAAGGCGCTTGTGTACTACTTATAGGTACATAAGTACATTAGGTACCTACCTACTTCTTTGGCATCAGGGACCTTACCATGACCTGCGGGGTTACCATGACGTTCAAAGTTAGATTGTTTTATTCTTATTCCATTGTGGGTAAGAGACAGATCTATACAGGTTGTCTAGCGCCATCTCTTACCCACACTGAAACAAGATTTAAACAATCTTACTTTGAACCCATACGAACAGAGCGTTTTGGGAACACATTTATTGTGCGTACAGCCAAGGAGTGGAATTCCCTGCCGGAGTCTGTGTTTCCTGATAGCTACAAATTAGGGGTCTTTAAGTCAAGAGTGAATAGGTTACTTCTAGGCAAGCGTGCTCCATCGTCGGCCACATCATCGCTTACCATCAGGTGAGATGGTGGTCAAACGCGAGCTTATCAATTATAAAAAAAAAAGAACGTCATGGTCTAGATCCTGTTAAAAAGTCAGGCGAATGAGTGACAAAGAAGGCTTAGGATATATCTATATTATAAAACTCAACAACGCCTGGACTGGACCGATTTCGCAAATTTTTTTTTTTGTTGTGTTCGTTATTATGGAGAAGGTTCTTATGGAAAAAAAAATGAAAATTAGGGTAGTGTAGGGTAGAGTAGGGTAGTGTAGGGTAGTGTAGGGTAGAGTAAGGTAGAGTAGGGTAGAGTAGAGTAGGGTAGGGTAGAGTAGGGTAGAGTAGGGTAGAGTAGGGTAGAGTAGGGTAGAGTAGGGTATTGTAGGGTAGAGTAGGGTAGAGTAGGGTAGAGTAGGGTAGGGTAGAGTAGGGTAGAGTAGGGTAGAGTAGGGTAGGGTAGAGTAGGGTAGAGTAGGGTATAGTAGGGTAGAGTAGGGTATAGTAGGCTGAAGTAGGGAAGAGCGGGAGCGAAGCCGCGCGGGCAAAAGCTAGTATGTATATAAAATCTTTGGGCTGGAGATATTTTTTATTCTTTTGTTTTAAAACGTCCCCCCACACTAGGAATTACTCCTGTATTGTGGGTGCGCACAAACATATAAACACACATACACAAGACACCTTAACTCGGAACACCTATCTGTAGGCCAAACAAATATTTGTTCCGTGCGGGAATCGAACCCGCGACCCGCAGCGCAGTAGCCAAACGCTCAACCACTGCGCCAACCGTGGCGGCAACGGCGGCAATATAGCTTAGGTCTTCAAATGGATCATGTTAAGAGTTGGTGGTCGGACCTCAGGAAAAACAAATAGGAACAATAAGTAGGTAGAAAAGAGAGCAGCAGTTTAGTTATGGTTGGTTCCATATAATTACTTAACTTTTAACTTACATTTAGCCCTCAACAATTAATAGATAAAACCTTAGTACAATCACAGATTATGTAATACTCGTATGTGAAGGTACGTCACGACTAGGGATTACAAATATTCGAAGTTTTGATATTCGAATAGCTCTGAAAAAATGATCGTATATACTATTCGAATATTCGAAAATCAAAACTTCGAATATTTGCAATCCCTAGTCACGACACTCACATACAAAAATATTCCTAGGTACTTATACATTATTTAATTTTAATAGAAGACCCTGTCAGAATGTATTCACGTCAAAGGTCGGACGGACCAAATATCTATCTAAAAGTTATGATGCCTATATACCTACATATGTATGTAGTACCTATCTACCTAGGCACACAGGAGCCGGAGCTAAGCCGCGCATGTCCATCGATCTGCGCACGGCGCAGTAGCCATTTAGCCATAAGCCCTTTAGCGTCATTATGATGTCTAGTAAACTATGCGTAACCTCAATTCGGGCAGTTGTATTCTTTTTCTCGGTTTCTGCGTTTCAAATACATAATGTTTTTTTTTACCTAGGTACTTAAGTACTTAATTTTTTTGATTACTAATATAAAATATATATACGTAAGAATCTTAAATATTAACCAAGTATTTATAGGTACTAAACCTCACTAAGTAAGGTGGTTTGAAAAGACCGCCCATTGTGACACCTTTATTTAATTTTAAGTTCCTACCTACTGTAATTTTATTTATGGTGTAGATTATAGAATACTTATATTTATATATACAATACAAAAATACAAAATACACTTAGTCGTCGAACTGTCGAAGTACTCCTCCACAGCACAGCGTTGTCATTTGGAAACGTGCCCAGAAGACTGGCAGCATTGCCACGTTGAATGGCAGTACTGCTTCTTTGGGTAAAGATTGAGCAAACTTGGTCACGCAAAGTGTCGACCAGTCGAGGTAAAATTCCATGAAAAGGAGACGCGCACTCGTACCCCATCATGTCCCATGCGTTTCGAACCCAAACGGATCGTATCGAATCTGTCCTGCAGTGGCCATTTTCGTTCTAGGACTACGGGGTTTCTTATCCAAAAATACTCGCGGCCCTTGCGAGTAGCGGGCATCGGCCCCTACGGTTTGCTGACATCTCTTTGAGGAGCGGCGTGTGGATCACTACGCGCTGTCGACGACTGGGGCTCGGTCTGGTTGATTACCGGACTGCCGGATGTCAATACTTTGCTTCGCAGAAGAAGGCGACCGCTTATTTACACTTACCATGTCCGGTGAGGACATGCGTCCTGCGGAAGGTGAGTACGCCGTGACGCATCTCCAGCCACTCTTCAAAGAGGGGACTTATCGCCATAATTATGGCGTGCCCGTCCGGAGAGGATATGATAGAATAACGTACGAATGTCTCACTTCAGGCAGTTTCCAAGTAGGACGAGGCCAATCTGTTGGGATTCAAAGCCGCCAAAATATAAACGTGTCTTCACCGCCAAAAGATTCATATGGCTTCTGCTGTTCAGAATGTATCCAGCTGTTGGGAGTTGAAATTTCTTCAGACTTTAGCTTTAGGCGGTTCATTGAGTGCAAAGCCAAGGTAGCTTCTAGGAAACTCGGCGTTCTTTCAAAGATCAGGCGATACTTCACACCGGGACAGCTTCCAATGTTATTGTGTGTGGAGTACTGCAGCCGCGTATGGAGTGGTGCTGCAAAATGCCATCTAGCAGCTTTGAACTCAGTGGAGAGGTATGCTAAGAGGTTAATTGGTGATCCAAATTTGGTTAAGTCCAATCTACAAAGCCTGGAGCCCTGGACCACTAGCGTAGGGCAGCAAGCTTTTCGATATTTTACTGATTTGGATGCATTATGAACAGTGTGTGCGGGAATCGCATGACTAAATTCCGCCGTCTCCTTTCTACCAACGGGCAACTCGAGTCCGACCTACGGTAAGTGTACATCGTTTATACCGCGTATATATCGAACGACTGTAACAATTTACCTGCTGCGGTCTTCCCGTCCGATGATAATTTAGGTGGCTTAAAGGCAAGAATGAACTTGGACTCCTAATAAACTAATGCGATGATATTAAACTTTCAATTCATCTGTAGTTACTTTTCTAAGTCTATTTAGGAAATTATCTGACATCCCGTGCCTCGGAGCGCATGTACCTAAAGCTATTGGTCCCATTTCCCATCTGTATATCTTTGACAGTCGTTCGTCAGACGCTAGAAAGTTTGACCATCAGTAATTCATCAAAGGAGTATCATGTTGCCCACTAACTGTCTAGTGGAGACTTGATAGGCAGATGCGGATGAATTGAATACCGGATGCTGTAGAATTCTCGTGTTTTTACAAGGAGCCGAGCGACCATGTAAAAACACGGGAATTCAACCGGATAGACGTAAATCCGACCCCAATTTAATAAGGAAAAGTTAGGAAGAAGATTTGATGAGATGGACAACCTAAGCTCTTCAATCAAAGTAATAGTTCATCGTAAAATTATAAACAGCCTGAAAATGTTGACATTTTACCCCAAAGTGGGGAAGTGTCTGTCTATTTGTTTGTAATATCAAAAATGTGTTATTTTGATATTACAAATAGACAGACGCTTCATGAAGTTTTATTTATATATATCTTAGAATATTTTATGTACTAAGTACACCAAGCTCCTTTGATATCTGAGGGCACAAAAGTGCGGTCAAGGCGAGTAAAAAAGCGGCACGGCCGTAGGTACCATCCTTTTCTCGAAACAGTTCAGGCCATTTTTAACCTGAATTTTCAGTAACCAAGCAAGCATAGAATTTACGGAAACATCTTCAGCGTTAACCTGGCCCCAGTAATATTGTAATACTGTGCCCCAGTGCTCTAATCAAGTGTTGTTGACTTGAGATCCCATGTTTGGGGCATATAGTCCAGAAACTGGATTTGTACACAGTTTTTGTGTCAAGGATTGCCCTTTATTACCCACATAATTTGGCCCAAATGGAGAATGTTATAACCTAGGTAAGCGCGCTCCATCCTCGACCGCATCATCGCTATCCATTAGGCGAGATAGAGGTCGAATGCGAACCTAACAACAATTAAAAAAAAAACCGTGGCATACCTAAGAACGTCTTGTTTTGAACGGGACTGTCTGTTTCATTTGTCCCGTTGTCTCCAAACAAAGCTGCAGTAAAATAGTACCTTTTCCAAAACCGCCCAAAAACTTTTAAAGGACGAGATTCGTCAGACACAAGCTGTGAAAGCTAGTGATTAATTTTTATTTTTAACAAGTTTTCTTTATTATAAAAATAATATGTGAACAGTGGTGGCCGAGTGGTAACGGCCCCGACTTACGAGTTGTAGGTCGTGAGTTCAAATACAGCCAGGCGCATTATTTTGTGTAATAAAATTTATTTCATCACCACAGCTCTCAAAACGGCGAAGGAAACCGGCATGTCCTAGAACCAAAAATTTGAAGACTGTGACATCTATCGACCAGTCCTGGGCCCGCGTGATGGATTACGGCCCATTTCCTGTTAAAGGAGGCCTGAGTCCCAGCAGTGGGAACATTATAAGGCTGATTATAATAAGTAAGTACTGGCTGCCCATGTTCGACCGGTGCCGGGTGCGCTGTATGAGATCTTACAATTTTCTAACCATCAAACAGTTACGACATAACTTGAACCCGGAAAAGAGTTTCCAAGTTATGATTCACAATTTATCTACCTGTTTATTTATTTCCGCGTCATCAAGTGTCAATACCTAGGTATGTAGGTTTACCACAGTCATATATGACGAATTTAATTCCCGCCTACGTGTCAATTACCTGAATATTTCACAATATTTTGTTATCGTGGCATGTCATGCCCATTCACGATTGAGGTAGGCACCAATAGTACCTACCTATCTACGGTAAATAAGTTTCTCGGTTTATCTATATCTTATCTGTCGTTTTTATACAAATGTTTCGAGTAGGTATTATTATTAGTTAGCATTTTTCGAAAAATATTCTGGAAATGACTAAAAAAGTTCCAGAAGTAGCACTTATAAGGTTACAACCACAGAAATCTTAATAATGCCTTATTATTAAGATTTCTGTGGTTACAACATTCTCCATTTGGCCCAAATTATGTGGGTAATAAACAAGGGCGGATCCAGCTTTGGCGCCACATAGTCGTGTTTTTTGTTTTGGTGGGTAAAATCATCCAAATGACATCCCCCGCCCTTGGGCGGAGCGGGAGACTCAGACTCGGGTGGTTAGACTCTTACTGACTAAAAAACCCACCCTGTTCTTTCTTGCCTTTCGTACCGGAGCCGAGCTTCCCTTTTGGATACCCCTGGCCCCAGTAGGCTTAGACCCGGCTGGGCCCCTACTGTTGCTGACAACTCCTTGAGGCGCGCGGGAACAGTGCGCGCCGTCTACGACTTGGACTCAGTCCGAACAGTTACCAGACAGTCGGACAGCGAGCTACCCACAGTCCGCAAGCCCGCGACTGCTACGGGCGGAAATCGAGATCAGAATCCCGGTGGTGGCTGGGACGCTGTGAGCGCTGTTGCCTGATGCGTTCGGCCTCCTCCTTTGCTAGCATCACTGCATCGCAGAAGAAGGCGACAGCCTGCCACTCCTCATCGCTCCGGACCATGGCCTGTAGCAAGGCCCGGCGCGAAAGACCGCCGCCGCCGATCGTCCCCACGAGGGCAATGCGATGCCCTGCCCAAGCGGGGTACACCTCCATTGTGTGCTCCAGTGTCCTCCGGGTGTTCCGCACAATGGCGACACCCGGATGTCACTTCCGCACGAATCCGGTGCAGGAACCGCCAGAACTTACCATGTCCGGTGAGAACTTGCGTCATGCGGAAGGTGAGGACGCCGTGAGGTCTTTCCAGCCACGACTCAAAGAGGGGACTTACCGCCATAATTGTGGCGTGCCCAGCACTGGGTTGCGATAGTCGCTGACGCCATTTTACCATGAGATCCCGCCGGAGCTCCGTCCGCCATGCCGCGACTTGTCGCGAATGTCAGATATTCATTTGTCATTATGTACGAGATTACCATTCTATGCCATTTCTCTCAATGGAGTGTCAGTGGTTGACCATCGGAAAGTCATAATGACGCCATTATATTAGTAGATTATCAAAACTTGTCAAAATCAACAATTATGAAATCAATGATAGACCGTTCTGACACTATTGTAATAGCAGACTTGAGGCCCAGATCCCATGGTGGTAGGCCAGCAAGGAAACTCGCCGCTTCTTGGGAAACCGTACGGTATCCCCGCATCATCCGTATATTGCTATGACCCTCTGCCATGCGTTCAGCTTCGGGCCTTCGGTTGCTGACGCAGCGATGGCGCCCACACTGGCGCCCCATAAAAAGCCATGGACGTCTGGACCCCAAGGTTGGGCAGGAGCCGCTTGAGAGCAGCCCCGTCACATAGTCGTGGTCAAGTCACACGAAGCCAGGGTTATCCGAAAGGGCGCTCGAGCCCCGGTATGAAGGCTAGAAGGAACGGGGTGGGTCTTTTAGTCAGTAAGAGTCTGAGACTATCTCCCGCTCCGCCCAAGAGCGGGGGATGTCAATGCATGATTTTTTCACACCATAAAAAAAAAGTCACACGAAGTTATTATTTAATTTTTATAATAATAAATACAGGTAAAAAGTATTTATTTTTTTTATGTTTAACAATTTTAATTAGTGGTCCACCTACGTCCTGGACCTAGCCCAGGGGGGGTCATGACCTCCCATGACCCCCCCCCACCGTGGATCCGCACGGTAATAAAGGGCCAAGGATTGTCCTTTGGACAACAGGACAGATGAAACAGACAGTCCCTTTCAAAACAAGACGTTCTTAGGTATGCCACGGGTTTTTTTTTTAAATTGTTGTTAGGTTCGCATTTAACCTCTATCTCGCCTAATGGAAAGCGATGATGCGGTCGAGGATGGAGCGTGGTTACCTAGAAGTAACCTATTCACTCTTAAACTCCTCTTAACTTAAATATTTCCGGTAGTGCCATCATCTGCGTTGTATGTGCCTCTATGAGCGACCTGAATAAAATTTGGCCTCATTATCTTCAAATCAACACCCGCTCCTCCGCTCTCCGCATCCAGTCTCGCCATCTTTTTAAAATCATCGGCCAACTAGAGGGACGTCGCCAAATCGAGGACCCTCCACGCTACGCACGGCACACGCATCATGCGCTGTATCACAGCTTGTAGAGCCGCGTACAGACATCGCAAGGCGTGCGTCGCGAATGGTTCGTCACGCATGCCTCAACCTGAGGCGACAAAATGCTCAAGCTGAGCACGCAAACCACCACGCACGGTGTTCTTCAGTAGAAAACGCAAACAACACCTGTCCGTCCACAAGGAGCGCACGGCTCGTACCAGAGGCGGCGGTGCGTTCGCAACGATCGTATGACGCGAATGCTCACTGTGAGCACTCACGTCCACACAGCCCGAGGCAGGCGAGACGAACCATTCGCGACATATGCCTCGCGATGTCTGTACGCGGCTTAACATTTTTAAGGCAATCGAACTAACTAGCTAGGAGACATCGTTGCATCGGGGACGCTCCACGCTACGCACGACACACGTATCATGCGCCGTATCACCGCTTGTAACATTTTTAAGATGGTTGGACCAACAAGCTAGGCGTTATCGTCGCATCGGGTACGCTCCACGCTACGCATGCATGACCCACGCATCATGCGCTATATCTGTATCACCGCTTGTAACATTTTTAAGATGATTGGACCAACAAGCTAGGCGTTATCGTCGCATCGGGTACGCTCCACGCTACGCATGCATGACCCACGCATCATGCGCTGTATCTGTATCACCGCTTGTAACATTTTTAAGATCGTTGGACCAACAAGCTAGGGGTTATCGTCGCATCGGGTACGCTCCACGCTACACATGACCCACGCATCGCATGCGCTGTATCACCGCTTGTAACAGTTTAAGGCAGTCGGACTAACCAGCTGGAAGACGTCGCCGCATCGGGGACACGCATGAAGCATGCATCATGGGTTGTATCACCGCTTGTAACATTTGTTAGGTCGTCGGACGGACCATCTTCGGGCATGTCGCTGAGTTGTGGACGTTACACGCTACGCACGACAGCACGTATCATGAGTTGCATCACCGCTTGTAACAAACTACAGCTCTGGCATGGTCATGCAACAGGTTGGATTAAGTCAGTACTCACCTGTAGCGACATCAGCGTCATACACCACATAGGAACTGAAATTCGAAATCCTGCATCTTAGAGCTCTTCGCGCGATTAGAACAAATGCAACAGCCCAAAATCAACTATCGGACAGTTGTCCAGACTAGACACAACGCCTCCCTTTTCAACGGAGGTTTACGGAACTTTACACACGTAACCTCTAAACACCTAACCGGTATAATAGCATAGCATAACATAATCAGCCTTTTAATGTTCCCACTGCTGGGACTCAGACCTCTCTAGGAGAGGGAATGGGCCGTAATCCACCAGTGCGGGTTGGTGAATGTCACATGTCTTCGAATTTTTGGTTCTCGGACATGCCGGTTTCTTCACGATGTTTTCCTTCACCGGTATAATGCTCTACTAAAGTACCAACTAAGGTTTAGCTAAGTAAGGTAGCGTCAGCAGCAAATCAGCAATGACCCCGATCCGATGACCGCGACCCGACTAAATCTTCGGAAATTGCAGGAAAACCTTTTAAAACATCTAAGAAATACCGTTTGACAGTTCTACACGTTTTTCTACATTTTAATTTTAATTTCTTGGATAAAAATTGTATTTATTGTAATTAAATTAAAATACCTGCATAATTCAATGGTTTTACGAAAAAAATAATAGAAATAGTTACGCCTACACAAAGCTATTTTTATAGAAAAGTGTGAAACGTCAAACGGTATACTTCTTCGATTTGTTGTGCTATAGTTAATTTATGTAGTTACACAAAGGAAACTAATACCTTTTTCGCACGACTAAAAAATGTGCTTATATTCAATAACATTTGCCAGACAGTTAACTAGAATTTACATTTTATCAGGTAATTTTAACAAAATTGTTCGCGAAATCGCGACGGACAGATCTAAAACCAACCGTGTCTACTGAAATAGTCACTCAGTGGTCTGGAGTACTCTGGACTAGTAGGATAAAAACTAACCCATTCGATGGGCGAATTCAGGGGCTCAACGAGCTTTGGGGAGGTGCTGAAACCATATATTTAGGCTCATATTATACCTAATAGATATAGATAGAAACACAAAGTTATAGAGAAAAATAAAACTAATGACAAAGTTCAAAGCGATCTGCGATCCTCGTTACGGTAAAGTTTCTTAGAATGATAGTGAACAGTTAAAAAACAATGATTTGTAGTCATTGGAAGGAATAAATTTTGAACTGAAGCTGAAAGCTGGCCTTGCTCTTTGTTTCGATATGCTGAAGATCTACTTCCTCTGCCTTGGGTCGTAAAAGAAAAGAAAAAAAAATCATAATGTACCAGCTAGCACGACGCATCGCAAGAACTTGCGAATTGATTCGCATCACACATTGCATGATCATGCAGCAAGATCACCTAGGGACTTACCGTGACGTGTTAAAATGCTACCTGCACCGGATTCGTGCGTAAATGACGCCCGGGTGTCTCCACTGTGTGGAACGCCCGGAGGACACGGTGGAGCACACGGTAGAGGTGTGCACCGCTTGTGCAGAGCATCGCCGTGTCCTTGTGGGGGCGATCGGCGGTGGCAATCTCTCGCGCCGGTTCTTGGTACAGACGATGGTCCAGAGCGAGGAGGAGTGGCAGGCGGTCGCCTCCTTCTGCGAAGCAGTAATGCTAGCGAAGGAGGAGGCCGACCGCATCAGGCAGCGGCGCTCACGCCCCAGCTGCCGCCTGGAATCCGATCCCAATTTCCGGCTACCGTAGGCGTGGGCTGGTGAGCAATGGGTTGCTCGCTGTCCGACCTTCCGGTAACCGTCCGAACCGAACCCAAGTCGTTGACGGCGCGTAGTGTACCCGCGCGCCTCAAGGAGTTGTCAGCAATCGTAGGGGCCCAGCAAGGTCGAAGCCTACTGGGGCCAAGGGTCTGTATGAAAGGCAACGAAGAAACGGGGTGGGTTTTTTAGTCAGTAAGAGTCTGACACTATCTCCCACTCCGCCCAAGGGCGGGGGATGTCATCTGGATGATTTTCACCCACCGAAAAAAAAAAAATCTGGGCAAGTGCGAGTCGAACTCGCGCTCTGAGGGTTTCCGTGCAAACTATAGTACCCATGTAAACAGTTCAATTCCCGAGTGGAGTCTCGAAAATTTTTTCCGAATACTTACCATTTTTTTGTTGTGACGTACAATTTCCAAAACAGATCTTGAGTCAGAGTGTGGATCGCTATTCGCTTTGCGCATTCCATACATTAGCGAGCCAATCGTCGTCGTTGTTACATACATGCAGCAGCGCAGGGAGCGAATCATGAGTGACGTCCATAACGCGATGGCGCAGCGAGCCAATCACTGACACTCCCCACCCCCGCGTCTCACTTCGCACCGCTAAAGAGACCGAATATTTGACTTCTGCGCAACTTGAAGCCAGCGCTCAAGATCCGTGTAGGCAATTGTAACAACTAATTTACAGTTTTCAGATTTATTCCTATACCTGTGCTATAAGGCCTTGCTTTATGCCAAATTACAGAATTCTGGGTAAGCGAGAGTACCCCATGAATTTTGATTTTCTCGAGATTATCGAAATGTACGTTTTTTGCGACATAGACGGCCGTATCTTTTAACTTAGAAGTTTGTTTTTTTCATAGCTTCAAGGGACCGCAGACTTGAGTAGGTGTACAGTTTTAATTTCAATTCGATACATCCAGGCGTTCTTGAGATAAAGGTTCTTGACAGACAGACAGACGGACGGCCAACAAAGTGATCATATTAGGGTTCCGATTTTTCCTTTTGAGGTACGGAACCCTAAAAAACGTATTAAATATCAGTCGTGTGAGCTAGAAAGAGGGATGGAGCTATACACCCTATACACCGCTAAATTTTGATCGTTTTAATCCCGTGGGGGGTCGATCCGGTACATGAAACACTATCGATTTATAAAGATAAAATTACTTTTAATTTATTTTTTAACTTTATCTTCACATATCGATAGTGTTTCATGTACCGGATCGACCCTCTACGGGATTAAAACGATGAAAATTTAACGGTGTATAGCTCCATTCCTTTAACAGTTCAGTTTAGGTCGTCAAATGGATAGCGTGGAAGCATCGCTGAACCGATGCTTTGCCATTTTTTATTTCATGCGGGTGCGGCATCATACGGATTGTATGTAAGAGACCGCTCTCTACATACTTTAATAGGCTTTTTATAGGCTTGCTCAGTAAACAAAACTGAACAACCTTCCATAAGATTTTTTTTCTGGAAATGAAAAGTTGAGCGAGGAGGGCTGTCCCTTACACCCCGTATAGGTATAGTTTTGTGTGGAAGCCATAAAGAGCTATAGCCACTGACATGCTTTAGTCGTCGTCGTTCAGTTATCGTAAAATAAAATAAAAGGGGTAGTATTTAAACGAATTTTTTTTTAAATATTTGTCCAATGATTTATATAACGGTACTCTGAGCGGCATTTTATCCATACATATAAAGTAGGTACACTGTATCGGATGTCCTAAATATCGATATTTATGTATTACATATGTCACAAGGTAATTTGTTAATTCGGATATAGTGAAAACCCGGATAATTAGAAAATGGTGAAATAAAATCGGCGTGCAACTTGGACGTAGCGTTCGCCGGCCGCTGCCGCGGCACCGCTCGCTGCGCTCGCTCGGCTTACTCGCGTTAAGGCGGGTACTCACTAGCGAGCCGTAACTGTAATCGTTCATTTACTCATTACTCATTCGTCATGTACTGTAACCAAAAAACATAGTGTGTACGTGGTTTGCAATCCTGCTGCGAGCGGTACGCGTGCGGCTTGCAGCGACCCGACGTTTACAAAGTACTCATTTCTAAACCCGTAACGTTGCACGTAACTGTAACCGTTACTGTTACCAAAAACATAATGTGTACGTGGTTCGCGAGCCTGCGACGAACGCTACACGAGCGACTCGCAGCGAGCCGACGATTGTCGGTTTTTGCTGCGGATCAAAGGGCGCTCGCAGTGCGCTCGTGGACGTCAAGAGGAGAGGTTGTTGCTAGCCGCTGCGAACCAGCTGTAATTTCGACACACATAGGCACAGGCGAGAGACACTTCGTCCAACATCGTGGAGTTACAAACCAAAACTGAGGGCAGAGCAGGTCTCCCCGTTCGTCACTCCCCGTACACACTAGAACCTCGTTACTGTATCTGTTTGGTTACAGTTACAGCTCGCAAAATGAGTACGCTCGGTGAAAGCGTTCCGGCGACGTCGTGAGCCGTAATTGTAAAACGCGTACACACTAGAACCTCGTTACTGTATCACATAAGTTACGGTTACAGCTCGCTAATGAGTACCCGGCTTTAGGTCACAGTTCTAACCTAACCTAACCTATTTTACCCAGTTCGAAATGATGAATATGTACCTGCGACGAGATAATTAGATAATGGTGAAAACATTTGTTGAAGTTAACTTTTTAGTAGTTCGTTATGTAAAACCTGAATTTTATTTCTAGTCGCCCACTTACCTACTAATTTAGTCGCTCACTTATTGATTTAGTCGCTCACTTATTAATTTAGTCGCTCACTTATTAATTTAGTCGCTCACTTATTAATTTAGTCGCTCACTTACTAATTTAGTCGTTTAACTAGGATTTCAATAACCCACTTTTAGTAAGCTCGTTCTGGATTTTATTGTTAATCAATATTTGCCGTTAGTTTAGTTAATGCGTCGCTTACTCAAATTCATACCGCTCAAGTTATTAAAACAGTATTTCATCATCAGTCACTAAGTTTTTTTTCAGCGTTTTATAATTCCCCAAATAAAAGAAGCATAAAAAAATTAAAAAGTTTCTAGTTTTCTATTGCTTATTTATCGAGAAGAAAAACCGGGATTCTGCATTAGGGTTTTTCGAAGCTATTATGCTATTATGTAATAGGTACATAGGTACCAAGTGAAAAACCATGGAAAACCCCAAAGCTAGATACGCTCTTATTAACTGGTTTATATTTTGGTTTATCCTTATTATTATAAATATGATGATGTAATGTAAGTAGGTAGGTTTAGTTGCTAGGCATCGTAAATCTTAATATGCTTACTCAAGTCTAGCCGTGCTTCACTGTGGTCAGAAAATACTGTGAGTCATCTAGCATACGGAGATCTAATCTTTTTTATTATTACTTATTTCTACAAACAGTAGCTAGCGATTATCCATGCAGCAAGAGTAGCAAATGCTACAGGCACCGCGCATTCGGGGGCCCCACACGTTCTGGGGCCAAGCGCGTTCGGGGACACTTGATCAAAACCAAAATTAGTAAGTAAGACAAAAATCAAAGTAGGTATCTATACTGCATTAAATCTAAACAGCTGATTACACACAAAATTTGGTGGGAAGTCATTTAATGACATCTCCCGCCCCTGGGTGAAGCGGAAGGGCTTGCCAGACTTTTACCGACTAAAACCTACTCCTAGTTCCTTTATTGTCTAGCATTCCAGGGCTAGCTTTTCTTTTCAGAAGCAAACCCAAGGACCGGTAAGCTTCGACCCTGCTGGACCCCTACGGGTTACTGACTACTGACTTCTCGCCGTCATCATCGCTGTCGACGACTTGGGCTTGGTCCGGACGGTTACCGGACGTGCGGCCGCCTCTTTTGCTAGCATTAGCACTGCTTCGCAGAAGGCCTCCTTCTGACCATGACCCGGCGCGAGCGATCGTTGTCACCGATCACCCCCACGAGGACACGATGGGATTCTGCCCAAACGGGGCACACCACTACCGTATGCTCCATCGTGTCCACCGGGTGGTCCACACAGTGGTGACACCCGGGCGTTTCTTTCGGACGAACCTGGTGCAGGAACGTCCCAAACTGACCTTATCCAGTGAAAACCTGCGTCATGCGGGAGGTGAGGATGCCGTGAGGTCTTTACTTTTGTCCAGCTACTCCTCAAAGAGGGCACTTACCTCCATAATTATGGCGTGCACAAGGGGGCCCCATGATCGACTTTGGTACACGCAACGCGCTGGTTTAATTCGCCACTGTCTACAAACAAGCAAGCTTGACCATCATACCTACGTAAGTACAACTGAAGAACTACTAACTGTTGCATATTTGTATACACTGTGTACTACACCCTCTCATCCAACTCTCCTGTCGCAGGTCTGCTGGAAGAAATTTCATTTGAAATAAGCACTACCTTTGTACCTACTTTTTTTATCTGTATTTGTTCATTTCATATATTTAAGAACGTAGTGATTATATACTCTTTGGTATATTTATATGAATAAATAAATGAACGGGTCGCAGCCCGGTCAAATTCTGTGTTTGATTTTACCTCTAAAACGGGTGATTCAGGTTTTCAGTGAGGTTTTCCGTTCAGACAATAGTAGGTAAGTACCTAGTAGTAGAGCATTATGAAGGGGTTATTGACTTATACTAGGTATACTTACACCCATAGAAATCCTATATCTTTATCCTTTCCTATATCTATGCTTAAGTACACCTTAAAGGTACCTTTATAGCACACAAAGTACCTTATAATCAGAGGTCGGAATCAGGTAGAGTTATTCATGTACTTGCAACGAAATGTTGATAATAATATGGATCTTCCCGGGATTTCTAATGAAAAATCCCGTGTGGCCAACAATATTACAAATAAATAATAATAGAGATAGATAAGACAAGTAAAACAAAGTAAAGTAATTTACCTTTTTTTTTCTGTATTTTTCATTGAAAAAGATCTCTCATCTGCTATTTCCAAAGCAACATAAAAAAAATCTCTCTTCAAATTTATCTCGGAATTTGAGGCATACCCACTTTATTCTTTCGCTGTATGTACTCAAACAACTCTACCTAATTCCGACCTCTGCTTATAATGTCCCATCCCCGATTTCAGATAAGAAGTATTTATCAAACTCAAGCCTGAAAACCTGTTAAAATTACTAGTAGGCTTTGAGACATTCTTAACTTAAAAATGTTCGATTCAGAAACCTATCCGCAGCCCTGTATGCAGTGCAGTATACACCGTTAAATTTTAATCGTTTTAATCTTTTAATTTTTTTAGTTTTAATTTAGGTAGTTTGTATGCAACGCCGACTATTAACTACAGGTCATTGAACTCGCTCAGCTGACGTTTTCTTAAAGAAATTAATTTCGTACATGCGTAAATTAATACGAGTTTTGAAAAAAAGGTACTTTATTTTTTAATTTTATATTTACAAATCGATAGTGATTCATGTACCGGATCGACCCTCCATGGGACTAAAACGATTAAAATTTAGCGGTGTATAATTAAAATATCCTATTGCTAAGAAAAAAACACAGTAAAAATTCAATATTGTTTGCTTTGAAGAATGTAGAATACGAAGATGCAGTTGTCTATCCTATTGCCATAATAATTCTGAAAGGCGTCAGGAAACCTCACAGATAGTATAAGTAGGTACATAATAATTATTATGTTAAGTATGTGTTATTTATTTTTATTTATTATAATCTTTATTGTACACAACATAAACAAAAATACAGAACAAACACCCTACGTAGTCCAGCGAGTCTACTCTATGTGCTAATGATTTTTTTTTTTGATGATGCCTGGTGACTCTTGCTTTGAAGGATGACAAGGACCTTACCATGACATGTAGTGTCCGACAAAAAGTTCGATTTCGGTTTCCGTTTTGGCCGAAACTGAGACTGTTGCCAAAGTTCGATTTCGGTTTCGGTTTCGGTCAAAACTGAGACTGTTGCCAAAGTTCGATTTTTGTTTCGGTTTCGGTCAAAACTGAGACTGTCGCCAAAGTTCGATATGGTTTCGGTTTCGACCGAAACTGAGACTGTTGCCAAAGTTCGATTTTTGTTTCGGTTTCGGTCAAAACTGAGACTATTGCCAAAGTTCGGTTTTTGTTTCGGTTTCGGTCAAAACTGAGACTGTTGCCAAAGTTCGATTTTTGTTTCGGTTTCGGTCAAAACTGAGACTGTTGCCAAAGTTCGATTTTTGTTTCGGTTTCGGTCAAAACTGAGACTGTCGCCAAAGTTCGATATGGTTTCGGTTTCGACCGAAACTGAGACTGTTGCCAAAGTTCGATTTTGGTTTCGCTTTCGGTCAAAACTGAGACTGTTGCCAAAGTTCGATTTCGGTTTCGGTTTCGGCCGAAACTGAGACTGTTGCCAAAGTTCGATTTCGGTTTCGGTTTCGGTCAAAACTGAGACTGTCGCCAAAGTTCGATTTTGATTTCGGTTTTGGTCAAAACTGAGACTGTTGCCAAAGTTCGATTTTGGTTTCGGTTTTGGTCAAAACTGAGATTGTTGCCAAAGTTCGATTTTGGTTTCAGTTTCGGTCAAAACTGAGACTGTTGCCAAAGTTCGATTTCGGTTTCGGTTTCGGTTTCGGTCAAAACTGAGACTGTCGCCAAAGTTCGATTTTGGTCTCGGTTTTGGTCAAAACTGAGACTGTCGCCAAAGTTCGATTGGATCAATCTCCAAAACGGGCGTATTCGTGTGATCGCTCTGGTGCTTTTTAGATATTGATATTTAATGGTAATTATGTATCTCATTAAAAAGAATGATATTCAAATAGTACATTTTTACAATTGGCCTTCAATTTACATAAACAGTTATATAAATATTTAAGTTCAAAAATTTCGCGACCAGAGCAATCATAATTGGTGCCAGAGCGATCATAAATGGTGAAATCAGTGAAACAAAAAATTAAATTTTGATAAAATATTATTTATTTAGCCGTTTTCAGTCTTATTCAGTGTACATGTAACAAGATTATATGTAAGAGAAATGTATTATTTTAGAAAAAGGTCAAGGCATATTATCAGTCACACATATCAAAAACACGGAATATTTTATATAAAACTATTGCTAAAATAACATAATTATAAAAATCAACCTTTGGCCTAGTTTCATATATTTGGACTTAATTAAATCACTTCTAGGTAAATGAGACAAAATTAAAAACCTTTTAAAATCAACCATTAATACCTGCAGTCTTTTATAGTTATAAAATGACTTAGACTCATTAAATATTAGTTTTTAAAAAGTAATTAAAGAAAACTAACGTTTGTAAAGAACAAGATAAAATTCTTAAAAATAAACATGTTATAAACGTAAATATTTGTAATCTTATAATTAATGGGACTTAGAATCATGACTAAAATAACAGTATTTTCAAGATTATCTAAGAGATTTCTAATAATCACATTTTCCTTAACTATATCTTTAGTGGAAAGTAAAGAATTAAAAAGAACGACACAAAGTAAAATGCAATTCAGATGATCAGATCAGTCAAATTATAATAATACAATTTCTATAAGGCTTAGTTGATCAACAAACTAAGATAATAAGGTTTATTGGAAGCTCAGAAAATTGAATAGTCATCGGAGTCGGAGTCGGGTAAATCTTCTGCTGCAGCAACCTTTGTCAAGGTGTTATCGTTTTGCAAGGAAGATAAAACTACCTCGGAAATACTTGGAGTAATTAAATTTTCATAGTCAATAGATGGGACTTCATCCCAAAAACTGTCCGGCAGGTCCGAGTTGTGTAATGATTGTTGACTTTGATTTGCAGTTATAGTCTGTCTATTTAGCATTTGTGGGAGCTGAATTTGCTTCTCCTGATTGCATTTTTTTGAACGCTTAACCAGCGAAGGTCGGCTTGTCTTCCTTGATGCCCGTGACATGTTTGTCTTTGAGGTGTTTTGGTTCGAGTCGCTATTAATTTGGTAAAAGCCTAAATGTTTGCCGTGCGGACATTGTACAGCCTCTTGTGATCAGTTGTCTAAATCGCAGCTTAGTCGCCTCATAGCCAAAACGTTTTTAGTATTTGCTGACCAAATTACCTGGTGTACCTTCATAGTACCCTGAAATTCTTTTATTTCTTGCGATATTAACATTTCTTTTTCTAATATGGCAGATTCTGCAACTTCTTCCAGGATAATTCCGGACACATTTGTTTTGAAATAGGATATAAACGTTTTCGTATCAGGTATATCTAATCCATGAGCCACCATTTCATCGGCAGTCCTCTTAAGCGTTCCTCCAACACCATCAGGAGCACCTTTACCGTGACCCTTTTCCAAATAGTTCCATATAACTTTACGTAGACTTGGGTATTGCCAGTGTAGTTTTGATATAATATGAAACAATTTCTTGTTCCGGTATTGACCCAAAGGTGAGTCAGACAAGAAGTGCAAAGACGTTACTCTGGGCAACATGTTTTCTATATAAAGGAGGACTGGCACCAAATGTTCCCAAACAGCTACAGCGTCATGTCTTAAGCTCTCACTAATCGTTCAGAAGCACTGTGACTGGAGTAAATCATCTTTTTTGTAATAAATTACTACGGTATGCAAGGTCACTTGTTGGCGCGACCCGCCAAAGTGAAATGATTGAATTTCAGTCGCGTATTTTGTGTTATAATTTTCACTGAAGTCACAATGGATTAAACACTCATCGTAATTTAAATTAGCTTTAAGTTTTTTAATGTAGCTATTCTGGGCTATAATATTAGCACAGTGATGCATGTATGAGGTGCATATATTTTCAAAATAATCAATAACATCCTTGGGATTAGCTTCGACTTTTTGCTTTAAGGTTTGTGTAGTTTTCATTTCTTTTCCATTTTTCATGTAAGTCTTTTTGATTTTGGCCCACTTTAAATATTCAATTTGCTTACTGTTATCAAACTCTTTATATTCCAAGTGTTTATTTTTACACATAATGCAACATCTTGTAAGGCAGTCTATACTTCTCGAATTACACGTTAAGGAGGTTAAGATTTCCGTTGAAGATTTTTCTATAATAATGCAGTTTTTTTTCAATGATAGGGCCACCAAATCCATGTTTTCATGATCCACACACAGACATGTATCACGGCATTTTGCATCTGGGACAACGGCCCAAAAGGCAAACTTAGATCGCAGCTTACAAAAGAAACTGTAACTTATATTATGCTGCGGAAATCTTAATATAAATTTTTGGTGCAAATTGTGTAAGTTATCATTTAAATAGCGCTTTTGCTTTTTTATTTTATTTCTAGTTATAAACTCCTTTTTACCAGACGTCATGCGGCTAACATCGTCATCTTCAAAAAACAGTTTTATATTTCTTATTAACTGTTGTTTTACTGTATATTTTATTTTTTGTACGTTATCTTTGTTTGGAGTTAAAACCAACATTTTTCTTTCTAAACGTTTACCTTCTTTACTTTGATTTTTTAACCTGTTCAACTGTCTTCTAATACGTTCATTTCTTATTTTCAACTCTTGAATTTTTTGATCTTCTAGTTTTAATTCCTTATTAGCTCTATATTTCATCTTTCTTAATAAGGCTTTCCATGGAGAGGTTTTTTTTTAACTGACGATATTTTATGCTTAGGGAATATATCTAGACTTTTTTGAGACGTATGTGTTATGTTGCTAATTGAGCTTTGTGGACTACCGGGACAGATGCTGGAGGAAGCACTGCTAATGCATGTTAGTTCATTCGTTCGTTCAGTATCTTGCGATAGCCGCTGAGATCTTGTTATTCTTCTTAGTCTACTAACCGGTGACGCGGGTGAATCAAAATAAGACAATTTTTCGTATTCTTTAGAGGTCTCTGGAAGACAGGAACTTGTCTGAGAATGAACTTTTACACGATTAATAATGTTAAACTCATTTTCAACATCTCGTGTTACAGTTTGCAGTATCTCTCTATGTTTTGTTACATTGTTGGTGCTTAAGGTTGAAGATGATTGAGGAACATTTGAAAGAGGATCACGATTCTCAGATATATAGATAGGTTCTTCATTTATTGGAAGCTCATTAGTTGCTGATATGTTATCCACTTTTTTCTTGAAATAATATCGTCGAGAACTCTGCCTACTTTTCTGCCTACGAACCTTTTGCTGGCTTGGAGACAAATCACTCATTGGTAGTACTGTGCCCCGAGCTTTTTTCCTTTGGTAACTCTCTCTTGACTTTACAAGCCATTGTGCGTATAAATCTGGATCATTTTTTATCTTGGCCATTCTACGACGCTCAGCCAATTTCTTCCTAAGACGTTTTTCTTCAATAGATAATTTATTTCGAGGAATGATTTCAATCTGCAACAATAGTTGCCATTAAATTTTAGAGAAGAAAGGGTAACAGTTGTGTTTAGCTAAATAATATCATAATATCATCAAGGTAAAATACGTCAAAATCTGTTTATGGGTTTAGGTTACCTAAAGAAACCCAGGAAAGGTTATAAATTAAAGGTTATAAGCATAGTTCATCGTTTGTCATTGTTACAGTCCGGTACTACTACTTAAAATAGATTAATAACTTACAATTAATGCAAAATATCATCGCTCTGGTCTTTTTGGACAGAGCAATCACAGCCATAGCGATCAGAAAAAGTCACAAAATCATAAATATAGCCGAATTTAAAAGCAGTAGAAAGTTGTGATTACGTCTCATAAAAAACATCATAACGATCAGTTAATTCACATAACAAACACATTCACAAGTTTACTATTTAATTTAAATAACGTGCCATAGTAATCATAAAATTCGAGAACCAAATCCAGAGCAATCATAAACTTACCTTCGTAATGTTGGAGCGCGGGAAAGTGGCACACAGGTATCTTCCTTGGCGGTTGGACCACTACTGGCGTTGCCCCGCGGGAGGGGAATAGAGTGTCTATAACGCGTAACTAGGGATGAGCGCGGTGTTTTACGTCAGCGCAGAGCGATGAGATAAAATGCCCGGTCTCTATTTTAAATTCAAATTGTGGCAAAAATATTGTTAATATAACTAAAAATATTTTATTACTATGAAGATTAACTATTTGTTATGTAATCTAAAAAGTTGTTTCAATATGAACTTTCTCATTAAAAAGTTAAAGACTATTTTTTTCATTCAATCGGGAGTTGGGTCAACCCAGAGCGATCAGGATTTTAGGGTTTAAGATTTTTTTTTAAATTCTTAAAATAAACTTATTCATAATACTAGCCTTGTTTCACGTAGATTAAACACCAAACTGTATATAAAAAAATATTTTGAAAACGTTTTTCTATTTTAAAATGGGTTTATCCAGCCCGACACGAAAAAAACTGCCTCTGGAGATCGACCCGATTACGGTTTCGGTTTCGGCCGAAACTGAGACTGTTGACTGACGTAAAAACCAGTTTCGGTCGGGACACTAATGACGTGAGGAAAAGTCAGTCGTGCGATCAAGAAAGAGGGATGGAGCTATAGAGGTAGGTACTTACACCTTATAGCTCTATCCTCCCTTTAACAGTACAATTACCGTCACGGATCTTGAGCGCTGGCTTCAAGTTGCGCAGAAGTCAAATATTCGGTCTTTTTAGTGGTGCGAAGTGAGACGCGGGGGCGGGGAGTGTCAGTGATTGGCTCGCTGCGCCATCGTGTCATAGACGTCACTCCTGATTCGTTCCCTGCGTTGCTGCATGTATCTAACAACGAAGACGATTGTCTCGCCAATGTATGAAATGCGCAAAGCGATCCCCACTCTGACACCGAGCGCTCAAGATTCGTTTCGGCAATTGTATATTGTAGATCGTATAATGGATCTCGTTAGAGCTCGTGGTAGGGACCTCAGGTCAAACTAACTACTTTTTATTCATGTTATAAATAGATATACTATTACCCTAGTTTATTTTATTCCCTAGATGAAAATGCCCAACAATATTCTAGCAGAAGCCAGTAAAAAGATGAAAATATTATGAAATTGTAAAGGAAGACCCAGCAGGTTTCATATTATAAGACGAGCCACGTAAAAAACAAAACACTTCGAATAATTTTGCCAGCATAACGATCAGCTTCGCTCGTGCAAAATTTGAAAAGTGGTTAAGTACTTGTAGATAACGGGGTCAAGAACATTGCAGCAAACGTAGGTCGCCTCAGCAGTGGGGCCAACGTGGCGGAGGACCTTGGAGCTCAAGGTTCAACTCCCAAATCAAGCATGGCCATTGTTGAGAAACAGAAATCTGTGGATATATATAATTAGTTGGGAGCTTGAGACCACCATCCCTACTAATTTTTTTAAACTTATTCTAAAATCCGCTCTTAACCCACTGCTTTTAGGGACGCAATAGACTGTTTTCCACACTAGTGCAAAAGAGTGTGCGTGCTCTCCTAGCCACAATTTTGAATCAGGCGACCGTCGACCTCCACAAGCCGCCGGTCAACCCCCGTTTATTAATTTCTTCGTAAGTGTACTTTTACTTACTTTTTTTTTATTGAAAAAAGTACCTAGTTTAATACACGTGCAAAGTTATGTCACTCCAGCCCTCGGCTCCATAACACACTCGCATACGGTTGCTCGGACGCAATGACAAACTTGTATCAAACTATATCAAAATGTATATTACTCAACTGCGTCAGAAAAAGGATTCTGTTTTTCGAGTCTATGTATGCATGTTAGTATATTTTTGGGTACGCCCGCCCTAGAGCCGGCATTTTAGCGGTCGGGTTTTTTGACAACCTATAATTTTCTTTTCTTTAGTTTTCTTTTTATAAGTCTGTATGTTTAATGGCTTATTTTAAGGTTATGCTTACCTGTTCTGTACCGCAAAATTGTTCTTCAACAATAGTAGTACCTACCAGAATAATGTCTAGAATGTAGTAGTTACAGGGCCCGATCTAAAGGGGGGCAAGCTGGGCATTTGCCTAGAGCGGCAAAATTGACTATTCCTATCTTCTAACCTAGCCATCCTCACTCAAGTTGGAAGGTTGTGAATTTTATGTGCTACCTTCCAACCTACCACTACTGGTTGGATAGTGAAAATATTTAAGGACCTATTACACTGCGCTGAATATCGCGTGCGATATTCCGACTCGTACTATTTTTATTCATAGAAAGACAGTCTAACCCTTATTACTACGCGATACGTCGAAGCATAGACTAGACTGTCTTTCTATGAATGAAAAATAGTACGATCGCACGCGATATTCAGCGCAGTGTAATAGGTCCTTTACAAGGTCGCGCGGTGGTTTAAAGGACCTATTACACTACGCGATATTCAGACTCGTTTTGTCTATGGTTCGACGTATATGCCCCTAGACCATGACGTTTAAAGTAAGATTATTTTAAGGGCCAAGCGCCCGAAAAGTGCCATAAAACAGTGATTTTCTGAGACCTACTCCTCCGTAACGGCTAGGTCAATTGGTTTGAAAAAAATATATGTTTATTATAGATTCATGAACAATAATATCAACATTTGATTTTTTCGTGCAATTAATACTTTTGTCAAAAAAAAAATATTTAGCAATTTCGCAACTTTTCCTTACTCCTTCGAAACGGCTTGGACCTTTAGAAACATTTTTAAACATAAAAATTGGTGGTTAAATATTCTTCAAAGTGAACATTGCATATGTAAATCAATCAATATCTCGCAGAGAAAATGGATTTAAAGCGCTTTCCGGGCGCTGCTGGCCGCAAATAAATGCACAGATTTGCGTACTGCCACCTAGGCGAGTGCGAGAGTTGCGTTCACATAATTTCGGCCAGATGGTTCAAGGAACTATACGCCTTAATCTTGTTTCTGTGTGGGTAAGAGACAGAGCTATACAGGTTGTCTAGCGCCATCTCTTACCCTCACTGAAACAAGATTAAAACAATCTTACTTTGAACGTCATGGTAACCCCGCTAGTCTATGGTTCGACGTATCGCGCAGTGTAATTATAGCGGTTAGACTGTCTTTCTATGAATGAAAACTAGTACGAGCGCAGTATAATAGGTCCTTATGATCGCTCAATGAAAGTAGTGGGGGAAATCGGCGCATGTGTACAATCGCGCACAGAAATTCTTAGTGTGTTATTCACGGAACAGTAAAAACAGTGGAAGTAGCTTGAGAAAATGTTTGTTCCAGAACCAGTGTCGCCAAACTCATACATTTACAATTTACTCTTACTGCAAACCCAAAAGTATGATTGGCTGAAAACAAAAACAGGGCGTAGACGAAATGCAAAAAAAATGTTATACGAAATGCAACTTTAATTTCTATAGTTTATAAATCAAATTGACAAAAACAAGAAAGAAATACATCTTTGACTACCAAGTACCGCTACTCGTCGCTAGATGGCATTGTTCAGTATATAATATTCAGTATGAACTATAATTACGTAACATTAAGATTGACATTTGAATGGCGTATCACTGACACGAATGCGCTCGCTGCTACTCTAATAGTGAAGTGACCTTATTCGATCGAAATAATATCGATTGTATGAAAACGTATTTAAAACACATAATGCAAAAAAAAAATTGTATGCGGTAGTGTGATAGTATTAAAATAATGAAATTAATATGATTAAAGGCAATTTTTAAACATAGGAAAAAGGGTATTTGTTTGCATAGTACATCAATTATCATCATCTCAGCTGAAATCATCGTCATCGCCCACTGCTAAACATAAGAATATTAAGTATAATTCAAACGCCTTAGGTTGTTCCTAACTCTTTAACTAAATTTATTTAAAATACATCATAAATATCAACCACAATTTTTATTTTATTAAATTTATTAATTTAATAATTATCTGTATTATATTACTTACAAAAACTATTAAACTATAATATATAATTAATTTTATTTTAAAAAGGCAATGTAATACATATCGATTGATTTTATCGATAAAGTCACGCACTATTTGGATAGCGTCAAAAGTATAGGTAGACTAACGAATATTCCAGAAAAGCTATTAACCGAGAAAAGAAAATCAACTTTGTTTGCATGTTTCTAAGGACTAGTTTTGTTTGTATATGCTGCGCAATGTTTCACGTAATTTTATTTTTTCATTTTATTAAAATAAATCCGAAAATAATACTTTTCGATGGTATGAGACACCTCCATGAGTTAGATTTTTAGTCCGACTATGGTTTTTAAAGCACAGTATGGGACAATAAGGCATTTTAATATGATTTTTCGTTAATTATTATGTTGCGTAGTCTAGTTAGAGAATGACGGCGCTTGAACAGCAAGTGCGCAACGCGATTCTTACTAGCGGCGACAGTGCCACGCCTACTTACTTCTTCCACTGTTTTTACTGTTCCGTGGTGTTATTAAGGGATTTTTTTATTATTTTTATTTCGTACGTTTGAACCTTAGTAACTTAAACATATAATAACACTAGTTTTTGCTTGTAATTTAAAATCTTGTAAGTAGGTAAATTCAGAAAATTTAAAAATAAAAGTAAATAGTTGCTATATTTCATACATAAAATTGTAGGAAAATTAATCATCAGACAGTGGTGATATTCCTTCCATTAATTCATCTTGGGATATTGAAGTAGAAGGTTGAGGGTGGAAGCACGAGCCTAAGGGCACAAGTGCACAACGTTGTCGTCAGACATTTCGGAGTCATTATCATCACTCTCTTCGCTGTCGGAGTATCATCATCAGTAACATTAATAATTTTTACCACTACGTATTAATACGATAACACAAGCTGTACCCAAGTAAAAAAGTATCCAATGAGACGCGTGAACGCAACGCGGGAATTGAAGAGCGACTGATCTAACATAGCGATGGGCGACTCGAGTTATCTAACTCGAGTAACTCGAGTCAGACTGTAAGCGAGTCAGCCCGAGTCAAAATATCTTCAAACCGAGTTGACCCGGAGAGCGCGCGCGGCGGGCGGTGCGGTGGGTTGGCGGCCCGCGGCTAGCCCGCGAGGCGCGAGTCGCGCGGCCCGAACGACTCCGAGCGAGCCCGAATCAGCCCGATGACCGAACGTCCGAGCCGCGAGTGAAAGAGATAGTTTTCGTTCTTGGTTTCTTAGCAGACGGTTAGTCAGACAGAACAGAACGAGAACTAATGTGTGAGTTTTGACATAGAAAGCCAGCTCGCTTTTTTGGTTTGTTTACGTTTTTATTATTGTTACTTCGTTTGTTGTTTACTGTTTTGTTGCCGTTTCATTAGTTTGTATTAGTTATTTTTATAAAGTTAGGTACCTACCTATATTGTATTTTTTTAACTTAAAACTGGTATTCATTCAGAAATAAGTGCCATTACTTAGATGTTGATTAGCTTTTATTATAGGTGTTACTTGATAGATTAAGATAGATGACCAAATACCAAACGGTGCGGTGTTTAATTTAAGGAATATAGTGCCATTATTATTTTAGTTTCTTATTATTTACGAGATGAAAATGTTACCATTCCTTTGCGCTATAAAGTAGTTCGTTTTGTGATGTGATGTTTGTATACGCTAATTTATAAACGTCTGATTTTTGAACGGGCTCAATTTTATTTAACTACCATTGAATTGACTCGACGCCGCCACGCAGCCCGCGGCCCGCCGAACCCGAGAACGTAGCAAACTAGCAACCCGCGGAACGATGCACCGAGTTGAGCATTTACTGACTCGGACGGACAACGCGGCGACGCGGCAGACGGAACGGGTCAACTCGAGTTGCAACTCGAGTTGATAAGCGAGTCAACTCGAGTTACTCGAGTTACCAAAAAGTCGACTCGGCCCATCGCTAATCTAACAATGACGTGTCACACCCGCCCCCCTCACGCCGCACGTCACCAAATAGACCTTAGAATTGAATACTGCGCAAGCCCCTTCCACTTTTGCCGAGCGATCTTAAGCCACCGCGCGACCTGTAAGACTGATAATAGTTTTTTTAGATATACACCGCTAAATTTTAATCGTTTTAGTCCCATGGAGGGTCGATCCGCTACATGAATCACTATCGATTTGTAAAGATAAAATTATAAAATAAAGTACCTTTTTTTCAAAACTTGTATTAATTTACCCATGTACGAAATTAATTTCTTTAAGAAAACATCAGCTGAGCGAGTTCAATGACCTGTAGCTAATAGTCGGCGTTGCATACAAACTACCTACGAGTTTTGTGTATGTTAAAGGCGGCGAAAATTATCTTTGCACAGAGCGGCTAAATAGCTAGATCTGGCCCTGAGTAGGTACTCCATCAGGCACCTTCGACATTTCAAACCGGAACAAAACACTGCCTGCCTACTGAAATATTGATGGAGGGTCGTTGTACTCCTTCCCTGACGATCCCTTATAACTACACACTTAGGGCTTCTTCACACCATATGGTCGGGCGTATATTTCTTACTAGCTGTGCCCGCGATTTCGTTCGCGTGGACTACAGGATATTGAATTGATTTTTTCTAAATAAAAGTAGCCTATGTTACTCTTTATTACATCAGCTACCTGCCAAAAAAAGTCTTGTCAAAATCGGTCCAGCCTTTTCAGAGATTACCCCGGACAAACAGACAGACAGACAAAATTTTAAAAAAATGTTATTCTGGTGTAAGTATGTACCGTATATATAGACTATTCACACGTACCACATTTTGCAGTCGTTATCGACTGTGTGTGTGATACCGACCATATCGCAACCACAACGCAAACACCAGCGACACTGCGAACTAGTGGCCGACCACAACGCATACATCTACAATTTGTCGATACCACAACGCAACGCAACTACAAAAAGCTGCAGCGACACTATTCACAATTCACACGTAACCACTGCTTGACAGCATTTTGTCGTTGCTACGTGGTGAGGTTGTAGTACGTGTGAAGAAGCCCTTAGAACGGTAGAACTAACGAATGGCGAAACAATCAAAATGTCAATCTAACTCGCTCGATCAATAAACCTCCAGGATTTCCGGGAAGCCCTCGTTTCATCAATATTAGGTACTAATTAATTCAATGGTTTCTAGGAAAAGGAGGTTCACCCGTTCACCGGTTCTCCTTAGGGGCTATTCATTTATTACGTAAGACGACCATGTCTTATTTTTTTTTACAAGGGGGCGGGGGATTCTTGATAGTAGGTATAATATAGCAGAGCTAGAGTGTCGATATGCTCTCGAAATCTCGGATGCGTATAGCTAAACTATTTCCATGGCAACGTCAATGTGTCTCTCTGCTTGTAAAAAGAGAATGCTCAAATTTGTATGTGGCACCGTACCAACTTGCTTCAAACCAAATTTACTCTCAAGAGTATAGTTATTATTTAACTTTTCACTACCTAAAATATTTTGTTAATATTTAACCAAGTTTTTGAAATATTAAAAAAAAATATTAAACGCCTGGTGATATTTCATAGCAATTTTTAACCGTAGTATTTGCGTACTGTACATTTAGGTATGCGTTTCAGGCCGAATTGTTGCGTAGTGGAGGATTGTTATTTATATACAGCGTGTAATTGACAGGTTGGCAAAAATTGAAACAGTAGCTTCAGACCATGATTTATGACTGAAAAACGTTGGAATTTTCTTCAGGAAAATTGACGAATTTTCCGACCGTTTTTCAACTAGATTTGTGTTTTATTCATTTGTTACAACAAAATCCAGCCCTAAAAACATAATTTTAGTGAATAAAAGCAAAAAACTTAAACTCGGCAATGTAAATAATAATGATGTAAAAAGAAAATTCATACATACCGCGCGAAATCAGCTGTTAGCTCTAAAAGTTTACTGGCCTCCGACAGTGCCTACGACAGACAGAGACAGCATACCGCTCGCTCGCTCGCTCCGTTTGTGTGCTGCGCGCCGGCCGGCGCCTTTGCTTACGCGCCGACACTGCTAGGGTTGTACCGCGTATGGAATTTAATACTTGTAATTTTATTTTTATTTATGTAAAATGCTTTATTAATAATTAAATACTCAGGAGTATGATTACTTATTTATTCTTTCTTAATTCCGAAAACCTTATTTTAAATCGTTAACCTTTCAAGTATCGTAATTAGAGACACAATAGAAAGACAATAGCTGTGAGGACGCCGGCGTCCTCGCAGTGCTTAATAGTTTGATCTACAGTATCAATTACGAAGCCACTCGAACTGTACACACGCGTTGTATTACAGTAATGTAAATTGTTCGATTTAGACAATTAAGTGGGACATAAAACATAAAAACATCGCGTCAGTATTGCCAGATTCATATTCCTTAACCTGTTAATCCCCGAGCGAACGCTGGCGTTCGAAAAGGTTTGCTTATTTTCGATATTTACAGACTACTTTAGGAAAAACTTCTTATTTACGTTCTTGAATAAATACCCTATAAAAAAAAAACGCTTATTTTGTAATCTATGCGAACGCCGGCGTTTGCTTAGAGTTTAGAAAATGCGTGCTGCTTGGGGATTGACAGGTACTAGGTTTAAACTTAGAAGCAGAACCATGAGTAGAAGTTACAAGAGATAGCGGTTAATAACAATCTTTATCATGCGATTACGATTACGATACGATTCTTTTTCAATACCTAGTTCTTTATCTCAATCGCAGGCCGACCACGGTAACTACTGTGCCATGGGCTCCTCGACTAACGTACCTACTAATATAACCGAAATAAAAATGTTTCATTTCATATCATGTGGGCAGCCCTATGCTACACGTGTCACACACACTCTCAAAGGTTTGCCGACAAACGAAACCGTCAGCACTCACTCAGCCGTCAGTTCAGTTTGCCGCGATTGCTGGTGCGTTCTGGACGTCTATTTCGTTTTCTTTCAACTGTCGGGAGTTAGGGACTGTGTTGTGCGTTAAGTTGAGTTGTGTGTTTTTTTGTTTTTGTGAATCGGCGTAATGAAACGTTTAGTGCTCGCGAATATGGCCAGATGTTAATGTGCTTCGGTGAAGCTAGAGGAAACGCGTCGTTGGCATTAAGGCTCTATGTTCAAAGTCACCCAAATGAACGACATCCAGCTAATAGTCGTACTATCACACGGGCATATCAACGTGTTTTAGAAAATTTACCTATTGTGCCGCGGCAGGAAGTTGCTGG
The DNA here is from genome assembly GCA_910589285.2 of Mythimna ferrago. NCBI lineage: Eukaryota > Metazoa > Arthropoda > Insecta > Lepidoptera > Noctuidae > Mythimna > Mythimna ferrago. The sequence goes on from OU342689.1 coordinate 3,839,005, forward strand.
AAGGACAATCAGTGCTCGTTCTGAGCAGGCGATTTTAGATGTTGTTCGTCGAAATCCGCATTTGGGAACCTGTACTGCTGCAAAACTTGTAAGGCGTAATAACGGACCCCGGGTTTCACATTGGGCTGTGCACAAAGTCCTTCGAAAGGACAAGCAACGTCCATATCGGATCCATAAAGTGCAGGCTCTGGTACCTGGCGACTCAACCCGTAGACTAGCGTACTGCAGATGACTGACACATCGGCAGCAGCTAAATCGCCAATTCGTTTCACGGATGATTTGGACCGATGAATCGACGTTTACACGAAACGGTATGTGGAACCGGTGGAATGCTCACATTTGGGCACGCCTACAACCCGTACGTTGTATATTCAGCTACCTAAATGTACAGTAAGGGGGTTGGATGTAGCCTATCAACAATATATCACATAAAAATATATCAATATATCATAGCTGCACCCAACAACCTAGCCCTAACCATATAGCTAAAATATTGTTACGCCATTAAACTTGAACACGCCATATCTCCTAGGAAATAATGAGTAGCACCCAATTATTAAAACGCATTGCTGTTCGAAAGATCTAAGATGGGGTTATGTACCCAGATTTAGAAAAATCTCTAAACATCCAACATAAGTACATGCCACTATTATTAATCCAATAATAATAGTAGGTAGGTATGTAGGTAGATAAGGGAAATGGTACTTTCCGCCATTAACAATAGAGTCGAAATTCGCGTGAAAGTGACTCTGGGTACATTGTGCAATAAAAATGATTTATGGCCATGCGACGCGACTCTATTGTTTGAGAGTGATCTTAAGACGTCGGTATCTAGAATTTTCTTTGTTCCGCATATAAATACGGGCCCCCGACCGGAAGTGAGTCAGTTTTGGATTTCGATTGCGAACAAAAACGAACTACCTAAGTGTGTGAAGTGATTTTATCTAACGACCTAAGCGATAGTGTAACGGAACTATAGAGTTAATTGCGATTCGGATTATTGTTGACTGGACTAATTTGTTATTGTTTGTGGTGAATAAAGTTCTCTGTTAGTAAATCGGCGTTTAATTACCCACGTACGCAACAATATAAATAAATAGTGCGGGAAGCTTGTTCCCATGAACCCTAATACAACAGACGGAAGGTAGGAAGGATGCCTTGCCCTATGCGTTCTAGGACTACGGTTTTCGCCTTCAGAAATTCCCCTCGGTCCCAGCTAGGGGCCCTTTGAGGAGTGCGCGGAACACTACGCGCTGTTGACAACAGGGTCGGTCCGGTTAGTTACCGGACGGTCGAACGGCGAGCTATCCATTGCTCAACGTTCTCAAGCCCGCGTCTACCGTGGCCGGTAGTCGGGGTCGAAATCTCAGCGGCTGGGGCGAAAGGATTTTCCATCCCTCACGCGTGCGGCTGCCTTCGTCACTAGCTTTACTGTTTTGCAGAAAGAGGCGACCACCTGCCATTCCTCTTTGCTTCGGACCATAGCCCGAACCAGGGCCCGGCGCGAAAGGTCACTGCCGGTGATTACTTCCAGGACGGCACGGCGGTGTTCCACTCAAGCAGGGACACACCTCCACCGTAAACTAGGGCTGGGTAAGGCCAAAGCTATCAGCAACCATTTATAGGCGTAGTAGCAGTGAGAGGAGTCGATGGTCTCGTCGTAATGAAATAGCGTTGCTCGTAGCGTAGAATTAGACTTTATTACATAATTACATAGTATTAATATCAATCCATTTACATTAGATATTACAATGCATTTGTGTGAAACAACTGATGTCCTTAGTCGAATAATTTTAGCGACAATTTTTTTTTTATTGTTGATAGGTTCGCGTTTGACCGTTATCTCACCTGATGGAAAGCGACGATGCGGTCGACGATGGAACGCGCTTACCTAGAAGAAACCTATTCACTCTCGACTTAAAGATTCCCGGGTTGTAACTATCAGGAAACAGACAAATAACTAATATTGACGTCAAATCGGCTTCACTGCGGTCACAGCCCCGCTGCTTTGGCATGTTCACTTCGTCGCGTGAACATTGGTTCTTAAAAAGATAACACAAATAAAGAATCAGAATAAAATTGATTGATTGATTTGAATTGTCAGTCAGGAATTGAAAAGAGGTGGCTCAAAACCGGGAACATTTGAAGGAGTGGAGGGAAGCCTTTGCCCAGCAGTGGGACAGTATGGGCTAGATATAATAATAATTATTATTATTATCAAATTATCATCATCCTGGCCTCGGCCCATGTTACTTGGGGTAGACCCGCAACATTTTTTTCTTCAATTCTATTATGTTAACCGTCACGTTCCCTCCCTCTCCATTAACTGTACATGTAGTAAATTCTTTGGGTATATTCTATGTATAATATTATGAGTATGTTAACATCTGCGGCGTGCGTGCTTTTTAAATTCACCCGCCATTCCCGTGCAATCATTGCGCCCTTCCGCCAAACCGCGCGCTCACGCCCCGCATGTTGTAGATACTTCGTTGCGCCCTCAGATATATAGTATGAAAGCAAATGGAACTACACGTCCCGAACATACGTTGCGCTTTCCCACCACCTATGAAACCTTGCCACATGCAACACATGAGTCAATCTCAAACTGTCAACAGTTATCGTAGACGTATTGAATTAATTATTATTCAATAAAACTACCAGAACTACTCAAAAACATCAAACGATATAAACTTCAATATAACAAAATACCAAAATGTCATAACCGAATTGACAGTGTCAAGTTTGGAGTTGCCAATATACGCAATGTTTACTATATAAAATGGTGAGGTAAAATAAAATAATTTAACAGAATTCATTTTTAGTAGTTTTATTATTTTCTATTATACTCCGCTAAATTTTGATCGTTTTAATCCCGTGGAGGGTAGATCCGGTACATGAAACACTATCGATTTGTAAAGATAAAATTAAAAAATAAAGTGCCTTTTTTTCGAAACTCGTATTAATTTATGCATGTACGAAATTAATTTCTATAGAAAAACGTCAGCTGGGCGAGTCCAATGACCTGTAGGTAGTAGTCAGCGTTGCGTACAAACTATAATCTTATTCACCTACATTGCAGATAAAACCAATTAGGCGAACCATGATATTATTATCATCGCCAGAATAAAAGCGTTCGATTTACATCCTCTTTGGTCTGATTACGAAAATAACTGACAACTGTAATCGGAACGTAAAGATTTCGAAGAGAAGTAGGAATTGTTAATCATTTAAAATCATTTTTATGATATTTTTAAACTTGGATAAAAAAGTGGTGAAAATACAGTACATTGTACACATAAATTAGAGATTATTTTTGGTATTAACAATACATGTGAAGCAATATGGTACGGGGTATGGACATTCTTCTTTTCACATTCCTAATTCACATTAACAAAAAATTTTTTTTTTTAAATAAACCTCAAACAACCCAACGTATGTTTATTTTTCCCCTTAGATTCTTACTTATGTAATAAATATTAAACAGGGGGGGGGGTCAGCCTCTTTTTAATTTTGTTATTTAGGGGGGAGGGGTTGAAAACTAGTAAAAATCGTCTTACGTAATAAATGAATGGCCCCGTATCATCAATTTATAGGCGCTTCATAGAAAACAAATTTAGATTTTTTAAATGATAGATAGATAGATAGATAAATTCTTTATTGTACAGCAAAAATAAAGCAGTTACATAAGAAACTTAAAATTAATAGGGTACCACAATGGGTCAGAAATGCCTCAGAAATAAGGAAGTGAATTGTGTGAAAGTTGAGAAATATATTATTTTAAGGCATTTTTAGATGGTGGGTTCATAAAGATATTTAAACTAATATAATAAAAAGGTAAAGTTTGTTTTTTTGTTTGTAGGAGGCGAGGTAACCTCTGGATGTACTGGTCCGATTGCTACAATTTTTTCACCGTTAGAAAGCTGCTTTATTCATGAGTTTCAGCTATATTTTATTTACGCAGGCGAAGGTGCACGCAAAAGCTAGTACCTACCTTATAAACAGAGTCACCAACTTGTCATCCGTTATCGTTTCCTTGATTCCCCAAATTTGTTCTGGATTAAAAGTATTAGGGTCTCACTTGAAGTCCCGGTTTAAACCAAGGCAAAAAAATAAAACTAATAAAATTAATGTCCGGATTCTGATTCTCAATTCTCCTTCCGGGGTTTTTATACTTCTTGTTCTGGTTGATAGATTCTAAAGATGGTTACCCTACTTCAAATTAAATAAGGCATTTTAGGGTTCCGTTTGACTGAAAGTTGTTTATACTTAAGGGTTCTCTCTTCTATGATATTCAATTGTTTGCAAGTGTGGTCCGAGGGGGGGCGGGATCGCCAGGGTCATGAATGACCCCCCTACAATTGTACATATTAAATAAACAAATCTTCCAAAAATAACTAAAACATTCTGCTTAAAAAAAAAGTTTAATTATCTCATTTATCACATAAGGCCTCCCATTCTGCGAGGAGCGACGGGTCAGATTTTTACCATTTACCTACTGACAAAAGTCACCACCCTACGTCAGTACCTTCAGTAGCTATTTGCGTTTCAGGACCACGGTACTTACCTCTTTTGAACAACCCTGCAGTCCTAACAGGATCGCCCTGCGTCTCTATGAGCCCCTGTTTCGCCTCCAATTTTAGTTCAACATCTCATTGAGTGGAACACAACGCTCCGTCAACCTAGGCTTGTCCTTACCGGACAGCTGGACGGTGAAGACAAAGGCAAACCCACGTCTACGATGGCCAAAAATCGTCCTGCGTCTTCAGACGCCCAGGCCGTCTCTTGCGGTGGCAGCTAATGCGTGAGGATCATAGATATCCGTGGTGAGGATGTTCTCGTCCGATCTAACGGTTTCAGGCATCTCCTTCGCTTGCATTACTGCTTTGCCCTGAAGAAAATGGTTGCATGCTTCTCTCTTACCCCGTATCATTGCATGAACCAGGGTCACACGAGAGAGGTAGCCGCTGCCGATCCACGAGAACACGGCAGGTTTCCGCCCTTAGCAGGTGTCCTCCTGGCGACCCGAACAATAGTGACTCCTGGGCGATACCTCCTGAAACACTAATTTTTATTTTTTATTTTATATTAGGTATGTCCGCAAAAGATCTGCTTCAGGCGAAAAGTAAGGACGCCGAGGCGGTTCTATCGCCACTCCTCAAAGAGGGCATTTTCCATCGCGATTATGGTGCTCCCAGTACCAGGTTGCAACAGCCACTTCCATGTTTTCAAGCCTCTATGAGGTTTCAACGGAACTCAGTCAGTCCACATACAGAGCCACGATTTCATCGCAAGGACTTCAACGGTGGAGCACCAACGTGTCCTCAGTCCTCATGGAGGTGATCAGCGGCGGCAACCATTCGCATCCAGCCCTGGCCTAGGCCATGGTATCAATCGAGATGGCATGGCGAGCAGACACCTCCTTATCTTAACCAGGCCGTGAGGATTGCCTCTCCCACACCAGTGAGAAGCAATTCTCACGGCCTGGTCGCCACCGTAGACGCGCTGAGCATCGGGAGTCGCGGGGGAGACTCCCATATACCGTAGGTGCCACAGTAGGTGCAAGCTTGCGGACAGCGATCAATAGGAAGGCAACTGACCGTCCGACATGGAACAGGCCCGTGTCGGTAGTGTTCCATACGCACCTCAAAGATATATCAGCTTGATCGTTCAGGCCCGCTAGAGCTGCAGCCAGCTGCAGCCTGCTACGGCTGCAGGAAAATCGATGCTATTCGAAAGTTACCACGCAATACAGATGGGTTTTGGTGGTGCCAGTAAACGTCTTACACTCCCTCTCGCTCCACCCTAAACTGGATAGTCATTTGAAGATTTCTCGTCCTTAAAAAAAATACTTTTTTTTTTCATTATTTATACAATTCATATTTTAAAGTTATTTAACAAAATATATACGAAAATACCATAATTAAATTACAAACGATGACGATGACGTAAAACCTATAAGAATTCATATAGGAAAACCTATAAGAATTCTATGATTTCAAAACACGATTCGGTTAGAATGGAAGCGGAACCCTTTGCGTTTTAAGCGGACTCGCACTGGCCGGTTTGTTTTGTTGCTAAAAACTGTACAGATATTTATCTTATCATTTTATTGACGTCACTTCCTTGTCTTTCAGTATGCAGACGACGAAAAAAACAAAAAATAATCTTTTTTTAAATACTAAATTTTTTTTAAATATTTTTTTTTTATTTGTCGTCAGCATACTGAAAAACAGGAAGGTACCTATATCACTTGATCAGCCCTTGCAGTAATAACGTAACGAACACGTGTTTTTTTAAGTATTAGATAACTAACAACATAGTCCTGAAATTCAGCAATACCTAACTAGGTCTTTTATGAAATGGGCACAACTAAGTAACTTTTTTTCGAAATCGAGTTAAAAACATAAATAGGTAAGTACGTACTTATTCGGGATCAGAACAAAAATCTTATCCCGAATTGATGTACCACTACCTACTACCTATTGACTTAACCCAATTTCGAAAAAAATATATACCTAATTGTGCCCTTTTTTCATCCCTAGTAATCTGGGAAAACATTGGGGAAAATTCATTACTTACGCAAATTTAAAAAAAAATATTTTTTTTGTAAGTAGTAGAACGTTAAGATCCCTATTTAAATAGGTAGGTAAGTAAGAACCTATTTTCTTTATTGATTAGATTAACGCTGGACAATGTTATCAGATAATCAGACGGTACTATCAGCAACCTACTGATAACGCCTTCATTAATACGGAGGGAAGCACCTGCCCTAAAGTTTCAAACAAACTTTTGTACCTACTTTTTTTATAAGTAACCAAAGAGGTCATAAAATACACAAAAGAAAAATATTAAAAAAACCCGCTATGTGCACCTACCTACTTCGTTACCAAGTAGGTTAAAATACTTACGTAAGCTTGTAATTGCATTAAGTACCTACCTACGTTCTCTTTACGTTCATAGTAAAATACCTAAACATTTGACATCTACTTTTTACTTGTTGCTGTCTCGTTCACTCATGCAGGGGATTATTGTTCGTGGAATGCGCGCGTCGGCTAGTCTCGCTACGCACAGTTGATAAGACCTAAATTATGAACCCAAAAATCTCGTATGCTCTCTACTTCATTGACGTAAGGTCGAGTTTCGCTCCACTATTGCAAGTTGGAACGCCTTAGTGACATCGAGGCAGCTGTAGCGAGACTACCGATAGTGACTACTTTGTAAATAGTACATTCATAAATTATATTTTAGGAATTGAAAAAAGACTGATTTATGGCTCCTAGCAGAGTTACAAAAATCCCAAAAAATCAAATAATTATCAAAACTTACTTCTAAAGATTTTAATGAGTTAATTCCAAAATTAAATTAGTCGAAAATAGAACAAAATGAAAAGTCCTTGAGAAGTAGTCTCGTGGGGAGTGCATCTACGTCATCGACGGGACTTTTGTAGATATGTATGGTCGCTAGCAGTGACCTGATTGGCCAACAAAGCCTTGTCGGCGGCCATTTTGTTAGCTGCTGAGTCACCAAAAGGTGAAAAATGTACATGAATTGCACTCCCCACGAGACTATACAACGGTATTGGGCATTTCCCTGAACACAAAATTTGGGTTTCATGTTCCTTACCTACCACAGCGTGGCTAACAAGAAAATATTTTTCCAATTATTTATAAGTTTTACGGGTTATATACTTAAAATTCGATCATACAGAAATTGCCGCGAAAACATATTTTCAAAAGTTGACGTCGGCAAAATAGTGCGGAACTTATATTTTCTCAGTTCTGTCTGTCGACCCTCACATGGATGGACTATGAACAGTGAACACAGTTTATCGATGGAAACTTGACGTGGAATGTGTGAATGATAGTGAATTAAATAATTATTCGATAAGGCATCGTATGCTTCGGCGATCTGTCAAAATAGTGAAGTGATAAGTGGACGATGCGCACAGTGCAATACGATTGTTTACTAATTTTTGACTGAAACTTGTCACAGCGGCGCTGCAGAATGTAGCCCTGGATTTATATGACGTGTGGATTAATAGAAACTGTGTGTTTATTTAACGGGAAGTGAGCTGTGAACGTAAACATGACGGACACTTCCAGCACCACACCGACCATGGTCAAGGTAAAGACGGAGCGGCCTGATGAGGCAGAGATCAGGGAGCTGGCCGCCAAAATGGTGGAGGCTAATAAGGCCAAGGCGCTGGCGGCGTCCGTGGCGGCAGCGCGGCCCCCGCCGGGTTCGCTTGTCGGCGTGGCGCCGCCGGGCTCCGGCGGGCAAATGGGCATCCTCAACTTTCTGGCACGGAAACCCGCCCCGAACAACACGGGTGACATGCGGCCCGTGGTCGACGGTGACAAGAAGACCCCGGCCCCGGACGAGGCCAGTTGGAAAGGTCACTTCGGTTGGGACATGTTGGGCAAATGTCACATACCTTACATATACCGATCCACTGAGAAGTATGTGGCTGTCAGGATGGTGGAGATCAAGCTCCTTAACAAATACCTGAACTATCTGCATGCAGACATATACTCATGTACTTGTATAAGGAGCTACTACATCACAGAGATAGAAGCTCGGCTGTTGAACGAGATCAACAACAGACATTGTGACGGACAGTTTGGTCGGGAACCATTCTCACAGAAGGACTTGGTAGTGCGGTTATCAGATGCCTATGAGTTCTATAACTTCCTAGACGTTTGTTATAATAAGTTATTAAGAGGTACAACAAATAGTAAAGACAAGTGTGGTTTCATTAGGATTAACAAGGAGTCTGTTGTGCCGTATACAGTGCGGGATAACCAGAAGTTTGTTCCTCTATTTTATTTTGAAGGTGAAACGGACAATTTGAAATTAAAGGCCGACCAGTTGAAAGGCTGGGACCTATCGTACTTGAAGTTCTGTTGTAAAGTGCAGGGTATAAGGAATGAATTATTTGCTAGTGAAACATGTTCAGTGATAAGTTTATCGGACATCAAAAGTTATTTTCCACCTGGAACGGAGTTTGAGGAGTACTGGCCGAACAAAGTTGTTGACTCGCAGCTGCTGATATCTGCCAAGGGTGAGATAATTAGCTTAACATTTGTTTTGAATTTGGAAATGTTTTTATTTTTAAGGTACTTCATTGTAAACAACTTGGCGGAGGCCTATGGCCAGAAGATGACTACAAGTCTCAGTTAAAAGACATTCCATTTGGTTCAAATTTTTACTTAGTCAACTGTCTTGATTATCCCTTAGTACAGTCAGCAGAAAGTTATTAGCTACTACTTAGTTCCAAGTATTTAGTAATTATTCAAAATATCATTCTGCTGTCAAATAAATATTTTCTGATAAATGATATTTATTTTCAAAATTGTTTACAAAAACACTTAAATTTTTTGTCAGCTTAAACTAGATATGGCTGGTGTTTCCTTATTGATCACCCTGAGAAGAAACTCTTAGAGACTGACTTCTGACTCAGAAGATCCACACAGATTCGAGTGGGCCAGCCCAGACTGTTTAAGTTGTCAGTATTCATGTAAGTCAACTCGGGACTAGTAAAGACCTGAATGACTTGATGAACAATTCCAAAGAAAGGACATTTGGACACACAAAAAGTACTTGAAATACCAGACATGATGTTAAAATTACTGAAAAGAAGAAGAATACACAAATGTTCCCCACATTCACAATAAAAAAATGTATATTTATATACTGATTGTAAAATAAATGGACAAATCATAACAAAAAAAATATGTGTTTTTTAAACAAAATATGACAACATGTAAAAAAAATATGAAACTGAATTACCTATTATCTACTGAAAAAAAAAACAAAACATCTGAACATGTACAAAAAAAAAACAATTGTTTATTTCTGAACAATAGTAAAAAAGAATATTAAAAAAAAAAGATCAATGTATTTCTGAAGAGTAGTAAAAGAATTACAAAAAAAAAATTGTTACTACTAACTTACTTTTTTTGTTGACTGTACCCTTAGTTAATCTTGGTTTGTGTTGGTAACAATTTGGATGAATGATGGACTTTTCTGAAATAAATATCATATTATTATTATTTATCAATTTGTCAGAATTGGTCAGACAGAAAATAATCCTGTGTTTCTTCAGTTGCTCTGGCATCCAGGCATCGACCCATGCGGGCGCCGTCCCCTTTTACATGGTCCTGGTCCTTGTTGGACGGCGAGCTACTCATCGCTCGTCATCCCCAAACTACGGTGACGGGAAACGCCCTTCGACTCCCGATGCCTGGACTTCTACTGCTGCTAGGGCGTGAGGATGTCCTCTCCTTCGCGCTTTCCGCCGCATCTTTTGCTCACATTATTGCTTTGCAGGAGCTGGTTACTACCCATACTTCCTTGCTCCGAACCGTGGTCTGAGTGGTAGCCGCAGTCGATCGCTTCCATGAGGACACGGAGGTGTTCCGCCCAAGCGATGCAGCCATCCACCGTATACTTCACTGTGTACTCCAAGCGATTGGCACTACGATAACACCTCGGTGTTTCTTCCCTTCGAATCCGAAAGAGGAGCCTCCCGAAACAACCGTGTCCAGTGAGGGCCTGCGTCACCGGGAAGTGAAGACGCCGTGGCGTCTGTCTAACCACTTCTCTATGAAGAGGCTTATCGCCACGATAGTGCATGCCCATTGAGTGCATACTTGTTAATCTATTTTATTTATTTTCATAAATAAATAGGTAAGGTACATAAGCATGATCTTTAATAAAAAAAATATATTTAAAACTAAACCATTTCAATAATAAATCTGTAGTCAACATTATTTTAATTTCCCTCCTACAATACCGAGTATGTTTTACAGTTAACTCTGAAATTGTCTTTATAAATTTTATGCCCACCATACACGCTAGAGTATACCTGACAGGTTTGCCTGTACAGGTGAGTTGTGCCGGTAAACCGGAGCGTGTGTGTTGCGCAACTGTGCAGGTTTCCATACAAGCTTACCTGACAGGTATAACCTTTGTATCCAACATGGTTTCCTTCACTTCAATGTTCTCGAGTTTTCAATGACAAGCCTAAACACTATGCTTTAGTTTTTTCTACTCAAATGACATCATTAGAGGCTTCTATAAAACAAAAAATAATATCTATGCGATGTTGTTCTTGTTTGACATTCACCATTTACTAGCAAACACAAAAAGACAAGGTCATATAGGACGTGGAGACTAACTGGTTAAATAATGTTTTCACAATTATTTTATTCCAGCAAAGTATATTTTTTGAAACGGTAATTTTTTGGTGCTGACTGTACCTTTTTCAATGTTTGACAGTATTAAAAAAAAAATTGCTGCAGCCTGTGCAGATCTGTGGGCTATTGTTTTTTACATATGGACTAAAATCCATGAGTTCTTTTAGTTGCCCTGTACGTTCCAGTGCTGCGGTAACTGCATCCAGCAGCCCTAGCAGGCATGATCATGCTGAAATCTTTTTGAGGCGCAAATGAAGCGCGACGCGCAGTCTGCCTATGCCTGGTCCTTGTAAGGTGAGCTAGCCATTGCTCGCTGTACGCAAACCCGCACCTATGGTGGTCAGGAGTAGCCCTGCGACTCTCAACATGAATTGAGGAATTTCACCTCACGTTTTTTGCCGCCTCCTTCGCTGTCAGTATGCTTTGCAGAAGGAGGCGACTGCTTCCCTTACCCTTTAACTCCATATCCTGGCTTGGATGACGGCTGGATGCAAAAGGTCACTGCGGCTGATCGCCCCGATAAAGCGACGGTACTCGGCCTATGTGGGTCGGACCTCCACCGTGTCCTCAAGGTAAACACCCGGGCATTTCTTCTTGCCGGAACGGGAACCTCCCGAAAGAACTGTGTCCGGTGAGGACTGCGACGAGTGAAAAATGAGGACGGCATGGCGCCTCTGCAACCGACTCTCCAAAGAGGGGATTTATCGATTTGGCACGCCACGATTTTTTACGATAATAATCGACTTCCAATAAAGAAAGATATTCTCAAGTTGTTTGAATTTTTCATTTTTTTACTTTTTAGCGATATCTTCGCCAACTGTTATCCGATTTTGATGATTCTTTTTTTGTTTATATGATGATTTCTGCCGAATTTCCATTTAAAATTTGATGAACATCTGATAAAAAAGCTTCGGAGATATACCATGAAACTTCAATAAATCATAGCAAATCTTCCGGGATTGCTGCAACCGCATGTCTTTTTATTGTTAACACTATTTATTACATGGGAAATCGATGACACTATTTCATAAAATCACGCGAGTACGCCCTGAAGGGGTTCCTCACGATTGTATAAATTTCACTCTGGTATACCATCATTTTACTAATTATGTTCAAATGTGATTTACCTACCACAACTAAAAATACAAAAATTACATTACGTAAAATGCTATTTCAAAATAACTTTAATTTTCGATGGCACGGTTGTCGCAGTACCTAGTTGTTTGATTAGGTACCTACTGCACTGCGTGTCGTCGCTGTTCGATTCCCGCACGGAACAACTATTTGTATGATCTCCAGATACAAGTGTAATATCTAGTGCGAAAAACCGACTTTCGAAATTAAAGTTATGTAGCATTTTTTAAGTTTGTATTTTTGCTCATAAAGAGTTAGTGCCAAAGCAACCTGCAAAGTTTGTGTCATCTCGTACAAGATATCCAACTATCAAATTATCAGTAATTACTCTAAATGATTGCCTCTAAGTAGTGATTTTTAAACTAATCGACTAGGAAGTAAGTTAAAATTAAGTCTCAGTGTTTTGAATATACAAACCAAGCTAATAATAGCGCGTTTAAAAATAAACCATCATTAAGGTTTCTTATGCGCTAAGAAACGTAAGGGTTTCGTATATTTCGTGAACCATTAAATTACTATTCTTAGATTCAATTTTAAAACATTTGTACGTCAATCGTATGTTCCCAATCTCTCTACGCGCAATGTTTCAGTAAGTAAGCAATATTCCTACCGCTTTCGTGTTTGTTAAGATTTTCCTAAACAAACAGGTGAACCAAGGATATCACAATTAGTCTTGTTTGTCAGACGGAGATATCCACAGCTAGCCGAATCCCATTATCTGCCATGGAGTTTCTAATTTTTCCAAGCTTTGCAGATAAGATAAGCATAATCTGTCTCAAGCTTGTTATTCATTAAGTTTGATATCTATCTCTAGACAACAAAGTACTTTTTTTTAGGTGGGAAAATTATCCAATGACATCCTCCCGTCAAACTTTTACTGACTAAAAACCCACTTCTGTTCCTTCGTTGCCTTTCGTACTGGAACCGAATCTTCCTTTCAGAAGCAGAGCCTTGGTTCCAGGAGGCTTCGACCCTATTGGGCCCCTACGGTTTGCTGACAACTTCTTTAGGTGCGTGTGGAGCGATACGCACCGTCGACTTCGGTTGGTTCGGTCGGTTACCGGAAAACAAATACTACAACAAAGTACCTACTACCTTATGAAACCAACATCCTCCTAACCAACACGCCTTCTTTCTTTTCTGCGAGTTTCCAAGATTACTGACATTGTGGTGATTCCCACTCAGTTGGTCATTGCATCCCCATTTGATGTATTATAAGTAGGGTTAAAGTATCCTCTTCCAAACATGAGCGATTGTTTACAAACCTTAACGACGACAATCGTATGAAAACATTCTCTTGCCAGCCTCGTGGCCAGTATGTAATTAACATCAGAGGTTTTTGTCAGAAAGCAATTTTATTCTTGTTTACGAAGGCTTAATCGATCTTTATAATAGATTTCCTTTAGAATTGGCCTTCTTTAGAAAGCCGTATTATTTCAATCTGAAATATTTATTTTAGTCAATTTTTAACCAGCCTTACTAAACTGCTGTGTGCATAATACAAAAGGCAAAGCCCTGAGTCACTCACTGATTCATCAACGTTCAGTTCAAACCTTTAGATTTAGAACACTCTGCTCAGAAGTTCCTCCTATGATGTTTTATACGAAGAATAAGAAAAAGGGCTTTCCAAAATTACCCTTCTGGAGATTTAACGGGCCTCCAAAGTCTATAGAAACCTACGGTCTCGCGGGCGAAGCCACTGGCAGAAGCTCAAGCGCGAAGAAGCGAAGTGAAACACTTCTATGGTGTCAGCACTTCGAAATGAGTTTCAGTGCTTATGTTAATGTTGGCTAAAATTAGGCAGCTAGTCAGCAGGATGACTGGCTCATTGGTCTCGTGATCGCAACCGCAAATATTAACTCAAGGGATAGGTTTGAGCATTAGGAATTTCCACTTGATACACGCACAATTGGCGAAGATTAATCCCTTTGCTTCCGATAGTACGTTAAGCCGTTTCGTCAATCTGATCTCTTGCTTGTCTCAGATTGCCATTTCATCAGGCTATGAGAACGAGAGACCAGAGGAACTTGCAACTTGAAACAGCAACAAACGGTTTAAGTGCACTTGCTTTTGTGCATCCACTTGTTCTCTGTAATATCTCTTGCTTCGATGGCTAGTCTCTACGGATATTAGAAGTAATGACAAAAATTTGCAGGCTCTTTTTAACTCCGAAATTCTCTCAATTAATGGATAATATGCATATTCTAATGCTATTATACGCTTCTTTTATACTCTGATTATGCACGCAGATATTCAGGTGACAGCCAACATTACACGTCGCAACCCATTATTTACAAAACAATGACATAAGTCCGAAGCCATTGCTGATATACAAATGAACAATATTGAGGGGGAACTGCTAAACAAACGCTTATATGTTTTAGTTACGTAGATATTTACTTGGAAACTTCGCAAGGAACCCTGAAGCTGGTCCGTTTTTTTTTCCGTGGGTAAAAATCATCCAGATGACATCCCCCGCCCTTGGGCGGAGCGGGAGATTTTCAGATTTTTACTGTCTAATAAAACCACCCCGTTCTTTCGTTGCCTTTCATACCGGGGCCGAGCCTTCCTTTCAGAAGCAAACCCTTGGCTTCGAACCTGCAAGGCTCCCGTGATTGTTGACAATTCTTTGAGGCGCGCGGGAACAGTACGTGCTGTCGACGACTTGGGCTTGGATCGGACGGTCGGACAGCGAGCTACCCACTGCTCGCCGTCCGCAAGCCAAGCTGGTCCCTGTAAATTTTGGCATCATTTACGACAGCTTTTCGTACCTCACGAGAAAAACGTTTCCTTTTCTGGTGTCCCGGATGCAGCTCATTTATTTTCTCGGGTCATTTAAACCTGGGGGACTTTTTCCTTTACGATGATTTTTCTGCGGTTTCTCAACCAGTACATTTTAGATTCGCAGAATAAATTAATGACGTAATCGTTTTCGATTGGTTTTCTTGTATCTTTTCGCAAAAAAATGCGTAATATCTGATCCATAAATCAATTCTGAGAGTACAGTTACATTACAATAAGCATAATCACAAAAAACAGGAAATTTTAGAAAGCTTGGTCAGCCCCCATCGCGACGGCTCGACTCACAAAGACGATGACCCATTTTATCCCTTCATGGTAAGCTCAATGTTTCCCCTACCCCCATTGGACATGAATTGTCATGTTACAATGAAGGGGAGTTGAAAAGATTTTATTTAACCTACATCATCATGACTGTAATATAATATAATTATAATATTTACAAAGTAACTAGGTCTATTTAGCTAAATATTGGACGATTATTTACTGAAATGCTAATTATCACTACAATTGCATTCAATTATTTGAAATAAAATCACAAAAAGAAAAAAGCTATTTAAGAACATGATGGCCGTGCAGTTTCTTAAAAAACGCGAAGGTTTTAACGTGGAGCCTTGACATGTAAAAATAATTTGCATAATGACTGTTACTAAGTATAGGTAGAATTATATTATATCTCCTTTATCAGTGTGCAAATAAGAATTCATATTTTCGCCCCTATACTGTATACCCGGTAAACAACCGGATAGCAAGTAGTTAAAAGTATGTACTTTAGCATTTGAGTGATATGTGCCTACTAAAGACGCGCAGTTAGCCGATTTGGCGCCATAGAATTTTTTGTGTCTTAAAGGCGAAGGCGGAGTATTACATCATCAGTAAATGGAAAGAGCCATAGCGAAGGACGAAAAGTTAGATTTCTTGAGTATAGGAGCTCTCTTGCACTAACGCCAAGACTCAACTCTCCACAGACTGATATAAAAATGGTATACAGGAGATGAGGTATCCCCTCTGATAAGGAAAAACACCCCTCCGTTGCCATTAACAACACCCTTGTAAAATGAGGACTAATTTGTGACGAGAAGAAAAAGCAAGCGGGGTTTCTCATCAATTAAGGGCTTCAGAAATAAATATTGTGATAGATGTTATATTTCACATAATTAGAGGAACCTAATAACAATCTCCAAATACGAAGAAACGAATATTATGTCTTACTGATTAATGTAAAGATAAAGAACGGCTTTAAAAGGAGCATAGTGCCGACATGTCCCGACTCCTGACAAAAAACTGTTAATTTGGCTCCGTTTCTTCAGGGAAACTGCTGAAGTTCGTTTTTATCATATTCTGTTGCTTTGTATTAGCAGAGACTCATTCGATGAATTAGCAAAAACACGGAAAATCATGGAATTATCCTTAGTTATTTGTTTACTTAAGTTTTCTACTATTGAAATTCCCATCGCAAAGGCTAAATGTTTTACTGGTGCTTCGGTACTTAGACGTCAGTACTTGTAAGAATGTTTGACCAACGAACTAAATAATCACCAGTAGGCAAGGATAATAAACCATAGTTCGGAAGGAAAGAGAAAAAAGGAAGGAAAGAATAATTATTTAATTTTAAATCTAAGCAGTAGTAGCCTAAAATGGAAGCCACTTGGCAGAAACGAAAGCACATGGAATCGAGACGGTGCAGAAGTGTTCACACACACACACGATCCCAAATTTTTGCACCTAAATTTACATTGAACTTTAGGTAATAAAAGCGCTTTGGACACTTTTCCTTGGACGTTGTGCACTTTGGTTGGCCAACGCCTAAACAATTCGAAGACTTTAGTTTCTTCCACAAGCAAATTGTTTTTTGTATTGGGCCCCTTTTTTCATGAACCTTTCGTGTCCAAAGAAATAAGCAGGTAAAGGGGACTATGGATAAGCCCGGCTTATGGCGACTCGTTCCCTTTGTTAAATATTTTGTACGACCTGTTTATGGTCGCAATAAAAGCTATAGGCTGGCGGGAAAAGTTCTTATTTAAAAAGTTTTTAGGTTTTTTTTTCTTTGCAATTCGTAAGCTTGCAAAAGGTTCAGTAAAGTTTAGTTTACTGGATCCTTCAGCTAAAAATATATTAAGAAAAAGGCAATCAATGCCCTAAAAAAATAAAAAGCAGAGTTGTTATTTATAACTATAACGGTTGAGATAACGGGTCGTTTACCAGCAATCTGGTGTTTGGCGAAAGAAATCTTGACATCTCATGCCTTGAGGCTTTCTCTTGATTCCCGTTACGCTATGATGTTGGTTGTGGTACGAAACACTACAGATTTATCAAAGATCATGCGGCTTAGTTGGGGTTAAATTCGACGTGTCGTAAGATTTCACAGTTCAGTGATTTAACGCCACCAGACGTTGAAATAAAAAGGAAAAAAAAGTAGAAGTCAATGGTTTTTGCTTGATATGACAAAAACAGGTAACCGCCTACTGACTGGGAGTTTCTAGAAAAAACTTGGTTAGTTTCGGAAATGGGGGAGGGGGTCGTGGAACAATTTTATTTTCGTGATTAACTTTAAAGCTAAGTATTTACAGTTCAGGAAAAAAAAATTATACCTCATAATATACCTTTAAATTTCATTTCATATGTCTTGAAAGTACAATTTGAGAAACATTTTAATCATTAGTTTTTCGATTTGCGCTCCATAGATCCAACAATCCAAATTGATTCATTTAAATTACGAATTTTAGATAGTTATGTGATTTTTTTTAAATATTATGGTGTTGATTTATTCTTCCATACATATTAATTACATTTTTAAATATTTCCTACTGCCTTTTCTATCAGGCCTTTGATATTCAACCGCTCAACAAGAGCTTTGAAAGTTGGTCCTCGAGGCTTTTGACGAGCGACAATCGACACAATGACAGGAGAGTCCATAACCACATGTGCTAAATCGAGATACTTGATATGTTTTTCTTTCTCAACTTTCACGAGGTTCTCGTGTAGGATGGTGACATCGATTAATCATTACACTCCTCTCAATTCGGGCCACCACTGCTATAGTAAGCTTATTGGCTATAATAGTTCTGTCAGGATCCATCATGGACCGAGCCCAGTGCAATGTGATACGACTATTTTCGAGGACTGGGTTGGGCACATACCTATACTGCACTTCCAATGCCACGCGAGCGTATGAATAATCCTGGCTATTAGGTTGTGCTTATGCAAGTACTCAACATCAACTAGACGAGAAGGATCAGTGACTATGGCGAATTGATTCTCTCAGACGCTAACATGCCCAATAGATGTCCTCCGTGGTGCTGTCCTTCATAAAAAACCTCCGGTAGTTTTTGTCATGATAACTACGTCCATAATTGCACAAACACAACCTTCGATTTCCCCAAAGAGGTCACTGAAATGCAGCCATGTTATAGACTCTTATTTGGTCTACATCGGCCCCATGAAGGGGGGGCCTGGAAAAAGCTTCCATGAAGTTCTTTAATCTGCAATACCTCCCTGCGATCGTTAGTGTCAAGCACGGTTTGCTTCAGTTCTCATTTGCCAAAAAGAGCAAGGTAAATCCCTTGCCCAACGCCACTACATCGTATACCCACGTCGGCATAAAGGAAATATCTCCTGAGACTGCATGACTTGCGATTGTAGAGGATTATTGATAAGCTTGCACTACACCACTATCTCACCTGATGGTAAGAGATAATCTGATTGACTATGGAGCACGCTTGCTTAGAAATAACGTATTTACTCATGACCCTAGGCTTTAGCTATAGGAAGACCCACTTAGCTATATGCGCAATGAATGTGTTCCCAAAACGTTTTGTAAGTTCACTTCAACTCAATCGATCCAATAGATTTTAAAGCGATTTGCTGTGGAAAACCAACAGAGAGACAGACACGTCAGACACACGAGTGACCTCCTAAGGGTTCCGTTTTTTTATTTAGACGTGAAACATTTTTGCGTGGTACAAAAAGACCATAAAAATTTAGTAACCCAACCCGCCAACCACGGCACTGGCGAATGTGGCATATGACGTCAGTCATAATTGTTCGCCATCTAGCCAGTTATAATTTGACCTTTTTAGTGCATACTCTTCGAATTTCAAGGGCATCCATTGTCTAATATTTCAATTGATATTTTCCCTACCTTTGGTATCTAGGTAATTACTGATTGTAAGTACTAAGTTGATTGCGAAACCTGCTTATTCAATTTACGTATTTTCTCATGGTCTTTTCCTCTCTCGGCGGTTATCCAAACGAAGTGTATTGATGCCGTAGAAATGACGTAGTCTCTTGATAATATCGCCAAAGTCAGTTCTGACAGGTTTCCAACTAACTTATCATTCACGGGTATCTAAGTTAGTCACCTGTTCTGTTTTCATAAGTTATAATTACTTGTCTGAAGATGATAAGCTATAATATATATAAAATAAGTTCGTTTTTTTTCGTCGAATTATTTATCAATAAGTAATGTCCATTACCAATACAGTATAGTCTGGCTAAAAAATCAAACGACTTGGGAATTTTGTATAATATTTAATCATTTAAAAAATACTTATATTCGATACTTTTTATAAGGTTCTTCTATTAGTAAATAATGATCAAGATCAAGAGTCAACCTTGATTATAATCAAAACTACAATCACATTTCGTTTTACCCTAATAATTACACTAAATATCTAAAGTTTTAGCTTCTCAGTAGTTGAAAAAAAAAACCTTTGCAAAAAAAATTAAATATTCATAGTTTTCCCGATTTAATCTAATCTATCGATCGCTCTTGCGCGAAATCTTACGCGAACCAAGATTTATTTTTGGAATATTTGACCCACAATTCCAGATGCAGTTTTATTATGCTCGTCGACGTTTGGAACATATACGTTTTCTAGCTTTTGACCTGAACAATGAATTAGAGAGTAAAGATAGAATTCAGTAGGTTGCTGTTTAGACGGCCTGTACTGCCCATTTTCGCTCTTAAAACCTCGCTTCTACATTATCCTTCCTTACTTATTAAGACGGTCCCCCCATTACATCTGTATCTATGTTCGCGATAAACTCAAAAAGTTCTGACGGGTTTTTCATGCGGTTTTCAGCAATAGGTTTAGGTTAATAATACATACACATTATAGTAAGAAAAGTCGAGTAATTCAATGATTTCCAACACTCTTACGAAGCTTACGAGGCGGTCCACTAGTATTTAAATACAATATAATTGGTTTGGATGGAACTAGCGTTTTCCGGACACTACCACCGCTATTTTTATCGCTTTCAGGCCTAATCAATGACCTCTTGGTCAATGATTATGCTATTTTTCATAGTATGTATAATATATGTAATTTTATGTACCTACCAATAGATAATATAAATGACGCAATAACACTCGATGGTTAAGGAACTGAACTCTGAGAGAAATAATGTTTTGACACAAAAGTCGACGATGTTATTTTTAGATTACAAATAACTACTCGCTAACAAAATACGTAAATACTTTATTCTCAAGCATTTATTACTTCGACCTGAAATAGTTACAGTGGTAAGACTCATTCATGGCCATTCGTTTTTGCTTTGAAGATTCATTCATCAAGAAAACCTCGAGTAACTTTTAATTACTTAACAATTTCAAAATCCTCCTGAATTGCAAAAAATATCCCATCAGGTGGGATCGCAGTCAAGCACTAGTTTATATCAGAACGTTCCCAACCAGGATCACATCAAATTTTCCTTCTTTCTTTACAGGCGCCGTAGCAGGAGGCGGTCAATGGACGCGAGCGCCCCCGGCGCCTCCACCAGGCGTGGTAGGAGGCGTGGGGGTCGGTTCCAATGCCGTGACCCTGAACAACGTGTCTAGCCAATCCACGCGAGGCAGGCGGGCAACCGCGCAGAGGCACTCACCGGCATCCCAAGCCATGCAGATGCCTCACGGGGGATTGTCTGCTGCCGCAGTCCAAGCACTAGCGAATGGTTGGAGTCTGCCCGGAGCTCTGACGCAGGCGCAGACACAGCAAGTGCTTAGGCTCGCGCAGGTACGGTTCAGACCTTGCGGGTATTTGTAGTCTCTATTTTTCTTTCGTTGACACCATTTGTTTAGGGGGAGCTTTCCTTGCAACTATAAAGGTAGCACTACACTGCGCATACGTGTGCCTCGTACTCCGTTCTGGGCGCGTCGGTCTCCATATATTTTATATGGCAACTAGACTTGTAGAGCTATATTAGATCCACGCCACGCGACGTCGTACTACGTCCAAATCAGGCGTGTCATCATCATCATCATTTCAGCCGAAAGACGTCCTGTGCGTCTCGCATCCATCGGATTCCCGCAACCCTTACCAGGTCATCGGTCCACCTTGTAGGCCTTGCAACGCTACGTCTTCCGGTACGTGGTCGCCATTCTAAAACCATCTGGCCATGTGTTCTGCGAGCAATGTGCCCATAGCCACTTAAGTTTGACGATTCTTTGTGCTATGTCGTTGACCTTGGTTCTTCTGCGGATATCGTCATTCCTGATTCGATCACGCAAGGAAACTCCAAGCATAGCCCTTTGGGTGACGTTAAGTCACAGTTTGATTCACATGTGCGTCGGTATAATGTAAACGTCGAACCGTTCCAATTCAAGCACTGTTCTCATTTATAGTTCTAAACCATGCTGGAAACAGATTTTGCGGTCAATTTACGATCGTCGTAACTCTGAGCTATCACGTCCAGTGATTAAGTTGAATTCTTTTGGCTCGAAAAGGATTTTCTGAGCATTCTTTCCCCCTCAGAGACGGTATTGGAACAATTGTTCCAGCACAAAAGGAAACTCATTGTTATCCAACATCTGATGGAAACGGCCCTAAACGTGACGTCATTCATTGTTTATTCATTATTTCCACGAAATTAATTGATTCATTCGACTGTTAAATACGTACTCTTACATATTGGTGTTTTACTATTTAAAATCTTGGTCACCTCGTAATTTTTTTACTAGCCTGTACTGTCCCACTGCTAGGCAAAGGCCTCCCAACTTCTTCCCTTTCGTCTCGCCACCTCTTCTCAGGTCGACCTCGGCGGCGTCGTCCATCTTCGGGTACCCACTTTGTGGAGACTCTTGCCCAACGGTCAAAGTGCATGCGACTGATGTGACCCGCCCAATCCCATTTTAGCCTGGCAGCCTTTTTTCCTACGTCTATAATCCCCGTCTTTTGACGTAGCGTGGTGTTTCTCATGACACCCAGAATGCTGCATTCCATTGCTCATTGGCAAACCCCAAGGCGAAACTTTTGCGACTCGGTGAGCGACCATGTCTGGGCACCGTAGGTTAGGACGGGCAGGATACACATATCAATGAGTTTTCCTCGTAATAATTTAATTGCTGTTGGCCCTCTTAGAACTGCTCTTATTAATTTACTGAAGTGCAGTGAGCACTTCAGCTCTTATAAACGTCAACTATCCACTTATTCCGTCAAATTTTCTTCTGCCGCCATCGATAGACCATATTTACTCACTCATTTGTAAGGCACGGCATTTGCCAAAAAAGGACAACCTCGATATTTTAATCAGAAAGCTTTGGGTCATATTACCTATGCAATGGTTATGTTTAATTTCCATTCATTTAGTGAGTTTTCCGTCATCCAGGCACAAGTGGCGCAGGCGCACGTCGCAGCGCGGTACAACAACGCTGCCATCGCGGCCGCCGCAGCAGGCTTGCCGCAACACCGCTCGCAACATCAGCGTAATGTCCAGGTAACTATCACGCGCTACAGCAACACGCTACGCGTAACACGGTAGCCTTCACTTAGGATTTTACGTTGTATCTTCACACCCATATTACCCAATAGGGGAGGCATTTCTTCAATTGGTTTTACACAACGTAAAATGCAGGTTTATACAGAAAAGATTTAATATATTGATTATTAACAGTTCATTATAATCCTGTAAAATACCGCTTCAATAGTCCAGTACCAATAAATATCTCATTATAATTATATATATTATAATATTTAGTTTATCATAGTCTTCCACGATAATTTTCTTGGCCTATTGTTCTAGAGCCGCGTGAAAATGTTTGTTTTTATCGTTTATTTCAGTTTCCGAACAGTGCAATTACAATGGCGATGGGTCAGCAACCCCCTCCACCTCTCGTGAGGAGCTCGGCAAACACATCAACCATGAAGTGAGGAACTTTTCATCATTTGTAGTGGATTTTGTAAGAACAGCCCCGTTTCGTGCAGTACGTAAAGCCACACTATTGTGTTCCATATTTGTGACTAGTTTGCCTTCTAACTGCGTTTTGTATTCCCTCAGTAACTTTACTTCGAACCACTTTACGTTTCGTTGCGAACTTAATTTTAACAGTTTTAATGTTTATCATTCTTATCATGAAAGTCCAAAAAGTATCGTTTCCTGTTTGTCAAAATTATCATGTCATGCGCGTGAGTTTGTTCATTGGTCACATTTCATTGCGTGTTCATCGACCAATAAACACACATTTCTACCAGTAAACGCTATTATTTGGACACTAAATTATGTTCTAAGTAAAGTTTACGGGGATATAGAAAATGGCATCGATCCTAATTGAAATAATCTTAAAGTATTGCTGTCCTTCACTTGC
This sequence comes from Mythimna ferrago, assembly GCA_910589285.2. Lineage (NCBI taxonomy): Eukaryota > Metazoa > Arthropoda > Insecta > Lepidoptera > Noctuidae > Mythimna > Mythimna ferrago. The sequence continues at coordinate 3,862,717 of OU342689.1, forward strand.
AGGTGCAACAGAGACGAAAAATAATATAATTTGAGTTGGACGAAGACTTGAAAAAAAATTCGAATTCACACGTGATTTTTTTTAACCGACTTCTAAAAAGAAGGAGGTACTTAAGTCTTCTGTTTTTTTTTTTGACTAAACTAATCTTCTACCTCATGAAGTCATGACAAACCTGTTAAAAAAAGATAGCAATATTTTTTACCCTTAGTAGAGTTGGCACTTAAGATAGTAACAATTATTTTTATAAAATAAAGGCTGTTCTTACAAGTGTGTATTTTCCATTCGCCATTGTCTTGACACTGTCCTACTTGTAATATTCATGTTTATATGTATACGCTTTTTTTCACTATAAACTTAAAGGTATCTCATTTCCACATTTGCTCAAAATACCGCGTGGATTAATTATATATTTGTATAAGTATTATGAATGGTAATTTTCTTGGTGCAAACTATTCGTTTTAAATGCTAACACTTAGTCGTGAAAAAAACGGTGGGTTCCTGAAAATAGTCATTTCCACAACAATTACTGTGCCCATAAAAAGGACTCTGATTTAGTGTCCATATAGAAGGGACACCGATTTGGCAATATCAGCAGGAAAAAGTCCAAATGCCTAATAAGTGAGTTGCCATCTTTCTATGGCCTTCGCTAGTAGGCGTCACTAAGACCATGTCTATAGGTTTGCTCGCTTGACTCACCTAATTAATAGTTATTTGTTATACAAGGGTGCAAAGTTGCTTTTTAACCGTGTGCTCAATTTTGATGACTGAGCAAGCGGAGGATTCTAAAATTTGAATCCTGAGCGTTAGCGAGAGAATCAAAAGAGCACGAGGTGAAAAATCTTTGCAGTCGAGTGCAACACGTAACTTTTCATCCCACCTCAGTGAGGAAACGACTAAATGCAAAAAAAAGTACACCAAGGAGGTTCTGAGTCTGAGTTTTTAACAAATTAAAAAAAAGTTGTATGATAAATTTGGTACCATGGAGGTAGAAGTAAATAGGTTTAATGATGTTTTGAATACATAAACATAGTGCACGTGATGTTCTAAATTCAATTTACTTTATCTCTCTAGAGAATAAAAACGGCTTTTGCTCTCAGATATCGAAGAGCAAAAATACTCTTTCCGAGATGGTGGGATGAAAAGATATTATTTTCTTTTAAAACACACGGTATTTTGATAGCATTTTATTATACTGCTGCATTAATGAAAAGGCTTGCTCGCCGCAAAATGAAAGGTTTTATTCATTATGTTTGAGAAACCTTACGACTGTTAAAAACATTTTAAGGCATTCTTTCGCGTTCCTTACTGACTAAGGAAATGGTAGCAGACAAGATTTGCTTTGATTTTTGTTTCTTAAAGGACGCGGAATCCTTAAAAAAAACCTTCACTTTGTGCATCACCTATGCTTACCCTAAACACTAAGCAATTAAGCAAGCCTATCAAACCCATAGCCATGAGATAAACGCGCAAATTAAATGTCGAGCTCAGAAACTGATGTACCGCTTACGTTACAGTGTACCTCCTCAAGTAACTGGGACAATGAATGGCCACTCAACCTCTCACTCCGTGGACAGTCGCAAAAGGCTCACCCCTATACCCGACATCAATATAACTGGCAACCATACGCCGTATAAGGTAAGGACACGCTATTAAGTCATTTAATTTTACAGTGTGCTAAGTATAATTGAGGTATTCACAGAAAAGATGAAAGAAGTTAGAGAAGAAATACTTTCCGATTTGTACTAAAACGAGTTTCGCCGCTTGTCTCACACCCTTTAACTCCACTACAGGCAATAAACCAATACGAACGCGCATTACGCATTTAACAGACCACTCACACTTAGATCGCGAGTTTGCTATTGGTAGCTAAACTATGAGCATTGCCCTACTTTGTGGCACTCTTGGCCCGCCCACAAGGCCATTCTAACCTCTTTATCTTTTAATAAAAATTGTAAGTGTTATTGATCTAAGATGCTTTTGAAATAAAGAAACTATAGAGAGAAAGCTACGGGCCCAATCGTAGCCATGTTCTCGGTAGATGGCGTTAAAATCTTTAATTTTTATTGTATAGGAGTATCAATAAGTGAAGGAAATGCTATCCGCGGGAATCGGATATTCCGTTATATTTAATTTGTCTAAGTATAGCGCTTTATTTTAGCATTATAGTTCGTGACATGATGAGAACATGACCATGACCACACTCGGCCAATAGCATTTATATGTATTAACTAGCAGTTTATATGAAGACTATAAAATGATAAAGTTTGCGCTCTTATCATTTAGACTAATTCATCTTGCAAGCGAAAGGTTTTATGTACCACTAATTTCTACCTACTGCCACTTGACGCTAATCCTTTAGATATTAGTATAGGTTCCGGCACGAATCTTGAGCGCTCGGCGTCAGAGTGGGGATCGCTTTGCGCATTCCATACATTGGCTAGCCAATCGTCGGCGTTGTTAGATAATAATAATAATAATATTTTATTGAAATCACTTGAATACAAACATCAATGTCGCCCTGGCTCTTGTACTAGGATATCCTGTATCACAAGATACACTGATACATTCAGCAAGCGCAGAGAACGAATCACGAGTGACGTCTATGACACATTGGCGCGGCGAGCCAATCACTGACACTCCCCGCCCTCGCGACTCACGTCATACCACTAAAGAGACCCGATATTTGACTTCAGCGCAACTTGAAGCCAGCGCTCAAGATCCGTGTCGGTATCTGTAATTCTGTACAGCTCATTGTTTTCTATAATTCATTAGTTTCTAATGTAATTATTTTTCTTGTGCAGGTTCAAAAAGCGTTGGTGGAGAACACAATGGTTCCCTGCATCAACGCCAAACCCTACCAGTATACAGAGCTGCTGATGACCCTCCCGGACCTGGCCAGCCATTTTTTCCCGCGAGTTTCGCTGACCACCTGCCGCGCTATGCTCGACGCGCTCGGCATCACGCTCTATAGGCCTAACACGTGAGTATCAGTTTATATAAATAATTTATGTGTGGTTTTGCCAGTGCACGACAGTTTTCCAAATAAAAGAAAAAACTGGAAGATTCGTAAAATTGGAGTACATCTTTTATAAGTTTATATAAGTATGGTTCTTGAGATTGATTGGTCTCAAGTGTTTTATCAAAGTACATGTATTATATTAGAAATATCTCACTCTACGTAGTATTTAGTAGACCATCAAGCGCCTTCTAATGATAATGTACGTTTGTTACAGTACTCAATTACAAGTGCTGCGCAACTCTGGCAAGTGCAAGTCGGCGGCGGCGGGCGAGAACGGGCTGGCGCTGGTGCAGATCCGTGACGTCATGCAGCACATGCTGCAGTTCAAGTACATGCTGCGCTCCGGGCTCGCCGGGGACGACGCGGCACACCAGCAGCCGCGGCCCGCGCACGCGCCGCACGCGGCACACGCGGCACACGCGGCCCACGCGCCCCACGCGCAGCCCGCCAAGCGTGCGCGCGCCAACTGACATGCGTCGCGACTCGACTTCACTCCCATGCCACTAGTGCTCACTGAACTTGTGCCCGGCCTGGTACCGCAGTGGATCAAGCAGACTGCCGACGAGCCCAACCAACAAAAACACCCACAGTAATTACGAAATCAAGTAAACCAAGCTGACTATAAATTACCAGTTTTGGGTAAAAGTCCATTGGTGTACAATGACACCAAAGATCTATGACATTGTACACGAAATTGCAATCAAGAACCACGTCCGTGTTTTGACCTCATACAATGTCTCATCATGGACTAAGTGCGGAAACCAAACTCTAATAGAAAAAAGTGTACATGTAAGCCCAAGTGCAATATGAAGCAGCCTGAGAGGAACATCTGAAATTAATTAAACTTTATGCTGTGGAACACCCACACATTTCTACCAAGGAAACAAAAGAGTGGTGTAAACAGTCACCATTATTGTGCGGTTAACAAATTAGCATAAATTGATGTGAACACCTTAATTGTGCATACATACAGGAATGCAGATATAGATATAACCGACTGATTTTGTGGTGCAAGAAATGAAATTAAGTATGGAACATTTAGTAGGTAGTGTTGCAAGACAGTTTCTAATTTGTGTGCTGAAGACTAATAAATAGTGTGGTGACAATAAACATGAACGTAAGATAGGCTGCAAGCCAGTTGTGGATCTCCGCCAGTGACTAAGTTACAGACTGTCCAAATATCTGGGACGCTTCGTGCGTTAAGGACGTGTCAATTTTTCCATAGCCTGTACGAACTGTATGATACTATATATTGTAAATCGAAAGATGTAATTTATAGCAATCTATTTGTACTATTCAATAGAGAAGACTGAGAATTTTATTTTTTAATAATTTCCTAAAACAAAAGCTATAGATATGTTGTGAATGTTTAGTTTTAGTTTAGTTTTTCAGATGAGTGTTGGTGTGATTTTTAAGTTAATTTGTATGTTGAGTTTATGTATACGAACTGTAAATTTTGTATTCCCTGCATTTATGCAGTAAATGTTATTTTAGCAATACATTTAGGTTTTTCTATAAACTAGAAATAATACTTGAAATTTTAGTGTAACACTGAAAAAGTAAGCATTATTTGTAGTAAAGAAAACTATTGCTTAAATTGCATAATAAGATGTTTATTAAATTATCATCACAATTTATAAAGTAACTTACAAATTCAGTCACATTTTTTATTAAATAATGTGCTGATGCCAACAAAAAAAATATGTTTAAGAAAGGCATGACAAGAATATGTAAGATAATGATAGGTGGCAAAATATTTTAGGAGAATTTCATAGCTATTTAGGGCCATGCCTCAAAATTTTCTGTAAGAAAATGGCAGCACCTAGCCAGGCAAGAACGAAATTAAAATTGACTTGTTGAATGCACAAAACTTAATCATTTATTTTTAAGTAGCATAAAGGGCTTGGATTCTGTGAACACCAAATCCAGCCATACATTTTGTTTGTATTTATGGTAGTTTACCTGCAGGTTATGACAGTCCCCGTGAGATGATTAATTATAGCAGTCGATGGGGGCACCTCATGTATAGCAGTCTATATAACTGGTTGATATTTATGTATTTTTAAATAAGTATTAATATGCCCTATATGCAATAATATAATAAGGTAGACAGTATGTGGGGTATTTAACTCCAATTTCGGCTGGATTTGGTTAACGATATTTGAGTCCCTTTGGTCATCCATTCATTGCCTACTAACTAGTATAACGTTTTGTGGGCTGAATGCTGTTCCTGGCGTTACCAGTGAATATTGGCGTAGCTTAATTCCATATAATGTTTAAACGACGTTTCCACTTGGAAATGTAATTAACACTGTTCCTATACATAGGTGGGGCTCATAATGCGAAAAACAGATTTCTGTTTTGTTTAAAGTTAAATTGCGCGTTTTATATTGTGTAATGAGTTTACCATTTATTCATTTGTACAAATGCTAATGTTGACTTGAAACAAGATGGATGTTTTCCGTGTATTGTAGTGAGACCCCAATTTCCTGTGACTTGTTGGGATTTCATTTTAGCTTTTACTTAGATATTTTAGCAAAGGTTATTATATAAACAAAAATTAAACAATTGTACCATATTTCATTCACAATAAATTGAAATGTATATGTATAAAGTTGTGCAGGAAATGTTCAAACAACTTTCCAGGTTTGCTACAGTTACATAATGTACATGCTCAAAATGTCCTACTTAATTACAAAATATGGTGTATTTATATTTCGCGATGCGTAAGCTAATGAAATCCCACACGCCACGGTTGCTATTGCAATGTATTTAACTTTCATAATCTATAATAATGTACCTACCTATTATTTTGGTGCGATGATCATAGATTGGTTTTCGTGAGACTCGATATTGTTTATAGGAACGTAAAGTTCATGCATTTATAAATTTAAAATCCGAAGCTCCATTAACGCTTTCCACAGTGTCACAAGACGAAAGTTTATGACCAGTGGGTTGCCAGTGGCGCCATCGGAAGCCTTAAAGTAGCACAAAAGGCAATGAAGAGGGCTATACCCGGGAATTTCCTTGTGTGATTGCATCAGAAATGAAGATATCCGCAGGAGAACAAAGGTTACCGACAGCTCGAAGAATTGTCAAACTTATGGCAGTGAGCTGGGCACATAGCTCGCAGAACAGATGGTCGGTGGGACAGAAAGGTTCTGGAGTGGTGACCAAGCGCGCACAAGGTGGAGTGTGCTGCTGAAGGGCGCGGGAATGCTATGGACTGGTCATTGTGGTGACACTGGGGAGGCCTATGTTCAGATGAAGATATTGATTATTATCGCTTTGTATATGAAAGCAAATAAATAGTGACTATTTATGCTTCCAATTTAGAATATTTAATATTTATGCCAATTTGACTGGGACTTATTTCGTAATAAGCAAAAAAGTGTGTTTTTGGATCAATTTTACATTTTTGCATTTCATTAAAACAAGTTAGGTTAATATCAACGTAACATGACAATATCAGGAGCTCGCGATTTCAAAACCGTTACGTAAATATGTTACAACTAGTTTTAATGTATTTTTTTTTATAATAAAGTGCAATATCAAGTTTCATGCAAACATTAAAGGAGATGATAATATTTAGGCCTTGATAGTTGTGAAGGGAAGCTAGTGTAGTAACCTTTTTTAAATACTTAGTATAATGTAAACGCAGAGCTGTGTAAATTTAATGCTAAATTATTTATGATTAGCTGTAAGTAAGGCGTGGTCTATTGATATATCAGTTGTACGCGGACCACGGTAGCTCGCCGCCGTACAAGAGTTTGTGGTGATCCTGTAATAAAGAAAAAATAAAAGATACTTTTTATTGATGTACTGTTTTTTATTTAGAACCACCTATGTTGAATTGTAATTAGGTTCTTGACTACACACTTGCAGGAGGGCTACCCTCGACAAATTCTTCCAAATCGGGTAAATAAATTAGTAGTCAAATGGGGTGAACAGGAACATAAGTTTGAAGCTCGTCTTCGCGTTAATTAATATTTTTTTCCAGCTTGGGGTCAATTTATACTAGCGCGAGTCCGAAGCGTCTATCCAAAACTGAACATAAATTCAAACAGGGCATAGTGCACACCGCTGGAGGCGCGGCGGAGCGCATTTCCTTGAAACGCGCGGGCGGATTCCGTGGGCTTCGAGCGGCGGCGCCAAGAGCCCTTGAGAGCCTTCGAGCGCAGAGGAGCGCGGCGGCGCGCAGCTACCTACCCCGAGCGCGGCCATGTCATTTAGTGCTGATCGAAACTTTGCACAGACAACTCGCTCTCGTTCGTAATGGATGTGGACTGGGACATGATTATTATTGCTGCGCTTGCAGAAGAAGAAGAAGAAAAATGGAAAAGAAAAAGAATGAATGATGAAGATGTGCATTTGACCGTCAGCCAGCCGCGCGCGGAGCAATGCAGCGGAGCGCAGAGCAGTGCAGCGGAGCGCAGAGCAGCATGGCGGCGACTGGAGCACTCGCGCGCATGCTCTTGTAGTAGCTTGAAGGTGCTCAGAGCGCCGCATGCGAATTTATTCTTTTGTAGACCGTATGTCAAGGTAGATTAAATTGTTGTCTTCAATTGCGCTCCGCCGCGCCTCCAGCGGTGTGCGCTGGGCCTAACTCCACAGTGTAACGCACACATTACTTCTGAGATTTTAAAAAGACGCGCGCATTTTTCGGAATTCGCGCGTTTGCGCGTGAACACCGCTGATTGGTGCGCACGCATTCTCGCGTATCCATGCCATGCACCCACTAGCGAACAAAATTTTCAAATGTGCTTTTTCTTTTTATTTTATTTGTTTTTTTACAATTTGACATTGGAGATTATTTTTATTTTACAAAATGACATGTACCTATACATTTTGAGTATTTTTTTTTTCTGAGACATAAATATTTACTTTGCTAAATATTTTGTAAACTATCAATTTGCTTACATTATTGTAAATGTGAGGACTATGTTGATTGCTTTTTCTTTTCTTTTCAGTAATTTTAACGTATGTCTGGCAATTTGAGTGTTTTCTGCGACCTACCCAAATGTCCTTTCTTTGGTATTGTTCGTCAAGTCGTAGAGCTCCTTAGTAGTCCTAAGTTGAGCTTTTCGAATACTGACAAACGCTTACACTGATTGGACAGGTCCACTCAAATCTGTATGGTTCTTTTTTCAAAAGACCATCTCAGACAAATCTGCATGGTTCTCATGTGATTTGACCATTACATATTTACTGTATGGACTATAAAAGAGACTTTGACCCCTGAGTTTGTTTCGGTGTTTCTTCTCAGGGTAGTCAGATAGAAAACACCTGCCTCATCTAGCATAAACTGACGAAAAAAAATTGACGTGTAAAAGTGTTTTTTAATTCTTAATTCTTAATTCTTTATTGTACACACAAAAAACTTAACCTTAATACATTCATAATTGACAATTCATGTACAAAGGCGAGCTTAACTCAACAACGAGTTTTCTCCCAGCAAACCTTTGAGTGACAGAGAGAGAGATCACATTCGAGGGTAGGATCCAGTGTACAACATAAACCTACATAAATACGACTAAAATATATATATATACATAAACATATATTACATATATACTAATACTATGTCAATTGAGAAAGGAAGTGCTCTTTAATTTTCCTCTTAAAGACATCCAGAGAAGGGCTGTCGCGAAGGGAGTGTGGGAGAGAGTTCCAGAGACGCACTGCAGTTACAGTAAAGGAGCCATCATAGCGGCTGGAAGTGTGGCGAGGAGTACGAAGGAGAAGAGAATTGATAGTGCGGCAGGGTTTACCCCTTGGTACAAGGTATTCGAAGCGTTCACGAAGGTATTGAGGAGCATTGGGATTGTGCAGGATAGTAAAGAGAAGGGATAGAATGTGAATATCTCGCCGACGCCGAATTGGCAGTCACCTTAACCTGGTCCGAAACTCCGACACATGGTCGTATTTGCGGAGACCAAAAATAAAGCGAATGCACAAATTCTGCAATCGCTCGAGTTTATTTAGAAGTACCTCCGTAGCATCTAGAAAACAGACATCCGCATAGTCTATAAGCGGTAGAAGAAGAGATTGAGCAAGCGCAACTTTTGTATGAAATGGCAAGAATTTTTGGAGACGTTTAAGAGACTGAAAAGAATAAAATACCCTCTTACTCACATCGGCAATATGAACCTCCCATGAGAGATTAGTATCAATATGGACGCCAAGATTTTTAGCACTTTTGGAGTATAATATTGGTTCAGAATCATACACTACTGGTGGGAGCGACTGGTAATCTAATAGGTTGAGCATGTATCTGCCACCAATAATGAGAGCTTGAGATTTTTTTGGGTTCAGTAAGAGTCCATAACATTTAGCCCATTTATGGATATTTTCAAGATCCTTATTGATGGCAGCCACAGTCCCAGCAAGTTCATCTACTTTAAAATGCCGATATAGCTGCAAATCGTCTGCATAGAGATGATAATTAGAAGTTAGGACCTTAGTGAGAGCATTTATAAAAACTGAAAAAAGTAGAGGAGAGAGGACGCCACCCTGAGGAACACCCGCAGCCAAATCACACCATTCAGAGGAGTCCTCATCAGATCGAACGGACTGCGAGCGACCCCGAAGATAAGATTTGAACCACTCAATAACCGAATCAGAGATATTAAGGGAAGAAAGGATTCCTAAGAGGATGTCAAAGTCAACCGAGTTAAAGGCACTGCTGAAGTCCAGTAAAACCAATACCGTTAAACACTTATGATCCATGGCCAGTCTAATATCATCAGTTATTTTGACGAGAGTTGTGACAGTGCTGTGGCCAGGTCTGAAACCAGATTGGTAAGGACTCAGCAGGTTATTAGAGGACAAATAACAGGACAGTTGCTTTTGCACAACACTCTCGAGGACTTTGGAGAGGATAGGGAGGATGGAAATTGGGCCGAACTGGGATGGTGAGGAAGGATTTGACACCTTAGGAAGCGGTAGGACGTGAGCCTTTTTCCAAGCAGATGGAAAGGAGTTATTGAAAAGGGAAAAATTAACTATGTGAGTTATGACAGGAACTATTTCACTCAAAATAGGTAAAAACATTTGGAGTTGAAGGCCATCGTTACCCACCGCCTTGGTAGATATGGATAGGATACATTTCTTAATATCTTGTTCAGTTACTGGGTGGAAAGAAAAAGAAGTATTGTCTGGCAATGGAAGTTTAGCAAGATCATTGAGAGTGGAAGATTTAACATCGTCATCAAGTATAATTGGTGACTTAGAAAAGTGCGCATTAAGTGCATTGAGGTCCATTTTATCGGGAGAACTCTTGTTAGTGGCTTTGCCAATACCAAGAGTTTTTAAAAACTGCCATACTTGTGTTGGGTTGAAATTGTCAATTGAGTTATGAATATGACGCCTTTTCGCATCCCTACACAAACGACTGCAGCGATTTCGCAACTTCTTATAAAGATCCCAGTTTTCCTCAGTAGGCCGCTTCCTGTACAGCTGCTTGGCCTTGTCGCGCTTAGCCATCTGGGTTTTTTATAGCTTGGGATAACCATGGCGCAGGAAGGTGCTTCACTGTCACCTTTTTAAGAGGAGCATGTGCATCGTACAATTCCAACATAGCACTACTGAAAACTGACACCTTAGTGTCCACATCCTCGCAGGTGAACACAGATGACCAATCGATCCCACCTGCATCAGCCCTCAAACGCTCCAAATCAATGTTTTTAAAACTACGAAGAACGAGAAACTTTGCCTTGCGTTTTGGAGGTCGAATCTTATAGGAAAGGTAGGGGGAGGGGGGGCACAATGATGCAAGGGGCACATAGATACACAAGCATTATCTAAAAATCGATTGAACATATTCGAGTGATGACATCCCTAAAACGATCATAGAATTGATTGAACGTATCCTATGCGTTCGCGCCTACAGCCTATCATCCGTTGACGCTCTACAACTCATAACGTGTTTTGGGTGCAGTAAACCAAAAAATAACGTGAAATGTAAAAGTGTTTCCCCGGTCTCTTATACCATCTTGTGAGAATATCTATACACCAAAGGTATGTTAAACCATCCAATTTTACGTATTTAGTATTTTTTACGAGAGAAATCAGTTAGTTTCTTTAGTATAATTATCATTTTGAAAAAAATTTTTTGGGGCACTTAGATACATCAAAGCACGGGGCACATTGATGTGTGTTAATCCCTCATATAATTTGTAAAATATATAGAATTAAAATTAAAATCATATTTTTATATTGTCAACTGAAAATGATGCGGACATACAAACCCAAGAAGCAAAATTGATTAGGACTTACAGAATATGAAAAACCTAAAGAGAAAAGACTCTTGGTTGTCAGTGTTGGTAGTCCTGTTCTGAAGAACTAGGATGTTCCTAATTTTTTTAAACTGATTACAATATTTTCATAATAAAAAAGTATTATTTTCATGAAAATGTTCTAATTTAACAAATTTCATACAATATCCGCTTGGTATGAAAGTGCCACAGGTGACGTATCTAAGTGCCCCGTTGGCGGGGTAGAATGATTCAAAACCCATTTTTTACAAAACACGTGCTAATCTTTTTCTTTCACATATTAAACTATATTTATCCTTGACATCATAATATTTATACATTTAGCTAAACGTCCACTTGAAAATTAATTAAAAATATGTAATTTTTTCACCTATAATTTGAGTTTAAATTTTTATGCATCAATCTACCCCACTTCCCCCTAAATGAGGTCGTGGTAGGAAAAAGGAGAAGTTAGCTGTCCATGTGTGGCTACTTTATTAGGGTCAGAAACAAGAACAAGATCTAAGAGAGAAGGAGTACAATGAGGAGCCCTGTGAGTAGCATTAAGTGGAAGTAAGTGCATATTGACAGAAGAGACAAGTGATTGGAGTTTACGGCTACGTGAGTCTCCCTTGAGCATACAAGTGTTGAAATCTCCGAGAATAAGCGTATGATCATAAACTGGCGAAAGATTTTCTAATTTAGTTTCAAATGAAGAGAAGTAATCAATTTGGCAAGATGGACTATAATAAACACCTAGAAGCAGCTTTGTATGTTGGAATTCTATTTCAATGAATAGGTGTTCAGCAAACTTTGAGTAAACACTCGGAGACTGGTCAACAATCTTGTAGGTGATATCACCACGGAGATAAATGGCAACCCACCCACATCCCTTGCCAGTTCTGTCATTGCGCACAATCTTGTATCCTGGAAGAGAATATTGTGTGGTTTTAAACCTATTTATAAAATAAATATCATTTATCATCAACTCGCACTGGGCACGCGTGGTGAATTACAAATCATTCTCTATCTTATAGAAGAAGTTTGAGTATTATCACATTAAAAGGCTGATTTTATTTTATTTTACTACAAAAATATTAAATCCTTCTAATGGTTAACAAATGGTTAAAAAAAATCTATTCATTACAAAGAAACGCCTTAAAAACATAGTGTCCAAACTCAAAACTTTTACGAAAAAAAAGCAAATAAAAAAAAGCAAAATGTCATTGTCTTTGTCAAATTGTCAATTGTCAAGCAAAATGGAGGAAACGCTGAAGATTGTTTATAGAAGTGAAAATTAAGACAAAACCTCTGAAAAACTGCAATTTCTGACTTTAGTTACAAATTTTGTAGGAGCTGCAATAATGGAGGCTTTGGCTGGACAACATTTTGGTCATTTCTTATTATATTTAATCTAGTTCATAGGGTTCTACTTCTCATTTTGACCGATGTATTTTTGTTATTTTAGAAATTTGGACTATAATCTTTTGTCATTCCATTGTAATTCACTTTGATTATTTTCATTGTTTTTGTCTTTCATAGTTTGTCTTTTATTGTTAGGTGTAAGAGTTAGGTCGGTCACTGATCAGGGCAGGAAGTCGTCATGAACATACAAGTTTGCAGAGACCCCTCAGACGCTGCGGCGCTTTACTTGCCGCAGCGTTTGTATCTTAAATCCTTTGCAAAGATTAACATTTCTGTCCAGCTCCCCTCCCACAAGGTACACGGCAAGTCAATATCGAACTGGGAACTCATGGAGAAGTTGCGAAAGATGATCCAACCTGATAGTTTCTCTGTGTTAAAAGTGTCCAAACATAGTTCGGAAGTGATAAGGTTTGACGCGGAACTGGAGAGTCGAGACAACCTCGAGCGAGTGCTGACCCGGCTCGATGACCGCGTGGTGCAGCTGAAGGACTACCCTGACCAGCTCAAAGTCAAGGTCTGTGAAACTAAGTCTGACTTCCCGAGCCGTCATGATTGGGACTCGTTCTTCCGTGACACCACTGAGATGGATGAAATGAAGCCAGGAGAGCGTCCAGACACCGTCCACATATCCAATTTGCCCATCAGATGGTTCGTACACACTAGAGATGAAGATGAGGATGCGCTTCCTTCAGAAAGTTTAGTAAAAAAGATATTTGAGAAGTTTGGTACAGTCCGCCAAGTGGATATTCCAGCTTCTGATCCATACAGGATGCAAATGAAAACAACGATGAGAGGCATCACAATCCCTCCACAGGATGCTGCATTGTACTTTGAGGCTTATGTACAGTTCAGTGAATATGTGGGCTTTGTTCGCTGCATGGATGCTCTGAGGGGCCGTAAACTACTGCGGAAGCGTGATGACATTGCAGAGTGGTGCGGCTTAAAGGTTGCATTTGACACAACTAAGCATATGACTGACGCTGCTGTAAAGCGAAGATCCATAGTTCGGGAAAGACTGGCTTCACGTCAAAAAGCTAAAGATGATGAAGAGAATGCAGAAAAAGAAAGAATAGCCAAAAGAGAGGCTAAAGAAAGGTGGGTTTATCTCAGCAACTCTTTATTTAAATCATTCTATATGGAACTTATAATGTTACTGTGCTTTTTAAATAACAGGGAATATGTTATAATTTTTTTATCAGATCAAATCAAATCAAAAATATTTATTTCAAATAGACCATTTGTAGGAACTTTTGTATAGTCAAATGTCAGTCAGTCCAAAAAAAGTGAAGCTTAATTGCATGTTACAGCGTAGATCTCTATGGAGAACAACATGCAAGAAACTCCATGGACACTCTTTTTAAATCATATTATGAGTTACATAGATCTTGGTTAAATATTTCTTGTCGCTTCTAATATGTGTATCCTATTATAGCTTTGCTTGACACTAAAAATTGCTTGTGTATCATAGCTATAAGCTCAAATACACTATATACCCAGACCAAAAACCACTATACACCAAACAAACACAAAAAAAAAACTAAGTTATTAAACAATCGAAAACATTATTTACAGACAAAAATATGAGCGCACGGAAAGAGAAAAGCTAGAAAAAATGAGGGAGAGAGAAGAGAGACGTAAGAAGAAGCAGCTAGCTAAGCTGATGAAGAGTGACAACTTGGACTTGAACAGTAAGGTGGCGGAGGAACAGAAGAAGCTCATGAAGGCTCAGAAGAAGATGCAGGCTATAAGACTGATTGAGGAGCTGTTTAAGAGGATAGAGGTTGGTAGAGAATGTGTTATAAAGATTAGGGGACCATGTCATAATTATCATACCGCCAGCGTATCGTTGCGACTCGTAACGGAATAGCCGCGTGTCCGCATCGACTCGTTACGTAATGGCCGCGTGTCCGCATCGACTCGTTACGTAATGGCCGCGTGTCCGCATCGACTCGTTACGGAATGGCCGCGTGTCCGCATCGACTCGTTACGGAATGGCCGCGTGTCCGCATCGACGATGGCCACAGCGAGTGCGAAGGCGACGAGAGCTTTCTCTGCACCCGCGCCGTTCTCCGCACCACACTGCTGGCAGTGTGGTGCGGAGTGTAGTGAGTGCAGCCAAGCAAATCGCAATGATTAATAATTAAAATATGAAAAAATAAAATGAGTGCGGAGTGAGTGCAGCCAAGCAAATCGCAATGATTAATAATTAAAAAAAATTACACAGTAGGTTTTGCTGTCTAAAGAAAAACCTACCGTCTAAAGCGTTGCATGACGGTGTCGGTACAGATTGACGAAAACCATCTTTCATGATTGATGGAATTGATTGACGCTTGCATGACGGTGTAATGTTCGCCTCACTCGCGCCGCTGCCCGCACCGCGCTGCCAGTGTGGCAGTTATAGGTACCTACATAATATGTTACAGTAACTGATATGCTAGCTGACGAAGCCAAGCCGCTGGCAGCAAAATAGTGGTTCAAATGTACGATTCCGATTCCGAAACGTTAACCGTTTAATTTTACAATTCCATTTTCGATTTCGGGTCCCATAAATTAATTGGAACTTATATTGGATGTACCAACAATACTTGTTGCGCGGAGCACTTCCATTCCCGTGTGCCTTCTGTCGATTAAGCTAGAACTATACTGCGCACACGTGTGACAGACACACGCCAATCTGGGCGCGTCGGTCTCTATCAGTGGCGTGCCTGATGCCTTTACAGGGGGCAAGCCAAGAAATCTTGACCTAACTACTACTTACCTATTGAAAAAAATCTCGTGCTACCACGTGTTATCATTGCAGTAATGCTGATTTTTCTGAATTGCTACACTACTATTAATTCATTAAACCCCAAGCGAACGCCGGCGTTCGCGCACCTATTGTCTTTCTATTGTGTCTGTACTTTATCATCATACCAAAATCGTGAAGTTTGAATACATGAATAGAAAAAAAAAAATGTATTCTAATTCAAATTGTCTATCTTTATTTAAAAATTTTATTACTTACCCCAGCGTAAAAAGTTTGTGAACGTTTTAATTCTACCAACAGCTGATTTTCAATTGCAATCAAAGATAATTCGGAAAGTCGCTCTTGTTGTCGAGTGCCGGCCGGCCGGGATGGTCAGCCAATACTTTAAAACGATTAATTTGAACTTAATGAATATCTAATGTAAGTTTGAGTTGAGTGTGAAATAAAACAACCGAGTACTAGATACTGATCTAATGTTACTTTTTTGAGACCAACGCCATCTAGTTATGAATGTGTAACTAATACATAATTTTTTTTGAAATCTTGGTGTTTCAAACACTTGTTCTTTATAATAATATGTAATATTATTGGCAAATACTCACAATTGAAACAGCGGTAGCTTTTCGTTGTTCGCTTTTTTAAAACACACTTATCACTTAACTGTCGAGAAAAAGAACCAACTTTCTATTGGCGGTTTACCAAAAATAAAGAATGAAATAACAGCGTTCAAGTACTTTTGAGAATTTTCATGGCACTCGCGAAGTTATTTGAGTCATACCTGATCTATTCCAAGCATTGTTATTAACTTTTCTGAGAAATATTCAAAATAGTAAAGTTACAAGATTATATTTATCTTTAAAACTCAAACCCTACCTGGCCAATATCAATTCCACACATAATAATATCCACACACAACCACAAGTTTAGTTTCCGAATTCATAGACTGTTAAATGACGGAAAACAAAAAAAAACTATCAAAATAATAATTACGTACAACACGATAACCGATCAAAGCAAATTTGAACTGAGTACTTTTTATTTCGTACAACTTTACGCGTCATAGAGGGCGCCTCGTATATATGCGTAAAAATTTATGTCAAAAAAAACCATTCATAAATTTACCAAAGCCCTGCTTTTTTTTAGAACAAAATGTTCGACGAGCATTTGCACACAATAACAAATTACACCCACACACACTCAAAATTTGACGTTTTTATATCAAAAGTAGAGATAGAAGATAAAGCCTCATAAAAGCCTTTGAGGCAGAAAAAGACAACAACACATTAGTGTTCATCTCTTTCTTTTGTTAAGTGTTAGAGTGAGATCGGAGAGATTTCGCTCAGAATGGCATCCTCGCTTCGCCCTGGTATCGTCTTATGAATGATTTTTGAATTCCGCACAACACAGTGGCAACTTAGCGGAACCGCGTAAGCGCGCGAAGTTTAAAGTTTAGATTTTTGTGATAATTAATTGATTGGTCGTGTTCTATGAATTAGGTGAGGTTTTAGTAGGGCAAGCCTGGCTTTTTGGCTTGTATGGCGGGCACGCCACTGGTCTCTATACATTTTATATGGAAACCAGACTTCTAGAGCTGCACTTGATACACTCCACGTGACGTCGTTTTACGTACAAATCGTGTTACACGTGTGCTTGTAGTTTTAAGTTTTAACATCTGTATGTAACTATGCCCACAATAAAGACATTCTGATTCTGATTTTCTGTTCCTAGTTACGTCCAGAACTGCAACGTAACGGCTCCCGAGGCGACCAATACTACCTGCCAGGCGAGCGCACTGCGCGCGCGCGCATCATAGACAAGTTCAAACGACAGCAACTAGAGATACTGGAGGAGCAGAGGAACAATTACAACAATGCCTTGAATGGTAAGTTATTATAATCTACCCTTTAAGGGCAATTCAACATACATTTTCACTGTTTTACATACAACCGCTCTTACGCGATTATGACGTTTTTACACATTTTTCATTAGATATTTTGGAAATAAAGTATCTTGTGGATATTATCTAGGCTTCTATTGAAATCAATTTAAAAATTTCTGCAAAACTAATCCAGTAAAAACCTCTGAAAATCTGCTATTTTGCATGAACTTTAACACTTCATAATTTACTCAAAAATTTAAAAGTGACAAAAAATATAATAATAGAAGCCTCGCAAATTTAATCAAGATTCTGAATGATTTTTGACTTGAGATTTCAAAAACTTTTAAGGCTTTAAAAAAAACACGTATTTCCTGGAACAAGTTTTGTGAAATATTGTAGTAAATCACGGAATTACCTGATCCTTACAGTTTTTAGGCGTCTATCTTTCTCTTTTAGGGTTCCGTAGCCAAATGGCAAAAAACGGAACCCTTATAGATTCGTCATGTCTATCTGTCTGTCCGTCCGTATGTCAAA
Source organism: Mythimna ferrago (assembly GCA_910589285.2). Taxonomy (NCBI): domain Eukaryota; kingdom Metazoa; phylum Arthropoda; class Insecta; order Lepidoptera; family Noctuidae; genus Mythimna; species Mythimna ferrago. Next base: position 3,880,575 of record OU342689.1, read on the forward strand.
GCCACTTTTTTCCGAAACTTTAAGAGCTATACTGTTGAAATTTATTAAGTAGATGTATTCTGTGAACCGCATTAAGATTTTTGACACAAAATAGAAAAAAAGCAATAAATTTTGGGGGTCCCCATACTTAGAACTGAAACCCAAAAATTTTTTTTTCATCAAACCCATACGTGTGGGGTATCTATGATAGGTCTTCAAAAATGATATTGAGGTTTCTAATATATTTTTTTTCTAAATTGAATAGTTTGCACGAGAGACACTTCCAAGTGGTAAAATGTGTCTCCCCCTCCTCTAACTTCTAAAATAAGAGAATGATAAAACTAAAAAAAATATATGATGTACATTACCATGCAAACCACCAATGAAAGTTGGTTTGAACGAGATCTAGTTAGTAGGTTTTTTTTAATACGACATGAATCTAAAAAAATACACTATTATTAAAACATCGACCAAAGTTACAACGAACTACAAGAACTTTTATATTTTGTTACTTGCTGCTACGGAACCCTTCATGGGCGAGTCCGACTCGCACTTGGCCGGTTTTAAGGAATGTGAATCTTTCAATTCGTATGTATTTTCCTAAGTTTGTCTAGGACATTACCGACACCCTGTGGCCGGAAAGCACGTAAAGCCATTGACCCCGGTTGTCATCCGGATATTTTTGATATTCGGTACAGGTAGTCAGAAGCCAGAAAGTCTGACCATAAATCTATTCAAGAAGTTTTGTGTTGCTCTGTAACTGGGTTGTGGAGGTCTGATAGGCAGTCGCTCCATGTAACACATGGGTATTCAGCCGCATCCGTTTAGACTGGAGGTCAACCTCAAGCTAGCTGGGAAACGGCGCGTAATATTCCACCCGCGCCTCAAGGCGATGCTGGCTCGAAACCTATTGAAGCCACGGGTTCGCTTCTGAAAGGAAAACCCAACCGCGGAATGCAAGGTAATGAAGGAATACTGGAGTGGGTTTTAGTCAGTAAAAGTCTGACACGCCCTCTCGCTCCGCCTAAGAGCGGGAGATGACATTGGATGATTACCCACCTAAAAAAAAAGCTAGTTGGCAAAAGTCACCATCTTCATCATCATCTTACAAGCAAATTGAGTTTGGTACAGCGAGCTTTCTTCTTTCAATTTGAATGGTCATTCAGCTGTAATGATGTGCTGGATATGCTAAGCTCTGTCTGCTGTCCAGCCTTCGAAGCTTGCAGTAGCTAGTTAACAAACAAACAAGGGACTATCCAAGCATAACAGGCAAGAAAAGGCTTGAATGTATGATTACAGATAACATTCTTACTCCAAATACAAATACAAATACAATACAAAAAGTTTATTTGTGCACGCAGGTACAATTTAGGTGTTACAATTATTTGTATAGTGTCTCTGTGTTCAGCCACAGTAAGTGGCATACAAATATTAATAAAAATAACATAGGTATTTAATACAACTTAAATAAGTACCTAAACGGAGGATACACAGGGTATGCTTACTCATCTTGTTGGACGTACATATTTATGTTAAATATTTACTATTATACAAACTAAGAATCCAAAGTAGAAATCGACACCAAATAATTAGACTACGGTAACTCGAATTTTAGGGACATTTGATTTTTTATGTTATGTTGCTTTTCAGGATAAAAAATCGAATTTACCTAAAATTCGAGTTAGCGTAGTATAAATTGTCGGTGTCGAAATGTAATCTGTAGTTATCACACTCATCACATATTCATCACAGCTTTTGTGTGTAACAAAATAAGGATTTTCGTAAGATAAGAAAATCATCAGGTAATGTGTGTGGAGAGCCCAGTAAGAGAGGTAGCCTAGTAGTAACGGCACCGACTTACGAGTTGTAAGGTCGCGGGATCAAACACAGCCTGGCACATAATTTTGTGTAAGTAATTTCATCACCACTGCTCTTAAACTGGTGAAGGAAAATATCATGAGGAAACCGGCATGTCCTAAAACCAAAAATTTGAAGACATGTTTTTTTTTTTCGATGGGAAAAATCATCTTATGACAACCCCTGCTCTTGGGCGGAGCGGGAGATAGTGTCAGACTCTTACTGACTAAAAAACCCATCCCGTTTCTTCAAGCCTTCAACGAACGCCCTTTCGGATAACCCTGGCCCCAGTAGGCTTCGACTCGGCTGGGCCCCTGCTGTTGCTGCCAACTCCTTGAGGCGCGCGGGAACAGCGCGCGCCGTCGACGACTTGGGCTTGGTACGGAAGACATGTTAAAATACCATCCCTCTCCTAGAGAGGAGACCTGAGTGCCAGCAATGGAAACATTCAAAGGCTGATTATGACTATTTTTATTAAGAAAATCGTCAATTCCTCATTATTTATCTAAGTTCATATTTATAATGTGTTATGGTGTACTTATCGCAACAAATTAGCTTAATTAGCCCTTTACACGTAGCCGATTAATTAGCAGGCCTGAATGACATTCAGCCATTCAATCAAACAGCTAGGCAAATTCCTTAATCGATTACGTTTAGTTATCTGCCTAGCTTTCAATTTAGTTCCATTTTCTGCCACCTAGCGCTGAAAACCAAACTGTCAAAATGCCTTTAGGATGCAGTGTTGTCAACGTAGTGGATTTTCCACTAAAATTGGTAGTTTCAACACTCCGTTTGCTGGAGAAATATTGTTTTTAGTGGCTTGCGGTTTTAAGAATTCGTTTTATTTTAGTAGCAAGTTAGTTTACTAATATATAATATAAAATCAACAGCTGTTTGTCAGTCTTGCTAAACCGCCTAAAAAAATGTCTTTCTTTTTTTACTTTGGTACAGGTCGCGCGGTGAATCAAGATCGCTCGGTGAAAGTAGTGGGGGCAATCGGCGCATGTGTACAATTGCGCACAGAAATTCTTAGTATGTTAGGATTTTATTTCTAATTTCGTATGTTTGAACCTTAGTAACATAACTTATAATAACACTAGTTTTTGATTGTAATTTATCTTGTAAGTAGGTAAATTAAAAAAAATTTAAAATTTTAAATTAAAACATAAAATTAAAAAAAATAATTTCGTTAGTTTCTTTCTTTAACGTAATAATTCACGTCGTAAACGATTTTTCTGGCTAGCCGTTTTAAAACTTTATTTTTAACCATTTTTTTTTAACATTACGTATTACTATTACGATAACACAAGCTGTACGCAACAGTACCCAAGTACAACAGTATCCAATGAGAGGCGAGAACGCAACGCGGGAATTGAAGAGCGACTCTATCTACCAATGACGTGTCGCCGACGGCGCACACCCACCCGCACGTCGCCAAATAGACCGTAGAATTGAATACTGCGCATGCCCCTTCCACTTTTGCCGAGCGATCTTGATTCATCGCGCGACCTGTAGTTCAATGTTTGTATTAATTTTATTTTATGTATTAATTTATAATTATCTGTAATATTTTTTTTTTTTTCTACATGTTAAAATATCTTTAAATACTACTTTAAAATCTTTTTTGTAATAGACTGTATTTGACGTTCCAACGCTGTTTTTCATATATTTTTTACTAAAAAAGAAAAAGATTAAAAAAAAAGCATTTCTTTGGTGGAAAATCATGGGAATTGAATCTGGTGGAAAGATAAATTAACTGTTGGCAACACTGTCCATATGTTCTGTCAAGTTGTGTGGTTAAATGGCGTAAACGAGCGACAATATTTTCGGTGTTTTTCGCAGTTTTAAGTGTTTTTACGCCAAAAAATGTACTATGGAAGAGTGTAGTGACAAAAATAATGTAGATTTACCCGTTAACGCCTCAAGCAGTATGAACTTTAAAGAAAATTTTGACCGAAAACTTATTGAATATGACCAACAGCACCAAGGTAGGTTTGTTTTGTTTTTTTTTCGTATTCTTCTGTTTGAGTTATTTGATTTAGGTAAATAAATAAAATCTTATAAGATACGACTATATTATATTTATAATGTGATTTGTATTTTTATTTCTAGGATCTCATCGAAAAGCTTGGACATCGGAAAGAATTTTACAAGTTATAAACGAAATAAAAAAAGCTCAGGTGACCATGAATTCTGGAAAGCGAAGGACTGCCATGGAATATTATTGGATGAGCAAATACGATGTCATGACAACTGGAAATGAAGACTGTTTAATATTTAAAAGACTCACACCCTCTGCTGCCACAGTACGTATTTTACCAAGAGAACAGTATTATGATGTCCTATCAGAAATCCATAAGTCCTGCGGACATGGTGGACGAGATAAAACACTTTGCGACTTGAAAAACAGATACTATATTCCAAAAAAAGCTGTAGAAATTTTTGTGTCTAATTGTCCTGTATGTGAGAACAAAAGAAGCGCCCCTAAAAAAGGCATTGTGACAAAGTCAATTGTCTCACGTGATTTTAATTTAAGAGGACAAGTTGACCTTATCGATTTTCAGTCCTGTCCCGATGGAGAGTTTAAGTGGCTTTTACACTATCAAGATAACACAACCAAATTTGTTAATCTGTGTCCGCTTAAAACTAAAACGACTGTTGAAGTTGCTTCAGAGCTGATGAAGATATTTTTAATATTTGGGGCACCTTACATTCTACAATCTGATGATGGCCGTGAGTTTACTGCAGATGTAATAAAAGAATTAGTTGCAATGTGGCCGGAGTGCAAAATTGTTCATGGAAATCCATGTCGATCACAAACTGACAGCATTGAGAAAAGCTGTCAAGATGTTGAAAAGATACTCCGAGCCTGGATGAAAGAAAACAAATCAACAAACTGGTCTCTGGGCTGCTCCTTCGTTCAATATTCCAAAAATTCTACATTCCATCAAACAATTGGAAAATCTCCATATAAAGCTTTATTTGGAAGTGAACCTAAAGCGGGTTTAAATGGATCTGATATCCCAACGTCTATACTTTCAACTTTAGAAACAGAGGAGCAATTGAAAATGTTTGCAGAGCGGGAACCAGCTGAAGCTACGAGTAGTGACATTGACAATAATGATAATAATTTGAAAACTGAAATGGAGAATATTGAGAATATAGAATCCAGCTTCACTTGTGCAGCATGCCACAAGGAAACCACTGGAGTGCACAAGTGTGAGTCCAGCAATAGAGTTGTGCATGCAATGTGCAGAGTAACTGTGCGTGAAGAGGTTTATGCTTCCAAAATTGTATGCTTTATGTGTAAACTTGAATGAGATATAAAAGTAGAGAGGGATAGTGCATACAAAGGACTAAAGTTTGAAGCAGAAAATATGCTTGATACGACGTTTTAAAAAAATGCTCAAGTTAGAAATTTGTTATAGTAATCTTGGTAAGCTTACCCAAAGTGGTTTAAGGGCACTGTCATAATAAATATTCAAGGGAAAGTTGTTTTGAGAAATAGTGTTCATAAAGTTTAAAACAAATGTGGTTTCAAATTCATTTTTTTTTCTTCAAATCTGGGTTTCACAGCCAGTTTTAGTACTCTGATACAGACTATGGCAATAAAATTGTAGAAACTTAATTTCTTTGGGAGTTGCTGTGGAAAATCCATCGCGAATCGGTGGCCTGGGCCTCCAGAAATGTCTGCTGTGAATCAGTACTCAGTAATAGACGTATGACATTGTGAGTTTTAAAAGCGAAAGTCCTTTAGGGATTTAAGTTATGCAAGTTTGATTTGCGTAAACAAACAATTTTTTGACTACTTATCATTATTATCTTCCTGTTTTTGTCCCAAGTAAATTAGCGTCGAGCAATACCGTTTCTTCTTCATTAATTCTGTTCTGTCAACTGTCATACTATTACTAATTCCTTTTTTTGTCAAATCATATCCTTACACAATCCTTCCATATTTTCTTTGGCCTCCTCCCTATTCATCCATCCACTGTATAAATTCTTTTAGTAACATGCGTTTGTACTTTTATATTAAACTACGCTATTTAATACTAAATAATAAAACTCTCCTGAATAAAAAAGCAACGACTGGATTCCACCTTATTTTTGTGCGCAATGTGGTCACTCTACTGTATGATTGGCTTAATCATTAGCCGGCCAGTTCATTAAATGTTTTACTAGACGCATCGGCTGAGTGTAATTCAGGTCACCAGTTGAACGCGACCGTTTAATTATTAGGCTAGGCAGTTAACTGAATGACGAATTAAGGTAATCTCTATTCGAAATAAGATTAGATATTTAATCGTTTAACCGCCTAGGTCGGATATATCCGACCAACTCTCGTGTTTATTCCGCCAGGCTCGCACTTGCCATGATCAAATACTCCATCTCGTCTGCTCTTCTGTCACCTATGGGGATTAACGAATTAAACGATTTGGAGTACCCAGTCATAAACATGATTCTGGCAAATAGGGCCCGTAAAACGATAATCACGACCTCAAGTCCTGGGGGCTTACCATGACCTCTTATAGCAGGGCTGAAGTTGAACTGCCTGCCTGCATTTTTGTACTATGACTTCGTTATAGCAGGCCTGTAACTGGCCTGCTAAGTGAAGTTTACGAAATCCGCTCAAGGTTTGTTCACCTTTTTTTTGTATAGGCTTTTTGTAATATGGCCTGCTATTTGACGTGTATTTGACAGAAGATGACCGTCTTTTGAGCGTCTGTAATGTCAAATTAAGCGATCTTCAAGCGTAACTGTTCACCTCTGTATAAAAATCGTTCAAATTTAGAACTGTCATGGTACGATTTTTAGCGATTCAACAGCAGGCCTGCTTTTGAAAGGAATTTGACTCACTGGGAATTGAACGTTTCTATAAGAGGTCATCAACGACCTGGCATCTCGAGTCCACAGATTGTTGTAAACTTAAGTGTCGGGTTTCGTTTATTAATCAGTCGACATCAACGGTCAACGGTGATTACGTGATTTATTTTATTTTAATTATTTTTTTCTTGTTATATTGTAATAATAATTACTCTCTGCACGTATTGGTTTTGACTGTTAGTGCAGAGAGTACCTGTAATAAAAATAAATAAACACCCGGGTAATGACGTAAACCTAAGCCGAAACTTGAGCTCAAGCTTGAGCTTGAGTTTGGACTTGTGAAACTCGTTTATTAATTCAATTAGGACGTCAAGTTTGATATCAAGTACAAGATCTTGGGCTGAGAAACGTTTATTAATACGGACCTAGGACACTCAGCGGATCAATCCGACCCGGGCGGTTACAGTGTTAAACGAACCATTTGTACAGTCCGTTCAACCAATTTTAACTTTTATTCTGTAGGCATAAGGCTGGCCTTAAAAGCAAAAACTGGTTACAATACCAACTATTTACTGCAGTCGCCATTTGTCATGCCAGCAACGCAATAAAAGTCAAAATCGGTTGAACGAACTCTATAAAACGTTTGTATAATAAATGTCTTCGATTGGAGTATAGTTTGTTGCGACACACATACAGCATAGAGTAGCATCATCATTTCAGCCGTCCACTGTTGGACATAGGCCTCCCCCAAGTGTTGTCACAACGGCCGCTACTGTGCGTCTCCCATCTATTGAATTCTCGCGACACTCACCATGTCATCGGTCCACATTGTGGGAGGCCTTTCAACACTGCGTTTTCCGGCATGTGGTTGCCACTTTAGAACCTTTCGGCTCCATCGATCATCTGTTCTGTGAGAAATGTGCCACTGCCTACTGTCATTTAATTTTGGCGAGCGACAGAGTATTCTAATACTTAGACTGTTCTATTTCAGGTCGCATAGTAATCCGCACGGCGCTGGAGACTAAGAAGCCCAAACGTGACTCTTCAATGAGCTCCGTGTCTTCAGACGGGCGCAGTCGAGACGGCCGCGAAGGCAGAGATAGTCACAAACATATCAAGACTGAGAGGCTGACCACGCCTGAGCGGGAGATGGAGTATAACAAGACTACGGCAGGTTGGTAGACAATTAGTATTGTTTTCAACGCTAAAAAATAGCGTTCCCAGTAGATATTCTATTGTTTTACCATGTAAAGACATTACAATAGGCTAGTTGCCGTCAAAAATGTAATTAGTCCGTCTTTTAGATTTATTAAAAAATAAGGGACACGCATTTTTTTATTTGTAAATTAAACCAAAAATGACAAAGATATAGCCCATTAAAGTTACGTGTAACGTCACGCCGTGCTGCATTTTTTCGCACGGGGTGACGTCACACCTAACTTTAATTGGCTATATCTTTGTCATTTTTTGATTATTCGAAAAAAGAAAAAATATGTTTCCAATATTTTTTTATAATCTAAAATAAAATGTAATTATTTTGACCCTGGAATCAACCGAGTTTGTTTCGGTGTTTCTTTTCAGTGTAGTCAGCTAGGAATCACTGGCCTCGTCTAGTTTAAACTGACGAAAAAAAAATTTACATGTAAAAGTGTTTTCTTAAAACCTGTTTGCAAAATAAATATCATTTATCATTTAACAAAAAATATATCGTCCCCCCTCAATAAATCCTGTTGAAAAAGTTGAAATAAACCATACCTGTGTTCCGAGTCACGGTAACGTCGCTGTTAGCGCGTTAACAAATCGGTCACTCGGTAGTTAGAAATATACGGCCCGGGGTACTTCATAGCAAGAAGCGAAATCAAACAACGTCTGGATAGCAGAGTGTACTACGCGTTTCAAATGGAGTATAGGACCGATTCCTTTGTTTTGACGTCTCGTCGTACTGTCAAATCGAAGAAATTTTGGAAAAATTGAAGAACTCAGAGATGAGTAAAATTGAAGAACTGGATTCTGATTAAACTTTTTTCGTTCACAGTTCATAAATAAATTAAATTTTTCGTAAATAAATTAATGTTTAAAAAATTCTTTCCTCGGTTTGACAGTAAATCGTGACGTCACAACATGGCGATCGATCCTATTCTCATTAGGAACGCATTGTATGTTGACAGACTGGCGCACCTTCATAATAAAGACTAATTACCTGCTACCCACTTATCCTTTAACTAACATACATCACAGAAAGGAAAGATTGTTTATCGTTATATGTATATAAGCTTATATTTTTTCCACTTCATTTAAAAAAAAAAGACGGGGTCTTTTAAAATATTATTTAGTGCTCAAAAAAATCAAAATAATTACGCTCTTACAGCTTATGTTAGTCAGATTTATGTTCAATACATTAAAACTATTAGGCCAAAGTTCCATACATTTATAACGTCATCTTTATTTTTTTTTTTCAGCGGGCATGTACAGCATGCCGTACGGTTTCGGTTACCCGTTCTGCCCGCCCGGATACGCGTACCCGCCGCAAAGTATGAGTATCTTACACATCTTATGTATTTCTTACTTCATATCGTCTTTGTTGAATATCTTATTAGAAGAAGGGTTATATGGCACTGACATTTGTCCAAGGCAATGTAATGATCGATTTTAATGTTTAGAACTTTGTGAAGCTGAATGTAATGAAAATAGTCAAGTGAGAGCAATATTGAGCTAATGATGCGCCCGCTGGCCGAGTGCAAGTGCCATATGTCCCTTCCGACCTGGTCACGACTGCATTTTTAGTAACGCGCGGCGCGGCGAGCGGTTCAGCATCGGTAAGCCGGCGAGGTGCGCTATGAGCGGCGTCTCGTGGCGTGCTTCAAATATTTTCATGCTTTTGATTTTACCGCTCGTCGCCCCACGCTTAGCTACCGCTCACAGAGGTAAGGTCGTGAAACGGCCGTAATTGTCCCTGTATTTTCAAAGTCAATGGTTCTCTGTCTTTTTTTATTATTAAATATGCAATATAAATGATTTTTAGACCCGTATTAATAAACCACTGTCGCCAATATTGTTGAAGTGTCATTACTTCATTTACACCGTCCTCCTACTTCATCACATCTGTTTTTAGTAAATGACAACAGTTTATTAACACGGGCCTATCCGGTAAAATTAAACAGAAGATGAAGAATGAGGGTCATTGACAAGAAAACTAGAAACTTCTATTAATTAATTTCTTAAATATTTAGTTATTTCTTCCTTTTTCTTCAAACCGCTGTGTTATTCCATAGAAAAAATGGGGAAAATCAGATTGCACTTAGACCTTAAACTTTTAGAAAAATCTTCATATTCATATAAAAAGCTTATAAAGCTTTGGTCTCTTGATCGAAGTCAGAACGCACAATGCGCACATATACGGAAACACAATCATATGGGAAACGACAAAAATTAAATTATATTTTGTTCCGTCGCACTAGACTAGGTAGATTGTGGGCCCGTCACCACACGCCGTAACGTTCTGCGTTCCGAGACCTTAGTGCGAGTTTGTTTTACGTTAACGCGATCGACACGTTTATGACGCTCGGCGCTCCGATTGGCTCGTTTCTAGCCAATTAACCAATCTAGAGAGCCTAAGGCGCTGCGCAAACAGAGACACTTTTTTGTTCCAGCTACCGACACCGAACACTTTGATTGTCATGAGTATGTGTTAAGTGGAAACAACTGGCGCAAAAAATGTTTACGTATGCGCAGGGAGTGGATGATTTCATATTGGTTCTACAGAAATCAAATATTCATTGTTAGCTTGTATCCAACACAAGACACAAAAGTTTCCACGTTTTGCGCCCTGCCTAAAATGGTGAAGGAGCATTACCTTTCTCTGTGATATTTTTTTTCTTCTCCTGGTCCTTTTCAACTATATATTAGTTATATATTTTTTATTGTATGTATGTAATAAGTATTTGTGTTATTATATCTTACTAGCTTTTGCCCGCGCGGCTTCGCTCCCGCTCTTCCCTACTTCAGCCTACTATACCCTACTCTACACTACTATACCCTACTCTACACTACTATACCCTACTCTACCCTACCCTACTCTACCCTACTCTACCCTACTCTACCCTACTCTACCCTACTCTACCCTACTCTACCCTACTCTACTCTACTCTACCCTACTCTACCCTACTCTACCCTATTCTTCCCTACTCTACCCTACCCTACTCTACTCTACCCTACTAGGGTAGAATAGGGTAGAGTAGGGTAGTACTCTACCCTACTCTACCCTACTCTACCCTACTCTACCCTACTCTACCCTACTCTACCCTACTCTACCCTACTCTACCCTATTCTACCCTACCTTACTCTACTCTACCCTACTCTACTCTACCCTACTCTACCCTACCCTACTCTACCCTACTCTACCCTACTCTACCCTACTCTACCCTACTCTACAAACCTCACGGAGCCCGAGACCTTTCCAACGAATGCAAAACCGTGGAAATCGGTTCGTGCGTTCTGGAGTTATAGCGTCAGGAAGGAAAACCCGACTTATTTTTATATAGTAGATTAGTATTATTTCAGATGTTTGATGTTTGTACACTGCCCTAAATCTATATCCTTTCTTTCAGTAAATCCACAGGTTGTCTGTAAGAGATTGCCCTGTGCAATATGGCCGTCCATTGTACACTTATTTAAAAAAATGTTTGTTCTGAATTTTTGTTTATGTGGTGTAAAATAAAGAATATAATAAATAAATCTACACTAATATAACAAAGAGGTAAAGTTTTTTTTTGTGTTTTTGTTTGTAGGAGGTAATCTCTGAAAGTACTGTTCCGATTGCTAAATTTTCTTCACCGACAGAAAGCTGCTTTATTCCTGAGTGACATAGGCTATATTTTATGTACGCGGGCGAAGCCGCGGGCAAAAGCTAGTAATAAATAAAGCGGTAAACGTTTCGATCGCGTTAACGTAAATACAACTCGCTCTTAGCCCACTGATGAAGAGAAGAAAGTTAAAATGAGAAGTTGGTAGTATTGACATAGGTGTGTTGACAGCTTCGATGTACTACCCGGTGCGCGGGCAGTACTACGCGCCGCCCAACGAGTACGTGCGGCGGCCGAGGGGGCGCGGGCGCGGGAGGGGCCGCGGGCCAAGGATGCCGTACTTTGACGGGCCCGACGCCAACCATCAGTATTACAGGTTAGTGTGCTCATGGAGAAGGAAAACATCGTGAGAAAACTGGCGTGTCCTAGAACCGACAATTCGAAGATATGTGACATCCAATAATCCGCATTGGCCCCACGGTTGAATTCTGTCTTGGCAACCATCACGCTTACATTGACTACCTTTCATATCGTTTCTCATACTATCCTTGTATCTTTAGCCTCCTTCCCCCTCTCTATCAATCTATATTTATACTCATAACTCATATCAATTATTTTTATTAAATTTTTTGATTGCCACATCGAAAACCACCGTGCTCTCAGTGGCGAGCTATGATTTCATCTCAGTGTGCCCATAAAAATTTACTTTTCACTATATTTCCTACCTATAATGTTTTTTACTGTATTTGTTCTGTTTTTGTAATCAAGAAGACTACCCACGAGAGCACTGCCGACAAACTGTACTGCAGTTTGGCATCTTGACTAACCCATTAAAAAATTCTTTTATCTGTCATGTATTCGTGACCGTGGCGTACTGGACATATTTTTCATGCTTTGTCATGTATAAAAAATCTTTTGTTGAACTATGACAACTGTCAATTCCAGATACTTTAAGAAGCTAACGGAGCACAACCCGCACAGCGAGCACGAGGACCGGTCGCGCGGGCGCTCGCACTCGCGCTCTCGCTCGCGGCGCCGCGAACATTCGCGCTCGCGCTCGCGCCGCCGCTCGTACACGCGCTCGCGCTCGCGCAGCCGCCGCTCCAGGAGCCGCAGGAGCCGCAGTCGCAGGACCAGGTCGAGGAGTCGAAGATCCAGGTATCATATCTACTATAGCTTGTAGCGACATCTAAGACGTCACATATGTAGGAACTAAAATATGAAATCCTGCATAGCTCAATTTCAACGCGAGTTACAACGGCTCGAAATCATCAATCGGGCAGATCACAGGATCAGACAACACTGGTCGAAGGATTCTTCCTTTTTTAACGGAAGTATACGAAACTTTACACTCTTATTCTGCATAACAAGACCTGTAGTGATCTTTAAAAAGGTACATAACATCACGGCTGCATTTCCAAGGATAGGTTTTTTTTTCGGTGGGTATATATCATCCAGATGACATCCTCCGCCCCTGGGCAGAGCGGGAGTTAGTGTCAGACTCTTACTGACTAAAAAACCCGTTCCTTCTTGCCGTTCATACCGGGACCGAGCCTCCCTTTCGGAAACAGATCCTGGCCCCAGTTTGCCTAAAGTATTAGCAACATGACAATCAAATCGAGCAATCGATCGATCAATCTTCGAGCTGCTACTGAGAAAGTCAACCTGACAAAAACCCAGTGTCACTGCCTCCAACCAGAGAGACAGTGATATTTTGTTTTGATAATTTTTTCCGTTTTTACATGAAGAAGGTTTTTTTTGCGAGGTCTATTGTCTCGCAAAATAACAACAGCTATTAAAACAAATAGACATCGTTCGTTCCATAGCAGTACTAAGTATTTAAGCGCTAGTCTGTGCCTTTGACATTTTAGCTAACTCAAGTGCAGACTGTCATCATCATCATATTCCTGTCCTTGTCCCGTTTTATTTGGGGTCGGCGCAACACGACCTTTTCTTTCATTCTGTCCTGTCAGTCGTCACGCTATCACTAACTCCCTTACTTAGTACAGATTGCTGTAGTGTTGGGTATACCAACCATTAATATTAAAAGCACCTAAAAAGTAAGGGTTACAATGAAATTGAAACTATGTCTTTTTTTAAAGTAGAGTTGTTTGTTTCAAAATTAGACAATGATTTTGAATTCTGAATTCAAACACAATAGTAGTTTATGTGACTAGGGGACGAAGCAGTGTCTTTAAATCGCGGGCGGCATGTTGAATTCCGAACGAAACGAAGGTTGCTGATTTAGGGATTTATGAGTTAATAAATAAACCTGAGTGAAGTGAGGAATTCAAGCCGCCCAAGACAAAGACAGCTTTATCCCCGTGTTGCATACTCTACTTTTTACACCATCTGTGAGATAATTAAAAGACAATTTGATCGACCAAATCATATATTAGAGAAATATAAGTATTATATTTACAAGTTCATCAAACAAACAAAATTCACTACTCCAAGATTCTATAGTTTCAATTTTCTATAACGCTCTCGTCAGTAAGCACGTTTTATTCTATTTTATTTATTTTTTGTTAGTGGCCAGTTTGAATTTCGAGTCAACTTGTTCGATGCTCGTACACTTTAATTCACAATGTTGACGATGATCCAAATTGAAATTTCATTATTCCCTAGGGATCGGCCATACTGCATTATCTCTCTAGGGATAGAATGACTTGCTTTAAGTGAGGTTTGTATGACGTATAAAACGACATTTCTTTAGTCAAAGTTTGTCATTGCAACCGAGGCGAAATTCACCCGAGCCGTACAGGCGAGCCGTTTTTCGATACACTTACGAAGAAATACTTACTTTCTCTGAATATTACGACGCATTTTTGTTCATTTTGTAATGAAGAAAATGTTCCAAAGTTGCCATACATTTTAGTTTTGATTTATTTGGCAGCAGGCTATCGCAATTACTTATTAACTTAATCATAATATCTGGCGGCGGCGGCACCATCTAAAGAATTCTCGTCAAATCTTAAATTCGACATTTTTTTCACAAAATATAACACAAAATAATAAAAAAATAATGTTAAATAGACTTTTTTCCCGCGCTTTACTTTTGCAGATTGAAGAAGAAGCAAAGATATCAAACCTTATACATCCCACTTAATATTAAAAATAGAAATTCAAATATTTTTGAATTTAGAACACTCAGATAATTGTTAATTTGTTGATAATAACAAATTAATGTGTAAATAATCTTATTTATTAATGATATTCTGTTCATAAATACAATTTTAATTTTCATTAAATATTAAAACCTAAAAATATCCACCTCTTTGCTTTGAAAAAAAAAATAATCACGGTTGATCGTGACGAAATAGGAATGAAAAAAGCCCTTGTTATGATAAATAAAAAAAAAAACACGTGGGTGATAAACATGTCATGTTGAACCTATTCGTAGTGGGATAAGAGCCAGTTTCGAGTAAGTGTATTGAAATAGTAGTTTATGTGACTAGGGGATAAAGCAGTGTCTTTAAGTCGCGGGCGGCATATTGAATTCCGAACGAAACGAAGGTTGCTGATTTTTATCCCGAACGATAGTGAGGGATTTATAAAATTAATTCCCGAGCATTGCGAGGGAGTTAACTCTTTGAATGTCGTAATTAGAGACACAATAGAAAGACAATTACCTTATGTCGGACTGTGTAACTTAAGACATTCGAAAGGTTAATAAAGAAACCTGAGTGAAGTGAGGAATTTAAGCCGCCCAAGACAAAGACAGCTTTATCCCCGTGTTGCATACTCTACTTTTTACACCATCTGTGAGATAATTAAAAGACAATTTGGTCGACCAAATCATATAATATATTAATTCTAATATATTAGAGAAATATAAGTATTATATTTACAAGTTCATCAAACAAACAAAATTCACTACTCCAAGATTCTATAGTTTCAATTTTCTATAATGCTCCCGTGTCGTCAGTACGCACGTTTTATTCTATTTTCTTTTTTTTGTTAGTGGCCAGTTTGAATTATAGTGATTACATACTCTTTGGTTTGAATTTCGAGTCAACTTGTTCGATGCGCCTACATTTTAATTCACAATGTTGACGATTCTTGATGCTCCAAATTCAAATCTCATTATTCCCTAGGGATCGGCCATACTGCATTATCTCCCTAGGCATATAATGACTTGCTTTAGGTGAGGTTTGTATGACGTGTAAAACGACATTATCGAGCAGGTGGTGTAAAAAGTATTTTTTTAAACCAACAGCTCGATAATGCCCTTTTATATGTCAAGCAAGTCATTCTGTCCCTAAGGAAGGCTTGAATTACTCACTACACTACACTCAGGTTTTGAAATAAACTCCTTCACAATACTCGGGAGTTAATTATATAGATTCCTCACTGCGTTTGGGTTTCACACTTAGTAACTTTCGTTTCGTTCAGAATTCAACATGTCGCCCGCGACTAGGCACTGCTTTATCCCCTAGTCACATAATGTACTACTTTCCAGATCGTACCATTCGCGCAGTCGGTCCCGCTCGCGCTCGCACCGCCGCTCCCGCTCGCGCCGCTCTCGCTCCCGCTCGCAGCACTCGCGCCGCACTCCCAGCGCTAGCAAGCCCGGCCGCGCCAGCGCCGACAGCCGCAAGGTCGTCACGCCCACGCAAGACAAGAGGCGCTCCCGCAGTTGGTCGCAGATCAAAGATCCGGCAGCGATCGATAGTCCTAAGGATAACAATTAAACTAATATATAATGTAATGTCTGTATATATATAATAACTAAATAAATATTATTCGAGGTTTTGTTGAATTTTATTGAAAGTTTCTGTGTATGTGGCGACATCTATATCTTCACTTATAAATGAGACTTCACACAAATCCTGTATCGCGCCGATTGTTATCTGTCTTCAACCCAGCTCGTCCGTTGCTGTCCTAACCAGGACCGTACCCAATCACACCAACTCGGGAGCAGAAATTTTGCCCCAGTAAAAGGATGCGGCCGCGACTGGTACTTAGGGGCCGTCACCTGAAGTCGCGCGTACGGCGCAGATTCGGTTTTTAATAGTAGAATTTGTAGAAATAAGATTTAGAATCAGATTCGTGTTTCAGATTCAGATTCGTTTATTCATTGTAAAACATAGGTAGGTTCTTATATATATGTATAATACATTTCAAGTTCTTATTTAATACATTGAGTGCGCTATGTTTTGCCTCTAGGGCGTACAAAGTGGTAATACATGCAATATAATTAAAACAAGAAGAAATTAATATTGTGAACCACATATAAAAAAATAAATCGAGATAAAACAATGGAAATAAAAAAATAAAAAAAAAGTCCGCAGTTATATAATAATGTCAAACTGTCAGCACTTATTTAAAAAAAAATATATTAAAGAAATTGAATGATGTCACAATTATTAAATCAAATATCATAGAATACTTATCAGAAATAGTAAATTAATAATCGTCACAATTTAAAATTAAATGTTGAGATGTAAAATTAAAAAGAAAGAAAGAAAGAAAAAGTGTTTATTCACGTCAAACATGACGCATACCATAACAAAATAAAAACAATATCGACTAAAAGTAGCACGTAAAATGTAAAATTAAATGTCAAAATGTAAAGTTTAAATGTCAAAAAGTAAAGTTAATGTTAACATGTTTAATTAAATGTAAAATTGAATGTCAATATAGAAAATCAATAATTTTTACTTATTAAATGTCAGAGAAGATTAAATGAGAGCACAATTTGTGTTCTTGCTGCTAGACCCATCAATACTACCGCACTCTTACTCTCTGCACATGTGCTTTCATCGTTCGTACAGTTATGGTAAAGCCAGCCTGATTTTCCCACCGCGAAAAAAAAAAGGCCAGCCTGGTCTGGGGAAGTGGGCGCCGTCGCTGCGTCAGCAGCCGAACGCCCAGCTGAACGTATGCCAGAGGGTCATGGCAATACGGATGGTGCGGGGATACAGCACGGTTTCCCGCGAAGCGGCGAGCCTCCTTGCTGGCTTGCCACCATGGGATCTGGAGGCCTACTGGGGCCAGGGTTTGCCTACTGGGGCCAGGGTTATCCGAAAGGGCGCTCGAGCCCCGGTATGAAGGCTAGTAGGAACGGGGTGGGTCTTTTAGTCAGTAAGAGTCTGACACTATCTCCCGCTCTGCCCAAGAGCTGGGGATGTCATTGGATGATTTTTTCCCACCATAAAAAAAAACCCATGGGATCTGGAGGCAAAAGTCCTTGCACACATGCATGACTTGGCGTGGAGATGCAACACCGGGGCGAAGAGCCGCTGCCGCGAAAGGTTGCGGCATGGCGGACAGAGCTCCGACGGGATCTCATGGTGAAATGGCGTCAGCGACTATCGCAACCCAGTACTGGGCACGCCACAATTATGACGGTAAGTCCCTTCTTTCAGGCGTGGCTGGAAAGAACTCACGGCGTTCTTACCTTCCGCATGATGCAGGTCCTCACCGGACATGGTAAGTTCGGGAGGTTCCAGCACCGGATTCGTGCGGAAGTGACGCCCGGAGGATACGGTGGAGCATACACTGGAGGTGTGGCCCGCTTGGGCAGAGCATTGGCGTGCCCTCGTAGGAGTGATCGGCGGCGGCGATCTCTCGCGCCGGGTCTTGGTACAGGCCATGGTCCGGAGCGAGGAGTGGCAGGCGGTCACCTCCTTCGAAGCAGATTAGCTAGCAAAGGAGGAGGCCGACCGCATCAGGTAACGGCGCTCACAGCGTCCCAGTCGCCGCCGCCGGGATTCCGATCTCATTTTCCGGCCACCCTAGGCGCGGGCTTGCGGACGGCGAGCAATAGGAGCTCACTGTCCGACCGTCCGGTAACTGTCCGGACCGAGCCTTAGTCGTCGACAGCGCGCATTGTTCCCGCGCGCCTCAAGGAGTCAGCAACGGCAGGGTCCAGCTGGGTCGAAGCCTACTGGGGCCAGGGTTAGCTCCGAAAGGTAACTCAGCCCCGTTATAAAAGGCAAGTATGAACGGGGTGGGTTTTTTAGTCAGTAAGAGTCTGACACTATCTCCCGCTCGGCGCGGGATGTCATTTGGATGATTTTTACCCACAAAAAAAAGAGTGGTCTTCCTCAGACCAGGCCTTTTTTTTATTTAGCAACGAGCGAACGAGCTGCCTTTCTCTGGTACGAATCAGCAGCTGACGAACTAAAACAGCGAACTCGTTCGCTAGGAGCCGCGCAGGTAATGCACTACCTACTATGAGTATTTTCTTTTGGAGAAACCACGCTTTCGAAGTTGCGTCGTCTTGAACAACCTGCTAGTCATTTCTGTGTAGATTTTACATTAATTATAATTCATTCTACATTTCTACAATCAAAAGTGATTCTGGTCTATTTTTACGTTATCCAGTTTCTTATGGTTAATCGTAATCTTTGACACGCGATTTAAAAATTAGGTAAATGTAAGTAGCTACCTAATTATTATAATCACTCTGTTAATACGGATTGATTCTGATATATAGATAGTGACGTAAGACGTGCGTAAGACTGTGTTTAACGCTGTTTGTCTACAAATGCCTAAGTTAATGCCAGAGTCATTCTGTCCAGTCAGAATGCGTGCACTGACTGGACAGATCCACTCAAATCTGTGTGGTTCTTTTTTCAAAAGACCATCTCTGACACTAATCTGCATGGTTCTTATGATTTGACCATTGCTGGTTTCATGGTTTGCTGTATGGACTTTAAAAGAGACTGAGTTATTATTAAATTTTTATGAGATGCACTCTGGCTACATAAGGTTCCATCGAACTGATCGGATGCTGGAGCTAAAACGTGGGTATTTAAGTTTATCTGAGGGGTAGCAAAACTAAAAAGTAAGTATAAAATAAAAAAAAAACCAATAAACTCGACTTCAATGTAAAGGAAGTAAACTTGATCAACAGCGTAGCATGCACGAGGCTAGTTAAGGTTTGAGGAGTCTTGGTATGTGCTGATGGTGATGGTTACCGATCCACACATCGAACGCAGCAGGATGGACCCGTACGACTGGGCTTTCATCACGCGGGCTTGCGGACGTTAGGTAGGTCGCCGTCCGCCCGGCCGGTAAGGACCCGTAGCCCGATTCACGTAATGAAAACCGTAACGATATCGTAGCGATTTAGTCGTTTAGACCTGTTTTAAACTCGTTTGAAATTCGTCAATTAAAAAAAAATTCTGTATTAAATTATCCTGGTAGAATACTTATTAATGTAACTGGAAATAAGTCTGTAGATCGTGAATATCGTTTCTGGATAGGACTTCGATCGAACGACTATAAAACTTCAACGATATGTGGCTTGTTTGATTTTACGTGAATCAGGCTACAGATGCTCTACGAGTTCTTAACGTTATTTTACGACCTAAACTGAATTGTTAAAGAAATGGAGCTATCTAAGATGTAGTATAGGTACCGGCATGAATCTTGAGCGCTGACCTTCACTTGCGCAGAAGTCAAATATCGGGCCTATTTAGTGGTATGAAGTGAGTCGTGGGGGCGGGAAGGTGTCAGTGATTGTCATAGACGTCACTCGTGATTCGTTCCCTGTGCTTGCTGCATGTATCTAACAACGACGACGATTCGCTTGCCAATGTAATGCGCAAAGCGATCCCTACTCTGACGCCGAGCGCTCAAGATTCGTGCCGGTACCTATATACACCCCTCTTTCTCGCTCGCACGACCGACATTTTTACACGTCATAAAGTCCTTGGTTCCAGTCGACGGTCCGTAGTTTTCTATGCGCGCCTCAACGAAATGTCAGTAAAACTGAAGGGACCCGAAAGGGCCGATGCCTGCTAGGCCTAAGGGAACGTTTGAAAAAGTTACTGTGGCCCTAAAACGCAAGGACAACCGAAGGATACAAACCAGCGTCAGACAACTACCCGTAGTAGTCTGGCATTTCGCTGAACTGTACCTTTTTTGGCGCAAACGTGTGACTGACAATGTTACTTTTTATTTATTTATTTTTTTGTTTTGTGTTTGTCTTAAGTTTTTGTTGTCTACAATGTTTTTTGCGCCAAAATAAATACTTTTCTTTCTTTCTTTCTTCTTTCTTATACAGGTTGGTTTTAGGGCCGACACTGCATTAAGCGGGCGCTCCTGCGGTCCCATACAAAAGTGCTCCGTCGCGTCTCGTCGCGCGGGCAGCCGCGCCTCGTGCCCATTTTCTACGTAATAATGCATTAAAGTTCTCAATCGACACGACTACATGCATACCGTTGAAGTTGAACTAGCAAACTGCGCGGGTAATAATCCGCTTTCCGGGGACAACCGCACACGTCACACGCGCGATGTCACGCGACGGTTGCCGCGCGGTTGACCGCCTTACGCAGCGTTGGCCCTTAGTCAGCAAAAGTCTGACCCGCCCTTTCGTTCGGCTGGGCTTTGAACCGTGTTGAACTGAAATCAAGGTCTCTAAAATAATCAACTAGGTGTATCACTTAATTACCTAAGTCTCCGAGGTAACACGATTAATGATTCGCAGCGCTAATGTGCCGTGTCTTCGTTATCAGTGGCGGATTAAGCTAGCGCGGGGCCTGTAGCAAATTCGACCAAGGGGCCCTTGTACCTATTTAGTAATATTTTATCCTGCCCACGGCTTCGCCCGCGTAGGTACAAGAAATATAGCCTATTCCACGAATAAGTGGCTTTCTATCGGTGTAAAAATCAAACATTACCTCATTATAATATTAGCCTGCGTAGATGTAACCCTGTGGATTTTAAGATTGGGCAAGATATGTGGAAATAACGGTAATGCGGAAAATCTAAGAGATATTCAATGAAATAATCAGCTGTATTCGGATTTCAATATATACGAGTATACTTTGATTAGATTCTTTTTTTGCATTCAAGTTCAGGATCTCCGAACGCGTGGGGCCCTCGAATGCGCGGGGCCTATAGCATTTGCTACTCTTGCTCCGTAGCTAATCCGCCCCTGTTCGTTATTAATTACCTGGAAATCTTTAGCTAATGAGCCACAACATTTTAATCAATTAAGTTTTTAAGCTGAGCGGAACTATGTCTTAAAGTTCTCTCAACCTTGGTCATATTTAGAGTTCTTAATTTGATAATAATCAAGTAGGCATTTTAACTTGGCTCGCGAGGTTGTCGTTATGCGGGATGTGGATTCGACGATAATTGTACGGCGATCATTGTCGTGTCAACCAATAATAATAATAAAGAAGAAAAGAAGTAACTTGGTGTGGTTTTAGTACTGTTTCACCTGTTACGTGTCTTAGTCAGTAAAAGTCTGACATTCCATCCTGCTTCACCCTAGAGGAAAAATATTCCCAACGCTAAATAGCGTATGAAAATTCATATAAAAATATCTTTTGTGTCAATGAAATATAATAAAATAAAATACCAGAAGAAGAGTAAAGCTAGAACTACTCTGCGCACACGTGTGCCACACACGCCGATCTGGGCGCGTCGGTCTCCATACATTTTATATGGAAACTAGACTTGTAGAGCTACACTTGATACACGTGACGTCATTCTACGTACAAAAGAGTGTAACCCGTGTGTGTCGGTTTACTGTAGTTCTAGTTTAATTATTTTTTACCTAGACGCGAAATTTGAAAACAATACTAAATAATGTCCACCTCTGTACTTTTATGTGCATGAAGTATAAATAAATAAATAATGTTGATCTAATCAATTATCTTTTTTATTGAGTTGGGAAATCATCAAGTAACTTCTCCCGCTCTGGGTAGAGCGACAGGGTCAACTTACCCTTTGCATTATAGCAGGCCTAGCCAAGTTACGAACGTTTCGTCGATCGCTTCGAGTCGGCTACGTCTCCAATTCCTTTGTTCTGACGTCATCTCAATGATCAGTCACGTGGTTAGAACAAAGGAATCGGTGGCGAGCCCAACTCGAGGCGATCGATGAAAGAGAATCGAAACGAAACGGTCGTAACTTGGCCAGGCCTGAGGGCAAAGCAACTCTTTCGAAAATTCCCGCAGGTAGGTATGGTACCTATACCTATCTCTCTCTCCCACAATATCGACGTATTGAAGTAAACCTAGACGTTCGACGACATCTTCTGTGTAGTACGGCGGGCTGTGCTGGGGCGGCTGCTGCAGGTGCAGAAAACCTCAAACGGCGTAAATATAATAACCTCATTGGAAGTTATGTGTTTGAGCCGTTTGGGGTTGAAACATTGGTTGGCCATGGGGTCCGAGCGCTTATCGAGTTGTTCGGGAAATCAGTAAACAGTTGGTCGAGTCTTCGCGTGACCAGAGGGCTGGACTTTTCTTCAGTCAACGAATCAGCATTGCCATCCAGCGTGGCAATGCTGTTAGCGTTCTGGGCACTTTTCCCATTGACATCGATGTGGACGAATTTTTTGATGCCCTATGAGTTTTCCCCGTTTTTCAGCCTTTTTTACACGTTTGTACAAATTATTATTATTTTAAGTTTGTATACACCCCTAATTTTTAATTAGTACACAAAAAAATGGGGCTGTATCTGTACCCGTTACTGATCATATTTTTGTATTCAAAAGTAGGAAAAACCGAAATCCTAAAACCTATTGACCACGAAAAGGTAAATTCATCATAGATTCAATCATACACAACAATTGCTAGTAGAAAATACTGCGGGCAGTGTTTTTCCATTTTAATCGTCATTTATTTATTCACAATATTTCCATAAATTGAGAGACATTTTGGGATAAACACAAACGTTAATAACTTTGCTGTTTATGAATATTATTAATTGAGACTTTACTTACATAATAACAAGGGCTTTTCTAATAAGCCCTTTAAGTATTTGTCCTAATTAAAAATTAGTGGTGTATATAAAATTAGCTTCTAATTTTAATAAAAAATAGACGTTGATGTAAGTATCTAATCCAATATCCGCTGGTTACTTTAAAATAACTCAACTTTATCAATGGATTAGTTTATAAAGAGCCATGGAACACAAAATTAATCGGTATTTCTATCTCAGATTATGATTTAATGACGTTCCTGTTATCTTTGATAAGGAAGGCTAATTAGTATATGTAGTAAGTCGGTAATTAATTCATTATAGTTAGTGACTTGACCGTTGGAACATGAAGGCTTTCGCTTTTCTTTTGTTGTGCGCGCTCGCCGCCGTACAGGTAATATAATCTTTGATTCATTTTGAGTACGTTCACACACAGGTATCTTAGGCGAAGGCTTCTAAAATAAGATTATAGAAAAAATCAAAGTTAAAACTATTAATTGTTTTAGGAAAACCCTATATTTCTAATTTTGAAAAAAAGTCCTGGTTACCTAGTGATCCTTCTAGTCTAGTTTTGCATACCTACTGAGTTTTCAAACATGGTAAACTGGGATTAAGTACAGATTTGTCTATATCACCATCAAAAAATAGGTACCCTTACCTACGTAAACCTACTTATTATAACATATTTTGATGTTTTAAATCTTTACGTGTGTTAGGCTGGATATGTAGCTAATTTCAAGCTAGTAAAGAAAATAAGATTTCATATTTCTATGTATCTGAATACTTCCAGCTTATATTTAAGGATATGAGAATTCACAATTTGTTTTAATAACTATTATTAGAGTACAGTCAAAATATGTTGGTCACTCTGACGTTGGCGTTCCGAACTAATCCGCATACTGGAAAATATTTAAAATAGCGAGTTTAGTACCTATTGCGTAAGCAATAGGTACTAAACTCGCTAAATTGTACGAAGTTCGGAGCGGTAAAGATATTTCGACCTTGTTTTACCTATATTATTTTCTACAAGTTCTTTTTTCGATTTTATCGCTTTTATCAATAAATGATTAAAGTCTACCGAAGACCAGATTAGAATAAAAAAACATGATTGTTTCAGTGGCTGATTATAGATAAATGATATTTATTTTTGCAAATGGGTTTTAGGTAAATAACGTTGTTTTTAACATCTATCTGTCTACTTAGCGTCCAGCTCTATTTTAACGCAATTTTGCGGTGTTTAAAACGATTTGGAAAAACCTAATGTAGGTACAAACCCCTTATCAATAAAATGTCGTTATCTAATTAGATTTTGTCATTATGCCTAATCATTGTTTTAATACACCAAGTTAATTCTACTTAATCCTTAGATTAATGTTATCTTTTAAAATTATTTTTGGTGATACATTTTTCCGTTTAGGTACATATTTTTATACCTATTGTAATCTTTTACATATGGATATGGCTCCGAAACGTGGTCGCTCACAATGGGCCTCATCAGAAGGCTTAAAGTCACCCAAAGAGCAATGGAAAGGGCTATGCTCGGGGTTTCCTTGCGTGATCGAATAAAAAATGAAGATATCCGCAGGAAAACTAAGGTTGCCGATATAGCACAAAGAATTGCCAAACTTAAGTGGCAATGGGCAGGGCACATTGCTCGCAGAACAGATGGCCGTTGGGGCCGAAAGGTTTTGGAGTGGCGACCGCGTACCGGAAGACGCAGTGTTGGAAGGCCTCCTACAAGGTGGACCGATGACCTGGTGAAGGTAGCAGGAAACCGATGGATGCGGGACGCACAGGAACGTTCGATGTGGCGACGCTTGGGGGAGGCCTATGTCCAACAGTGGACGTGTATCGGCTGAAATGATGATGATGATGACATATGGATATAATAATAATATGATCTTCGTTTAATTCTAATCCGGTTATTACATAAACTCATCATTATATTCCTACCCTTGTCTAGGCTATCAGAAAAAAAAATTGAAAGTCCGGAGAAAAGGCCTGAATTCCATTGAAAAATCCTGAAATTTTTAACAGTTTGAGAAATTTCGAAAAACCCTTACCTATATTATCGATTTTATAAACTGAGGATCGCGCTCCCCCGTCGCACATCGCACTAGGGAGAGAGGGGGTGCCGCTGCCCCCCCCCCCCCCTTTAAGAAAAGGTAGTTTAATTTTAGTTTGTTTAACTTTATATCAAGTAAGCGGTATTTTTTTTGCGGTATTTTTTAAGTCCTGAGATTTCATGAGAGTTACAAAATCCAGCCGCAAACCTGAGAAGAGTCCAAAAATCCTGAAATCTCAGGACAAATCCCGAGATGTTGTAACCCTACTCTTGTCCAGTTTTACTTGGGGTCGGCGCAACACGGTTTTTCTTCTATTCTATCCTGTCACCCGTCACGCTATTACAGTTCCGTTTCTTTCATATTACTTTTCATGCAATTCATCCGTCTTTTCATTGGTACGCGTCTCCCTCTCAATTAGTGTTGCCAGGTCTGTTTGTATAAAAATCGGGACAGATGGTAAAACAAATCGGGATTTCGGGTTTTAAATCGGGACAAATATTGTTTTTTATTAAACATTTTTTTAGATGGGAAATCATCCAGTGACTTCTTTCCCTCTGGGGTGGAACGAGAGGGCGTGTCAAATTTTTACTGAGTAAAACCCAGACTTCTTCAGTCGCTCCTTGAGTTTCAGGGTTTTTGATTTATCGGGACATTTAGCGTCCCGATCAGGTGCAAATCGGGACGCGTCCCCAGATCCCTAAAAATCGGGACATCCCGCGCTAATCGGGACGCCTGGCAACACTACTCTCAATCCATCTACATGTATAATCATAACTTTTTTAGTACTCGTAACATGCGTTTCATATCCTCCTCTTCACAAGGCGGATATTACATAAACTAAAGAAAATTAATTAGAGGTGGTTCAAATTAGTAATAACCCGTGGTTGTAACATTTCGAATTTGGATGTAGATAGATTCTATACGTATTTAAGAATAATATCATACCGGTTTTAGTTTCATGAAATTAGTTAGGATTATCCATAAGTTTCGTTTAGTTTTGGTTACACATATTAAATTTTTCTTGAATGGTAAAAGTATAATAGAAATATGAAATGATTTGACTGGAAAATTGTAGTACAAAATGATGACCAATGAGTTTGGTACGCACTAGATCGTGGTAACTACAGTCACTTATATAAGTTATTCATAATTTGAAACTCCGCCTTTATCCGATATATAATTTAGGTGTCTTTTATGCTAGAGTGAATAGGCTCTTAATAAACTAGTGCGCCTCACCATCAACGATTGCATCACTGCTTACCATCAGGCGGGATCCCAGTCAAGCACTAGTTTATGGTATTTTAAAATAATATTTGAAACTTACCTATATTGCGGACTTGGTTACGAAGCTTAAAAACATTCCTGATAAAAATTAACATTCCTTTAGCTGTAAACTATTTATTTTTATCGTTCTATATTACGTACTCATATCGCATTTTCACATTTCTAACCTTCCTTGTTCTATAATGTTCTATAAACAATGTTTTTCTTTTTATTTCCAGGGCCGCTACACAGCCCTCCAGAGTAAGTACTTACACTACAACATCATAATTTTTTTTCTCTTTTATTAAAGTTAGAAAATCTTTTTGCATTGGTAGACTAACCTAAACTTCGATGTCTCCTACACATAAGGTCGTTCGTAACTTATTTTTTTAGTGACATTGTATTATATTTTTTTTAATAAATATTATTTATGAAATAAAAAATACTATTATTGTATTATAAAATAAATTATAATACAATAATAATAATTGGAGACTGAAGAACTAATAATAGTTCTCATTACATCCTGCGTCTGGTAGGTACTGGGATTTTAAACTGATTATTGATTACATAATGCAAAAACATCGGGTAAAAGTATTTCACCAATTACTAAAAACAAATAAAAATATACCCTGAACTATCCAAAACTTGTCAATCCTATCCCTACTGACCATTCCTTTCCCTGCAGGCACCCGCACTGCCGCGGCTCTAGGCGAGAACCCCTGGGTGGTGCACCTGCGCATCGCCGTAAACTCTGGACTCCTCCAGACCTGCGCCGGATCCCTCATCGACAACTCATGGGTGCTCACAACCGCCAGCTGCGTCGCCGAGTAAGTTAAGTGCATTCTGCAAAGCCTGGAGCACAGGCGTAGGGTAGCCAGCTGTTCGGTATTTTACAGAATGCATTTTGGAGAGTGTATGCGAGATTTTCATGACATGATTCCGCCATCTCCTTTCTAGTATCGGATAACCCATCGTATGGCGAGTATAATACCCTTACGGTGTTGAAACTACAACGGTTCGGGTCAAGCGTTTTGCTTCGTCGTTTATACCGCGTCCATCGAAGGACTGGAACAATTTGCCTCCTGCAGTCTTCTGGTCCGATTATAACTTAGAGCTTCAAATGAACGTCGGCGTCGCTGCCGATTACTGATCGTGTGTGGTGTATATGGACGAACTGCTATTGGACGATAGGAAGGATGGTGAATAGCCGTAAAGGAGTCGACAATGTAAGGGTGGAAATACTCGCCGTACATATGATCGACTTGTACAAGCTCACTAATATGAATGCTTCCCCGCAGTGTCCGTTTCATCTGGGTGCGTTATGGAGTCGTGAACGTGATCAACCCCTCACTGGTGACGGAGACCTCCACGGTCCGCTCCTACCCTGGCTTTGACGTAGCCACCGGAGAGAACAACGTGGCTGTCGTCAGCCTCGGCAGAATAATAGAAGAGATCGGTATGTGGTCCAAAACAAAGGTTTAAAAACTTGAGTTTTATTGGCATACTGTGTTTGCAAGCAAAACTATTAAGCCTAGTCTAGGGTTCCGGCGGGAGTCGCAGGACGATTTCCCCTTAAGCCATCATAGGCTCGGGTTTGCCGATAGGGCGAGCAACGGGTAGTTCGCCGTCCGATCGTCAGAAAAATGATATTTATTGCACAATCGAAAGTGTAGATCTCTATGGAGAAGAATGGGGAAGTAACTCGATGGACACTGTTTTTATACATGTTATTTTAAGTCCGTATACATCATCAACATTGCATACCGCTTGAAACACATTGTTTCCACGGTGGAACTCATATTATAAAATAATGCGAATTTTCTTAGATTTCATACAAAAATGGTTATAAGTACTGCAATATTACAGAAAATACAAAACACAAAGAAACCAATAAATATCTACTTTCAAAAAAAGAATAACGTACCTTTAATATAAAGTTTATTTGTACTCATAATTCCAAGTTAATCCAAAGATATAACACTTCAAAGCAACATGTTTTAAAAAACGGCAATTTCATAAGCTTAACCTTATTTCGGTTACTATTTTTTCTTGCTTCTATTATGTCTCTGTTTGTCTTTCCCATGCAATCCCATATTATGGAGAAAATGTATAAAACGAAGCCTTCCAGGCTCCAGCAGATAGGTTATATTCATTTCTGGATTGTATACAGACGGAGAAAATACGTGCAATTTATTAAGCAAACATAAGCAAAGCATTCAGAAGTGGTCAGTACTCTTTTTTCTCAAATTCAATTTAGTTATAAACTTGGGGACGCCGGACCGCCCCGCCTGGTCTGACCTAGTTTTGTCAACAAATATTTCAATTTCTCATATTGGATGCGGTTTTAGGGCCCTCGCTCACGACGACACACGACGCTTACACGACGTAAGCGCGACAGCATCGCTACAAAAAGTCGTCGTGAGCGAGGGCCCTAAAACCACATCGCTACTAACGCGCGTTAGTCGCGTTTGCAAGCGCTAGAGAAAAAATGCCAACACACTGCAGCATCGCTACAAAAATTCGTCGTGTGCCCTTATTTTTACTTACTGTTTTTTTTTTTTTTCTACTAAGAATACTCTAGAAGGACTAATTAACCCATATTGGCAGGTTCCCCCTAACTGGCAGAATCTTGAAGCTCCGTTTATTTAGCATAATACACAAGGCATAAACTTCTTTAAAAGAATATTTTTAAGGCATAAAAATGATTCAAACCAACACGTTAAGCAGGCAGCACCTGAGGGTTCTTAGTATGAAGACATTTATTCTAATACCTTCTTGGTCATCATGCCACCGCACCCTGTTTGTAGATTGGCCGTTGTGTGGGACTAACATGACAGAAAAGAAGTTAATCCTTCACTATCAATTTTCCTTTATAAGATTTCTAGCCTTCACCAGCAGCTTCGCCCGCGTTAAGCCTGCCCGATTTTTTGTAGGAGAAAAATAGAACACACTGATAGCATTAGTGCAACGCACACGTCCTATAAAAAGTTGATGAGAAATTACAGAACAATGTTACAAATATACAAAATCGGCCCGATTATTAAATCTGTCCTACAAAAAGTCTGACGTGGGCGGGCAGTGTTAAGCAAGTTTCTCTATATAAATTTTGGACCCCCGTTTCATCCCTTAGGGGGTGAATTTTGGAAAAACCTTAGCGCTCACCTACGTCATAAAAAGAAACCTTGAACCAAGCTCTTAGTCCCAATTGTTTGGCTGTGCATTGATATGTCAGTCAGTCAGTATCTCTTTTTAACCGACTTCGAAAAGGAGGAGGTTCTATGTTCGGCTGAATGTATGTTTTTTTTTTATGTATGTTTACCGATATCTCGGTCAATTGTCGACCGATTTTGAAAATTCTTTTTTCGATTGAAAGGTTACGCTTCCAAGTTGGTTCCATTGCAATATTGTTATGATCTGATCATGAACTTCGAAGATAAGGCACAGAACTCCTCATAGGGTCACAGCAGAACTGTCCTAACAAGTCAAATTACTTTTTTTATACGTGTAGTCGATGACTGACTGAAGGAAAAGGGGGAGGGGATGTATCGGACTGATCTGATGATGAAGCCAGAAGGTAAATTAATGTAATCTAACCGTGTTTGGGATTATTAGAACCGTTATGAGATGCTCTCTGACTATAAGGTACGAATATTTAAGTTTGGCTGAGAGGTACTTTTTAGTGGTGCATGGTACAATAACTAAAAAGTGTAAAATAAAAAACTGTTTACAAAAAAAATACAACCGACTTCAATGTTAAAAAAACACTGAAAAGTACAAAATAACTTTAATTTCGAAATTCGGTGTTAAATAACGGAGACAAAACAAAGATAGAAACAACGACTTCCGAAATTAAAGTTATTTTATACTTTTCAGTGTTTTTTTAACATTGAAGTCTGTTGTATTTTTTTTTGTAAAAAGTTTTTTTATTATATATATATAGATTATAAAAGATAACCTGAAAATAAAATCCATGGTTCAAACATTTCATTAAATAATTACGTAATGCCGAAAGGAATCGTTCGCTTATTAAAAGGAGTGTTGAGAGCTGTACTGCCTAAGGTTCGTTCCCGAGCCGGCCCGGGCCGTTTGATACATTTTAATTAAGGCTACCGGACTGCAGGCGTCCTGATGAGGTAGTTACTGTGTGGTATACTTCTTTTAGCGAAATTTCAGCTAACGAGGCGATTTTATTGCAGCTTTTTTAGTTAGGATTGGATGCAAAAGTAGCGTTTTATCCTATAATACTTCTTGATTTTGTAGAATTTGGTTTCTTTACTGCCGATTTTAAGTTTGTGGAAATTACATAGGTATACATAGTTACTATACAGAGTGATATAATTTATACTAGGCATTAGTATAAATTATACCACTAGGCACCAAGTGGACTTATCTTTTGTGTGCAGTTTAGCTTTAGGTAGGGTTATCTATGAAACAATTAAAAGTTCAGAAAAAACGCCTGATTTCCATAGAAAAACCGTAGATTTCTTACAGTTTGAGATTTTTTTCACACTGTGGATCTAACTCATGCGCTGCACATCGCATTCAATGTTGTGGGGTGGCAGCGGACCCCTCTTTGCAGCGAGCCCCCCATTACCAAAGAAAAATTAATTTTAGTTTATTTAACTTTTATTATTAACTAGCTTTCGCCCGCAGCTTCGCCTGCGTACATACGTGCGTATATAGCCTATGTCACTCAAGAATAGGTATAGCAGCTTTCTATCGGTGAAAAAATTTTAACAATCGGACCAGTAATTCCACAGATTACCTCCTACAAACAAAAAAACATAAAAACAAAAAAACAAACTTTACCTCTTTATTTTAGTGTAGATGAAGATTTTTTTAAGTTTGTTTCTAAGTACCTACCTAAGCAGTATTTTATTAAAATTCTAAAAATCCTGACATTTCATGAGAGTTACTAAATCCAGCCGCAATCCTGAGATAGGAAAACTCCGGACAAATCCTGAGATATGGGAACCCTAGCTTCAGGTACTATTACTTAGAAAACATCTATTTTACCAGCTTCTATTAACAGTATTTTTAACCGACTTCAAAAAGAAGGACGTTCTACGTTCGCGTGTATGCATTAAAAAAAAAAATTGTTGGTACGAGTATGTTCACCGATTTCTCGTTTGTTTTTCTAAAGTCTTTTGTTAAAAAATAATTATTTATACATTTTTTTTGTTTACAGATAATATTAGGATTATCAGCCCAGTCGGCCAGGTCGGAGACTCCGCCAAGGTCTGCGCATTCGGTGCACAAGATGGTGAGTACCTGTCTCCAGCAGCGAACAGTTTACGGCTAAGTTTGGCTCCTGTACCTTCTTAGCTGTTGCCGGAGTCGTCTATTGCGAATCACGGTATGTTGCTACCAGTGGCAGAACAGAATGGCCAGGCTGGTAATATGCCATGGGCCCATAGTCCGATGGGCCCCCCGTTCCGAAAGCCCGCGATCTCGGAAGAAGTAACCCAATCAATCTCATCGCCGTGCCCTCGTGAGGGTGATTGGCGGCGGCGATCTCTCGCGCCGGGCCTTGGTACAGGCCATGGTCTGGAGCGAGGAGGAGTGGCAGGCGGTCGCCTCCTTCTGTGAAGCAGTAACGGCGCTCACAGCGCCCCAGCCGCCGGGATTCCGATCCCGATTTCCGGCCACCGTAGACGCGGGCTTGCAGACGGCGAGCAATGCGTAGCTCGCTGTCCGGCCGTCCGGTAACTGTCCGGACCGAACCCAAATCGTCGACGGCGCGCACTGTTCCCGCACGCCTCAAGGAGTTGTCAGCAACCTCGGGCCCAACTGGGTCGAAGTCTACTGGGGCCAGGGCTAGTTTCGAAAGATAGCTCAGCCCTGGTACGAAAGGCAACGAAGGAACAGGAGTGGGTTTTTAGTCAGTAAAAGTTGGAGCTGGAGATGTCATTGGACGATTTTCCGACTGGAAAAAAACCGAATCAATCTATTTTTCAAAATTTATTAGAATTATATCACAATGTGGCGATTACTTTTGTCCCATTCAATGAATTTGTCACGGCCCTCGAGTAATTTAGTTACGCTGCTGGTTGCTACTCACACAGGCGTTTATAAAAATATTTTCCACTAATATCTTCAAGCTCACTTCACTCGCGTTTGTTAAATTTTCTGAAGCTTTTCTACATAATTTCAAATATGTACGTTTATTTGTCAGAATGTGTTACATACAGTACCTAGATGTTACAATATTGGTTCCAGCATATCTTGCTAAGGCGTACAAATATTTCTCAGTCGACAATGTAAGCCACCGAAGTTTTGAAATGTTCTATCTCGCTTTTTTTTTTCGCCCGTCTCAGACTCTTCTGCTGTAATACCATTCTTTAAAAATCAGAGAATGTCTCATTCATCTGGCGTACCTATACAGGGTTACTTGTAAAACACTAACACCCTTGCAGAACTGTATTACTAACATTATAAACAACAACTTTTGTTCTATGATTTTTTACAAAACATAATACATTTACCAAAAACAAACCTTCAAGATTTCGTTGTTCTATCTAACACATTTCAACTCTGTATTTTGCTGTACTTACCTACGCCTCCTGCACAATTTTCTCGTAGCAATAGTAAGCAGGCTTCCGAAACATTGTCATCACACCTACCTAGCAAGCAAATGCACCATTTACTGACTAAAAAACCCATTTCGTTCCTTCAAGCCTTCATACCTTGTGTCATAAGCTACTGGGCGCTTCGATGCATTTAGTGATCGGAATGCAAATAAAAATATCAAATCGTAAAGTAAAAGCTATGCCAGATGAATGAGACATTATCTCGGTTTCAAAGAATCACACTTTATTCATGCATTTTATAGCATACATGCAGCTCTCTCTAGCACTAACCATTCTAATTTCCAGGTCCTGGTGAAGTGTTGTACTGCTACCAGGTCGGTCTTGTTAAGGAAGGCAGCGCCCTCTCCGTCTCCAGTGATGACTTCAAGCCTAGCAAGGTAAGTTAAAAGGCCCAAGCGCCCGAAAAGTGCTACAAAACAGTGACTTTCTGAAGCCTACTCCTCGGTAACAGCCAGGTTAATAGGTTTGAAAAAAAATACATGTTTATTATAGATTCATGAACAACATTATCAACATTTATTTTTTTCGTGCGATTTATAATTTTGCCTAAAAAAAATATTTAGTAATTTCGCAACATTTCTCTACTCTTTCGCAACGGCTTGGATCTTTAGAAACATTTTTACACATAAAAATGGGTAGTTAAATATTCTTCAAAGTGAACATAGAGTAGGGTAGAGTAGGGTAGAGTAGGGTAGAGTAGGGTAGAGTAGGGTAGAGTAGGGTAGAGTAGGGTAGAGTAGGGTAGAGTAGGGTAGAGTAGGGTAGAGTAGGGTAGAGTAGGGTAGAGTAGGGTAGAGTAGGGTAGAGTAGGGTAGAGTAGGGTAGAGTAGGGTAGAGTAGAGTAGAGTAGGGTAGAGTAGGGTAGGGTAGGGTAGAGTAGGGTAGAGTAGGGTAGAGTAGGATAGAGTAGGGTAGAGTAGAGTAGAGTAGGGTAGGGTAGAGTAGGGTATAGTAGGCTGAAGTAGGGAAGAGCGGGAGCGAAGCCCCTGCGGGCAAAAGATAGTAGCATATTAATTCAATGAGCATATATAAATCAATCAATATTTCGCAAAGAAAATAGACCGCACTATCCGGGCGCAGCTAGCCGCAATTAAATGCACTGATACGGGTAGCAGCCTTAGGTTGTCAGTTAGATTAGGTACTTATCACAATTTATCTGTAATTATCATCTTCTTGCCTTTATCTCAGTGCATTCAGTATACACAAGCAAGTATATTGTATTGTTGTATTATATTGAGCCCCATATAATACAACAATACAATGTTGGGCTGTGAAAAAGACGAATGAAAAAATATTGCATGTAGCGGAGATGAGAATGTTGAGATGGATGTGTGGTGTGATGAGATTGGATAAAGTGAGAAATGAGTATATTAGAGGAAGTTTGAAAGTGGCGCCATTGACTGAGAAGCTGAAGGGTAATCGTTTGTCTTGGTATGGTCATGTAAAGAGGAGGGATGAAATGCATGTTACCAAAAGAGTTATGAGTAGGTATACATGTGGATGGGTGGAGAGGGAGAGGGAAGCCAAAGAAAAGAATCCATCCAGGATTGCGTGAAGAATGAAAGAAAAGGAAGTTAGTGACAGCATGACGAGTGACAGGGTAGAATGGAAGAAAAAACGTATTGCGCCGACCCCGAATAAGATGGGACAAGGGCAGGAAGAAGAATAATATTATAACGGGCTGTTATCCGCAACTCCACGACTAAAGCGCGTATTTTGCGTACGGGTGGGAATGAAATCAAGCGCGTATTTTGCGTACGGGTGGGAATGAAATCACTCACAAATGAGTCACTCGACCGATGACCGGGGCTTTGCCCGCGTGCATAAAATATAGCCTATGTCACTCAGGAATAAAGCAGCTTTCTGCCGGCAAAAAAAATTTAGCAATCGGACCAGTACTTCCAGAGATTATCACCTACAAACAAACAAAAAAAAAAAAACTTTACCTCTTTGTAATATTAGTGTAGTTTATAAAATAACTGTTTTGCCTTCGCGTTTGTCTGAACCAAAGATGGGGCCTACTGGGGTTCGCTCGCTAAATAGAACCCCGGGGATCTGTAAAGAAGGAACATAGGTGGGGGATTTAGTTAAAAGTTCATTTGATAATTTCACATCTAAAAAAACACCACAATTTCATATTTTACTTATGATCTTGCACCACCATCTATTATCTAAGTATAGATATTATAACGGAGAGGTAATTACTTTGCTAGCAACATCATTAACTCCTTATAGTATATTCACATTTATAATATGCCATATTATAATCACGAATCTCTAAATTAAGGTTAGGAGGTCAACGAACCTTATTATACTTCACATTGCTAAATTTTCACTAGTTTTTAGTGCGTGTGGCTTTCGCAAATTCACATGGCATTCGTTTTTACGTAATAATTTTAAAACTATTCATTAGGCTGTTGTAATGTGTATCAAATTGTTATCTAAGTTCTTTTGATTCTTTCGAGATTTTTTTTTAATATTATATCATAAGACAAGATAAGATAAGATAATAATTTATTGGCTCAAACATGAGTACAATACATATATACATATCACAAAATAAATTGTGAGTGTGCAAGAGATGTTAAAGTACAAAATAAATCGACATGTTTGTCTTTGACAATCGCATGCAAATATTTCCAAAATAGTACAAATAAAAAATTTCTAATACCTATTGATACAAGGTAAAATAAAATTATACATGTCTAGAATGTCAAATTGAGTAAAATAATTATGATTAAAAAAAAACAAGTTATAAAAAACAAGTTGCATTCGATTTTAATTACAATATTATTTATCAGTCACTCTCTACACATTTATTAAAATGAATTGCATTAAATTAGAATTAAAATTTAATTTAATAAGATTAATAATGTCATTTTCTGTTCCAGTACGACGTGGGTGCTGCTCTGGTCAACGATGGCGTCCAAGTCGCTCTCCTCGCTGACGAATCTGGCAGTTAGTATTAGTTTATTATTTTTAATCTAATATCTATAATCTAATATCTATAATAATAATAATTCTTTATTGGCATAATAATGGTACAATTTATGAAGCCTCTGACTCCCGAACTAGGCGAGCCTGTATGACAGGAGTCAGCGCCCTCCCAGATTTATTGTAAACAAATTTATATAATTTTATATTAATAGTAAAATATATAATAATCTAAATTATTTTTAATCTAATACCAAGTTGAGCCAGACCTGACAACATTATTACAACATAATATGGTTGAGGCACTTGGGGCCATTAAAATGTGAAACTTAGAATGACTAAAACTTGTAGTCTCGTGCAGAAAAAATAGCCTTTTCGGCCTAGTTTAAGTGGTTTCAAGTGAGCCGGAGATCATAAGCGCCTATGTATGATTTCCGGGTCGGGTAAAGTTATATTTGTTTTTGTTTTTAATAAGGTATTTCTTACTAACTTCACGGAGTCTGAAACACAGCTTTGATAATATGCCTCCCACAAGGTAGACTGGTTATAGGTACAGACAGTAGCATCAGATAGGTACCGTCGCACATAAAAATACCTCAGAAAAAAAGAGCGGAGACTAGTTTATGGCGCTGTCTGAATTGTGTATTGATTTATTCTTATACCAATCTGGGTAAGAGATGGTGCTACACAAACTGTATAGCTCTGTCTCTTACCCACACTGAAATAAGAATAAAACAATCTTATTTTGAATGTCATAGTAACCCCCTGGCCACGACACCTACATAAACAGTACCGTACTTTCAGGTCAATTTCAATTTCTAAAACCTTTATCTTTACTTGCAGAATTAATTGCCACCGCTGACTACGTCCCATGGATTGAGCAGGAGACAGGGCTCGTCCTCAACCCTGAGGCTGTCCCCGAGGTCACCCCGGAAGCCGTCCATTTCGTCTAAAAAGTCTCATCAACATCGCAGCTCGAAAGTTTCCTGCACTTAGGTCCTTCGATCCAAAATTGGTCTGGAGCTGGTCTTTTGGTCCAACTTGGGTTCATTAAAGACAAAGCCTAAACAACCTATATTCTTTCATAAACCGGAGATCATGGAGTCTTTTTCATCAGTTGGTAACATGGTCCAACTTGGGTTCACTAAAGACGAAGTCTAAAGTCTAAGCAACTTTTAGATAAACCGGAGATCATGGAGTCTTTAGGTTACTGACTAGCAATCGCGCAAGAAACTGAGTTGCGCAGAATAATATATAGACTAGACGGCCATTCTTTTTCTTCTTAGTGTGTCGATGGCATAACTAATTAAATTCCTTGCCTAGCCCAGTATTTGGCCACAGCAATGCCGTCCACTGATGCTGTCATTAGATCTCTACGTGAACAGGACTGACTGCCTTTTATATATTTAGAGCCACTGGTTCCTAAAACAAGCAACGGAAAACTGAGTCTTTAAATTTCCAACGGTCTAAAGGCTTTTTTATAAGATGGACACACTGTCTTCGAGCTGTGTTAATTATTTTAATAAATAATTTTACTAAATAAACTGTGTTTGTTTTATTTGTAATTAGCTGCAGTACGTGTTCTTGCCCGTGTGATAAATTTCATCCAGATCCAATGAGTCGTTTGAGCCTGAAAGAGTAAGAAACATACATAAATACAGATATATATTATGAACTCTCGCATTTATAATATTCAAGTCAAGTTACAAATGTTCTGGAAATGGGTTGAATTCCGGTCTATCGCTATTAAACCCGCAATGGTTTCAAGTGCCGGTATGTTAATACGTCAATATGATTGTATTACTGTTTTTGTTCAAAAAACGTAGAAAAAAAACTAAATTAATTCACGTGTTGTACATCTCTGAGAGATTGTTTAAAAAATTCACCGTAACCCTAGAACGCAAAGAGTAATTGGAGGAAAACGGGTGGGTTTTAGTCAGTAAAAGTCTGACACTTTCACTCTCCACCCAAAGCGGGTGATGCTATTTGAAAATTACCCCCCCCCCCTTTAAAAATTAAGGTGTTGCACATCTGTTGATTTAACAAGCGTCGAGACATGATATAGATGTGTACATATGCCGTTTTATTATATAATGAGACGTTTAACGCGTGAGTTATAGGCCTTCGTAACGGCTCGCCGATTCAGACGACCAAAAAAATGAGGTTAAGTCGAAGTCTGACTGTCAGCGATAAACTGGTCGAGAATAATATTTTTTATTTTTTATTACGATTTGAATTTAGAATACAATAGAAAATAGCATTTTTTGGCGCAGGCAATACAATAGACAAAAACATAAAATAATAAAAAAGGCACAGACAAACATACAATATAGTTGCGTTGAGCGTGCCCGGCCAGAGAGGGTCACCAACTTAGCAATTGCTGGGCGTCAAGCACCTAACGCTGATTTTCAGTTCAATTTAATGTTATTCTCAGTTAAATTAGAAGAGTTTGCTTTGGACTCTGTGGAAAGGCGTGCGAAGAGACTAATTGGCGATCCAGATCTGGTTGAGTCCAATCTACAGAGTCTTGAGCATAGGCGAAGGGTAGCCAGCCTTTCGGTGTTTTACAGGATGCACTTTGGAGAGTGTGCGCAGGAATTACATGACTTAATTCCACCATCTCACTTCTACCATCGGACAAGCCGACGAACGGCGAGTATTCACCCTAATGTTGTTGAAACCTCTACGATCCGGACCAAGCGTTTCGCTTCGTCGTTTATACCACGTACATCGAGGGACTGGAACAATTTGCCTGCTGCGGTCTTCCCGTCTGATTATAATTTAGGTGTCTTTAAGGCAAGAGTGAATAGGCTCTTAATAAACTAGTGCGCCTCACCATCAACGATTGCATCACTGCTTACCATCAGGTGGGATCGCAGTCAAGCACTAGTTTATACAAATTAAAAAAAAAAAAAAAAAAAAAAGTTATAAAAGAAAATTTACACAGAGAGAATTACAAAGGGGAATTATAAAACGAACGAATTAAAAAAACTTAGCGACTGATGATGAGATACTGTTTTAATAACTTGAGCGGTGTGAATTTGAGTAAGCGACATACCTATTAACTAAACTAACGACAACTATTTATTAATAATAAAATCCCGAACGAGCATACTAAAAGTGGGTTTTGATTAAGCCGTTTTAGATATATAAAATTGTAGCCGTGTGGTCAGGTTTTTATGCGGATATAGTCCACCTAACAGCTATTTTTACACAATTAGATATTTTAAAACATAAGAAGTTAAAACATAAATAAATCTGTAGAGGGATCTGGTAATTTGCATTTGTACAGTAAAAAGTATAAACCTCGTAAAAAAAAAATAATAATATAATATTCCACAACTATCACACAACGCCGTCTAGTCCCAAGCTAAGCAGAGCTTGTGTTATGGGTACTAGACAACTGATAAACATACTTATATATTTCAAAATACATACATATTATAGATAAATTACACCCAGACACAGAACTCAATCAATTCAATCACTCAATCTCTTCGATTATGCTCATGACACAAACATTTGTCCTGGGTGGGAATCAAACCCACGACCTCCGGCATAGCAGCCAGGGCCACTAACCACTAGACCAACAGTCCCGCCATAAAATGGATGGTAAATAAAGATTCCATAATCGCTCCAATCTTCTAGCCCGCTTTCCGCCCACAGTATCACCCCGCCTCTCATTCGCAACTATTTTCTTTGAAGTATGCCACCGTCTCGATATAAATCGCCCAGCTATTATGGTAAAATCGCTGGAAGCCATCGATTTCCTCATTGTGCTGCACTTTGCTCACGTACCCATAAATCCTACACTTTTATTGTGAGTTTATTTCTTTGAATGCAATTTATTGATACATTGCGATTTTTGTTTTGATTGGAAAATCATGTACTTACAGGAGATAGTGTCAGACTTTTACTGACCAAAAATCCACTCCTGTTCCTTCTTTGCCATTGTTCCAGGGCCGCGGGGATCTCTTTCGCATCACCCATAGCCCCAGTAGGCTTCGACCCTGCTGGGCCATGGGTGCTGACGTGCTGACAACTCTTTAAGGCGCGCGTGAAACACTACGCGCCATCGACGACTTGGGCCCTGTCCGGATGGGTACCGGACGGTTACGGTGGCCAGCAGTCGGGATCGGAATCCCGGCGACTGGGGCGCGAGGGCATTTATCGCGCGTGCGGCCGCCTCCTTTGCTAGCAGTACTGCTTCGCAGAAGGAAGCGACCGCCTGCCACTCCTCATGATTGTTTCCAATAAAGCTGTAGGAAGAATTTGCGGGTAGCGAAGCTGTGAAATGGTCTGTTACTAAGCCCTAAAAGGCTGTTACCGAGGAGTAGGCTTCAGAAAGTCACAGTTTTATGGCACTGCTCTGGCGCTACGGCCTTAATGCAACAAGGCATTCTATGATCGGCCGCGTAACAAGTATATGTTTGTTTCCGTCTGTGATGTGATATTTGTCTTTCCGAGATTGTTATGTAAAAGGTTAGCGCGTATTTCCTTACGTCTATCGTACACCAGTTGACTATCTGACGTATTTATGTTTCCTTAATCTATTACAACTCAGCGTCCAACCTGTCTGATTATGTTTCCAGTAATACTCCGTTAAATGATCCTTTTAATCCCGTGGAGCGTCGATCCGGTACATGAAACACTATCGATTTGTAAGATAAAATTAAAAAATAAAGTACCTTTTTTTAAACTCGTATTAATTTACGCATGTACGAAATTAATTTCTTTAAGAAAACGTCAGCTGAGCGAGTTCAATGATCTGTAGGTAGTAGTCGTCGTTGCGTACTAATTACCTATAGATCATTGTATTCTATGACAGTCTTATAGTTATTAATATATATTATCAATTACATTTTTTATAATCAGTCTTACAATTGTTGGCTTAAAATTAAAATGTTATTATGTCTACAGAAATGGCAGAATCCACGATACTTTTTAATTCTTTCTTAATGTAATCATCTATTTGACATCAAAAAAGGAGGAAGATTTGAAAAAATGAAAATAATATTAGGTAATTAATATTATTTTCATTTTTTCTTTTTTTTTATTATTTTAATTATATTATTTTAATAAAATCCATGAACAATACGAAACTAAAAAAAACGTATAAAATATTGTACCTACATATAACCTGTGTTACTAACTGTACCAAACGTTGATAAAGTTTAAAGTTCCATAGAAAAAGAAACATTGGACGAGTTGACGAATGAAAATATAATTAATTTTATTGACCTGACAGGACCCAACCTAATCTAGTATTCTGTGCTGTAAGACTACCAGAAGGACTCTTAACTAAACCTTCTTTAATAATACAGCTATAAACATCGGCACCCAACAGAATGTCGATTTTGTTGGGTGTGTTGAATTCTGGATCTGCTAAGAACAGATTGTTGACCTCTAACCAGTCGAAAGCATCTGTGTTTAAGCTTCGCTCTGGTAAGTAAGAGGTGATCTTGCTTAAAACGTAAGCATTAAACGTAAACTTAAAACTAAATTCGACGCGAGACTTTATCGTTATTTGTACCATGTACTTTGTCATGGTTGACCTATTGTCTCCTAATCCTAAAACAAACCCTTGAATTGGAATCTTTTTCAGGTTGAGAAGTTGAACTGCTGCTTCTGTAACGAAACAAGCTTGCGAACCTTGATCAAGTAAGGCTCGTACTGTTTGGTATCCACCCGTCTTTGACTCAGCTTTTATTAGCGCAGTGGCTAATAAAACTTGTCTGGGCTTGGGTACCTTCCCTGTTGACAAGCAAGTAACTATCTGATTAGTACTAGTCGAAGGACTAACACTATCAGCAGCTGGCATTGCTTCAGGGTTTTGGTCTTGGTTAATATGTAACAGCGAATGGTGGCGCTTTTGGCAAACTTTACAACTAGTGTTCTTTTTACAGCTTGTAACAGTGTGGTTGCTACCTAAGCAGTTAAAGCATATTCTGTTTTTACGTACAAATTCACGTCTAGCATCAAGCGACTGGTTTGCAAACTTTTTACAAAAACAAAGCTTGTGGATTTCTAAACAGAATTCGCATTTCATGTGTGATGATGAGTTTGTGGCAAGCATTGTCTTAGGCGTATAATTTGAACTGTTATTATTGATTTGGTGAACTGAACCCTTTTTTGGTTCTATACACTCAAATGCGCGGAATCGTTGTTCTAAGAATAATTTGAACTGATCAATGGTGGGAAAATCATTAGAAATGCTACCACTGACGCATAATTCCCATTGTTTACGCGTTTCAACATCTAATTTAAACGTCACGATGTGTATAATGATAACATCCCATGTACTCACATTTATGCCTAAATTTGACAACGCATTTAAACAATCACTGGTGGTATCTAAAAGTTCTTTTAATGAAGTTGCTGACTCAGTTTGCATACGTTTTATTCCAAATAACCTTTTCAATATACAATTGGCGAGATATCTTTTGTTGCTATACCTCTTGTCTAATAATTCCCAGCATTGACTATAATTTGCATCCGTTATTGGTGTATTCCGTATT
Organism: Mythimna ferrago; assembly: GCA_910589285.2. Classification (NCBI taxonomy): domain Eukaryota; kingdom Metazoa; phylum Arthropoda; class Insecta; order Lepidoptera; family Noctuidae; genus Mythimna; species Mythimna ferrago. The sequence goes on from OU342689.1 coordinate 3,923,078, forward strand.
AATTGATCAGCTTCACCCGAAAGATGACTTTTTAAATAGTGTAGCTTTTGTACGTTATCTAACGATTCATTTTTATGCACTAATGACATAAATAGATCACGAAATGTTGTCCATTCTCCATATTTTCCAGAGAATATTGGAATGGTGATCTTTGGTAATTTAACGAATGAACTTGCTGACTTAAATGAACTGTTAGAAGAATGATCACTGGGTTGTACTGGTTCCTTTGGCCTAATTTTATTAAGTGTTGTTTTTAACAAACTTTTATACATTATATAAGTGTCTTCGGTTGTATCATAAATGTCAGCAACCTTTTGTTCTGTACTAACATCTAACTTAAAGTTTTGATAAATTTTAGTATTGGTTTCTTTAAACGAATCCCAATCCTTTTCTAACAATTCTTTCCTAGTTTCAATGTATTCAATCGTTAATCTTTCTTTAGGGCTTTTTTTGAAATTTGCTAATCCTTTAATAATAACATTTTGGGAGCCTTTTAGTACGTTAATTAATCCCTCCATCTTTGAGACAATTAACGGAAAAACAATTTAAATACTTGACATAAATACAAATATAATACGAGTATTGACGAAATTATTCTATGTCCTAAAGAGTTGCGTAAAATTTTACAAGTGTTTTAAATATAACTAAAATCTGTCGGAAATCGGGCACATGTTCCCCGTTCCGTCGTTTTTTTTAAAACTATTCTAAGTCCTTAACTAAACTTAAACAATAGAACACAAATCTAAGGGAAATATTCTAAGTCTAAAAATTTACTTAAAATTCTACAAGTCCAAAATTCTTGAAAAAATGTCTAAGTTAAACTCTTGGAAGAAATAAAGTTCAAAATAGTTTGTCATTAACTTCCTTTGTTTATGAAATAAAATGTACTCACAATTTGCACTTCACTTACAAACACGATGTTTCTGGCGCGCCCTGGTGGCGACACGTTGAACTTTTGGATGTGACGTCAGTCTTCTAACGTCACGTTGAACTGGGGGGTGTGACGTCCTCCTTGTGACGACACGATGAACTGCGGACTGCGGAGGTGACGTGTACGATCACCTTCCGTTTGATCTGGTTGCAAGTGGGGCCCTCTGGTCACCACTTTCCTCCTGCCGCTGTTGCCGAGCTCGTCCACAACACTGCTGGACGGAGCTGTTGCTGCCGAGGCGGGGGGACCGAGTACTCTTGCTGCAGCGATCCACTGCGAGTACACGGGCAAGCGGACCGGGCCGCGCGCGAACTCAAAAAACGGTTATTTATCCGGCTCGAAGGACCAATGTCGAGTACCGAACGCGGCGGATGGTCAGCCAGTACTATGAATTTGATCTTTGAACTTTATGTGTATCTAAGTAAGGTAGAGTATAAATAGAAACAACATAGTACTAGATACTGAACTGATTTTTATTCTGAAATTGAACTTTATTAGCAGGACCCTAACCAGATGGCGGAGAATCTTAATAGCGACTTCTAATTTGACGTCAACGCCATCTAGTTAGGAATCCGTAACTAATACATTTTGAACTTAAATCTCGTTCTAAACATACCGCCCACCAAGGACGTTACTGAAGGAATGTCCTTCTTGAACTAAATCCTGGATCTGACATGTATTGATCTCAGGTTTGATCTAAAGTCTTAAATTAAAAAACATGTACTACAATAAATCTTAATATCTAACATTTGAAAACCTTAAACTACTTATTTGGCTAAGCTACTAAAATAACAATGTGACATAACAAACATAAATAAATTCAGTGATCTGCAACTGGTAAAATACAAAGTTTGGATGTTGGCCTCTAAATAGTGGAGGATTTAGTGCGTAATGTGACTACACGGGTGATGTTATCAGCACCGGGATGCTTCTCTAATACGCGACCAACGACTTGGCGTCAAATCGTCTTCACTCCAAGGAACTTTCTCAAGTCTACCTCGAACTCTGATAAAGCCTGTATCGTCCAGATATGGACAGAGTGAGTCGAGTTTACTAGATTTTAATTGTAAATAACTTTTGTCCTGTAATTGTAAATATTCTACTGCAAATATATCCTTTTGTGTTTGTCTTATACAACATTCTAACGATGCTTCTAGTTCTAACTTTTGTAAATAACTATGTTTAAAGGTGTTATTCCTTAAAAACCGTCTGCAATAGGCGATTACCCTAACTAATTTTTGTAATGACGAATACCGCTTGAACATTGAAAGCTCTGGCACTACAGCAATGTGTGTTTTTGTTATTTGCTCTAAGTCGATATTTAAATCATTTGGCCTTTTATAGACTATTGTTCTTTCAGTCAGAAATGATGGTCCGAAAAACCATAAACGATTATCTATCAATGCACTAGGTAAGATACCTCGTGAGGCGCAGTCTGCTGGGTTGTCCTTGGTTTTCACATGAAACCATTGAGATGCTTTCATCGTGGTCAATATTTCTGAGGTGCGATTCGCCACAAATGTCTTCCATCTGCTTGGATGGCTGTTAAGCCAAGCCAACACGACCGTGGAGTCTGTCCAGGCCTTGATTTTATCCCTAGAAATATTCAGGACATCTGCTGTTTCTAATAAAAGATTTGACAGTAAAACTGCTCCACACAACTCTAGACGAGGTATACTAATTTGTTTGACGGGGGCTACTCTAGTTTTTGCAACCAACAACGAAATATGAACATTGCCTACAACATCTACTAGCCGCAAATAAATCACGGCTGAGTACGCGGTTTTGGAGGCGTCACTGAAGCCCTGCAGCTCAAGATCGTCGTGCGACTTAGTTCCAAGCCAACGAGGTATCCGAACTTTGCTAAGTAGTGACAGCTCTTCACGGTAAGAAACCCATTCTTTTATTAAGTCAATGTTCAGTTCTTCATCCCAACTAACACCTGCAAGCCATAATTTTTGGATGAATGTTTTTGCTAAAACCACACTAGGAGCTAACCAACCTAGTGGGTCGAACAATCGAGCTATGTCCGAAATAATTGTCCTTTTAGTTACAGGTGCAGTCGTCAGAGGTGGAAGATTCACCGAGTACTGGAAGGTATCTTCGTTGCGGTTCCAGGTAAGTCCCAAAATTTTTATTGTACTATCTAATTTAATTTCTAACCCTTTCTCTTCTTTGTGTTCTGTCTTCTCTAGTTCATTGTTCTGTATTTTTATTTGTTCTCTTGTTTTGTCCTTATTTCTATTTGTTCTTGTTTCATCAGGTTGTTCTTTAACTAAATTGTTTTCAACGCCTCTGAAAAGAACAATATATAGAAAACGAAATGGCGGCGGCGAGTGACGCCGTGGATAAAAATTATTTAAAAAACATTCCATTGTGATTCAAGCTTTGGTGATTTTACCGTTTAATGGTACACCAACGACTTATTTACAATAGCATTCGAAAGCATCCTGTGAAAGTTTACAGTGTAAGCCAGTGCGGTACAGTCCTAAATTATCAGTGTAACGTGTGCAAAGGTTTGCATAAATGAATAATGTCGTTGAGGTCGAAGGCACTGGCACTAGTGGAAGTACTGCTGAGGGTGCTGCCTTGTTTGTGGTGCATGAGTTCCTGAAGATAAGCCTGGGACGCGGGTGTCTTCCAGCGAGAAGTCGGTGCCGGGCAACATCACAGTGGACGGCATCGCTGTTGATCTCGTGGATCCAGATGTTACGACGCGAATTTCTACAACGTGTTCTTTTTCACATTCGTCAAATTCGGTGAAAAAACAAAGATCGGGAGAGTTAGGGCGCCCTAAGCCCGTAGTGCGGCTGCGCCACGGCCGTCAGATAAAGCCGTCAATTTGACTTTTGCTTTTTTTTGGACTTTTGTTGTGTTTATTTTTGTTTTATTTTGTATTCGTGTAAGTGATAGTTTTATTTTATTAAATTGGTAAGTGCAATAAATTTTTTAATGATAAATGCCGGCTGCAGCGATACCGGTGCCTGTAGCAGTCAACCTGCCACATCACTCGACGCTCAGCTAATCAGATGCCCCCACTGCTCCCAAGCACGTTATTTTAAAGGCGAACGGGGACTTAAGATACACTATGGCAAGGTTCACAAACCACATAGTGTACCTTTGTGTCCCCCAGCTACTTCCCAAACAACAACACATTTGGATACACTTTGGCAAACATTATCAAAATTAAAAAATTCTACACCAATCTTAAAGAGAGTTCCCCGGGGCGCGAGACGGTCTGTTGCGCTGAGTTTAGCGCGATGCGTTCGTCTTGCGACCCAGGAGAACACACCAAGTGCTTGGGAGGAATTACTCACCTTCCCTTACAGGATTCTACATGTCCAAAAAAATTTGGCTTCGAAAAAAACATTAACTACCCAAATTAAAGACAATTGCAATAATTCGGCTCACATTTTAGATCTAAATTTACCCGCTTTTAACAACTTTTCTCAGAAAGGTTTGTGTTCATATGTGGAATCCAAAATAAGTGAGGGTGACATTAGGGGAGCGGCTAGATTACTGTTCAGCAGTGATGTGGTGGCGCCTTACTCTCCAGATACACTTTTAGCTCTGGAGAGTAAACACCCAGCGCCTGCGGATGACCTCACCTTTCCTGAACCTCCTGACACCCCCAATCCGGATTCATCTTTCCAAATTTCAGCACCCCAGTTACTTGCAGCCGTGAGCTCCTTCAGAAGCGGTTCTGCCGGTGGCCTCGACGGCCTGACTCCTCAACACTTGAAGGATCTTTTGAGTTCAGGCGCCGGGGAAGCTGGTGAGTCGCTTTTGAAGGAGCTTGTGGCTCTAGTCACTCTTATGCTCTCCGGCGGCGTGAACGATGCCATCGTCGATGTCTTGTACGGGGCCAACCTATGTGCCCTGCGCAAGAAGGATGGTGGCATTCGTCCCATCGCCGTCGGGTGCACCTACAGGCGTATGGCAGCCAAAATTTGTTGTAAATTATACAGCCAAACACTGACAAACAAATTCCAGCCCCTGCAGCTTGGCTTTGGTTCAAGAGGGGGCTGTGAGGCTGCCGTACATGCCCTCACAACCTTCCTAAATTCTGATAAGGGTAAGGTCATCCTCAAGGTTGACGTTAAAAACGCCTTTAATTCTGTAAACAGGGACACTTTGTTGGCTGAAGCAAAAAAAGAACTTCCAGAAATTTTCGGCTTTTTGTGGCAATGCTATAGGCATCCATCTAAATTATTGTACAAAAACAAGGTTTTGGAATCTGCAGTTGGATGCCAACAAGGTGACCCTCTCGGGCCAGTCATTTTCAGTTTGGCTATCCATCCAATCATCCAACAACTAAATTCGAAATTTAACCTATGGTATTTGGATGATGGAACCCTGGGAGGTGAGGTAGATACTGTTTTGAAAGATTTCCAATTCCTGAAAGACCAATTTCGATCCATCGGCCTTGATCTAAATCATTCAAAATGCGAAATTTTTGTTCCTGACAGTACTGACAGACAATCGACTCTACAGAAATTTTATTCAATAGCTCCCGAAATCAAAATTATAGATAAAAGTACACTGCACCTCCTAGGTTCTCCAATTTTGGAAGACAGTTTTTCGTTATTCATTGACGACAAAATTGAACGTTTTAAAAACATTTCGGAAAGACTTTCTAAAATTAACCTACATTCGGCCTTCACCCTCATACGGTATTGTTGTTTTGCACCAAATTTCATGTATTTTCTCCGCTCTTCCCCTTTATGGAAGCAGCCAAATCTCTTGGACAAAATTGATCAGACAATTCGGTATACTCTGACTTCCATTTTAAATGTGGCCCTGGATGACCGAGCGTGGCTACAAGCCACGCTACCCATTCGTTTTGGTGGGCTCGGCATCCGCAAAATTTCTAGTGTAAGCCTACCGGCGTTCCTGTCTTCGGTCCACAGCACTCAACAGTTGACCAAAAGAATTTTGACTCCATCACTGGTTAGCTGTGAGGTGCCGTGCTTGGCCGATGCAGTAAGCGCCTGGAAAATCACTTGCCCGGACAAGGCGTTGCCCGAAAATCCATCTTCCCAGAGACAGTGGGATGAGCCGCTCTGCAGGTTGGTACGGAATAATCTCATTAATACGTCCACCAATACTGCTGAGCGCGCTCGCCTACTGGCTGTGGGTGAATGGGAGTCGGGCCTTTGGCTACAGGCTTTACCGTCACCTAACATAGGTACTTTGTTAAGTGACACCACCTTCCGGATCGCTACATGCCTGCGTCTAGGTGCTCCTAGTGGAGCTCCACATCGATGTCAGTGTGGCGAAGCAGTCGACCGCCTCGGACACCATGGCCTATCTTGCAGCAGAAGCGCTGGTCGGATAGCACGGCATGCCAGTATTAATGACATCATCCGTCGAGCTCTTGTCATCGCCGGGGTGCCAGCTGTTTTAGAGCCAAATGGCTTGGCACGTGACGATGGGAAGAGGCCAGATGGGATGACTATAATGCCTTGGAAATTGGGTAGGCCTTTGGTGTGGGATGCAACATGTGTCGACACCCTTGCGCCATCCCATCTTCTGAGTACGGCGGGCTGTGCTGGGGCGGCTGCTGCAGGTGCAGAAAACCTCAAACGGCGTAAATATAATAACCTCATTGAAAGTTATGTGTTTGAGCCGTTTGGGGTTGAAACTCTAGGGCCATGGGGTCCGAGCGCTCATCGAGTTGTCCGGGATATCAGCAAACAGTTGGTCGACTCTTCGCGTGACCAGAGGGCTGGACTCTTCTTCAGTCAACGAATCAGCATTGCCATCCAGCGTGGCAATGCTGCCAGCGTTCTGGGCACTTTTCCCACTGACATCGATGTGGACGAATTTTTTGATGCCCTGTGAGTTTTCCCCATTTTTCAGCCTTTTTTACTCGTTTGTACATATTATTATTTTAAGTTTGTATATATATACCTAGTGATTATTTATTATTAATTTATGTAAATAATATTAAATAAGTAGCTATTAATATCCTATTTATAATAGTGAAAATGTAAATTATATGTAATAAATAAATAGTAGTCTTATTTCCAGTTACACCTATTAATTTTTATTTTCTGCAACTCGAACCACATGGGCCGTAGGTATGCGGTACGACTTGACTCATCATCATCATCATCAGCCTTTTTTTAATGTTCCCACTGCTGGGACTCAGGCCTCCTCTCTAGGAGAGGGAATGGGCCGTAATCCACCACGCGGGCCCAGTGCGGGTTGGTGGATGTCACATGTCTTCGAATTTTTGGTTCTAGGACATGCCGGTTTCCTCACGATGTTTTCCGTCACCGTTTTGAGAGCAGTGGTAATGAAATAAATTACACAAAGTAATGCGCCTGACAGGGTACGAGTTGACTAATCACTCTTAAAATTAGGTATACACCTATGTCAATGTGGCTTTTTGCACCCGCACTTGCCAGTTATTAAAACGAAAGCGCGAAATTTTACATGGTTCTTGCGTTACATGAATTAATACTAACTTAACTATTAGAGACAACTGACTACGATGGTTTAACCCAATTCTGATGACTGAAAAGGTACAATACATAAATCCTAAAGCAACCTTTTAACAGAAACAGCGACATTCATTGTTTATCCCGTGGAGTCTTCATTTGTTCTGAGGGTTTGTGGTCCACCGCAAAGGACAATTGAAGGAATACAGGTCGGTTTTATTCAGTAAAGGTCTGACATTCACTTCATCAAGAGCAGATGGAGTCATTAGATAATGTTCCACAGAAAAAAAATCAGCAAATCCGGCTTCACTCACAAGATTTGCACAGGAAAGTGGGTGAAGCCGCGGGAGACAGCAAGTAGGTTATAAGAACAAGTTTTCAATGAAAATATTTTTTTTATTTTTCAAGCTTCTTCTTTCTCTTTCAAGTCTGTACGTAAATTAATACTCATAGAGACCATTTCGAAAAGTTCACACACGATAGGGTTATTTATTTATTTATTTAAACTTCATGTACGGTAGTGGTACATAGGCGGACTTAATGCAACAAGGCACTCTCTACCAGTCAATCTTTGGGTTAAAAAAGACAACACTGTAGTAGGTCTGCACAATAAACAAATACATAATGCGCTTATTACCGAGTTCCTATGGCCATCTTCCAGTTCCATCCTCAGACTCTGGTTATCATCAAATCAAAGTACTCGTTAAGACGTATCATACGAGCTCAAACTCAATGGGGTTATATGTCGTTTAACTACTGAGTTCCTATGGCCATCTATTACACAACGCCGTCTAGGTCCAATCCAAGCAGAGCTTGTGTTATGAGTAGGTACTAGACAACTGATAAACATACTTATATATTTCTGAATACCTACATAGGCTACATACCTACATATTATAGATAAATTACACCCAGACACAGAATAAATGATCATGTAGGTACATCACACAAACATTTGTCCTAGGTTGGAATCGACCCACGACCTCCGACATAGCAGTCAGGGCCACTAACCACTAGAAAACAGGCCAGTCAAAATACAAAAAGATTTGATTACAGACAAATATCAGGACAGGTAAAATTGAGTCTATTACAAACTTCACTCGTATTTTCAAGGTACAAAGATTACCAACGTTGCTAAGCAACCCAGTTTGGAAACACAAAATCGCCATAAATACCAAGGCCATTAAATCTCTGCTTAATTTACATTTGGACCTCAAACTTTCTTTGACGTAACCACGACGGAACCTTGACCAACATTATATAGTTGTTCAGTTGTTGCACTAAACAATTATAGAACTAAATTGGTGACCAGTACTAGGATTTCATAAGCTTGGCTAGTTTTTAACCTATGTGTTCATGTGACCTCGGGTTGGAATTAGTTGAGAAACTTTGCGTCTTCTGGCAATCGTTTTTTTTTTTTGGAAGGTGTGCGTGTGGCTTTCGAACGTGGCATTAAAAATGCTGCAAGGATTGGCCAGCCTGCTTTTCCATCAATCTTTTTAGCTGTCGCAAGTCCAAAATCTTGTAACCGTAGGTATAAACGAGTAGTAGGCTAAGTTATTTTAAAATCGATTTCGACATTGTCTTTCTAAACTTCTCAAATAACATCTTTTTTTGGGGATGGACTTGCGGGCCGGTTACTTCTGGTGCAATCGCGCCCATACTGGCGCCACAAAAAGGGCCACGAGCCTCCGGGAGGAGGCGTCTTTACCTTCAGATTTAGTATGAGCTGCTTGTGGGCAGCCCCGGCCCACTCCAGTCTGGCGATTCCACAACCTCGCGGTTTATGACGACCTTGTCCTAAGCGCCTTCAGCTTCTAATTTTGATAATATAGAAGTTTTTGGTTGTGCGCGCATCTCGTAAAATGTACAAAATCGATGTAAATAACTTTTATACAGTGACGTGATATATTACTTAGGCTTTGTTTCATCGCAATCGGTTGAATAATATCGAAAGATATAACTACATTCATTGAATGTTCGGCGGTACGAAGCTCGCCGGGTCAGCTAATAAGTATATTAATAATATATTTGTTAATTTCTATGCATCTACAAAAATAATTTAATAATTTCTGAGACTGCCTGTACTATGTAGAGATGCACCTTTATGTTACCAAATTCATATGATCATCAGACGCTGTGCATCAATCGGCATTGTCTTATCCAGTCTTCCGAACACAGCTTTGCAACACATAAGTTCCAAGAACAAACCGATGAGACTAAAGTGTCCGTTCACCTGTCATTTACAATGGATTACCAAAGCACGATTCAGCAATGTCAGCCCCACTTACAGTTCGGCGACCTTCCAAACCTCTTGAAGCATGAGCGGTTTTCGCAGCTCATCTCAGAACAAAGATTGTACTGACATAAGTAGATTAAACACTAAATGTGGGTTAAGATGTCACCGACCGGACCTTAGAGGACAGTGATGTAATAAACCTAAAACACTACAGGACCGGACTCAGCAATAAAAACAACACGTTTTACTACCGCAGATAAATGCGCCAGATTGACGCAAAATCTGTCTACAAATATTTTTGTATCGTAATAAAAAAATGGTAATCAACAACAAAGATTTTACGAGCAACTAAAGTTCACGGCATTTGCATGGATATTACAATGTTCCTTGTTGAGTTAGGAATTTACTTTATAACTCAGAGTTTACCATAAGAATTTTGGTGGTAAAACCTTGTTTAACACAGATTTTATTTGGTGAACATCAGTTCAATTTTGCTTGACAAGATTGACGCATTTTCTGTTTTCTGGAGTCTTGAACATCTAGAATAGAATAGAATAGAATAAACTTTATTGTACACCAAAATAGTAACAATTTCACAGAAACTTAAACCTATGTGCACAGTGGCGGTCTTATCGCTGGTCATCTGTCCGAAATTTAATGAACACAATTACTCGTACCCGTCTAGGCGGCAGTACACGTATCTGTGCAATTAATTGCGGCCAGCTGCGCCCGGATAGAGCCCTGCTGACCTTTAAATCCATTTTCTTTGCGAAATATTGATTGATTCACATATAATGCTATGTTCACATTGAGGAATATTTATGTAAATGTAAATTTTATGTATAAATGTGTAAAAAATGTTTCTAAAGATCTAAACCGTTTCGTAGGAGTAGGGAAAAGTTGCGAAATTGCTAAATATTTTTGGTTAAATTAAAGTCATCAAAAAATCATCAGTTGATAATATTGTTCATGTACATATTTGTAATAAACATATATTTTTTTCAAACCTATTAACCTGGCCGTTCCCGAGGAGTAGACTTCAGAAAGTCACTGTTTTATGCCATTTTTCGGGCGCTTGGGCCTAATATTTTTGTTAGTTAAAATTAGTATATTTCTCAACGTGTAGGTAATTGGGAGCTCGACTTTATCTCGACACCTCATGAATGAACGTGTGACATAGACGGTAGCCGAATGCGGCCCTGTTTCAACTTTCTCTCTTACAGCATCACAGATTGCGCATGATTCTTGTTAACGCATTTGGCCACATCGTGCGCGGGCGCTAGCCGCGAGCGCTATGTACCGCGATCCGAACGAATTTTAAATAATTTTAATTAAAATAAAACAAATTAAAAATGCACAAGTGCGCCCCTGCGTGAGTGTAAAAGGATTGCAGTTTTTGAAATAATTTGTGTGAGTGACATAAATATAAAATGAAGTTTTAAAAGTGCTTAAAAGTTTTTGGACACATGTTATTATTTATTTCTGTTAGTTTCAGTTAGTTCTGAAAGGGATGACTTCGTATTGTGTTTAGAAAATAGTTTTCAAATTTTAATGTCAGTTTGTTAAGCCGAAACTTTTGAAGTTCATTGAATAAATAAATGAAATTGAATTTAAAACTACGCTGTGAAATATTGTAATGTTAGATTAAACATAGAATTCACTATTTTACTTTGAAAACTATTAAAATAAATTGATTAAGATGCTTTAATGACAGATTTTTAAAATACAATAAAAAATAATATTCCAGATAGTAACAGTTTTACCAAATAATGCCACAGACATAAACGCCAAAATGTTGGGGTTCAAAAGTTCGTCGGTACAGCTGGTGGTGATGCTGGCTTGGCTTCTGCGATATTATACCTTCGGTTCGATAGTATTATGGTGTATTTTTGCTTGCGGACTGAGTTTGGCAGTTGTCCTGGCCGTCACGACCTACGACCACGACTACTGGACGTCGAGGGGCGTGTTCTCACCGCCAGCGTGGCCCATCGTGGGCCATATCCTGTCCGTAGTGATGTTCAAGGAACAGGGTGGCATGTGCTTCAAGAGAATCTATGACACATATAAGGAGAAGAGGTTTTTAGGTAAGTGAAGTTTCATTTTATTTTGAAGTTAAAAGACAGTGTTTTTTATTAACTCAAAAGTTGACTGGTAGAGAAAGCCTTGTTGCATTAAGTCCGCCTATGTATCGTTAACTATGTGAATATAGGTATAAGGTATAAGCGAGATTAAAATAATAATAATCCACAACTATCACACAACGCCGTCTAGTCCCAAGCTAAGCAGAGCTTATGTTATGAGTACTAGACAACTGACAAACATACTTATATATTTCTAAATACATACATAATATAGATAAATTACACCCAGACACACAGAACAAATAATCATGCTTATCACACAAACATTTATCCTGGGTGGGAATCGAATCCACGACCTCCGGCATAGCAAACAGGGCCACTAACTAAGACCAACAGGCTAGTCACAAATCGAGCAAGTACGCTACCAATGTGAATGTTTGAATTCATATGTTCTTTTTTATACCTAGGATATTACTGATACTCCGTGCCTTAATTATAAAGCACGTCAACGTCTGGTTGAGTCCAATCTACAGCGTCTTGAGCACAGGCGAAGGGTAGCCAGCCTTTCGGTGTTTTATAGGATGCACTTTGGAGAGTGTGCGCAGGAATTACATGACTTGATTTCACCATCTCACTTCTACCATCGGACAAGCCGACGAACGGCGAGTATCCACCCTAATGTTGTTGAAACCTCTACGGTCCGGACCAAGCGTTTCGCCTCGTCGTTTATACCGCGTATATCGAGGGACTGGAACAATTTGCCTGCTGCGGTTTTTCCATCTGATTATAATTTAGGTGTCTTTAAGGCAAGAGTGAATAGGCTCTTAATAAACTAGTGCGCCTCACCATCAACGATTGCATCACTGCTTACCATCAGGCGGGATCGCAGTCAAGCACTAGTTTATACTAAAAAAAAAAAGACGGGTTGCACTCCGGGAGTGCCGGCAGAAGTGAAAACTTGATTATTAACGTTGAGCATGTTTGATATTTTGGAATGGTTAGGGAATAATTTTGCACCAATTGCTTTATCAGTATAAAAGTACTATCATTTATGTGGTAGAATACAATATTCATTTATTGCGCTATCGTACACAAACATGACAATTTATATTACATTAAAAATTTAACACTTTAAAACTATTACAATTATTTTACATTAAAAAGTTTATCTCTCCGAAAAACTACTGAGGTGTCAAGGGACACCCGGATGGAACGAAGTTCCGTTCTGGCTTGCTTTCTATAAGAGAGAGAAAGAGAGAAAGACAGAGAAACATGCGCACGCCGCACGGCTTACAATAGCTTACTATAGAAAAAGTGTCGTTACAACTTTTCGTGAGAATTTTTTCCGTCTAGCCAATACAATATAACTAAAAAATACTATCCTATTTTATGTACATTTTGACAGCGCTATTTCAACATCTTCGAAACCATGAAAACGACACTCATGACGAAAAAGTTGATAATTTCTGACATCCGCCATCTTGGATTTATATTTTGACAGTACCATCGGTTTCCACGCCCTCGAAAACCATGAAAATGACACCCATGACGGAAAATTTGATAATTTCTTGCAGCCACCATCTTGGATTTATATTTTGACAGTACCATCGGTTTCAACACCCTCGAAAACCACGAAAACGACACCCATGGCGAAAAAGTTGATAATTTCTTGCAGCCGCCATCTTGGATTTACATTTTGACAGTACCATCGGTTTCCACGCCCTCGAAAACGATGAAAACGACACCCATGACGGAAAATTTGATAATTTCTTGCAGCCACCATCTTGGATTTATATTTTGACAGTACTATCGGTTTCAATACCCTCGAAAACCATGAAAACGACACCCATGACGGAAAAGTTAACAATTTCTTGCAGCCGCCACCTTGGATTTACATTTTGACAGTACTATCGGTTTCAACACCCTCGAAAACCACGAAAACGACACCCATGACGAAAACGTTGATAATTTCTTGCAGCCGCCATCTTGGATTTACATTTTGACAGTACCATCGATTTCCACGCCCTCGAAAACCATGAAAACGACACCCATGACGAAAAATTTGATAATTTCTTGCAGCCGCCATCTTGGATTTACATTTTGACAGTACCACCGGTTTCCACGCCCTCGAAAACGATGAAAACGACACCCATGACGGAAAATTTGATAATTTCTTGCAGCCACCATCTTGGATTTATATTTTGACAGTACCATCGGTTTCAACACCCTCGAAAACCACGAAAACGACACCCATGGCGAAAAAGTTGATAATTTCTTGCAGCCGCCATCTTGGATTTACATTTTGACAGTACTATCGGTTTCAACACCCTCGAAAACCACGAAAACGACACCCATGACGAAAAAGTTGATAATTTCTTGCAGCCGCCATCTTGGATTTACATTTTGATAGTACTATCGGTTTCCACGCCCTCGAAAACCATGAAAACGACACCCATGACGGAAAATTTGATAATTTCTTGCAGCCACCATCTTGGATTTATATTTTGACAGTACCATCGGTTTCAACACCCTCGAAAACCACGAAAACGACACCCATGGCGAAAAAGTTGATAATTTCTTGCAGCCGCCATCTTGGATTTACATTTTGACAGTACCATCGGTTTCCACGCCCTCGAAAACCATGAAAACGACACCCATGACGGAAAATTTGATAATTTCTTGCAGCCCCCATCTTGGATTTATATTTTGACAGTACTATCGGTTTCAACACCCTCGAAAACCATGAAAACGACACCCATGACGGAAAAATTAATAATTACTTGCAGCCGCCATCTTGGATTTACATTTTGACAGTACCATCGGTTTCAACACCCTCGAAAACCACGAAAACGACACCCATGACGAAAAATTTGATAATTTCTTGCAGCCGCCATCTTGGATTTATATTTTGACAGTACCATCGGTTTCAACGCCCTCGAAAACCATGAAAACGACACCCATGACGAAAAAGTTGATAATTTCTAGCAGCCGCCATCTTGGATTTATATTTTGACAGTACCATCGGTTTCAACACCCTCGAAAACCATGAAAATGACACCCATGACGAAAAAGTTGATAATTTCTTGCAGCCGCCATCTTGGATTTACATTTTGACAGTACCATCGGTTTCAACACCCTCGAAAACCATGAAAAAGACACCCATGACGAAAAAGTTGATAATTTCTTGCAGCCGCCATCTTGGATTTATATTTTGACAGTACCATCGGTTTCAACACCCTCGAAAACCATGAAAACGACACCCATGATGAAAAAGTTGATAATTTCTTGCAGCCGCCATCTTGGATTTACATTTTGACAGTACCATCGGTTTCCACGCCCTCGAAAACCATGAAAACGACACCCATGACGGAAAATTTGATAATTTCTTGCAGCCGCCATCTTGGATTTACATTTTGACAGTACTATCGGTTTCAACACCCTCGAAAACCATGAAAACGACACCCATGACGAAAAATTTGATAATTTCTTGCAGCCGCCATCTTGGATTTATATTTTGACAGTACCATCGGTTTCAACACCCTCGAAAACCATGAAAACGACACCCATGACGAAAAAGTTGATAATTTCTTGCAGCCGCCATCTTGGATTTATATTTTGACAGTAAAAGTGTCGGTACAATTTTTCGTGAGAATTTTTTCCGTCTAGCCCCCTTTCACAACGCGCGATAAGGGATAGCTGTCTACTCTCCATCCGTCTTACGCTTTTTCGATCAGGTCACGTGTCCTGACGCGAGTTTAAGATTTTATACCCATTACAGAAAAAGTGCTCAACGCCGCTAAAGAAGTTTTCACTTCAAAAAACGTAAAGCCGTTGGTCCTGGTTGTTATTTGTAGATCTGTGACAGTCGTTAGTAGTCAGACGCAGAAAGGAGTATCGTGTTGCTCAAAAACTGGTGGTTAAGGTCTGATAAGCGGTAGCTCCGTATAAAAAACGGATATTTAGCCGCATCAAGTTTGGCTGGAAGCCGACCCAAAGCTAGTTGTGAACGTGCCCTCGTGGGGGCGATCGGCGGCGGAGACTTCTCGCGCCGGGCTTTGATTGAGGCCATGGTCCGGAGCGAGGAGGAGTGGCATTCGGTCGCCGACTTCTGCGAAGCAGTAATGCTCGCAAAGGAGGAGGCCGACCGCATTAGGCAACGGCGCTCTTGCCGCCGCCGGGATTCTGATCCCGATTTCCAGCCACCGTTGGCGTGGGCTTGCGGACAGTGAGCAATAGGTAGCTCGCTGTAACGACCATCCGGTAACTGTCCGGACCAAGCCCAAGGCGTCGATGGCGCGCGCTGTTCCCGCGTGCCTCAAGGAGTTGTCAGCAACAGCAGAGGCCCAGCCGGGTTGAAGCCTACTGGGGCCAGGGTTACGCGAAAGGGAACTCGAGCCCCGGTATGAAGGCTTGAAGGAACGGGGTGGGTTTTTTAGTCAGTAAGAGTCTGACACTACCCGATCCGCCCAAGAGCGGGGGCTGTCATTGGATGATTTTCCCCACCAAAAAAAAAGCTAGTTGTCAAAAGGCTACGGGAATAAATGATGACTAAGTATTCGGCAACGTAACGAGGAGTGAAGTCGGATTTCATTCAGTAGCTTAGCTTTTATTTCCTGTTTTTTTTCTTTTCTAGAAACAGTTATACACAACAAGGTGTATGCTACACAACAAGGGCTGGTTGAAAAAGTTAAGGTAGAATTACCTACTTGTCTATTTGACTGGCCTGTTGGTCTAGTGGTTAGTAGCCTGACTGCTATGCCGGAGGTCGTGGGTTCGATTCCCACCCAGGACAAATGTATGTGTGATGAGCACGATCATTTGTTCTGTGTCTGTGTGTAATTTATCTATAATATGTATGTACTTAAAAATATATAAGTATGTTTATCCGTTGTCTAGTACTCATAACACAAGCTCTGCTTAGCTTGAGACTAGACGGCGTTGTGTGATAGTTGTGGAATATGTAGAATGTGGAATGTCTCCATGTTTAAATTTAAATTACACTGCATACATGTGTACACACGCGAGCGCGTCGGTCTCCATACATTTTGTATAGAAACAAGACTTGTAGAGCTACACTTGATCCACACGTCGCCACGTGACTTCGTTCTAGCTTTACCGTGGCTCGTGGAAAGAGTTATTGGATGATTTCCCACTCCAAATACACATCGGCTTCATAAATACACACAATATATAATATTTTACCCACTATAAAACTAATATGGCGCTTAAGTGTCTCTCAGGACATATACCGACGATATTATTAGCAGTGCAGTGGTTGAATGTTTGTCTGCTGCGCTGCGTGACGCGGGTTCGACTCTGTATTACCCACAGATAGTTGGTTTATTTGTTAGTAAACGCAAATTATTCATATGTAATTTGTAGTATATTGTTGAAATGACCCGGAGAAGTATTCTATGATACCCGATAAAGTTAAAAAAAACATCTAGGTATTTTAACAGACGTATCATGAGCAGAAATGTGTACAATGCATAAACCTGCATAAAATCCAAGTGTGATTGTATAATCAAAGGGCAGTTTTAATTTTTTTGACTATCTGTCTGGCTGGGCCGATTTTGACGGGACTTTTACTGATAGTTGTTATAAGGAGTATCTTAGGCTACTTTTATTTAAAAAAAAGAATTAGTTTTCCGAAAAAAAAAAGAAATTTCTTAGAATTGTTGCACTAAGTATTTTACTAGTTTGACGCAGACAAAGTCGCGGGTATCAACTGGGTTTTTTTTTACTGTTAATAGGCTCGCGCTTGACCTATCCCACTTGATAGAAAGCGACGATGTGGTCAAGCACGTTTGCCTTTGAGTAACCTATTCACCTCCATCTTAGATCCCCAGCTTGTAGATTGGAGGATTTAATGAGTGCCACCTAAGGTACAACCGTTGGCACGAGCTTGCGGACGGCGGGCAATGGGTAGCGTATCGTTTCACGCGCGCCTTATGGAGTTGTCAGCTAACCGTCGGGGCCCAGCAGGGTCGAAGCCTGTATATGACACTATATCCCGCTCCGTCCAAGAGCGGGGAATGTCATTGGATGCTTTTTCCAAATAAAAAAAAAAGACGTGTGGCACTGCCGCGGTAAAGCTATTGCATAGCATTTTTTTATCAACTTATGCAATAGACCTCGCCAACAGCTGCTTAACCCCACCCATCCAAAACCAGACCTCGCCAACAGCTGCTTAACCCCACCCATCCAAAACTAGACCTCGCCAACAGCTGCTTAACCCCACCCATCCAAAACCAGACCTCGCTAACAGCTGCTTAACCCCATCCATCTAAAACCAGACCTCGCCAACAGCTGCTTAACCCCACCCATCCAAAACCAGACCTCGCCAACAGCTGCTTAACCTCTTCCATCCAAAACCAGACCTCGCCAACAACTGCTTAACCTCTTCCATCAAAAACCAGACCTCGCTAACAGCTGCTTAACCCCACCCATCCAAAACGCCGACAGCTGCTTTCACTCATTTGTTTTCTTATCGGTCACCACGCTCAAAAAACAAATGAGTGGGGGGTGTTAGGTTATTTTCGTTACGGAATTTCTGGATTCGGTCTCCACGCTCAAGGCCCGCGATAGAAGCTATGCAATAGCTTAAAAGATAGTCCCGGAAATTTACGTCTCGTCTCGTGTTCAGTAATTCAATCTATTGTCCCGGATTCCGAAAAATTTAATAATTAAAAAAATATAAAAATAAATGACACGGCTAGGCGGCAGGTAGCTAAGTAAAAGACTTTATGGAGATATTTATTTTGTTTTTTTTAATATTCTTGTCTGATTTTATTTACTTTATAAGATGGCACATCATCAATGTAGGATCAATGTAGGAACTTGTTGGTTGCCTACCTTAAAAGCAAAATTCTCAATTTTACATCTTTCATTTGGTGATTTTTTACCAAACTTATTATACCTGGTTTAGTAAAAGTATAAATTTAAAAAAATAAACAAATATAAAATTAGATATTCCGTAATTTAATATTATTGCTATTCTATTGTGTCTCACTGCAGGGCAAAGACGTCCCTTCCGTTCTTCCACTCTTTTCTGTCCTTAGCCACTTCTGGCCAATCTCTAAGATAGGAGTCCATATCGTCACGACATCTCCTTCTAGGCCTACACCGTGTCGCCGGCTCCTGTTGTTCGGTATCCGGTCAGTAGTTGCTTTCGTCCAATTTTGTTGCGACATGAGGCAGATGTGACCTAATTTATCTACACTTATATAATAAAGAGGTAAAGTTTGTTATTATTGTTACGCCATTAAACGTGAACACGCCATATCTCCGAGAAAATAAAGAGTAGCTCGTAATAATTAAAACGCATTGCTGTTCGAAAGGTCTAGAATGGTTGTGCTTAGTCAGACTTAGAAAAATCTCGAAACATCCACAAGGTACCTACAACTAGTGGGTAGGCATTTATCTAGGATAAAGGAAATGATACTCTCCGACGTTAACAATAGAGTCGAAATTCGCATGAAAGTGACTCTTATTACCACGAGTAATAAAAATGATTTATGACTTCGAGAAGCGATTCAATTGTTCTGGAATTCTGGATCGTTCGTGGGAAGTCGGTATCTAGAATTTTCTTGGCTCCGCATATAAATACGTGCCCCCGGCCGGAAGCGAGTCAGTTGTGATTTCGACTGCGATCAAGAGCGAACTACCCTAGTACTTGAAGTGATTTTATCTAACGACCTAAGCGATAGTGTAACGGTACTCTAGTGTTAATTGCGATTCGGATTATTGTTGACTGGACTAATTTGTTATTGTTTGTGGTGAATAAAGTTCTCTCGTCAGTAAATCGGCATTTGATTACCCACGTACGTAACAACTGGTGTCAGAAGTGAAATGCCATTAACACCGAGAGACGACGAACAGCGACCACGAACAAGAAGGCAAATGGAGATGGATGCTGCGCGTCATCGTATGGAGGAGGAAGATCAGGCTGGTATGGTAGCAACAGAAGCTGCTGAAGCGCCAACAGGACCATCCTCGGAATTGAACCTCGCTGCGGTGTTGGCCGCCATGCAAGCTAGTATGGAAGCTGTCCGCCGCGACCAGGAAGCCGCTCGCCGCGAACAAGAGGCCAACCAGCGTAAGCTTCAGGACCTAATCGCAGCGAACCAGGAAGAAGCTCGCCGCGAACAGGAAGCCGCTCGCCGCGATCAGGAGGCCAACCAGCGTAAGCTTCAGGACCTAATCGCAGCGAACCAGGAAGAAGCTCGCCGCGAACAGGAAGCCGCTCGCCGCGAACAGGAAGCCGCTCGCCGCGATCAGGAGGCTAAGCAGAACCTGATCCTCGATAAAATCGACCACGGCCTCGTCACGTTGGGCGAGAAGGTAAAGAATCTCACCTTGGAGGTCAAGGAGGTTTCCGCCCGAGCTGATAGCCTAGAAACAAGAATTGATGGCCACGAAGATCGCCTGCTGGACATCAACAAAAAAATCGTCAAGCTCGAAGCACGCGAACCCGTTGTTGTCGGCTCACCATCGCACACTCCTTGTGCATCCGCCGCAAAATTTGATGTGCCGCGTTTTGATGGCACGTCTTCCTGGACGGCATTTAAGTACCAATTCGAGACATTGGTCGAAACAAACCGCTGGGATGATAAGCAGTCTTTTGCGGCATTAACTTTGGCTCTACGAGGGGACGCCCTGCTGGTCCTAGAGAACCTCCCTGCGGACGGCAGGACATTGGAGCGTCTCATGGAGGGACTGGACACTCGCTATGGAGACAAGCACCTCGAGCACGTTTTCCGCGCGCAGCTTCGCGAGAGAACGCAGAGGTCGAACGAGAGCCTGCAGCAATGGGGAGTTGAGGTTGAACGGCTGGTCCGGCGTGCGTACAGGTCGATGACACCAGAGACGGTGGAAGTTAATCTGGTGCAAGCATTCATCGACGGTCTACGGGATCCTGAAGTCAGGGCTACGGTGCGACTCGGACACCACCAAACTCTAAAAAGTGCGATGGCTCACGCTCTGGAAGTAGAAGCCGTACGACAAGATTCACGTACGCATAGAGTTAGGGAAGTGGTGGTCTCGCCTTCAGCGCGACCACGTCACCGAGAAGTGGTGGCTTTTTCTCCAGCACAGTCCCGCTATATTCCAACGTGTTACGGGTGCAGAGAAAAAGGGCACATTCGCACCGATTGTCCTAAGAAAAAGAGGGAAAGTGTGGACTCCGGAACTCAAGTCAACGAGGAGCCGATAAAATTTAATGTCGCCAGGGCCACAGCCCCAACCATCACCATCAATCAAGTTCACAACGGAAATAGTTTGATCATCGAAGGAACGCTGAATCATCGTGCCTGCAATTTTACCGTTGACACCGGGGCGTCGCGAACCATTGTAAGGCCGGAGTTGCTGAAACGAACCATCTCATGGCAAAGAGAGTCTCCAACCTGCCGACTTCAGACAGCAACCGGCCAGTCAGTCTCCGTCCTCGGTGATACAGAAATTGAGTTCAAAATCGGTGATCAAGTGTATATCCATCCTGCGTTAATTGCGAATATTACCGACGACTGCATACTGGGTCTTGACTTCTTGCGGAATAACCGATGTATTTTAGATATCGACAGGGGAGTATTGAAATTCCCAGATCAAGAAGTCTTCCTGCGAGGAATTACCTCATGCAACCTTTATTGTTTAAAGGATACTACATTGGCTCCGAGAACAG
This sequence comes from Mythimna ferrago, assembly GCA_910589285.2. Taxonomy (NCBI): domain Eukaryota; kingdom Metazoa; phylum Arthropoda; class Insecta; order Lepidoptera; family Noctuidae; genus Mythimna; species Mythimna ferrago. The sequence continues at coordinate 3,944,454 of OU342689.1, forward strand.
AAACCTTAGTTGAAGTAAAATTCCCCAAGAAAATCAGGCAACGAAGATGTGTAATGGTTGAAGATATTGGCCGGCACCCGGAGCTCATCACTGCCAGAACATTAGTTATGACGAAAGGGAAATCCAAGGTAAGGATTGTGAACCTTGGGAAAGAAGAGTTCCAACTGAAGAAAAACAGTGTTGTTGGGAGATGTGAAGAAGTTCAGTATCTCCGTCAAATCAATACATCTCCAGCAAAGCAAAACACGACAAAAGTTGAAACGGATCACATCCAGCAACTTCTGGAAAATTCTAAGAGCAATTTATCGCCTTCGGAATTGCAGCAAGCCAGGGAATTTCTGCTACGGTTTCGAGATATCTTTGCAACGGGAAAAGACTGCGGCAGAACAGGTCTCGTCAAGCATGAGATAGATACAGGTGATGCGAGACCAATTAAACAGAGACCGCGCCGCATACCCTGGGCTAAGGAATCTGAGGTAGCAGAAATGGTAAAGGACATGGCTGATAACGGAATAATTGAGCCTTCTACGAGTCCATGGTCTTCTCCAGTCGTTCTGGTGAAGAAGAAGGACGGCAGCACCAGATTCTGTGTGGACTACAGAATGCTGAATAATGTAACAAAGAAGGACAGTTATCCCTTACCAAGGATAGACGATACGCTGGATATGCTCAGTGGCATGAAGTGGTTTTCGACCATTGATTTGAAAAGTGGCTACTGGCAAGTGGAAATCAGCGAGAAAGATAAAGAAAAGACAGCGTTCAGTACGGGTATTGGCAGCGGCCTGTGGCAATTTAACGTCATGCCTTTTGGGTTATGCAACGCTCCAGCGACGTTTGAACGCCTCATGGAGAGAGTCATGGTGGGCCTTCTTGGTGACGTCTGTCTGGTATATTTGGATGACGTCATTATAATGGGTCGCACTTTTAAGGAAAACCTGAGGAATATGGAGAAAGTGTTCACCAGGATACGAGGGGCTAACCTAAAACTAAGCCCAAAGAAGTGCGCCCTGTTCAAGAAGGAGGTCAGCTACCTAGGACATGTTATTTCCGCTGACGGGGTGAGAACCGACCCTGAGAAGATAAAGGCAGTCCAACAGTGGCCGGTTCCAAAGAACAAAACGGAAGTACGTGCATTTCTAGGGTTGTGCACATACTACAGGCGGTTTGTCAAGAATTTTTCGGACATTGCAAAACCTCTACATCAGCTGACTGAGGATAAACGAGATTTTATCTGGAACGACGACTGTGAGTCAGCATTCAACGAGCTAAAAGAACGGTTATGTGAAGCGCCTATACTGGGGTATCCGAGCAGAGACGGAAGATTTCTCGTTGATACCGATGCCAGCAACACGGGAATTGGTGGAGTGTTGTCACAAGTGCAGGGCGACAGACAGGTCGTAATCGCTTACTTCAGTAAGGCACTTTCAAAGCCAGAAAGGAACTACTGCGTGACTCGACGAGAACTGCTGGCTGTGGTAAAAACCTTGCAGCATTTCCACAAGTACCTCATAGGAAGACAATTTACATTGAGGACTGATCACGCTGCATTGAAATGGCTTCTACAATTTAAGAACCCTGAGGGCCAAGTTGCAAGATGGCTCGAGCAGCTGCAGGAGTTTAACTTTGTGACGGAACATCGTAGTGGAAAAGGGCATAACAATGCTGACGCCCTGTCGCGACGTCCATGTAATGATGACTGCAGACACTGCCAGCAGAATGAAGCCCGAGAACGCGTTAATTTAATTAGGGCTGAAGGCGACTTCAAGAAGTCCCAGGAAGAAGATGACGATATTCGACCTATACTGGACTGGAAGCGTAGCGGAACTAGGCCCCAGTGGAGTGAAGTATCGTCACACAGTCCCGTAACTAAGAGCTACTGGGCACAGTGGGACAGTTTAGTCCTAGAAAATGATGTGCTTTGTAGGAAATGGGAATCGAACGATGGCAAAGAGGTGACCACACAAGTGATAGTACCACGATGTGAAGTAGTCCCCCTGCTACAGGAAATACACGATGGTGCTTCTGGAGGACACCTGGGCATCAAGAAAACTCTACTGAAAGTGAGACAGCGGTATTACTGGCTCAATTGTAGAGATGACATAGAGCAATGGTGTCGGAAATGTACAGCATGCGCATCTGTGAAAGGACCACAGACTAGGAGCAGGGGCAGGCTTCAGCTGTACAATGTGGGAGCCCCATGGGAACGCATCGCTATCGACGTCGCTGGACCTTTTCCAGTTACAAATGACGGAAACAAGTACATAGTGGTGATCCAGGACTATTTCACAAAGTGGCCCGAAGTCTTCGCCATACCCAATCAGGAAGCGACGACAGTGGCGAAGAAGGTGGTCGAAGAAGTAGTATGTCGGTATGGCGCACCTTTGGAAATCCATTCCGATCAAGGCCGTAACTTCGAATCTGCGCTGTTCCAGGAAATGTGTACTCTTCTGGGAATTTATAAGACACGCACAACACCTGCGCATCCTCAGTCGGACGGAATGGTGGAAAGGTTTAACCAAACCCTGGAGAATCACCTGGCTAAGGTTGTCGATGACCATCAGAAGGACTGGGACCGGTATATTCCACTATTTCTGATGTCTTACCGATCGGCAGTGCATGATAGCACGGGACATACCCCAGCAAGAGTGAATTTCGGCAGGGAGATGAGACTTCCAGTCGATGCCATAACTGGCGTGCCACCTGACAAGACTAAGCCAGTTACGGACTACGTAAGTGACCTTCAAGATCAATTGGACGAAGTGCATAAACGAGTTCGTGAGAATAGCATGAACACCAGCGTAAAAATGAAAACTAGATACGACCGTAATGCCAATGCCAAGGGATTTGAGGAAGGTACACTGGTCTGGCTCCACAACCCGCTTCGACGGAAAGGGAAGTCGCCGAAACTCCAAGCTCGATGGGAGGGGCCTTACACCGTGTTAAAAAGGATTAATGACGTGACCTACCGCATCAAGAAAGGACTAAGAGGGAAACCCAAGGTTGTCCATGTGGATAGATTGGCGCCGTATCACGGATCTAATAATGCTCGGGACGAGCATGACTAAGAGGGGGGCACTGTTACGCCATTAAACGTGAACACGCCATATCTCCGAGAAAATAAAGAGTAGCTCGTAATAATTAAAACGCATTGCTGTTCGAAAGGTCTAGAATGGTTGTGCTTAGTCAGACTTAGAAAAATCTCGAAACATCCACAAGGTACCTACAACTAGTGGGTAGGCATTTATCTAGGATAAAGGAAATGATACTCTCCGACGTTAACAATAGAGTCGAAATTCGCATGAAAGTGACTCTTATTACCACGAGTAATAAAAATGATTTATGACTTCGAGAAGCGATTCAATTGTTCTGGAATTCTGGATCGTTCGTGGGAAGTCGGTATCTAGAATTTTCTTGGCTCCGCATATAAATACGTGCCCCCGGCCGGAAGCGAGTCAGTTGTGATTTCGACTGCGATCAAGAGCGAACTACCCTAGTACTTGAAGTGATTTTATCTAACGACCTAAGCGATAGTGTAACGGTACTCTAGTGTTAATTGCGATTCGGATTATTGTTGACTGGACTAATTTGTTATTGTTTGTGGTGAATAAAGTTCTCTCGTCAGTAAATCGGCATTTGATTACCCACGTACGTAACATTATGTTTTTTGTTTGTAGGAGGTAATCTCTGGAAGTACTGGTCCGATTGCTAAAATTTTTTCACCGACAGAAAGTGGTTTTATTTCTGAGTGACATAGGCTATATTTATGTACGCGGGCGACGCCGCGGACAAAAGCTAGTAATATTATAAAGAGGCGAAGTTTTTTTTTTTTGTGGGCGGTAATCTCTGAAAGTACTGGTCTGATTGCTAAAATTTTTTCACTGATAGAAAGCTGCTTTATTCCTGAGTGACATAGGCTACAAAAGCTAGTAATATTATAAAGAGGCAAAGTTTTTTTTGTTTGTTTGTAGGAGGTAATCTCTGGAAGTACTGCTAACAGCTAGTGATAAATAATCTAGCCAAAACGTGGCCGTCCAGTAGTGGTCGGTGGGCAGTCACCGGCCCCACAAGTAACTCCGGTTATACCGCATGTGCAACATGGATGAACGAGCAGGCCGCGGTTACTAGGCCGCGACCAATTATTCAATAAATCAGTGGCCTTTACATCATAATGCGTAATATATTTAACAGATTTTTTTGGATACTTCATTGGTTAAATGGTTGGGAGTGTAGCAGTTGTGCTTGGGGTTCTAGGTTCGAATAATTATTCAATCAATCAATGGCCTATAAATCAATTTGTGTAATTGTTAATTAATATTTTAATTGTTATTTTAAGATTAAGTAGTTTCTATAATTGTTATTTCTTTGTGTGTACTGATGTGCCAAATAAACGTGTTTTCTTTCTTTCTAATGTATTTAGCAGATTTTATGGATACCTCGTTGGTCAAGTGGTTAGGAGTGCAGCACCTGAGCAGGGGATTCTAGGTTCGATATATTCTCTTCGATATAGTCTCATGGCAACTGGTTGGCTCCTATCCCATAACAGGAGAGATATTTATGTAGTCGAATCCTTGTAAAAAAACTATCTATGAAAATGATCATCACTAATAGTGCGTCCAGCCCCCCTAGCCAAGTTACCGTATCGTGTCGAATTCCGTTCTCCAATCGGTAACGCTTCGGTGTTTCAGCAATTGTAGAAACCGATAAGTGGGTTGACATGGAGTGAGCAATGTTGACGCGCCTGAGTCGGCCGCTCGTTCTACAATGTAGCGTTTGTTTAACAAAGGATGTAGCGTTAAACGTTGTAGAAATTCATTCTATCATTTTGAACGATGTGAACTTGGCTACGAATTGTCTATTCTTTCGTTCTGACCACGCGACTTTACGTTGGGATGACATCATTCCCATACATTTTATCACTTTTCGACAACGTTAACGAATGCAGAATAACAACTTGGCTAAGCGTGCAGATCTGGCGAATGCGCCGCTCGCGTTCGTATGAAGCGCACGCGGCGCGACGCAGGGGCTTCGTACGACGACCCGTGCGCGAAATGCTCGCGCGCCGTTCGCAAGCAGCTCGCGAGCGCCGGGGCGCAATCGCCAGCACCCCTAGCCAGGTTGCTAATCTGCAATAGTTAACGCTTGTAGAAAGCTTCAAATGTACGCGAATGACGTCATCTTAACGCTCAGTCACGTGGTCAGAACAAAAGAATTGGCGGCAAGGTAAACTCGAAGCGTTCGACGCAAGCGAAATGTTAGTAACTTGGCTAGGGGGGCAGGTCTGAAAACACCAATATTTAGGTATTCACGTAGATATTGTACGTTTAAACCTAGTTCTAGCCGATGATAAATAGGATACACCTAAGTTTAACCACGGGTGTGCGGCTTTAACTAGTTCTAGCTGCTATGATTAAGGCTACACCTAATTCTAATCGAAGATAAGTTGGATACATCTAAGTTTAACCGCGCTTGGCCCGCTGCAGTTGTAACTGGCTAAACCTAGGTGTAGCCGCTCTTCGGCTTTAGCCGTAACATATAGATAAAACTCTCTTTTAGGAAAATCCAGGTGTAATATTATGTAATGTTATGTACACCTTTATTTTACTGACACTGGTTCCCTTGCAGCCTGAACGTGTATAATATAGCATTAGAGCCGATTCATACCGAAATGGTAGCGGCCGGCAGCGAGGCAGCGACCACTTTCATCATCATCATCATCATCATATTATCAGCCGAAAGACGTCCACTGTTGGACATAGGCCTCCCCTAAGCGTCGCCACAGCGACCGGTCCTGTGCGTCACGCATCCATCGGATTTCCGCGACCCTGACTAGGTCATCGGTCCACCTTGTTAGAGGCCTTCAAACTGCGTCTTCCAGTACGTGTTCGCCACTCCAGAACCTCTCGTCCCCATCGACCATCTATCTGTTCTGCGTGCAATGTGACCTGCCCATTGCCACTTAACTTGCGACCACTTTCAGTGTGAAAATAATTTTAAACTTTAGTTACGTTTGCATCCATAAAAGATCGGTATTACGTGAAAGTAATTAGGACTTGTTTATCGGACCATTTTTCAATTTCGGAATTGGATTTAATATTATTAAACGAGTCAGTTCCGGAATACCGGAGTTCGAGGCTCCCTGTAAAACCTTTATACAAAATGGTAAATTATATTGATTAATTGATTTTACCAAAATGAAAGGCTTTATTTTGTTGTAGGAAAAATAAAACTGAAATAGCTAGACAGAACTATAATTATAATAAGAAATTAAACTGTTTCATCTACGACTTTTATTGGTTGTTAAATCTAAAGAAAGTCAGTGCGTTTAAACTGTTGTCCTTTAGAGAACTTCTTACGCGATTACAAACATACATATAAGAAACTGCCAAAAATGCGCCGTCAGCTTCGATAGCATTAGGCGGTATTGATTTTAAATATTGAAAGCAAGTTACCAACATAGCACGAAGAATCGCAAAACTTATGTGGCAATGGGCAGGGCACATTGCTCGCAGAACAGATGGCCGTTAGGACCGAAAGGTTCTGGAATGGCGACCACGTACCGGATGACGTAGCGTTGGAAGGCCTCATACAAGGTGGACCTATAACCTGGTTAGGGTTGCAGGAATCCGATGGATGCGAGACGCGGACCGTTCATTGTGGCGACACTTGGGGGAGACTTATTATGTCCGATAGTGGACGTCTTTCGGCTGAAATGATGATGATGATTGATGATTGATTTTATTTTTATCGCCGGCCGCCATTTTCGAAAACAGCCATTTTCACACTTAACAAAGTTTCCGAATCAAAACTGTTTGTTTTCCTCTTAATTAAGTAAGTACATGACAAAACAATATATTTTAAAAATTTTATCGATATCGAAATTTCAATTTCGTTCACACCAATTCCGATATTAAAAACGTTACTGAAATATTTTGTAATTCCAGAATTTTGTTAAGACCGGAATTTCGCCCTAGTTGCAATGGAGGATGGAGTTCCAAAAAGGGCGCGCGGACGCAAGGGTCTTGTATCCGCGATTGTTCACTGACGCTTTTTCTTTTTTTCCCATATTGATTTCTTTCTCCTTCTACACAAATTAATGCTATAATATCCATTTCCATTCCAAAAATACAAGTTTCCTTGCCGAAAATATAAACTAAACTAGTCAAGAGGAGACTAGGCGTGTCTTCCCGTCCGATTACAATTTAGGTGGCTTCAAGGTTAGAGAGAATAGGCTCTTGATAAATTAGTCCGCTTCACCATCAACGATTGTATCACTGCTTACCGTCACGTGGTATCGCAGTCAAGCACTAGATTATATTAATTAATAAAAAAGAAAAAATAGGCCAAGTGCGAGTCGAATTCGCACACGAAGGGTACCGTACGTAAACGGCAAAAAAATCGCGTTTGTTGCATGGGAGCACCATTTAAACATTTTATTCTGTTTTTAGTACCTATTTGTTGCTATAGCGGCAATAGACATACGGCATCTGTGAAAATTTCAACTGATTTTAGCTATCACGGTTCATGAGATACAACCAGGTGACAGAAGAGTCTTACCCCCGATTTCTGATTTAAGCATTTGAAGTTGAGTATTTCTCAAACTCTACTTTAGCCTTAAAACCTGTCAAAATTTGACTCATAAGTATGGTTTGAGACGTTCTTAAATCAAAATATTCAAATTTCTTTCTATTCAAATTCAAACCCGCCGTTAGTAATAGGGTCCCGTTGGGTACGGAACCCTAAAGGGCCTATTATACTACGCGTTATTCAGACCGTTTTAGTCTATGGTTCGATGCATCTAGTCTATGGGTCGACATATCGCGTAATGTAATAAGGGTCAGACTGTCTTAGTCGGGAAGAAAAATAAGACGAGTCTGAATATCGCGTGCGATATTCAGACTTGTACTATTTTTTATTCATGAAAAGACAGTCTAACCCCTATTACACTGCGCGATACGTCGAACCATAGACAAAACGAGTCTTAATAACGCGTAGTGTAATAGATCCTTTAAGAAGCGTGTTATATCGGGAGACCGACCGCAGTCTGCCGCTCCAATGTAAGGGCCTGTCCGCACAGCGGTATTTCACCGCGCGGTTTTTTTTTTTCGTTATTCTGTAACACATTGAATCTTATGGAAATTTCCGCACATGCGATAAAAAAAAAGCGCGATAAAAAAATCTGTGATTTCTTGCCGATTTGACGCGGTGCGGTGTGGAAATAAATCCACGCGAATATTTTCCGCGCGGTGAAATATCGCTGTGCGTACAGGCCCTAAATCGACCATTAATATTATTGCATGACATTCTAGGGCAAATTCAAGAATTGCGAAAGTGAATAGTAATTCTTTTTTGTTTTTAATTTATGATTTGAGGTAACAAAAGAACGTTCGGTCGTTGATGGAGCTTGTTATACATCGTACTTTCTAGACAAGACACATACATATTTATTTTTTCATTAAAAATTTTATACACCCAAAAGTATCAAGGCGCACTTAATGCCTTAGGCATTTTCTACCAGCCAACTTTTGGGTGATGCAGAGAAAAATAGTGGTAGACGCAATAAAAGTAAGGAAAAAGGCTCAGCTCAGCTAAGCCGTTCCTGCCAGTGCTGACCGAGGCGAGGTAAATGAAGCGATTCTATTGGTTCTCTACAAACACATCCCTCGCTACGCATCCTCGCACATCTCTGGTAGAAACGCAGCCTTACGGTTATCAAAGATCTCCAAATGACAACCGGGACCAACGGTTGTACGTGCTTTCCAAGGCATGGGACGTCAGTAATGTCCTAAATAAACTTAGCAAAGAAAGGTGTACAGTACCTTATTAGGTACTCACAGTTCACCAGTTATATTTTGTCTATAGGTTATAACCACAGACCAGATGAAAGAGGTTAGAATGGCCTTGTGGGCGGGGTGTGCCACAAAGTAGGGCAATGCTCATAGTTCAACTACCAATAGCAATCTAAGTGTGCGTGGTCTGTTAGTTGCGTAACGCGCGTTCGTATTGGTTTATTGGCTGTAGTGGAGTTAAAAGGTGGGAGACAAGCGGCGACACTCGTTGTAGTACAAATCGGAATGTAGGTATTTCGTTTCTAACCTCTTCTTGTCTGTAGTTTCAACCGATTTGAGATGTCGTGTCTGTGAGCGGTGTCTACGTGTGCGTTGCTCGAACACGCTTTGTATGTAGATTGACTTCTGTACCTATCCCTTTTGTGCTAATAGTCTCTGACCGCAAACAATAGCCAAGCAATCAAAGCTAATCAACTATTCTTCATTTATACGATTCCAGGCTGCCACCAGTTCTACCAGCGCACGCTCGTAGTTCGGGACCCCGAGCTGATCAAGCGAATGTGCGTGAACGACTTCCAGCACTTCACGGACCGAGGGTTCTTCTTCAACAAGGACGTGGACCCCCTGGCGGGTTCCGTGCTGTTCTTGAGGGGCAACGAGTGGAAGCGGCTGAGGGCCAAGATATCGCCGATTTTCTCGTAAGTACCGTAATTAACTAACTTACATGATATTGTAGTGTAGCTCAGCTTACGGTAGGCTTCGTATTGGGATCTATCTACACCTCTAAATTTTGATCGCTTTAATCCCGTGGAGGATCGATTCGGTACATGAAACATTAATCGATTTGTAACGATAAAATTAAAAAATAAAGTACCATTTTTTTAAAACTCGTATTAATTTACGCATGTACGAAATTAATTTCTTTAAGAAAATATCAGCTGAGCGAGTTCAATGACCTGTAGGTAGTTAGTACCCAACGCCGACTACTACGTCTCGTCGTATGAAATCGATAGTGTTTCATGTACCGGATCGATCCTCCACGGGATTAAAACGATCAAAATTTAGCGGTGTATAAGGAAAAGACACGGCACGGCACCCTTCTATATTTTTCTTTGCTCGCAATATAACATTTCATTATAAAAGTCACTTCAACACTGAAAAACAACACACTTCTTCTCCTTTTTACGATAAATAGTAGAGGTCAGTGCTTTCTCCAAATTTTGAAACCTATTCTAGACATGCAACCGATGAGGCGGTATTTAGACCCGAGCCGTAGCGAGGGTCTTAAGAGAGCCGAGAACGGTAATTATTAATTACTCACGTGTATCATACGACGTTTTTCAATACACTTGTGAAGAAAATAACTATAAAACTAGTAAACTTTTGTGGCGGTAAAAATCTGTTTTCATATGCGCGCCCATATTTTTTTTTATTTACCTTTCAATACACTCACTGAAATCAACGGAGGATGAGGCGACTCGTGGGGGACGACCTGCGCCCATCCTGATACGACAAATGTATTATAATTATGGCTGGGGAGAGGTTGAATAATAAGGTTTTAACTACATTATAGCACTAGTGCGTAATGGTAATCAAAATGTCACAGTTTGGTAACAAGGGCCATTATGTACCTAAGTGAAGTGCAATAAGAGTCACTTTCTGAGCAAGTGTATTGAAAATGTAATATAATTATGACCGAGGAGAGGTTGAACAATAAGGTTTTAACTACATTATAGCACTAGTGCGTAATGGTAATCAAAATGTCACAGTTTGGTAACCAGGGCCATTATGTACCTAAGTGCAGTGCAAAAAGAGTCACTTTCTGAGCAAGTGTATTGAAAAATCCTTTTACTAAAAGTAAATTTTACAAACCTGTCCGTTAGCTATATATAAAAGAACAACTCATGCGATCTCCTTTCGATATCACAATATGATACTTGGTCGATGGGGATGAAAGGGTGAAGTAGCGAACATATACTGGAAGATCGTCTTCGATCGATGATCTGGTGAGGGTCGTGGGAACCCGATGGGTGCGAGACGCACAGGGCCGTTCGTTATGGCGACACTTTGAGGAGGCCTATGTCCAACAGTGGAAGTCTTTCGATCGTCGTCGTCGTCATGGTCGTCGTTGGTTTCGTCTTTCGTCTTTCGTTTTTCGTCTTTCGTCTTTCGATGGTGATGATGGTGATGATGAACGGCCTATGCCAATAAATAATCATTTATTGGCACAGGCCGTTAGCACAGGAATGACGCAACATGGATATTTTATTTTATTTATGAGTTCGAAACTAGTGTTTACTCGTAATGTCAATAGCAGAAGTGTGAATCATAATGCATCAAACACATATGACGCCCACATTTAATTTTCCGCGTGCCGCTGAGACATAATCATTTATTTAACAAAATAAGCATAAATATTTACAATCAATAGGGATATCAGTTATGAATTAAAAAAAATTTATGGGTATGTACCATAATAATATTAAAAAAACTGGGCAAGTGCGAGTCGGACTCGCGCACTGAGGGTTCCGTGCTAACTACAATTCCCGAATGGACTTTCGAAGACGAACCAACAAGAGTATGTCAGGATCAACAGAATTAGACAAGCTACGACCGTTTCTTTTCGATTATCTTGCGTCGAATGCCTCGAGTCGGCCATGCCTCCGATTGCTTGGTTCTTACGTCATCTTGGTCAGTTACGTGGGTCAGAACAAAGTAATCGGAGGCGTGTCCGACTTATTCCAAACCCCCAGTCACGTGGTCAGAACAAAGTAATCGGAGGCGTGTCCGACTTATTCCAAACCCCCAGTCACGTGGTCAGAACAAAGTAATCGGAGGCGTGTCCGACTCACTACAAACCCCCAGTCACGTGGTCAGAACAAAGGAATCGGAGGCGTGTCCGACTCACTCCAAACACCCAGTCTCGTGGTCAGAACAAAGGAATCGGAGGCGTGGCTTTTTTTTTGGTGGGGAAAATCATTCAATGACAACCCCCGCTCTTGGGCGGAGCGGGAGATAGTGTCAGACTCTTACTGACTAAAAAACCCACCCCGTTCCTTCAAGCCCGGGGCCAACTCGAGGCGTTCGACGCAAGAGAATCGAAACGAAACGGTTGTAACTTGGCTATGGGGGCAGAGCAGGTAGCGCTCTATCTGGGTTTTGCGATTTTAGTAACATATTGTTTTTTTCATTTTCAGGCCAAACAAACTCCGAGGAATGTTCCCGCTCATAGAAAATACGGCAGCAGAATTCGTCACAAGAGTCCAAGATTTGCTGTCACAGCCTAAAAATGTGTCCAACCAAAATGGAACCTTAAAAGCAGAAGATCAATCGAATGGTATATGCCCCAGTGCTACTGTGGTGAATTCGGAGAAGCTTGTGGGCGGTTACACTGCCGACGCCATAGTGCCCTGTGCTTTTGGACTGAAGAGTAGGGTCATGTACAATGATGATGATCCATTTGCTGTGGCGTTGCATGCATTCTATGAAATGTCGCTGTATAATATTTTTGAGAAGTAAGTTCAAGGTTTAGTTATCGTTTTTTTTTTTGATTCAACCGCCAAACTAGAATGGAACTGGGCAGGTTACATTTGCAGCGTTGGAAGGCCTCCAACATGAGCGATGACCTGGTCAGGGTCGCGGGAATCCGATGGATGCGTGACGCACAGGACCGGTCGTTGTGGCAACGCTTGTGGGAGGCCTATGGCCTATGTCTAACAGTGGACGTTTTTCGGCTGATATGATGATGATTAGGTGACATCTGCCGCATGTCGCAATAAAATCGGGCGAAAGCAATTACTGACTGGATACCGAACAGCAGGAGCTGGCGACGCGGTAGGCCTAGAAGGAGATGGCGTGACGATTTGGATTGGCCAGAACTCCAGAAGTGGCTAAGGACAGAAAAGAGTGTATAAAAAATGAGTGTAAAAGAGTGTCTATAGTGGGACACAACAGGCTCATAATAATTCTTTTTTTTTTAAGTGGGTAATCTTCCAATGACTACTCTTGCTCTAGGGTGGAGCGAGAGAGCGTGTCAGACTTTTTCTGACTAAAACCAGAACTTGTGTCAGAGGCCTTCCATAACGTGTTAAAATATCAAGCGTGCGTCGCGTGCGAGCGAGAAAGAGGGATGGTTTTATACCCTAGGACAAACCGGAGGGGTGCTTTATACCCTATGTAGCTTCATCTAGCGTTGCAAGGCGTCCGGATAACGCCGGATCCGGTCAAGCTTTTTAGTTGCGTGTCCGGCCAAATTAGGCGGAGTCAGGCCCTGTCCGGATTTTATTAGGCTTTTTAAATGTGACCATTTTGTTTAGAATTAAATTGTCGTTTAAATTCTGCCTTGTCTCGCTAGCACAAGCAGAGCGGACATGCAATTAGTCTAGCAATTATATCACTTAATTTTATTGTTTTGTTCATTAGAATTTAAAAAGATTTTACGAATTCTATTGTTATTAAAAAGTCTTGTTAGACTTAAAAAAAAAACATTCGGCCTTTTTGATTAATGTCCGGCTATAGGATAGTGTCTCTATCCCACAGTTCAATATAGGTTGTTAGATGGATCGTGTTAAGAGCTCATGATAAGACCTTAGTTGCCCTTTGTGTTCCAGAGATACGGTAACTCTTTCTAACTATCCCACAACCCAGGTATATACACCGTTAAATTTTAATCGTTTTAATCCCGTTGAGGGTCGATCCGGTACATGAAACACTGTTTATTTGTAAAGATAAAATTAAAAAACAAAGTACCATTTTTTCAAAACTCGTATTAATTTACGCATGTACGAAATTAATTTCTTTAAGAAAACGTCAGCTGAGCGAGTTCAATGACCTGTAGTTAATAGTCGGCGTTGCGTACAAACTACCCACAGGTCTAAAAAATGTTTGGTACAAATTGGGTACCATTAAAAAATGTTTGTTTACCTTCATTGTTACAAAAATGATTTTCCTTTAATAAATTCAATCAGAGAAAGACAAGAAGGATTTTCTTGAATTACTCATTCCCGGAAAACAAAGGACGATTTATGTATTTCATTTCAGATGGAAAATTGTATATTAATTACAAATTTTCTCGAAGAAAACCCCAGATCGATTGCAAAAGTAGGTTAATAAGCTTTTGTAGAGTTGACGGAATGACGTTTGGCAAAACAGAATCAGCAGCGCCCTATTAACACTTTTGCGTGAGCAATGTCTTGAAACGTCGGGTTGATATAATTATGAAATGGCACAAAATTATAAGACGGCTTTTAGATTAAGGCCCAAGCGCCCGAAAAGTGCTTTTAAACATTGAGTTACTAGAACCTACTCCTCGATAACGGCCAGGTTAATAAGTTTGAAAAAAATATATGTTTATTATAGATTCATGAACAACATTATCAACATTAAATTTTTTCGTGAGATTAATTAATCGTAAAAAAAGTATTAATAATTTGTCTAAAAAAAATATTACATACAACAACATTACATTCGCAATTTTTCCCTACTCCTTCGAAACGGCTTGGATCTTTAGAAACGTTTTACATATAAAAATTGGTAGTTAAATATTCTTCAAAGTGAATATAGCATATGTAAATCAATCAATATTTCGCAAAGAAAATTGATTTAAAAGTCAGCGGGGCTCTGTCCGGGCGCAGCTGGCCGCAAACAAATGCACAGATAGTCGTACTGTCGCCTAGATGGGTACGAGAGTGGTGACCATTTAATTTCGGTCAGATGGTTCAAGGGACTATAAGCCTTAACATAATTTATTTCAATAGAACTTCTTTAGACGTGTATTTTTTTATGGACCAAGTTCTATAGTGCATCAATTCGTACTTATCGCCACAACCTACTTGATTCTCATTGGGTATATTATTAAGTAGGTAGCCTAAAAAAATGAGCAGTCTCAAATCGTCATGTTGCTATAATTATAACAAGATTTTAATGAAAATCATTTTTTCATAGCAAGCTTTTATAGCTTTTTTTAACGTTCAATTTAGATATTTTTGATTTTGTATGAAACTCTGATGAACTAAATAATGATAAATTTATAAAAGTCATAAAACAAAAGTTTTTGTTTAAGATGTTAGTAACATAGTCCTTTTTTTATGGTGGGAAAAAATCATGCATTGACATCCCCCGCTCTTGGGCGGAGCAGGAGATAGTGTCAGACTCTTACTGACTAAAAGACCCACCCCGTTCCTTCTAGCCTTCATACCGGGGCTCGAGCGCCCTTTCGGATAACCCTGGCCCCAGTAGGCTTCGACCCGGCTGGGTCCCTGCTGTTGCTGACAACTCCTTGAGGCGCGCGGGAACAGTGCGCGCCGTCGACGACTTGGGCTTGGTCCGGACAGTTACCGGACGGCCGGACAGTGAGCTACCCATTGCTCACTGTCCGCAAGCCCGTGTCTACGTTGGCCGGAAATCGGGATCAGAATCCCGGCGACGGCGGCGGCGATAACGCCGTTGCCTGATGCGTTCGGCCTCCTCCTTTGCGAGCATTACTGCTTCGCAGAAGTCGGCGACCGCCTGCCAGTCCTCCTCGCTCCGGACCATGGCCTCAACCAAGGCCCGGCGAGAGAGGTCTCCGCCGCCGATCGCCCCCACGAGGGCACGGCGATGCTCCGCCCAAGCAGGGCACACCTCGACTGTGTGCTCCACCGTGTCCTCCAGGCGAAAGCGTTTATAGCTCGGTATACCTATATAATTAATGCTCGTCATGACGAATCATGCGAGCCTAAATTCTATGGGGTTGTGTCGTTTAACTACCAAGTTCCTATAGTCACCTTCCGGTTGCATCATCAGATCAGCTCCATGTCATAATGATTTTGCATTGTCATCTGATTTACACATGCATGTAAAATTTCAGCTCAATCGGAAACCGGGAAGTGGGTCAAATTTAATTTGCAAGATTTGACCCACAAACACAAGACAAACATCGGGACAGGTGAAACTAAATAAAAGGTTGTAAAATTGCGCAACGTCATAAGACGGCCTTTAGATTGTCATTTTTATTTCGACGGAACATCTTTGGACATGATAATTTCTCCCCATGATAATTTTTTTTCTTTAATATTCATCCCCTAAATAGATGAACGGAGGTCCAAATTTTGTGTGGAAAACCTACTGTCACGTGGGTGAAGCCGTTGGCAGAAGTTACTTCACACTGAATACTTAGCAGCTCAGTTAATTATCATCATTTCAGCCGATATACATCCACTGTTGGACATAGGCCTCTCCCAAGTGTCGCCACAACGAACGATCATGTGCGTCTCGCATCGATCGGTTTCCCACAACCTTCACCAGGTCATCGGTCCACCTTGTGGGAGGCCTACCAACGCTATCTTCCGGTACGTGGTCGCCACTCCAGAACCTTTCAGCCCCAACGGCCACCTGTTCTGCGAGCAATGTGCCCTGCCCATTGCCACTTAAGTTTGGCAATTTTTTGTGCTATGGCGGCAAACTTAGTTCAGTTCTTAGCTCAGTTAAACTCAACTAGAAACCACCAATTTATTCAGCACACGTCCCGCAAGTCGATAACTTTCAAACAGTCATTAATAAATAAGAAATTGATTCCCAACTTTCATAGCATGAGGCCAGCCAATCACTATTATCTGCTCTATCCAATTGCTTAGAACAAAACTTGTTAACTGAATCAGAAAATTACTTTGTAAGTATTAAAAAGTTGCCTAAAACAACTTTGGAACATAATTTGTTCTAATTTGGCTTGAATTTATTATCGTCTCTTATATGAAGTGGCGTAACTATATATACCACTTGAGGCCCGTGGCAAAATCGGCTTACTGTCGTTTCGGACATGTCATTTTGGGTCACAGTGTCTGAATTGACACTTTTTAATTCCAATCTTTTTTCTGGTGACGATTCGGACATTATCAAATTTAATGAAGCTGTTTAGTACAGTCTAATAAATCAGTGGATTGGGCCCCAGAAAAATTGTCACGTTGTAATTTAATTTGAATAAATCACCGATGCACGAGTATGGACATAAAAATATTCTTCATTATTAATATTAACGGCAAGTTCTCTAATACACGAAGACTTTTCCACTTGGTCTTTGAAGGTGGGCTACCCAGTGGGGTAAAGTCAAAGTTAAAGTCAAAAACATTTATTTCAAATAGACCATTAGCAGGCACTTTTGTATAGTCAAATGTCGGTCAGTCCAAGAAAAGTGAAGCTAAATTGCACGTTCCAAAGCGTAGATCTCTATGGAGAAGAACGTGCAAGAAACTCCATGGACACACTTTTTAAATCATTTTATGAGTTACATAGATCTTGGTTACATATTTCCAACTATAGGGTAACTATAGGGTGTCAAAGCTGGCAAAATACTACGAGAAATTGATCCTTTTCAATAAATTTGAATAATTTATTTGAATTTGTGTATGGTCTTTAGGTACTTGTGTCTATATTTGAATTTGTGTATGGTACTGGTTTGTTAAAGAGCGAAAGGTTACTTGTTCTGAGCTTACTAAATGTTTTTTTTTTGTGTGATTTAAGTAGTTATGTGATATTACTTATTTTTGTTAAAATGTTAAGTTACTTAAGTTCTTCTGACTTTCTGAGCTTGCGGTCTCACGGATCGGGGGCCCCATCGGGCTAGGGCCCTTGGCCTTGCCATTAGTTACGCCACTGAGTTATATCTGTTTTAGTTTTGGTAATCGAATTTGTCTTTAGATGTAAATCGATGAGCGAATTACTGTGTTGAGTATCAAGGGTTTACCTTTGACATTCGACATAGTAATTTGCTTTAACGGTTATTTGTGTTGCGGTTGATGAAATCACACTAATAATATAAAGGCAAACGTTTGTATGTATTTGTTTGTGTGTTTTTCCCTCATGCTCAATTTGTTACGACTTTGAAATTTGGCAGACGTGTAGATGGTCTATACATTCTGGATTAGGACCTTATGAACCTATAAAACCGGGCGGCGAGCGGAAACCCTGTCCCTGAGCGCGCTGCCAGTCTAGCCAAGCAGCACGCGTCGCTCCCCATACCGCGTTGCTAGTCAGGCCGAGCACTGAGACTTCGATTCGAATCAATTTAAAATTTTGATCTTTTTTAGAAAGGATCGTCATTCCTACCATCCCTAATCTCACTTTACCCTTGAACAGATCTTATAACGATAATAATGTTTTCCTTTTCAGAACGATGCGTCAATTCTGGCCAGCTTTTGTATTGTTCTTCAGAATGAGAATCATACCTAAGAAGACGCACGATTTCTTCTATAACATAGTAACCACCGTGTTGAGGGCAAGAGAAAATGGTAACTTATTTTATTTATTTATATAGTTTATTACATCAACAATACAATTTACAATAACCGGCCAAGTGCGAGTCGCAATCGAGCACGAAGAGTTCCGTATCATTATCTATACAACACTAAGTTTTTTTGTTATTTGCAGCTTAGTATATTAGTGGTAACGATATGTCCATCATCATAACTCTCTAAGTTAGAGACAAGGTAAAACGTTAAGTTTTTATTAAAATAGCACATTTGAGAGTTTTTTTTATTCTTTATTTTTTAAGGGGTTTTTATCCACACGGATACGTCAACCCCATTGTACCTTATACTCTATTTACACACATAAACATAAACATATTCTTGTATTATAATAAGAAAAATATTTACTAACATAACATCTGTAAAAACTAAATAAACTATTCTTTCTGACTTAGGGTATGCCAATATATTTTGGATAAGTCCAACATCCCACATGTTAAAATTAAATTCTCTAGCTGCTCTGGGCAAAGGGAAGCCTTTCATTTTTGTTCCTAGCACAATTTAGAGAGTTATGTTAAAGGTTTTAATGAGTATAATTTTGTGAATATGTATAATTGTCATTACTGCAAATATGTTTCTTTTTTTTACTATCTAATACTGAAGTGCAAATTGCTACCCTGGAGCGTTCACCGAGGATTATAGGAGTTTATTCACTGCAGTAAACAGAATCCGAAAAAAAGTTATTTTGTAAGATAAAGGCTAGACGGTTTATTTAAAACATAATACTGCTTCTTCTTCTTGTTCTTCTTCGTGGCGATTTGACTCAAATTTTGTCTGACCAATATTTAGCCACCTGGACAGCTGTGTCGTTGGCCTAGTTTAAGTCAAGGAGCGTGCAGGAAAGGAGTAATACAGCTAATTCAGTACGATAAAAAAAATCACGAATATACCTAAAAATATTTTTTATAACTAGAATATGCATGGCAATCATTCTGATTGTTTGTCAAATTATTCTAGAAGTAACGTTTTATCGTTACCGTGTTTTAATTTTATAATCAAATCTGTAATTTTTAGGAAATCGCTATTATAATCCTTCTTATTTGCAAGCATAGTGTCTTTGCGTATTTCTTTTTCATAGAATATGTAGTCCGAGAGTGACCGCACTTTCGGAGCTGAAGTCCTGAGAATCAAAGATAAGATAAGATTAAAAACATGTGTGTAGTTTAAAAATCAGTTGGAACTATTACAAAAACAAAAAAAAAATCAATATATTTTGCCTAGAAAGGCGTACATAAACAATAGAAA
Source organism: Mythimna ferrago (assembly GCA_910589285.2). Classification (NCBI taxonomy): domain Eukaryota; kingdom Metazoa; phylum Arthropoda; class Insecta; order Lepidoptera; family Noctuidae; genus Mythimna; species Mythimna ferrago. Next base: position 3,963,766 of record OU342689.1, read on the forward strand.
AAAAATTTCAAAATACAATAATAATAAAATCCAAAGCGCAAATCAGTAGAAGTTCTAATCCGATTTCAATTTTTGTCCCGAGTAATGCACGGTTCGCCTTGTACGTCCACGGGGAGCGAGTCCGCGGGGAAAGCTAGTCTGAACTATGATATTTTTGCACTTATTCCATGTTTGTAGATTTCTCTATTGATTTCCCTAAGGGAGGAAGGGAGATGAAACGGCAAATAGTTCGGCAGAACCTAAAGTTGTTATTGAAACTGTTGCCTAATATTTTTTTTTAGATATTGGTAAGTTTTAGGTTTATCTAAACCCATCGGGATATAGGATCAGGAGAGATGGTTATGGATCCAAGTTTACAGGAATCATATTTTGTGTTTAACTGTTTAACGTGTTGCGCCGACCCCAAATAAAACGGGACAAGGGCAGGAAGATGATGATGGTGATGAACTGTTTAACTTTATTTACAAAACTGACCAAATGCGAATCGGACTCGGAACGGTTTCGTACTGTGATATTAAAATCGAGCAAAACACGCTAACAAAATAACGTTTCTTGGACCTCTCTTGTCCCTATAACTTTTAACTTGGTTTTAATTTTATTATTTGCAGTTGTAGGTAATAGAAATACACATATTGTGAAAATTTTAACTCCGTGCCTCTTATGGTTTGAGAGATACAGCTTGCTGATAGACCGACAGATAGACAGAGGAACGGACTGTCCGTTCCTCTGGGCGTTTGCATCCTTCGTGTACGGAACCCTAACTAGTGAATACCCGGTGTGTGCTCTGACGCTATTAACAAAACTTATTTTGTTGAAATATAGACGTATTTACATGTTTTTAATACATTTTAGAAATGGCCTACACCATCTACGCATTTTAGCCTTATGAAACCGATTTAGAGCACATTGGTTTTATAATCCAAAATTATAATGGACATAGGTACATTTTTTTTGTGTTTTATATACCTCTATGTATAGATTGTACTATATGGGACGATGTAGTATCTCACTGGTTCCTAAATCTCCTATGTAGTCGTTACACATAACTGAAGAATTGCTCATTTAAAATTTTCAGGCGTTCAAGAAAAACGCGGGGACTTCATCGATATGATGATGGCGCTAAGAAATGACGAGACAAACAATAACTGTAAGAAGGACCTTGAAGACATTGAAATTAGTAAGTTGAACAATGTTTTTATTGTTATTTTCTTTGTAGTTAATAATTTTGGTTAGTTTTCTGTTCAGAAAGCGAATTCACCTTGAAGCGACATCTATGGTGTCACATAGGTACTCGGACTAAAGTACGAAATCCTGCATCGAGTAATTAGGCGCTGCGCAAAGGGAGATACTTTTTGTTCTAGTTACCGACACCGAACACTTTTTGATCGTCATGAGTATGTGTTAAGTGGAAGAAACTGGACATAAAAAACGTTTAGATACTAAGCGCAAGGAGTGGATGATTTCATACTGGTTCATTTCATGTAACATAAAACACAAATGTGTCCTTGGTTTTGTGCCCTGCCTTAGAGTCTCCCGTGATTTGGACGTAACGTATACAAAAGCTCGAAATCATCTATAGGGCAGTTGCCTAGATAGCTCTAGCTCTCTTATATAACTGCACAAAGGCGGACTTAGTCAAAGTCAAAGTCAAATCATTTATTTCAAATAGACCATTTACAGGCACTTTTGAATAGTCAAATGTCGGTCAGTCCAAGAAAAGTGAAGCTAAATTGCACGTTCCAAAGAGTAGGTCTCTATGGAGAAGAACGTACAAGAAACTCCATGGACACTCTTTTAAATCATATTATGTGTTACATATAATGCTTGGTTACATATTACTTGTTGCTTCTATCATGTGAGCACAATGTCGATAATGAAATAAAAATGTAAAATAATTAAAAGATAGAAACTGAATTAAGCCACTGGCAGCTAAGAGATGACCAGTCCCATCTGACGGCACCCGTTCACGAGCATGACGCGTGCATCAGCCCCACTCAGCTCAACCATTTTGAAGGGAACTGAACGACCCAATAACACGTGCCACCAACAGCGAGACATTTGAGTGAGCATGACAAACTCTCAACTGCCATGCTCGTAATGTCAAAAAAAAAAAAAAGTTGTAACCTAATAAAAATGCTCCATGGTGCTTCACATTCACAAACTTGAAAAAAGTGCTTCTACATTATAGGGTAAGTGCTCCAGTGAATGAACACTTAAGCGATTTTCGAACTTCAAAAAATAATTAAACCATGTTAACTCTAAGGTATACGGTCCAAATCTATATTTTGTTAATGTAAATATATTAAATAATTGTTTTTAAGTTAGATTTACGATATAACCTGGATACATTTTTAGATATTTAGCAATAAATTGAAAAATACCCTAAAACCCCAGTGAATGAACGAAAATTTCTAGTAAATGAACAGATTAATTCCAGTAAATTAACACAATTTTTGTTTGTGTAATAGTTCAAAAAATCTTTGTTTTTGTAACATATTTAGCCCCAGAAAAAGTTAAAAAACGAACATATGTCCTCTGCCTCTAAATCTATTACAAACATTATTAAATAAAAGTAAAAGCCTTCAAATCATCAAGTCATCGGTCCACCTTGTGGAACGCCTACCGATGCTGCGTATTCCAGTATACGGTAGCCACTCGCTCTAGGCCACGAAAGGTTCTATTTCAGCTTTATCGACCATCTGTTCTACGAACAATGTGACTTGCCTTTTCAGGCTATGTCGGGAACTTTAGTTCTCTTGTCCCTGTTCCCTGTTCGGTGTATCTTCGTTCCTGATTCGATCACGCACAGAAATTCCGAGCATAGCCCTTTCCTCTTCTTTGTCTTTTGAGTGACTTTAAGCCTTCTGATGAGGCCAATTGTGAGTGACCACGTTTTAGAACCATGTAGGTACCTGGAACCATCTGTTCCAGGTAAATGTAATTGTCTACAATTTACGAGTTTAGAGTCTCTGATCTTGCTATGAGCGGGTTCTAAATGGTTGTTTACCAAGACTTTGGTTTTGTCCATATTTATCTTGAGACCCAGTATTTTTGAAGCTCTACTCGTTTTATCAAATTTTGTTCTGTGGCCCTCCATAGCCTCAGCTATGACCATTAGGTATATCGTCGGTAAATTGAAGGTGAGTGATATACTCGTCATTGACATTAATGCCTATCTCTCTCCAATCTAGGTCCTTGAATACCTCCTCTATTATGCCGTGAATAGTTTCTGAAAAATGACGCCTCTCTGTCTCAAAGCCCGCAGCAGAAGGATAAGTTTAGAGGTTTCTGAAGTCGGACTGACATGGTGGCATTTTCGTACAAATACTTCAGTACTTCGATGTACCGCTATAGTCAACCTTGCATCGTTGACTTGGGGAATACTGCGATACAGCCCAAGATTCGATCAAATCAAAGGCTTTCTCGTAGTCCACAAACGCTAAGCAGAGAGGCAAATTATACTTCTCGATCTTCTATATAACCTGCTGCAGTGCATGTCTGTGGTCTACGGTGCTGAAACCTTTTCCATCCTGAGGCTAGAAGTCGCCAAACCTGCGCGCGAATCAATTCTGGTTGTAGACATGGCTCAGATGTGGATGTATAAATAATCCTTAAACAAAGCATTGTCGCTCTTCTTAAAGTAGAGTACTACTACACTTCTGCTTCATTGCTGTGGCGTTTTCCCCTTGATTATGACGTAATTGAACAGCTTCTGAAGAGCTTTAAGGATCGGTTTTCCACCCGCGTTCAGGAGTTCGACCGTAATTCCTTCCTCACCCAATGCCTTGTGGTTTTTACGTTGCTTCAGAGCCAGCCTAGTCTCGCACGATATTTTCGGTATAGACCGAACGATAACCGACCCGAATCGATAAACGACCCAAAAGCTGGCTTGACTCGACAAGTCAAGCCAGCAGGTCGTTTCCTAGATTCGCAGAAGATAAATTAGTAATATAATTAAAATCAGTCAGTAGGAACAATTAAATCAGTATCTTGCGTTAAAATGAGCAAGACGGAAGGTGACGGAATTAAGAGCTTCTTTTAAATTTTCTTGGGTAGGTATATCGAAACCTTTCGCATTTATTTTTACGGAAATTTATGGTGATATAAAGGTACAATAAAAGAAAAAATTATGTAACAATAAATAGATCTTAAAAGGATGATTTCTAACTGAATATATTGTGTTCATTTAATGGTTACATTATCACGACGAAAGCTAATAATTGAACATGGTGAAAAATGTTAGTTCATTCAATGGATTTTATGAACCAATAAATGAACGCACCTGTCCCAATACTGGCCTAAAGATCAGAAATAGATTGTTTATACGGCTCCCAAAATATGAACATTGTGGCATAAAAATAAATTACATATTTCAATAAAAATATGAAATTTGCATTTGTCCAGTGAATGAACGCCCGTTCATTCACTGGATTTCAAACGTTTTGTATTTCCAATGCTGGGACGTCGAATAATTTACATAAAACTGGCTAGAATGGCATTGTAATAGATTTCAGACATATATTAAAACTATCTATTATTCAAATAAATAAAAAACTTATAGTGCATATTTAAATTACGGCCACAATTTGATATCAAAAATTGTATGTCTACCCCGAGTCCTAAATTCTTGCCCGAACAAAAATATTTTTACACTACACTGCTAACTTTAAACGCTTGCCGTTTTGAAACGAACAGTAACATATGAAGTGAAGATTGTCATAATAATAGAAAATAGAGCTGTAATTACGAAAAAAATACGTCATTGGGTAGAAATATTTCAATTTCTTATTTTTTTGAAAAAACTGTGTTTTGTTCATTTACTGGGGTGTGTTCATTCACTGGAGCACTTACCCTACAATGCAATTGTCTTTCAAATTAAAAAATAATAATATTAGTTTCCAACTCAACAAATCAACTAATTAGTACGCCCTAGTGGTAGTGGAGCTGGACCAGCATTGAGCCAAGCATTTTTATCTTGAATATAATCCTCCAACTTATAATATGCTTGTCTGCATAGTGTGCGTTTAATACAAGATTTAAATTTCGTTTCATTGAGGTCTAATATTTGGGGTGGTATTTTATTATAACATTTCAAACAGTACCCCATGAAAGAAGAGGCCACTTTAGCCAGTCTGAAACCTGGTTAAACTAATTGATCCCTATTTCTTATAACACAATTATGTCTATCGCCTCTTTTGCTAAAAAGATGAAGATTTTTTCGAACATACATGATGTTTTCATAGATATATTGACAAGGTACCGTCATTATGTTAATATCTTTAAACAGTTCCCTTAAAGAATCGCACCGGCGGAGATTGTAAATAGCTCTGATGGCTCTTTTCTGTAATATAAAGATTGACTCGATGTCTGCAGCCCGTCCCCATAGTAAGATACCGTACGACATGACACTATGAAAATAACTAAAATAGACTAGCCTAGCGGTATCAACATCCGTAAATTGGCGGATTTTTCTAACAGCATATGCAGCTGAGCTAAGCCGCCCTGCAAGAGATGTTAAGTGAGGACCCCATTGTAGCCTTGAGTCTAGCGTAATCCCCAGGAAAATCGTTTTATCAACAAATTCTAGTTTTTCATTATTCAATACAATGTCACAATCACTACTTTTGACATTCGGTAAGGAAAATCTTATGCATTTAGTTTTTTTCCCATTTAGAACCAGATTATTAGCAGTGAACCAGTTTTGAACCTGCAATAGGGCGCTATTTTCGTTGTCAAGATTGTTAGTCTTTTTATTTATCTTAAAAATCAAAGAAGTGTCGTCAGCAAACAACACCATATTAAGTTTATTTTGCAACAACTTAATGCCTTAAGCATTATCTGCCAGTCGACCTTAGGTAGCAGCAGAAACATGACATGGCAGGTGCAACTTAATAAATAGACAAACAAAAGAAAAATAAAAAACACAATAATAAATATACATACTAAAAAATAAGCAGTGCTATAGTGAAAAAACCAATCCAACCAATCAGTGCAGAATCATCACAGATTCTTTATTCTTTGTTGTCCACAAACAATTATACAAACAGTTAAAAAAGTAGAGATGATGTACATAGGCGAGCTTAACCCACAACTGGGTTTACTAACAGCAAACCAACTCCACCAACCAACCAACTTCTTGCGAATAAAATCTTATAATTTTCCCACTGCTGGGAATCCTCTTTTTCTAGAAGAAGGTATAGCAGGTACACCGCGCGGTAGTGGTCCAGCGGTAGATTACACACATATCTTCGCTCTTTATTGATGTCAGACATGTCGTTTTTCTTCAATGTTTTGAAAGCAATGGTAATGACATAAATTACACAAAATAAAGCACCTGCTTAGGTTTGAACCCACGACCTACAAACTTGTAAGTCGGGGCCGTTACCACTGGGTCACCACTGCCCACAACTCCCTCTCGCACCTTCTGCGAGGAGCGAGAGGGAGTGTAAAGCTGTTCCTAAAAAGTTGATATAACAAAAAAGTCTAACGGCCTGTGCACACCACGTTTATTAAACGCGCCATTGACGTGCGTTTGTATCGATACAGATGCCATACGCACGCGAGTCAGACGCAGCCTGTAGACCTTCAACAGGATAAAAGTACGCCGTCGACGAACGTTTCTAAAACGCGCGACAACGGCGCGTTTAAAAAACGTGTGTGTACAGGCCTTAAATGTCATCAAAATTGACTTACTAATTCTCATAAAATAAATGATTCTGAATTCATTAATGTTAACAGCACGCATCAATATATAATAATTATTCGAAAACTTAAAATTACGAGAGGAATTAAGTAAAAGTTAAGGAGTTAAGCAATATTGGAGTCGGCCTAATGTCAAAAGTTAATGCGAACACATTAATTACGTTATCTTAAAGTTAACCGTTAAAGATTAAAACTTTTAATGAGATCGTGCTTAACTGTAACTGTGACTGCCATTTTTCTTTGATCCTTTAATAATCTGGGATTGGAAAAAAAAGTTATCTGGATCATATACTTATTTATTTTTGGCAGGAAACCATGAAATAACTGCTCCCGCTCCAGGATTTAATGAGTTCGATGTTTTTATTGTAATTTTCGAATTCAAAATTGATTATAATTTGAGTGTAAGGGAATAGGCTCAAAAAGTAGTGCATCTCACCATCAGAGATTGCATCACTACTTACCATCAGGTGGGATCGCAGTCAAGCACTAGTTTATATTATTAAAAAAAAAATAGCAAAACACGCACCTCCTATATGCAATACAAACACATTCGCTGTATTTGACTCGCAAAAAAAGTCTTTTCTGCCGTTCATACTTTTTTTTTGGGTGGGAAAACATCCAGTGATTTCTCCCGCCTTAGGATGGAACAAGATGGCGTGTTAGGCCTGGCTTTTCCATTCTAGGGCCACAGTCACTCTGTCAAATGTTCTTGCAGCCCAGACCCCAAAGTCTAGTCATTAATAATATAATATTCCACAACTATCACACAACGCCGTCTAGTCTCAAGCTAAGCAGAGTTTGTGTTGTGAGTACTAGACAACTGATAAACATTCCTAAATATTTCTAAATACATACATTTTATAGATAAATTACACCCAGACACAGAACAAATGATCGTGCTCATCACACAAACATTTGTCCTGGGTGGGAATCGAACCCACGACCTCCGGCATAGCAGTCAGGGCCACTAACCACTAGACCAACAGGCCTGTGTATATAAAAATACACATAATTCCCACAAGGTGGACCGGTGATCTGCGGGGTTACCATGACGTTCAAAGTAAGATTGTTTTATTCTTATTTCAGTGTGGGTAAGAGACAGAGCTATACAGGTTGTCTAGCGCCATCTCTTACCCACACTGGAATAAGAATAAAACAATCTTACTTTAAACGTCATGGTAACCCACCTGGTGACAGTTGCGGGAATCCCGATGGATACGAGACGCACAGTAGCGTTCGTTGTGGTGACACTTGTGGGAGGCCTATGTCCAGCCGTGGAAGTTTTTCGCCTGAAATGATGATGTTGTTGATACATAATTCCAACTTCTCTTTACAGCGGACATGGTAATCTCAGCGAACGCCTTCATCATCTTCCTCGGAGGCTTCGAGACCACCTCCTCGACTCTTGCCTTCCTGTTCCTGGAGCTGGCGGTAGACCAGCCAGTGCAAGAGAAGATGAGGAGGGAGATCCTCGAGGTGCTGGAGCGACATGACGGGAAGATCACGTATGAGCTGCTGCAGGAACTGGTGTATATGGAGATGGTGATACAGGGTATGATGACTCTTTTTGCGTTCATAAAATATAGCCTATGTCACTCAGGAATAAAGTAGCTTTTTATCAGTGAAAAAATTTTAGCAATCGGACCAGGACTTTCAGAGATTACCTCCTACAAACAAAAAACATAAAAACAAAGAAACAAACTTTACCTCTTTATTATAATATAATATATAATTACTGTAGGTTTATTTTACTGTTAGCATAGTATAGTCGGCCTTATAATGTTCCCACTGTTGGGACTCAGGCCTCCTCTCTAGGAGAGGGACTGGGCCGCAACGCACCACGCGGGCCCAGTGCGGGTTGATGAATGTCACATGTCTTCAAATTTTTGGTTCTAGGACATGCCGGTTACCTCACGATGTTTTTTTTCACCGTTTTGAGAGTAGTGATGATGAAATAAATTACACAAAGCAATGCGTCTGGCTGGGGCCTATTTTTTTACTGTTAATTCACGCTAAATACTCTCCAGCGTTTGATGATCTATTAACAGTGTGCACGTGTTATTGGCAAAATTGTGGTGTCGTTTCCACAAATGCCTTTAATGAAGAGTTGAAGTTGTAGTTGAAGTCTTTGAGTCTTCCCTGTCACAAGGATGTTCTTTGAGTGACTATTTGAGGGAACGACAGTCTCAAATCACGTTTTCATTTCCGTATTATTCTTTGATGTATGTACATATGTAATGTATGTGCTCCCGTTTTCCGCGAATGCTAGTTCGTAAGTAATTAGTTAGAATAGCGGTTCTCAAACTGTAGTTCGCGGACCATCAGTGGTTCGAACTTTATTTTTAAATGATATAAAGTGATAAACTAATGCTTGACATTTTTTTTTTGGTGGGAAAATGATCTAAATGATATCTCTTACCCTGGGCTGAGAGGGAGAGATGGGTCACACTTTTACTGACTAACAGCGTGAAATACTACGCGCCGTTGACGACTTGGGCTCGGTCCGGACGGTTACCGGACGGTCGGACAGCGAGCTACCCATTGTTCGCCGTCCGCAAGCCCACGCCTGAGGTGGTCGGAAGTCGGGATCGAAATCCAGGCTGTTGGGGCGCGAGTGCCTTTGCCTCGCGCGTGCGGCCGCCTCCTTTGCTAGCATTACTGCTTCGCAGTAGGAGGCTACCGCCTGCCACTTCTCCTCGCTCCAGATCCAGACCATGGCCTGTACCAAAGCCCGGCGCGAAAGATCGCTACCGCCGATCGTGGATTTGGGGTTCCTACTAACAATAAAGAATCAAAAGTGGTCCCAGATAAAAAAAGTTTGAGAACTGAGTTAGAAGACCCAGCACGCTGCCCCAATTGGTTTGTTACTTGTAACCAGAAAAGTTTCTCTTAATGAGTTTTTACTTTCCCCTCGAGGAGGAACGACTGCTTCGGATTAAAGGACTGTGTCCGTTACTGTGACGGAAACCACACGGAGACCAGTAACAGGTGGAGTTTAACTTGTGTAACTGTAAAGATTGGGGGAGTGAAAGACACATGGAGTGGGTTTCAAAGATTTTTAATCATTTGTGTACTTAAGGGTGCACCAGTCGGCGGCGGCTCAAACTCGTTGATGGAAGGCATTACCCTCTCAGGCACCAGTGTACCGAATTCGGTAAACCTCGGTACCAGCTAATTTAAACCTTATTTTTACGTAATACTAATAAGGCTTATGTTAGCCGGTATGAGGTGTACCGTATTCGGTACACTGGTGCCTGAGAGTTAATAAGGCTTTGATGAGCAATAAGAAGCTAGAGCACACCTGCACACATGAATTCATATTCCCTTATCATAATTTTATTATTTGATGATTTGTAACAAAAACAACGAGTAAAATTTTATGAAAAAATGTACATTTTAGTCTCAAAATATGGATGTTTTGTCGTATATAACTTCAAAACTTATATATATATTTACTACAAATAGATATCATATTTTGTTTTGTTACACCGTCAAACAATGAAGACAAGTTATCGCCATGTTTGTTTAGAAGAATGACCCTTAAATATTTCTCACCTTGTGGTGTATCTCACTTCAAATCTGATGAAATAAAGCTGTCCACTATAATTCTTTAATTCTTTATTGTACACCATGATAAATAACAAAATATGTGGACATCAGAGTTCATGTACATAGGCGAGCTTAACTCAAAGTTGAGTTTTCTTCCAGAAAACCATTGACCATTGATTTTTATAATCGTATAGCCAGCTAAAATTTATCAAAATCGATTATTAAAATTGACTGTCAAATCAATTATTGAATTTGAATTAATTAAAAATTGACCGCACCGCGTCAATTTGACGGTGCGGTTGGCGCCAAGTTTCATCAAAGAAGAAACTTGGTACACGTGCTAACGTACCTCAACTTTAACTCTGTCATGCCAACGTACCTCAACTTTAACTCTGTTTCAGAAACTCTTCGTCTCTACCCGCCATTCCCGAGCATCCAGCGCATTTGCACCAAAGACTACACGATACCAGACACTAACGTGCTGGTGGAGAGAGGCACCATCGTGCTGTTCCCGACGTTGGGCATACAGAGAGACGAACAGGTCAGTTCCTTCTTTATCGACAAATCATTATTATCATTACTATACAACCTGAGTTTTAGCATATGAGAAACCCGAAACACGCGTCTAGTATTTTTATGTAAAGTATCTATGTACAAAATTTTATAACTGTATCATGAAAAATCACAAAGTTATAAGCTTGTTATGTTACCTGGGGCATAAGTCTGCTATTTTAATAAACCTCGTCATTCTAACACGATCCCATTGTCATTTTGCTAAAAGTTTGTAATCTACTAATTCGTAATGATCGATCATTGATCGGTCAATGGTCTTGTAATAGAATTGTGGTAGAATGATAATATCGAGCTTATTAAAAGCACTAATTGCGCAATGACGTCGTTATGGTAGGTCACTTACTGATCAAAGGAACTGTCAAAATTTTGGCAGATTACCGCCTACGTCAGATATTCAATTGTCATTATGTACGAGATTACTATTCTTTATCATTTCTTTCAATGGAGTGTCAGTGGTTGACCATTGGAAAGTCATAATGACGCCGTCATATTATTAGATTACCAAAACTTGTCAAAATCAATAATTATGAAATCAATGCTAATAGCAGACTTAAGGCCCTGGTTGTCTGCACAAATACATGGTCAACGGGTTTTTACAGCATGTTAAATTTTTTCTCAAATATATTTAATAAAAAGGCCGTAAAGTGGACATCACCGACATAAGTACAACAACGGCAAATCATGATGAGCATAGCTGAGTGCGGGAACAAAATAACCGCTCAGCCGCTCGGATGACCCGGTAACCATGTATTTGTGCGGCTAATCAGGTAATATAACAAGCTTATAATTTTGTGATTTTTCATAATAGAGTTATGAATATTTGTACACGGATTCTTTACATAGTAAAAAATATAGTTATTTATTTATTATAGTAAAAACTAAAAAAACACGCTTTCATAGCATATCAAACTTTTTTTTAAAGTATATTTTTATTTTTCACTAAAAAAAAACGGATTATTGTATTGTCATCAGTCTTTGATGGGTGTGCAAAGTTTGAAGAAAATCTGATCGCCCAAAGTTGGTCAAAATCGAGCTCAAAGGCGTTGGTTACAAACATACAGGTGAAGCTAATATATAAGCGTGTTAACGTGTTAAAAAATACTAGACACGCATATCGGATTTCGCATATATTAAAATTAATGTTGTGTATTCCAGCACTTCGCGAACGTGCCAACTTAGAGCGGATACTTTACACGAAATAAAAGTTGGGAACCAGTGTCAGAGCCGACACTAGCAGATAAGGAGGTGGCTCGCTTCCGACATGTTGAGAATAGTGTTACCAGGCGTCCCGATTTGCGCGGGATGTCCCGATTTTTAGGGGTCTGGGGACGCGTCCCGATTTGCACCTGATCGGGACGCTAAATGTCCCGATAAATCAAATACCCTGAAACTCAAAGAGCGACTGAAGAAGTCTGGGTTTTACTTAGTAAAAGTTTTACACGCCCTTTCGTTCCACCCCAGAGCGGAGGAGTCATTGGATGATTTCCTACCTAAAAAAAATATTTAAAAAATTATTTTTGTCCCGATCTAAAACTCTAAATCTCGATTTGTTTTACCATCTGTCCCGATTTTTATCCAAATGGACCTGGCAACACTAATTATGAGAATATACTCCCAATACTTGCGAGACTGCGGAAAATCAATGTGATATTTACCAATTTAAATACTTGGGGTATACACTTGCCGACGACCTTAGGGCTATATTTCACCGAGACACCATGGCGCCGCGACCAGTCGGCGTTACCAACAAAATGTATATAGCTCTATAGAGAGTTACTCACCTGGTGTCCGTTTGGTTGCGCAACCAATTTGGTGACGCGACCAGCTTGGACGTGTGCTGTGTCTGTGTGGTGACTAGTTTGGTAGCTTAGGGCTATATAGGCATTGAGAAGGAAACGTAGGTGTTTGAAACCTTCGTGCGCGAGTTATGATCGTGCTCATCACACAAACATTTGTCTTAGGTGGGAATCGAACCCACGACTTTTAGCATAGCAGTCAGGGCCACTAACTACTAGACCAACAGGCCAGTCAGATTAAACTTGTTTACTCCTGACTGAGCACGTTGCAAGATAACGTTTCCGTTAATAGTTCTGTCAAAACTCTTCTTCTTCTTCTTCTTCCTGCCCTTATCCAATATTACTTGGGGTCGGCGCAACACGTTTTCTTCTTCCATTCTGTCCTGTCAAATTTAAATATTTGTTATAATTTTCTCATATAAAAAGAACGGTTTTATTTTTTCATGAACACTGAACGTTGAAGAATATTACATTAATTTGATCGGTGCCAATCATCTGCGAGTTATCGAGTTAGTCTTGGATAAATTAAATTGAACAAGAGGGTTCATCCAACAGAGTAGGAGCTGAGAGGTTAAGTGGAAAGTAAAGGTTATCTTTTACTTAAACTTAAGTTATCTACAGCAGGGTGAAAAGTCTCAGTACGTGTGTACTTTGGCTTTTTATAAATATACTACTGCCCACGGCTTCGTCCGCGCACATAAAACATGTCAGTCAGGAATAAAGCATTTTTTTATCGGTAAAAAATTTTTGCAATCAAACCTACTTTCAAAGATTATCCCCTACTTTGCCTCCGACAGACAAAAAAAAACAAACTTTACCTATTTTCTAGGCCATGCAGAAAGTTTTGCGAAAAAAGTTTGTAGGTATAAAGCACTGGCTACTTGGAAGATGAGCTCCTAGAAATTCTATGGGCTGTTGAGTACGAGTCTCAGATACTTCTTCGTCGACTCGACACCGATATTATGTGAATCCCTCCCACCGTTGTCGGGAAGCCGGTGGTGCGAAGTTCCAACAGCCATGAATGCACATGGCCTCGGATTTGCGCAGTGTCATCTCGAGTATCAATTGTCGGATCCTTTTCACGACTGTCTTGCGACCCACGCGTTTCCATTTCAGCCGCCACCTGATTTGGCTCCCCTTGCGCCAAGATCAGCGTGTCGTCAGCATAGCATACCAATACACCATGTTGATCCTGCTGGGGAAGTCGCCACACCGCACGTAGTCATATCAAGTCCCACAAGAGTGACACTAGTACCGATCCCTGTGGGGCACCGCACGACATCTCTCGCCGTTTCCACTCTCTGTGGTGACCAGGGTGGATGATAAACCTGTCCGTCAAATAGACCTCGATTACATGACGGAGATAGGTTGGTACCTGGTGATACCGGAGTATCTCCCTAATGCAACTCCAGGGCAGGGTGTTAAAGACGTTTGAGTTGTCTAAAGACACCGCCAAGACGACCCTGCCCCGGGACATCGCATCCCGTAAAAGCTCGCACGCGCATGGTGGCGGCCATCGTGGGGTGCTCCCGACCGCAAGACCCGGCCCCACCCGCGCAGAACTACATTGTGCACAAGTGTGCCACACACGCCGATCTGAGCGCGTCGGCCTCCATACTTTTTATTTGGAAACTAGACTTGCAGAGCTACACTTGATCCACGCCACGCGACGCCAGGCCACGTCGTTCTACGTACATATCAGGCGTGTTACACGTTTGAGTCGGTTTAATGTAGTTCTAGCATTACTCTTTTAAAGAGCTTGCACGCCTCGTTGAGTACGAGGACACACGTACTACTGCTTTGGTACGGAGCGAACGATATCCGTGATCCGTTCGTACCAAATTCGAGCGAGTGTTAACACTTTTCTGGTATAATGTTTTAAAATGTAAAAGCTAAAACACAGATTTTGTACCTATCAGTTACATTTTAATTTCGCAACACGATCGCGGCTATCATTATTTTTAACTGTAGATATCGAGTTTAATGAAATAACGTAACTGAATACCACACGGATAATAAATGGATCCGCAAAGTATTATGTTATACAGGTGATTTTTTTATTGATTTTTTTACTTTGTGCATGTGGGGACAATATCCCGTGAGCAAAAAAGAAAATAAAATTGGTTAATAATCTGACAACAATATTATAGATGAAAATTCACATTATATGGGTGTTTTTAAGGTTTGCTCCGTATGTAGTTCAAAATGCAAAAAAAAGTCCCGCTGCATATTTCACACATTACATTACAATAAATACTTGCATGAAATGGACATTTGCGAGAGTTACAAAAGCGGAGCAATCCCTCATGCGTGATCAAAACAGCACGATTTATTTATTTACAATTTACTTGTACAACATTACTTACAGTCTAAGCTAATGCTCTATACAGAAACAAAAAATAAAAGAAGAAAGTAAAAAAAGAAGAAAACATATACATTACCACTAATATAAAATAAAATAACCCGAATTAATTAAATGTACGATGTAACAAATACCCAGAAAATAAGAGTAGTAAAGTAACTGTGGTTTTTTTTTTAAATATTGTAGCGTACCTAATGCTGAACCCGCCTTTTTGCCCACGCACAGAGTTTTTTTTTTTTTTTTTTTTTTTTGTTATGTCAGTTTATGTGAAATTAATAGGTAGTTAGTTTTGTTTTATTCTGTTATTTGTACTGAGCGAGTTGATTATAAACGTAGAAATGTATATAAGGTACAAGTGTTTATAATAATTCGTTGGAGGTTTTAAGTATGTAAGTTAGATTATAATTATTTCTCCGTGTTCCAGTACTTTGAGAACGCGTCTGCCTTCATTCCTGAGCGCTGGTCTGACGGTGCACCGCAACCTCCTCCAGGAGTCTACATGCCTTTTGGAGACGGACCTCGGTATTGTATAGGTGGGTATGGCATTATTATTTAATAGCTTTTACTTGCGGCTCCGCCAACGTTAGTAAAATATAGCCTATGTCACTCAGGAATAAAGCAGCTTTCTATCGGTGAAAGAATTTTGGCTCCTACAAACAAAAAAATAAAAATAAAACACAAACTTTACCTCTTATATTTGATGATTGAACAGCTAAAAAAGCCTCTATATCATTAAACATCTATATTTCTTTCTAGGCAAGAGATTCGCCCTGATCCAGATGAAGTGTTGTCTCCTGCGGGTTCTCCAGCACATCCGCATCTCCCCGGCGGCGCGCGCGCAGCCCGGCCCGCGCGCCGAGCCCTTCACGGCCGACCCGCGCTCCCCCCTCACGCTCCACCCCGCCGACTCTATGGTCACTCTGAGCCTTTTATGACGAACTTTATTTGCACATCGTACTTTTAACTGTTGAAGGTAGAACTACATTGCGCACACGTGTGACACGTACGCCGATCTGGGCGCGTCGGTCTCCATATGTTTTTTATGGCCACTAGACTTGCAAAGCTACATTAGATCTACGCCACGCAACGCGCCGCTACGTACAAATCAGGCGAGCTCCACGTACAGCTGCCACCACGGATATTGAACTACAGACACGATATTGGATATTGGCTAGTGATCATTGTGATGTAAAATAGATGTAGTTTTGTATGTCAATTTTCTGCGAAACTGGACAACATGTATGGAGTCATTGAAACAGCCTCGATGTCAGTAAAATGGAGCCGAGAATTTTATTGTAATGTTGCCAACCTCAGCGAAGTTTGCCGAGAAGGTTGACTTGATACATTTGCTGCCAAACACTACAAACTGTGTTACTTTTTGGTGTACAATAAAGTTTTATTCCATTCTATTCTATTCCATTCCATTCCATTCCATTCTATTCCATTCCATTCCATTCTATTCCATTCCATTCTATTCTATTCTACAAAAACGTTAGAATGTGTATATCCATATTCTAATGGTAAACAAATTAACTATTGATACGAATGCATGGCTTAAAGGACTTAGTATCTAAGAAAGAAACGATAGTGAGAAATTGTTATTTGGGATTGTTTTTGAAGTAAATTCTTTGCTAATATCTTACTCACGAAAAATCTGTAATTTTTTTTTTATGTAAATAATTTGGTTTTTTCTTAATTATATAATTAAAATATGAAAGAGCTGGGTAAATAGCCAAAGTTGTCCGTATACGTTTGGGGAATCTTTATGAAAAAAAAAACGTGATTAAGACTAAAGATGCCTAAAATGGCACTTATGTGGTTGAGATAGGAGCTTTTTAGCCAGTGATGATACGGCATTTTAGATTAAGAGTATTGATAAGTAATATTTTGTATCTGTACTTGATATTTCTGTAAATAAAGTCTTATACTTGTACTAAATAAATGGTTTTACTTATGCTGAGCGTGTGAGAAAGTAACATCTGGATATACATACACATTTCAGCCGATACACGTCCACTGTTGGACATAGGCCTCCCCCAAGCGTCGCCACATCGAACGTTCCTGTGCGTCTCGCATCCATCGGTTTCCCGCTACCTTCACCAGGTCATCGGTCCACCTTGTAGGAGGCCTTCCAACGCTGCGTCTTACGGTACGCGGTCGCCAATCCATATACATATCACTCTTGATATACATATCTACCTAATTCTTGATAAAAGGCAAAGTCCAGACTCAATCACTGAGTCATCAACACCTAGCCCAAACCGTTAGATCTAGAACGCTGTTTAACACAGAGGTGCTTTTTGTGTTCCATCTCATTTCTACCGCCAGACAACCCAACGTTAGACGAGTATCCACCTATACGTTGTTGAAACTTCTACGGTCCGGACTAAGCGTTTTACCTCGTGTTTATACCGCGTACGTCGAAGGACTGGAACAATCTGCTTGCTGCATTCTTCCCGTCCAATTAAAATTTGAGTGTCTTCAAGGCAAGAGTGAGTAGACTCATAAACTAGTGCGCCTGACCATCAGCGATTGCATCACTGCTTACCATCAGGTGGGATTGCAATTTTTACAAAATACACTCCTTAACCTTTCAATCGTGGAAATTACAGACACAATAGAAAGACCCAACGACCCAAAGATGCGAACGCCGGCGTTCGCTTGGTGTTTAATGAATTAAGAGATTGAAACGGGGCCCTAAAGTTTGTATGGAGAAATCTACTTTCGAGTGCTGGCTAAATCTATTCTAATATACATATAAAAATCTCGTGTCACAGTGTTTGTTATCGAACTCTTCCATAACAGTTTGAGAATATTTTTTGGTCGTAAGCTGTTTCATTTGATCTGTAGTCGAAAGTTATTTTTATACCCTTGATGGTAAAGGGGGCTTTTTTTTTTTTTTTCGATGGGAAAAATCGTCTTATGACAACCCCAGCTCTTGGGCGGAGCGGGAAATAGTGTCAGACTCTTACTAACTAAAAAACCCATCCCGTTCCTTCAAGCCTTCATACCGGGGCTCGAGCGCCCTTTCGGATAACCCTGGCCCCAGTAGGCTTCGACCCGGCTGGGCCCCTGCTGTTGCTGACAACTTCTTGAGGCGCGTGGGAACAGCGCGCGCCGTCGACGACTGGGGCTTGGTCCGGACAGTTACCGGACGGCCGGATAGCGAGCTCACTGTCCGCCAGCCCGCGCCTACGGTGGCTGGAAATCGAGATCGGAATCCCGGCGGCGGCGAGAGCGCCGTTGACTTATGCGGTCGGCCTCCTCCTTAGCGAGCATTAATGCTTCGCAAAAGTCGGCGACCGCCCGCCACTCCTCGTCGCTCCGGACCATGGCCTCAACCAAGGCCCGGCGCGAGAGGTCTCCGCCGCCGAATGGTAAAGGGGGTCACCTTTACCATCTAGGGTCTGCCAAAATAACGTTTGCCGGGCTAGCTAGTACATCATTATCATCATCATCACTTCAGCCGATTCACGTCCACTGTTGGACATAGGCCTCCCCCAAGCGTCGCCACATCGAACGTTCCTGTGCGTCCCGCATCCATCGGTTTTCAGCTAGTACATATTATATAATAAATATTTAAGGCAAAATAAAAAAATATAATTAAACATCCGTCTAAAATATAAGTCAACCTTCAACGCCAACACTCGAACATTTCAATAGCCTCCATTTCGTCTAAATCCTTACAAAAATCTAAGAAAAATACTAATCCCAGGTTTTGAACAACGGATCCACTAAATCTCGTATTATCAGACCCTTCACGAGGTTCCTTTGAGCGACGTCCTTTCAATCTTTTATTACGTTACGTGCCAATACAACGTGTGTTTTGAGATACGATTTTTGGGCGAAAATACGAAATGTGAAATTATGATTAGGTTATAGAAAGTCGTGGTTTTTAGTATTTTTATATTTATGTAGGTACTAGAAAAATCAAGAGCAGTGGTGGCCGAGTGGTAATGGCTCAGACTTACGAGTTGTAGGTCGCGGGTTCAAATCCTGCCAGGCGCTTTCATCATATCAGCCGAAAGACGTCCACTGTTGGACATAGGCCTCCCCCAAGCGTCGCCACAATGATCGGTCCTGTGCGTCACGCATCCATCGGATTCCCGCGACCCTGACCAGGTCATCGGTCCACCTTGTTGGAGGCCGTCCAACGCTGCGTCTTCCGGTACGTGGTCGCCACTCCAGAACCTTAGCGCAAGGCGCATTACTTTGTGTAATTTATTTCATCACCACTGCTCTCAAAACATTGAAGCGTTGAAGGAAAACATCGTGAGGAAACCGGCATGTCCTAGAAACAAAAATTCGAAGTCATGTGACATTCACCAACCCGCACTGGGCCCGCGTGGTGCATTATGGCCCATTCCCTCTCCTAGAGAGGAGGCCTGTGTCCCAGCAGTGGGAACTATAAATAAGACTAGAAAAAAATCTGAAAACGGTTTTGTAGTTGCGTCACAAAAAAAACTTTTTTTGCGATTTGGAAAAAAAACTTTGTAACTCAATTCTGGAATTCAAGTACTGTTCTTATGGGTAAGTTTGTATGAAATCCTTGTAATAAATACCGCTTTCTCGGTCAATTATGAACCGATTTTGTTGTTTTTTGATTGAAAGGTTATGCTTTCAAGTTTCCATAGAAATATTGTTATGATCTCATGATCTGATGATGAACTTCGAAGACATGGAACCATAGATATTATTTCATATAAGGTCACCGCAGAATCAGTTCTGCGGTGATCCTATGAGAAGCACAGGGTAACAAGTAAAATTGCTTACGAGTATTTATACGTGTAGTTGATGACTGACAGAAGAAAGAGATACACAAAACTGGTATGATGATGAAGCCGGAAGGTGGAATCCTTCAATTCAATTACACTCATCACATAGATATCTAATTATACAACAACTGCGCGACTGGCCTGTTGGTCTAGTGGTTAGTAGCCCTGACTGCTATGCCGCAGGTCGTGGGTTCGATTCTCACCCAGGACAAATGTTTATGTGATGAGCATGATCATTTGTTCTGTGTCTGGGTGTAATTTATCTATAGTATGTATGTATTTGTATGTTTATCAGTTGTCTAGCACTCATAACACAAGCTCTGCTTAGCTTGAGACTAGACGGCGTTGTGTGATAGTTGTGGAATATTGTATTATATATTAATGTCAGAAGCTAGTGCATGGTTCCACTGATTAGTTTTTATTTACAGAAGAACTGGCAAAAATTACTCTTGAAAAAATAATGATTATTACATGCACTCAATGTACTGCTCCAAAATCGCAAAAGATTTTGCCTCAAAAAAGCTCTCATTGTGTCCCATTTTTTTATAAGAGTTTAAATTCGTTAAAAATTAAATGGTTTGTTTTGGCATTTGAAAAATACCCTAGAATGTAACTTGGAGCGAAACTGAAAGAAACAATTAACATAATAATTAGAGGTCGTTATATAATATATTTTTTTTTTTTTTGGTATATTTTGTACGCTGAACACATATTTATTTATTATTTACCACACATAAACATAATATAATATGTAATTTATTTACCCTACACCTAATCACTTATAACTGAGTACTAAAAAATAAACCAATTTTCAACCGTACATTCGAAATAAAGTTCAGTTGAAAACCAGCGTCAGGCAACTACCATATAGTTGTCTGGCATTATTGCTGAACTGGACCTATTTGGCGCCGCCGTGAGACACACATTGTTAGTTGTCTCTTTTTTTTATATATAATAATTTATTAGTGTCTAGATTTTGTTACTACATTGTGTGTATCTACGAGTGTGTATGTCAAATAAAATAGTTTTCTTTCTTTCTAGGTTCTGTGTAGTAGTACTTAGCCATTTTAGCTATTTTAGTAGTAGTTACACTACACCGGACAAGCCACTAGGTATTTATTTATTTATTTAAGGACAACCAACAAAGCATACACCATTATACATGCTAAAGATTCAACATTGTTACATAATATCGTGTAGCCTTAATTAAAGGCTGCCACGGCATGCATTAAACATAGGAGGAGATAGGAACTAACTCATGTATTAACTTTTTGATCGACGTTAAGCCAACCAATAAGAAAAAAAGAAGTATGATAACAAAAACAAATTCTAAATATTTTAAGGTTTACACTTCTAAATATTTATTTATTTATTTGGTAGACAAAATACAAATGTCGGACCTTTTTGACAAGTTTAGTTCACTTCTCCAACACATACCTCACTAGCAAAACCGAGAGCTAGTGGAGCGCAGCAAATAGTCTCCGATAAGTGCCTTAGACTTTTAGCAGCTGTCCCGGAGACAGGCCTGCGCCGCGCCGATTCCTTGAGCTCGTCTAATGAAGATATATGGCATGATTCGTTCGCTTGCCGCCGAGAAACTGTTACACGGATGTGCGGTGTTAGGGAATGTGTAGTTGCTTAATGGGAGAGAGTTTTACTTGTATGTGATGAGCAGTGGCGTTACTTTAAGGTGGCAAGGCTGGTAAAATGCCACGGGCTCCTGGCCTGGTAGGGCCCCCGGTCCAAGAGGCCTTGAGCTCTAAAGAAGTAAATAAAAGGTGTAAGGGACAGCCCTCCACAAACTTTAAGGGCTTTCTCAGTAGACGAAACTGAACAACCTTCCACAAAATTTTTTTCAGGAAACAAAAAAATAAATCAGCCCGACCATACAAAATGATAAACTTGATTGGACAATTTGTATGGAGAGGCTGATTTTTATTTCGTTTCCTGAAAAAAAATTTGTGGAAGGTTGTTCAGTTTCGTCTACTGAGTAATCCCTTAAAGTTTGTGGAGGGCTGTCCCTTACACCTTGTATACAAATTCAAATAAATGATTAAGTTAGATTAAACGTATTTATGAGAAAAGGATCAATTTCCCGTGGTATTTTGCCAGCCTTACCACCTTTTAGATACGACACTGGGAATCCCACCTTCAGACACGAAATATAAGTCCACGTGTATTAGAGAACTTATCTATTTATTAATTATACATCATTCTACATTGATATAAGTGTGTAATGTTAGTGATTACCTCCCTTACCTTAAGAGAGCCGAGAACGGTAATCGTTAATTACTCACATGTATCATACGACGTTTTTCAATACACTTGTGAAGAAAGTAACTGTAAAACTAGTAAACTTTTGTGGCGCTAAAAATCTGTTTTCGTATGCGCGCATATTTTTTTTTTATTTACTTTTCAATACACTCACTGAAATGAATAAACGGGGGTTGACTGGCGACTCGTGGGGGGCGACTTGTGCCCAGCCTGATACGATAATGTATTAAAATTAGGGGAGCGGTTGAACAATAAGGTTTTCATTAAATTGTAGCACTAATGCGTAATGGTAAACAAAATGTCACAGTTTGGTAAAAAGGGCCATTACCACCACCTAAGTGCAGTGCAATAAAAGTCACTTTCTGAGCAAGTGTATTGCCAAGGATATTTTATGTCTGTACTTTAGTTATTTAACCAAATTAAATTACAAAGCTGACGATTTTTTTAGGGCCTCATCCAATGATTTTGCAACGGGCTTCAGATGGTTTAGTTACGCCACTGGTAATGAGTTTTGTGTTGTGTAGTTAATTCAATTCAATTCAATATCTTTCTATTCAGACTAGTCTCCATATAATGTTAATGAAAAAAGTTACTGACGATTAGGACACAGTGTCCGATTCGACACATTTTATTTTCAATATTTTTTACCCGACTGCAAGAAGGGTCAGCAACAGTCGGGACCCATTAAAATAATCTAGACTAAAATCATTCTATCTAATGTGGGTTCCGACTGTTGCTGAACTGTGGACTGAACTTGTTTATTATTCTTTTCAGTTTTTATTCAAAGTATTTTTTTTACGCAGTCGGGTTTTTTTTATTCACTGACGATTCGCATACCACCAAATTTATTGAAGCTATTTAGTACAGTCAGATAAAAAAGTCTAAAAATATAATATGAACAAAATTACCTGAAGTCGATGCGATTTCCCTATCAACACTAAAACATATAATAAAGAGGTAAAGTTTGTCTTTTTGTTTGTAGGAGGTAATCTAATCTAATACTCATAACATAAGCTCTGCTTAGCTTGAGACTAGACGGCGTTGTGTGATAGTTGTGGAATATTATTATTATATTATGTGATGTTATATGTGACGTGTAAGTCATATGACTACATAACACTTGGCCGCATATACATCATTTTAGACACGGAACCCGACGTCCATATTAAATTGTAGCATGTGTGATGCATCGTTGATAGACGGCGTCCTCCACGGAATGGTGACGTGACGCGAATACTGAGCGAGACCTCGCGGCCAGTGCTTCTTGTAGCTATCAAGAAGATGAAGTTACTGAAATAGTATTGAAAGGAAGGTTATCTCCTTATTGTATACTAGCTTTTGCCCGTAGTTTCGCCGCCACATATAACAAATAGCTTATGTCACTCAGAAATAAAGCAGCGTTATATCGGTGAAAAATTTTTTCCGCTTTATAATATTAGTATAGAAATATTCTTTTTAGAGTTCCGTAACTCAAAAGGAAAAAAAAAACCGAATCCTTACTTATAGGATCACTTTGTTGTCCATCCGTCCGTCTGTCTGTTTGTCAAGACCTTTTATCTCGAGAACACGTGAAGGTTCCCTGCCGGAGTCTGTGTTTCCTGATAGGTATAACCTAGGGGTCTTTAAGTCAAGAGTGAATAGATTGCTTCTAGGCAAGCGTGCTCCATCGTCGGCCACATCATCGCTTACCATCAGGTGAGATTGTGGTCAAACGCGAGCCTATCCATTATAAAAAAAAAAAAGGTATCGAGTTGAAATTAAAACCATAACATTACATTACGTAACTCGATACCTCCAGCAGCAGCAGCAGCAGCAGTACCCGAGAACAAGGATCTTGACAGACAGACGGACAAAAAATTGATCCTATCCTTTTGAGATACGGAACCCTAAAAACGGCTTTATCGTTCCAACAAAAGAACTTCAAGCAAAATCCTCATCAGTTTGCATATAATAAAAATATAAACAAGTGCTAGACGAAACGTTTTAACACTATTGTGTAAGTTTTATAAAGTTACAAATGACATAAGGCTCACCCCGAGGAGCAATGCAGCCTTCGCAGTGCTTACCATATAAAAATATAGCGTTATGTGTTCACATTTTCAAGTCGAGAAATATTTTTGTGGAAAGCTCACGAAGGCGGGTTTGTCTTGAATGTGTTTGTTTGTGTGTATGTTAGGCGGTTATCACACTTCCACGCACCCCGCAGCGTAGCGCGTGAATGCGTCTTAACGTTGCTTGTAAGTATCTCTGTTTGTATAGAAAACACGCACAGTCGAACACACTGAAACTGCATCCACACGCGTTTATGGAGATCACGCACCTATATGCGGAGAAACACGCACTCACGCGCGTGGGTGCGGGGCGACACGCAAGGTATGCTACATTGAGTCTCGTAGTACCGTGCCTGATTTTGTATGAAATGAGTGCGTGCCTGCGTGAATTTACAAAACGCACCTACGCGCGTGAGTGCGTAAAAAACCCGCACGATGATGCAGATCTGCACTCCCGCAAGTACGTGCGTAGGTGCGTTTTCACGCGCTACGCTGCGCGGACAACAGCTGAACGGATTTGGATGAAATTTGGCAAACGAGTAGACCGTGTAATGGAATAGATACTTTTTATCAGGAGTATGCTCCTTTAGGATTAGTGTTACCAAACTTCTTGATAAAGCCGGACACGGCCAGGCTTTTAGGTTGTGTGTCCGGTCAAGTTAGGCGGACTTCGGTCTGTCCGAAATTGGTTAGGTATTTTAAATTTGAATTTTTTTTTTTAGATTTGTCATCGTGTTCTGTCTTACCATGTATCTCTAGAGCAAGCGAAGCGGACTAGAAATTATATCAGACAATTTTATTGTTAGCATAAAAATATATGTAATAATAGCATAGTGTCTTTTAATGTTCCCACTGTTGGGACCCAGGCCTCCTCTCTAGGAGAGGGAATGGGCCGTAATCCACTCGGGCCCAGTGTAGGTTGGTGAATGTCGTCAGAATTTAAAAAGATTTTATGGTCAATAAAAAAGGTGTTCTTTACTTCCATAAAAATTGTCGGTCTTTTTATCCAGAAGTCCGGCTAAAGTGGCTGAACGATCCGGTTTTTCTGTTTTGAGACCTGGCCACCCTACCTGGGATAATGTTCTACTATAACGCGAGCGGAGCCGCTGGCAGTAACAAGTAATTAATTAAAAAGTACTTTTATATTTAACTGCCCCAAGGGACACTTTCAATTCAAAGACCCAATAAAGTTCGTATAAAAATGAAATTAAAAATTACAATTGAAGGTACAATATTTTATACAATTCTTGCAATTTATTCATCTCTTTAAATAATAATTTACTTTGAAAATTGAATATTAATAAGATTGGTTTTAAAATAGATTATTCTTTTGTTGTCTTTCAATTTAAATTCTATTGAATTACAAAGAGTTATACAATAATTAGAATATTACCAATTGAATTTGAAGTGGCAATGGCCCCGACTTACGTGTTAGGTCGCGGGTTCAAACCAGGTGCATTACTTTGTGTAATTTATTTCATCATCACTGCTCTCAAAACTGTGAAGGAAAACATCGTGAGGTAACCGGCATGTCCTAGAAACAAAACTTCGAAGACATGTGACATCCACCAACCCGCACTGTGCCCGCGTGGTGGATTACGGCCCATTCCCTCTCCTAGAGAGGACGCCTCAGTCCTAACAGTGGAAACATTATAAGGCCGACTATGTTATCTAATTGAATTTTGGGATATGGCAAAAAAATGAAAATATATAAGATGAATTAAAAAAAAACCAAGTTGAGTTGAGCGTAGATAACAATTTAATTGCATTAATTTAATACGGAACATTTTGACTGCAACAGTCGGGACCCATATTGGATGGAATGATTTTAATCTAACTTATTTTGATGGGTCCCGACTGTGACTGAGAACATTATTTTGAGTTATTAAGACGAATCTGACGATATCTTAAATATACAACATATTTTTTTGTATATGCAAAACCTGAATATAGTTTGTTAAGAATCAGTTACTGAACGGATTCCAATAGTTTTTACACCATGAATTTTTTCCCAAAAATATTTTAAAAAGTTATAAGTTAGACATCACCGACACTAAGTACAACATAGAACACGGCAGGGCATACTGGGCTTCAGGAGCCAGCAAACAGCTGGATGGAGGTGCAAAACAACCCCTCAGTCGCCTGCATGGCCTGGTGACTATGTATTTTTGTTGACATAACAAGCTTTGTGATTTTTCATGATACAGTTATGAAACTTTGTACATAGATTCTTTATATAAAAATACTAGACACGTGTTTAGGGTTTCGCTTAAGGCGTATAGTTCCTTGAACCATCTGGCCGAAATTATGTGAACGCAACTCTCGCACTCGCCTAGGCGGCAGTACGCAAATCTGTGCATTTATTTGCGGCCAGCAGCGCCCGGAAAGCGCTTTAAATCCATTTTCTCTGCGAGATATTGATTGATTTACATATGCAATGTTCACTTTGAAGAATATTTAACTACCAATTTTTATGTGTAAAAATGTTTCTAAAGGTCCAAGCCGTTTCGAAAGAGTAGGGAAAAGTTGCGAAATTGCTAAATATTTTTTTTTGACAAAAGTATTAATTGCACGAAAAAATCAAATGTTGATATTATTGTTTATGAATCTATAATAAACATATATTTTTTTCAAACCAATTGACTTAGCCGTTACGGAGGAGTAGGCCTCAGAAAATCACTGTTTTATGGCACTTTTCGGGCGCTTGGCCCTTAAACTAAAATTAATGTTGTATATGTCTTTTCAGCGGCTTGGAAGATATGAGTTAAAGCATATCGAAAATAATGAAGAATATCACATACATACCTACAAGATACGCTCGCAAAACATAACCCTTCTTGCAGTCTGGTAAAAAGTCAAAAAGGTCAACTGGGGGATTGTTCGAGTCACCGCGGAGCGGGAATGCAAAGGGCAACTGAAAGAACAAGAGTGGGTAAAGGACTGACACGAGCTACGAGGATTGAATACGAGCTTGATAATAGGTATTATTATTAAGGCAAAACCTCAAAGTATTGACCATAAACACAAAGTTGTTAGCCTGTTTTCTATCGGTTGCATTTCGGAGAGTATGCGTCAGAATTGCATAATTTTATTCCGTGAAGCCCATTCCATCTTCGGACTACCTCGGGCATATGATACGTTGTAGATATTCCACCCATAAGCACAAAACGTCTTGGGAACACATTCATTATGCGTACAGCTACAACGTAGGGTCAAGTTTCCTGATAGTCTATCAAGAGTACTTACTTAAATAGGTTACTTTTAGACAAGCGTGCTCCATCGTCGACTACATCATAACTTACCATCACGTGAGATAGTGTTCAAATGTGGAGCTATCAAGATTAAAAAAAAGTAGACTTCAGTCAGGAATAGTCTGACTTTTGCTCTTATAGCGGGTAAAAAAAGGCTAAGAACATAACTTACTATACAAAATCAAAAGTTACGCTCTGTTTAGACCCAACCCTTAGGGTCTGAAAAAACCCTCTAAAGAGCAATGTCTCGTTGTGAGACACAAGGCGCCCTTGACCCTGACTCCTGAATTTCCTCAGCTCCCCAGTAATTAATTACAAACACCTATTAATCTTACACAACGCGGATAAAATGTGCTGGCACCAGTAGCGTTATTAGCAAAAACCGTTGTTTGACGGAATTATGAGCAAATTGCTTTTTGAGTTGTAAATAGTTGGTGTGACCTTCACGTCGAATGAAGTTTGGAATTTATTTTAGGCCGAAATTCTTTTTTTTGTTGAATATGAATTGTTGATGGCATCTACTGCCTTTTTTCTTCTACTAGGAATTTATTATACAGAGCTTGATTAATAGGTAGCTTTTTTTGTACTAGACTTTTGTTTTTAAAAGTAGTTACAATCTAGCCTAAAAGATTCAACATCAACATCTTCTATAATTTAGTATCTCGGAACACTACGTGTACCTATCTAAAAGTCTGTTTTTTTCTTTGCATTTTCTAAAGTAGAGCTATTTCTAACTCAATTAATTGGTCTTTAGGAAAAAGCCAAAACGTTCCCTGAAACTTCGACCCATATCAGTCAAGCATCGGACAAATATCCGATAAACTATTGTAATATATCATACCTATCAGAACATTAATCACACGACCTACCATTTATCAAATTAGTCAATTTGTCTAATTGGTTTTTGAAGTCTAAAAGACTAATTTCGGTTCATGATACCCAGTGATCAGCGACATAAACTTTCTAGACATTCGGTTTTAAAAAGTAATTGGAATGGACGTCTCGTCATTGAAGGAGACTCATCCTCAGAAATATTATTTCAAAGCACTATGTAGATTGATATATTACTTGGGGATGGGCGATCTCTGGTATGAGAAGACCGAAGTTTCCTATTACGCGAAGAAGATCTACGCAGCCTGGATGGTAGTGGCGAATGGTTACATCATCGTCATCTTGTTTGACGAACTTCTTTCGTATGCCAGGACCGATTTGACAGTCCGGGAGAAAAACGACTTGGTTCAGTTCACTTTTGCGCACCCTCTAATCTATTGTAAAGTGTTGACGCTGTACATCTGGAAGGGCCGTATTAAGGTTGTGATGGAGCGCTTGCTGGAAGGTTCCAGGCCAATTTTCGACTCAATGGAGCTGGAGAGAATGTCTGTGAAGCAGTTTGCTAAGAATTGTTTCGCGGTGACTGCTGCTTCTTTTGTGACTCTGGGTTCAGCCACCATTGAGGCAATCAGGCTTCATTTCATTGAAGGTAAGTTTTTTATTGCTTTCGAATGGATACTTTGACAGCAATCATTCCTTGCAACTGAGGCGAAATCCAGAGAGCTGCAGTCTCCCCCGCTGACGCAGAGTCTCCGGCCCCAGATTGTGGGGGGTGTGGTCTCTATTAAGAGGGCATTTCAGCGCATGCATGGAGAGGGCCCAGTTTCGACTTCGTAGAATTTCTTATATCTATGGGGGCGCCCAACGGACTCTCCGTCCGTGTATCGGCCTATTATGCTACTGGATGAGGTGGGCAAGCTCTTTGAAAGAGTAATTGCAGACTGTCTCGCACGGGAGGGGCCGGATCTTGCGGACGGCCAGTTCGGCTTTCGCAGGATGCGCTCCACGGTGGACGCCATCATGCGCGTGCGAGCTCTCACGACGGGGAATGCGGTATCCCAGGGCAGGTGTGTCTTAAACACCTTCCACCCGGAGGACACGGTGGAGCATATGGTAGAGGTGTGCCTTGCTTTTGCAGAGCACCGCCGTGTCCTCGGGAGCTGGTCTGCCACTCGTGGGGGTATCTTAATGCCCAGCCTGATACGATAAATACAATAAATTGCGTGCACGATTATCCGCACCAGTCCAGAAAACTGTAAATGTGTACCTTAATAGCGATAGGAATAAGAGCGGGTTTTCGAGCAAGTGTATCGAGCAGACTGTTTTCTTCCAGGCATACCAGTACGCACAGAAGTGGTGTACTTCCCCAATTCATCACAGACGGGCTTCTTCATCAACGTGCTTCGTTTCCTCAAGGAGTTCCACTGGTACTATATCGTAGCCATGATGGCAACCATGGACTGCCTCGCCCTATGTTCCTTAATAACTGTAGCCCATAAGTTCAGGGTCTTAAGGTTGTATTTCCGACAGCTGAGAATCAGGACTTTGGAGAATAAGGAACAGAAGACGAGGAAGGAACTTGAAAAAGAGTTTAAGAAAGACTTTGTGGTCGGCATCAAGTTGCACTCTGATGCATTGTGGTAAGTATAATTTTGAAATCTTTATTAAAGTAACACTTCTGCCTGAACACTTCTGTTTATAGTTCTGTTTCAATCATATTTATTAGAATAAAAAACCTTGCAGCAACTCAGCAATATGATCTATTGATAAATTCTTACTCTAAATTCCGGAATTGAAGGAAAAACTTATTGTGATTCATCTTACAGGTGTGCCCGAAATGTGCAGCAGTCCATGGGTCCTCTATACAGCATCCAAGTGATGGAGAGCGTCGCTTTGCTCGTCATGTGTCTAATCAAACTAGTCGTAAGTGTACAAATAAAATGACTACCCACCCTTTTTTAGAGCTGCCTTACTCGGTAAAAAACCTTAGTTTACAAGATTTAGTTGCCTACTTTGCTCCGCAAAATTACCAGTATTAGTTTACCGGTATTCATATATTCGGTCCACGACACTGATAAATTAATCAGGAACATTCTAACTTCTACACTGATTCCTTTTGATGTGCCGTGCTTCACCGAAGCTATGGATGCCTGGAGACTCGCTTGCCCGAATCCAAACCCGCCCGACAACCCCTCTTCCCAGAGGCGGTGGGATGAGCCGCTCTGCAAAGTAGTTCAGGAAAACCTAATCTTAACATCTGCTACTACTGCAGAGCGTGCACGCCTACTGGCTGTGGGAGAGTGGGAGTCAGGTCTCTGGTTTTACGTACTACCGTCGTCGAACATAGGCACCTTGTTCGACGACACAACTTTCCGCCCAGCTGTTTCTCTACGTCTAAGCGCCCTTTGCTGTTTTCCTCATCGCTGCCACTGTGGCGAAGTTGTCAATAGCCTCGGTCACCACAGCCTGTCACGTAGTCGAAGCGCGGGACGCATAGCGCGGCACGCGTATATTAATGACATCACCTGACGTGCCCTTGTCACCGTCGGCGTTCCGGCTGTTTTGGAACCTCACGGCCTGGCACGCGACAATGGTAAGAGACCAGACAGTATGTGTATGTATGTGTACCTGTGTCGACACTCTTGCGCCATCCCATCTTCCTAGCTCGTCGTGCTATGCTGGTGCTGCTGCTGTGGCTGGGGAGAGCCTCAAGTGGCGGAAATATATCAACCTCATCGGCAGTTATATTTTAGAGCCGTTTGGGGTTGAAACTCTTGGGCCGTGGGGTCCGAGTGCGCTTTTTAAAGGATTATCCAAACGCCTTGTTGACACTTCGCGTGACCCAAGGGCTGGCTTTTACCTTGGTCAGAGATTAAGCATTGCCATACAACAAAATATATTTGGAGGAAGCCAACAGTGGACGTTTTTCGGCTGAAATGAAGATGATGATGATTAGATGCACACCTTTATTGGAAAGCGTTGTGTATCCTTGTTGTATGTGGACCATAATTGAATCGTTCATCACATTATTTCGGCAAGTTAACTCTTTCACAACTTTTAATATTTGTTTGTAGGTAGCGGAACGCAATATCACCTATCTGCTGGCTACTTCTGCATTCATTTTCTGTCTTATAATACTGACTGGCGCCTACATGATGACTGCTGGAGACATCACACATGAGGTATCGATATTCTATAATTCTTACCCTGTTTCCACCATAAAACTCTGGAATTGCTTCTCCTTGACATCAAAAAAGCTGAACGTAAATTCTCCTTCAAACGTAAAATTCGGAACTACTACTTGAAGTCCTCTCACCCTTATTATATTTACTTATTTCGGTCTTCGTTCAGAATAGGCTAGTGGCCGTAAAAAATGTAATTAGTCCGTCTTTTAGATTATTCAAAAATAAGGGACACGTATTTTTTTATTTGTAAATTAAACCAAAAATGACAAAGATATAGCCCATTAAAGTTACGTGTATAGTCACGCCCCGTGCTGCATTTTTTCACGGGGAGACGTCACACGTAACTTTAATGGGCTATATCTTTGTTGTTTTTTGTTTAACTCATCGAATGCCGTAATTAGAGACACAATAGAAAGACAATTGCTTATGTCGAACTGTGTAACTTAAGACATTCGAAAGGTTAATTGAAAAAATAAAAAATACGTATCTAATATTTTTTTATCATCTAAAATACGGACTAAATAAAATGTAATTATTTCGACTCTGGACACCACCCTATTGTTATTAAGTTTTCTTATGATTTGATATTTTTCATAGTCTTTATTAGTTTATTATTTTAGCATTTATATGTATTTTATTATTATAAATAACTTATTTTATATTTTTCCGTTTGAAGTACATATCTGTTATTTGTTTATTGTGCAAACCTACCACAGTGTTGTCTTTTTTAACCCAAAGGTTGACTGGTAGAGAATGCCTTGTTGCAAGTAAGTCCGCCTATGTACCAATACTGTACATGAAGTTTAAATAAATAAATAATGTTGCATGATGAGAGAAGAAAGAAGTAAGAAATCATGTCTACTTGACAAACACTTAAAGTAAAAAAAAAAACTTAGTTTGTCTCATGGCTACACCCAAAATATTCAGATCAGCAAAATTCCAGACCACTGCAAATTCATTGCCTGACATTAGTTTTTTGGAGATATGCAGAACAGAGAGTAAAGTCCCGCAAACCTCCGTTGAAAAGGGAGGATCCTCCGACCAGACAGGACCAGTCTGGTGGGCTACTGCCCAATAGATGATTTCGGGCTGTCGTATATGTTCAAATCGCGAGGAGAACTTTGATTGCGCGATGCAGGATTTCGTACTTTCTTCGTAGTTCTTATGTGGCGCCATAGATGTCGCTACAGTTTCAACTAAACGCTACAAAAACAACCAACCAACTGCAAAGTTACGTTAAAGTCAAATACAAAGTAAAAGTTGCCAGACAACTTCAAAGTGATTTCCTGACGTGTGCTAGTTTCAACTCAACGCTACAAAGACAGTCAACTAACTACAAATTCAATGTCAAAGTGAACTACAATGTCAAAGTTGCCAGACAACTACAAAGTCATTGCTTAACGCTGTTTGTACTTGAACGCTACAAACACAACCAACCAACTACAAAATTAACTAAAAAGTCAATCTACAAAGTCAAAGTTGCCAGATAAAGTCATTGCCTGTCTCTGGTTTTCAACTGCACTTAAGGCTGAAATCAGTTGAAAACCAGCTTCAGTCGTCATCGTTGTGTGCACGGATGCAAATCAGTTTTATTTTTGTCTTGGATGTGTGAAGGAGGACAAGTACACATCCGAGTCCAACCCGTCGTGAAGTGACATAGAACAACTTTATCTATAAATAATTTTACTTCGCGCCGAGTCCGAAATGCAGTTTTATTGTTTTACATGTAGGTTATTCTTCCTTCTTGGGATAAATACGCGAAGTTTAGATGTTTAAAAAATATAAAGCTAAAAACCCTTGTATCCAGACGCCATATGTTGAACTGTCACTTATTTTCTTCGCGGGTAAAAGAACGCGAGCAAAACTTTTTCTCTTATCTAATTATTCTTTTAAAATTCATAAAATAGTATTTTTTTTGCAAATTAACAAAACCCCAAGTGATACCATCTAATTATTCACTAAAAATACATGAAATAGTACCTTTTTTTAGCAAAATTAACGAAATTCAAAGTGACATCACAAAGTGTATTGTACAGTAACGGATTTCAAGCCTGTCGAAGCCTTGAATCTAAAATCACACAGGACGAAGAACGCCAGGATAAACACATCAAAGGAATAGAATCTTACCCGACACCCAGACAAGTTGGATGTACCCCTGGAGACTTTCCACGACTCAAGGCGTGAGAAAGGCCACCTGAAACTGGTCACTGAGGACGTGATCCTCACTGTGCCTGTTCCAAGCACTAGGTGATCATAGTGAATACTGCAGTTACTTTAAGACTTACGAGTCGAAACCTTGTTCAATCTCAATCAGGGTACGAGATACCATTAGCGACGTCATTCACGCGCTAAACTGATTGCAACAACATACCAGACAGTACGCGATACTCTTAGCGACGTAATTTTCATGTTGCTACTCTGGTATGGATCTGTCATAACAGGTGAGTCCCATTCCATTATAATCCAAAGAACGAAAATAGGGAAAAGACTAAGGTTGACGTACTCCTACTTTATCAGTACTTTTAAAGGCCTCGAGAAGGCTAAGTTCTAAATTACCCATCTGTATGACAACAAAACAGTGCACCACCTAGGTGTAGATCGCTACTAAACACTTAACTCCTAGGGAATACGAGATATTCCAAACCAATATGAGGTGGTAAGCTGCACACTGTCTGTTAATTAAATCATAAACTTTTCTAAGCATAAAATGCTAATGAATACGAGATATTCAAATTATCATAAGTTATTCCGCTGTACCTAGCTGGCTTGCCGACAGGCACCTATCTGCATCCAGTTGTTGGACTAGAAGCCAACCCAAAACCATTGAGAGAAGGCAGAATTATTGATACCTTTACCAAGTATGTCTGCAACTCTGATGGAAAACACCGCCACAGAGTGAATACGTTAAGTGCAAGATGCTTGTAGTGTACCAGCCCTCACCGTTATGAGTTAATTGTCAAATTAGCTATGATATAAGAATATGACTGAGAACAAAAGCTACATGTGGTGTAGCGGAAACCTGTCACCCATATATCATGCCTTTACCACACTGATAGCAAATAAATATACCTGAATCAGATCAATTATCAAAACTGAGTCAATTAAACAGTACTAATAAACTATTCTATAGAAAATAATATTTTCTTTACGGCTATGTTATGCACTGACTGCAGAGAATGTGATGCTGACAATAATACTACTTAAGCACTAAGTAACTTAATTACTTCACCAACAACTCACAAAGGATATGCTTACTAATAACAAATAACATTTTACAATAATAAATATAATTAAGCGACAGGCACATTACTCCAGGCAAAATACCTATGGAAAATGATATAACTTATATGAATTGAATCCATAGATACAGCATATCACTCCACACATTTAGTATTAACCTTATGATAAAAAACTTGCTCAAAGAGCATGTAAGTTGACCTCTTAAGGTACCAAACCTTAGAAAATTGCGGGTTAAGTCCTCTGTGGACACCAACAGCAGTCCTGAGTAAAATTATAAGCTCCCAAATTTTCAATATTATAATAATACTCAACACCCCAGCACCTTAGAATACTTGATGTATGACACCAATACTACTACTAGTTTAGTTGACTACTGGGCTAAGCGGTTTAATTCATTAAACCCCAAGCAAACGCCGGCGTTCTCGCATCTTTTATCTTGCTATTGTGTCTCAGGTTGATGGTATCTGAAAGGTTAAGGAAGCTACCATTGATTTTAAGAAGGAACCACTTACTGTTGGAAACAGAAGTGTATACTCCCCAACTGTATATTAGTGTGGGTAGATTGGTGGACAAAACCACCTGCTCCATTTACACATAATTACACAAGGGAGTAAGTCAGCGACAAGCTCATAATGGAATACAACAACTAAATATTGAAATACCTTGATATACTTTTAAATAGTTGTTAGAACAAAATGAATAACTTAATGTTTAAACCACTCATTAAAGTGAAAACTCATTATAAATGAATAACAATTAAACTGCTATATATTTGACTACCTAAACACAAAATCTTTTGTAAATATGTGGTTGGTGCTCCTAATAAATAAATAAATAGATACCCTATCAACATTTAACGTTGAAATAAATAAGGAAAATCTTATTGCAAGGAATTAGAAATAACAAAATTCAGATTCAATTTGATCTGCACCTGTATAATATCTTCAGTAGTAATTGTCATAAATTTACAATATCTTCTGTGGTTAAGGAAGACATTATCCTATTATCAATAATATCTAAGAACAACCTTCATATGACTAGACAACTAACTCGGTCACAGAAACATTACTTCAGATGCACTCTGTATATAAGAACTCTGTTACCTAAAACACCAAAACTACTTCAATCACCATGAATCACTTCTATGGCTATCAAACAAACTTTATAAATGAATACTCAGCCTAACAAAAAATTTCAAGATTACAGAGAAACATAATATGAATACCACTTTGCAGTGCACAAGACTCCAGAACATGAAAATTAAACATGATAGTAGATAAACAATCCACAACTAAGTTAATCAAATGTCACATTTCATGTCGGATTATTCAGACATTCCCAAGCATGTAATGGAATACTGACCAACTTGAAAACAAAATGTTTCACCAAAACATGGTATGATATTATGCCTGTATGCCTATATGTAAATCACATAATGTTCAAATTATGGTCTTTATCTTTTTTATTATTGTTTACTTTGTCAGTGTCACTGTCAAACGTTGCCGGAAATGCAATAGACAACCCTCTTGTCTATGGTGCAAGTGTGTAACACACATCGACCATACATACACCAAATATGTAGGCCACAAAAAAAAAAAAAAAAAAAAACAAAAAAAAAAAAAAAAAAAAAAAAAAACTTGTTTTGTTTGTTTCATACTTACTTTTAATTTATTTTGTGTTTATTGAGCTAGAACAAACATATTTAATTTCCTCATTACCCTCATCTGTGTGGGACTGAATGGTTAAAATGTACTTGAGGCAATGAATTTTTACATCCGAATTACTAAAACAAATCTAAACTTACCAATACACAAGTAAAATGGCATTTCCAAGAAACAAAAAGAGGGGGGGGGGGGAGAAAATGCATCCTGGGGACTACCTAGTACAACAAGATCAGACTCATCAAGATCTCGTGCAAGATCAGTGACCTTACAACTTCCCCAGGTACCTAGGACCTAGTAGAAGGCTAGGTTAGTTCTATCACACATAAACTCCTCCACACTGTGTCATAAAAACACTAATAACAAAGGGGAAACAATCGTATTGACTTCCATTTTGGGAGGCATAAATAAACGACATACAATTGCCTTCACAGCTATTAAATATTTTTATAGGTACATATAATAGATCCATAAGCACATACCTACAGGTATAAGCTTACATACAAGTATATACCCATACATGCCGAAGCGAATGTAGGCACACTAACTGTACCATACAGTAGAAAATAAATAATAGTAACAATAAAACTGGTAAGCTATACTTTTATACCAGTCACTACAATGTCAACACAAATATAACTTAGTCATGAATAGACACCTCATCTTTAAATGAAAACGATGAATGAATTGCAATGTATAATACATGTAGATACCTAATTGCATTGCCTAATGTAAGACAAGGCTAAATGTATGACGAATGTAATGTAATCACTTTCTGTGACATTCGATTCTACTATAACATTCCCCAATTAGGGGTATTTTCTCTTTCCAGAACATGAAAAAGTCATAGCCTCTTTCCTGTCTCACATTATAGAAGAAACTTGAGGAAACTAACAACAAATTGACTGCCACAAAACAACCCTAACAACTAAACAGCTCAGCACACTCAAATAGTAAAACATCACTATGGCATGATAAAATAACTAATAAGATTATTATATTTCAATAGACCTCAACAAATCGTCGTTGTGCTAAAACGGAACAGCACTAATATAAAACCAAGTAACTCTTTACCCGATTTAATTTAATAGTAAAGATCTTGTAATATAGCCGATATCAACGGCCAGATATAACGATGATTGTACAAATAACCAAGTAGTAAAGTACCCAATAGTAATTATAATAATATTCTTAAAAGCTAACTGGTAATTCATAAGTGATTATTTACATTAAGAATAATCCAATTAATTACAATACATGTCTCACATCGTGATACTATAACTGCCCTCGTAAAAGATAACATGGTTCTCATATAAATCAGTTACCAATGAACCAAATATACTTTTACAACTCGAGGACACTTCCCACACAATAACTTAACAAACAAAAGGATAGTTTAGACAACATCTTAGGAGCCTCTCCCAACGCAACAAAATTAACTCATGCCTTACTATAAAAGAGAACCGCATTTGAGTTGATAATACCATAGCGTAACAATTAATTATTGCAGCAAACTCTAAACATCTACCTACATGTAAAACAATAAAACTGCATTTCGGACTCGGCGCGAAGTAAAATTGGGAATCAAACGAGCTTACCTGTTAAGCGAAGTCTTGATTCTAATTTTATGAGCGCCGAGTCCGAAATGCAGTTACCCACCCGCCACTAGTTTTAATAGCCCAAAAGCTGCAATAATTATCCTTACCTAACACACAGTTATCCTTGCAGGAAAACAGTGAATGTAAGTATGTAGGAACAAGTCTGCCCAAAAGACAGCTTGTTCCTTATCCGATAATCTCTAAAATAAGTGACAGTTCAACATATGGCGTCTGGATACAAGGGTTTTTAGCTTTATATTTTTTAAACATCTAAACTTCGCGTATTTATCCCAAGAAGGAAGAATAACCTACATGTAAAACAATAAAACTGCATTTCGGACTCGGCGCTCATAAAATTAGAATCAAGACTTCGCTTAACAGGTAAGCTCGTTTGATTCCCAATTTTATTTTCACTAAAACAGGCCTGAGTCCTCATCAAGTTTTTCGAGAAATAAACAAAACAAACAGGTGGTCTTCTCGTGCCTAAAATTTTGTTTGGCCAGCGAATCAGTATTGCCATCCAATATGGCAAGGCGCGGTATTAGAGGTTTCCGCGCGGTATTAAAAAATTTACAACAGTCTGAAATTAACTATTGAGCAGTAGCCCGGACCAGACACAACAATCATCTGGTCGGAGAATCCTCCCTTTTCAGCGGAGATTTACGGGACTTTACACTCTGTGCCGCATACCTGTAAAGAAAAGTCAAAGTCAAAGCATTTATTTCAAATAGACCCTTTGCAGGCACTTTTGAATAGTCAGATGTCGGTCAGTCCAAGAAAAGTGAAGCTAAATTGCACTATTGCAGAATCTACTTTATTCCGTAGTGAGGCATTTACAAGCTATTGTCATTGTCCAGGCATCGCTAGTGGGCACCGCGATGTTCCACAGCGGCTGGGAGAAGTGCCGCCCGGGACCTGATCTTCGGGTCTTGGTTGTGGTGGCTCTGCAGATGAGTCAGGTGCCTGTGTACATGACGGCCTTCGGAGTTTTGACCCTGTCTCATACTAATTTTATAACAGTGAGTGTTAAATAATCCTACTAATATTTTACTTTTTTTATTTTATGGAGCCTGTTCCAATCGGACCACCAGGGCCCCAAGTCAGCTATTTTTATAAATTCGTCATTCCAACACGATCCCATTATCATTTTGCTAAAAGTTTGTAATCTGCTAATTCATAATGATCGATCATTGATCGGTCAATGGTCTTGTAATAGAATTGCGGTAGAATGATAATTTCGAGCATATTAAAACCAATAACTGCACAATAACGTTCTAATGGTCAAACACTGATCAAATAAACTGTCAAAGTTTTAGCAGATTACCGCAAATGTCAAATATTCATTTGTCAATATGTACGAGATTACCATTTTAAGCCACTTTTTTCAATAGAGTGTCAGTGGTTGACCATTGGAAAGTCATAATGACGCCATTATATCAGTAGATCACCAAACTTGTCAAAATCGACAATTATGACATCAATGATAGATCATTCTGACACTATTGTAATAGCAGACTTGAGGCCCTGATGTACGATTTTGCGTCACCGGTATATGATGGATATACGCACAAAACGTTAGGTACCCATACACGTTAGGGTATACCTGATAGGTTTGTCTATACAGTTGAGTTTTGCAGGTAAACCTGAGCGTGTATGGTGCACAACTGTAATGTATGGGAGAGGCCTATTTACAACAGTGGATCTCTTTCGGCTATAATGATGAACCTAACATTGTTACAAGGATGCCAACTTTTTTTACAAGAATTAAAGTATTTTTTTTTATCTGAGACGAATTTTAAACAGTATTTTACAAAAATGAACAGTATTTTTTGTTTAACTTTTCGCACGACTTATTAATTTACAGTCTTTTTTAAAAACTTCACACGCCTCATCACAATTAAAATAAAAGAGGAGCTCATTCGATTCGTTCTACAACTCTATAATTATTATCTGTTTTTCTTAGTTGAAAAAAAAAATACTGTGAGCGTCTAAGTCTAACACGAGTAATGGGTATAGTTTTAAGCATTTTGATGCTGAAACCAGTATTTTGTATTATTTATTTTTGTTTAACAGTAAAAAGTATAATGTACTGGAAAACATTATAATACTGTTTTTAACAGTATAGTTGGCAACCCTACAAGCAGACTATACCTATGTGTTATTTACATTTACGAGTATTTTCTTTTCTTTACAGGTACTCCGCTCTTCATACTCGTTCTTTGCTGTAATGTATTAAGACAGTCAGCCCATTATTTTGTCTACTGTGCACATTATGTTTACTACATAGTAGATTTGCAGGGACCTCAGATGAGGTAAGGTTATAACCAAAATTATGCCACCGATACATGTTGGACATCTCACCCATACGCACAAAGCGTTTTGGGACCACATTCATTGTACGTACCGCTAAGGAGTGAGCAACATCAAATTTAAATGAAAAATGATGGCAATAGAAGAATATTGAATACTTATCAAACACATTTACGTCAAAATATTCAAGAATATATGAACACGGATTTTAAATCCAAACTAGCTACTCTAATCTACTTTACCCCACTCTACCCTACTCTACCCTACTCTACCCTACTCTACCCTACTCTACCCTACTCTACCCTACACTACCCTACACTAGTTTACTCTACGCTACCCTACACTACCCTAATTTTCTTTTTTTTACCATAAGAACCTTCTCCTCACAATAACAAACACAACAAAAAAGGATTTAGCGGAATCGGTCCAGCCGTTCACGCGTGATGGCGTGACCAAGGGAAATAGTTCATTTTTATATATGTACTATACCCTGCTCTACACTACTCTACCCTACTCTACTCTACTTTACACTACTCTACCCTACCCTGCTCTACTCTACCCTACGCTACCCTACCCTACTCTACACTACTCTACCCTACTCTACCCTTCTCTACCCTACAATACCCTACACTACCCTTCTCTACTCTACCCTACACTACCCTAATTTTATTTTATTTTTCCATAAGAACTTTCTCCTTAAAATAACAAACACAACAAAAAAAGAATTAGCGAAATCGGTTCAGCCGTTCACGCGTGATGGCGTGACCAAGGAAATATGGATTCATTTTTATATAAAAAGATATTTAAAAATCATTTGTGAAGCGAAAGTTTTGTCAAAAGGCTTGTACTGTAAAAGAGGATCTTGAGGACAAAAAGGCTAGCGATTGAGGCTCTATTCGAGTAGTGTACACTATAAAGATCTTTCAAGAATAAATAGGTTATTTCTAGGCTAGTGCACTTTGCGCCCACATTGTCGCTTTCCATCAGGTGATATAGTGGTCTAGCACGACCCGATCAACAATTAAAAAAAAAATTGTCTATTGTCTTGTGTTTTTTTTTAGTTTTTATTTTATAGACTTTGTAATTTAAGCTAAGTTTAATTAATTAACTTAACTACTATAAAGCATATTACTATTAAATTTTTATTTCTTATAATATGTGTTTTTTATTTTTTTTTGCCTTGCTTAATGGCGTAAGCAGCATTGTTCAATCCCGTAAAAGTAATTTTATTCATTTATGATTCTACAGGTACCTTCATACATATTTTAAACAAAAAAAAAGTCATTTGACCCCTAAATTTACACTTAGGGTGAGTTGCACCATTTAACTTTAACGATAACAAAACCATAACCAGCTGTGAAACGGCCGCCGATTGGTCAATTCGACGATTTGACAACTGTTAACGGCTTTGTTATGGTTATAGTTAAATGGTGCAACTCACCCTTAATATTATAAAGAGGTAAAGTTTTTTTTGTTTGTAGGAGGTAATCTCTGAAAGTACTGGTCCGATTGCTAAATTTTTTTCACGGATAGAATGCTGCTTTATTCCTTATTGACATAGGCTATATTTTATGTGTGCAGGCAAAGCCGCGGGCAAAAGCTAGTACATTATATTAAAGAGTTTTAGGAATTACCTAAATATGTATTATTTATTTACGTAAATCAGCCGCTGAATAAAAGAGCTCTTCTAACATAACTAAAGAGAATATTTAACAAATTTCCAACCTCCTTAAGCTGCTTATAGCTATGTCTGTCATTATTAATTTCACGAAAATCCTTTTGTTTCGTCCATCTGCGATGATATTATAATTTTAATAGATTTTTAGGACGAAAGCGTAAAGTAATTCGTTCGAAAATTAGAAATAGAAATCTATTATTGAAAAATACTCGATTCATTTCATTTTAAATTCTTGCTGAGGAGATTTTTATGTATTTAATTGGGATGACCCCTGGGTAAAAATGTATATACGTAATTATGTGTCCTGATGGATCAGTAAGATTATTATTTTAAAAAAAATTGAACATGAACACACGTACTTATACTTTCGCTTGGTCAAATTAATAAAAAAAAACCGGCCAAGTGCGAGTCGGACTCGCCCATGAAGGGTTCCGTAGCAGCAAGTAACATAATATAAAAGTTCTTGTAGTTCGTTGTAACTTTGACCGTTGTTTTAATAATAGTGTTTTTTTTTTATTTATTACGTATTAAAAAAAAACTACTTACTAGATCTCGTTCAAACCAATTTTCGTTGGTAGTTTGCATAGTAATGTACATGTACATTATATTTTTTTTTAGTTTTATCATTCTTTTATTTTAGAAGTTACAGGGGACACAAATTTTACCACTTTGGAAGTGTCTCTAGCGCAAACTATTTAATTTAGAAAAAAATGATATTAAAAACCTCAATATCATTTTTGAAGACCTATCCATAGATACCCCACACGTATGGGTTTGATGAAAAAAAAAATTTTTAAGTTTCAGTTCTAAGTATGGGGGACCCCCAAAATTTATTGCTTTTTTTTCTATTTTTGTATAAAAATCTTAATGCGGTTCACAGTATACATCTACTTACTAAGTTTCAACAGTATAGCTCTTATAGTTTCGGAAAAAACTGGCTGTGACATACGGACGGACAGACAGAAAACCCAAAATTTATTGCTTTTTTTCTATTTTTGTATAAAAATCTTAATGCGGTTCACAGTATACATCTACTTACTAAGTTTCAACAGTATAGCTCTTATAGTTTCGAAACTGGCTGTGACATACGGACGGACAGACAGACAGACAGACAGACAGACAGACAGACATGACGAATCTATAAGGGTTCCGTTTTTTGCCATTTGGCTACGGAACTCTAAAAAATTAAATGGAAGACGCACTTTGATAGTGCTACTTTTCTGAACCCAATTTCCGGCCACCGTAGGCGCGTGCTTGCGGACGGCAAGCAATGGGTAGCTCGCCTTCCGACCGTCCGGTAACCGTCCAGACCGAGCCCAAGACGTCAACGGCGCGTCCACGCGCGCCTCAAGGAGATGTTGGCAAACCGTAGGGGCCCAGCAGGGTTGAAGCCTACTGGGGCCAAGGTTATCCGAAAGGGAACTCGAGCCCCGGTATGAAGGCTAGAAGGAACGGGGTGGGCTGGAAGGAGCTCAAGGAGTTGTCAGCAAACCGTAGGGCCCCTTTTTTTTATGGTCTATGGCTCTTGGGCGGAGCGGGAGATAGTGTCAGACTTTTACTGACTAAAAGACCCACCCCGTTCCTTCTAGCCTTCATACCGGGGCTCGAGCGCCCTTTCGGATAACCCTGGCCCCAGTAGGCTTCGATCCGGCTGGGTCCCTGCTATTGCTGACAACTCCTTGAGGCGCGCGGGAACAGTGCGCGCCGTCGACGACTTGGGCTTGGTCCGGACAGTTACCGAACGGCCGGACAGCGAGCTATCCATTGCTCACTGCCCGCAAACACCGCGCCTGCGGTGGCCGGAAATCGGGATCAGAATCCCGGCGGCGGCGGCGGCGGCGATAACGCCGTTGCCTGATGCGTTCGGCCTCCTCCTTTGCGAGCATTACTGCTTCGCAGAAGTCGGCGACCGCCTGCCACTCCTCCTCGCTCCGGACCATGGCCTCAACCAAGGCCCGGCGCGAGAGGTCTCCGCCGCCGATCGCCACCACGAGGGCACGGCGATGCTTCGCCCAGGCAGGGCACACCTTGACTGTGTGCTCCACCGTGTCCTCCTGGCATTCTGCACAGTGGCGACACCCGGGCGTCACTTCCGCATGAATCCGGTGCAGGAAACTCCCGAACGAACATGTCCGGTGAGGACCTGCGTCATACGGAAGGTAGGGACGCCGTGAGGTCTTTCCAGCCACGCCTCAAAGAGGGGACTTACCGCCATGATTGTGGCGTGCCCAAAACCGTAGGGCCCCTGCTGTTGCTGACAACTCCTAGAGGCGCGCTGGAACAGTGCGCGCCGTCGACGACTTGGGCTCGGTCTGGACAGTTACCGGACGGTCGGACAGCGAGCTACCCATTGCTCACTGTCCGCAAGCCTGCGCCTACGGTGGCCGGAAATCGGGATCGGAATCCCGGCGGCGCGGGCGGCGAGAGCGCCGTTGCCTGATGCGGTCGGCCTTCTCCTTTGCGAGCATTATTGCTTCGCAGAAGTCAAGTAATAGTGGGCTGGGCACATCGCTCGCAGAAGTCAAGATGGGGCAAAACAATTTTCAGTATTAAATTAGAATAAACTATTACATTTTTCCTTGTCTCGGCATTTTTTAATAAGGCATCTTAGTTATATATTCGTCTCTTTTCTAAACTAACCCAAATTGAAGTTACGACCTCCGCGTGGCAGAGAAGACTGATTTTCATAGCCGCGCCGGTTTCTTATATGGGAACTTTGTTTAATCTTTAGCTTTACTTTAATTGAACTTTAAATAAAG
Organism: Mythimna ferrago; assembly: GCA_910589285.2. Classification (NCBI taxonomy): domain Eukaryota; kingdom Metazoa; phylum Arthropoda; class Insecta; order Lepidoptera; family Noctuidae; genus Mythimna; species Mythimna ferrago. The sequence continues at coordinate 4,008,361 of OU342689.1, forward strand.
TTAAAAATTGTAAACAACGAAGGTTGTTGTAGCGCCAATAGTTTTTAGAATACGGACAGATGATCTGACAGATAGATAGACGGACGTATGGACAGCAGAGGTTTAATAATGACTCGTTGACAACCTTCGGCTACTGAACACTACAAAGTGTAAATTGAAATCAGTACTACAATTGTGAAATCAGCAACTTTAGGGTTTTTGTTCCTTCGAAACGAATTAATTTACAACACTTAAGCGTTTCTTTATGAATTTCTCAAGATATTTGGCGACAGGATATCCTATTTGGAACGCATCCAGACTCCTTTTTTTTATTTCACACTAGCTGTGCCCGCGACTTCGTTCGCGTGGACTACAGGATTTTTAATTTATTTTTTCTAAAATAAAAGTAGTTACCTATGTTACTCCTTATTACATCAGCTACCTGCCAAAAAAAGTCCCGTCAAAATCGGTCCAGCCATTTCAGAGATTAGCCCGGACGAACAGACAGACAAAAATTGTAAGAAATGTAATTTTGGTGTATGTACCGTATATATATATTCATATGAATGTAGTAAAAAGTAGTTATTTCAATATTACAAACAGACACTCCAATTTTATTTATATGTATGCATAGATGTATAGATAGGCCTACATGGGCACTATAATTAGCGTTGCCATAACTTCTGGGAACCAATACGGGAAGTTTTCCGATACCCAAAACTACTATTCATACATTCATCGCCAACACAACCACCCCATACCATACCTACAAAACATAGCACGCATAATGTGCAGTGTATCTACCTACATAGCGAAAAAAAACTAACTGTTTTCTAACAGACACCCCCTGATCTCGATCTTATCAAAATAGTAAAATAAATTAAACAAAAAATTCTAAATGATTGAATCATAAGTTTTATTCAAAATGTCTTGTGTCTGTCTATGACAATTTTTAACATAACATAAAATTACTCAGGTTTTTCGACAAACCTTGGCCAACACAACCACCCCATACCATACCTACAAAACATAGCACGCATAATGTGCAGTGTATCTACCTACATAGCGAAAAAAAACTAACTGTTTTCTAACAGACACCCCCTGATCTCGATCTTATCAAAATAGTAAAATACAGTCTGTCAAGAAAGTCATGAAAAGAATGTTTTGGGAACTACTGTTTTTGCTAATACTGGCAACACTGAATAATTGTTAAGCTGAGTACCTGAACTGTCACGTCGTATCTGTGTGGTTGATTTTTTACAATATTTCGGTGCTATTTCGAGTTTTTTAAATCGTTTAAGCGTTAAGATACAAACAATGAATCGAAATGTTTATAAGAGCGGTGCGAGACAAATTATATTTAAAGTTTTTCAAGGGTTTATGGCCGAAATTCAAGGTGGGAGTGCTGGGACGAACAAAGACGATGTTTATGGTCGAACAGCAAAGTTAACCGGTACGTAAATATATTCTAAAGTTTAACAGACTAACGGAAATATAATGTTTTGACAATCTTCTGTTTTTAAGTACAATTTATCTATCTTTAACATTGTTTATGTCTTGCTAAGGTTATGAAATTTACCTACGATTTATTATACTACCACTTAACGGTTTTGATATTTTGGTGTTTTTTATTTAGGTATGATAAATGTATTTGTATATTTAACATATCTTTATTGACTTCAGGTGTTACCGAAAGTACAGTTCGGCGCATTGTGGACTAAGGCATGAAGAATGGAGGTAAATTTTCAACGCTTGGAAAACACAGGAAAGGCCGACCTACGAAACAAACTACGAGTCAGATGTTGGCCGGTTTCATTTTGAAGAAGTTTCAGGCAACATTTCTGGAGTCGAATACCTCGACTCTGATTATTTGGATTCGGATTAATAAAGATTTATTTCATAAACTTTTTATTTTTGCAATGAGCTCATACCTATCGATACTCAGCGCCATGCTGACGGCAGTGCAGAGAGGCAAAACATCGTGACTTGCACTTTGTAGTAAGTACATAAATGCTAGTAGCTGAAAGGACGAAAACAAGGGTTGATCAAACCAGACATTCTTATGAATATAAAACCAGATATCCAGAAGAATGTCTGTTTTGATAAACTCTTGCGTGTAGGTACGTAGGATAAACATATAATTATCCTAATAAGCAAATAGAGAAGTCTGGTTTCGTCGCAATGTTTATAAAACAAAATTCAGACTGGTAGAGAATGCCTAAGGCATTAACTCCGCCTTTGTACTTTTGTGTTGGATAAAGTTTTAATAAATAAATGAGAACTACTATAACTATCATGTATCAGGTAAAATTAAACGTCACTTGAATGAAAATTAGTTCTAATAAAAATGTTGTTCGCCACTACGACAGAGTAAGTACTTTTATTTATAGGGAGCCACTACCAATGAAAGTCAAAACTCGTTTGCAAGCATGTATTAAATAGATAGACGAGTGTCAGATAGATCGGTAAAATAATGTACCTACACGGCATTATAGGGACCGTAAATCGGTAATTATTATTTTATAAATAAAAGTATCAATATCTTTTAGTCGAAGTTTATTGGGATACCATGTTAATGATGGTGGCGCCCTCCCTTCTTTTCATGACTTTCTTGACAGACTGTAAATTAAACAAAAAATTCTAAATGATTGAATCATAAGTTTTATTCAAAATGTCTTGTGTCTGTCTATGACAATTTTTAACATAACATAAAATTACTCAGGTTTGTCGAAATACGGGACAAATACGGTACATGTAGTAATACGGGACGGGATGAACAAATACGGTGACAGTCCCGTATATACGGGACGTATGGTAACCCTAACTATAATACGCCAGAAGCTAGATACATTTTCATACAAGCTCTTACGTGATTATGACGTTATTACACATCTTTCTCTAGATATTTTGGAAACACAGATATCTCGTGGATATTATCTTGGTTTCTATTGAAATTAAAGTATGAATTGGTGTAAAACTAATCGAGTAAATACCTCTGAAACCTTGCTATTTTACGTAAACTTTGGCCTTTCATAATGTACTCATAAATTTAAATATAAAAAAGTATATTCTATAGACATTGTGCACACTTATCGAGATACTGAGGGACGAATTAAAATTGCCTAGAACAAGTTTTGTGAAATAGTAGAGTACATAAATGATGAAATCATCGAATGTCAACAGAGCGTTAAGGTGTTATCTCTCTTTATTCGCGTTCCTCTTTATCAAACATTGCAATGGATGTGACAACAATCTTTTGATACTTTTGATTCATTAAACCCCAAGCGATCGCCGGCGTTCGCTCTCTCAAAAGTTAAACCATGTTTCCGTTGTTGATAAACGGCTCGGAAAGGGCCCTCTTAAAGTCCTCGTATACGATGTGGTATCATATACGAGGATTAGGAGTATAATTCTATCGATAGTCGATCTACACACGATTTGTAAGTTTTCTTGATCTGAATTACCCTTTAAAAAGATCCAAAGATATTTTTTTCCGTAGTCATTACTATCTAACTGTTAGATTAAGGTTTTCTCCAAGTCCTTGCAGACATTATATCCCCTTTCTCGCCAGCTCTTTTTGGCTGCGGCCTCAATGGCGCTTTTCCTCTGCAGGAACCAACTGCGTTGCAACATTTCCTTCTTAAGGCCCAAGCGCCCGAACAGTGACTTTCTGAAGCCTTCTCCTCGATAACGACCAGGTTTGAAAAAAATATATGTTTATTATAGATTCATGAACAACATTATCAACATTTGATTTTTTCGTGCTATTAATATTTTTGTCTACAAAAATATTTAGCAATTTCGCAACTTATCCTTACTCCTTCGAAATGGCTTGAATCTTTAGAAACATTTTTACATAAATTGGTGGTTAAATATTCTTCAAAGTGAACATTGCATATGTAAATCAATCAATATTTCGTAAAGAAAATGGATTTAAAGGTCAGCCGCGCGCTCTCCGGGCGCTGTTGGCCGCAAATAAATACACAGATTTGCGGACTGCCGCCTAGGCGGGTGCGAGAGGTGCGTCCACATAATTTTGGCCAGATGGTTCAAGGGACTATAAGCCTTAAATGCGCGTATGAATCACAACGCTCCATCGACTTGGGGTTGGTCCTTACTGAATGGCCGGATAGCGAGCTACCCTTTGCTCACCGTTTGTAAACCTGCGTTTATCTTGCGACTCCCGACGACCAGAGTTGTCTTTTATATGACAGCAGTAGGTCGTGAGGATGTCCTCTCCCTTACGGTTTTAGATGTTTTCTTAGCGGGTATTACTGCTTTGTAGAAGAAGGTGATCATAACCTATTCCCTCTCGCTCCGAACTAATTATTTATATTTTTGTGGAGTTTTTTTATAAAGCCTCTTTTTAAAAATGTGAATGTGAGATCACTGTAGAAACCAATCTTACAACTCATTTTTTTTATTATGATTTCTTTTTTTTGTGCTTTTGGGTATAATATTGTACTACACTGTTCTTGCATAATATCTATTATTACTGTAATATTGAAATGTTGTAACGACAACCACTTTTTTAAAAAGAGTAACCATGGAGTTTCTTGCCGGTTCTTCTCCATAGGAAACGACCAATTTGGAACCAAGCACTAGCTTCTGACGTTTTATAAGTGCCCATGTAGGCCTATGTAAAATAAAATATTTTGAATTTTGATTTTTTTTCATTTTGAACTATGGCCTATACAAGGGCCGGACGCGGAGGTCACCGCTACTGCATGCCTCCACGAGGACACGGGCTGCTCCGCTCAAGCGGGCGAATTTCACCGAATGCTCCATCGTGTCCTCCGGATGATGGGCACACTGGTGACACCAGGGAGTTTCTTCCCGCCGAATACGGAACAGACCAGGTACCTCCCAAAACTACAACATACTCGTAGTTTCGATAGGCACCTATTTCAGAAGAAAAGTCTAAATTTATCTTTGTACTAATAAATATTTTTATTTCACATGGGCACTTACAAAACGTCTGTCGTGGTATTGATATATAGATATTTATGTATGTATTATATGATTTAATTTAAATTTTAATAGTATATTTTTATTTATCTACACTGTGTCTGCATCTCATAACCAACTCTCCTGTCGCAGGTCTACTGGAAGAAATTTCATCTGAATAAGCAGTACCTTATTGCTCTTTTATCTGAATTTATGTTTTTTTTTTCATTTTTAAGTGTTTAGGACCGGTAATCAAGACTTCATTAGTGAAGACATTTATGCTGAAAGAAGTGGAGTTATATCTAACTAAATTCGATAACCTTTAGGGAAAAGCCAAATCGATTCCAAAAACTTCAGTCCATTAAATATGGGGTGAAGTTTTAGGAATCGTTTTGGCTGCCGAGAAATGGAACAAAGTTCTGGTAATCTAATTGATTCATAACTATCGGAACACTAGCTGTCCCTCGCGGGGTCACCCGCTTCTTTGGTTATGCTACACTCCCGTGGGTCGTAACGTGATGTTATAAATATATTCTATAGCCATCCTCGATAAAATGGACTATCGAACGTTCCACGCGCGCCTTTAAGAGATGTCAGCGAAACCGTAGGGACCCAGCAGGGAAGCCTATTGGGGCCATGGGTGCCTTCTGAAAGGGAAACCCTGGAACGTAAAGGGCAAAGAAAGAACATAGGTGTGGCTTTAGTAAGTAAAATTCTGACACGCCTCCCGCTCCTGCTTAGAGTATGAGCAGTCATTAGATGATCCCCACACAGACCCACCAAAAAACCCTAAAATATTTTTCAATTTGAATATGTGTGAGTTCCTAAGATTGAAACCAACTAACAAACAAACTTTTTAGCTTTATATACTACTAGCTTTTGCCCGCAGCTTCGCCCGCGTACTTAAAATATAGCCTATGTCACTCAGGAATAAAGCAGCTTTCTGTCGGTGAAAAAAATTTAGCAATCGGACCAGTACTTCAGAGATTACCTCCTACAAACAAAAAAACAAACTTTACCTCTTTATTATATCAGTGTAGACTATAGATTAATCACACGACCTACCATTTATCGAATTAACCAATTTGTATAATTGGTTTTTAAAGCCAAAATGACCAATTTGATTAATCATACCCAATGATCAGTGACCTTAACTTTGGAGTCATTCGATTTTAAAAACTAATTGGAATGGACGTCCCTTCATTGAAGCAAACTCATCCTCAGAAACTCTATTTCAAATCACTATGTAAATTGATGTTTTATTTAGGGATGGGGGATCTCTGGTATGAGAAGACCGAAGTTTCCTATTACACGAAGAAGATCTACGCAGCCTGGATGGTAGTGGCGAATGGTTTCGTCATCGTCATCTTGTTTGACGAACTTCTCTCGTTTGCTAGAACCGATTTAACAGACCGGGAGAAGAACGACTTGGTTCAGTTCACTTTTGCTCACCCTCTGATCTATGGCAAGGTAGTGACGCTGTACATCTGGAAGAGCCGCATCAAGGTTGTGATGGAGCGCTTGCTGGAAGGTTCCAGGCCTATTTTCCATTCTCTAGAGCTGGAAAAAATGTCTGTAAGGCAGTTTGCTAAGAATTGCTTTGCATTGACTGCTGTCTGCTACGTGACTCTGGGTGCATCAACCATTGAAGCAATCAGGCTTCATTTCATTGAAGGTAAGCTTTGTGTTGCTTTCGAACCGAAACTTTGACAACAAAGACTGTTTTCTTCCAGGTATACCGGTCCGCACAGAAGTGGTCTACTTCCCCAACTCATCACAGACGGGCTTCTTCATCAATGTGCTCCGTTTCTTCAAGGAGTTCCATTGGTACTATATCGTAGCCATGATGGCAACCATGGATTGCCTCGTCCTATGCTCCTTAATCACTGTAGGCCATAAGTTCAGGGTCTTAAGGCTGTATTTCGATCAGTTGAGAATCAGAATTTTGGAGAATAAGGCACACAAGCAGACGAAGGAACTTGCAGAAGAGTTTAAGAAAGACTTTGTGGTCGGCATCAAGTTGCATTCTGATGCTATATGGTAAGTATAGCTTTGAAATTAATCTTCGTTCGGTGGTGAGCACATTGCTTGAGGAATTGGACCAATTTGGCAATATCTGCATATATAAAACGGACAAAATCCTGATTCTTATACCTAGAAAATTGCAATTCCGCACAGGTGATTTTTATTTATATGAATAACTAGCTTTTGCCCGCGACTTCGCCCGTGTACATAAGATATAGCCTATGTCACTCAAGAATAAAGCAGCTTTCTATCGGTGAAAAAATTTTAACAATCGGACCAGTACTTCCAGAGATTACTTCCTACAAACATAAAAACAAAAAAACAAACTTTACCTCTTTATTATATTAGTGTAGATAGAAAAAATAAGAAAGGATTTTTTAAAATTCACCCTCTAAGAGGAAGAAAAGGGAGGGGTCCAAAGTTTGTACGGAGAAATCTATTTTACACGGGTAAAGCTGCATGCAGAATCTAGTACTAAAATAAATATGATCATACCGAAAAAGGTTTGCATTTTAGTTTTTTTTTTTTTTCTGAAAATAATTCAGGAAACGAGTTGAAGTTCTTTTTGCCGTAGGAATTTATTACCAAAACCTTGTAGCAACTTCTTTTGCCCACGACATACGTTATGTTTGAAAAAAAGATTCTTCTTCTTGAATTCTTCAAGTCGAAATTCCCGAATTAGAGGAAAAACTCATTCTGATGCATTTTGCAGGTGTGCCCGAAATGTGCAGCACTCTATGGGTCCTCTGTACAGCATCCAAGTGATGGAGAGCGTCGCCCTGCTCGTCATGTGCCTTGTCAAACTAGTCGTAAGTATATAAATGATTGCCCAGTCTCTCTCACGAGAGGTTTCTGGGAACATGTATGCTGATTCAATCTGCCAAGTTTTCCCCCATTAGTTGGGGACTTGTGCTGTACAATCCCCGTAAAAATGTCCAGGGTCGATGGATTACAGGACATCCCTCGCTCCATCAAAGTGGACCTAAGATGGTGGCGCGTAGTTTTCTACGTACGCCTCTATTAGACGTATGACGTAGACGAAGACAGTTCAAAATACGGGACGAGACCCGCGGGCATTGGACCAACACGTCACGCGTAGTCTCCGACACAAGCGTGTGAGGGTACACCAGGGTGATTTTAGTCAATATGAGTCTGGCAGACCCCTCGGCTCGACCCAGGGCGAAGGACAGCCATGAGGATTTCTAAAAAAAAAAAGACGTGTGGCACTCGGGGACTGCCGCGGTAAAGCTATTGCATAGCATTTTTATCAACTTATGCCATTATAATTATTTATTTATTTTATTTATGCAGTATTTTTTTTTCTTTGATATTAATTGAAGTTACACTTTCACACATTGAATTGAATTTTGATTGATTGTTCACTCATTTGTTTTCTTGTCGGTCACCACGCTCAAAAAACAAATGAGTGGGGGGGTGTTAGGTTATTTTCGTTACGGAATTTCTGGATTCGGTCTCCACGCTCAAGGCCCGCGATAGAAGCTATGCAATAGCTTAAAATTTGCCCTGCATTCCCGACTATGAAGGAACTTACCGAATCTGAAACAGCTGCAAACCAAAATGTATGTATATTCTTTTGGCAAGACTGGGGTATGATTTCCAGGCTTCTGAATACCTGTAGCAACTGTCAAAGATCAACAAATAACAGTCTATATTTTTTTTTTCCTATGGGAAAAGTCATCCAATGACAACCCCCGCTCTTGGGCGGAGCAGGAGATAGTGTCAGACTCTTACTGACTAAAAATCCATCCCGTTCCTTCAAGTCTTCATACCGGGGCTCGAACGCCCTTTCGGATAACCCTGGCCCCAGTAGGCTTCGACTCAGCTGGGTCTCTGCTGTTGCTGACAACTCCTTGAGGTGCGCGAGAACAGTGCGCGCCGTCGACGACTTGGGCTTGGTCCAGACAGTTACCGGACGGCCGGACAGCGAGCTACCCATTGCTCACTGTCTCTGGCCGGAAATCGGGATCAGTATCCCGGCGGCGGCGGCGATAACGCCGTTGCCTGATGCGTTCGGCCTCCTCCTTTAACAGTCTATATTTGCCCAGTGTGCTTAGTGTACAAATTAATGTCAAATTCCATAACTTTCATCGTGATTATGCTTCTGTGATAAATAATGAAATATTTGTTTGTAGGTGGCGGAACGCAATATAACGTATCTGCTGGCGACTTCCGCATACATTTTCTGTCTTATTGTACTGACTGGCTCCTACATGATGGTAGCTGGAGACATTACACATGAGGTATAGATATTGCTTATGCCTTAGTGTCGCCGCACTTGCCACAGCCACAAACGCCGCCACGAGAAGCTAGAAGCGCCCACAAGCCACCTGTGGCCAGTGGCTGCTACATTTTTTAACCCATATGTGCAGTATTACAATGGAGTGGCATGTGACAGCGTTTTGTATCGGTGTTTAGTGGCCAGTGCGGACCACAAAAAGGGCGCAGCGGCGTTTAGTAACGTGTGGCGACTTCTGGTGTCAACCGAAGTCAAAGTCAAAGTATATACACTTCTGGACACATCTATTGGCCCACCTTGTATTTTCAGTTTCGTTTGGTCCTAGCTAAAATTTTATATTAGGTCGAGCAAAAAGTTTTTATGCAGTTTTGAACCTGGCACATTCACAATTTCATTCAATAGTCTTTTTTTGAATTTCGAACACAGAATTTAAAGAAACAAAAGACAATTTGGAGCCTGTTTGTTGATATCAAAAAAAAGTTTGTTGATAAAAACCAAGTTTTCTTAGTATTCGACTAAGAAAACTTGGTTTTATTGGTTTACTTGGATTTAATTCTTGAAAAAGTGATTGATATCTTTGGTTTTGCAACAAACATTACTTGTTCTTAACATTAAGGTGAGGTTCTATCAATAATCTATGGATACTTCACCTGAAGTCGCCGCCCAAGCTGTGGCACTTATTCAGGCCGGACACAGCCAAAGAAACGTGAGTGCTCAACTTAATTTAAGTCGATCTGCGGTCCGAAATGTTTATCGGAGCTACCTAGAGACTGGCGGCTTTGTTCGTCGCCAAGGAAGGCCACAATCTCGGGTCACAACTGAAAGGCAGGATCGGTTCATCGTGACGACCAGCTTGAGAAATCGTCACCTTACAATACCTACCTTACCTTATTGAGATACAAAACCAACTTCGCGACTTCCACGGAGTATCTGTGAGCGCTCGAACTGTTCGGAGAAGGTTAAAAGAACGCGATATGGTACCACACAAGCCAGCTAATGGGCCCAAACTAACGCGAGCCCACCGAACAGCGCGCTTTCATTTCGCACGCAGTCATTTAAATTGGACACAGCAAGATTGGAGCCGTGTACTCTTTTCTGATGAGTCTAAAATTGTGTTACATGGCAATGATGGAAGGAAGAAGGTCTACCGACGTAAGGGAGAGCGTTTCGCACAATGCTGCTTTGAAGAGAGGGTTGCTTATGGCGGTGGCTCATGGACTGTCTGGGGCGGTATATCCGCGAGCGGCAAAACTCAACTTGAGGTTGTTACAGGACCACGGCTGCCAACATTAAATGCTGAAAGGTACATTCGTGAGTGCTTAGAACCTCACGTGATACCATACGCGGACTATGTGGGCCCAAATTTCCCTTTTATGCATGATAATGCAAGAGCCCATGCGGCCGGCATCGTCAGGGAATATCTTCGGGATGTGAACATCACAGTTATGGACTGGCCAGCCAGAAGCCCAGACATGAACCCCATTGAGCACATGTGGGACGAGCTAAAAAGACGTGTTAGGGCTCGTCAGCCAGTTGCCCAGACGATGCAGGAGTTGAAAACTGCCATAGAAGAGGAATGGGAGATGATCCCTCAAAATTTCATAGAGCGGTTGATAAACTCTATGCCTAATCGTATGAGAGCTGTGGTAGATGCCCATGGAGGCAACACGCGTTATTAAATTAAACCTTTATTTGATAAAACATGTTTTTTATTCAAAAATCAATTGCCTTTAACAAGGCGCATATCCGACTTGTTAGGCGTAGCTCCATGTCGTATGGTATTCTGAATTCAAATTTAAAACAATACGATCAAAAAAGATGGTAAAATGTATCAGGTTTAAAACTGCATCAACAGTTTTTGTTCAATCTAGCAATCATATTTCGGTAGGGGCCATCGAAACCTAAACTCTAAGGTGGGCCAATAGATGTGTCCAGAAGTGTATATTAAAACAGGTGGAGCAGTTAACAGACACAATATTGATGAGTTACCAGGGGGCCACAAGTGCAGAGGTATTCATTGCCAAAACCGAGTGTGGCGAGTCCATATAAAATGTATGAAACCTAGAGGAAATATGCCGGTGGTGGCGTTTTATGGTTGTGGCCGGTGGCCCAAGTGCGGTCATCTTAAGGTATTTTCTTTGACACCAAGCGCATGAAGCTTACGCACAAAGAAAAGAAGTGCACGTGGACCTACACATTTCCAAAGTTCAAACCGTGGTGAGATAGACCAACTTTACCTACAATTATTTTAATTTATCACCTCACATCCTTCAAAGTAAATGAAATAGGTTTTGAAAAATGCCTTCCCAACGCTATGATTTGTTAGTAACCGGTGATGAGGGAACCAGGTAAATATAAAATAAGGCAGGATACAACTCATGTATTACATGTTACATGTATTACATGTTACATGTTATTTATACAGGGTTATTTGTAAAACACTAATAACCTTGCAGGACTGTATTACTAACATCATAAACAACAACTTTTGTTCTATGACTTTTTACAAAATATATTTACCAAAAACAAACCTTCAAGATTTCGTTGTTCTATTTAACACATTTCACTAACAGAGTCACTTTCTGAGCAAGTGTATTGAAAATAATAATAATAAAATTTTCTAGGCATCGCTGGTGGGCACCGCAATGTTCCACAGCGGCTGGGAGGAGTGCCGTCCGGGGCCTGATCTTCGGGTGCTGGTAGTAGTGGCTCTGCAGATGAGTCAGGTGCCCATATACATGACTGCCTTCGGAGTTATCACCCTGTCTCATAATAATTTTATATCGGTAAGTATTCAATAGTCCTACTAATGAGAATTAGCAAGAATTAATATATTATATAGCCTGTCCTCTTGTTGGTTATAATAAATTTACTAAAGAAGTTTGTATCATACATATGTTTAGAGAAGGAGACCAGAGAACACTTAGCAGAAGTAATACCAACACACTAAATACAAAATGGCAAATAAGTAGACAAATAAATCTTTCATCAGTATTATAAATGTCCAATTTATCGGCGAGGACGCTGGCACCCTAAACACAAGTTAAATCTTACATTGGGTGCCAGAGTTCATCGAAAATGTTTTCTCTGTTTAAGGGTGAGTTGCACCATTTAATTAAAACGATAACAAAGCCGTTAACCGTCAAATCGTCGAATTGACCAATAGGCGGCCGTTTCACGGCTGGTTATGGTTTGATTATCGTTAAAGTTAAATAGTGCAACTCACCCTTAACAAATAGTTTGTAAATTGTGATGTCGGTTCAAACTTATGTAATTTTTTTTTTTTTTTTTACACTAGTTCGCTTTTGAACTATATAACAAGTGCATTCGCAGAACAGATGAAATAGGTTAGAATGGCCTTCTGGGCGGCTTAGGCATGCCACAAAGTAGGGCAATGCTCATAGTTCACCTACCAATAGCATACTTGCTATCTAAGTGTGCGTGGTCTGTTAGTTGCGCAATGCACGTCCGTATTGGTTTATTGCCTGTAGTTTAGCTAAAGGGTGTGAGACAAGCGGCGACACTCGTTGTAGTACAAATCGGAAAGTATTGCATCGATTGGTTGATGTCCTAAGTAGAATGCAGGAAAACAAACAATACTGCTGCGCAGCCATTCTAGACTTTAGTCAAGCGTTTGACAAGATGTTGCATAATGGGCTACTCGTTGACGATATACGAGAGGGGAAGGGCCATCGACTTATATTCTAGAGTCTGTCTAATAAGTTAAACGACTTGGGTAATTATTAGGATTTAATGAAATCTGCCCCCCTAGCCAAGTTACAACCATTTCACTTGCGTTGAACGCTTCGAGTTGGCGGCGTCGCCGAATCTTTTGTTCTGACCACGTGACTGAGCGTTGAGACGACGTCATTCCCGTACATTTGAAGCTTTCTACTAGCGTTGACTATTGCAGATTAGTAACTTGGCTAGGGGTACTGATATAGTCAACACGGGTTCAATAATCAAGATAGAGATCATTGTTTACTAACAGAAGAACCTTATAAAAAGTACCGAATATAAGTATTTTTTAATTGATTAAATATTATAATAAAAATTCCCAAGTCGGTTGACTTATTAGACAAACTATAGTGATTGACAAGCCCTTTCATGTTGGGCACGCCACAATCATGGCGGTAAGTCCCATCTTTGAGGCGTGGCTGGAAAGACCTCACGGCGTCCTCACCTTCCGCATGACGCAGGTACTCACCGGACATGGTTCGTTCGGGAGTTTCCTGCACCGGATTCATGCGGAAGTGACGCCCGGGTGTCGCCACTGTGCGGAACGCCCGGAGGACACGGTGGAGCACACAGTTGAGGTGTGCCCTGCTTGGGCGGAGCATCGCCGTGCCCTCGTGGGGGCGATCGGCGGCGGAGACCTCTCGCGCCGGGCCTTGGTTGAGGCCATGGTCCGGAGCGAGGAGGAGTGGCAGGCGGTCGCCGATTTCTGCGAAGCAGTAATGCTCGCAAAGGAGGAGGCCGAACGCATCAGGCAACGGCGTTATCGCCGTCATCGCCGCCGCCGCCGCCGGGATTCTGATCCCGATTTCCGGCCAACGTAGGCGCGGGCTTGTGGACAGTGAGCAATGGGTAGCTCACTGTCTGGCCGTCCGGTAACTGTCCGGACCAAGCCCAAGTCGTCGACGGCGCGCACTGTTCCCGCGCGCCTCAAGGAGTTGTCAGCAACAGTAGGGACCCAGCCGGGTCGAAGCCTACTGGGGCCAGGGTTATCCGAAAGGGCGCTCGAGCCCCGGTATGAAGGCTAGAAGGAACGGGGTGGGTCTTTTAGTCAGTAAGAGTCTGACACTATCTCCCGCTCCGCCCAAGGGCGGGGGATGTCAATGCATGATAAGCCCTTTCATGTAAACTATTTCTCAAAACACTGAAAAGTTAAAACATGTTCGCTGCATCGCTACATTGGCATTATGTCGTCTAACAGAAATATTAAACCATGCAGCGCTAAGATAGCTTTTAGAGGATACTTTTTCGCGACCAAAATGTCTTAAGCGCCATAAATTTCGTGGCACTTACGCGTTTCGTTCAACATAGTGTAATGTTCAAGGTGTACAGTCGACATTACACCTGAGTCGACTGAAGTGAATGTTCGGCACGCCTAATCTAGAGCGTAGTACATATTTATCGATGGGAAGGGCACTCTTAAGTCTGTACCATCATTACTGTATGTATAGTTTATAAAGCAAATAAATCATTGATATATACTCAGCGGACTATCAGCGCCTTGCGGGTCCAATATAATAACGGCTTCAGGATGTTGATGGGGCTGCCCCGCTTCTGCAGTGCATCAGGTATGTTTGCAGAGGCGCACGTCGATGGCTTCCATGCCATCGTTGGACAGAAATCAGCCTCTCTGCTCTGCAGAGTGCGGGCTAGCTCCAACTCCATCCTGAAGACCATAGCGGACACGTACGATTCTCCTTTGTTAGGTGATGTTGTTCACCGATGTTTTAGGAACAACCACCTTGTTTTAAAATAATATATCATTAAGGTTACTAACATACACGGAACAGTAAAAACAGTGGAAGTAGCTTGAGAAAATGTTTGTTCCAGAACCGGTGTCGCCAAACTCATACATTTACAATTTACTCTTACTGCAAACCTATAAATATGATTGGCTGAAAACAAAAACAGGGCGTAGACGAAATGCAAAAAAAAATTTGTACGAAATGCAACTTTAATTTCAAATGACTATAAATCAAATTGACAAAAACAAGAAAGAAATACATCTTTGACTACCAAGTACTGCCACTCGTCGCTAGATGGCATTGTTCAGTATATAATATTCAGTATGAACTGTAACTACGTAAAAATAAGATTGGTATTTGAATGGCGTATCACTGACGCGAATGCGCTCGCTGCTACTCAGATAGGGAAGTGACCTTATTCGATCGAAATATGTATCGATTGTATGAAAACGTATTTAAAACATATCATGCAAAAAAAAATTGTATGCGATAGTGTGATAGTATTAAAATTATGAAATTAATATGATTAAAGGCAATTTTTAAACGTAGTAAAAAGGGTATTTATTTGCATAGTACATCAATTATCATCATCTCAGCTGAAATCATCGTCATCGCCCACTGCTAAACATAAGAATATTAAGTATAATTCAAACGCCCTATGTTGTTCCTAACTCTTTAACTAAATTTATTTAAAATACATCACAAATATCATACCACAATTTTTATTTTATTATATTTATTAATTTAATAATTATCTGTATTATATTACTTACAAAAACTATTAAACTATAGTATATATTTTAAAAAGGCAATGTAATACATATTATACATATCGATTGATTTTATCGATAAAGTCACGCACTAATTGGATAGCGTCAAAAGTATAGGTAGACTTACGAATATTCCAGAAAAGCTAATAACCGAGAAAAGAAAATCAACTTTGTAGTGATGTGACTAAGGACTAGTTTTGTTTGTATATCCTGCGCAATGTTTCACGTAATTTTATTTTTTCATTTTATTAAAATAAATCCGAAAATAATACTTTTCGGTGGTATGATACACCTCCATGAGTTAGTTTTGTAGTCAGACTATGGTTTTTAAAGTACAGTATGGGACAATAAGGCATTTTAATATTATTTTTCGTTAATTATTATGTTGCGCAGTCTAGTTAGTGAATGAGAGCGCTTGAACAGCAAGTGCGCAACGCGATTCTTACTAGCGGCGACAGTGCCACGCCTACTTACTTCTTCCACTGTTTTTACTGTTCCGTGCTAACATAGGTTATAAGTTTTCTCTCAATTGTTTACTAACCCATATGGATGGCACTAATCCGAATTAAAGATTATTTTTTTTTATTTTTATATATCCTTGTTACGGGCAGACCATGTATGCTATTTGTTATTTTATATTTGTTTTCTTTTAATTACAGGTACTCCGGTCTTCTTACTCTTTCTTCGCTGTTATGTATTAAGAAAGACTACTGAATATGTATACATAATAACATTAACATTGTAAGTTTAGTTAATATGTGTTTGTTACTCCTTCACGCTCAAACGGCTGAACGAATTTCGATGGAATTTGGCACACGAGTAGACCATGTCCTGGACTAACAGATATGGTACTTTTTATTATGGAAGTATGTTCCCTTGGGATAAAATTCGACATGCACATGGGCGAAGACAATGGCAGAAGACAGTGTTGAATATTTTGTCTATCATAATCGTACACAGTTAAAGACAATATTATTTATGTGAATGGAAGTTTGAGTGGTGCTGAAATAAAAAGTACTGATTATGAAATTACATCGATTTTTTTTTATTTGTTACAAAAATATTCTAAAATACAAAATTGCCAATGACTATGCTTCTCTTCTTCCAATAGGCTGTCAATCTTCTAAAGATTCCTTTTAGGGCGGTCCGACTGTACGGTCAACGTGCCGACCGAGCTCAAGTCATCGACGCGACGGCGCCTAATGTTCCACGCACGCCTCAAGGTTTCAGTAAAAGTCTGATACGCCCGCACGCACGAGTCGAGGCTTCAAAGTCTTGAGCATCGACGCAGAGTTGCTAGCCTGTCGGTTTTCTACCGGTTGCATTTCGGGGAGTGTGCGTCGGAATTGCATAACCTAATTCCGCCTAGCCCGTTCCATCATCGGACTACCAGACGTACGGCTATGCGCCACCGGTATATGGTGGATATCCCACCTACACGCACAAAACGTTTTGGGAACACATTCATTGTACGTGCGGCTAGGGAGTGGAATTCCTTGCCGGAGTCTGTGTTTCCTGATAGCTACAACCCGGGAATCTTTAAGTCGAGAGTGAAAAGGTTTCTTCTAGGTAAGCGCGTTCCATCGTCGACCGCATCGTCGCTTTCCACCAGGTGAGAGAGCGGTAAAGGCGAACCTATCAATAATAAAAAAAAAACCGGCCAAGTGTGAGTCGGACTCGCCCATGGAGGGTTCCGTAGCAGCAAGTAATATAATATAAAAGTTCTTGTAGTTCGTTGTAACTTTGATCGATGTTTTAATAATATTGGTATTTTTTTAATATTTATCACTTATTAAAAAATAATATTTACTAGATCTCGTTCAAACCAATTTTCGTTGGTAGTTTGCATGGTAATGTACATCATATATTTTTTTTAGTTTTATCATTCTCTTATTTTAGAAGTTACCCACATTTTACCACTATGGAAGTGTCTTTCGCGTAAACTATTTAAGTTAGAAAAAACTGATTTTAGAAACCTCAATATCATTTTTGAAGACCTATCCATAGATACCCCACACGTATGGGTTTGACGAAAAAAAAAAATTTTGAGTTTCAGTTCTAAGTATGGGGACCCCCAAAATTTATTGCTTTTTTTCTATTTTTGTGTGAAAATCTTAATGCGGTTCACAGAATACATCTACTTACTAAGTTTTAACAGCATAGCTCTTATAGTTTCGGAAAAAAGTGGCTATGACATACGGACGGACAGACAGACAGACAGACAGACATGACGAATCTATAAGGGTTCCGTTTTTTGCCATTTGGCTACGGAACCCTAAAAACGCCCTTGCGCTCCGCCCAGGGAGATGTCATTGGATGAATTCTCAACTAAAAAAAAATCAGTCAACTTTTGGGTTAAAAAAGACTACATTGTGGTAGGTGTGCACAATAAATAAATACTAGACATTTCAAATAGAATGAAGTATCATTAAAATTAGGCGATGTTTAAGCTACTCACTTCAAAAGTAAGTTTATCCTAGTCTCCCCATATTCATTCAAGTAATAAGTCTTTACGATAAACACGAAAAAGGATATGCTTTCGAACAAAAATCTGTAGCACAGAGAAACTTCGTGCCATAAATTAGCTACTATCGGCACACCTGTGGCTTTAGCTTCGCGTATCAAAACAACCCGCAAATGTACGCCTCTAAAAGTGTTACCAGCATACGCTACTAAAGTGTTGCTAGGATATAAAAATGTTTTGTGTATTTATTTTATCCTCTTCCGGCTTTTATAAATATGAAAGTGAGTGCTGGCATATTTTTAAAGGCTTTAATATATAATGTTCGAATTTTGAAAGCGCGGGGGTACCTTCAAAAATTAGATAAATCGTTTTGAAATTGTTCTACGGTTTAGCTTTTGTCAAAATTATTCGTACCGTCTAACTGTCAATGAATGTAATACTATCTTTCGATATAACCAACTGATTGTGATGAAGATGAAAAAAAGCCTAAGTAATATATCAAGTTACACACAATTTTAAAGTCTAAAAGTTATCTAAGTACATCGATTTCGCACATTTTACGTGATGCGCACAACAAACAAACTTCAACAGATTTATTATGTGTACAGACTTAGAATAATTTTTAGGGTTCTGTGCCTCAAAAGGAAAAAAACCGAGCCCTTAAATGATCACTTTGTTGTCTGTCTGTCGAGACCTTTTATCTCAAGAACGTGTGGAGGTATTATGTTGAAATTAAAACCATATACTCAGGTCTGCGGTCCCTTGAAGCTCTGAAAAAATCAAACTTTTGAGTCAACGAAAAAAAAGATATGGCCGTTTATGTTGTAAAAATCGTATATTTCTTTACTCTCAAGGGAATCAAAATTCCTATGGTACTTTCCGTTGACCTGCATTTCTAAAATTTGGCATGAATTAAGGTCTCTTATCTATTAGTTTTAAGATAAGTCACCCACAGGCACTATTAATTAATAATATGCCTGCCAAAATTATAACAGCAACATAACACCAAATAGACGTTTTTGCTCAAAATTGTCTATAAGGCGCTGGTGTTTAAAATATTTTCAAGTCTGAAGTATTTTTAAAGTGTCCTCTTTTTACTACGGTCTTCAAAACGATAGCAACATTTTTCCACCCCAAAAACCCTACTGCTCATCATCAGGTGGGATCGTAGTCAAGCGCTAATTTATATATATTTTTTTCTTTTATTTATACCGATAGAAATATATATATATACGTACAAAGCATTTTAGGAATACATTCATTATGTATTATATTAAAAATATAAAACATTTTTCATATCGATTAGCACCAGTCGTGTAAGCTAGAAAGGGCTTCAATGTGAAACAATCGCGCCTCGTCTGCAACTCGGCAGGAAACAGATGTCGAAGTTAGTCGTAGTTTATAACAGACTTCACACGCTTGTATTACTATCGGAGATTTATCGAGTATAAAACTGGGATTTGTGGAAGGAAAGAGGAATTTTTAATATTAAACGATCTTGCTAACCAGCTAAAAGGTGTTCTAGAAGAATTAATACGGCGAGAATTTGATTTGGTGTCAAATCGATAACTTTATATGATTTTGCCATCAACGATTGCATCACTGCTTACCATCAGGTGGGATCGCAGTCAAGTACTAGTTTATGATAGATTAAAAAAGATGATTACGCCTGCTAAATTATAATAGCAACACGACACCAAATAGACATGTTTGCTCAAAATGTTCTATAAGGCGCTGGTGGTTAAAATATTCCCAAATCTGAAGTATTTTTAAAGTACCGTATGCTATGGTACACCAATAACAACATATTTCATGTCGATTAGCAAAACCCCACTGCCCACCATCGGGTGGGATCGCAGTCAAGCGCTAATTTATTATTATTTTTTATCTTCTAAACCTAAACCGATAGCAACATTTTTCATATCCATAGTTACGTGTAACGTCACGCCGTGCTGCATTTTTTAGCAAGGGGTGACGTCACTAGTAACTTTAATGGGCTATATCTTTGTCATTTTTGGTTTAATCTATAATATAAAAATTAATCTATAATATGAAATGTGTTGGTAAGCGCATAACTCAACAACGCCTGGACCGATTTCGCTAATTTTTTTTTTTGTTGTGTTCGTTATTATGAGAAGGTTCTTATGGAAAAAAAATGAAAATTAGGGTAGTGTAGGGTAGAGTAGGGTAGTGTAGGGTAGTGTAGGGTAGAGTAAGGTAGAGGAGGGTAGAGTGGGGTAGAGTAGAGTAGGATAGGGTAGAGTAGGGTAGAGTAGGGTAGAGTAGGGTAGAGTAGGGTAGAGTAGAGTAGGGTAGGGTAGAGTAGGGTAGAGTAGGGTAGAGTAGGGTAGAGTAGGGTATAGTAGGCTGAAGTAGGGAAGAGCGGAAGCGAAGCCGCGCGGGCAAAAGCTAGTTTACAAATAAAAAAATACGTGTCCCTTATTTTTGAATAATCTAAAAGTCGGACTAAATAAAATGTAATTATTTTGACCCTGGAAACTACCCGGGTTTACATGTGCCCAGCCTGATACAATAAATGTAATAAAACTGTGGCGAGGCAAGCACGCGTACTTTTCTGTATTGGTGCGGAAAACAGTCGATTGCGTGCCTAAAAGCGCTGAGATAAGAGCGGGTTTTTGAGTAAGTGTATTGAAAATTAATTATTCTACTCCATTCGCGTTAAGATAAGAAAAGGAGCCTTAAGTGATATGAGACCCGCGATAGTTTATTTTAGAGTAAACTAGACTGCGACTTCACCTTACACAAACAACGGTAATATTCCTGCACATTTCTCGCCGACTTCCACCTTGTTCTGGAAATCAAAGAAAACACGGCGCTGTTGGTTTTAGCTCGGCAATTGTGTATGTTTTGGCTTAGTTACAGAATATGTAAGAGTCAACATAAACTTACCTAAGAGGACAAACCATAGTTTTGTTGTTCAGTATAGTATGTGGATTTTTTTTTTCGCTGGGGTAAAAATCATCCAGGTGACATCCCCCGCCCTTCGGTGGAGTGGGAGATAGTGTCAGACTTTTACTGACTAAAAACCTACCCCGTTCTTTCGTTGCCTTTCATACAGGGGTCGAGCCCGTAGACTCCAGGGTTGCACCCAATCTCGCCCGGAGATCGACTAACCGTCAAACGACTTCGGAAAATCACGTGAAGGCGTTATTATTCTAAGAGTGAAGGATTTCACTAGATTATCTCTTATTTAAAAAAATATATTTACCTCTTCTTTGGTTTCCTTACCCTATATTGAAACAAGCCACCACAGAATAGATGTAATAATAATAATAATAATGGTGGTCTTCTTTGGTGATCTCTTTGGAGAAACCGAAGGTTTTGTCTTTGCAATTATGGACGAAGTTATGATGACGAACAACTACCGGAAATATATTGTGAAGGACGGTACGGTTGACATCTGTCGGGCATGCCACCGGCCCGGAGAATCAATCCGACACATTATTTCTGGGTGTTCTCATTTAGCTAACGGAGACTATTTGCACAGACACAACCTTGTAGCCAGGATTATCCATCAGCAACTTGCTCATAAATACAATCTTGTTGAATCAGAAGTACCGTACTATAGGTATGTGCCCGACCCAGTTCTCGAGAATGGCAGCGTCACATTATATTGGGACCGATCTATCATCACTAACAGGACTATTGTTGCCAATAAGCCTGACATAGTGGTGATAGATCGACTAGAGCGTCGCACAATGATTGTTGATATAGCGGTCCCTCATGACGAGAACCTCGTGAAAGCTGAGAAAGATAAACAAACTAAATATCTTGACTTGGCTCGCGAGGTTGTCGACATGTGGGAAGTGGATAGAGCAATCATTGTGCCGATAGTCGTGACGGCCAATGGCTTAATAGCCAAGAGCCTCGACCAACATCTGCGGAGGCTCTCGTTAGGCAGTTGGATCAAGGGCTTGATCCAGAAGGCAGTACTCCTAGACACGGCGCGTATTGTCTGGAGGTTCCTCTCTCAGGAGCCCTGACCGCCGGCAGCTTGGACCCTGTTCCCGATGCCGGTGGGCTACTATTTTTTATATTTTTAAATGTTTTTATTTAAATATTTAAAAATATAATTTATATGTTATAATAATAAATAAACGAAATAATAATAATATAATATAATAATAATATTCCACAACTATCACACAGCGCCGTCTAGCTCCAAGCTAAGCAGAGCATGTGTTATGGGTAAGTACTAGACAACTGATAAACATACTTATATATTTCTAAACACATACATAATATAGATAAATAAATTACACCCAGGCACAGAACAAATGATCGTGCTCATCATACAAACATTTGTTCTGGGTGGGAATCGAACCCACGACCTCCGGCATTGCAGTCAGTGTCACTAACCACTAGACCAACAGGCCAGTCAGATGTAAGAGGTTAGAATAGCCTTGTGGGCGGCGGGGCAGACGAGCCACAAAGTAGATAGAGTGCGTCTACTGAAAGCGTAACCTGGAGTTTTTTTTTAAATTAAATTGGCAACATTGTTTTGCCGAAAAAAATCACGTCAAAGTCTATGGTTGCAATTGTCAGTTTTTGGAAACAGATATTTATTATTCAAGAATAATTGCTTAATTATGGGAAAAACAATAAACAGTAACGTGCAAAAACTGCTACACACTATACTTAATAAATTCAAACAAAAACAAGAAGAGAAAGAAGCTGTTTTCAATGAAAACCAACAATGTTTATATACGATTTCTGAATTTTTAAGTTAGTATGACGTTATAATCTTGATCTTTGTCGACTAATATTATTAGATAGTCATATTTAGGATATAATGATATTTTTTTTTCTTATATTTTTAGATAATCTGACATATTGCGAATTTCATAATGGACAAAGACATCGAATAAAGAAGGCTTTTGGTGAATCGACTTAATCAAAAACACATGCTAGTGAGTGGTAGAATGCGTTCAAAAGCAGTTGAGATGTAATGAAAGATTTGCCTCACTCTGTCTGGTAGTGCATCAAAGTCTTCAACTGAAGTTAAAATCGCGAAAGTGAAGGAAATAGTGACTGAAATCTTAGTTCAAGTTTGAGGGAGATAGCTGCTGAACTTTTTGTGTCTCACTAGTCGATCCGTATCATTTGAAGCAATCACTGGTGTATAAAACATGTTCCCTTGACTAATCCCAAAAGATCTGAATTTTCTCTATGCTAAAACGAATCGATTCCAACCCAATAATCTTGAAACACATTTTTAGTGTTGGCGAGACTTGATGAAGTTGAAATCATGTTGACTATTTTATTTAATTACCGCTTACCGCGGTGTTGTGCACTTGGTATTCTTGCCAGAAGGCCAAATGGTAAATAAAGAATATTATTTGAATATTATATAACGACATTTGGAAGATCAGATAAAATAAAATAATAACTAACATTTTGTGTGTTATTGACCTTTACCATACACCCACCAAATAATTAAGTCTACACACATGTTTTTGACTAGGATTTAAGTTCTTATACAACTATTATACAATTGTCATAAATACAAAAAATACTCTAGTATCAAAACTTTTTTCTCCTACTATTTCAATAATACCACATTCAAAAGTTTTGGTTGTAACCTCTTTTTCTCAGGTCACGCTTTCATTAGACGGACTCGTATAGTTCAACTACCAATACGGTCTGTTAGTTGCGAAATGCGCGTTCGTATTGGTTTATTGCCTGTAGTGAAGTTAAAGGGTGTGAGGCAAGCGGCGACACTCGTTGTAGTACAAATGGGAAAGTATTTCTTCAAAGATCAAGATTATAACGTCATACTACATATCCATTTTATTAACTTTAAATCAATTTAACTTATTACATACACAACTAAAAACTATTATTACAGTAAATTAAAATAATAATAATAATAAAACCCTACGCTAATTACAACTAACTAAAATCAAACTAAAATATGGCGTCAAAAAACTCTTCCACATCGCTGTCGACTGGTAATGTGCCCAAAAGGCTGGCGGCATTGCCACGCTGTATGGCAATGCTTATCCTCTGTCCGAGGTAAAAGCCAGCCCTTGGGTCACGCGAAGTGTCAACTAGACGTTTCGATAGATCTTTAAACGTCATACTACGTTATAATCTTGATCTTTGTCGACTAATATTATTAGATAGTCATATTTAGGATATAATGATATTTTTTTTTCTTATATTTTTAGATAATCTGACATATTGCGAATTTCATAATGGACAAAGACATCGAATAAAGAAGGCTTTTGGTGAATCGACTTAATCAAAAACACATGCTAGTGAGTGGTAGAATGCGTTCAAAAGCAGTTGAGATGTAATGAAAGATTTGCCTCACTCTGTCTGGTAGTGCATCAAAGTCTTCAACTGAAGTTAAAATCGCGAAAGTGAAGGAAATAGTGACTGAAATCTTAGTTCAAGTTTGAGGGAGATAGCTGCTGAACTTTTTGTGTCTCACGAGTCGATCCGTATCATTTGAAGCAATCACTGGTGTATAAAACATGTTCCCTTGACTAATCCCAAAAGATCTGAATTTTCTCTATGCTAAAACGAATCGATTCCAACCCAATAATCTTGAAACACATTTTTAGTGTTGGCGAGACTTGATGAAGTTGAAATCATGTTGACTATTTTATTTAATTACCGCTTACCGCGGTGTTGTGCACTTGGTATTCTTGCCAGAAGGCCAAATGGTAAATAAAGAATATTATTTGAATATTATATAACGACATTTGGAAGATCAGATAAAATAAAATAATAACTAACATTTTGTGTGTTATTGACCTTTACCATACACCCACCAAATAATTAAGTCTACACACATGTTTTTGACTAGGATTTAAGTTCTTATACAACTATTATACAATTGTCATAAATACAAAAAATACTCTAGTATCAAAACTTTTTTCTCCTACTATTTCAATAATACCACATTCAAAAGTTTTGGTTGTAACCTCTTTTTTTCAGGTCACGCTTTCATTAGACGGACTCGTATAGTTCAACTACCAATACGGTCTGTTAGTTGCGAAATGCGCGTTCGTATTGGTTTATTGCCTGTAGTGAAGTTAAAAGGTGTGAGGCAAGCGGCGACACTCGTTGTAGTACAAATGGGAAAGTATTTCTTTTCTAACCTCTTTCATCTTTTCTGTGCAAGCCATAATACCCTAAGCAGCACACGGGCCACAAAAAAAACCCGCCACAAAAAAAAGCTAGAAGCGGCCACAATAAAAACTGAAGCGCGCGACAGCTTCTGGCCGGAGAAGCTAGAAGCGGCTTTTAGCTTTTTTTTTTGTGGCGACACCGCTGCACACGGGCCACAAAAAAATACCGCTATAAAATGAAGCTAGAAGCGGCTTTTTTTTGTGGCCCGTGTGCGAGAACACTAAAACAAAAGCAGAAACAACTATTCCTGTAACCAAAATAAAGCAATAAAGGGTTATAGGAAACAAATAACCCCCCCAATAAAATAAGGTATCGCTCCATATCCTGATCATTTCAGTACGTTTAACAAGATGGTAGCAATCAGCAGAGAAGGTTGGAGTTACGGCTTTCTACCGCTAAACTAGCTCCGACCCTCCAAATGTGTTGCCGAAGTTCATGTCGATAGGTGTTTCACGCACTTTTGTATGTTAAAGATTGGTCAGAGATGCTCAATATTGGTTGGATAAAGGCGTTACACGAATATACTGATAAATGATAAATGATCTTTATTTTGCAAGTAGGTTTTATAAAAACACTTTTACACGTCAATTTTTTTTTTCGTCAATTAATGCTAGATGAGGCCGGTGTTTCCTAGCTGACTACCCTGAGAAGAAACACCGAAACAAACTCAGGGGTCAAAGTCTCTTTTAAAGTCCATACAGCAAAACATGTAATGGTCAAATCATATGAGAACCATGCAGATTGAGGCTGAGATGGTCTTTTGAAGAAAGAACCACACAGTTCTAAGTGGACCTGTCCAGTCAGTGCAAGCATTTATCAATATGCGTGTAGCTCAACTCAGGACTACTAAGGACTTTTTTAATTATTGTTAGGCTCGCGTTTGACCACCATCTCACCTGATGGTAAGCGATGATGTGGCCGAAGATGGAGCACGCTTGCCAAGAAGTAACCTATTCACTCTTGACTTAAAGACCCCTAGACATAGGGTCAATTTATACTAGCGCAGAGTCGAAGCGCATCGAAGCGTCTATCCAAAACTGAACATAACAAAATGAACCTTAACTCCACAGCGTAACGCACATTACTTCAGAGATTTTAAAAAGACGAGCGCATTTTTCGGAGTTCGCGCATCTGCGCGTGAACAACGCTGATTGGTGCGCGCGCATTCTCGCGTATCCATGCGTCCACTAGCGAACCTACGCGTCATCAGTCGGAAATTGGCCAATTCAATTGCCTATTACTACACGTAAAAGAGTGTGCGCGCATTCGTGCGGTTTCGCTTTAGTTGTAAAGAATTAGACGCTTCGATGCGCTTCGACTCTGCGCTAGTATAAATTGACCCTTAGGCGCATTTTCAACACTGTTCTTCTATGGATGTAAAATTATATGGGTCTCTGTTGGGGCGTGCCGTGGCTCGTTCAACGAAGAATGCTAGTAAAACTTCAGTGGATTGTATAAACTGATAATATGTATTACGAAGTAATAGATTCGATACATTACGTACTTTCTTCGTAGTTCTTATGTTGCGCCATAGATGTCGCTACAATAGGAATAGTTACGTCTAAGGAACAAACAGGTAAGTTTGTAAGATTTAGGATGCGCGGGCACGAACGTTTGTCTAGAATTTTGACAACTGGTTAAGCTGACTGCTGGTCGATGAGCGTTACGGGGTGCGATGAGCCAGGCGGCTGTCGCCGTCGGTCTGTCGCCGGCCAGCTGACTCCCTGCTGTACCCGCTCCCCTCGTTCACACTACCGCCCGGTGCCATGTTGAAGGCAGTGGTCTCAACAGTCTCTTAAAAGTGGACTCAGGAATGATATTGATTGGTTGGGCAGTATCTTCTTCGGGCTTAATGGACGACGAGCCATAGGCACTCGCTGTTCGGTAAGGTCCGAGTCGTTGACGGCCGGCGCGTATTGTTCCACACGCTCTTCAAAGAGATGTCAGCAAAACCGTACAAACCCAGCAGGGGGCCCTGCTGGAAAAACCATTTTTTTTGAGGTGGGAAATCAACTAATGACTTCTTCCTCTCTATGGAGAAACGAGAGGGGCGTGTTAGAGTTAAACTAACTAAAACCACACTTCAGTTGCCTTTTGCGTTCTAGGACCACGAATTTCCTTTTTGGAAATTCCCCACGACCCTAGCGAGTATCACATTGGCACTTATTACCTTTTTCGAGCTGTTAAAGTTTGAACACCGTTGACCAGAGTCACTAAATCCGCGAAGTACGATTTGAAGTTTCTCTCTTCCTGAATAACTAATTATGGTAGTCCGTTAAATAAATTGCTTGTACACTTTCTGATCATTATTTTTACCCCCGAAGAAAAGAGGTGTTGTAAGTTTGACGGCTATGTGTGTGTGTCTGTGGTAAGTATCTGTGGCACCGTAGATCTACCGATTGGGCTTTGATTTTGTATATGAAAGCTGGTTTTCTAGCCAGTGGCGTAACTATATCATCCGAGGCCCGTGGCAAATTCATTAGATGGGGCCCCCGATAAATCACGTACGTTGTGATTTCATTTTAATAATTTTTTTTTAATATATTTTGGGTTACTTCTTCTGAGCTCGCGGCCTCTGAGACCGGGGGCCCCGTCGGGCCTGGGGCCCGTGGCATTTTGCCAGCCTTGCCACTCTATAGTTACGCCCCTGTTTCTAGCGATGGTTCTGAAATGTTTTAAAAAATTCGGGAGGGTTGACAGTGGGCGTAAACAACCGAATGTTTGCATTCGTACTTTATATTAATAAAAATTCAACCCAAAATGTAGGCCGGAGTTTTTTGTAACACCTTTTATAAGATTGTGAGCAATACATGAGATATTATTAGGAATTGAAAGGTAGAAGAAGAAAGCGAACACAGAGATTTTCTTCACATGTTGTTTAACAACACTCTTAAAACTGCAGTTTCTGTAGACAGCAGAGGCGTAGCGTTGACTAATTTACACGTGGTCGAAGGCACCTCAGCGAGGCTTTTTTTCAGAAATTCGAAAATGGAACAGCGACTGTCGCAGCCAATGATATTATATTATGATTATATTGCAGCCCAATGTATGCCAATGTTCTGTCACATCGTCGCTTTACCACCAGGTGAAATAGTGGTCAAACCTGAGCCTTTCAATTATATAAAAAACCTCGTTCTTAAAAAACGCTTGAGCGAGTCACAATGTGGCATTTTAGAATGAATTTACGTTATGAAAGATGTTGATTAAAAAATAAACTCCATATAATTTCATAAACTTTACTTTAATTTTACCATCATTGAAACTTCCGACTACATAAATAAAATTGACCATTATAACCTTAACTTATTTAATTAACAAATTACACTGTGCGCAGTGGACACTATAATGAGTTGTCTTTTCTAATACATTACAGCGAAGAAAGAGTATGAAGAACGGAGTACCTGTAAAGATAACAAAATATGTTAGTGGCATACAGTCCACCTATAACAACCATGCATAACTTATTTCTTTACTTTATAAACTTTGTGTATTTACTTAATTTACACATATGCAGTTGGACAGAGCAAAGAATAGACAGGCCTGCTGGTCTAGTGGTTAGTGACCCTGACTGCTATGCCGGAGGTCGTGGGTTCGATTCCCACTGCGTAACTGCGAATAAATTCTTTTATTTTCTACTTTCATTAAAATGAAAATATATTTTTTTACTGTTAATTCACGCTAAATACTCTCCAACGTTTGATGGTTTACTAACAGTCCGCACGTGTTATTGGCAAAATTGTGGTGTCTCTTCCACAAAGGCAGGCAAGGCATTAATTAAGAGTTAAAGTTGAAGTTGAAGGATTTGTCGATTACCAAAAGATTAGGTGTTTTGTCTTTTTCATTTTTGGTGGAAAACTGTCTAATAACTTCTCTTCTTTCTCTGTGTAGAGCAAGAGGAAATGTCACACGTTTACTTGCTAAACCTACCCGAGTTCTTTTAGGTGCCTTTGCATAAGGCCATGGTAGCTTTTTCAAGCAATGCCGTAACTCTGAATGAAGTTTTTTTGTCAGTGTGACGGCCTGTCACATTACCAAACGCCATTCATGGCGCCGGCCACTTCGAAACTCATAAATTGTCCTTTTAATGGGAAAGGAACAAGGAACAGGAAGGGCCAGTTCTAAGAAATTGTTTCAAGAGATGAGCAAAATATCAGATTCCTAATCGCAGAATGAACTCTTAGAACAACTAAAAGAAATTGTACAAAAACAGCAATAAAAGCTTGTTTTGCAAAAGTGGTGTGTCCACATCTGGTGACTGCGGGGTAATGTGTACTACTATTGTGTTGGTGGCATGACAAAGGGCAACCGTGGTCACTTGGTATTGTAACAACTTTTTTTGCTTTTAATGCCATCTTTATGTCGACGGAGTAGAAGTCAAAATTGGTTGAAAGGACATTAAAAAAAAAACCGGGCAAGTGCGAGTCGGACTCGCGCCCTAAGGTTCTGTACAACTTAGGCCCGGCGCCCATTATCGGCATCAGCAACAAAAAGGATCTTTCGGCATCCCTCATGCAAGCGCACACTGTCGGAAATGTATGCATGTTGGGATGCCGAAGGGTGCCGAAGGATCCTTTTCCTTGCCGATGCCGATAATGGGCGCCGGGCCTTATGTAAATATAGTTCAGTTACGGAATAGTCTCGAAAGATTTTTCCGAATCACAAAAAATAAAAATTGTGACGTTACAACTGGGATTTATTCCTATACTTGTGCTGTAAGACCTTGCTTTATGCCAAATTTCAGGATTCTGGGTCAACAAGAAGTACCCTATGAATTTTGATTTCCTCGTGTGTCGAAATGTGCGTTTTTTGACATATAAACCGAAGTATCTTTTATTCTCGTTAACTTACAAGTTTGATTTTTGTACAGCTTCAAGAGTCTGCTGACCTGAGTGTATGGTTTTAATTTCAACTTGATACCTTTACGCATTCCTGAGATAAAGGGTTTTGACAGACAGACAGACAACAAAGTGATCCTATAAGGGTTCCATTTTTCCTTTTTAGGAACCCTAAATAAGTTTGTTTAAATGTGTAATCTTATCGCGAATGGAGGATAGCCTACGATGACTGAATACTCACCGATATAAAGTTATTATGAGACAAGATGATGACTCCGAAGGCCGTCATGTATACGGGTATCTGACTCATCTGCACAGCCACTACCACCAGGACCCGGAGATCAGGTCCTGGGCGGCACACCTCCCAGCCGCTGTAGAACATTGCAGTGCCTACTAGCGACGCCTGAAAAATGTCAATAGCTTGTAAGTGTCTTAGAGCCGGGCCACATGATGCGCCGCACCGCAAATATTTCGTCGAATCGGTGGGCCATACGAGCAAGGTGGCATCATCCAGGTGCCCGATTCGTAGAAATAGTTGCGGTGCGGCGCTGCAACGCATCGTGTGGCCCGGCCGGAAGAACAAAGTTCTCGAGGCGGGTCTTGGTACAGGTCATGGTCTGGAGCGAGGAGGAGTGGCAGGCGGTCACCTCCTTCTGCGAAGCAGTAATGGTAGCAAAGAGGAGGCCGTACGCGTGAGGTAACGACGTTCACGCCCCAGCAGTCGCCGGGATTCAGATCCCGATTTCCGGTCACCGTAGGCGTGGGCTTGCGGACGGCGAGCAATGGGTACCTCGCCGTCCGACCGTCCGGTAACCGTCCGGACCGAGCCCAAAACGTCGACGGCGCGTATTGTTACACGCGCTCCTCAAGGAGTTGTCAGCAACCGTAGGGGCCCAGCAGGATCGAAGCCAACTGAGGCCAAGGAAATGAAAAGAAGGTTCTGCCCCAGTACAAAAGACAACGGAGAAACATGAGTAGGTTTTTAGTCAGTAAAAGTCTGACACTATCTCTTGCTCGTTCCAAGAGCGGGGGATGTCATTAGGTGGTTTTTCCACCTAAAAAGAAAACTACAACCTATTAATTAATTAATTAATTAATTCATGTCACGAAGGTACAACTCAGTACCGGTTCTGTTAAATAGAATATCGTTACCTCATGTGTGATGTCTCCACCAACCATCATGTAGGCGCCAGTCAGTATTACAACACAGAGAATGAAAACGAAGGTGGCCATCAGATAAATAGCATTGCGTTCTGCCACCTGCAAACAAATATTATTTTATTATTTATCAAGCATAAGCGTAATACGATCGCCGAGCCTTGGCACAGGCCATGGTCCGGAGCGAGGAGGAGTGGCAGGCCGTCGCCTCCTTCTGCGAAGCAGTAATGCTAGTAAGGAGGCGGCGCTGGGATTCCGATCTCGATTTCCCGTCCACCGTAGGCGCGGGTTTGCGGATTGGACGGCGAGCAATGGGTAGCTCGCCGTCCAACCGTCCGGTAACTGTCCGGACCGAGCCCAAGTCGTCGACGGCGCGTAGTGTTCCACGTGCGCCTCGAGGAGACTAAAAGCCTACTGGGGCCATGGCTGATGCGTAAGAGATCCCGGGGGCTCTGGAACAATGGTAAAGAGTGGGTTTTTAGTCAGTAAAAGTCTGAAATTATCTCCCGCTTCGCCCAAGAGCGGGAGATGTCATTGGATGATTTTCCCACCTAAAAAAAAGCAACATCAAACTAAAAGTGCCATGTTATGTTTCTGCACCACCCTATGGTCGATTAGCAGATAATGCCTAAGGCATAAGTCCGCCTTTGTACAGTTTTTTTGTGCAAAAAGCTTTAAATAAATAAATAAATAAAAGTTATGAAATTCGGAGTTAATTTGTAGTTCAGAAACAAAATGGTAAACGATTCAATATCACAATAGGGAATATGCATGCCATTTTTTTTATACTTTAATAAATTTGCAGTACATCGCCGACTAAGAAGAAAAGTCAGTGTGGTCAGCTGAATGTCACAATTTTTCGTAAAGGGTAAGGGCCCTCGCCCACGACGACTTATTGTAGCGATATAGCCGCGCGTTTTGTATGCGCTCGACAGCATCGCTACTTACGCGTATTGGTCGCATTTGCAAGCGCTATAGAAAAAATTCCAACGCGGTACAGCATCGCGACTGTATCGATGCGATCGCTGTGGGCGAGGGGACTAAACGATAAAACAATACACATGACACTGAAAACTGAGGTTCCGTTACCGAGTGTGCCACTTAAACTCCACTTTGAAAGAGAAAGTGGGCAGTCATTTTATTTGTACACTTACGACTAGCTTGACAAGGTTCATGACGAGCAGGGCGACGCTCTCGAACACCTGGATGCTGTATAGAAAACCCATGGACTCCTGCACATTTCTGGCACACCTGCAAAATGCAACACAATGAGTTTTTTTCTTCAATTCCAGAATTTTGACGAAGAATTTATCAGCATGAAGTTACTAGAAGGTTTTTTAATTCTAATAAATATAGAAAATAGGTTGCAGTGGACTACCGGGCAAAATTTCCAATTTATTTGTAACTAAAAATCTTATTCAGACTAGGCGTGTGTAACTACTGAACCGACTTACTGTTTCGAAACATTTTCGTGTTCCGAAAGATTGGAACATCAGTAATGTTTTAAATGCATCATTTGGAACAATTGGAACAATGAAACACTCTTTACTTTATGTGACCAGCAGTGTTTTTAAAATTCAAATTAAAACTTAAATAGTGTACCTAATTTAATTAACAAACGAAACTAAAAACATCTCTTTTAAATTATTCTTAAATCAAAATTAAATTATATAAAACTTATAGTATGACGCAACTTAATAGATCACGATTTGTACCATGTGAGCCGATGTTTCAAATGTTCCGTTTGTATCTTTTGAGCTAATGTTCCAAATGATCCGTTTGTTTCTTGTGAGCCGATGTTTCAAATGTTCCGTTTGTATCTTTTGCGCCGATGTTCCAAATGATTCGTTTGTTCTTGTGAGCCGATGTTCCAAATGATCCGTTTGTTTCTTTTGAGCTGATGTTCCAAATGTTCCAAATGATACATATCACTGATTCGAAACATTTCAGTGATTCAGATGCAAATGTTCCAATCGCAAAGATGACACTCTTTTCCAGGCCTAATTCAGACTACCTGAAGTTAGTTATATTGAAGTTAGTAAGAATAATAATATTCTAGCTAGCTCGTATTGTCCCCCACTGCTGAGCAAAGTCTTTTCTCCACTCTATTCAACAATCACGGTTTTTCGCTTTCTATTTCCAATTCTAGTGAATAGGTTACTTCTAGGCAAGCGTGCTCCATCTTCGGCCACATCATCGCTTACCATCAGGTGAGACGGTGGTCAAACGCGAGCCTATCAATAATTAAAAAAAAAATTCTGGTCCAGTCTTCATTAAGCAATGCGCTTGCCGATGAACAATATTTAACTTTATATAAGATATATTTCAAAGCTATACTTACCACAATGCATCCGAGTGCAACTTGATCCCGATCACAAAATCTTTCTTAAACTCTTTTGCAAGTTCCTTCTTTGACTTCTGTTCTTTATTCTCCAGAATCCTTATTCTCAGCTGATGGAAATACATTCTTAAGACCTTGAACTTATGGCCTACAGTGATCAAAGAACATAACGCGAGGCAGTCCATGGTTGACATCATGGCTACGATGTAGTACCAGTGGATCTCCACTAGAAAACGGACCACGGTGACGTAGGGACCTGACTGTGACGGATTAGGAAAGTAGACCACTTCTGTGCGGACTGGTATGTCTGGAAATTCAAATTAAGAATGTTTCGTTTCACATAGACCTACATGACTATTTATAAAACGTCAGATGAAAACCATGAATGCGGTTCAAATTGGTCCTTTTCTATGGAGAAGAATCGGCAAAAAATTCCACGTTACTCTAAAAAAAATATTGATTTTACAAACATAAAGTTAAGGCAGAGTTAGAACATAGATTGTTTTGAATATAGTTCTAAGCTACTAGTGAGAAACCATTTACAAATAGCCCGGATAGTCCTCTTTTGCAATCTGAAGATTGACCGAATGCAACGTCAGCAGCAGATCCCCACGGAAAAATGGAAATGAGATACAATACTGCGCAAATAAGCTAAGCTTGTTAGACATTTTTTTTAATCGTTGTTAATTTTTGCAGTTTGAAAAAGCAATTAAAAAAGCTTACCTTGAATGAAATGCTGCCGGATTCCTTCAATCATTGCTGAGCCCAGAACCGCGTAAGAAGCAGCAGTCACCGCAAAGCAATATATAGCAAACTGCTTCACAGACTTTCTCTCCAACTCTAATGAGTGGAAAATAGGCCTGGAACCTTCGAGCAAGCGCTCCATCACAAACTTGATGCGGCCCTTGAAGAAGTACAGTACAACTACTTTGGCGTAGAGGAGGGGGTGTGCAAAACTGAACACAGCCAAATCATTCCACTCCCGGGCGGTCAAATCGGGCCTAGCAAACGAAAGAAGTTCGTTGAACAAGAAGACGATGATGAAACCATTGGCCACTACCATCCAGACTGCGTAGATTTTTTTCATGTAATAGGTAAGTTCAGTCTTCTCATACCAGAGATCCCCCATCCCTAAGTAAAACATAAATGTACATAGTGTTTTGAAATAATGTTTCTGAGGATGAGTTTGCTTCAATGAAGGGACGTCCATTTTGATTAGTCTTTAAAATCGAATTGCTGGAAAGTTTGGATCGCTGATCATTGGGTATGATTAATCAAAATTGGTCTTTTTGGGTTTAAAAACCAATTACACAAATTACTTAATTGGATAAATGGTTTAATAGTTTGTGTGATTAATGTTCTGATAGTTATGAAACAATTTATTACATTTCCGGAACTTTGTTCAGTGAGCGACTAGTATGGGTAAAGTTTTAGGGATCATTGTAGTTTTTCTCTTTTTGTTTGCGGTAGGAAATCGTGAAATAACTTCTCTAGCTTTGGGTGTGATTAAAGTGATAGAGAGTGTCAAGATTTTTACTGACGAAACCCCAAACTATTTCAGCTGCCCAGTGTATTCCAGAACAGAGGTGACTTTTTCGAACAATGTCTTAGTCCTGGTAGGCATCAGCCCTAGAAGGCTTTGTCAAATAGTTTATTCCTAAAGACAAACGAATTGACAAATAACTACCTATACTTTTTTCTGCATAACAGTCAAATATTCGATGTTACGCCGACCCCAAATAACATGAGACAAGGGCAGGAAGATGATGTGATGAGTCACATATTCTTCAAGGATGGTCTTCATTACACCAATCATCAATCAGACTAACAAAAGAACAAAACAACAACAACAACAACAACTCAACATTAACTTCAACAACTACACAACTTCAACAACTTCTCAGCATTAACGTTTTCCAGAAACATTGTAAATGAAAATGCGTCCACCCTGCAACACTTGTTAAATCAAAGACTTGTCGTGACTTAAAGTATCTATTTTGTGCTTAAAGCAATGAAATCTCAAGTACTTTTAAATTTATTTAGAAATGTTTGTCACAGGAGCGATTGAGAAACTGCAAAAATTTCAATTGATATTACATTTTTAGGCACACACACAGAATTACAAATTGTGGCAGAATTACATGAACCTTTAGTTTATCAGTAGGTGGTTGAGAAATCCTACGGGATCTCATGGTGGTATAGAGACAGTGGCTGTCGCAAACCATCGCTGAGGATATTACTATTGCAGGAAAAATTCAAAATTTTAATGTTCTTATTACAAATAGGCCTACATGGGCACTTAAAAAATGTCAAAAGCTAGTGCAGTGGTAAAACCCCTCTTTTAGGTGTAGCTACAGAAGCGCAACGGCGTCCTCACTTTCCGCCTGATGTAGGTCCTCACCGGATACGGATATTTCGGAAGATAACTGTGTTGAAATCAGTGGGAAGAAACGTTCGGGTCGGAAAACGTTGGATGCAGTGGAATTATGATCTGATGGGGCGGGGAACCACTGTGTCTACGTGGAGGCGATTGGTGGCGGCTTTGTCTCGCGTCTAGCTCTGGTTCAGGTCGTGGTACGGAGCGAGAATGGGAGGCGATCATCTCTTTTTGTGAAGCAGTAATGCAAGCAATCAAAAATGATAATAAATACGCTTTGGGCGTCCAGAGTCACAGGGCGATTTAAGGCGAGGTGGCGTGCAAAAGGTAGCCCACCCTCCGGCTGTCCGGATGAAGCCTGAGTCAACGGAACGTTGTGTTCCACCACCGATCGGTCCTCGGGGAATTTGCGAAAATAACACCCCTAGGCCTAGAATGCAAAGGGCAACTGAAGGACACAAGTGTGATTCCAGTCAATAAACGTCTGAGACACTCTCTCGATCCACCCTAGAGTGTTAGAAGTCATTTGATGACTTCTCACGTTACGCAATAAACTTAAACAAAACGAAAATAAACTGAAAATTACAAAAAAAAGAGATTGCCCTTTTTCAAAGCGTTCTTGTTATCAAATAATGAGGATAAGGACAGCATAAAGAACCATTGTCTTGACAACAAACAGGGGATGATAGCATTCTGATAACATGAGATTTGATTCGAAATGACTCCTTGATAATATAACGTTTTATTTTATCATCTGTATATACCTACCACTAATTTTTAATTAGTACAAATACTTAAAGGGCTTATTAGAAATGATTTTGTTATTATTTACGTAAAGTATAAATAATATTCATAAACAGCAAAGTTATTAGAGTGCGTCTACTGAAAGCGTAACCTGGAGTTTTTTTTTTAAATTAAATTGGCAACATTGTTTTGCCGAAAAAAATCACGTCAAAGTCTATGGTTGCAATTGTCAGTTTTTGGAAACTGATATTTATTTTTCAAGAATAATTGCTTAATTGTGGGAAAAACAATAAACAGTAACGTGCAAAAACTGCTACACACTATGGTTAATAAGTTCAAACAAAAACAAGAAGAGAAAGAAGGTGTTTTCAATGAAAACCAACATTGTTTACATACGATTTCTGATTTTTAAGTTAGTATGACGTTACAATCTTGATCCTTGTCGACAAATATTATTAGATATTTATATTAAGGACATAATGATTTTTTTTTTCTTATATTTTTAGATAATCTGACATATTGCGAATTTCATAATGGACAAAAACATCGAACAAAGAAGGCTTTTGGTGAATCGACTTAATCAAAAACACATGGTAGAATACGTTCAAAAGCAGTTGAGATGTAATGAAAGATTTGCCTCACTCTGTCTGATAGTGCATGAAAGTCTGCAACTGAAGTTAAAATCGCGAAAATCCTAGTTCAAGTTTGAGAGAGATGCTGCTGCAGCAGCTGCTGAACTTTTTGTGTCTCACGAGTCGATCCGTATCATTTGAAACAGTCACTGGAGTATAAAACATGTTCCCACTTGACTAATCCCAAAAGATCTGAATTTTCTCTATGCTAAAACGAATCGATTCCAACCCAACAATCTTGAAACACATTAATAGTGTTGGCAAGACGCGATGAAGTTGAAATCATGTTGACTATTTTATTTGACTATCACGGTGTTGTGTACTTGGTATTCTTGCCAGAACGCCAAATGGAAAATAAAGAATATTATTTAAATATTATATAGCGATATTTGAGAGATCAGATAAAATAAAATAATTTGGAATACTATCTAACATTTTGTGTGTTATTGACATTTACCATACACCCACCAAATAATTAAGTCTACACACATGTTTTTGACTAGGATTTAAGTTTTTGTACAACTATTCTAAAACTGTCATAAATACAAAAAATACTCTAGTATCAAAACTTTTTTCTCCTACTATTTCAATAATACCACATTCAAAATTTTTGATTGTAACCTCCTTTTCTCAGGTCACGCTTTCATTAGACGGACTCTAGCTTTTTTTTATGTCTCAAAATGTCACTCAGTTTATGGACATATTGTTTAAGCTATCAATAATAAAAAAAACAAAATAAAATAAAGGCCATTGTTATGAATGAAAAAATGACGGTCAATATGGAAAAAATACTGCATAATGATTGATTCTATTATGAATTTAACAATTATGACAATTTTTCTTTTTTTTTGACTACAAAAATATTTGGTTTGCGATTGGTTAAATACCGCCAGAGATAGAAGTAGTATACCTTGGAGTCTCGTTTGACCACTATCTCACCTGATGCCATCAAGTTATGACCGACAATGGAGCACGCTTGCCCAGAACTATCACTCATTCACTTATTCACTCTTGGCTTAAAGACCCCTAGCTTACAGGCATCAGGAAACACAGATTCTGGCAGGGAATTCCACTCTTTAGCTGTACGCATAATGGCTATGTTCCCTGCTTTATCAGCTATTTATATAAATTACATAATATATATCTTATTAATTTAAATCCAAATTCTGTTCGTTAGTCTCGCTAAAAGGTAAAAACTGATTGAGCGATTTTAATCATTTTTATTTAAAGTTTTACGCTTAAATACAGAAATGGTAAAGAAAAACAAATGGAAAAAATAGCTGATTTTTTTTTATGGGTAGTAATTTGACGGGGCGGAGCCGCGGTAGGCAGCTAGTATTAAAAAAAAAAAAAGTCTACTGCGTCTGTGTGTCTGTTTGTTTGCAATAAACTCAAAAACTACTAAACGTATTTTGGTGCCGTTTTCACCAATAAACAGAGTGATCCATGAGAAAGTTTTAGAAATATATTACATGCATATTACAGAAGAGAATAGCAAAGAATTTAAAAGAAAAATTTAACACTCGTGCAAATCTGGGGCAGAACGCTAGTTACAAAGAATTTTAGATCAAGTAGGTTTCTTGTTCCTTAAATTTTCTTTCGCTCAATAAGGTAATCAAAATTTCAAGTCTATCAGTAAGTCTCAGGGGTACTGGTTGATTATAATTTGGTGCTGAAAATCCGTTTCATATTTGAGACGGTCCCAAGCTAAAATTGAAGTAGAAAATACATCAGCTGCGGTTAATTCTCTGGCAGAAGATAGAATATGTACCTATATCAGAAAGTAGGTGACTTAGGTACGAGGTGACGGCAAAAATACATGTATGCATTTATGGACCTCCCGCTCTAAAGTGGAGCAGGTGTGCGTCCGACGTTTATTGACTGAAACCCACTTATAATAATAGTAATTAACTAAGGCCAATAGACAAAATACACAAATATCTTACAAAATAATATACTAATACATATTAAAAAACATAACTAATCTATGAATAGTAACTATTTCTCTATGTACTATTTGCACACGAACTGACGGCGTCGTGTTCCGCTGCGAGGTCGGTATCCTTCCACGAAATCGTCGATACACGACACCCTTCGGCCAAAACTCTCCTTTGAGTAAGGTGTGCAAATGTAACTTATGTTCCTTCAGTTGCCCTTAGTGGTCGATATAGGATCACGGGTTTCTTTTTCGAAAATATCCACATGGCCCTAGCGAGCATCGGCCCTGCTGGGTCCATACGATTTGCTGACATCTCTCGAGACACGCGTGGGACACTTCACGCCGTCCACGACTCGGGCTTATCAGACTGGTAGACGGCGAGTTACTTATTGCTCGTCACCTGCACGGCCGCGCCTGCAGCACCTGCGTCATACGGAAAGCGAGACGCCACTCTTCAAAGAGGGCTTACCGGGAGGAACTTACCGCTGCGATTGTGGTGTGCCAAAAAATGATGAGTCGAATCCAAGTCAAGAGGAAGATGGTGAAGTACTACTATCGAATA
The DNA here is from genome assembly GCA_910589285.2 of Mythimna ferrago. Lineage (NCBI taxonomy): Eukaryota > Metazoa > Arthropoda > Insecta > Lepidoptera > Noctuidae > Mythimna > Mythimna ferrago. The sequence continues at coordinate 4,048,032 of OU342689.1, forward strand.
TGAAGGATATTAAAGCTTCTAAAGGTACGTTAATACAGCTGTTTCCAGTTTACTTTCCACACGTTCATTGGTCGATACTTGATACGCAATTGTAGAATTTGAAAGATTTTTAAGTACCTTCGAAAAATTGCTTTCTGGATCAATCTTTAGCGTTAGCGAGTCAAACAAAACAAAACTTGCTAAGGTAAAAAAGAAAGAAAGAAAGAAAAACATTTCATTATTTTTTATCTCCAGGCGAGTTGTTCTCTAATGAGTTACTAACTTTTTGTACGGAACAATCGTGGACGTGTCTAGACAAAACTAGTACTTGACTGCGATCCCGCCTGATGGTAAGCAGTGATGCAATCGTTGATGGTGAGGCGCACTAGTTTATTAAGAGCCTATTCACTCTAGCCTTGAAGACACCTAAATTATAATCAGACGGGAAGACCACAGCAGGCGGAAAAAGGCGCCCTATTGCGCCTTTTTCCGCTAACTAGCTATAGGACTAACAAACTATAAGTATAGTAGTAGTTTAGTGTAGTTAGTGTAGTAGTAGGTAATGTTTAGAGGTAAACGACAACTTGCCATATGCCCTTTATCCACCTAGAATATCTCCACCCTAAGGTGATTACTCGGAAACCCGTGTCCATCTGGACGTTGCTGTTCCTAACTCATGTCGTAAGTAGGCAAATGCAAACAGGCGAACTAAATCCAATAATACATATTACAAGATCTCAGCAGACAAATTTATGTATATTTTTACACCGGATTCCTTTTTATTATTATCTTTTATATCTAGTTACCGTTCCATATTTCCCGCCGCTCTTGCTCGTCGGATCTGATGCAAATTGAAGTGTCTAAGAATTTAAATCCCTATGAATTTTAAAATATACACAGCACTCCGGCACAGAAGTGAAATTATTTAGCTATGAAAATGTGACATTAGTGTAATGTATTTATTGGGTAAAATCAGTTTTTGTGGATTTATGAATGTGAGAAATACATGAAGCAGGTGTGGCGATACGATGAGAAATTTGTAATGAATTTACGAATATACGGCATTGCAAAAACTTCAATCTTCTAATGTTGGAATTTCGCGATTTTGGTACTTATGAGCTTGGTATTTATGGATTAAGAAAAGTATGAAAGTGGAAGTTATGTTGAACTGACCCTATATAAATTGGGATGATGACGAAAGGGAATGGTGAGGACCCAACTTACATCATAACGAACAACCACTTACAAAATACAAGAAGTCAAAAACTGTTTTGGAGGTACTTGTTTCGGATTTGGCGGGAAGAAACGCCCGAGTGTCACCATTATGTGGATCAACCGGAGAACACTTTGGAGCATATGGCAGAAGTTGGCCCCGCTTCGGTGGAGCATCGTCGCGCTGTATCCTTGTGTAGACGATTGGTGGCTGTGACTTCTAGTATCCGTTTCTGGTTCAGGCCATGGTAGGTACGGAGCGAGAGAGAATGAGAAGCAGACACCTCCTTCAGCGACGTTATTAGTAAAGGATGTGGCGGAAACTGTGAGGAAGAGGACATCTTCGTGCCCTAGTCACCATCTCAAGAGACGCTCGAGGCACCGGGAGTCGTAGGGCGACTCCTGGCCACCATAGGCTCGAGTTTCTACACGGTGAGCAATGTCTAAGCTGTCTAGCGGTCCGGTAAGGAGCAAGTCCAAATCGACGGTTCGTAGTTTCGCTCCTCAAAGACCCAGGCCCTACTGGTCCCCGTCTATTATTGAATTTCGTAAATGGACGGGGTCAAGTATAGTCTGTAAAAGTAGGATACATTTGCAATAAGAATTTCATTAAAGAGACTGGAATAGTTATAATTTTTTAATGTTAAAAGTCTCCTAATAATAATAAATCATTTAAAAAAATACTTATATTATAAAAGATTTTTCTATTAGTAAACGATGATCAAGATCTCTTAATCAACCTTGATTATTGAACTAGTGTTGACTTAATTTTACCCTAATAAAATTACCCAAGTCGTTGGACTTTTTAACAAACTATAGGGTCGTCTATTATGGCGGCGCGAATTTTCGAACTAGAGCGGAATTGATGATTGCAACAACCTCAAAAAAATATCCTCCCTTTTCTACATTAATAAACATATGAATATCCAAGTACGCAACCACGCAAGCAAGCCAGCAATATGTCATAGTGTGCGCCCGTAACTCATTTCAACTTACAGTTGAATCCCCAGCGGAAAATGCCGACTATAAGCTTATTTGTTTCAACGAGTGTCAGTCATCTCGCAGACGTTGGAAAAGTAACCGCACTGCGTCGGCAATAAAGATTTTTACTAAAGGGTTTTAAAAACATGAGTAATGAGTATGACGTCACAAGACAGCAGCGCCGTCGAGAGAAACGACGACGATTTAACTTCTCGATTTTTCCTGGTAAATGCTTTCAAATACCTCAATTTACAACAAACTTCCTATTTTACTATACAAAAAAGGTCCTAAAAATACATAAAATCTATAAGAAAATGCATATCTCGTTTGTGGTTTTGCGCAAACCAAATCTTTCCTCCTCCTGGTTGAAGGTACTGGGTCAAAAGGAAGCTCAGAGTGCTGATAAAGTATGGTGTGCAATATAAATAATTGACGCACTGTTAGTATTTTACATGCTGTATATAACTCGTGTGTAGGAAACCTAAAAGGTCGGAAAGTTGCAACCTTTAGAATTGCTCTTTGAGCACGCTCTAGAGGAAGCAAGATAGTTTTCGCAGCACCACCCCACGATGTAACACAGTAGGTAAGCACAGATTGACACAGAGCCAAATAAACCTGTTTGATTAACTGAAAGTCAGCTATATGACGTAGGTTCTTAAAAATATACATTAATTTACGCACTCTTATGCACAGTAAATCGATATGTTTACGGAAATTTAGATTTGTGTCAATCGTAACACCTAGATATTTAATGTGGTCAGCTTCAACTAAAGTAGGGCAAGTGCAAGCAATGTCAGCATGATTGCAATTATGTGCGAATATGTTTAGCTTAGTAAGCGGAAGATTATTGTTTCTCATTGAGAATAAAATGTATTTTGTTTTTTTCTATATTTAATGTTAGAAGATTTTGATGAAGCCAGTTAGATACAATATTAAAACCGTTTTGAGCACTTTCATATGCCTCACCTCGAGATTCAGCAGAAAACAATAGAGCCGTGTCATCCGCATATGATAATATTATCCCATTACGAAGGACTAAACTACATAGGTAAGGCAAGCGTGCTCCATCGTCGACCACATCATCGCTTACCATCAGGTGAGATGGTGGTCAAACGCAAGCCTATCTATTGATATTGGTAGCTCGATTTTTTTTATTATTATTATAATAAAAAAAAAATCGAGCTACGCTGTAGTACTCGTACGTTGAACTTTGTCCTAGTTTGTATGTCATACTTATGAAATGCACATATTGTTTACCTGTGCATTTAACGTAGCATTGCAGTCGAATTATGTACACCAAGTAGCAATAAATCCATCAAGGGAAACGTTTGCCTACTCATTTACATAACATAACATCCTTCAAGAAGGTTACATAACAGGAACATAACTTTTTCAGTGTTGGGCATTACAACCCTAGCAGTCAGTTTCTTATTTTGTTTTGTATCAGACTATACACCGAAGTTCAATCATCATTAGCTCTAAAATCTGGAGCCGTCGATGACTGCAAATCAAGCACTTCGCTTACCAATGCTAATTAGTAAGATAACGGGCTAAAAACGCTGAACTTCCGTCCATAATTCAAGTCAGATCCTTCCAGTAAGGACCTAATGCCGCGAAAGAGGCTGTAATCCAGAGATTTATTACAACAAGACGCCGTGAGCCGCGTTAGAGAGATTAATTGTCGCCGCAGCCACAATGCAGATGTTTCGCTAAATATTATTAAGGCTTCGCAATTTTTTGACAGCTTTGACTTTTTAAAGAATTTATTTTTTGACAGATTTTTTGTTTATTTTTGTTCTTTTTTTCTTTGAAAGAAGTAATACTCGTAGTGAGATGGCACCTGCTCACAATGGCCGATGTCAAAAAGTATTTCTGTTGTTTCATTTCAGGATGTTGTGTACCTAAGTTTTTATTTATATATTATGATCGGTGAAATATATGTGAAAAAGTCAGAAAAAGTAAATAAATATGTTGTATCATAAAGAAATATTCTTCTATTCACCTCACGATTTGCTGGGGCATGAGACATTGAATAGTTTATCGGAACTATTTACCTACTAGAAAAAAATAAACCAATATGTTTTTTATATTTAAAGTTTTTATTTTTTTTAATGAATATTTTCAACAAATAACAAACATTTCTATACTAAGAACAATGTAACTTTCTCCTATCGTAATAACGTTCACAAAAAAAAAACATTACAGCAATGTAAAAACTAATGCAACTTGTTAGTTGCTGCTAGCGCCACCGTGGACTAAATGCGAATCAAATTGAAGAAGTGTCAATATGGCTGTCAGAGACATTGTCAAACTTTGATGTATTTTATAATGTCATTGATGAATATAAAATGTCGTTGTAGGTCTAAGCCAGTATATTTTGCCAGTACAGCTGCTAAGGGTGACAAATCAACATCGAGCTATGCTGCGCTGTACTGCGCTGTGCTATGTTTGGTCAACTCGCTCGTCTAATATTTTAATGAGGATACAAACAAACCATGCTGTGCTGCGCTTTGTGAGGCTACGCTCTGTTTAAAAACGCAGCAGTCTCGAGCGAGGCGCGCTACCCGCCGTGCTGAGCCGCGCTGTGCCGAACTGTGCTATGTTTTTTATGGAGCTCTGCCATGCTGCGCTGTGTCGAGCTGTGCTAGGTTTTTCAAACATGGAGCACGCTGCCTGCCTCTCCATCGCCCTCAGACGTCTCTCTCACTCTCGTACTCCCATCTCGCTCGCACTAGTGTATGCGCGCACAAACAAATAAGAACGAACGAGTTTCATCTTTATCGGATTCAACTATGTCGTAATGTTTACGTTTTTTTGAAAATAAAGTCATTTTTTACGAGATAAACGACTACACGAGCTGCTGATTACTTTTAATACTGAGCTAAGCAAAGCGCGGCACAGCTTGATGTTGATTGTTAAAAAAACTTAGCTTAAGAAACACAGCACAGCACAGCGCAGTATAGCGCAGCACAGCTTGATGTTGATTGTTAAAAAAACGCAGCTTATAAAACACAGCACAGCACAGCGCAGTACAGCGCAGCATAGCTCGATGTTGATTTGTCACCCTAAGGTACCAAATGAGAATAGGATCGATTGCATGTTGTGGCGTCACGTCATACTGTCAAATCGAAGCAATTTTAGCAAAAATTAAGAACTGAGATGAGTAAAATTGAAGAGCTGGATTCTGAATAAACTTTTTTCGCGTTCAGAGTTCGTGAATAAATTGAATTTAAAAAAAATCCTCGATTTGACAGTAAATTGTGACGTCACAACATGGTAATTGATCCTATTCTCATTTGGAACACATTGTACAATCATCAAAATGGCAAACAATATTATCTTTACTAATTATAATTAATCATTAGCTAGAGACACTTTTCAGAGACATTTATGACATTCTATAAAAAAGCTTATATTTTCAAAAGTGCAACTACATAATTGAAAATAAAAGAAAATAATCAAGAAATAATAACATGCCACACAACGATACATATTAATTACTCGTAATAAATCATAATACTACAGTACTATCCGAATCATAACCAAGATCGGTTTCTGTGTTATAGTCTACATTTTTTCTAATCTTAAAATCTATGTTTGGTCGTTTTCCACTGTTATTGTACTTTTCCTTCCCTATTTTATTGTTCTGTTCAGGTTTACAGTTATTTTTTAGTATTCTTTTTTTATATTCATCTAAAGAAATCTTCTTCGCTTCTTCTCTTTTTCTGGTTTCTTCATCATTATTCCATGCGTTGTTTAATTTTCTTTTACAACCTTTCACAAAATCTCTTTTCCTCATTGGTTTAGTTTCGATTCTTACAAGGGATCTGTGATTTTCAGTTTGTAGAGCAATCTTAGGTATTGTATTTTGGATTTGTGGATTTGAAACCACTCGGTCTAAAACTTTTTGATATGTCGGTATAGGTAAAATTGGTGGCGAATATCCTTTTGCTGGCTGTGATTGCATTGGATTTACTTTCTTGTTAAATGTTAAGTTTTTTGTCGTAATTGCCATTTTTTCTTTATTGTTTTGACTATTAATTTTAGCAGTGCAGATTTCTTTAAAGTCTAAATCACTATTCTTAGTATTTTCATCAATAAATGACAACTTGTCCAATTCTTTTGACATTTCTATCTTGGTTGTTATTATTTTTGTATCTTCGTGCCGACTCATAATTTGAGGATTCGTAATTTGTTCTACGTTAACGGTCCCTCTTTTGGTATGAAATTTGGTTTTAATGGGCATTGCCACTATGTTAATTTTTTTAACTAAACCATCATTATTGATTCCAATAATAGAACTGTTGTTTTTAATATGTGGGGTACTAATAGAGTTTTGGTTTATACTTTTCGGAGTTGACATTATTGATGCTGAAGAAGGATTTAAATTAGAATAATCTTTTGATCTATTCATGTCCAGAATGTTTTTTGGGGGAATGTTAGTTGGAGGTACAGGCGGTGGGGGTGGTGGAGGAGGTGCCAAGTTATGTGGCATCCAGCAGTTTCTGTAAAGGTTTTGCATTGGATTATTCAGTTGTTGAGTTATATGGCCATGTGGAGGATGAAACTGACTTGGAACAGAATTCGCTGGCCATGAGAAGTAACTCTGATAGGCTTCAGGGTTATTTCCCGAAGGTGTAGGTGGATGAAATATAGAATATGGTGGTGGTGGAGGATCTCTAGACTGTTGCTGTGTATGGCTAGGTATAGCCATGGGTATATGAGGAGGAGAACCCATGGTGTGTAAAGGGGGAGGTTCGTGGATCTTTTCGAATGGCAACTTCGGGTGATTATTTGACTTCAAAATTATAGCCGACGCATAACGATTTTGTATTGGGACTTCGATGTTATTGTTAGAAATGGTGCGATTCATTTTTCTGGGTAATATATTATGGGCCGGAACCTGAGACCCATGGTAAATGGGGAAATTGGCATATTGATTGGAAAGTGCGGGTTTTGATCCACTTGTAGGTGCAACGGTTGTTGTCGTTGAGACGTTACTATTGGAAACCAATGGTTTGTAATTTTTAGTTGACGCTTTAAAACTAAGATTCGTATCAGGTACAGTATTTATTGTATGCTCTTTCACATTATCTTGACGAATCTCATGTAATACAGTCTGTTCGCTAGTCCTTTTTTGACTTGAAGGCATAGCCGGAGCATTGAAATAAGTCTTATTAACTTCGTTAGAAATCTTGGGAACCTTGTCCGATACAACTAATGATTTGGCATGAATATTACTGACTTCACTTTTGGTCTTGTCTGGCATTATACACGGTTGACTTTGTAAAACTTCTTTATCAAAAATATCAAGAGGTTTCGTAACTGAAGAAATTTTAGGAATAACGTTTTTTAGTCGATTAACCTCATTCATTATATTACAGCTATTTGAATTAGAAATATTATCAACTATTTTCTTTACTTCGGTGGGCTCTTTTGATATGTTAGAAATTGTATCTTCTTTATTACTTTTAAGAGGTATTTCTTGTTTAGGTTTCTTTGGTACAGTACTGCAATGTAGAATTGGAGACTTTGGCTCATATTTTTGTTTTTTAATTTTCTTACGAGGTTTCTTGTCAAGTTTAGTAGTTACACTTTGTGTACTATTTCTTTTGTTTTGTTTCATACATTTTATTTCTTTCGTATTGTCATCTTTGTTTTTATTTGTTACCAATAATCCTATCAAGGAACGATGATTAGCACAATTTTTAGTTTTAATTTGATCATTTTTATATTTATTCGTTATTTTCACATTCTTCACGTTCGATTTAACTTTTGGTAATGAATCTGTATTTTTTTCTGTAAAAGTTAAGTTGGGGCTTATTTTTGTTTCATTCGCAAGGTTTAATTTATTTTCAGGATTATTTTTAAGACTTTCATTTGGCACTTTACTAACAATTTTATCTTCAGACGACTTATTGTAGGTTTTCTTTGTCTTCAAATCATTGATTAGTTTTTCAGATATTTTGCTGATTTCGAACTGCACAGTAATATTTTGCGGACTAGAAGATTTAACAAGGGCAGGTTTTCCTCCAATATCTTTTTCGATGTTAATTTTACATTGTGTAGCATTGTTTTCTTTTTCATTTGATATTGGTATCAGTTGCGTGCCGAAAGAGCTAAGTGTTTTATCAGCAGCACTTAAAAACTTTTCATCGACTACGACACAGTTTTGTTTAGCATTTTCCTTCTCAATCATCTGATTGACAGAATTTTTCTGATTTCTGTCTATTAACATGTTTGGTGTAGGATTAAGACCCGTTTTTCGAGTAATTTTCATACCAACAAGTCCTTGATTACGTTTGAAATCAACTTGATACATATTCTTTTTACTCAATGCTATCTGCATCTCCTTATCATCTCTAAGACGACGCTTATTAATATCTATGCACTTCTTTACTTTTGGTGGAGCTTCTATTGGTTTCACTGTTTCTATACAGTTTTGATCATTTTTGTTTATTTCTTTTGTTAAATCTTCTAGATTTTCTACTATATAACAGTCATCGGAATCATCCACTATATTTTCTACGTCTATTTCGTGGTCACTATCACTATGTTCGTTTGAATTCATTTTTTGCATTATCTGTTGAGTATACTTTTTAAAGTACCATGGAAATTTTCCACAATCCACTAACTTCACACATAATAGAGAAATGTCACACTCACTGGTAGTGCCACCCTGTAATTTTTGTATTAGATCGTCATCATCATCAGGTTCTTGGAGCGTGAAATTTTGTGGTTGATGAAAAAATTCGTCATTTCCAATAGGTTCTAGTGTCCAATGGCTCTCTGTGTTTCCAGTGCCTGGTGAAAAAAAATAATAATGTAATTGGTATTTCCATAACTAATTACTAATTTCTTAGGTCCCTGACCTATTACTTTTTAAATTTTGACATTGGTTATTTTTCAATTATTCTTAAAATAATAAATTATCTACACCTACACTAATACAATAAAGAGGTAGTTTGTTTTTTGTTTGTAGGAGGTAATCTCTGAAAGTCAGTACTTTCGGACCAGTGTTCGTTTGCTAAATTGTTTTCACAGGTAAAAAACTTTATTCCTGAGTGACTTAAGCTATATTTTATGTACGCGGGTGAAGCAGCGGGTAAAAACTAGTAATTTATATTTTTAGCACGTACCTATTCAAAACATTTGCACGCCATAGTATGCGACAAACATGTTTTGAACCAACTTTTATTTCTTTGTATCATCCTACATGCGTTTATTTAATATTGTATGTGTACACATGTTTGAGCAAATAAATGTGTTATCTTTCACAATGAAATCATGATAGAATTGGCACGTCATAGTAAAGACAAAGATTTTTTTCAACGAAAAATACTAATTAAAATTGTACGTTAAGGGTGAGTTGCACCATTTAACTATAACGATAACAAAGCCGTTAACAGTTGTCAAATCGTCGAATTGACCAATAGGCGGCCGTTTCACGGCTGGTTAAGGTTTGGTTATCATTATAGTTAAATGGTGCAACTCACCCTAAATATCTTTGTTTCATTTGTCTTATCTATCTCTGAGGTTTATATTATTATTTATTTATAATATAGTTGACACGGGACTTTTCATTAGACATCCCGGGAAGATCCATATTTTTTTTAGGTGGCTAAATCATCCAATGACATCCCCCGTTCTCGGGCGGAGCGGGAGATAGTGTCAGACTTTTACTGACTTTAAACCCACTCCTGTTCCTTCTTTGTTTCAGGGCCCCGAGGATCTCTTTCGCATCACCCATGGCCTCAGTAAGCTTCGACCCTGCTGGGCCCTTGCAGTTGCTGACAACTCCTTGAGGCGCACGTGGAACACTACACGTCGTCGACGACTTGGGCTCGGCCCAGACAGTTAGCTTGGGTCAAGTATACAGCTATCCATAGTAAAAGGGCTGCGCTTGGATTTTAACTTACCATGTCCATGGAGCTTAGATCCGAAGTAGACGGCGTTAATATCACTATTGTCGAACAGTCTGATAGGATCGTCGCAGTTCTCGTCATCCGTGTCCTCATTCTGATGAGACTTCATTTTGAAGCTGCCTGCCAACAAAAGAACGCAGCGTTTATTTTTAAGCCAGCTTATTCGTATGGCTAAAAGAAAGAAAAACAGTTTATTTACGCGAAAAAAGACGCAATCTTAAAACTAGATAACAAACATAACATCAATAGAGAGTGAAGATATGCGTCACATCCGCGCAAAACGGCCGAACGCTCAGCATAAAGCTGCGGTCTCACGCGTAATGCGATGAGCTCACAGCGCTGGTTTTCAGCGTGGGCGCCGGTACTGCAACTTCGTTTGCTTTTCGGCAAACAACTTTATATGGTACACATATCATGAGGGTGACAAGCTCAGTATATTCAATGTACTCTGTGGTGCCAACTAAATCTACAATATAATATTATAAAGAAGTTTTTTTTTGTTTTTTGTTTGTAGGAGGTAATCCTGAAAGTACTGGTTCGATTACTAAAAGTTTTTCACTGATAGAAAGCTGCTTTATTCCTGAGTGCATAGGTTACATAAAGTACGCAGGCGAAGCCGCAGGCAAAATGTAGTAATAAATAAGTTAGCCTGCCATCTTTGAGAGGCCGCCATATTGGTTTTAAAATTATTTCACTTGTAACTAGCATTTGTTGGAAAAAAAGAAAAAAAAAATATGCTACACTTACAACACGATGGCTTTTTTTCTAACTCATAAACATTGTTTTTAATAATCCGAGCCCTTTATCACCACTTGATTGAAATCCCTAGTTTGGTTACAGTTTGTAGACTGTATTACACTGTATTTCTTTAGCTTTGCTTGGGATTAAAATTTTTTTTAGAGAGAGAAGTCGTGAACAACGAATATAATTATTATCTGTGGCATGTCACACGATGTGCTGCGGCGCCGCACCGCATTTGAAACCATCGAGACGACGCGGGGAGGGATGAATGCGTTGCCGTGAAACGGTACCGCTCAGTCGTTTAGACGTCACAAGAAAAGGGAACATTATTATCGGACTGTCCAATGTCGCTGCGACATAACGTTGCGGTGCCGCACCGCTTGTGTGCCCGCCGATACGGTGAAATCTTTGCGGTGCGGCGCCGCAACGCATCCTGTGCCCCGTTATTAACGCCCGCTCATTAGCGGCTGACAATACGTTTGGTCTGAACCACAGAACAGATGAAAGAGGTTTGAATGGCCTTGTGGGCGCGGCAGGTATGCCACAAAGTAGGGCAATGCTCATAGTTCAACTACCAATAGCAAACTTGCGATCTAAGTGTGCGTGGTCTGTTAGTTGCTTAATGGGCGTTCGTATTCTTTATTGCCTGTAGTGGAGTTAGTGTGAGGCAAGCGGCGACACTCGTTGTAGTACAAATCGGAAAGTATTTCCTTTCTAACCTCTTTGATCTTTTCTATGGTACACATACATATAAAATAAAATAAAAATAAAATAAAGTAAAATACTTATTAAAATATATTCGAGTTTCAACACTTTTTACAGTACATTTAACACAACGAGATTATTCGCGTATAAACTTTGTATCAAAGTAACAACCGTCTCAAGACAAGACTCAATTCATAAATGACTGTCTGGGTTTTGAAAGAGAACATTTATATCATTATATAGTACCTCCCTATTCTAATTAAGTTGACAAATGTTCACGTGATTAAAGCTCAAGCTCATTAAGAAAAATACACATTCGTGAGGTAATTACTACAATAAAAAAATCATTTAGGGAAGAGTCGACTGTGAGAGAGCTATTGGTCGATGAAATACCTGATGAAAGGATCAGTTCCACTTTTCCTTAAAAGGAAACTCATGGACATGTGCATCCTTCCTCCAGGACGCAAATGTAGTCATTAACGAAACGTCAAAAGTCCGCTCTCGGGGCCTGCCAGCGAGCAATGGAACGAAGTATTCTCAGGGTCAAAAGAACCGCAACGAAATTGGGCGAAGGCAACCACCGACTGGATTACAAACAGCAGGAGCCGCGACGTGGTAGGCCTAGAAGAGATGGCGTGACGATTTGGATTTCTACCTAAAGAATTGGCCAGAAGTGGCTAAGGACAGAAAAGAGTGGAAGAACGGAAGGGACGCCTTTGCCCTTGCAGTGGGACACAACGGACTCATAACAATGTACACTAGAGGTAAAGTTTGTTTTTTTTTGTTTGTAGGAGGTAATCTCTGGAAGTATTGGTCCGATTTTTTCACTAATATAAATATTATAATGTACTAAAATATGTTAGGTAACATTACAGTTGAACCAAAGTTGTTCTAGGTACTCGCTGTCCAGTATTGAATACTGTTACGCCAGGATTTTATTTGGTAAGATCGGATAAAAATACAATGGTTATAAAATAGTTATTAGGTATTTGAGATGACAATTGATGCATAAATTGAGAATATATTAGATGGTAGGATTTGAGAAATGTCAGACGTCAAATTAGAGATAAAGGATTCTTCGTTTCTTTTTAAGAGTGATTTTTTATACAACTAAAAATAAACTCACTAAGCTTTTTCTTTGGAAGTCGACGGTACAATTATGGTGAAATTCCAAGCAATTCTATCACATTCATGAATGCTCTGCCATCTCGACACTACGCCCTTTCATAACACATTTACAGCTAAGGAATAGAATTCCCTGCCTGCTGTTTGTATTTTCTGATAGCTACAACCATTCACTCTTGACTTAAAGACCACCTACTTTATATCAAGAGTGAATAGGGTTCTTCTAAGCAAATGTGCTCCATTGTAGACCATATCATTGCTTACCAGGTTAGATAGTGATCAAATACGAGCCTGACAATATTAAGAAAAAAGAAAACACGCAGTTTCCTTCACACTTTCCTCAGTTCACTAGTAGACGTTTTTTTGCAACAAGCGCGCCACACCGTCCCCAACCACTGCATATCATCGCTCTTCATGCCTTCGGCGCTTGATCACTATTGTAGATTTTGGCTTTCAAGATATGTTGAAGGCATGAACAGCGATGAGTTCCAGAGAAAAGACAAAGTGAACAGTGAAGTAGTAAGAAAACATTATCACCATAATCTTGTTTTTGTTCCATGTTACTTAGGGTCGGTGCAACAAGTTTTTCTCTTCCATTCTATTCTGTCAACCGTCACGCTCTCACCGACCTTTCATATTACTTGTCACACAATTCCATTGATCTTTTCTTTAGCTTTCCTCTCCCTCTTCACCTCTTATAAATTCAGTAACATACATTTCAACTCCCATCTTCATATACATACCAAGCCAAACCATTCTTACAATTTTTTATTTCACTTGTGCTACTTTTAAACTTCCCTCAATTATTCATTTCTCACTTTATCCATTCTCTTCACTCCACATACCTATCTCAAGTAAGAATAACAATATCTAAAATAAACTCTTCCTTCCCTCTTCACCAGGAGAAAATAAAAAAGAAACATTTCCAACTGAGATAAGTCCAGTCCCTCTGGTTTAAAATTAATACTTAATATTGGGTAGAATCATTTCATTCAAATAATAGATGTTCTAAAACCAAGGTGGCCTTCACAAAAGTTTCAGTGGATCCTGATAATTATGTGAAGTAACATGGTCGGTAGTCAAGGTCATAATACATTTTTTAATACATAAAACACGATCCTTAACATTCTCTTTGAAACTCGCACCAGACTGCTTTTTTGTACAGTCTCGAGTCGTTGATAAAAGAACAACAATATAGAAAGTCAAATAACGGAATGTGCACAAACACACTTCGTATTATGGTGTAATCTTCGGCTGGTCAGGAGTTTTTATCAATATACTTACTAAGTACAGTAGGCACAACCGATCTTGAGCGCTCGGCGTCAGAGTGGGCATCGCTTTGCGCATTCCATACATTGGCGAGCAAATCGTCTTCGTTGTTAGATACATGCAGCAACGCAGGGAACGAATGAGGAGTGACGTCTATGACGCGATGGCGCAGCGAGCCAATCACTGACACTCCCCGCCCCCGCGCACCACTAAAGAGACCGAATATTTGTCTTCTGCGCAACCGCTCGGAATCCGTTGTGCCTACTGTATTAGGCGCGACTGGATGGATAAAGGGCGACACTGGATGGCTCGGGCGCTCGATCGCACGCCCGCGGCAGCGCGCGCGCTTGCCTCGTCCGAGGCACGTCCACACTAACCAAGCTGCTTCACGCGGCGAACGCCTCGTGAGACTGCTCGCTCTATGTGGACGCGCCTATATAACAATGTTTCTGACAGAATCGAGATGGTACTCACTCGAGTAGCCGGACGAGAAGAGGACCATATATACAACATACTCTCAAATCAACAGGATCATTAAGGGTGATAGAAATGTACTTACTTAAAGATTACAACGACAACTTAATGGGATACCTACATAAGAAATCGTTACCTAATGAGATGAGAGCAGCAAACAATATTTGTTATCTAACCAATTGATCAATAAACATACAAAAATAGAATACATATACTACCTAATTGAAAACCAGTAGGTACCAATATTGGTAGAACAACAAACGAAATATGACAAATTTAAACAAATAAATTTTCTATGGCGGCCGGACCGTGTGATGCTCCACCGTGTCCTCACACCGTGTGTGAGGACACGGTGGAGCATACGATGGTCCGAGGTGACTGGAGCCGTGAGTGACACAATCCCCACTTCTCGGTACCCGCCCGTGATGCCAAGGGCGTCGGAAGAAGCAGAATCACGGCCACTTCAGGCACGGGCTTGCGGACGGCGAGTAATGGGCAGGTTGCCGTCCAGTAAGGACTAAGCCGGGGTCGACCGTGCCTAGTGATCAAAGAGCTGTCCGATGCTTGCTATGGCAGCAGATTGTTCGAAAGAGTTACCGTGGCAATCGCAGGGAAAAATAATTGAAAAAACAATGTTGGTTGTAGTTAATATAAGTCTAACATTCTCTCTCTCTCTCCACCATCCAGAGTAGAAGAAGCCAAAATTATTTTCCACGTAAAAGAATTGGCGTTGTATTGAAATTGGCTACCTATAATAAGTTCGCAAAATATTTAACCGAATTTCATTTCACCTAAAACTTTTCATCTAATGGTATCGTTCGTTTTTTTATTTCGTTACTTTACGCCTGCCACTGTATCATTTGACATATTTATCAATTCCATTCAAATCAATTTTATCTGTATTTATAAATGCATGCGCAGTCAGTCCAGTTAGTTACAAAATGCTCACCTTTAACTTGCTTCTGATTTACTTTCCAACAATTACTCCGGCACTTTTTGAAATACTCATAACACACTCATTCACATCTTCACAAACGCATTGTAACACAATAAAATTTGTCCCAATAAGTTTCACTAACTGAAAATCAATAACAATAAATCTAATCACAAAATTAGTGGGTAAAATCTGTCTCAAAAATAAACAAGTCTATAGTTTATGACCGGTCCCTACTGTGGTAAGAAACACACTGTCATCTTCGTCTCACAAATATTTCAAATCACTTCCCTTACCACGCCATTCATAGTTTTGCTTAATTTTTTTTTCGATCGTCTAATGTCTCGCTTTTAACAAGATCTTAGCCAGATGTGGTACTTGTTTTTTTTTTCTTTTTAGAATATAAGTTTGGCCACTTTTTATTTCAGTTTCTTATTTATAAAATAAAACGAACCACGTCACCGGAACCACGTACCGGAAGACGTAGCGTTGGACGGCC
Source organism: Mythimna ferrago (assembly GCA_910589285.2). Taxonomy (NCBI): domain Eukaryota; kingdom Metazoa; phylum Arthropoda; class Insecta; order Lepidoptera; family Noctuidae; genus Mythimna; species Mythimna ferrago. The sequence continues at coordinate 4,063,876 of OU342689.1, forward strand.
TCCTATAAGGTAGACCGATGGCCTGGTAAGGGCTGCGGGAATCCGATGGATGCGAGACGCACAGGACCGTTCATTGTGGAGACACTTGGGGGAGGCCTATGTCCAACAGTGGACGTCTTCCGGCTGAAATGATGATGATGATATAATGGTATTCAAAAAATATTATTCAAAGGATAAAAAAAACATTATTATTGATTGATCTGGCCACATCATACGGCGTCTAACCGCGGCAAAAATATATTTGCACATTGCGGCAACGCAATACCATGACGTTTAAAATAAGATTGTTTTAATCTTGTTTCAGTGAGGGTAAGAGAGAGCTATACTGGTTGTCTAACGCCATATCTTACCCACACTGAAACAAGATTAAAACAATCATACTTTGAACGTCATGGTAACCGCATCACACTGGGTCGTTCAAGCGAGAACTACCGCTAGACCCACATACGTGGGCCACGCCTGATTTGTACATAGCGGCGCGTTGCGTGGCGTGGATCTTATGTAGCTCTGCAAGTCTAGTTGGCATATACAATGTATGGAGACCGACGCGCCCAGCAGGCTGATTACGTATATCGGCGGCGGAGACCTCTCGCGCCGGGCCTTGGTTGAGGCCATGGTCCGGAGTGAGGAGGAGTGGCAGGCGGTCGCCGACTTCTGCGAAGCAGTAATGCTCGCAAAGGAGGAGGCCGAACGCATCAGGCAACGGCGTTATCGCCGCCGCCGCCGCCGCCGGGATTCTGATCCCGATTTCCGGCCACCGTAGGCGCGGGCTTGCGGACAGTGAGCAATGGGTAGCTCACTGTCCGGCCGTCCGGTAACTGTCCGGACCAAGCCCAAGTCGTCGACGGCGCGCACTGTTCCCGCGCGCCTCAAGGAGTTGTCAGCAACAGCAGGGACCCAGCCGGGTCGAAGCCTACTGGGGCCAGGGTTATCCGAAAGGGCGCTCGAGCCCCGGTATGAAGGCTAGAAGGAACAGGGTGGGTCTTTTAGTCAGTAAGAGTCTGACACTATCTCCCGCTCTGCCCAAGAGCGGGGGATGTCAATGCATGATTTTTTCCCACCATAAAAAAAAAGGCTGATTACGTATGGAATAGCGATCAGCAAAAATTGCGTAATGATCGCGCAGTCGACGCGCGATCAATAGCTTAACGTCAAAAAAATTCGTATTATCTAAAAATGGATTGCTAATCGTTCGCCGATTGTTAACATGCACTTATTGCTGCGTTCCCAGCGCCAACAGCAATTGAGTAGCAAACTAGCAATCTCTAGAACTAATTTATTACAATTTAGAAACGTAAGCTGTCGAACAGACGTGATTTGTTTTGGGAAAGAAAAAACTTTTGTGACTTAAAATCCACTTCAATCCACTTGAACTTTACTAAAAATAGTTTGGCGTCGACCATAAGATGGCTAATATAATATAATATATGAATGAAATCAGTGTTTATTTGGACTCCAAACGATATTCTACTGCTATATCGACAAGTAAGTTTTAAAATAATATTGTAATATTTTTATGCGATAGTGCAGTAAAGTTACTTTGAAGAGTAAAAGTACTTTATCCTGTTTCAGTAATGGCAAACCGTGTATCCAATGAGCAACTGGAAGAGTACACGTTGCCGTTGCCAAAAGGTTTTAAGTTAGGGTTAAGGAGTTTAAGTTATTCGTACGTGTTTTACGTAAAGAATCTATGTACAAATTTTTATAACTGAATAATCAGCAAAAATACATAGTCACCGAGCCATCCAGGCGACTGAGGGATTGTTTTGTACCTAGCTGTTTACTGGCGCCTAATACCCGCTATGAACTGTCGTGACCTGTGTTGTACTTAGTGTCGATGGTGTCCGACTTCAACCTTTTTTAAATATTTTTGGGATAAAATATAACATGGTGTAAAAATTATTGAGAATAAAAAAAAAACATGAGAGCAGTGTTGGCCGAGTGGTAACGGCCCCGACTTACGAGTTGTAGGTCGCGGGTTCGAACCCAGCCAGGCGCATTACTTTGTGTAATTTATTGCATCACCACTGCTCTCAAAACGGTGAAGGAAAACATCGTGAGGAAACTGGCATGTCCTAGAACCAAAAATTCGAAGACATGTGACATTCACCAACACGCACTGGGCCCGCGTGGTGGATTACGGCCCATTCCCTCTCCTAGAGAGGAGGCTTGAGTCCCAACAGTGGGAACATTAAAAAGGCTGGTGATGATGTGATGAAAAATTATTGGAATCCATTCAGTTACTGATTCTGAACAAATTATATTCAGGTTTCATTTAAACTAAAAATAGTGTTGTATACATATCGCACTGCTAACACAAGACTGTATCAACTCAAAATTAAGCTTTTTTCAGAAATGATGGAAAACTGATTACTCTTTTCCTGTTAACGAATGTAAAAAAGTGAACACTGTTTTAAAATTAGGGATAAAATTAAGGGGTTTCTATAATTATGAGTAATTTCTGAGATTGCGGGTTATCAAGTTATTTCCAAATTTCGAGTTAATACAGTATTGTGTGAGAAATAAAAAATAAAAAAAGAATTATTTTAAGTTGCGTAGTTATAAGTGATATAATTTTGACTTCCTACATTTTATTTTGATTTTATTTGAATGATTTTAGGTAAGGTATTTTGATTTAGTATACTTTTTCATTAGATCTGTTATTTTAGATACTGTAGTAGGGCATAAATAAAGCAAGACAGAAGTCAAATATTGTATTTATCAAAAGAAACCATAAAAAATAATAATACAAAAACCATAATTATGGCACTTACAACAGTAAAAATCAACATTATGACGTACGTATTTTATATTAATTAAAGTTTCTTATTTATTTATTATTCTTAGGCAATTCTAGTTCAGTCATTTTACAAATAATCACTAATCTTTGTAAATTCTTATGTTATGAAAATGTATGAGCTATTATAAATTGTCTTTGTTATTGCAAGTCTCCCGCCAGTAATCATTAAAAATATCTTGTCTCGAGGTCTCATCTATTTTTGCTCGACAATTTAATCGACATTTATCTCCACACAAAGGACCCATCTTCCTTGCTGGGACTTGTTTTTTAACACTGGATGTGTAGTCCTTACCTGTGTTTCGAAGTGTTTTTGCAATTTTACTTTTCCAATTCTTTTCATTTCACCCTTTTCTTGCCTCGTACGATTTCGTGTACCTCTGAAGCATTTGTCTCTGTAGTTATTTGACCTGCTGATCCACTAGTAGAAGCAATGTGGTCTGAATTATTTTCGGCTTCATCATCTAAGCTACTTGATGAAGATGAACTGGAAATACTTGCAGAAGAGCTACTTGAGGAAGAACTACTTGGAGGTCTTGTGGCTTCACCTTGAAGTAAACGGGAAACATTACCTGTTGACCCAGGAATAAAATGAGGGTCGCACAGTCCGAATCGTCAAAATCACTCTGATCACTGTGCAGGGGTGAAATGTAGTATTTTCTGTGGTCAGATGCAGTGTTTTGTTCGTTAATATTATTTTCCTTGTCCGTTTCATAGATGAAGGTCGTTTTGGTCGCCATATCTACCAGAAGACGCCCACGGTTCATACTACAAATAATACTATAAAATATAAATATCAAATACAATGTATATTGTTCCTGATAAATAAATAAACAAAAATTAATGTACCTATTTACGTAACGAAAATATTTTTTCGTCACCTAGGATGTTGTAACTCAAAATTATTTTGTAAATTGTAGAGAAATGTTTTATTTTGACTTTAACATAACTGATTGAACGTGCAGTTTTAAATACTATTAGTAACAGCAATTATATTATTGAAATATGAATAATTTACCCCAAAAAACTTAGTAAACAAAAATTTTTCATCAAAACTGCATTAAGTCTAAAACTACTAACTAAACTAACAAGAATGTCATTATTCAAAATATCACTTCAATTAGATTCCTTGTTATCCAACAATAATGTAACAACTCGAAATACACCAACTTCATAATTAGGTTTTAATCAACAATAACGTATTAAGTCGTAAAAATACATCAATTTTTACATACCTGATTTAGCAAGAACGCAGCAATTCAAAATAATGCGGTCTTTTACGCAAAGCGACTCGTCCTCACCACTCAAATTTTAACCGTAACTAAAGATGACGCAGTGTTGCGCGGGGGGTTATAACAGTTGGTAAATCATGAAAAGAGACTTATAACGCCATTCCGTAATTGTTTCTTGCGCTATTTCAGTGAGGGTTTTATTGACGCGTAGAGAATTAAATTTAACATAAGAAAAATGAGTTATCTCGAATTTGTCTTTTTTGGAGTTGATACAGTCTTGTGTTAGCAGTGCGATATTATTTCTGCATAAGTAGATACGATATCCTAGTTCTAGTAATCTAGTGTTCTCTCAAATTCCTACGTCCCTGTTCGCCGTGATTGTTCGTAACAGGCATCATGTTATCAGCACGGCGTGTGTGGGCTGGCTGCGGGCGAGGGTCACAAACGGAGCGTATCAGATCAGACGGGAACTTCACTTGATAGGGGATCAACTAGTTTGTAATATGACTCATAAAGGCGTTATATTACCTACGGCTCATATACTTAAAGGCGTTTGTACCTATGTAGTCGTGATCTGTAAGTTAGGTTCCATCTCCTAAAAAACCGTACTGTTTATTGACGTTTAGGGCAAAATAATCATACTAGTAGGTAGAAGGAAGAAAAATATGCAAGTTACATTTTGCATGTAACTGTTCTGAGCGAAATGACGTCTGTCTGTCTGTCTGTCTGTGATAGTTACAGTTGAAATTTTCACAGATGTATTTATTTCTATTGCCACTATAACAACATGTAAGTACTATAAAACGAGATAGATATTTTTGGCGGTTTTATAGGTATGGTACCTATAAAACCCTACGTACGCGACTCAGACTCCGACTCGCACTTGTCCGGTTTTTTATTTAAATTATTGTTTTATATTTTTTTTTTTATTGATAGTCTCGCGTTTGACCACTAAATCACCTGATGGTAAGCGATGATGATGAAGTAACCTATTCACTCTTGACTGACAACTCCTAGGTTGCAGCTATCAGGAAACAGAGACACCGGCAGGGAATTCCATATATTTGATTGTTCTCTTTTTAAATTGTGCGCCCGCTTAACGCAACGTTGGCCCTAAGGCGATTAACACACGGCACCGCGCCCCGCCGCGGTTGGCGGTGAAGCGGATCTTATGTTACATTGGTCACTTAGAAATCCGTTGATACCTTACACACGTACACCGCCCGACCGCGCGGTCGAGCCACGGTCGAGCGGTGCTCTCGCAATCACCGCCCCTCCGCGCTGATTTCCGCGCGGTGGAGCGGCGCCTTACACATGACGCGCCGCATAACCGCGCGGATTATTGTGGGTGCAGGGCGTTTTGCCAATTATCTTTGCTAACAAATAATCAAATAAAGAAGTGGACATTCGTGTATGGTTAAAAAAAATATCTTCGTGTTGTCCTCAAACTTTTGTACAATAACATGAACGTCCCATTTAGAGTTCTGCAACGTAAAAATGGATGAACCCAATAACTTCTTACTTTTTTTCTTTCTACGCCATAAAAGCCAGATGCTACCACCACTTCAGAGTCCATTTTCGCCAGTGGATGTGATAAAACTGGTCAAAATCGCGTTAAATCCATCCGCGCGGTTGGGCGCGTAAACCGCCTAACCGCGCGGAGCACCGCTAAGAAATCCGCTTCACCGCCACCGCCCTCCGCGGCGGTGCGCGGTGCCGTGTGTTAATCGCCTAAAGGCGTTCGGTTCTAATTATCTCGTTTCCTTGTGACGTATAGTGGAGTATTCATACGAGCGAATTATTTTCCGTCTCTGAAGAACAATCCTCAGAGACTTGAGATTTTATGCTGTATCTTGTCACAAAGTACAATGTTTGACGATCAAGCTCCGTATAGCTATAAATTATCAGGTGAGATAGTGTAATATAGCATAACCAGCCTTATAAGGTGTCCACTGTTGGGGCTTAGGTCTCCTCTATATGAGAGGAAATGGGTCGAAATTCACCCACCACGCGGGCCCAGTGCGCGATAGTATGCGGAAAATATTAAAACACTCATCGTTTTCTAGGAAGTTTTTGCTTATTCACGCAAGTTAGGTATAACACTAAACAAAAGAGAAATTGGTAACCGGCTTCAATACAAATCTAAAGCCGCGTACAGACGTCGCGATTCGCGAGGCGTGTGTCGAGAATGGTTCGTCACGTATGCCTCGGCCTGTGTGGATGTGTGTGCTCGCAGTGAGCATTCACGTCGTACGATATCGTTGCGAACGCCGCCTCAGTACGAGCCATAGATAAGAATAAGTACTAACGTATTACGAGCCGTGCGCTCCGTGTGGACGGACAGGTGTTGTTTGACGAACACCGTGCGTGATGGTTTGAGTGCTCAGCTTGAGCATGTGTCGTTCGGGACGCACGCATAAATGTACCGTCGTATGCCTCAGGTTGAGGCATGCGTGACGAACCATTCGCGATGCACGCCTCGCGATATCTGTATCATTCACTTGCTAGATACGCAGAAAGATAATTCATAAGAAAACTTTTCTCTTACCTAATTATCACCGCGAGCTCTTGTAGAAATATTTTCTCAGCACATTAGTAAACATTTCCATAACAAAATTATTGTAAAACTTAGGCTTAGTTCTCGCATTCACTGACTTATTTTAATGAATCTTAAAACAATATTTCTTTGCTTATCATAACGATTTCAATTTGATAATGACAGTGGAAAAACGTCACGTCAAGTAAAGAATGAACAAAACAGAAATAATTGTCTTTTATTTCAAATTCGTGGTGTTCCAAAATCAAAATAGGGAGTAAATACTCTATGTTAAAAAAGTCTGTTTTGGATTTTGTTTTATTTTTAAAGCTGCTTTATCATTATGTAAATATAATCCAATTTTATTTGCGCGTTCTAAAATAATGGCCAGTCATTATATTGTTTACTTTTAAAAACGGCATTATATTTTCATTCTTTGAATTTGTTTAGTCATTGAATCTTTATGGCCAGTGCGTGCCTTAGATTAAATATTCGAAATCAAATCTTTTTTTTATGCAATTTGAAAGCCGTGCAATGGCCATGAACATTTCATTTCTAATGAGGTTTGCTATTATTTAAAACTGGTATTTTTTAAATATTTAAATCCGATATTGTTTTTGTAAAATTCGATGATTAAGCATTGCAAAAAAATTTAGCTTTGCAATCTAATACGTATGCCATGGGAAGGTTTCTTCGGCAAGGAATAGTTAGATAGGTACAATGTTGGTGAAACAGTATTCCGAAGAGAAAACAATAATTATGTTGTTTTTTTTTTGTAAATTGATTTTGACTTCGCATGGTTTGTGCATTTAGCCAGTGAAATTACGTCGTTTTCGGTCATTTTAAATTATTTTTATTAGTTAGAAATACATTAGAACGCGGATGTTCATTCTAATGTTTTTGTAGTATTTGGCGGCAAATAAATCGGGTCAGCCGATATAGCGCCTGTTTCAATGATTCCACATATTGTCCAGTTGCACAGACACTTGAAACACTTTAATAATAATAATTTAATATTTTTAATACCAATTTGACGTCACAATAATTATCCACAAGGAATCAATTTGCGAATAATTAAAACAGACTGAACTTCAATCGAAGAGATCCCGCCAAAAACTTAGTACTTTTTTTTTAATAGCTAACAATAAGTACCATAGACAAAAATGATCATTTATAATAATGAGGTTAGGTTAGGTTAGTTTTAAACGTAACTTTCAGGCTGCTGTGATTTGGATGATTTCGTTTAGAAAAATATTTACACACAATAATATAAAGCAAAGTTACTGTCTGTTTTTCTCCGTTTACTACTAAACTACTCAACAGATTTTGATTTGGTTTTTACTAATAAAAAGATAAAAGCGATAAAAGAGGAAGGTTTTTAAGGTGAAAGATTTCTCACTCTCTAGGGCGGAGCAGAAGGGTGTGTCAGACTTTTACTGACTAAAATTACACCTATATTACTTCTTCGCCTTGCGTTCTAGGTCCCCTTGGGTTCTTTTTCGGACTACCCATGGGAACGAAGAAGGATTGTGGCGGTGTGCGAGGCGAGTTGTTAGTGCAAAAAAATGAAGTTAAAAAAAAAAACTTACCCTGATATTTTCTAATTGAACATTTACTCGTAATTGGGATTTATTGAAAGAAGACCGTAATATTTTTGATAAATGTTAATACGTTTGGAATGTTGCCGACTCAAACTTAACTAAACCTACCAACATTATTTTATAATTTTATATTGTGTTCGTAGGTTACAGATATGATTACCAGTGTAGTTTTTTGATCTGATTCGCATGTTTGACATAGCAGTTTTATGCAATACTGCATTGATGACGCACAAACAAACTTTAGGTAATTATGTGAAGTGGCAATTTTGGAAGTAAAATTTTGTGCGAGGCACTCTTATTAGCGTTATACGTATCCTAGATACTATTGTTGTGAATGACTTTGCCTTTAAAATAATTACTGAACGGTGAATTTATCGGTGAGTGGCGTAGCGAGCGGGGCGCCATCGGTAAGCGGGCGCGCGGCGCTATAAGGGGCGTCTCGTGGCGTGCTTCAAACATCTTCATACTTTTGATTTTATCGCGCGGCAGCGGCATGGTCTTGAACGGGCCGTAAAGATATGTATACGGGGTTTTGACATATTAAAACACCCCCTTTTTTACAATGAGTCTATCAGAAACTAGCGACTTTCTTCTTCATAACAAAGCTTTATATTCCATCAAAATATTTAAAAGTTAAAATTTACAGTGCGGCAGCAAAAGCGGCCTAGTTAGAAGCGATAACAAGTAAGTAAGAAATAAACATAACGAGATCTTAAAACGTCAATAAATTCAGTATGACGGACTCGTAAAGATAAGCAGCGTTATACTGTCTACTACAAAAGCTAGGGAACCCTAAGAATTTTAGGTACAGGATCTACGAAAACTAGGACAGAATAAGGGCCTGGCCAAATTAACACGCAGTGCCGTAACTGGTCTTTCCAATGCCCGGTGCCAGTTTCTGTAACTGCGTCCCTAAAAATGTCCGAACTGGGTAAGTTTATCGAAATTGAAAATATTAATTTCTGACTATGTCAATAGTGTGTCACAAGTTTTATGACCAGTCCTAGTTTTAGTCATTAGTCCAAACAAACATAATTATTTATGTTTGCACTTATAACTATTGTGTAAGTTAGTAAAAATAATTATTATTTTGCACATATTACATGAGCGACCACTACCTCAGGATTTGGCAGCCCACTCTGTTCGACACCATCCCCAGAACCGTGTTGACTCTTTACCTACGACCACAGGGAGCCCATTCTTTTAGCGATCGACTGTAGCGACCCGAGCGTCTGTCACTGTTTCAGGTTATGGTACGAAGCAAGAGGGGCACCGCCAAGTTTTGGATCAAGCTTAGTAGTTAGTAACTTATACAATACCTATTATTTTTACTGTATGCATAATACGGTCGAAGAACCGCATCCGGTCAGGATTGCCGATTCCGTAGATGCTCTGGGTTTAAACATCTACAAAAGGTAAATAATGGGAGGCGGTTGATCGAAGGAGGCGGTGTCAGGGGTGTTTGAAGCATCGCGTCAAGCGTAGTTTTTTTATATTGACTGTTTTTTTTATAGTTCGCCTTTTTTAATGGGCGCAGTTATCGAAGCCCGCACCGAGCGTGTAAAAGGCCAGTTACGGCACTTACGCGGCGCAGAGCTTGAACAACACGTTGCTGTGAATTGATCCGGCATCGTACGGCAGCCGTATATTTTCACGACGCGGCAATGTGCCGTAACTGCCGTTTTCACGTAAACAACACCGCACCGTGACAGTGGTCATGTGGCCAGACCTTGAGGTCGACCTACCCTCGTAGTCAACAGCTTACTTCTAGGCAAGCGTGCTCCAACGCTCAGCATAGTTTACCATCAGGTGAGATAGCGGTCAAATGCGAGACTATCCACTTCCACTGGCTGGTAGGTAGACCAGGTCCTGGAACTTTTAGTCGCATTCGTTTACAAACGGTCAGCCTTTTCCCAACTATTTTGAGGTCGGCTTCCAGTCTAACCTGAAGTAGCTGAGTACCAATAGATTACATGGAGATACTGCCTATGTGACCTTCATAATACAGTTACCCTATAACACGATACTCTTAGGTCCTTGGCAAAACTGGTGTCAAAAATCAAATGTCAGAATGACAGCCAAGCTAACGGCTTAACGTGCTTCAATATGTAGAGGACCCATCCGTGAACCTCAGAAAGTGTTGCTTAACCTCGAAGATGAAGAGAAGAGAGCGCATGTGGCTGTTAAGCTTTTATTATATTACATATCCACGAGTCACGACCTCCTTTACTTTTCTCAGCATCATCACAGGATAATCCGCCATATTGTGTCCATGTCTAAAGATGAGCGCGCGAAACAGCAGGTTCTTTTATCTGTCCACACGCCATTCACGGTGTCAGATCGCAATTACGATAGTAAATGTACGGCAAGTGACGTGAAAGGGCCCATTCAGAGAACGTGCACTATAAAAAACCCTACGTCGTTTTTGTTTTTTAAACGTTCTCCTTTAGTGATGACGAGGGAAACGACAGAAGCAGTCTTATTTTTTTTTATTGCTTCAGAATTGGAACAGCGGTAATAATCCTTGTATGTTCTAAATTTAAAATTACGTGTGTGTTGTTAGGTTGGTATGAAAATTCAATACACACAATGAATCGATGATTTGAGCCTTAGGTCTGCAAAACCTAATCTTATCTGTACATTTTCTTGCTTTTTTTTTCATTTATTAAGTACTAGCTGTCCGCCCGCGACTTCGTCCGCGTTTACTTCGGTTATCGCACTCTAAACATGTTTTCCCGTAGGAATAAGATGTTTTTTCGGGATAAAAAGTAGCCTATGTTCTTTTCCATGTCAAAGGCTATATGCATGCCAAATTTCATCCAAATCCGTTCAGCCGTTTTTGCGTTATTAAGTAACAAACATCCAAACATCCACACTTTCACATTTATAATATTAGTTAGGATTAGTAGACCAGGGTCGATAATTTTTAAAACCAAAAAAAATAATAGTAGGATGAAACCCATTAGAAAAGGAGGAGAATATTATAAAAATGAAAGGAAAAATAATTTACGGGCGATCTCAGGTCGGGAAGGGGATGGGGGTGAGTTTTTAAGGGTAAAAAACGGTTTTTCTCGATTTTCGGCAAAACTAAAAGTCCTATGGAAAAAAGTCAATGGCAAAGTTGTAGACCTAATAAAAAGATCTAAAACTTTTGGATTTACACTTTTTTCACATAACCTCAAAATTTATGTGAAAAATTCAAAAAACCAAGTTTTTGGTTTTTTATTTTTATCTTTTTAAAAAATAAAAAATTTTTCACGAAATTTGGTGAAAACTTGCCTTTTTATGTCCCAAATACGCTGTAATTTATTTGATTAGAAATATTTATTTTTTCACCTTATTTTGAACTAATATCGAAAAAGCACCCTAATTTTCAATCGAAAAATCACCCGTCAAAATATCAGCTTTTTTCAAAAAGTTAGTATGTTTTCTGTTCGTTGAAATCTCTACTTTCCGATGGTGAAAAAAAATATATATGTTACCATAGTAAATCTTCTCAGAAAATGCAAAAAATCGAAAAAAACTCGAATTCGAATAAAATTTTTAATTATTATATACAATTTTGAGCTATTTATTAAAATTTTACACTTTAATTACTCGAAAAACGTAAGATTACATATTACACTGATAAAAAAAAAATTGCAAATCAAAATATACTACTATAATTAACAAACAAATAAGTTAATAAAATTCATATTCAATAAGACATCTACAATATTTGGAGAAAGTAGTCGAATCTTCTTTAAATTATATGCGTAGATGCCTATTTATAACTATTTTTAGATAACTTATATACCTGAGTGACCTACGAAAAATTTTAGCCCATCAAAAGGTATTTCATAGAGAAGTGGGGAAGGGGCTAGGCGGGTCTGGGTCTTACTACGTACATATCTACTATTTCTTAGCAGCTGTAACAACCGTTAGCCTAGCCAGTACCTATTCGAAATACAGTACAGCATACAACATCGTTTATAAAAATACACGTGCATGCTGAGTTTCTTTAATATAATTGTGACAAGTTTACTTAAAAAAAACTAACAAGATTAAAAAATAATAATCTCCTTTATTTTGCACAAACAAATTTAGTTACTCCCATGAAAAAAAAATATTCAAAATACATAAAAAATATATTAAAAATCTATAATAAATGTATATATATATATATATTTATATTTTTAGCTATGTTTTTTATGTCTTTTAAGATATATTTTGAATGTATCTAAAATATATTTGAAATGTATAAAATATATATGCAAATCGGCCAAAAGTTAGTTATAAAAATATATTTACGATAAATATTTTATATATATTTATTATAAATTTTTAATATATTTTTTATGTATTTTGAATATTTTTTTTTCATGGGAGTAACTAAATTTGTTTGTGCAAAATAAAGGAGATTATTATTTTTTAATCTTGTTAGTTTTTTTTAAGTAAACTTGTCACAATTATATTAAAGAAACTCAGCATGCACGTGTATTTTTATAAACGACTAGCTTTTGCCCGCGCGGCTTCGCTCCCGCTCTTCTCTACTTCAGCCTACTATACCCTACTCTACCCTACCCTACTCTACTCTACCCCACTCTACCCTACTCTACCCTACTCTACCCTACTCTACCCTACCCTACTCTACTCTACCCTCCTCTACCTTACTCTACCCTACACTACCCTACTGTACCCTATACTACCCTAATTTTCATTTTTTTTTTCATAAGAACCTTCTCCTCATAATAACGAACACAACAAAAAAAAAATTAGCGAAATCGGTCCAGGCGTTGTTGAGTTATGCGCTTACCAACACATTTTGCGATTCATTTTTATATTATAGAATAGATGTTGTATGCTGTACTGTATTTCGAATAGGTACTGGCTAGGCTAACGGTTGTTACAGCTGCTAAGAAATAGTAGATATGTACGTAGTAAGACCCAGACCCGCCTAGCCCCTTCCCCACTTCTCTATGAAATACCTTTTGATGGGCTAAAATTTTTCGTAGGTCACTCAGGTATATAAATTATCTAAAAATAGTTATAAATAGGCATCTACGCATATAATTTAAAGAAGATTCGACTACTTTCTCCAAATATTGTAGATGTCTTATTGAATATGAATTTTATTAACTTATTTGTTTGTTAATTATAGTAGTATATTTTGATTTGCAATTTTTTTTTTATCAATGTAAAATGTAATCTTACGTTTTTCGAGTAATTAAAGTGTAAAATTTTAATAAATAGCTCAAAATTGTATATAACAATTAAAAAATTTTTTTCGAATTCGATTTTTTTTCGATTTTTTGCATTTTCTGAGAAGATTTACTATCGTAACATATTTTTTTTTTTCACCATCGGAAAGTAGAGATTTCAACGAACAGAAAACATACCAACTTTTTGAAAAAAGCTGATATTTTGACGGGTGATTTTTCGATTGAAAATTAGGGTGCTTTTTCGATATTAATTCAAAATAAGGTGAAAAAATAAATATTTCTAATCAAATAAATTACAGCGTATTTGGGACATAAAAAGGTAAGTTTTCACCAAATTTCGTGAAAAAAATTTTATTTTTTAAAAAGATAAAAATAAAAAACCAAAAACTTGGTTTTTTGAATTTTTCACATAAATTTTGAGGTTATGTGAAAAAAGTGTAAATCCAAAAGTTTTAGATCTTTTTATTACCTACAACTTTGCCGTTTGACTTTTTTCCATAGGACTTTTAGTTTTTCCGGAAATCGAGAAAAACCGTTTTTTACCCTTAAAAACTCACCCCCATCCCCTTCCCGACCTCAGATCGCCCGTAAATTATTTTTCCTTTCATTTTTATAATATTCTCCTCCTTTTCTAATGGGTCTCATCCTACTATTATTTTTTTTCACTTTTTATTATTTTTAAAGGCCTACCCTGGTCTATAGGTACGATGAAAAATTATATTGTTTGTCTACACTTAAATCTTTTGAGGTTTATTCTAAACCAAAAATGTTGTTTTAGTACGCCATAAATGGCAAAACATGCAGAACTACCCGTTATTTTAAGACCTTGCTCATAATTATTATGTGTTATAATAAAATATATTTTATTATAAAAAAAATTGTTAACACAAACGTTGCGGTAAATTTAAATGATTTTTTTTTTAGTTTTACTATTTTACCGCAAATAAACTAAAATTTTACTTTCGTTTTAGATTCCAAATTTAAAAAAGGTCAAAACAAAGTAAGTTAACGTTGATCAATACGTAATGAGGTTAGTAATAAAAATTGAGTTAGCACATTCCTAGGCATTCACTTTTGCTGACCAGTGAAATCAGCGCACCATACTCATAATACCATTTGTGAAGTCACAATAATAACTAACACAAAAGAGAATTCCAAGTTGGGAAGCAGCTACTTGAAACCGACAGCAAAAAATGGCGACAAATGACGTTAACTAGTGGGTATAACATCGGTTATGGTTATAGCAACTTTTTACCGTAAGTTAAGGCCGTCATTTTGTGAAACAACCCATGTTTTTGTTTAACGAACGTTAGCGCCATTTTTGACTGTTACCCGTGAGTCAAGTAAGTATAGCTGAAACAACCCGCCCTTAATATCTGTAAGAATATTTTGATGCAAATATTACAGGCATATGATTACAGTTTTATCTAATTTGTATAAATCTACATCAACACTAATATTATAAAGAGGTAAAGTTTGTTTCGTTTTTAACATTTGTAGGAGGTAATCTCTGAAAATGCTGGTCCGACTGCAAATTTTTTTTCACCGATAGAAATCTGCTTTATTCCTGAGTGACTACATTTTATGTAGGCAGTAAAATCTAGTTGATTAATAACTTAATTATTAAATATTTGTGTTTGAATTGTTTTTTTTTTCTCAAGTATTGTGTCATTTAAATTCACAGTGAGTTTTAAAAGACACAATACTTGAGAAAAAAAAATTGTCTTCGCAATCTCTTGATTCCATAATCGCATCACCTTCGGCTCAGGCGTCTATTCCGCTTCGGATGCCTTTTAATGGTCCCACTGCTGGGACTCAGGCCTCCTCTCTAGGAGAGGGAACGAGCCGTAATCCACCACGCGGGCCCAGTGCGGGTTGGTGAATGTCACATGTCTTCGAATTTTAGGTTCTAGGACATACCGGTTTCCTCACGATGTTTTCCTTCACCTTTTATTATTGCAACAGCAACGATGTATATAAACTATTTAGGTACTAGGTATATACTCTTTGATGTAAACTGATTTTTCATTACTCATACTCTGAAAGTAGGTCTGAAGTTACCTGAAGAGCGGGCTGAAAGTGATACTTTTCATCCCTAAGGAGTTTTACTTTACAACTGACAGCTGTCAAATTATTAAAAAAAAACTAGTTCTATCTTCACATTTCTAATAAACCATGTTCCAATTTTCCATACAGCCAGTCAATCACAGCGCGATATAAAATTGAAATAACTTAAAGATAAGTATTAATTAAATAATATTATATTTTTAAGTGATTTATTTGTTTAAGTTATTCTTTAAAATACTTTATTTTTAAAAGATTACAATTAATTTCTAATTTTTCAATAATGAGGCTGAATAGCTGGCAGGTCACAGAAAAAAAAAACAAAATGGCGGGAAAGTGGCAATCAATCGTTGGTTTTTTCGAGTTTTGTTTACATTTCCGTACAACAGAGATTTGTATTAACACGTTATGTTTATCAGATTAAAATAGTTATTTAACGCCTAACTTCATAAGAGAAGAGGCTAAAGCAGTAGTGGAATACCTTTTACCGCCTAAATCAGAAGAAAGATACCTACTTAAAATCATAGGTACGACGACTCAGGTTTTACAAACTTTTTATTTTATTTTTAGTTTCCTCGTATTCGTAATGAAAAGCACAGTGTTTACCTCGGGGTGAAAGTAACCCATTTAACCCCTCGAATTAGCGACCTCGCTGCGCTCGCCCGCCAACTCCTTCTCGGGACGAAATGAGTTACTTTCACCCCTAGTGTAACAATGTACTATGAAAGATTGGTCATAGACAAACAGCATTGACACGAATGCATTCTACATTGCGTACAGTTGGTACAATCGAAATGCTCGTTATTTTGCGGAAGCTGATTTCCAATCATTTCGATGATTTGATTGGTTGTCTGCCTGTATAGGATGTAGGATTGTAGATACAGTTATACGCTTTGAATATTAAATAGATAGAATTCATACAATATAATATCATACATTCAAATGTAATGTTGTTTGTTTGTATCACATTGTTTTGAGGTGAGAAATTATTATCAAATAACTTAAATCGCACGACGGGGCCGCGGCAGACCAAGAAGGAGATGGCGGGACGACTTGGATGTCTTCCTTGGGAATTGGAAAGAGGTGGCTCAAAACCGGGAACATTGGAACGAGTGGAGGGAGGCCTTTGCCCAGCAGTGGGACAGTACGGGCTAGATATAATAATATAATAATAATAATAATAACTTCTCCTGCATTGAGCGGAGCGAAAGAGAGTGATTAAAGCCTACCTGTGATCTGACTCTGACTCTTTTGAACAATCAAATACAAAAAATACTGTATTAAGTATACCTAAACCCCCTTATTCACTTTTTTTTACTGGCAATTATTGAAGCTACCTATTTAATAGTCTAAAAAAAAACTTAAAAATTAATACGAATAAAAAAAAATAATACCCGAAGTTGTCGCCTTAAATCCAGCATAAAATAGTTTTGGTTTAACGCTTTTTACCCCATTTTTTTTTAATCTGACAGTAGGTACTAAAAAAGTGCATGACTGTGTGTATCCAAAACGTCAGTAAAAAAATTATTGAAATAAAAATGTAGATACCTATCAATTAGGACACTGTGTCCGAACTATCAGTAAGTCATTAGTGCTAGGTACAACAACAAATCTAAGAAGTGCCGTTTGACGTTTCACAGTTTTTTTTATAAAAAAATAGCTTTGTTCAAGCGTAACTCACATTATTTCTATTATGTTTTGCGTAAAACCATTGAATTATGATGCTATTTTTATTATATTATAAAATATACAATTTTTAAATAACAATTTAAAATTAAAATGTAATACTATAATAGAAGAAGTACCGTTTGACAGTTCTACATGTCA
Source organism: Mythimna ferrago (assembly GCA_910589285.2). NCBI lineage: Eukaryota > Metazoa > Arthropoda > Insecta > Lepidoptera > Noctuidae > Mythimna > Mythimna ferrago. The sequence goes on from OU342689.1 coordinate 4,081,134, forward strand.
AACGGTACTTCTTAGATTTGCCGGGCTATACATACCCATATTTGAACCAATCAATTCAAGATTAACTATCAAATATTGAAATAATAAACTCAAACACTTCACTACTCTCTTCCACAAAGGTTAGTCTTAAACTAAAAACATAAACGAAAAATATCCTAATATGAAGTGGTTGCTGCTTGCTGACTTGCTCTTATCCTCAGTAGCGTAGCTAAATTTGGGCGAGGTGGGCCTCGCGTGTGCGAGGGCTCTTTAACAACGAGGGTTTGGTTTTATAATTTATTAGCTTTTGCCTGCGGCTTCATCCGCGTACATAAAATATAGCCTACCTATGTCACTCAGGAATAAAGCAGCTTTCTATCGGTGAAAAAATTTTAGCAATCGGATCAGTAGGTACTTTCAGAGATTACCTCCTAGTTCCTACAAACAAAAAAAGAAACTTTACTTCTTTATTATATTAGTGTAGATAGGTTCGCGTTTGACCACTGTTTCACCTGATGGTAAGCGATGATTTGGTTAAACACTGGGTTGCGATAGTCGCTGTCTCGTTTTCGATTTTATAAAAGAAAAAGGCCTTGCTGATGCGCCTTCGCCTATGTCTAAATTTCTCCACGCTACGCCTCTGCTTATCCTAATGTACTTAGTTCAGCTAATTTGATGTTTAGTCTAGCTAGCACTCCACATCTCAAATTTCAAAACCGTTATCGCAATCCCTGATCACACTAAAGAAGGCGCCAAATAAAAAAATCGGGCAAGTTCGAGTCGGACTCGCATACTGAGGGTTCCGTACAAACTTACCTACCTATGTGAACAGTTCGATTCCCGAATTGGGTTACGGAGATTTATCTAAATCGCTAAAAAGTTTTTTTTTGCGACTTAATTACCAGTTTCAGACTTTTTCCTATATCTACTTGTGCTATGAGACCTTGCTTCGTGCCAAATTTCAGCATTCTAGGGAACAGGGAATCAAACTATTATAAAATAATAATTATTATAAAATAATAATAATTAAATTAATTATAAATAAAAATTATTATAAAATAATAATATTATTATTTTATAATATTTTTTTATAAATAATTTACAAATCTTGATCCCCTTGAGAGTGGCGAAATATACGTTTTTTGCGACATAAAAAACGTTTATATCGCAAAAAACGTATATTTCGACCGCAGACTTGAATCGGTAAAAAATTTTCTAAGTTTTAAGTTGGTTTTAATTTCAACTCAAGACTTTTGAGTTACGGAACCCTAAAAAGCTGTTGGAGTAAAACAAAAATAAATCAATGCAACTTGAACACTATGGTCTTTTTTTTTAACCAATAAATATTGTATTTAGTGGCTCGAACCCCTTGTCACCACTCGACTGAATTTCCTGGAATGATTACAGTAACTGTATTCAACTAACCTTGCTTAGGAGCACACATGTCTCATAATATTACTGAAACACATCTTCCAGTATAAAAAGAAAAGCATAACAAACAGTTGAGCTAGACCTGAGTGCCTGACTGATCAGGTGACGACTAAAATCCAAATTGACCATCCACAGGCTGTTCCTTATAATTTTTTAGGGTTCCGCACCTCAAAAGGAAAAAACGGAACCCTTATAGGATCACTTTGTTGTCCGTCCGTATGTCTGTCTGTCTGTCAAGACCCTTTATCTCGAGAACGCGTGGAGGTATCGAGTGTAATTTGAACCATATACTCAGGTCTGCAGTCCCTTCAAGCTGTGAAAAAATCAAACTTCTAAGTTAACGAATAAAAAAGATACGGCTTTTTATGTGCAAAAAACGTATATTATTTTGATACTCTCAAAGATCGAAATTCATAGGGTACTTCTCGTTGACCCAGAATCCTGAAATTTGGCACAAAGTAAGTCCTTATAGCACAGGTATAGGGAAAAATCTGAAAACAGTTTCGTTGTTACCTACGTCACAAAAAAAAATTGCAATTCGGAAAAATCTTCGAGACTTCATTCGGGAATTGTAGTTTGCACGGAACTCTCAGTGCGCGAGTCCGACTCGTACTTGGCCGGTTTTTTTTACAGTTAGGATCCGTTTTATCCTCGGTAAAGTGTGAATTTTGGAAAATCTGTTCTTAAAGCCAGGTTCTTCTACATTTAGAACTTTTTTAAACCCCTGGAAATCCACCAATGTAAAAAAGAAGACAATGAAAAATTATTTTATTTAAATCCATAAAATTGACTATAATTATGACCAACCGCCTGGTAAAAATCAAAACATGATATAAATTAGTGGGCTTGTCCCTGACTTACGATTTCATATGTGTATGTTGTGTGTATTTTTTTTTAATTCAATTGTAATAATATAAAATAATTAAGTGAAAGTATCTCATTTTTAATACATGCTAAATTGGGATGATAAGAGCAGGCGAATCGTAAATGATTGCAATGCTTGAAAAAGGCTGCAAGTCATAAGCACTAAAATAATATAATGTTATCATTGTACACTTGGTTGGCAATAAACGTTTTGACTTTGACTTTGTCTACGAGACTACGCTACGTCACGGAAATATTTGAAAGTTACAAAAAATAATAAAGCTTGTTTTTCAAAAGGGCCTCGAAAAAGAAAAATCTTGAATAGTTATTGTTTTTTTTTTATCTACATTAATATGATAAAGAGGTAAAGTTTGTTTTTTTTTTGTATGTAGGAGGTTATATCTGAAAGTACTGGTCCGATTGCGAAAATTTTTCACTGATAGAAAGCTGCTTTATTCCTGAGTGACTTAGACAATATTTTATTTATATACACGGGCGAAGCTGCGGGCAAAAGCTAGTATAAAAATAAAACCACTGTTACGGGGCCAAGAAATTGACATAAACCCGGGCGGAGTTAATACAAAATACTCAGTGACTACAACCGGCTCTTAATGCGGGCAAAACCGTTGCAGAAATTAAGTATTAAATAAAAATTTGTGTTTACCTGTGTCCCAAATAAACGTGTTTTCTTTCTTTCTTCTTTCTTTATAATTATTACTAGCTGTGCCCGCGACTTCGTTCGCGTGGATTACAGGATTTTGAATTTATCTTTTCTAAAATAAAAGTAGCCTATGTTACTCCTTATTACATCAGCTACCAGTCAAAAAAAGTCCCGTCAAAATCGGTCCAACCATTTCAGAGATTAGCCCGGACAAACAGACAGACAGACAAAAATAGTAAAAAATGTTATTTTGGTGTATGTACCGTATATATTCAAATGCATGAAGTAAAAAGCAGTTATTTCAATATTACAAACAGACGCTCTAATTTTATTTATATGTATATTATAATTATAATATGTATAGATAAGAAGAAACTTACCATCATAATGGAACTCCGGGCGGTGATTTTTAAATTATATGCCTTATCGTTGAAGATTTTTAATTATTTTTGTTTTATTAGCACACATTTTCAAATTATTTTTCAGTTTAAATTAAACACTTAAAAAACCTCACATTATTCAACAATCAACATGGATTCAAGACCCAAATGATTTGATTTAAAAATCATGAGCCCGAACCTTTTATAGGGCAAATTTTTTAAATGAAAGATTCTAACTCTCAAGGAAAGCTGATGGGATATTAGACTTTACCACATTGCTATAAGATCTGTTTATGCATTATGATTGTTTTAATATATTTCATAATCATTCGTTACGGTTTTGTTTATAACTAAGGAAGCTTACAGGTATTATTTTACTCATGTTTCATTGTTATGCAGATAGTACCTACATATTGTAATGTAGATAACGGATAATTTGTACTCTCATATTTCTTTATGTACTCATATCTTTAAGGCCCCTCGACCACGGCGACTTCTTGTAGCGATGCTGTAGCTCGTTCGCATCGATACAGTCGCCATGCTGTAGCGCGTTAGTAGCATCTTGTCTATAGTGCTTGTACAATTACCGGCACGGATCTTGAGCGCTCGGCGTCAGAGTGGGGATTGCTTTGCATTCTATACATTGCGAGCCAATCATCATCGTTGTCAGACACATGCAGCAACGCAGGGAGCGAATCACGAGTGACGTCTATGACACGAAGTCGCGGCGAGCCAATCACTGACACTCCCCGCCCCCGCGTCTCACTTCGCACCACTAAAGAGACAGAATATTTGACTTCTGCGCAACTTGAAGGCAGCGCTCAAGATCCGTTCCGGTATTTGTAAATGCGACTAACGCGCGTTAGCAGCAATGCTGTCGCGCGCTTACGAAACGCGCGACAGTATCGCTACAAAAACTTGCCGTGGGTAAGGGCCCTAAGTCTCATTTATTCGCACTAGCTTGAGGTAATAAATAAATGCGATAGTTTGTATGTAGGTACTTGTAAGTTGTTAATATTGGGGGACATTTTGTCACGAGAATACAACGTAAAATATTGGGGGGGTGGGGGGGGAATAAGTTTCGGGACATCGGGTAGCGTTGCAACGTCACGTAGATCGAGCGTTACATTACGGGTCATAAGGGGGACATGACACAAAATAGATAGGTACAGAAGACAAACTACATACTAAGCACGCTCGAGCAACGCACACATAGCCACCGCTCACGGACACGATATCTCGGCTTTTTTTTTTTTTTCGATGGGAAAATCATCTTATGACAACCCCCGCTCTTGGGCGGAGCGGGAGATAGTGTCAGACTCTTACTGACTAAAAAATCCATCCCGTTCCTTCAAGCCTTCAATACCGGGGCTCGAGCGCCATCTCGGCTCAATCACCCGGTCGCACTCGTACAGTTCGGCGCAATGCGCTGACGTGTGTATGATCGTCTAGCGTAGGTATAAAAAGTGAAATACATACATTAGACTTTTGTACCTACCATACTTTTTCTATTTAACTAGAGAAAAAATATTTTTTGTCGTATAGTTTAAAGCTTAGTCATAATTTTCACCTTACACTAAATTAATGTCACGACCACGCTTTTCAATTTCTCGTAGTTACCCATTTCGTGTTTTCGCCCCAAAGTCGTATCTCAAAAACACACCTCGTATTGGTAAAAAGATTGAAAGGACGTCGTCGCTCAAAGGAACCACAAATAACAGCTATGTACAGAAGTCAATCTACATACAAAGCGCACTCGAGCAACGCACACATAGAAACCGCTCACGGACACGATATTGAATTTTTCGTCAGTTTTTTCCTATTTTTTTAATTTTTTACGTTTTTTTAATTTAAACTGTATAAAATCGTTATTTTAATTTTTTTCTTGAAAAAAAAATGAATGAATTACCTTTGAAATTAAAAATGTCATCAGAATTTACCTTTGAGATTAAAAATGTCATCAGGATTGATTAGAATAACGATTTTATCTACATACCCCAATGACTTTTTAATTAATTATTTTTTACTAAAAATATCATCGGGGTTGTTTAGCTGTGGGCCTGCAACCGTGGCAGCCGCGGATGAAAATCGCGTCGTGAGTTCATCAGTAATAGATTACATGTAGGTACAATAGGCACAACGGATCTTGAGCGCTCGGCGTCAGAGTGGGGATCGCTTTGCGCATTCCATACATTGGCGAGCCAATCGTCTTCGTTGTTAGATACATGCAGCAACGCAGAGAATGAATGAGGAGTGACGTCTACGACGCGATGGCGTGGCGAGCCAATCACTGACACTCCCCGCCCCGGCGTCTCACTTCGCACCACTAAAGACACCGAATATTTGACTTCTGCGCAACCGCTCAAGATCCGTTGTGCCTACTGTATGTGAGCTGCATCAAGTGACATACCTTTATGGCACAATTGGCACATGAGTAAAAGTAAATGTAAATTTACTTATGTGTTTATGGTGTGTCACTTGATGCAGCCTAACCAGATACGACAAACGACTCATACATTCCTCTATAAAACAATACGTATCGGGTTTCCTCTTGCTACTTAAAGCACTTGCTCAGGTGGTCGACTGGAGTTGCTGGCATCGGCAAGAAAATATGTAACTTAACACACTGCTTACGACCGAGACCGACATGCCATCATATTACTACATATTTATGTTGATTTGCTGACGCTATATCAACGACTTGTATGTTCTTAGAAGTTCGTTCGTGTGGGAATAAATTATTGACAGTACTTATAATAATAATAATTATTATTATAGTTAGCCCATATTGTCCCACTGCTGGGCAAACGTCTCCCTCCACTCCTTCCAACGATTACGGTTCCTCACTTTCTCATTCCAATTCTTAACCCTAGATAGATAACCATATTTCACTGTACACTAAAGATAATACGTCGACTAGACGTGCGAATGTTTGAGTGAGCATATATTGGATTATGTATAAAAGGTGTAAGGGACAGCCCTCCTCAAACTTTAAGGGCTTGCTCAGTAGACGAAACTGAACAACCTTCCACAAAAATTTTTTTCAGGAAACGAAAAAAAAAATCAGCCTCACCATTCAAAATGATAAACTTGATTGGACAATTTGTATGGCGAGGCAGACTTGTAAGGTTGTTCAGTTTCGTCTACTAAGCAAGCCCTTAAAGTTTGTGGAGGGCTGTGCCTTACACCTTGTATAATAGGTTTATGAAAGTGATATTATGTATTACTGTAATTGTATTGTGGGTAAATGAAAAATATTAGAGTTTATTTATATTTTTATTAGAAAAAAAAAATTAAAGAACAAGAGAAGGTACTTCTTACTTTATCAATCTTAAGCATTTAGTTTCCTTCCGGCAGTCGATAGTGAAGCGAAGAAGCCATTAAATTATTGACGGTATAATAATTATGTATTTTCCTTTACTTCACTTCCTTACATGAATCAATATACCTCACCGTTTCTGTCTATCTGTCTGTTCGCAATATACTCAAAAACTACTGAACAGATTTTCATGTGACTTTTCATTAAACGTAATTATTTATGAGGAAGATTTAGATGTAAATATAATAATTCTATTATATAGCACCTGTGCGAAGTGAAGTTTTTACAAGTAATGTATATTTTAAAATAAAAATAATATTTAATACGCGTTTTATTATTTCAAACATGGTTTATTTATTGTGTCCACCAACCACATCTATATTTTATTGTAACACAAGCGTGTTAATTTTATTTTAACAAAATCTTAGGGTTAAAATCGTGCAGAATGCGTGAAAGCTGCTTTATTCCTGAGTGACACAGGTTTTATTTTACGTACGCGGGTTAAGGCTTATAGTCCCTTGAACTATCTGACCAAAATTATGTGGACGCAACTCTCGCACTCGCCTAGGCGGCGGTACGCAAATCTGTGCATTTATTTGCGGCTAGCAGCGCCCGGAAAGCGCTTTAAATCCATTTTCTTTGCGAAATATTGATTGATTTACATATGCAATGTTCACTTTGAAGAATATTTAACCACCAATTTTTATGTGTAAAAATGTTTGTAAAGGTCCAAGCTGTTTCGAAGGAGTAGGGAAAAGTTGCGAAAAGTTGCGAAATTGCTAAAAATCGTAAGCACGAAAAAATCAAATGTTGATATGTTGTTCATGAATCTTTAATAAACATATATTTTTTTCAAACCTATTATCCTGGCCGTTACCGAGGAATAGGCTTCAGAAAGTCACTGTTTTATGGCACTTTTCGGGGGCTTGGGCCTTAAGTTGCGGGCAAAAGCTAGTGTTTAAATAAAGTAGCTTATTTTGAAAATAAAGTATCGCGCTATACCTGTAAGATTTTTCTTAGCATTGTTTTTGGTTTGCAAAATTAATGAAATCTACGTAAGTATTGCGACGTATGCAAAAAAGTTATGTGCCATTTTGCAAATTTTTAATAATTACAGTAATTTACTAAACATATTACATTACGCGACTAAATAAAAAAAAATGAATTTATAGATAATGTCTTGTTTTTTGCACTTTGAACACATGAGGAAAGATTTGCGATATTACGGATTGCAGTATATTGGCATGCTAGCAATTTCTACAAAATCACCAAATTGCAATACCTTTTAATTTTGCATAACTGTCGATTGTTTTATTGCAGTCTAATTGACGGACATTGATCCCATGTTTTGCAAGTAAGCGGTAGGATTTAATAAATAAATAATGTAAATAAAAAGTCCTCCGTATGGACTTTTTTATTATTCTTATTAAAAGGCTCGCGTTTGACCACTATCTCACCTGATGGTAAGCGATGATGTGGCCGACGATGGAGCACGCTTGTCTAGAAGTAACCTATGCACTCTTGACTTAAAAACCCCCAGGTTATAGCTATTAGGAAACACAGACTCAGGCAGGGAATCTGGCGGGGACTTCTTCCGTTCTAGGACGGAGCGGGAGGGTTTGTCAGACTTTTATTGTCTAAAACCCACTCGTACGTTCCTTCTTTGCTTTGCGTTCCAGGATCCCAGTAGGCTTCGGCCCTGCGAGGCCCCTACAGTTTTCCAGGGGTGCTTAAACAGCCTTGAGCACAGCGCTGCCCGCAGCGACGAGTCGAGAGCGCAGTACATTGGATTAACAACCTAATGCGCTGCGCTCAAGGCTGTTTTCTTAGAGAATAGCACCCCTGACATGGCTCGGTCCCGACGGCCGGACGATGAGCTACCCATCGCTCGCCGTCCTCAAGGCTACGCCTAAGGTGAATAATATGTACCTACTTATGCAGAATTTTAGATATCAATGTATGTTAACATCCTTTATCTCGAGAACGCGTGTAGGTATCGAGTTGAAATTAAAACCATATACTCAGGCAGGCTCGGTATTTAAGTTCCTGATGTAATTTTTTTTTTGGTGTACAATAAAGAATCTATCTATCTATCTGCGGTCCCTTTAAGCTGTGAAAAAATCAAACTTCTAAGTTAACGAATAAAAAAGATACGGCCGTTTATGTCGCAAAAAAACGTATATTTTGATACTCTCAAAGATCGAAATTCAAAGGGTACTTCCCGTTGATCCAGAATCCTGAAATTTGGCACAAAGCAAGGTCTTATAGCACAAGTATAGGGAAAAATCTGAAAACAGGAAATTTGTTGTTACCGACGTCACAAAAAAAAACTTGGAACAATCTTCGAGACTCCATTCGGGAATTGTAGTTTGCACGGAACACTCGAACACTCACATGAAAAACAAAATTGCACCTAAATTCAATATTGCCAAACATTGCTCTAAATACCAAGCTGTAGAATTATTTAATAGGTTGCCTACTGACTTGAGGTCATTGATTTATAAAGGTACTCTTTTCAAAGTTAAACTTAAAGCATTCCTGTTAAATAAATGTTTATATTCTTTGTCTGAATTAGAGAAAAGTGATGGTAAATAGTTTTTATATTTAAGTAATTTACTTCCTCGTACAACTACCATTTAATTATGACATACTCTTAATTTCGTAAATATATCCAAAGCATTGACTTCTCGAGATTTATAAAATTTACATTTAATTCATAATAATATAATGACTATTTACAATTTTTAATTTTATTTTTTGACATCGTATTATTTATCTTTTTTTTTTTATTATTGATTATTGACTATTATTTATTGAATATTGATTATGTGATTGATTATTGACTATTATTTATTGATTTTTATGTTGTTAATTGTTTAGTGTTTATTACTTAGGATTTACTTAGTGTTTATTGAATGTTATCTCTTGTCATCCTCTTTGAAATTTAAAACATATAATTTTTTTCTAGATGTTAAATTAATTAATTAATGTACAACAAAATTCAAACACAATGCAAATTGTTATATATGAATAAATAAATGAATAAATAAATGAAAGGTGCGCGAGTACGACTCGCACTTGCCCAGTTTTTTTGAAATTAATCACACTTGAGTCTGTTTTTCTTGTAACCTACAACATAGGGATCTTTAAGTTCTGCGGGCGCCCGTTCGCGTCTTTTCCTGGTCTACGCTAGGGTTTGGAGTGAGAGGCGGAGGAAAGCGTCACGAGGAGACAATCCTTACGCCCTGGACGTTGGGAGTCTAATGTCAACTACCGGTTACGTTCAGCACGAGCTTGCGGATGGTGAGTAAAAGGCGGGTCGCCGTCCCATAAAGAACAAGTCTGGGCTGACAGCGCATCATATAGGTTCTATGCGTGCAGCAAAATTGACGGGACCTACCAGGGCCCGATGCCTGTCCTGGCAGATTATTCGGAAGAGTTACCGTGGCCTTGGAGAACGCAAACAGCAACTGAAGGAGCACCCTGACACTCCCTATCGCTCAACAGGAGGAATTATTCGATAGCATTCCACTAAAAAAAAAACTGGGCAAGTACGAGTCGGACTCGCGCACTGAGGGTTCCGTGCAAACTACCTTCCCGAATGGAGTCTCGAAGATTTTTTGTGTCTTTGGTAACAACAAATTTCCTGTTTTCAGATTTTTTCCTATACTATACCGGTGCTATAAGACCTTGCTTTGTGCCAAATTTCAGGATTCTGAGTCAACGGCAAGTACCTACCCTATGAATTTCGATATTATTCGAGTATCAAAATATACGTTTTTTTGCGATATAAACGGTCGTAAGTATCTTTTTATTCATAAAAAAAATTAAGTGAGGTTTGTATGACGTATAAAACGACATTATCGAGCAGGTGGTGTAAAAAACATATTTTTTATTCACATAATGAGTACCGTACCTACCGATCCATTTATTATTCGTCTGATATCCAGTAACGTTATTTAATTATCTTCGATATCCATAATTAAAAATAATGGTAGCTGTGCGATCAAATTGCGTTATTGATATGTAGCTGATGGGTGCAATACTTGTGTTACTGCTTCTACACTTATATAATAAAGAGGTAAAGTTTGTTTTAATGTTTTTTTTTGTTTATAAAGAGTTCTGAGTATACATGTAGATGGATGGAGAGGGAGAGGAAGGCCGAAGAAAAGATGGATGGATTGTGTGAGGAGTGATATGAAAGACAAAGGAGTTAATGATAGTGTGACGGGTGACAGGACAAAATGAAAGGAAAAAAAAATGTGTTGCGCCGACCCCAAGTAATATGAGATAAGGGCAGGAAGAAGAAGTGTCTTTTATTTTTTTGTTTGTAGGAGGTAATCTCTGAAAGTACTGGACCGATGGCGAAAATTTTTTCACCGATAGAAAGCTGCTTTATTCCTGAGTGACATAGGCTATATTTTATGTATGCGGGCGAAGTCGCAAGCAAAAGCTAGTATGGAATAAGGGCAGGAAGAAGAAGTGTTTTATTTTTATTTTATTGTTTGTAGGAAGTAATCTCTGAAAGTACTGGACCGATTGCGAAAATTTTTTCACCGATAGAAAGCTGCTTTATTCCTGAGTGACATAGGGTATATTTTATGTATGCGGGAGAAGCCGCGGGCAAAATCTAGTTTTAAATATTTGTAAAATTGCACATCGTGACGTTACCAATCCGCACTGGGGTGTCGTGGCCTATTTCCACTCTTGCAGAGGAGGTCTTATTGGTGACTGGCCTGTTGGTCTAGTGGTTAGTAGCCCTGACTGCTATGCCGGAGGTCGTGGGTTCGATTCCCACCCAGGACAAATGTTTGTGTGATGAGCACGATCATTTGTTCTGTGTCTGGGTGTAATTTATCTATAATTTGTATGTATTTAGAAATATATAAGTAAGTTTATCAGTTGTCTAGTACTCATAACACAAGCTCTGCTTAGCTTGAAACTAGACGACGTTGTGTGATAGTTGTGAAATATTATTGAAATATTATTTCCAGCAGTGGGTATGTCGTCATGAACTCATGACTTTAGGACCTCAAACGGTTAGCCAGAGTTTTGGGTCGCGAGATTGTTTGAGTCACCACATACTGACCTGGAATGTAAAGGGCAACTGGAAAAACACTGGTGGGTTTTAATCAGTACAAGTCTGACACTCCCCTCTCGCTAAATAACTTCACCTGGAGCGAGAGAAGTTAATTACGTTTCATAATCATCAAGTTTATGCTATCCGTTGTTATGCAAAATAACATTATGACATAAAAAGTTCTGCTATAAAAGGTAGACCCGCAAGAAACTCCATAGATATTCTAACTACAACACGAAAATCGTACTTCTTATTTATTTATTTATGATGGGTACAAATTTATTTAATTACAAGAAAATATATACATAATAAACTTAAATATTAAAAAATATATACATATTTAAGTATGCTTAATGTGATAAAATAAAACAACTTGTTTGCACGGGATCAGTCAACGACAGACGATTTAATGTGAATGAAAAAAGGAATGAACATAACTTCATATATGCCACAAGATGGCGTTAGTGTGCCTATCTATATTTTGTTATTTACAACACTCCCACTCAAAATATAGGCACATTTGAAACAAAATACATAAAAAAATAACGTTTGGTGAAAAACTAAACTTCAACAATTCCTAAAGAATTCAAATGTTTATGATGTTTTACAGCACTTAAGCTTTTAGTAAGCAAATCTGCAGGCATATCTGATGTACACAAATATTTAACACTAACAATGTTTTCATTTATAATTTCTCTGCAATAGTGGTATCTGACATCTATATGCTTAGTTTTATTATGGAATACAGGGTTCAATAATAATTTCTGCGCACTCATACTATCATTATACAATGTAATGTTATACATTCTTTTAGTAATTTCATGTTGTAAGTTTCTCAAGTATACTGCCTCTTTGCAGGCCTCAGATATTGCCACATATTCAGCTTCTGTACTAGAAAGCGTAATACACTTCTGTTTAGTACAACTCCAAGAAATAACTGATCCTGACAAAGTATAACAAAATCCTGAATACGACTTCCTATCATTAACATCATTGCACCAGTCTGCATCAACATAACCTTCAATATTAACATTTTTATTTTTACAATATTTTAAACCTAAATGTTTAGTGCCTTTTAAATATCTCAATACCCTTTTAGCATAAACCCATTGCTGTTCAGTATTACAATTATTGAATTGACTTAAATATGACACTGTATAAGCTATATCGGGTCGTGTAAGCACAACTAAATACATTAAACTCCCGATAAGCTGCTGATAGGGATTATCATTATTACAATTATTCTCTTTCTTACATTTTAAATTTACCTCCATTGGAGTACTTACAGTTTTACTATCAACCATGTTAAACTTTGACAATAATTTATCAATATATTTCTCTTGACTCAAAGTAACAGTACAATTTTGTTTATCAAACACAACTGACATACCAAGACATTCCGTTACAATTCCTAAGTCTTTTAATACAAAGCTTTTACTTAAAACACTCTTAAGATAATCAGTTTCAGTTTTGTTGTTAGAAAAAACAAAAAAATCATCGACATACAATGTCACAATAGTTTTACTACTACCATTACATTTTAAATATAAACATGGTTCTATTCTAGATTTAATATAACCATTGGCTAACATACAACCATCTACTTTCTTATGCCATGCTCGTGATGCCTGTTTCAGACCATATATAGCCTTATTTAACTTTAGAACTTTATTGTTTGGACAGACAAAACCTAAAGGCTTTTGCATATATATAGTCTCAGACAGATCACCATTAAGGAAGGCTGTTTTCACATCAAGATGTGTCACATTAAGATTCAACTGCACTGACAATGCAAATAATAACCTAAGTGTTGTATGTCGCACTACTGGAGAAAAAGTTTCACTGTAGTCTATACCATACTTTTGAGAACAACCTTTAGCCACAAGTCTGGCTCGATAACGGATATTATTCTCACCATCACACTTCTTCTTGAGAACCCATTTGCATTTAACGATGTTGCCACTTGCAGGTATATCAACAACATCCCAAGCATTGTTATCTTTAAAGCTATTCAGCTCTTCTTGAATTGCCAGCTCCCAATGCTCCTTCTCTGGTCCTTGCAGTGCTTCTTCATATGTCAGTTCATCACTGAGATATTTATTACACTCTTCTGTGCACATTAATCCATACCTATCTGGTATTCGCCTCTGCCGTTGTGGTAATATCTTTTTCATGGTATCGGATTGCAACTCTTCTTCAGACACCTCTACATCTGGAACATAGGTTTCATCCATATCATTTGTACTATCTATAGAAGTGAATGAATCCTCCTTACTCTGGTCTGAGAGCTCTCCCACTGAAGATGGATGTGGCCTAGTCTCTGTTGGTTTGTTATCTATCTCTTGTACTTCAATCATACTTTCTTGATAAGGTAACTTTTCTTTTATAATAATGACATCTCGACTTGTTACAATAGCCCTTGTTGAAGGGTTATATAGCCTATATCCTTTGACATCCTCAAGGTAGCCAACCAGTATGGATTGTTCAGATTTCTTGTCCCATTTATGTCTTTTCTCCTTCGGTATGTGCTTCATAACATTACTACCAAAAATTCTTATATGGCTGAGGTTTGGCTTGCTCCCTGTCCATAATTCAAATGGTGTACGGTGATTCAATCCACTTTTCACAATTCTATTCTGTAAATAAACAGCAGTGTTAATGGCTTCTGCCCAGAACTCCTTACCAAGTCCCGCATCGAACAAAAGACACCTGGCTTTCTCAATGAGTGTTCTATTCATGCGTTCACAAAGCCCGTTTTGTTCAGGGGTGTAGGGATTCGTCTTTTGATGAATTATACCCATTTTCTTTAAATAATCATCAAAATCTCTGTTACAGAACTCTCTGCCATTGTCACTTCTCAGAATTTTTATCCTATTTGATGTTGAATTCTCAACTCTAGCTTTATATTCTTGAAAATGCTTTAAAACCTCAGTTTTATTTTTTAGAAAATAAACATACGTCATGCGGCTGTAGTCATCCACGAAAATAAGAAAATACCTAGATCCACCTAGTGATATATTCTCCATCGGGCCACATATGTCACTGTGTACCACATCTAGTAGTTTAGTACTCCTGTTCCCTTCATGAGCAAAAGGTAACCTACTTTGCTTACCTTCGCAGCACACTATACAGTTTGACTTATCGATGTTGGCCTTTTCCGTAAATATGACTCCTTCTACAGCATCCTGCATTTTATTCATATTATAACTGTTAGCATGTCCCAATCTACGATGCCAAACTTTTGCAGACTCTGCCACTGCTGCTACCATACATGATGAGGTGTTCAATTTGTAAACTCCATTTATAAGTGAAGCAGTAGCTACTAGAATGTCCTGCTTATTGAGTATCTCACATCCTTTGCTTGTGAAATGCACCTTGTTGCCCTGCCTAATCAGCTGGCTTACTGACAACAGGTTAGTAGATAACTTGGGAACGCATAACACATTTTCAACAGTTATGTCATAATCACTATCTTCTGTTGTTGTTGTTATCTTTATGTTGCCGCAACACATCACTGGGATCTTATTCTGGTCTGCAACCATAATCTCTTTCGCGAATCCAGAATAATTCACGTCGATCATCCAATCTCTATTGCTAGTTAAATGTGAACTTGCGCCAGAGTCGACGTACCAGTCACTTTTGTCAAATATTCTATTAAAAAACACGGCACTGAATGCATTACTCGTTTTTGATTTATCTTTAAAACTGCATTGATTTTTATAATGCCCCTGTTGTTTACAATTGTAGCATTTGACATTTGGTTTTCCTTTGACGGATGACGTTTGTGACTTCCCGCCATCTTTCTTGACCATAGACTGTGTACTCTTTCCATTCGTTCCATAATTCGAATTTGAATGTTGATTCTTGCGGAGACATGCAAACGCATTATTGACATCACTCATTTCCGGATCCATGTCCATCAACTTTCCCTTAATGGCGTCGGTTGTGATTACCACGCCGGAATTTTCGATGGCCATTATCATAGGCATATATTTTTCAGTTAAACCCGCCAACATGATAGATCCAATCCACTCATCTGTTATCCCAAATCCCGTTCCTTGTAATTTTTGACCAGCTTCAACAATTTGTGTTACATATGACGTCATCGAAGTGCAATTTTCCAATCGAATAGATATTAGATTTCTCAGAAGATTTATTTTTCTAGTAAATCCCGAGTCATCGAACAACATCTTCAATTTATCCCACAATTCTTTCGATGTTCTGACGCTTCTAATGTGAACATAAAGAGCCGGGTCAATCGTTAAAACCAGCTTGGCCTTGGTTTTCGCATCATCTGCAGTTGCTGGTGGATGATCGGGCTCATATTTTATACACCCAACCATTCCCTCTAACACTAGGAAATTCTCCGCAGCGAAACACCATTCACTAAAGTTCTCACGCCCTTTCAACTTTGGTACGCTTACGAGATAGTTTGTACTGGACGCCATGATAGCCACGCACCACGTTACTGATTTTTTCACTTTTTACACACAAGTCTGGTAATAATCGTTTAGTCTATTGTTAATCGCACTCACTGATTATTCTAACAATAAACGCACTCACTAACTGTTATGGATCTGGGCCCATAACCTGTGATAAAATAAAACAACTTGTTTGCACGGGATCAGTCAACGACAGACGATTTAATGTGAATGAAAAAAGGAATGAACATAACTTCATATATGCCACAAGATGGCGTTAGTGTGCCTATCTATATTTTGTTATTTACAACACTTAACCTAACTATAGACACTAAAGGCTACTCCCTACTAAAAAATAGCGTCATAAAACTCCTCCGCATCGCTGTCGACTGGAAGTGTGCCCAAGAGGCTGGAGGCATTGCCACGTTGAATGGCAATGCTTAATCTCTGACCGAGGTAAAAGCCAGCCCCTTGGGTCACGAAAAAAAAAAAACTACAACACAACTACAAAATTCAGAACTAAGGTGATACAAACTCTCACCCATTAAGCAACTACACACTCCCTAACACCGCATATCCTCGGCGGCAAACGAACGAATCGTGCCATAAATCTCCATTATGCGAGCTCAACGAATCGGCGCGGCGCAGGCCTGTCTCCGGGACTGCTGCTAGAAGTCTAAGGAACTTATCGGAGACTATTTACTGCGCTTCTTTACTAGTTCTCGGTTTTGCTTTGAAAGAGTGTCCATGGAGTTTCTTGCAAGTTCTTCTCCATAGAGACCTACGCTTTGGAACGTGCAATTTAGCTTCACTTTACTTGGACTGACCGACATTTGACTACTCAAAAGTGCCTGCAAATGGTCTATTTGAAATAAATGATTTTGATTTTGATTTTTGCTGTGAGGCATGAGTTATGGAAGTTTTTTTTTAGGTGGGGAATCATTCGCTACAAAATGGTCTCCCAACTTCAAAAGTGTATTCAACATATTTTTTTTTTATGTTTCGTTGCCTGTATGTGGTGCTCTCTTGCGGAGCAATTCACATCTTTATCTCTAATCCTTTATACTTTCACAATTGCTGGTTTATTCACATTGCAGGAGCCTGAATAATACTGCTGATACTTTGCTGAACTTGAAGGCTTCTAGCATAGTATAGCTTAGTCTGCTTCAACCTAGAGCGGGAGAAGTCGTTAGATGATTTCCCACCTAAGGCGTGTCCTTCAGTTGCCCTTTTCGTTATACGATACGGTTTCCTTTTTAGAAATTCCCCGTAACAACACGATAAAATCGAAAATTTACCAAAACAACATTTTTTTTTTTATGATATTGTTTAGTTAGTTGTTGGTTTAATGTAACTAATTAAGAACAAGTTTATTTATTTTCCTAGTTTATTATATTATTTATTAAAAAATAAACCCACCTTTAGTTTGTGTAGGTATGGCAATGATATGGAAGCGCGGAGTCTCCTAATACAGGCACTGTTTTGCTTAAAAGGAGGCTCCAAATAATTGTAAATATGATAAGGCTAATTGTGATGTGACAATAACTGTTCCCGCACACGGGCAACAAAAAAACGCCGCTTCAAGCTTCTTTTTGAGGCAGCCTTTTTTGTGGCTCGTGTGCGGCGATGTCGCCATAAAAAAAAACGCTTGAAGCGACTTCAAGCTTGTCTCCGGAAGTCCGGACATAAGGTGTCACGCGCTTCAGCTGTTTTTTGCGGCCGCTTCTAGTTATTTTTTGTGGCCGCTTTTTTTTATTTCGGCGTTTGTTTGAGGCCTGTGTGCGGGGACAGTTAACCATTTTGTATTTGTAAAAACTTTGTATTTATTTGTATTACCAAAACAACACAAATAAGGCAATAAAAATTAAACCAGGAACATATTTTCCGTGTCAATATTCTCAATTCAGGCAGATAAATTATTGTTTGTTGAAATCTGTGAGTAAATAAACGATTTTTCGAATGTGTTAATAAATAAACTGGAAACTGTAAATATTTTCCGGCAGAGCGCGGCCATAAAGAGTCCTTATCTCAATTGTGAGCCCACCCGCCGACGCGACGGCCGCCATCGCCAGTTTAAATAAAACATCAAATGAAAAACATTGGGTTTTAAAGTTTTACTTCAGACTCGAAGTTTTGTTATGAAATACGAGGTTTTCGTTGTGTTTTCGTCTGGAGTGTTTATTGTTTTTCTTTATTTTTAGTAGGTTTTAGTTTGTGTAAGGGTAGTAAAGAATAGAAGTTGTTGCTTAGTAATTTATTTTGTCAAGCAAAATAGTTAATTCTATGTAATTTTTTTTTTCTTTCAGTGGGTAAAAATCATCCAAATGACATCCCCCCTGGCATTGGGCGGAACCGCAGATAGTGTCAGACTCTTACTGACTAAAAAAACCACCCCGTTCCTTCTTGCTTTTCATACCGGGGACAAGACCCCTTTCAGAAACTGACCCTGGCCCCAGTAGGCTTCGACCCAGCTAGGGGCCCCCTATGGTTACTGACAGCTCCTTGAGGCGCGCGGGAACAGTGCGCACCGTCGACGACTTGGGCTCGGTCCGGACAGTTACTGGACGGCTCACGAATTCTATGTTAGTGTGCCATTTTATTGTTCGAATTTCATCACTATGCATGTACGTTTCTGCGACCCACTTCAGAGTGCCGTGTAAGTTCGTTTACGTTAAGATGAATGCAACAATAAGGTTAAGACAGCCCGCGAAATTCATTATTTTGATATAATTTTCTACTTACGCGACTAGCAGTAGAATAATGTGAAAAATAAATATCCAGTCTCAGCCTAACAAAATTAAATGACCCATTCAGTAGCACAAATCCATCCCCCGCTGCGTGATCGCAACCGCAACGTCACCACACCGTCGCACTACTAATTTTTTACTTATGTATACTTTACGACTAGCGTTTTTTTTTTTTTTTTTTTTTTTTTTATAATGCATAGGCTCGCGTTTGACCACAATCTCACCTGATGGTAAGCGATGATGTGGCCGACGATGGAGCACGCTTGCCTAGAAGCAATCTATTCACTCTTGACTTAAAGACCCCTAGGTTATAGCTATCAGGAAACACAGACTCCGGCAGGGAATTCCATTCCTTAGCTGTACGCATAATGAATGTACTCGCAAAACGCTTTGTACGTATAGGTGGGATGTCCACCATGTACCGGTGGCGCAACGCCGTACGTCTTGTGGTCCGATGATGGAACGGACTTGGCGGAATTAAATTGTGTAACTCTAGAGCACACTCCCCAAAGTGTAAACGATAGAATACAGACAGGCTAGCAACTCGGCGTCGATGCTCAAGACTTTGGAGTTTTGACTTCACAAGAGCATCATTGCCTATGATCTTCTTGGCACGCTTTTCAATAGACTCTAGTGCATCTAGCTGGTATTTGGCTGACCCATCCCAAAGATGAGAGCAGTACTCCATACACGATCGAACTTGCGCTTGATAGAGGTTGAGCAGCTGTTCCGGCGAGAAATACCGTCTCACCTTTGCTAAGATCCCCAATTTTTTGGCAGCTAGTTGGGCTTTTGCCTCGATGTAGGAGCCGAAATTAAGGGTAGACGATAGCGTTACCCCAAGAAGTTCAAGGTGGTCGGTAATTGGCACGGTTACACCCCGGAAAGATGGAGCCGGGTGGAATTGGCTCCGTTTAGCGGAGAAAAGACACGCCTGGGTTTTCGTCGCATTGAACTTGACCAGATTGGCATCGCCCCATTCTGAGACTGCCGCTAAGGACGAGTTCAAGCGTTCAACCATAGACTCTCGAAATGACTGGATCTGTGACCCACTAGCTCGTGCGTTAGACACATATCTCTCAGCAACAGTGCTGTCGTCTGCATACCCAAAGGTTCCGGGTTTAAGTAGGTCATTTATGTGCAGCAAAAACAGTGTTGCCGAGAGTACCGACCCCTGAGGGACTCCGGCATTAATATTCATTTGACCGGACGAGCATCCATCAATTACCACTCGGATGGATCGATCCCTCAAGAAGTCTGCGATCCAATCACACAGACCAGTGGGTAGACCGAAGGAAGGAAGCTTAGCAAGAAGGCTTTCGTGCCAGACCCTATCGAAGGCCTTCGAGATATCAAGGGACACGGCAAGCGCTTCCCCATGCTTCTCAATGGCCTCGCTCCAGATGTGAATGGCATACGCAAGAAGGTCCCCAGTAGACCGATTTTGACGAAAGCCGTATTGCTGGTCGCTGAGGATGTCGTTAGCTTCCAGGTATGCCAGAAGCTTCCTGTTAATTACCCGTTCCATACTCTTACAGAGGATGGACGTAACAGAGATGAGTCGGTAGTTTGCCGGGTCAGCTCTACTGCCCTTCTTGGGCACAGGCTGCACGTTGGCTTGCTTCCAAGCCATCGGCACTTTTCCAGTCTCATATGAGAGGCGAAATAGGCGAGTCAAGATCGGAGACAATTCAGGCGCACAAGTTTTTAGAACGACCGCTGGTATCCCGTCGGGGCCACTGGCTTTATTCACGTCAAGGTTACTCAAGACCCTACGAACGTCCTTCTGATGGATACGAATATCCGACATATTCGTCACGCACCCATCAGGAGAAACAGGGGGTCGCGCGTCACCGGAGTCCAGACGCGAAGATTCCGCAAAAAGAGAAGCAAATAGGTTTGCTTTCTCCTCAGCGGTGTGGGCCAGTGTCCCATCGGGTCTCAGCAGTGGCGGAAGTGAGGGACGGCAGAAGTTCGATTCAACCGACTTTGCCAGGGACCAAAACGCTTTACTACCAGCGGGGTATGAAGCAAGTTTATTCCCTATTCGGCTAATGTGGTCGAACCGAGACTTTCTCAACACCTTTTTGCAGGACTTGGCAGCCCTGTTAAAGGCCTTCTTCTTAAGAGTCACGTCGCTGGCCTTGCGCATACGAGCATCGGCCCAAGCTTGGTATGCCGCATGTTTTTTCGCGTCGGCGTGAGAACACTCGGCGCCAAACCAAGGTCGAGCTCGATCCGACATTGCTACGTCAGAGAATGGGATGTAATACTCCATTCCCCGTCGCAACACATCCGTTACGGCATCAGCGCACGACGATGCATCCTTCGAAGAAAAGCAAGTGGGCTGCCAAGGATAGCATGCGAAGAAAGACCGCATACCATCCCAGTCTGCTGACCTGTATCGCCAAACCCGCCGAGTGCCTCTAGGACTAGGATCGGGCGGGGAGTAGATTGACACAGATTTAACCAGACAGTGGTCAGAACTGCCTAAAGGCGAAGATATCGACACTGAGTAGCGGTCTGGATCTGTGGTCAGCAGAAGGTCCAAGCAATTGGCTGTGTGCGAATCCACATCAGGTACCCTTGTTGCCCCCTGGACCAGCTGGGTGAGATTAAATTCCAGCGCTAGCTTCCGCATCTCACGACCAGCATGATCTGTGCACTGGTATGGGAAAAGCCACTCTTGGTGGTGCGCATTAAAGTCCCCCAGTAACACCAATTGGGCGGAAGGGTACCGCTGCTGAGCCGCATCTGCCGCCTCACTCAGATGCTGTGTAAGCCCGGACGTCTCCTGATCTCCACTATGCGCGCGGTAAACACAAGCGTAGATTATTTTATCTAGGCCTGTGTCGACCAAAGCCCAAAGCGTTGAGAACCTGGAGTCTTCAAGATTGCGGAGACGCCGATAGCAGATGTCGTCCCGGGCATACATACATATGCCCGCGTGTGGTTTGAAGTTGTGCTCCAAGGTAAACCCTGGGTATGAAAGATACGACACGTCGGACGGACCTCTGAACTGCGTCTCCGTAAGGAATAGTAGAGCTGGTTTCTCAGTCTCCAGGTGGTGATGGACTGCAACGAGATTAGAGTGCAGACCTCGTATATTTGAGAGATGCACTTTGTGAGAGAGGGAGAGCAGCCGCTGTTTCACTTTACTCTTTCTATTCCTTTTCATGATTTGAGAGTGAATGGAGGAGAGGAGAAGGAAGTGAAATGGGGAGCCACGCTGCTAACCTTCAGGCACGCACTGAAAGGACGACATCATTAGGGGACTAGTCTGGAGACTGCGGGGACGCCCGAGCCCCCCCGAGAATGTCCATCGGGCCCTCTCATCTGGTCGCCAACCAGCACGATGGCGCATTCCGGGATTTTTCGACAGATGGCGGGGCAGCCTTTCATGTGTGGCTAGCACATTACTTGGGCCCCCAACTATCTGCGGTCGGCCAGCGGTGCACCGTGCCTCGGATCCCGCTACCCTCCGCGACCAGTCCCCCGATACATCCATATCAGTACAAGCCAGGTTGGTCTGCTTGCGTTAGAACAGCCATTTCGACCCAACTCCTCTAGACTGGCTACACTGAGCATCATACCGGAACACGGCCAGGCCGCTTGGCGGTACGTCTTTGCTCAGTGGGTGGTTGCAAGCCAACGGTCGAAACCTACCACCAGTTAGTGTCACCTGATTAGCACCACCCGGGGACTACGTGTAGGGCCTTACTTTGGGTATTCTCCTACGGACGCGGGTGACTCGGTCCCCAAGAAGTTAAAAATTAGGATCTCTTTGGATATGAATTAGTTAGGTACAATCTGAGTGCCTTTTGTCTTAGGCCCCTCGCCCGCAACGACTTTTTGTAGCGATGCAGTAGCGATGCTGTCGCGCAGTCGCTAGCTGTTTGCCCTCGCCCACATCACGATTTTCAGTCGCGAAGCAAACGCGATACTATCGCGCTTCTGTCGCGAAGCAAACGCGATTCAGTCACAAAAAAAGGTTTTGTGTGTAGAATGTTTCACTCCATCCGTTTTCTCCCTGATGTCGTCCGTCTCGGCCGCGCGTTTGCTTCACCACAGTCGCGATGCTGAAGTGCGTTGGTATCGCTTCTGTAGCACGTTGCAAATGCGACTAACGCGCGTTAGTAATGATGCTGTAGCGCGTTCACAAAACGCGCGACTGTATCGCTACAAAAAGTAGCTAAATCTGTTATCAAATTTCTAAAAACTGGAATTCTCTGCCTGAGTCTGTATTACCAAAAGCTGTACCCCTATGTTGCAGCTTTCGGAAACACAAACACTTCGCGTTCGTGGTCAGCAGGCCTTACCTTCGACAAAGTGCAATCAGTGCTTTTACAAACCACCCATCTCGCCGAACGTATTTCCATCTACAAGCTGATGATTATTCAGTTTGATCAAAACTGTATCAGCCAACGCTCACAAATCGAACCACACTTCGGCTCTTCATACAAGCAAACACAATATTGATTCAGATAAGTGGTTCTCAAGTTGTGGTCCGTAAGAGCCAAAATTTGATCTGTAGAAGCACTAAATATGATCTGCAGAAGGTCTAAAAATTTCAAACATCTCGACTGAAAAGTCTTCTTCTCGTATTGATGGTTTTCTTTTCCCTCAAAAGTGATAAGTATTATATTAAATTAGATTTTTTAATCCGATTGCCAAGTCAATCTAGATCATCATCAAGGTCCCTTAATAAATTAACAAGGACTGAATAAATTAACCGACTTGGTATTACATGGATCTCACAACTTTTTACGGTAGAAGAACTGAGTTGCAAGCCTTTGTTTTTTTACCAGTAATGTTTTGATGGCATATTTATACAAGGATAGGAGGGCTCCAAGCTTTGATGTATGATATTAGTTTTGATTTAGTTGAAAACCAGCGCCAGGTATCTACCACGGCATTTTTGATGAACTGGGGTCCATTTGGCACTATCAAATAAAATATCTTCCCTTCCTTCTTGCGGTCTTTCTTTCTTGCCTTCTTTCCTTTTTTCCTTCTTCCTTTCTTTCTTACTTTATTTCTTTCTTTTCATTAAGATAGTTTTTGTCTAGACTTTTAATCCCCGTTATCGACAAAGAAATCGTAGTGGGCCCCGGTCAAAAAGCTTGGGAACCACTGTATCAGACAGTTCCACTGTGGAGTCCATTTACGTGTACAAACAACTGGCCAGCATTAGGCTATCGTGTTGCAGATACAACACTCTGTAATTTATTTAGGTATGCGGTTGTTGTTCTGAATTACAACAGACTCCAGTGTTGTGTGGTTTGGCCACAGCTGTTTATAAAATACTGTTTTATTTATAACTGTATCATGAACGCTGTAATTATTTGTATTAGAAGCCTTTCTGTGTAATTAGAGGCTTGAAAAAACCAAACTCAATGTTCGATTAACCTCTCGAATGCCGTAATTAGAGACACAATTAAAAAGCCATTGTGTCTCGCGTAGATCTGCGTTCCGGCAGTCAACGGGTTAAACTATCAGTTTATCATAGTCGGCCTGTCACAAGAATAAAATCAAATCAAAATTAAATCAAATCATTTATTTAGTCAGAATATGGTGAAGACGAAGCAGTTCCAAAGTTTGCATGGAGAAGAACAAGCTTTTGCAGACCCCAGTTATACTGTTTTAAGTAATGATTAAATTATACAATTATTAAATTATATAATTATTAAATTATATAATTATTAAATTATATAATTATTAAATTATGTAATTATTAAATTACCAACGGCTCCGGCAGACGTTGTCCTGCTCGAAATATGGTTTTTCGTCAGAAAATTGCAGCGCCACTTACCGGTTTAATTGTATTTTTAAACTATCTAGAGAGTCACTCAAATGTACAAACAAAATTTCATTCAAATCAGTCTAGCCGATTGAGGAGTTAGGTGACAAACACATTCGTATAGAATTTGTGTATACACTGAAATTGTACTTATTTATTTATTATTTATTTTATTGTACACCATTACACATACAAAAAAAAAGGAAACTATAACTAAAACACAGACATACAATGGGCGGCCTTATCGCATTTAGCGATCTCTTCCAGGCAACCTGGAATGGACAGTAATTGCCTGGACAAGAAATGGGGCTGTCATTCGTGTAACAAAACCAGTATTAAACATATATATTATAAAATAAATACACAGATACATATGCTGTATTTTTTTTGTTTGTTTTTTTTACTTGTAAATATTTACTAGCGACTCACCTATTGGTAAAAAATGTATGAAAATCCGTCTGTAGTTTTTTATTTTATTGCCTCATAGACAAATAAAGGCGGTGAGAGACTTTGTTTTGTGATGGGAAATTATCATATAACTCCTCTCGCTTTGGGTAGAGCGAGAAGGAGTATCAGACTTTTACTGACCCCGTGTCCTTGCGTACTATTCCCTAAGAAAACAGCCTTGAGCGCAGCGCTGGCCGCAGCGACAAAATCCAAATAGGTACATTGGATTAACAATCTAATAGACCTATACATTGGATTGTTAATTCATTGTACTGCGCTCTCGACTCGTCGCTGCGGCTAACGCTGCGCTCAAGGCTGTTTTCTTAGGGAATAGCACCACTTCAGTAAGTTGTCCTTTGCGTTCTAGAGCTACAGTAATTCTTTCGAACAATAGGCGCAGCAAAGACCATCTCCATAGCTGGGGGTTCTCAGATGGTTCCGATCTTCAGTGTCTGTGCGGCATCTCTCCGCAGACCATGTCCCACCTTACGTCCAGCATCGCGTGTCCTTTGACCTGTTCACGTAGGGACCTAATGACAGCATCAGCGGTCGGCATTGCTGCGGCCGAATTCTGGGCCAGGCAAGGAATTTAACTAATTTTGCCATCGATACGTGAAGAAGTAGAATCCTGCATTTACCCCGAACTTGGGCCTTACCATGACGTAAATTGTCAGGCGTACGAGCGAGAAAGAGATGGAGCTATACACCATATATACAACGTTAGTTTTAATATATGTCAAACCCGAAACTACATGTCTAGTATTTTTATGTACCAAATTTCATAACTGTATCACGAAAAATCACAAAGTTATAAGCTTTGGTTGTCCGCACAAACACATGGTCACCAGGCCATCCAAGCCTGAGGGGTTGTTTTGCTTCCACACCCATCTGTGTGCTTGCGCCTAGTGCCCGTTATGACCTGCCGTGACTTTTAAATATTTTTAGAAAAAAATATAACGCGGTGTAAAAATTATTGGAATCGATGAAGTTACTGATTCTGAACTAACTATAGTCAGGTTTCGCATATATTTATTAAAAATAGTGTTGTATATGGATGGAACTATCCTCTATTTAACAGTACAATTAAGGTCGTAAAATGAATCACGTCAAAAGCTCGTGGTAGGACCTCAAATCTCACAGACGTAATAGCTCTTAGCACAAAGCGTTAACTTGACTCCACCCGACTTCAAAACTTCAAGACTTCATGACACGTCTTCCAAAATACACTGCAGTTATAGTCGTCTTGCTAACTTAAAGCCTTCCTGGCTATGCCCTAAGTGCCTTCTATGACATACATTTGAAGTTAGAATTCTCTCAAGACATCAATAAGCTTAATTCTTGGAGTTGAGCTGCAATTTCCTGTGGGAGGACTCGTATCGTATTAGCACTTAGATTCAGGGGCGTAACTATAGGGTGGCAAGGGGCCCCAGGCCCGGTGGGGCCCCTAGTCCGAGAGGCCTTGAGCTCAGAAGAAGTAAATATACAAATTCAAGTAAATTATTAAGATTTATTAAACGCATTCATAAAAAGGATCAATTTCCCATGGCAAAATACCACTGGCAAATAAGTCACTGGGATACCCACCTTCAGATACGAAATATAAAAGTGCTCGTGTATTAGACAACTTGCCGATTGCTTACGGGTGATATGCCCGAAGAACTTGAGGATTGGAGGATTTTTGCACAGACGACGATAACCTCTCTTTGTTATTGAGTTCTTTGACACAGAGCTGCATGGCGTCGTATCGCGAGACAGGCGGTGGTGCGGGACTCGACCGAGACATGACCACGACCACTCTGTCAAGAGTGTACGACCAAGAAGAAGAAGATAGTGTAAATAAAAAATATTTTATGTCTGTACTCCAGTGATTTATCCAAAATAAAGAACAAAGTTGTCGATTTTCCGGAGGCCCCAACCAATGACTTTGCCACGGGCTTCAGATGGTATAGTTACGCCACTTTAGTCTGGAACTTACTATGAACTTTGAGAAGCTAACGTATTCATAGCTGGCGGCGATATTAATGACTAGTTTATAGCATAGCACAATACGACGAAGATTCTGGAGTGGCGATCACGTACCGGAAGACGCAGCGTTGCAAGGCCACATGACCGTTGGACCGATGACCTGGTAAGGGTCGCGGAAATAAGATGGATGCGAGACGCACAGGAACAGTCGTTAATGCGACACTTGAAAGTGACCATATCCAGCATTTTCTTCACCCTTTCAAGAGCAGTGGTGATGAAATAAATTACACAAAATAAAGAGCCGGTCTGGGTGAACTCGAATCCTGCCAGGTTCGAACTGGCATTACTTGGTGTAATTTATTTCATACCCACTGCTCTCAAAACGGCGAAGGAAAACATCGTGAGGAAACCAGCATGTCCTAGAACCAAACATTCGAAGACTTGTGACATCCGCACTGGGCACGCGTGGTGTATTATGGCCTAATCCCTCTCCTAGAGAGGAGGCCTGAGTCCCACCAGTGGGAGCATTATATGGATCATTATTATTATATGTATTAAATTATTTATACCGTGCCGATTACTTCAACGTAAATACAGGTTTAATCATAAACATTATGGCATGTTAAACCAATTTCTGTGAAGCGTGTACTAATTATATTAAGGAAATAGATCGCGTGCGAGTGTGTGCGCGTATTGACGCTAAGTTTCCGTTCAGAGGAAATTAAATGAAAATACAGGGTAAGTGATTATACGCTTATCGGATAAGGGGGGTGTGAAGGTCGGATTAACAATAGCTTGAAGCAATAACAATCTGTAAGGGTGTGTCTCGTCTGAAGCGAAGCTAAGTGAAGTGGGG
Organism: Mythimna ferrago; assembly: GCA_910589285.2. Taxonomy (NCBI): domain Eukaryota; kingdom Metazoa; phylum Arthropoda; class Insecta; order Lepidoptera; family Noctuidae; genus Mythimna; species Mythimna ferrago. The sequence continues at coordinate 4,109,081 of OU342689.1, forward strand.
CGAAGAAGAGCAGTGAAAAGTTGCGAGCGTTTTCATTGAACAGAACAAACACACAGAACAGCACAAAGTGAATTAGTGCAGTGGAAGTGCTACTAACTTAGTCATAAGTCTTATTTACTAACAATAAACTGTATTTACTTTATATTTATGTTAGTCTGTAAGGTATGTGTCTATGGGCCAAGATGCCTGAAAATAAATGATTTATTATTATTTTATTATTATTATTATTGAAGCGTAGCGAGGCGGAGTGGAGAAACGGAGAAATATTAACCAATAGGATTGCACAAAATCTCCACTCATTTTCAGTAGACAGGGAGTACGAATTAGTTTAACAATTCATACAAAACCGGGAAGCGGAGCAAGGATGCAGAGAGGGGAAGCGAAGAAGAGAAACGAGTGCGGTCGCTATAACAAAACTATAGCTAAAACAGTCTGCAACTCCGCTCCGCAGCCTCGCTCCGTTTTGGTGGACAGACACAGTCCGCAACTCCGCTTCGTATTACTGCTTTGCTCCGCTGCCACTGCCTCGCTCCGCTCCGGTGGACAGGCAGCTTTAAGCTAACCTTCACTTCGCGCCCACACCGTTCGGCTATTTATACCTTGCTGCTCTACTAATTTGTCCACCTCGGAGTCACAAGTTCACTCCGCTTCACTAACACTATTTCCACTAAAGCGGAGGGGAGGTTTCGAGATTTGCCAATTCACGGGCCGATCGTCTCCACTTCACCTAGCTCCTCTTTAGTGGAAACGAACCCTTAATCTTGGGCACACACTAATAATGGCGGTAAGTCTCCCTGTAACGGAGTGGCTGGAAAGACAGCCACAAACCACATAAACACAAACAAACACACCATAACAACACACACACACTACAAATTACATAAACTTAGAGGCTAATACTTAAGACTATATAACATAGGAACATCTGTAACCGAACGAGGACGAGTCCTGTATTTCGGTATACAGCGCCACACCCTCGAATCAACAAAAAGCATTTAGCCCAATCAGTATGCAAAAAGGACTCTATTTATCGGAATTATATTGAATCTGAGATCAGTAACCTATTAGAATTATTTTAAAACCCAAAACAATATTTTTAAAAAGTGATGGAACTCCTCATAGGATCACAGCAAAACTGTCGTGACGAGTAAAATTGCTTTGTTTATACGTGCAGTCGATGACTGACTGAAAGAAAAGGGGGAGGGATGTATCGAATGTTTGGGGTTACTTGAATCGTTATGAGATACATTCTAGCTATAAAATATTTAAATTTGGCTGAAGAGTACTTTTTAGTGGTGGTACCATAACTAAAAAGTGAAAATAAAAAACTTTTTACAAAAAAAAAAAAAATTAAACCGACTTCAATGTAAAAAAAAAACACTGAAAAGTACAAAATAACTTTAATTTCAGAAGTCGGTGTTAAATAACGAAGAGACAATAGTATCTATTATAGAAACACCGACTTCCGAAATTAAAGTTATTTTGTACTTTTCAGTGTTTTTTTAGTCAGTAAAATTCTGACACCCCCTGTCGCTTTGAATTTGAAAACAAGAACAAAAATAGGAAACCAGAATCTCAATAACATGAATTTAATAACTTAAACACAAAAACTTTACAAGCTAAAAACAGGACGTCTAAACTTTATTTACTTAACCTACATAGTTCCAAAACCCACTTCAAACTTCATTTAAATGAAAAATAACTAAATACTCAAGAGAGTTTGTAACTACTTTGTATTTATTACTTATTCGAAAACAGTTTACAAATTCATAAACTGGGAACTGAGTTGAAAACTTTCAAACGAATTGTACTTTCAAATATCATGTAAATAGTGCAACGTTGAATTCGCTTTATTGTAGGAAAACAGTTTTTATTTACAACATATTGTTTAGTATATATATACAAGGTGTAAGGGACAGCCCTCCACAAACTTTAAGGGCTTGCTCAGTAGTCGATACTGAACAACATTCCACAAAAATTTTTTCAGGAAACGAAAAAAAAAATCCGCCTCACCATACAAAATTATAAACTTGATTGGACAGTTTGTATAGAGAGGCCGAATTTTTTTTTCGTTTCCTGAAAAAAAATTTTATGGAATGTTGTTCAGTATCGTCTACTGAGTAAGCCCCTAAAGTTTGTGGAGGGCTGTCCCTTACACCTTGTATATAATGTGTAAAAAAATTACCTGCAAGAAAATTAAGTACTTGTTTAGAATTATAAATAAAAAAGAATTGCGAAAAAAAGATTTCAAAATAACAACCCGTTTCAGAGTTAAGCAATATTTTCACTTCGCACAAAATTATTGAATATGCGCACTGTACACCGCACGCGCGCCGGCGACGGCGGCCTAAGCCTCCGCGACCGGCCGCCGCGCGCGCCGCTCTGCACGCGTGGGTCGTTCACCCCTGCAGTACGACACGCGACGGCGCAAATTTGAAACAGCTGATTCTAATTTTCCCATCACATTTCTCAGACTTTGGACTGGCAAATCATCGAACTACTAAATGACTGTTTAAATTAAGTTACGCCATAGTCTAATAACCGCTGGTAGACTCCTAGGATTGTTTGGACAGCAGGCACTCGTCGTTGCTCACCAAACAGTTCACGGTAACGGTTACGAGCCGCAGCTAAACTTTCACCAGTCGTAATGTAACACACTATCATATCCAAGTACTCTCGATTGGAATACGTTAAAGGCATTATTGAAGTATTCGCGAACGTACATATTTGCCGTAACAAATCAGGGAAATACACCCTAATCGCGCGACGGATATCGGACGACTGAACGGGGCGCAAGCGGGCTGCGGGAGGGAATAGTAGCGGGCGGCGGGGGTACGACGCTCGCGCGCGGTATTGGAGCGAGCCGCTAGCGCAGCCCTGCGTACAGTGCACAAAAAAATATGATACTAAATTGTTTTATTAATGTGAAAATATAGAAAGTGCTCAAAAAAAAAATTTTTTTTTGCAATGTGTTTGTTTTTCGATGTCGAGTATGTGGACGAAGTTCTTGCAGTTAATTTTTTTACACCTTATATAAGCGAAACCCGAATATGGGTATGTAGTTTGTTCAGTATCAGTAAGTGAATAGATTCCAATAGTTTTTACACCATGTAATATATTTTTTCCCAAAAATATTTAAAAATGTCACAAGTTGGACACCAGCCACACTAAGTACAAAACAGGTCACGGCAGCTCATAGCGGGCTGTAGGAACCAGCAAACTGGTAGGTGCAAGTGCAAAACAACCCCGCAGTCGCCCAGGTGGCCCGGTGACCATGTATTTATGTCGCTAACCAGGTACCCTAACTGGTTTATAACTTTTTTATAGGATTTTTCATAATACAGTTTTTAAATTTTGTACATAGATTCTATACATAAAAATAATAGACAGGTGTTTCAGGTTTCGCATATACCTACTAAAAACTAGCTTTTGCCCGCGCGGCTTCCCTACTCCACCCTACTGTACCCTACTCTACCCTAATCTACCCTACTCTACCCTACTATACCCTACTATACCCTACTCTACCCTACCAAACTTCACATAAACCATCTACTAAATAGTCCGAACAAAGCCAAACATTTGGTTTGGATAGGTGAGCCCGTTCTTGAGTTATAAAATTACAACGAAAAGTGGCATTGATTTTTATTAGGTACTAAAAATAAGGTTGTATAAACGAACTAGCTGCTGCCCGCGGCTTCACCCATGTGGTATATCCTAAGGGTACATACTCCCGGGATAAAAATCGGTACTATTTTAGGACATGGTCTACCCATGTACAAAGTTTCATCAAGTTGTTTGAGATAGAAGGAGTAACAATCATACATTATTGACACATATTAATATACATTATTGACCGGCCTGTTGGTCTACTGGTTAGTGACTCTATATATCGGAAGTCGTACATTCGTTTGATGATTTGTTTATTTTTGGTTCCAAATTCAAATTTTAGATTTTTTTGTTGTTGGTAGATTGGCACAACTGTTTTCCATTTTGGCGCCGAGTTCGAGTTGCATCTGTTATTTATATTAAATACAGTGCTGTTTTTAGTTATATCATATCTAGTGTGTTTGAATTTCGTGTTCGGAGTCACTGAAAATGTTACAGAAGGCTTACGGTGAATCGACTTTATCAAAAATACGTGCTTATGAGTGGTACAAAGCATTCAAAAGCGGTCGAGATGTGATGGAAGATTTGCCTCGCTCTGGTAAGCCATCAACCTCTGCAACTGAAGTTAACATCGCAAAAGTGAAGGAAATAGTGACTGAAAATCCTCATTCAAGTTTGAGAGAGATAGCCGCCGAACTTTCTGTATCTCACGAGTTGATCCGTACCATTTTAACTAATCATTTGGGTATGAAACATGTTGCCGCTCGACTAGTCCCAAAAGACCTGAATTTTCTTCAAAAACTCAATCGCATGAGAGTCGCTGAGGACATGCTAGAACGAGTCAATTTCGACCCAACATTCATGAAACGCATTGTTACTGGCGACGAGACGTGGGTTTACAAGTTTGACAAGCAAACAAGTCAACAAGCTTCGGAGTGGCGCCTTCCAACTGAACCAAAACCGAAAAAACCACGCCAAAGTCGATCAAAAGTCAAAGTCATGTTGACTGTTTTCTTTGACTATCGCGGTGTTGTGCACTCGGAATTCTTACCGGAAGGTCAAACAGTAACTATATAATATTATTTAAGCGTTATGCGGCATTTTGTGTCTAAAGTGGATTGGTCGAAACTTCCCCAGGTTTCTTTCAATAATACCATTATTCCTTTAAGTTACACTGTGAAGAACTTGGGGATTTATTTCGATCGCACTCTTTCCTGGACAAAACAACTGCAGGAAGTCAGTCGTAAGCTATTTGCTTCAGCGGGCTCCCTGAGACGTCTTCGTAATTTTCTTCCCATCAATACCAAAATTGCGTTAGCCCAATCTCTTCTTCTTCCAATCCTGGACTATGCTGCTGCCAGCTATCTTGATCTCACCCAGGACCAATTGGATAAGCTTGAGCGACTTCAAAATCTTTGTATCAGGTTCATATTTGGCTTGCGCAAGTATGACCACGTTTCTGAATTTCGTACTAAGCTCAAATGGCTTCCTATTCGCCTTCGCCGGAACGCCCATATACTTTCTTTGCTTTATAATGTGCTATTTAATCCTTGTACCCCGTTTTATCTTAAAGAACGTTTTCAGTTCCTTAGTGACACACATAGTAGGTCCTTGAGATCATCGGAGAACTTAAAATTAAGTATTCGCACGCATTCCACTACCTTCGTTGACAAATCTTTCACAATTCAAGCTGCACGTTTGTGGAATGCGTTACCCTTAGAAGTAAGGCGTGCTCAAACGCTACCAACATTTAAAAAGATGGTGAAGGAGCATTACCTTTCTCTTTGATATATTTTTCTTCTCCTGATTCAACTATATATTTGATATTTATTAGTATATTTTTTTTTTAGTATTGTATGTATGTATTTGTGTTAATGTATCTTGTTAGTATTATATCTGATGTTTGTACACTGACAACCCTTAATCTATCTCCTTTCTCTCAGTCCATCCAAAGGTTGTCTGTAAGAGATCGCCCTGTGCGATAAGACCGCCCATTGTGCACTTATTCTTTTAAATGTTTGTCCTGTATTTTTGTTTATTTGGTGTACAATAAAGATTATAATAAATAAATAATAAATAAATAAATTAAGAGAGCAAATTCGACGAAAAAGGCCGGATTTGTGGAAATAAAATTCTTGGATTTTGCACCACGATAATGCGCCTTCGCACAAGGCCATCATTGTGAACAAATTTTTGACCAAACACTCAACAAATACCACCGAGCAGCCACCATATTCGCCAGATATGGCTCCAGCCGACTTCTATCTTTTTCCTAAACTCAAATTACCACGTCGTGGCACCCATTTTCAATCTGTAGAAGACATAAAGGTGAATTCACGGCGAGAACTGAACTCAATTTCGGAAACAGCGTTTAAAAAATGTTTTGATGATTGGATTATTCGTTGGCGTAAGTGTATCGTTTTTGAAGGGGCATACTTTGAAGGTGGTAAAATAAACTGGGATGAATAACAAAAATTTTGTGTATTATTGATCTTTTCCCGGTACTTTCTTGACAGAGTAGTATTACTCGTATTATGCTAAGCTTTGTCATCGCATCCGAAACGGAATAAACGTCCGAACGGAATGTGATGCAGTTATGGAACCAAGAGATATCTAGATAAAAGGGTATATGTATGTATTTCGGAATATACAGGGTTATTTGTAAAACACTAATAACCTTGCAGGACTGTTTAATTACTAACATCATAAACAACCACTTTTGTTCTATGACTTTTTACAAAACATAAAACATTTACTAAAAACAAACCTTCAAGATTTCGTTGTTCTATCTAACACATTTCAACTCTGTATTTTGCCGTATCTACTTACGTCTCTCATGCACTGTTCGCGTAGTCATAGTAAGCAGGCTTTTGAAACATTGTCATCACACCTAGCAACATGGCATACCGGTACATGGTAGACATCCCACCCATACGCACAAAGCGTTTTAGGAACACATTTATTATGCGTGTTTCCTGATAGCTACAACTTAGGGGTCTTTAAGTCAAGAGTGAATAGGTTACTTCTAGGCAAGCATGCTCCATCGTCGACCACATAATCGCTTACCATCAGGTGAGATGGTGGTCAAACGCAAGCCTATCAATAATATTTATAATAGTTTGAGACTAGATACTCTTGTGTAAAAATTATAGAATATGTTATTATTACACACACAGACTCACAAACTTTCACCTTTGTAATATTAGTATGTTTGCTGAGTAAAGTACGGTCATCGCCACTCATTCTGGTTTTAATCAGTAACTGTGCAGCTTATCTATCTGTTATACAGGAAAGCTCTCAAAAACATTGCCATGTAACACTACTGGGAAACGAACAAACTTCAAATAAACACTGAAACAAAAATAATGGCGGTTTGGAGTAAGAGGGAAGGTAGACGATACGTTATTAGTGCGACATAAATTAGCGGTGTGCTTGTAGTTTTAATAAAAAATAAAAAATTGTCTGTGGCTTACACAACTTATTCAAACAAAAAAAAAAACATCTATACTAATTATTATCGTCTCGTAACTGTCCGGACCGAGCCAAAATCGTCGACGGTGCGCTTCCTGGCACGCCTCAAGGAGATATTAGTAAACCGTAGGGGCCCAGCAGGGTCTGGAAAGTAAGAAGGAACGGGGTGGGTCTTTTAGTCAGTAAGAGTCTGACACTATCTCCCGCTCCGCCCAAGGGCGGGGGATGTCAATGCATGATATTTTCCCACCATAAAAAAAAAGTGTCTGGAAGGTAAACTCAGCCCTGGGACAAAGGTAAACACGGAACAGGAGTGTGTTTTTAGTCAGTAAGTAGTACGGCCTACGGCGTTGCGCCACCGGTACATGGTGGTCATTCCACCCATACGTACAAAGCGTTTTGGGAACACATTCATTATGTGTACAGCTAAGAAGTGGAATTCCCTGCCGTTTCCTGATAGCTATAACCTGGGGCTCTTTAAGTCAAGAGTGAATAGATTACTTCTAGACAAGCGTATTCCATCGTCAGCTACATCATCGCTTATCATCAGGCGAGATAGTGGTCAAACGCAAGCCTGTCCATACACCAAACAAAAAAAAAAAAAACTACTGAGGTGTCAAGGGACACCCGGATGGAACGAAGTTCCGTTCTGGCTTGCTTTCTATAAGAGAGAGAGAGAGATACAGAGAAACATGCGCACGCCGCACGGCTTACAATAGCTTACTATAGCAAAAAGTGTCGTTACAACTTTTCGTGAGAATTTTTTCCGTCTAGCCAATACAATATAACTAAAAAATACTATCCTATTTTATGTACATTTTGACAGCACTATTTCAACATCTTCGAAACTATGAAAACGACACTCATGACGAAAAAGCTGATAATTTCTGACAGCCGCCATCTTAGATTTACATTTTGACAGCACTATCGGCTTCAGCAACCTCGAAAACCATGAAAAAGACACCCATATCGAAAAAGTTGATAATTTATTGCAGCCGCCATCTTGGATTTACATTTTGACAGTACAATCGTTTTCAACACCCTTGAAAACCACGAAAACGACATCCATAACGAAAAAGTTGATAATTTCTTGCAGCCGCCATCTTGGATTTACATTTTGACAGGACTATGGGTTTCAACACCCTCGAAAGCCATGAAAACGACACCCATGACGAAAAATTTGATAATTTCTTGCAGCCGCCATCTTGGATTTATATTTTGACAGTACCATCGGTTTCAACACCCTCGAAAACCATGAAAACGACACCCATGATGAAAAATTTGATAATTTCTCTCAGCCGCCATCTTGGATTTATATTTTGACAGTACCATCGGTTTCAACACCCTCGAAAACCATGAAACCGCCACCCATGACGAAAAAGTTGATAATTTCTTGCAGCCGCCCTCTTGGATTTACATTTTGACAGTACTATCGGTTTCAACACCCTCGAAAACCATGAAAACGACACCCATGACGAAAAATGTGATAATTTCATGCAGCCGCCATCTTGGATTTATATTTTGACAGTACCATCGGTTTCAACACCCTCGAAAACCATGAAAACGACACCCATGACGAAAAATTTGATATTTTCCCTCAGCCGCCATCTTGGATTTATATTTTGACAGTACCATCGGTTTCAACACCCTCGAAAACCATGAAAACGACACCCATGACGAAAAAGTTGATAATTTCTTGCAGCCGCCATCTTGGATTTATATTTTGACAGTACCATCTACCATCGGTTTCAACACCCTCGAAAACCATGAAAACGACACCCATGACGAAAAAGTTGATAATTTCTTGCAGCCGCCATCTTGGATTTATATTTTGACAGTACTATCGGTTTCAACACCCTCGAAAACCATGAAAACGACACCCATGACGAAAAATTTGATAATTTCTCTCAGCCGCCATCTTGGATTTATATTTTGACAGTACCATCGGTTTCAACACCCTCGAAAACCATGAAAACGACACCCATGACGAAAAATTTGATAATTTCTCTCAGCCGCCATCTTGGATTTATATTTTGACAGTACCATCGGTTTCAACACCCTCGAAAACCATGAAAACGACACCCATGGCGAAAAAGTTGATAATTTCTTGCAGCCGCCATCTTGGATTTATATTTTGACAGTAAAAGTGTCGGTACAATTTTTCGTGAGAATTTTTTCCGTCTAGCCCCCCCCTTTCACAACGCGCGATAAGGAACTTCGTTCCAAAAATGTCTGACATGCCTCCCGCTCCGCCCAAGAGACATTGATGAGGGAAAGGGATGTCATTGGATGATTTTCAAAGATACAGATCAATATTTATAAGCTTTTGTTAAAAAAAATATTTATGTAAAAAAAATAATTTATGTGTACATAAGTAAATGAAGTGAAAACAATAATATTGTAAAGATTGTTAGCGGCACCGACTTAGGAGTTGTAAGTGGAGGGTTCAAAGAAGTGATTACTCCAACTGTTAGATTCTGAAAACTGTGCTATGATTTAATCTTTTAAGAGAAATAGAAGATGATTGTTTCTCGTTATTTTAATCAAAACCCGGTCAAGTTAAAAGAAAAACTAAAGAAAATATCCCTTAGGTATTTACTTCCTTTCTTTTTATTTAATATTTTAAATTTTGTTTTGATCGTTTGTCTTGAAAAATTTTTATGTGCCTTTGTGGCAAACTACTAATATTTGTTTGAAGCAAAATCAAATAAGACAAGTAAAACCTTTTATTAACCGACTTCAAAAAGGAGGTTTTATGTACAGCTGGTCAGCTGTATACATAGATATCCGTGCCTATATATAATTTTTTTTTGTGTGGACCAATTTTGAAATATATTTTTGTTTGATGATTTCGATTGCGAAAGGTAATGCCACATTTTTTTATGAAATAAAAAGTCCACCCACATTACGTAGATGCACACCCAGACTCAAAACAACTGTCTGTATGCCATACAAATATTTATTTAGTGCGGGAATCGAACCTCGTCAATCTATCTATTAGTGGGGAGCTAGGCCGAGTGCACGCAAGTCCACACAACTGCAATACCACGCAGCCAGTTCTCCGCTTCTTTGCTCCAATGTATCACTCCGCTTCTCTGTCTTTCGGCTAATCCACGTCCTTTACAGCGGTTTGGTGATTTTATTCAATTCTATTGGTTAAGGGCCAAGCGCCCGAAAAGTGCCATAAAACAGTGATTTTCTGAGGCCTACTCCTCCGTAACGCCTAAGTCAATTGGTTTGAAAAAAATATATGTTTATTATAGATTCATGAACAATAATATCAACATTTAATTTTTTCGTGCAATTAATACTTTTGTCAAAAAAAAATATTTAGCATCTTCGCAACTTTTCGCAACTTTTCCCTACTCCTTCGAAACGACTTGGACCTTTAGAAACATTTTTACACATAAAAATTGGTGGTTAAAAATTCTTCAAAGTGAACATTGCATATGTAAATCAATCAATATCTCGCAGAGAAAATGGATTTAAAGCGCTTTCCGGGCGCTGCTGGCCGCAAATAAATGCACAGATTTGCGTACTGCCGTCTAGGCGAGTGCGAGAGTTGCGTTCACATAATTTCGGTCAGATGGTTCAAGGGACTATACACCTTAATATTGGTACAGCTCCACTTAGCTTTACCCCTCTCCGCCTTTCCTCTCTTTTCAGTGGACTGGTAACCTAAGGGACAAGTTCAATCGTCATCATCATCATTATCATTTCAGCGGAAAGACGTCCATTGTAGGACATAGCCTCCACCAATTGTCGCCACAACGGACGGTCTTGTGCGTCTCGCATCCATCGCATTCTTGCGACCCTCACCAGGTCATCGATCTACCATGTGGGAGGTCTTCCAACACTGCGTATTTCGGTACCTTTTGGTGCCATCGACCATCTGTTCTGCGAGCAATATGCCCTGCCTACCACTAAAGTTTGGCGATTCTTCGTGCTACGCCGGCAACCTTGATTCTCCTGCGGAAATCTTCATTCCCAAAGCAAAAAAAACAAAACCGTACAATCCTGCAGGATAAATAAAACCTAGCGCTACAAACCGTCTCGTCTCCCCAACACTAACATTCAGTGTGTGTCAGTTTTTAATACCGGCGTGTCACGGCGAGTCGCGAGCGTGGACGAGATAATGAGCCGTCGTATATGTGCTGTGCCAAAGAGTCGCGTTGTACAGTCAAATACACTTTATCTATCACTCTAACATTACAAAGGCAAAAAAATATGTAATACTAGCTGCTGCCAGTGGCTTCGTACATGAAAGTAAATTTCTCCATACAAACATTGTCACCCTGCTTCATCCCCTTAGGAGATTAATTTTGGAAAATCCTCTCTTAGTGTTCGCCTCGTCTTAAAGGGATCCTAGTCCATCATTTCACACTATTAGTCCCAGTAATTTCGGCTGTGCGTTAATAAATGTCAGTCTCATTTAGTTTCTCTACTATATTATATTATATTATATTATATTATATTATATTATATTATATTATATTATATTATATTATATTATATTATATTATATTATATTATATTATATTATATTATATTATATTATATTATATTATATTATATTATATTATATTATACAAGGTGTCGTTTTGAAGCTGCAAAATATTTCAGGAGGTAATTATGTTAGTGATTCTCGACCCGAATCAATAATAAAATAAGTATGTAATTTTTTTTTTTTTTATAACCGCGCTTTTTTTCACACACACAAACACGGAACAATAAAGGGCGTTTTCACACACACTAACTCGCAACGATAGTTTCATAAATAATGTATCATCCAATCATCATCCCGCACGCCACACCCTAGCCACGCCCCCGCGGCCATCGATCAATCGATTTAGTTTAGTGTAATTAAACAATTAAATAACAAGTATTACTGATTATTGACCAGGTATCGTTTTTTTATATGATTATTTATGAGTTTTATTACAACCTCCTGAAATATTGTGCAGTTTTAAAACTGCACCTTGTATTATATTATATTATATTATATTATATTATATTATATTATATTATATTATATTATATTATATTATATTATATTATATTATATTATATTATATTATATTATATTATATTATATTATATTATATTATATTATATTATATTATATTATATTATATTATATTATATTATATTATATTATATTATATTATATTATATTATATTATATTATATTATATTATATTATCTCAGGTCATCTGGCAATTGAACAGAGTGGTTGTGTAGTGCGTATATATGCGTTTCGTGGTTTTGGTGAGACGTAAAATACTCAAATAAGCAGGACAATACTCTTAATATTGTCAGCCTTGAACACTTTGAATGTAATAAAGAAATACGGTTTCATCACAATTGTCGAGCAATTTTTCCCATTTTTCTTTTCATAAGAACCGTCCTGAGATACCAACAAACCAAAATATTTAGCCGTACATTTTTATTTTTGAACCTATTATAGCGGGTCTCAAGAACAAAATCGTATATGAAAATTATCAATTTATTGTATGAGATTTTAAATGTCTGTGAATAAGTCATAAAATACACTCTTTTCATTTTCCATACATGATTTTGTTCTTGGGACCCGTCGAGATATAGATGTATGTATGCATTTGTGTGTAAGTATGGCTGAACTTCACTAGTATTTGTGTGTGCGTGTGTAGATACCCTAACCAAAGTAGTGCGTAAATTCCTATACTTGCCTTTTTTTTAATTGATATAAACTAGTGCTTGACTGCGATCCCACTTGATGGTAAGCAGTGATGCAATCGTTGATGGTGAGGCGCACTAGTACTATTATTAGAGTTACTACGGTAGCTCTTAACTATCCTGCACCCTATGGACGACCATAGCTGGTAATTACCACCTATATAGTATGGGAATTCCCATACTATGATTGTACAAAGACAAACGATGTTCGATGGCTGACGTTCGCTCCCCTATTATTCGACTACCATGATCCTACACCGTCGTGAACAATTGGTATCCTCATCTCCATTACGTCTATAGTCATTTGACTACTACGTCATATAGCCGCCGCCGCGCGCACAAAAGTGTCAATGTCAAATTGTTACCGTATCACGCGGCTGACTGTACAGAGCGTGATATATCCAACGCAGCGCTTTGTGCAACGTGATCCGTGCTTTTGGCTGGAAGTGCAGGTTAGTTGTGGTCTGGGGGATTATTGTGGCAGTCAGCAGAAATGACCTAGTCGTATATTTGTGGTTTGGAGGACCATTGGAGTTATTTATTTGCTCTCGGTGTGTTTCATGTTAAGAGGACCCTTCCAGACTTGGCATTGTCAACCTGAGCATGGTTTAAAAGTTTGTTGGTTTATCCAACGTAATATCTGATACTTAAACAAAGAAATTTTAAAACAAATAAAGGTTAAATAAAATAAAATGTATACACAACAATTTTTTAATTAGTACACATACTTATAGGGCTTACTAGAAAAGCTCTTGTTATTTTATAAGTAAAATCTCAATAAATAATATTCATAAACAGCAAAGTTATTAGCGTTGGTTTATGTCCCAAAATGTCACTCAATTTATGGAAATATTGTGCAGGCTATTGATTAATGAATGAATAAGTGACAATTATTTAGGAAAAACATTGCCCGTAGTATTTTCTACAAGCAATTGTTATGTATAATTGATTCTGTGATGAATTTACCTTTTCGTGGTCAATTTTAGGATTTCGGTTTTTTCTACTTTTGACTACAAAAATATGATTAGTGATGACGGGTACAGATAGAGCCCTATTTTTTTGTGTACTAATTAAAAAGTAGGAGTGTATCTGTATATAGTATGTGTTTCGCGCATGAATAAAACCCGCTCAACCGCTGAAGCAGACATAATTTCAGACAGAAGAAACACGTATCTACTTGGTAAACATACATATACATACGACTATCTACACGAATACATAGAATAAGTTATTATGTGGATCCAGCTTAAATGGACGGACTATACATGTATGTATGTATATGTAATACATGGTACGGCTTACCAGCTGTATAAAAATTCACGCAAGTGCATAAGGCTGTGGTGATACGGAAAGCTAAAAGCGTTTTATTTAATACTCTTTTTTTTTAGTTTCGATCTAAAAGGAAAACGTAATCTATACAGTAATTTTCCACATTTTTTTCATTTAACATGAGACTTTTCAAGCACTTATAACTAGATTCTGTCTAATACACGGAGCAAGTACAAAGGTCTAATAAGTCGACCGACTTGGGTAATTATTAAGATAAAATGAAATCTGATGTAGTCAACGCTGGTTCAATAATCAAGGTTGATTAAGAGATACTGATCATTGTTTACTAATAGAAGAACCTTATAAAATGTATCGAATGTAAGTATTTTTAAATAATTAAATATTATTCAAAATTCCCAAGTCGGTTGATTTTTTAGACAGACTATACAATGGTATTTTGAACAAGAATTTGAACTTTACAAAATTGACGTTACGTCTCAATACCTATATTCTGATTATAGGTATGACAGCTGAGACTTATACTCAGGGCGCATTGTGCGGTTATGAACATTCTAAGTAGGTAATGGCATTCTTTATCTTTTTAGATTCTATGTCTCAGCCTTGAAAACTTAAAAAGTTTGTTTCGAAAATATATTATTACTTATTCACGATCTGACACGACTCACATTCTTACGTATTTTGTCGTACCTCAGAGGCAGACAAAACGTTTTAACAAGGTTCAGTATTCCTGTATCGTGTTATATTTTCAAGTACCTGAAACCTAGGAAAATTAAACGATCAATAGCATCTAAAATACTTTTGACGCGTCTATCAGAGGATTTTTTCTGTTAATACTCGTATATTTAGTAATCGAAAATGAATTAGTAAAAAGAAAACAGTAATTGATGGGATCTTTGTTTCAAAAGCTATATTGTATTAGTAACCAATTTAGTTGCAGTCCACTACATACCTAAATATAATTGTCCTAAATTGTATCAAAACACTCAAATACCGGCTGTCCACAGAAACATGACTCTCCAAATAGATCTTTTTTTTATTTCTTAACATTTTTTAAAGGTTAACCATTGAATTTCTAGCCAGATCTACAGAAACAGAAACGCCCAATTAGAACCATGTTTTTTTTTAATTGATATAAACTAGTGCTTGACTGCGATCCCACCTGATGGTCCAGCCGGGTCGAAGCCTACTGGGGCCAGGGTTATCCGATAGGGCGCTCGAGCCCCGGTATGAAGGCTTGAAGGAACGGGATGTGTTTTTTAGTCAGTAAGAGTCTGACACTATCTCCCGCTCTGCCCAAGAGCGGGGGTTGTCATTGGATGATTTTCCCCATCGAAAAAAAAAATCCCGCCTGATGGTAAGCAGTGATGCAATCGTTTTTTTTGACGTTTTGTATGTGCCCATGTAGGCATATGTGTAAATAAAAACATTTCGAATTTTTTAATGAAGCCTTGTCGGTTGGTTATAATCGCAAGCTCGCCCGCTATCACTGCAACGTAGTCCTACCCCGTCTGTAGCATTGTCAAAGCAAACATTGAAACATTGATTGTGAATGTGCAGCGCTCTGCCGCATCATGTTATGCTCTGCTTTCATTCTTCTACATGCTCTGATATGCTTGTACATTGTATGATTGTAGCTTTGGACATATTTAGGACAGTGGTGTTTGAGATGTACCATTTTGCAAGAATTCAAAATTTCCTCATGGCAGTCGGCAGAGTCTCTTCGCAAAATTCTACAATACTCCGGTCACATTGCAAGGAAATACGGTAGCAACTTCGAACGGCTCATTGTGGTCGGTAAATTGGATGGGAAAAGGCTTTGCAGGCGCTGACCAATACGTTGGTCCGACCAGATCCGTACCGCTCTTGACTCTACGATATAGTGATTCACACAGCCAGAGATAGAAACAGATGGAGGAATATCATAAAAGTTAAAGTGATGACCTTAGCATTGAGGAGTACGACGTAAGGAGCAGGTGTTTGAGAATCTTACGTAGGTATCTTGTGTGCCTGTGCGATGGAAATGTACTGTATGTGTAATTAGGTGATTTGCAAAAGAAATGACTAAAGTTCAGTAAGAACCAGGATTAAAATGGATAAAATGGAAAATATTACAATCATAAGGACCAAATCAACGTGATTTCAAACAGAAGTGACAACTGTTCGTAAAAAAACAAATGGCAACATTCAAATATAAAATATAAAAACCTATCAAAAAGTCTGTAACATGTGTAAATTGCGTGCGTCGCCGCGTCGGTCTAATGTAGTCTCGCAGTCATGTTTAACATTACAAAATCTAGTAACTATAAACGCCCATTTTTAATATTAAAGTCATAATATACAGGCGACTGCATCCAACACCTCGATTAATATGTGTTTGTTGCGAACACAGATACCTTTAGCTCGGGTGAGAGCGACTTCATTTGCATTTTTACCGTTACTATAAGATTTTAGGGTTCTGTGAGAAATATAAAAGACGTTCAGAATTTATTGTCTTCTAAGAATAAATGAATTAGTTTAGTCTATTTCCAATTAATAAGTAGGTAATCTTGAACTAATTTGAACCAATTATGAAAATTAATAAAGTTGAAAATAAAACCACTATTGTGTCCTGATCTAATTTGAAACTGTAGAACTTTTATTCGAGTTAGCCTAAACTAACGCCGGTAACGTAATCATATCGACTTATAAATTGACCTTAACGCCATCTATCGAGCAAGTCGGTACTAAAATAAAATAACATCAATGTTTCATCGTCAACATAACGTAATGACTATTTATAGCGTCTTGTAGTGCAGGGCAAAGTTGAGGGCACCAGGCCACTTGGTAGATCACAAATGAGATGGACAGACCAGACCAAGGCCGCAACTAAGTGCTCGGTTTATGAATGTACCCAGAAAGCTGCAGTCCGCGATGAATGGCGCCGCATTACAAGGATGATCACATAGCGTAATTCATAGTGATGATCACGACCACTCTGGCAAGAGTGTGCCGACTCAGAAGAAGAATTTCCAATTAAGTTACCGCGTACATCGAAGAAACGAAACAATTTGCCTGCTGCGATCTTTCCGTCCGATTATAGTTTAAGTGTCTTTAAGGCTAGAGTAAATAGGCTCCTAATAAACTATTACGCCTCACTATCAACGATTGCACATCAGGCGGGATCACAGTTAAGCACTAGTTTACATCCATTTAAAAAAAAGTTGCGGTTGGCTTCCAGGCAAACTTGATGCAGCTGGATATCAGTATTTTACTTTGAGCGCCTATCTGATCTCCATAACCCAATATCTGGGTGGCATGATACTTCTAGGCAAGACGGTTAATGGTTTTCTGACTTCTGTCTATCCGTAATGACTGTCAAAAATCTACCCGTGTTACTGATTTTTAATAATACTGGGTATAACATTATCGGTAATTAAAATAACAAAAAAAAAAAACTTTCAAAACAACTTCACGTCTATTTCTCCGAATGCGGTTGAGGCAAACGCGTTCGGAGCTTCTGCGAAGCAGTTAGCGACGAAGATGGCCGTACCCGTGACAGAACTTAAATCTTTAAGCCCCAGCCACCATGAAAGCAGACGCTTCGGGCAGGGCGATCCCCGGCCATCGTATGCGCGGGCTTGTGGACGACGAGCAATGGGTAGCTCGCCGTCCGGCCGTTCAGTAACCGTCCAAATCGAGCCTGAGTCGTCGACGGTGCGTAATGTTCCACGCGCACTTCTGAAAAGGAAATCTATGGTCCTAGGACGCAAAAGTCAACTGAGGAAAATAGGTGTGGTTGAAGTCAGAAAAAGTCTTATACCTGTCGCTCCACTCTAGAGCGGAACCTACCTACATTCCTTCAGTTCAATTAGTAGGGGTCGAATTTAAAAAAAAATATTATTTGTTTACATAAAGTCCAAAAATTATTCATCACAAAAGACAAACGAAGCTCGTTTAAAAATTTTGATAAAAATAAAACAAACGAATTCGAACACAAAACATATATCCCAACAAAAACATCCAGACAGGCGCGTGGGTGACGTGTGACAGTTCATTCATTCATTCACTCACTCGTTCTTTAGTTCATTCATTGGCAGTTTTTTTAAACCCTCTGGTGATACGTGGGCGTTGTAGAAACCAATTCTAAGAAGCTGTCGTGTCAGCTTTTTAGTTAATGTGAACATTTTGTAAATTCAACGTTATTTTTGTGTGAAGATTTTACAAAGACCAGTTTTCTGGTACACAAGAGAGAAAATTCTAAATATGTTTGGAAGAGAGCCAGCTGGGAACCACTACACGAAGATGCTAGTAACGTTTTAACACTATTTACTTGGTAGTAAATAGTGTTAACACACAAACTGTGTGTGTGTGTCTAAAAAAAAATATAATGATAAAACCGCTCAGAGGGCTTACCCAAATAAATTGATAATAATAGCAGGGGCCCAGCTGGGTCGAAGCCTACCGGGGCCGGGGTTAGTTTCGAAAGACAACTCCAGCCCCGGTATGAAGGCTTGAAGGAACGGGGAGGGTTTTTAGTCAGTAAGAGTCTGACAGTATCTCCCGCTCCACCCAAGAGCGGGGGTTGTCATTGATGATTTTCCCAACAAAAAAAACTTGATTATTAACGTTGAGCATGTTTGATATTTTGGAATGGTTAGGGAATAATTTTGCACCAATTGCTTTATCAGTATAAAAGTACTATCATTTATGTGGTAGAATACAATATTCATTTATTGCGCTATCGTACACAAACATGACAATTTATATTACATTAAAAATTTAACACTTTAAAACTATTACAATTATTTTACATTAAAAAGTTTATCTCTCCGAAAAACTACTGAGGTGTCAAGGGACACCCGGATGGAACGAAGTTCCGTTCTGGCTTGCTTTCTATAAGAGAGAGAAAGAGAGAAAGACAGAGAAACATGCGCACGCCGCACGGCTTACAATAGCTTACTATAGAAAAAGTGTCGTTACAACTTTTCGTGAGAATTTTTTCCGTCTAGCCAATACAATATAACTAAAAAATACTATCCTATTTTATGTACATTTTGACAGCACTATTTCAACATCTTCGAAACCATGAAAACGACACTCATGACGAAAAAGTTGATAATTTCTGACATCCGCCATCTTAGATTTACATTTTGACAGCACTATCGGCTTCAACAACCTCGAAAACCATGAAAAAGACACCCATATCGAAAAAGTTGATAATTTATTGCAGCCACCATCTTAGATTTAAATTTTGACAGTACTATCGGTTTCAACACCCTCGAAAACCACGAAAACGACACCCATGAGGAAAAAGTTGATAATTTCTTGCAGCCGCTATCTTGGATTTACATTTTGACAATACTATCGGTTTCAACAGCCTTGAAAACCATGAAAACGACACCCATGACGAAAAATTTAATAATTTTTTGCAGCCGCCATCTTGGATTTATATTTTGACAGTACTATCGGTTTCAACACCCTCGAAAACCATGAAAACGACACCCATGACGGAAAATTTGATAATTTCTTGCAGCCGCCATCTTGGATTTATATTTTGACAGTACTATCGGTTTCAACACCCTCGAAAACCATGAAAACGACACCCATGACGGAAAATTTGATAATTTCTTGCAGCCACCATCTTGGATTTATATTTTGACAGTACCATCGGTTTCAACACCCTCGAAAACCACGAAAACGACACCCATGGCGAAAAAGTTGATAATTTCTTGCAGCCGCCATCTTGGATTTACATTTTGACAGTACCATCGGTTTCCACACCCTCGAAAACAATGAAAACGACACCCATGACGGAAAATTTGATAATTTCTTGCAGCCGCCACCTTGGATTTATATTTTGACAGTAATATCGGTTTCAACACCCTCGAAAACCACGAAAACGACACCCATGACGAAAAAGTTGATAATTTCTTGCAGCCGCCATCTTGGATTTATATTTTGACAGTACCATCGGTTTCCACGCCCTCGAAAACCATGAAAACGACACCCATGACGGAAAATTTGATAATTTCTTGCAGCCACCATCTTGGATTTATATTTTGACAGTACCATCGGTTTCAACACCCTCGAAAACCACGAAAACGACACCCATGACGAAAAAGTTGATAATTTCTTGCAGCCGCCATCTTGGATTTATATTTTGACAGTACCATCGGTTTCCACGCCCTTGAAAACCATGAAAACGACACCCATGACGGAAAATTTGATAATTTCTTGCAGCCACCATCTTGGATTTATATTTTGACAGTACCATCGGTTTCAACACCCTCGAAAACCACGAAAACGACACCCATGGCGAAAAAGTTGATAATTTCTTGCAGCCGCCATCTTGGATTTACATTTTGACAGTACTATCGGTTTCAACACCCTCGAAAACCACGAAAACGACACCCATGACGAAAAAGTTGATAATTTCTTGCAGCCGCCATCTTGGATTTACATTTTGACAGTACTATCGGTTTCCACGCCCTCGAAAACCATGAAAACGACACCCATGACGGAAAATTTGATAATTTCTTGCAGCCACCATCTTGGATTTATATTTTGACAGTACCATAGGTTTCAACACCCTCGAAAACCACGAAAACGACACCCATGGCGAAAAAGTTGATAATTTCTTGCAGCCGCCATCTTGGATTTATATTTTGACAGTACCATCGGTTTCAACACCCTCGAAAACCACGAAAACGACACCCATGACGAAAAAGTTGATAATTTCTTGCAGCCGCCATCTTGGATTTACATTTTGACAGTACCATCGGTTTCAACACCCTCGAAAACCACGAAAACGACACCCATGGCGAAAAAGTTGATAATTTCTTGCAGCCGCCATCTTGGATTTACATTTTGACAGTACCATCGGTTTCCACGCCCTCGAAAACCATGAAAACGACACCCATGACGGAAAATTTGATAATTTCTTGCAGCCACCATCTTGGATTTATATTTTGACAGTACTATCGGTTTCAACACCCTCGAAAACCATGAAAACGACACCCATGACGGAAAAATTAATAATTTCTTGCAGCCGCCATCTTGGATTTACATTTTGACAGTATTATCGGTTTCAACACCCTCGAAAACCACGAAAACGACACCCATGACGAAAAATTTGATAATTTCTTGCAGCCGCCATCTTGGATTTATATGTTGACAGTACCATCGGTTTCAACGCCCTCGAAAACCATGAAAACGACACCCATGACGAAAAAGTTGATAATTTCTAGCAGCCGCCATCTTGGATTTATATTTTGACAGTACCATCGGTTTCAACACCCTCGAAAACCATGAAAACGACACCCATGACGAAAAAGTTGATAATTTCTTGCAGCCGCCATCTTGGATTTACATTTTGACAGTACCATCGGTTTCAACACCCTCGAAAACCATGAAAAAGACACCCATGACGAAAAAGTTGATAATTTCTTGCAGCCGCCATCTTGGATTTATATTTTGACAGTACCATCGGTTTCAACACCCTCGAAAACCATGAAAACGACACCCATGATGAAAAAGTTGATAATTTCTTGCAGCCGCCATCTTGGATTTACATTTTGACAGTACCATCGGTTTCCACGCCCTCGAAAACCATGAAAACGACACCCATGACGGAAAATTTGATAATTTCTTGCAGCCGCCATCTTGGATTTACATTTTGACAGTACTATCGGTTTCAACACCCTCGAAAACCATGAAAACGACACCCATGACGAAAAATTTGATAATTTCTTGCAGCCGCCATCTTGGATTTACATTTTGACAGTACTATCGGTTTCAACACCCTCGAAAACCACGAAAACGACACCCATGACGAAAAAGTTGATAATTTCTTGCAGCCGCCATCTTGGATTTACATTTTGACAGTACTATCGGTTTCCACGCCCTCGAAAACCATGAAAACGACACCCATGACGGAAAATTTGATAATTTCTTGCAGCCACCATCTTGGATTTATATTTTGACAGTACCATAGGTTTCAACACCCTCGAAAACCACGAAAACGACACCCATGGCGAAAAAGTTGATAATTTCTTGCAGCCGCCATCTTGGATTTATATTTTGACAGTAATATCGGTTTCAACACCCTCGAAAACCACGAAAACGACACCCATGACGAAAAAGTTGATAATTTCTTGCAGCCGCCATCTTGGATTTATATTTTGACAGTACTATCGGTTTCCACGCCCTCGAAAACCATGAAAACGACACCCATGACGGAAAATTTGATAATTTCTTGCAGCCACCATCTTGGATTTATATTTTGACAGTACCATCGGTTTCAACACCCTCGAAAACCACGAAAACGACACCCATGACGAAAAAGTTGATAATTTCTTGCAGCCGCCATCTTGGATTTATATTTTGACAGTACCATCGGTTTCCACGCCCTTGAAAACCATGAAAACGACACCCATGACGGAAAATTTGATAATTTCTTGCAGCCACCATCTTGGATTTATATTTTGACAGTACCATCGGTTTCAACACCCTCGAAAACCACGAAAACGACACCCATGGCGAAAAAGTTGATAATTTCTTGCAGCCGCCATCTTGGATTTACATTTTGACAGTACCATCGGTTTCCACACCCTCGAAAACAATGAAAACGACACCCATGACGGAAAATTTGATAATTTCTTGCAGCCGCCACCTTGGATTTACATTTTGACAGTACTATCGGTTTCAACACCCTCGAAAACCACGAAAACGACACCCATGACGAAAAATTTGATAATTTCTTGCAGCCGCCATCTTGGATTTACATTTTGACAGTACCATCGATTTCCACGCCCTCGAAAACCATGAAAACGACACCCATGACGAAAAATTTGATAATTTCTTGCAGCCGCCATCTTGGATTTATATTTTGACAGTACCATCGGTTTCCACACCCTCGAAAACAATGAAAACGACACCCATGACGAAAAAGTTGATAATTTCTTGCAGCCGCCATCTTGGATTTACATTTTGACAGTACCATCGGTTTCAACACCCTCGAAAACCACGAAAACGACACCCATGGCGAAAAAGTTGATAATTTCTTGCAGCCGCCATCTTGGATTTACATTTTGACAGTACCATCGGTTTCCACGCCCTCGAAAACCATGAAAACGACACCCATGACGGAAAATTTGATAATTTCTTGCAGCCACCATCTTGGATTTATATTTTGACAGTACTATCGGTTTCAACACCCTCGAAAACCATGAAAACGACACCCATGACGGAAAAATTAATAATTTCTTGCAGCCGCCATCTTGGATTTACATTTTGACAGTATTATCGGTTTCAACACCCTCGAAAACCACGAAAACGACACCCATGACGAAAAATTTGATAATTTCTTGCAGCCGCCATCTTGGATTTATATTTTGACAGTACCATCGGTTTCAACGCCCTCGAAAACCATGAAAACGACACCCATGACGAAAAAGTTGATAATTTCTAGCAGCCGCCATCTTGGATTTATATTTTGACAGTACCATCGGTTTCAACACCCTCGAAAACCATGAAAACGACACCCATGACGAAAAAGTTGATAATTTCTTGCAGCCGCCATCTTGGATTTACATTTTGACAGTACCATCGGTTTCAACACCCTCGAAAACCATGAAAAAGACACCCATGACGAAAAAGTTGATAATTTCTTGCAGCCGCCATCTTTGATTTATATTTTGACAGTACCATCGGTTTCAACACCCTCGAAAACCATGAAAACGACACCCATGATGAAAAAGTTGATAATTTCTTGCAGCCGCCATCTTGGATTTACATTTTGACAGTACCATCGGTTTCCACGCCCTCGAAAACCATGAAAACGACACCCATGACGGAAAATTTGATAATTTCTTGCAACCGCCATCTTTGATTTACATTTTGACAGTACTATCGGTTTCAACACCCTCGAAAACCATGAAAACGACACCCATGACGAAAAATTTGATAATTTCTTGCAGCCGCCATCTTGGATTTACATTTTGACAGTACTATCGGTTTCAACACCCTCGAAAACCACGAAAACGACACCCATGACGAAAAAGTTGATAATTTCTTGCAGCCGCCATCTTGGATTTACATTTTGACAGTACTATCGGTTTCCACGCCCTCGAAAACCATGAAAACGACACCCATGACGGAAAATTTGATAATTTCTTGCAGCCACCATCTTGGATTTATATTTTGACAGTACCATAGGTTTCAACACCCTCGAAAACCACGAAAACGACACCCATGGCGAAAAAGTTGATAATTTCTTGCAGCCGCCATCTTGGATTTACATTTTGACAGTACCATCGGTTTCCACGCCCTCGAAAACCATGAAAACGACACCCATGACGGAAAATTTGATAATTTCTTGCAGCCACCATCTTGGATTTATATTTTGACAGTACTATCGGTTTCAAAACCCCCTCGAAAACCATGAAAACGACACCCATGACGAAAAAGTTGATAATTTCTTGCAGCCGCCATCTTGGATTTATATTTTGACAGTAAAAGTGTCGGTACAATTTTTCGTGAGAATTTTTTCCGTCTAGCCCCCTTTCACAACGCGCGATAAGGGATAGCTGTCTACTCTCTATCCGTCTTACGCTTTTTCGATCAGGTCACGTGTCCTGACGCGAGTTTAAGATTTTATACCCATTACAGAAAAAGTGCTCAACGCCGCTAAAGAAGTTTTCACTTCAAAAAAACCAAATTGATAATCTACAATTGTTAAGGATGTGTTAAATGATTCCGAAAATTGAAACCTCGAATAGCACGTCTCCGTAACTTTTTTATTCCGAAACATGTAGCAACGAATGCACGCAACAACGAAAAACTTAACACTGTAGCCATGTGATCTCGAATAACATGATTCAGAAAAATGTAATATAGTATAAAACGTCCCTGTAACTTTGCTATTAGGAAACAATTAACAACGAATCCACGCTACCACGAAAAACCAGACACCGTAGTAATATGATCTCGAATAATCAAATCTCTAACTAAATTACCATTTCGAATCATTTAACAAATAATTTACACTATATTACCCCTTTTTTTTTAATTGACATAAACTAGTGCTTGACTGCGATCCCACATGGTAGTAAGTAGTGATGCAATCTCTGATGGTGAGGCGCACTAGTTTATTAAGAGCCTATTCACTCTAGCCTTGAAGACACCCAAATTATAATCGGACGGGAAGACCGCAGCAGGTAAACTGTTCCAGTTCTTCGAGGTACGCGGTATAAATGACGAGGCGAAACGCTTAGTATGGTTTCCGCACTTAGTCCTATGCGGACCGTTGTGCCTGGGCCATGGCAGCCAAAACCTTTGGTGGATAACATAATGTAGATACATTTTTCGTTAAATGATATATTGCTTACATATATTGGAAAAATATTTAAGTTGGTTCATTAATTAAATATTTTTTCCACTTTAACGGACTCAATCAGATAATCTGCAGGTTAACAAGTTAATCTGCACTCTAAATGATTTACGCACATTAGCGGTAATATATAGATTAATATTTCTACGGAACCCCGCTAAATATTTTGGGCGGTAACACTACTCTCTATGCACATAAAGTCTGCATAAAATTTCCGCTAGGTGCTACCATTGTTGGACTTTCGAGGTTCCGGGTGCTCGGAAGAGACAAAAATGTACTTACGTCGCACGATTCACGAATACTGAACATTTTTAAACGTTTTCATCTGCCCCTGAGGTACGGAAAGGTAGGTAAAAGTAGGATTTTGTAACATGTCGGATCGTGGATAGTTGGATAAGTATCTTTTCTCGTATTTTCTCACTATTCTGGAGAGGTTTTCAAGATTTTAATGACTGAGACATGGAATCTTAAATGGCTAGATAGACTTATAAAATTCATGCCCGCAAAATGTGTGCTGAGCACAAATCTTAGCTGTCATAACCATTCGGTGGCTGGCTATCCGACCGTCCGGTAACTGTCCGGACCGAGCCCAAGTCGTCGACGGCGCGCACTGTTCTCGGCCCCGGTATAAAAGGCACCGAAGGAACGGGGTGGGTTTATAGTCAGTAAGAGTCTGACACCATCTCTCGCTCCACCCAAAAGCGAGGGGATGTCATCAAGATGATTGTTACCCACCGAAAAAAAAGCTGTCATAGCCATTATTATTAATAAATTTGGTACACGCATAGATCATGTCCCGAAATAGCATATAGGTTACTTTTTATTCTGGTAATATATTTCTTTGTGATCATTTTCTACTAACAAGCGGCCGAAGCACAAAATAGATAGGTACTTACAGAAGTTAATCTCATGTACAATTGCCGAAACGGATCTTGAGTGCTCGGCGTCAGAGTGGGGATCGCTTTGCGCATTCCATACATTGGCGAGCCAATCGTCTTCGTTGTTAGATACATGCAGCAACGCAGGGAACAAATCATGAGTGACGTCTATGACGCGATGGCGCGGCGAGCCAATCACTGACTCTCCCCGCCCCCGCGTCTCACTTCGCACCACTAAAGGACCGAATATTTGACTTCTGCGCAACTTGAAGCCAGCGCTCAAGATCCGTGCCGGTAATTGTAATTTACTTTACTTTTTATACCTACGCTAGGCGATCTTGCTAGGGTCAGAGGTCAGTGCGACCGGGCGATTGAGCCGAGACATCGTGTGTCCGTGAGCGGTGTCTATGTGTGCGTTGCTCGAGCGTGCTTTGTATGTAGATTGACTTCTGTACCTATTTTGTGGCCGAAGACATTGGCTGAACTAGTCAGCTAATAATAATGTAATAACGTTTGTCTATTTCTATCAAAAGTACAGGATCCTTACCATGACGTGTTAAAACGTCAGTCATGCGAGCGAGAAAAAGG
The DNA here is from genome assembly GCA_910589285.2 of Mythimna ferrago. Classification (NCBI taxonomy): domain Eukaryota; kingdom Metazoa; phylum Arthropoda; class Insecta; order Lepidoptera; family Noctuidae; genus Mythimna; species Mythimna ferrago. The sequence continues at coordinate 4,135,997 of OU342689.1, forward strand.
GATGAAGCTATACACCCTATATAGCAGCATCCCTTTAACAGTTCAGTTTACGTCGTAAAATGGATCGTGTTAAGAGGGTCCTTCTCCACTCGCCTATCGTCAACGTCGATCATGATTTAATTTATTAAACCCCAAGCGTTCACTCTCTCATGGTCTTTTTATTGTGTGTCTAATTACGGTATCCGAAAAAGTAGTTGCTTTATCTAACGCAGTCCAACGCGATGTTTGATGCAGAGACAATTCGAAAAACGAGAGATAACGCCAGAAAACTCTCTTGGCATTCGGTAATTCTGTGATTTACTCGAGTACGTCACAAAATTTGTTCCAGGTTACGTGTTTTTTTTTTAAACCCTTAAAAGTTTTATAGAAAAATTATTGTCATTCAGGATCTCAATTAAATGTGCAAGGCTTCTTCTTTCTTCAGGAGGTATTTTTTATATTTTTAATATATAATTACATTGAGGAGGGCCAAATCCTAAGTAAAATAACAGATTTTCAGAGGTTTATACTAGATTAGTTTTACATAATGTTTTGATTTCCATAGAAGCCTGGATAAAATCCACAAGATATTTGAATTAATTTCAATTAATAATTTTTTTTTAATGAATTTTTATAGTAGCTTAATTTTCTAATTTATTGTTTCAAGCATGTGGTGATTACTTGTAAGCCATTATTGTACTGAATTTTAATTTTATATGTGTTATGTGGCTGTATTCAGTGTCTACCATCGTTGGTGAGCCTAATTTGATAAAAAAAAGATAGCTGTGTATCCAAAATATCTGGAGAAAGATGTGTAATAGCATCATAATCACGTAGCGGTTGTATGAAAACGGCACCTCGAAAAGGACGCCCTTAAGAGCTTGTAGTAGGGACTCTGTTCATTCAATAGGAAGATATTGAAGAATCCTTTCTTTTAAAGTCATTTATTAAAATATTCACTGTTCCGTATATTTTCTTTCATCTCAAATAGATAAATAAAACAAAAGAGCGTTCAAAATATCTCTGTTATTCGATCCCCCAGCTATTCCTCGTCAAACGTCATTAAATCTCAAATAATAGGCATTCAAACAAATATTCAAGATAGACTATTAATATTTAGACAATTACTTCTCGAATTGGAATAAGAATTTCAAGATTTCGGCCGTTCATTTTGTTCAAGACAATACCACAAAATATATAAGTACAGAAGTCAATCTACATACAAAGCGCGCTCGAGCAACGAACACATAGTCACCGCTCACGGACACGATCTCGGCTCAATCGCCCGGTCGCACTCACTCGGTTCGGCGCAACGCGCTAACCCTAGCGAAATCGCCTAGCGTAGGTATAAAAAGTGAGTCGAAGCCTACTGGGGCCAGGGTTATCCGAAAGGGCGCTCGAGCCCCGGTATGAAGGCTAGAAGGAACGGGGTGGGTCTTTTAGTCAGTAAGAGCCTGACACTATCTCCCGCTCCGCCCAAGAGCGGGGGATGTCATTGCATGATTTTTTCCCACCATAAAAAAAAGGTATATAAAGTGAAGTACATACATGAGATTGACTTCTGTACCTATCTATTTTGTGACAATACCTACATATATTTAAACTTATTTGGCTCAAATATTTTGTTGAGAAAAACTAGAGGGATATTACAGATGATTCTGGTCTTCAAGATTAATTTTATTTGATCTTCTTGTGTAGTATTTGAATTAGTCGGTATTAAAATTCTGTTTATCTTTTTATTAATATTATAAAAGAATAAAACAGTTGGTCGTGTTAGCTTGAACATAATCTACACTAATAGATATTTTACAGAGATAAAGTTTGTTTTTTCGTATGTAGGAGGTAATATCTGAAAGTACTGCCCCCCTAGCCAAGTTAGAATCGAATTCCGTTCTCTAATCGGTAACGCCTCGGTGACAGCAATTGTAGAAAACGATAAGTTGGTAGCCATGTTGACGCGCCTGAGTCGGCCGCTCGTTCTTCAATGTAGTGTTTTTATAACAAAGGATGTAGCGTGAAATATTGTAGAAACGATTTTGAACGATGTGAACTTGGCTACGATTTGTCTATTCGTTTGTTCTGACCACGCGACTTTACGTTGAGATGACGTCATTCCCATACGTTTCATCACTTTTTGACAGTGTTAACGATTGCAGAATAACAACTTGGCTAAGCGTGCTGATCCGATTGCCAAATCTTTTTCAACGATAGAAAGCTGTTTTATTCTTGAGTGACATAGACTAGGTATATTTTAAATACGCGGGCGAAGTCGCGTGCAAAAGCTAGTCATATTATAATCAGTAAAGTATGACTGACTTGCGATTATATTCATCCTCTTTAACATAACTTCACTTGAATAAATATTCTGAGAAACTTTACTGTTATTACTAAAATTTATTTCGCTGAGGTACACCCGCCATTCTGGCTCTCACTTTTACCATTAGTAAAGTTACTCAGAATATTTGACAGACAAACAGACGGATGGACAACAAAGTGATCTTATAAGGGTACCATTTTTTCATTCTGAAGTACGGAACCCTAAAAAATAAGTCAAGTACTTAATTTGATCATCATCGTACCTTGTGTAGATTATTAATGCACTGTGTTTACATACATTTCAAAATAAACCTACTTCCGAGTGATAATCGACAAACACATTACCTCACAATTTACCAACCAGACAAAGAACCTCTTTGAATGGACAGCCTTCGTCCAAACATTTGAGGAGGCTTCCATTCCAGTCCTTGCATTATACGGAATGTAATTATACCGCGAGTCCCGGCTTGTCCCGGAATCACAATCAGATTGAATGAATGAATGACTGAGTGAGTGAGTGAGTGAGTGAATGAATGAACGAAGATGTTTGGGAAGTTTTGATGGATATCTCAATTAGATTTTAACGACTCTTAAGAATTTGTAACGGTTTTTTTTTATTTTATGATCTTTTTCTGGTTGCTGGCGCGTTTAATTGGGTTTTATTTCAGTTTTGGTGGATTGGAGATGTAAATTTGAAATTATTTTCGCTTTTTCATGAATGACGTTTTAAAGTAACTAAATCTTGTAAAATGTCTACATATGTAAGGGTGATCATTATTATATTTAATTTAAATGTTAGAATTCTACTGGCAAAGAATTTTTAAAATTGATCCAGCAGTTTTTGAGTTTAATGACAAAAATATATTACAACAATATTTTTCCACCCAATTCAATTAAAATCAAAAACATTTATTTAACATAGACCTATAATAGGTTGAACAGAATGGAAAAAAAATGTATTGCGCCGACCCCAAGTAATATGGGATAAAGGTAGGAAGAAGATTGACCTATAATATAATAGGTTACTACTATGGGCACTTATTTGTAAAATGTCTAAATCATGTCTAAATCTAGTATAAAAATCATCCTAATGACATCCCACGCCCTTGGGCGGAGCGGAAGATAGTATCAGACTCTTACTGACTAAAAAACCCACCCCGTTCCTTCTTGCCTTTCATACCGGGGCTGAGTTACCTTTCGGAGCTCACCCTGGCCCCAGTAGGCTTCGACCCAGCTGGGCCCCTGCTGTGCTGACAACTCCTTGATGCGCGCGGGAACAGTGCGCGCTGTCGACGACTTGGGCTCGGTCCGGACAGTTACCGGACGGTTGGATAGCGAGCTACCTATTGCTCGCCAGTCCCAGTGGTCATTTCTTCAAGTGATTCTTTAAATAAATTAAGTACTGCGATATTTTTTGTATCCTAAATATCGGAATTGTATTCGGCTACTACTTGGGCATACAATAGTATGTTTTCATACTTTGTACACCACTACGTATGACAAAAATATCTAAACCATTAATTTTAACTCTTGTACCGTCTATGTCAGATACATCCGACAAACACTCTCGCTTTTATTTTGCCAGGATCGCACATCCACGACCAAATACTTCATCTCGTCAGATTTTCTGTCACTTATGGGGATTAAAGAGCTAAACGAGATAAAGTAAACAGTCGCAAACACACGACACTGGCGCTATACGTTTTAAAAATAAAATACTGTTATGCCATATCTCCGAGAAAATAACGAGTAGCACGTAATAATTAAAACGCATTGCTGTTCGAAAGATCTAGAATGGTTGTGCGTAGCCAGGCTTAGAAAAATCTCGAAACATCCACAAAGCAAGTACCACTAGTAGTTCTACCGATCTACCGATAAGGGAAATGGTACTTTCCGACTTTAACAATAGAGTCGAAATTCGCATGAAAGTGACTCTTATTACCACGAGCAATAAAAATGATTTATGACTTCGAGAAGCGATTCAATTGTTCTGGAATTCTGGATCGTTCGTGGGATGTCGGTATCTAGAATTTTCTTGGCTCCGCATATAAATACGAGCTCCCGGCCGGAAGCGAGTCAGTTGTGATTTCGACTGCGATCAAGAGCGAACTACCTAAGAGTGTGAAGTGATTTTATCTAACGACCTGAGCGATAGTGTAACGGTACTCTAGTGTTAATTGCGATTCGGATTATTGTTGACTGGACTAATTTGTTATTGTTTGTGGTGAATAAAGTTGTCTCTTAGTAAATCGGCATTTGATTACCCACGTACGTAACAATACATTTTACCTTTTACAGCTAACAGCTAGATATTACTGGTACAATAATAAACCGAATCAATAACAGACAACGGAGCACAGATTCTATCTGCAATAACATCAACAGGTTAATTATGAGAAGCAATCAACTTATTGATGTGACGTCACTCTTCACTGCTGTGACGTCATTGTTTGCTGACAGCTATTAGGTTACGTTTCCACCAGATATGTCTTACAATATCTCGCTTTCAGCTTTACCGCTAACAGCCCATCAAATCTAAGTACCGTTTAAGTTTGACAGTTCTGAAAAATTGAAGAATAGGGATGGAGTCAAAGAAATCGATTACTATAATATTAACTAGCTGACCCAGCGAACTTCGTACCGCCTCATAGTTATGTTGTGATGTTGTCTGTCAACTCTACCCTATTCTATTCTACCCTACTCTACCTTACTCTACCCTACTCTACCCTACTCTACCCTACTCTACCCTACTCTACCCTACTCTACCCTACTCTACCCTACTCTACCCTACTCTACCCTACTCTACCCTACTCTACCCTACTCTACCCTACTCTAATTACTCTACCATACTCTCCCCTACTCTACCCTACTCTATTCTACTCTACCCTACTCTACCCTACTCTACCCTACTCTACTCTACCCTACCCTACCCTACCCTACTCTACCCTGCTCTACCCTACTCTACCCTACTCTACCCTACCCTACTCTACCCTACTCTACCCTACTCTACCCTACTCTATCCTACTCTACCCTACTCTACCCTACTCTACCCTACTCTACCCTACTCTACCCTACTCTACCCTACTCTACTCTACCTTACTCTACCTTACTCTACCCTGCTCTATCCTACAGTACTCTAATTTTCATTTTTTTCCATAAGAACCTTCTCATCACAATAACAAACACAACAAAAAAAGAATTACCGAAATCGGTCCAGCCGTTCACGCGTGATGGCGTGACCAAGGAAAATAAGGATTAATTTTTATATAAATAGATAAGAATTGGTTATTTTGCTTTGTTTGAATGGTTGTAATATATTATATTTACATATAGGTTAAGGTTACATCTTTATTATTATTTTTAGTATTTTTATAATTTTGTATAATGTTGTAATAGAGTTTAATTAATGTTGTTTTAGATTTGTAGGTAAGTAAGTGTTAGCCATAAGATATTTTTCCCAATTATTTTTAAACCACTGTTGTATTGGGTTCAGCCTGTGATGATTGTGTGTGTTTTTCAATATATATCTATATATATTTTAATTGGTGTAAACTAGTACTTGACTGCGATCCCACCTGACGGTAAGCAGTGATGCAGTCGTTGATGGTGAGGCGCACTAGTTTATTAAGAGCCTATTCACTCTTGCCTTAAAGACACCTAAATTATAATCAGACGGGAAGACCGCAGCAGGCAAATTGTTCCAGTCCCTCGATGTACGCGGTATAAACGACGAGGTGAAACGCTTAGTCCGGACCGTAGAGGTTTCAACAACATTAAAGGGTGGAAGACATCGTGGAGTACGTGCGCCAAAAGACGAAGTTCGCACTGAGGGTACAACTGCTGGAGTCGCACCGTAACGTCAATTTCAAGGAGTTCGTGGTGCGAGTCCCGAACAGTTTTCTGCCCCTCGTGTTGAAGGAAGACTTTTGGCCGCAGGGCGTGGTGTTCCGTCGCTTCCGCGGACAGGTGCCACAGAACAGCACAAAGTGAATTAGTGCAGTGGAAGTGCTACTAACTTAGTCATAAGTCTTATTTACTAACAATAAACTGTATTTACTTTATATTTATGTTAGTCTGTAAGGTATGTGTCTATGGGCCAAGATGCCTGAAAATAAATGATTTATTATTATTATTATTAAAATATTACATATTTTATTTTTTTGATTAAAATTTGTGTAGCTTTATAATTCCATGGTGTTACGGAAAAGGTAATAGCAATTGTGTGAGACACGCCTTTACATAGATCATAAAAGTGTGAAACGTCAAACGATACTTAGATTTTATGACCTGTAGTGACATCTATGACGCCACATAGGAATTAAAATTTTAAATCCTGCATTGCGATACTATCTTCGCATTTTGGATTGAGATTGGGCAGTTACCAGGACTAAACACAACATCTGTCTGGTCGGACGATCCTTCCATTTTACCTTGTGGTACTGTACATCCTGTTCTGTATATAATACCACTGAAAGCTAATACAGAGAAACCACTAGCAGTCCATGCTTCACCGGTCGCTAATAGCATGGGTTAGTTGCAATAGCTATACTAAAACAGACGTAGGACTGACCGCAGACCGTTGAACGAGGCTTCATCTAGTGTACTTACTGTGGTGTAACAAAACGGGAAAATTTGTACTAGGATATTCGTTCGTGAGCTAAACGATATATATCGCTTTCTAGCACTGTTCAATCATATATCCCTAACTCACATCTTTTGCTCCAAGAAGTTTGTGAAAACTCTAATCCATGAGAGCTAAGCTAAATTGTGGAAATAGTAGTTTTTAGGGTTCCGTACCTCAAAAGGAAAAAACGGAACCCTTATAGGATCACTTTGTTGTTCGTCCGTCTGTCTGTCTGTCGAGACCACAGAAATCTTAATAATAAGGCCGTATTATTAAGATTCCTGTGGTCAAGACCCTTTATCTCGAAAAAGCGTGGAGGTCTCGAGCTGAAATTACGATGAATACTCAGGTCTGCGGTCCCTTCGGTATTCTGCTATGGGGACGGGCTGCAGACATAGATTCTATTTTTATTCTGCAGAAAAGAGCCATCAGAGCCATATACAATATTCGCAGGCGTGATTCTCTTAGGGAACTATTTAAAGATATAAACATCATGACATTCATTATATATGTCAGGAAAAATATTCATCTTTTTACTAAAATAAGTGACGGGCACAATTTTAATACTAGAAATAAAGACAAGTTAGATCAACCTCGATTCAGATTGGCTAAAGTATCTAGTTATGGGGTACTGTGTAAAATTTTATAATAAAATTCCACTTGAAATTCTCCAATTAAACGAGTCAAAATTTAAAACATGCATAAAACGCACGCTATGTAGGCTATGTAAGCATATTATAAATTGGAAGATTATCTACTCGATAAAAATGCTTGGCTAAATGCCGGTCCTGCTCCACAGTCACAGTCTTTTTTAGCTATTAATTAGTCGTATTTTTTATTTAATTTTTATCTTGTTTTCGGATTATTTTTTTAAAATTTATTCGTTTATTTCAATAGAACTTATGATTTATTACCTGTTACATTTGGAAATAATAGCATTGTATAATGTAGAAGCACTTTTTTTCCAATTTTGTGAATGTGAAGTACCATGGAGCATTTTTATTTGGTTACAACTTGTTTGACACTACGAGCATGGCAGTTGAGAGATTGTCATGCTCAATAAAATGTTTCGCTGATGGTGGCACGTGTTATTGGGTCATTTGGCTCCCTTCAAAATGGTTGAGCTGAGTGGGGCTGATGCACACGTCATGCTCGTGAACGGGCGCCGTCAGTTGAGACTGGTCATCTCTTAGCTGCCAGTGACTTATTCAATTTCTATTTTTATTGTTACCATTATTATTTAATTTTTTTTTCAGGTTGGTTTTTCAGTTGATTTTGTCAGGTTTTGGTAATCTACTAATATAATGGCGTCATTCTGACTTTCTGATAATCAACCACTGACACTCCATTGAAAGAAATGGCATAGAATGGTAATCTCGTACATTGATTGACAAATGAATATCTGACGTATGCGGTAATCTGCAAAAATTTTGACAGTTCCTTTGATCAGTGACCTACCATTACGACGTCAATGCGCAGTTAGTGCTTTTAATAAGCTCGGTATTGTCATTCTACCACAATTCTATTACCGATCAATGATCGATCATTATGAATTAGCAGATTACAAACTTTTAGCAAAATGACAATAGGATCGTGTTGGAGTGACGAATTTATAAAAATAGCAGACTTGGGCCCCTGGGCTGTAGAAGTCTATAGGCAGTTGCTCCATGTAAAGTGTGTGCACCAACGCTGGTTAGGAAAACGCTGGGAGGATAATGATTTTCTACGTAACTCTCGTTTCGCATTCTCACACATGTTGGGGGATGTGCGAGAATGCGAGTTGGGGCTTGAAAGCAATTGTTACCTGTTCCATGCCGCAATGTAGACGGCAAGTAATGGGTTAGCCGCTGGCCGATAAGGACCAGGCCCTAGCCAAGCTACAACCGTTTCGTGTCGAATTTTGCTCTGCAATCGATAACGCATCGATGTCAGCAATTGTAGAAAACGATAAAGGATGTAGCGTTGAACATTGTAGAAACGATAGTAATTCATTCTATCATTTTGAACGATGTGAACTTTGCTACGAATTTTCTATTCTTTTGTTCTGAACACGTGACTTAACATTGAGATGATGTCATTCCCATACATTTGAATAGTTTTCGACTAGGTTAACCATTGCAGATTATCAACAACCCCCCCCCCCCCCTAGCCAAGTTACAACCGTTTCGCTTGCGTCGAACGCTTCGAGTTGACCTTGCCGCCAATTCTTTTGTTCTGACCACGTGACTGAGCGTTGAGGTGACGTCATTCCCGTACATTTGAAGCTTTCTACAAGCGTTAACTATTGCAGATTAGCAACTTGGCTAGGGGCATGGCCAGCACCTGCTAGGGCTGTGGGATAGTATAAAAGTTATCGCAGCCCTGGAATGCAAAGGTCATCTGAAGAAATATACTTGGGTTTTAGTCAGTAAAAGTCTGATATTTCCTCTAGCTTCACCCAGAGCGAAATCACTTCCAGTTTACGCCTTTCCAGTAAAAAAAAAGCTATGCGTGCTAAGCTAAACGGACCTAGCTTAGCTCGTGTTCTACAACTAACTTTAGGTACTGTTACAGTTTATGTAATTGATTCGTAATAGGACGAATGTTGGTATGTTGATAGTAGATAGCGGTCACAGATTCCGTACATAGCAGATAATTAAATGGAAATTGTGTGTGTTAATTGCATGAGCATCGAGTAATGGCTTCTTGATTGGTTTAATTAACGGTTAAAACGATACATATATATTTGTAAGTACATAAGTAATCATTGCGTAAAAAAGATTATAGGTAATTTAGATCAACATCTGCGTTCACTTATCCATAGTATTTATTTTTAATATTATGAATTAATGTTTTTTTTTTCATTGAAATAAACTTGGGTTTGACTGCGACCCCACCTGATAGTAAGCAGTGTTGCAATTGTTGATGGTGAGGCGCACTAATTTATTAAGAGCCTATTCACTCTTGCCTTGAAGACATATTGATTATAATGATAGTAACTCTGTCTGTCTGTGTGTCTGTTACGCTTTGAAGATTAAACTACAGTACCGATTTTGATGAAAATTGGTATGAAGAAAGTTGTTAAGTACTTCAAAGGTGGACTTTTTATCAGACTTCAATTTTTCGTCTGTCCAATAACCAAAATTCACTCGGAGGAAATCGCTGGTAGAAGCTAGTAATCTAGAAAAATGTATCAATAAAATACTGTTCTTCAATATACAAGATTGTTTCCTAGTACAGTGGCCTTATTTATATGTAGGTACATTTATTTGTAACCACACCCATTTTTGTAGTTTTATCACTGATATTACTTACAGGCTCATGTTTTTGCGCAATAAACGATGACTTACCAAAATTAGTTTCGTGGTAATGTATAGGTTTACATTGTTTTAAATACAAAAACTTATTTTTTGCTCCTGTTCTTTGATTTTTGAAGATGTTCGTAATCCCGTAACTATTGTTTTTTTTGTCATCTAATGACTTCAAAGTCCTGCCGGTCCACCATAGAGCAAAGGGTTGATGCAGGAGGGCGTGTCAGACTTTTAGGCTAAAAACTCACGAAGCGGTTTTCATAGGTGTCCGCTCGCGGCTGTGAAAACCAGCTTCATGAGTTCTTAGCCTTATTGACTAAATCCACACCAGTTTTTTTTTTTTTAATTGAGATAAACAAGTTCTTGACCGCGATCCCACCTGATGGTAAGTAGCGATGCAGTCTGTTACCTATTGCGTTCTAGAACCGGTAAATGAGTAAATTGTTAAATTAGTACACACATAGCTTGAAGGAACTGACTATATTCTTTGACGGAGGCTTTGCAAAGAAGCAAAAAAAACGTTTTGGGAACACAATCATTGTGCTAAGGAGTGGAATTCGTTGCCGGAGTCTGTGTTTCTTGAGAGCTACAATCCGGGAATCTTTAAGTCAAGAGGGAATAGGTTTCTTCTAGGTAAGCGCGTTCCATCGTCGACCGCATCGTCGCTTTCCATCATGTGAGATAGCGGTCAAGTGCGAACCTATCAACAATAAAAAAAAAGCGTTCACTTGTCTAAATCTTCACCATAATCTTAAAAAGAGTGGCAAGCTACGAATGAGAGCAAACGACGTCGTAATAGCACCGCCTGGCCAACTTTGAGCGCAAGTTCTGAAGTGTGCAATCAACGCGCGAACTTCGTCTTTGTGGGACGGACATAATTTGTCTCATATTTTCGTGGAAAGGATAGTTTCGTCAGTACTAGATAGTTAGGTATTGATAATAATATAATATAATACTGTGGTTTTTAGGTCGAACTTTTTCTTTTTCGGTGGGTAAAGTAAAAATCATCCAAATGACAGCAGAGCGGGAGATAGTGTTAGATTTTTACTGACTAAAAAACCCACCCGTTCCTTCTTGGCTTTCGTACCGGGGCCGAGCCTCCCTTTTGGAACTAGACCTTGGCCCCAGTAGGGTTCGACCCAGCTGGGCCCCTGCTGTAGCTGACAACTCCTTGAGGCGTGCGGGAACAGTGCGCGCCGTCGACGACTTGGGCTCGGTCCTTGCTGATGACATTATATAAGTTGTGGGCAAGGACTGGATATGATGCTACAAATAGGAAGAAATGGAAAAGGGTGCAGGAGGTTTATACTCTTTTTTGAAGTGGGAAATTATCCAATGACTTCTACCTCTCTAGGGTGAAACGAGAGGGCGTCTTAAGCCTTTACTAATTCAAACTCGTTTGTGTTCCTTTAGTTACACTTTGTATTTTAGGGTTACGGTTACTCTTTTAAACGTTTCTAGGGGGTTTACGTAAGTAAACGTGGTGAAATTATTACCTGTCTACCTCATTTTACGAAAATAGACGTGAAGATAATGTATGGTATTTAATGTATTTCCTTAGGCGTTTCGAACCGACATACTATCGAACTAATAAATTAGCGAACTAATAAGCAATCGCTGTAGGGTATTTCGCAGCAGATTTTTTCGCACAAACGTTACATCGCACCAATAAAGCATCGATGGAATAAAACATCGTACAACTGAATTGTCGACATACCATGTACGATATAATGAAAAATCGAATCATCAACTTTCGAAATCAAGTAGGGAACCCCTTTGAGGTGCGCTTGGAATACTACGCGCAATCGATACGGGCCAGGCCCTTACTGGAAGGGCGATCTATGGGCTACCCTTTGCTCCTCATCCGCAAGCCGACGCCTACGGTGACCAGAAATCGCCGTGCGACTTCCAACGTTCAGTGTGTCTCCTTCAGCGGCAGTTGGGGCGTGACGCTATATTAGTACACTGGCGGAATTCGAGAGGGTGACACTAAGCCGGTCCTCCAAGGCGCTGCTTGAACTGACCATCGATAAATTATTATGTATGTACGTTGCATACACTAATGGATATCTGTTCGGTTTGTGGGTGGCGCCTCTGAGTGCTGGGCTGTAATTTTACGATTACATTTGTTACCTTGGGTATACCTGTTAAAACAATTCTATACGGTTAAAAATAATCTATACATATAAATAAAATTGGAGTGTCTGTTTGTAATATTGAAATAACCGTTTTTTACTACATGCATATGAATATAATAATTTTATTCATATGCATGTAGTAAAAGCGGTTATTTATTATAACGGTTAGTTATTATATACGGTGCATACACCAAAATAACATTTTTTACAATTTTTATTTGTCTGTCTGTTTGTTCCGGCTAATCTCTGAAATGGCTGGACCGATTTTGACGGGACTTTTTTGGCAGGTAGCTGATGTAATAAGGAGTAAATTAGGTTAATTTTATTTTAGAAAAAATAAATTCAAAATCCTGTAGTCCACGCGAACGAAGTCGTGGGCACAGCTAGTGAATAAATATTATTTGATTTTGATAATCCAGCCAGTCTCACTGTTTATTTGGACTTCTAACCACACTTTTACTAAGAGTTGGTCCACCCCAACAAGTCCTCCGTAGATCACTATACACTCCACTGTAAACTTAAATATTGATAAATAATGTAAAACAACGATCATAAAGTTCTTAAACTTTGAAAGCACTTAAGTTTGCTTACTTTGGAATAACTAATTTCTTAAATAAATACTACCTGACATTTTGACGGGCCTGTTGGTCTAGTGGTCAGTGGCCCTGACTGCTATGACGAATGTCGTGGGTTCGATTCCGACCCAGGACAAATGTTCCGTCCGGTAACTGTCCGGACCAAGCCCAAGTCGTCGACGGCGCGCGCTGTTCCCGCGCGCCTCAAGGAGTTGTCAGCAACAGTAGGGGCCCAGCCGGGTCGAAGCCTACTGGGGCCAGGGTTATCCGAAAGGGCGCTCGAGCCCCGGTATGAAGGCTTGAAGGAACGGGATGGGTTTTTTAGTCAGTAAGTCTGACACTATCTCCCGCTCCGCCCAAGAGCGGGGGTTGTCATAAGATGATGTTTCCCATCGAAAAAAAAAAAACCTTGGACAAATGTTTGTGTGATGAGCATGATCATTTGTTCTGAGTATTTATAACAGAAGCTCTGCTTAGTTTGGGACTAGACGGCGTTGTGTGATAGTTATGGAGTATTCATCATCATCATCATCATCATTTCAGCCAAGAGACGTCCACTGTTGGACATAGGCCTCCCCCAAGAGTCGCCACAATGAACAGTTCTGTGCGTCTCGCATCCATCTGATTGCCGCAACCCTTACCCGGTCATCGGGTAGCCGAAAGCCCTTCCGGAGATTCTTCGCAACCCTTGCCACGCCGCGCCGTGGCTTTCACCATTACCGGAGTCAAGAATAGGCGGGTTGCCGGGCATTAGGGGCCATTTTTTTGTTTTGGGTTTCATTGGGGGGGGGGGGGTCCATAATCGCCACGCTTGACAGGCGGGATGGCGATCGCAGTGCGGTTGTTGTAGTGCACAGGGGATGCTACTGCCCATTCTCTGGTAAATCGCTTAGTCGCCTCTTAGAGAATGAATGGTGGAGAAGAAGATATGGAATGGTGGTATTCTTTACGTCCGGGCACCATACGGAACCTTATTGTATGGAGTGGATTGTGTATGGAGTATTAAGCCACTAGTAGTTCCGCGTAATAGATTAAAAGTATGCAACAAAAATTGTCATCATCATCATCATTTCAGCCAAGAGACGTCCACTGTTGGACATAGGCCTCCCCCAAGAGTCGCCACAATGAACGGTTCTGTGCGTCTCGCATCCATCTGATTGCCGCAACCCTTACCCGGTCATCGGGTAGCCGAAAGCCCTTCCGGAGATTCTTCGCAACCCTTGCCACGCCGCGCCGTGGCTTTCACCATTACCGGAGTCAAGAATAGGCGGGTTGCCGGGCATTAGGGGCCATTTTTTTGTTTTGGGTTTCATTGGGGGGGGGGGGGGGGGTCCATAATCGCCACGCTTGACAGGCGGGATGGCGATTGCAGTGCGGTTGTTGTAGTGCACAGGGGATGCTGCAACTTTAATATTTAAACATTTTTTATGATTATTATTATTATTTTTTTTTTTTAATTATTTTTGTTAACATGGAATAATTTTAATTATAAATGATTTGTTTTTTAATGATTTAATGTTTAGTTTTAATTTGTTGTTAAATTGTTATTTAAATTTAAATGATAAAATTAGATATTTTTAATGACAAATGTGTATATACTGCATGCTAAAGATGTAAAATCTTAATATTTGTATGGCTGAAATGCCGAATATAGTGTGACCCCACTAAATTTTAAGAACTTGTAAAATACATATATTCATGCAAATAAATATATCATTAATTCATTCATTAATTCATTATTATTAAATAAAAAATTAAGTAAAAACGGTGATTGATGGTAACTGTTACCTCATTTTCTAATTAGGTAAGGATAATAACCAAACATAAGATCAAAGTTAATTCAAGTTAGACGAAACATCTGTGGAGTATAGCAGCATCAGTTTAAGCTGGTGTATCTCAAGTTTGTGTGCTGTGTTGAAATAGTTCAAATTGTGCTTCTAGCGTTATGAGATGGTTGGCAGATTTGCAATGTTTGGTTATGCAGATCATATTATTAATAATATGTTTTACCCAGTCATCGGAGTAGTGGTGGCTTAGTAACGGCCTCGACTTTGGGGTCTTATTTCGCGGGTTAAAATCCCAGGCTGGCATTTTACTTTGTACATAATTTATTTCGTCACCACTGCTCTCAAAACGGTAAAGGAAAATATTGTGAAACCAAAATTTATTTCAACACCACTGCTCTCAAAACGGGGAAGGAAAACGTCGTGAGGGGCATGTCATGGAACTAAATATTCGAAGATAGGTAAATCCACTAACCCGCAATAGGCCTGCGTGGTAGATTACAGCCCATTTCTTCTCAAAGAAGGGATGTCTGAGACTCAGTAGTGGGAGCAATAATTCGTCAAACGACTATATGTAACGACTAATGATATTCGAAAAAATGGCGTCTTCGTCAATCGACTTCTAAAGTCGACGCGCGGATGGTCGTTTTAAATGTACACAAATATCGATCAAAAATGTATCTATCCTATTTATATTTGAGCAGATTGTAAGAGTATAGAACGAGACAGGCATCTAACATCACTTGCTAGACTCATGTCAACAATGACAATTAAACATTTTTTTTTTTATTGTTATTTGTCTCCTCTCCCACGGTCACTTTTTGTAGCGATTCTGTCGCGCGTTCGCATCGATACAGTTGCGATGCGGTCGCTAGCTGTTTGCCCTCGCCCACAGCACGAATCTCAGTCGCGTAGCAAATGTGATACTGTCGTGCTTCTGTGTCGAAGCAAACGCAATTCTAACAGCACAAAAATGAAGTTTTTTTATGTAGAATGTTCTCTAGTAGTTGCTCTCCGTTCTCTTCTCTTCTCTCCTCGATGTCGTTCTACACGGTTCGCGCATTTACATTGATACAGTCGAGATGCTGTAGCGCGTTAGTAGCGCGTTGGCATCGCTTCTGTTGCGTACATAAAATTTTTTTTCAGGAAACGAAAAAAAAAATTAGCCTCACCATACAAAATAATAAACTTGATTGGACAATTTGTATGGCGAGGCCGATTTTTTTTTTCGTTTCCTGAAAAAAAAATTTGTGGAATGTTGTTCAGTTTCGTCTACTGAGCAAGCCCTTAAAGTTTGTGGAGGGCTGTCCCTTACACCTTGTATATCTTAACTATTAAATATTATAAACTAATATATACAAACTTAAAGTAATAATATGTACAAACGAGTAAAAAACAAGGCGTCAAAAAATACGTCCACATCGATATCAATGGGAAAAGTGCCCAGAACGTTGGCAGCATTGCCACGCTGAATACCAATGCTGATTCGTTGACCGAAGGAAAGCCCAGCCCCTTTTTAGGGTTCCGTAGTCAACTAGGAACCCTTATAGTTTCGCCATGTCTGTCTGTCCGTCTGTCTGTCTGTCTGTCTGTCCGTCCTCGCTTAATCTCTGGGACCGTTAGCACTAGAAAGCTGAAATTTGGTACCAATATGTATATCAATCACGCCGACAAAGTGGTAAAATAAAAATTGGAAAAAAATGTTTTATTAGGGTAGCCCCCCTATATGTAAAGTAGGAAGTGATTTTTTTTAATTTCAACCCTAACTTGTGATATACTGTTGGATAGGTATTTAAAAATGAATAGGGGTTTACTAAAATCATTTTTTGATAATGTCAATAATTTCGGAAATAATCGCAAAAAAAACAAAAAAACAATGTGTCCCCCCCCCTCTAACTTTTGAACCATAAGTTTAAAAAATATGAAAAAATTCTGAAAAGTAGAACTTTATAAGGACTTTCTAGGAAAATTATTTTGAACTTGATGGAAAGAACAGTTTTTGTACAAAAAAGACAAAAAGGTTGTACAAAATAATTTCTGGACTAAGTTTGTAGTATAATCGTATATGCAAGCATTTTTTTAAACTCGTTAGTGGGTACACTTATTTTGACGGACGGGAAACTACGGAACCCTACACTGAGCGTGGCCCGACACGCTCTTGGCCGGTTTTTTAATAGTTAAGATAAGATAAGGAAAATAAGTAAAGGCCGACAAATAAAACGTTGGGAAGATGACATCAAAAGAGTTGCCGGTTCAGAATGGATCAGAATCGCAAGAGACAGAGATAGGTGGGAATCTTTGGAGGAGGCCTTTGTCGAAGGACAAGCTGTTTCTAAAAACCGATCGTCAGCAACAAACGAAATATTGTAAAAACTTGAAATATATACATATATATATTAATAAAGACTTATATTATATTATTATTATTTAAGACAAGCCTTTATTTGCCTTAAACATGGTTTAATGGTGTTAATCTTATTTAAATACAATGTCCACATGTTTAGCTTCACAGAATAAGTGTCAGTTGCATGCAATTTTTTTTAAGTCAAAACAACAGTAAGTAAATAGAAGGATACAATATTATAATTTTATGTCTAAGAAATCACTAATGTCATATAAATTATGTCCATTCAGCCATTTATACAACTTGTTTTTAAATGAATTTGCATTAAGATGTATTCAACTTTTGACTATTTTATTATAAAAGACTAGTTGCAGTATCTCTCCCAGTTTATGTATTCCATAAATGTTTTACTAGACATCAACTAGAGTAGTCATATCACTGACAAGTTTAAACAATAAACAAGCGAGCATTCTACAACAAATTGCTCTTAAACATTCATCTATCTCGTCATCTGCAGTAGTAAAGGTTCGATCACAATAGCGCTGCGGTTGGGAAATGCAGAAAACTTGATAAATTCTATCTTCTTCTTCTTCTTCTCCAATTGATGGTTTTCATTTCCTCAAAGTATTTGGGCCTAGTGAGTGGTCATCTTTATAGTGGCAAAACGTCGTTGCGACTTTCAGACCCCTTATGTGTAAAATTCAACTTAATGAGAAAATCGATAAAATACGTATGATTGAAAAGCCGTATGATTTCCTGATTTTAATTTTAGTACTGTTAGTTGATATTAAAATTAGTATGATAGTAAAAAAAAAACAGAAGTATTTTATTAGGAAGCACATTGTTGGTCTTGAAATGAGTAAACGAATGACGATTAAATCGTCGTATACACATGACAGTTTTTGCATTCGACAGAGCTTCAAAATGTTAAAAAGGGTGGCGTAAAAAATTGATTTTACAAAAAGTGGTACAGACCTCCAAAATGCTGATGTAAAGACGAAATGAAAGAGGAAAGAAATGAAAGAAAAACATTATATTTGACAAAAACGCGCAAAAGGCACAAACAAATTATAAGTATATTTAGTAAAAAGTATGCGCCACTTCCGAGCAAAACGGCCAAACGCAAAATTGTTCATAGACTTAATTTCACATTTACAACTTTTACTTTTATGGAACTACGGGGACATTTAAAAGTATTACCGTAGCCATAGAACGCAAAAGGTAAATTAAGGAACACATGTGGACACAGCCACGCTCTCTTGCTTCACCTCAAAGCGGTAGGAATATTTTGAAGATTGAAAATAAAAATGATTATTTAAGAAAAATATTATTATTATGTTTACAATAATTTGGCGATCGGGCAATAAAAATAAATATTAGATGCCCTTCCTTTGAATCGTACTCTCGGTAAAAATAATAAATAAAATTTTCTGAATAATATGCCTTTGAGTTTTCTTTTTTTTGCAAAGTGCTGTGTTTATGACATTTGCTTCCTTTTAAAAAAAAACAGGAAAAAAGATGGGACAATTTTTCTCTGCGGACATTCTTTATCCTTGTGACAAAATAAAAATAACCCAGATAAAAGTCGAACAAAAAAATGGTGTACAGACAGACTTCTTTTTCACAATATTGACAGTGTTTTTCAACTTGTGTACATAAAAACAAATGCTACCTTTTTTCCAATTTTCTCTATCCTTAGTTAGTGTTAATGATACCTTAAAAACAAAAAATTGACGCAGTAGAAATGACGCAGTGCCATTTTCAATGCGACGGACAGCGCGCGCTTCCTAACCTCAAAAATTTTGTTCTATAACTTTCTTTTTTGCAATTACAAATCTTTTCGCTCAACGCTGCGTTTTTACCATCTTCCCACACCCTTAACAGTTAGTTTGGAGCAATGATCACCAATAAACTCGTTTCATCATTTTGGATCATCCACGATGTCTCTGGACGTTACCCGGGAGTAGTGTTGCCAGGTCCGATTGGAGTAAAATCGGG
This sequence comes from Mythimna ferrago, assembly GCA_910589285.2. NCBI lineage: Eukaryota > Metazoa > Arthropoda > Insecta > Lepidoptera > Noctuidae > Mythimna > Mythimna ferrago. Next base: position 4,155,045 of record OU342689.1, read on the forward strand.
ACTGATGGTAAAACAAATCGTGATTTAGGGTTTTAAATCGGGACAAATAAAAAAATCTGTTCTTTTTTGCGGTTAAAAATCGTTCAACGACTTCTTTCGCTCTAGGGTGGAACTATGTTCTTCAGTTGCTCTTTGCGTTCCAGGGCTATAATCACTCTAGATGTGCCATCTTCGTGTGTCATTTTAAGTTAACGCATTTAACATGATGTGTGACAATAATGCGAGTGTGCCTAGCTTTGTTACTTTGTAATATGTAATTATAATGGCTTTTAATTAATTTATTGATAAATCGGGACATTTAGCGTCCCGATCAGGCGCAAATCGGGACGCGTCCCCAGATCCCTCAAAATCGGGACACCTGGTAACACTACCCGGGAGCCACTGTGTTTAATTAAGCCCATGATCAATTCAACACGCTCCAGATATGTCTGGGCCAGTCCTGCTTTTGCTTGGCTGCATCATAACGCAGCCAAGGAAAAGTAGCATAGCACTGTAACGAAAATATAAATGATAATAATGTACTTAGAATATCATCATCATTTCAGCTGAAAGACGTCCACTGTTGGAGATAGGCCTCCCCCAAGCGTCGGCACAACTACCGATCCTGTCCGTCTCGCGTCCACCGCATTTTCGCGACTCTTACCAGTGTACTTAGAATATACTCTATTGTATTCACCGTTAAATTTTGATCGTTTTAAACACTATCGATTTGTAAAGATAAAATTGTACGCAACGCCGACTACTACCTACAGGTCATTGGACTCGCTCAGCTGATGTTTTCTTAAAGAAATTCATTTCGTGTTTTGAAAAAAAGGCACTTTATTTTTTAATTTTATATTTACAAATCGATAGTGTTTCATGTACCGGATCGACCTTCCACGGGATTAAAACGATCAAAATTTAGTGATGTGTAACAAAACCAAACTCTTTCTTTGACAGTACATATTTATTGTCATCATCATCATAATTTTAACAAAAAGACGTCCACAGCATAGCCAAGTGTTGCCACAACGACTCCATTGGATTCCCGCGACCTTCACCAGGTAAACGGAACAACGTGTGAGTGGATGCGCCAAAGCTAAGTCTTCCGGTACGCGGTAGTCGCTGGTGAGCCTTTTGGTTCCATTGACCATTTGTTTTGCAGGCAATATATTCTGCCTACTGGCACTTAAAGTTATTCTTCAGGTTAGGTCGGTAATTTGTGTCTCCTGCGGATATCTTCATTTCTGATTTGTGTGTTGCTGTGCTTAGTGTTTCCTTGCATCACGCAAGGAAACACTAAGCACAGCAAAAACAAAAAATCAAAATCAAAATCATTTATTTCAAATAGAGCATTTGCAGGCACTTTTGAATGGTCAAATGTCGGTCAGTCCAAGAAAAGTGAAGCTAAATTGCGCCATTGCCATTGGTATATCTGATTGGACAGGTTGCATCACTGCTTACCATCAGTACCTACTAGTTTATAACAGATAAAAAAAGGTCCTTTCAAGTCAGTGTGGTTTTTTCTTCAAAAGACCATCGGAGACACTAATTTGCATGGTTCTCATATGATTTGACCATTACATGTCTGCTGTATGGACTTTAAAAGAGACTTCGACCCCTGAGTTTGTTTCGATGTTTCTCCTCAGGGTAGTCAGCTAGAAAACACCGGCCTCATCTAGTTTAAATTGACTGAAAATAAAATTGTCGTGTAAAAGTGTTTTTTAAAACCTATTTGCAAAATAAATACCATTTATCATTTATATATTACTACAAAAAAAACGTAATTTTCTATTCCTGGGAACTTAACAGCACCGCTAGTATGGCCTTACCCTAACTGCTCAGTATGCAACGCACTCCTAATAATAACTTGCTTTACATAAAGTTTGTGCTGCAATAACGTTAGATATGCTTCACAGTCATATTTATATTATTTCGTGTCTAGTGCTGTTTAAGCAGCACTTGATATGCAATTCTGAGCTATTCGAGGACGATTATACATAATGTATGTATAATTCTCCTCGAATGGACTCATTTGAGTATGTACCCACTTGGGTATCTGTGATTTAATGACTACACAGTGTTATTTGTCAAACACTAACAACAACCTTGCAGGAATGTATTATTGACATCATAAATTACAACTTTTGTTCTATGGCTTTTTACAAAACATAATTTATTTACCAAAAATAAACCTTCAAAATTTCGTTGTTCTTCTTCTTCCTGCTCTTATCCCATATTACTTGGGGTCGGCGCAACACGTTTTTTTTCTTCCATTCTGTCCTGTCACCCGTCAAACTATCACTAACTCCCTTTTCTTTCATATCACTTTTCACACAATCCATCCATCTTTTTTTCGGCCTTCCTCTCCCTCTCCATCCATCTACATGTATACTCAGACTTCTTTTAGTAATATGCGCTTCATCCCTCCTCTTCACATGACTATGTGAAGAGGAGGTATTTGACCACATGTTGTTCTATCTAAAACATTTCAACTCTATATTTTGCTATACCTACCTACGTCTGTATGACACGACCCCAGCGCATCAAGCACCCCCGCCGCCCGATTCCCGCTCCTCTCCGGTATTGTACTATCGCTTAGACTTCGTAATATTTAGAACGTTCCATATTTTTATTTTTCTATATATAACAAAACTTGTTGTTTATGATGTTAGTAGGTAACATAGTCCTGAGAGCCATGTTTTACAAATAACCTCGTATATTCTGACCGGTTTCGTTCTCGTCCAATATTTATTTATTTATTAAGGTAAAACCAACAGCTTCTGTGTATAGCTTTTACAAGTATGGATAACAATTGGCCTAAGTCTTACATAGTCGCCAATTACAGGTCAACCAGCATTCACAAAAAAAGAGATGATATAAAAAGTCGCCAATTACAGGTCAACCAGCATTCACAAAATAAGAGATGATATTTAATAAAACATAAATTGAAAATTAAAAATTAAGATTGCAATGTAACAAAAACAAATCAAATTATCAATTCAAACAAAAAAGAAACACGAAACAAACATGGCAATTGAATCAAAATAGAAGAATAATCAGAGTAATCGAAAATGTATCATTAAGAAAATTAACATCATCAAAATAGATAATTGAACAAAGTTATCATCATAATCACCAAAATACTCATAACAATTGAAATAATTAAAATAGTCAGTATTATTATTAAAATAGTCAAAGTAATCCACATGGTCAAAATTTCAAATTAAAATAGTCAAATTAGTAGGTACGGTCAAAATAACTCAAATTAAATTAAATTAATAATCCAGTAAATCAAAACAATAAACTTGACTAATAAAAGAATCAAAATAATCAACATTGTCCAAATAATCAAAATAAACAAAATAATCAGAATATACAATATACAACAGTATATTTCGTATCTTCAGATAAAAGTCTATTTATGTAATTGCGTGCTGCCAATGATGTCATACGGCTCTGAAACGTGGTCCATTTTGGCCGTAACTGAACGGATTTGGACAAAATTTGGCGAATGGATACGTAAGATAATTTTTGTCACACGAATGAAGTCGCTAGCAGAAACTAGTTTTTCACAAATACCACGTTTTCCAACATCAAAAAAATCTTACATCTCAGCCGTCAACAGTTCAATCCAATTTATTTCTTAAACTTCAACCGTCTAAGTAAAACATGATGTGAACTTGGAGCTCGGCACTAGCCGCCAGCTGGTCAAACTTGCCGGAACAACTTCACGGAGTGGTCTCATTGAACGTGTGGACACCTGGGATTATACGAACTGTGATTACATTTTACTTCGATCGTATTTTAAATTTTGTTCTTAGATGGTTTTTTTTTTTTTTTATTTAACGTTTTTCTATTTACTGTTATTAATCTAATAAATTAATTTTTATGGTGAGGCTGTTTCGAAAAAATTTCAGCCCCTGAAGCTAGGCTTCGGCTCCAAAGGGGGCTGCGAGGCTGCCGTACATGCCTTGTCGACCTACCTAAATTCTAACCTAGGAGAGGTCATCCTAAAGGTTGACATAAAAAATGCCTTCAATTCGATTAATAGGGATACCTTGCTGGCAGAATCTAAAAAAGAATTACCCAAAATTTTTAGTTTCCTTTGGCAATGTTAACCAGACAACCATCTAAATTACTATATCGGGACAATCTTTTGGAATCCGCTGTTGGCTGTCAACAAGGTGATCCCCTCGGGCCAGTGATCTTCAGTTTAGCCATTCACCCCATTATTCGACAGTTAAATTCCAAATTCAACGTTTGGTATCTCGACGACGGTACCCTAGGAGGCGATGCAGATACAGTTTTAAATGACTTACACTTTCTAAAAAATGAACTCCACTCAATAGGACTTGATCTAAACCTTTCAAAATGTGAACTATTCTTATCTGACAGCACCGACAGACAACACACCCTTTCCAAATTTAATACAATAGCCCCAGAAATTAAAATTATAGAAAAAAGCTCTCTTCGCCTCCTGGGGTCTCCTATTTTCGAAGATTCCTTTCCCAACTTTGTCGAGGAAAAAATTCAAAATTCAAATGATGTTTCGAAAAGATTACTCCAATTGAACATGCATTCGGCCATCACTAAAATTCGTTTCTGCTGTTTCGGCCCTAAATTAACTTATTTCCTTCGCGCTTCTCATTTATGGACACACCCCCAGCTTTTGGAAAAAATGGACCAAATTATTCGGCATACTCTGACATCAATTTTAAACGTAGCCATGGATGACCGAGCTTGGGCTCAGGCTACTCTTCCTATCCGTATGGGTGGCCTCGGCGTCCGCAAAATTTCGAGTATTAGCTTACCAGCCTTTATATCCTCGGTTCACGGCACTGAGAAATTAATCAGGAATATTCTATCTCCCTTACTGAATGATTTCAATGTGCCGTGCTTCATCGAGGCTATAGATGCCTGGAGACTCGCTTGCCCGAATTCTAATCCGCCCGACGAACCATCATCCCAAAGACGGTGGGATGAGCCGCTCTGCAAAGTAGTTCAGGAAAACCTGATTGCAACATTTACTGCTCCTGCAGAGCGAGCGCGCCTGCTGGCTGTGGGAGAGTGGGAGTCGGGTCTCTGGCTTCACGCACTACCGTCGTCGAACATTGGCACCTTGCTCGATGATAACACTTTCCGCCTCGCTGTTGCCTTACGTCTAGGTGCACCATGCTGTTCTCCTCATCGCTGCCACTGTGGCGAAGTCGTCAACAGCCTCGGACACCACGGTCTGTCATGCAGCCGTAGTGCGGGTCGCATAGCGCGACACGCGAATATCAACGATATAATCAGACACGCTCTTGTCACCGTCGGCGTTCCAGCCGTATTGGAACCCCATGGCCTGGCACGCGACGATGGCAAGAGACCGGACGGCATGTCGTTATTCCCTTGGAAGATGGGAAGGCCTTTAGTATGGGACGCTACTTGTGTCGATACTCTTGCGCCTTCACATCTTCCTAGCTCGTCGTGTCGTGCTGGTGCTGCCGCTGCGGCTGCGGAGAACCTCAAGCGGCGGAAATATAACAACCTTGTTGGAAGTTATATTTTCGAACCGTTTGGGGTTGAAACTCTTGGATCGTGGGGTCCGAGTGCTCACAAGTTGTTTAAAGATCTATCGAAACGTCTAGTTGACACTTCGCGTGACCCAAGGGCTGGCTTTTACCTCGGACAGAGGATAAGCATTGCCATACAGCGTGGCAATGCCGCCAGCCTTTTGGGCACATTACCAGTCGACAGCGATGTGGAAGAGTTTTTTGACGCCATATTTTAGTTTGATTTTAGTTAGTTGTAATTAGCGTAGGGTTTTTTTTTTTTTTTTTTTTTTAATTTACTGTAATTATAGTTTTTAGTTGTGTATGTAATAAGTTAAATTGATTTAAAGTTAATAAATTTATAAATGTGTAACATAATCTAATAAATAATCACTAGGTATATTTAAACAAACTTAAAATAATACACTTCTGGACACATCTATTGGCCCACCTTGTATTTTCAGTTTCGTTTGGTCCTAGCTAAAATTTTATATTAGGTCGAGCAAAAAGTTTTTATGCAGTTTTGAACCTGGCACATTCACAATTTCATTCAATAGTCTTTTTTTGAATTTCGAAAACAGAATTTAAAGAAACAAAAGACAATTTGGAGCCTGTTTGTTGATATCAAACAATCGAATACTAAGAAAACTTGGTTTTATTGGTTTACTTGGATTTAATTCTTGAAAAAGTGATTGATATCTTTGGTTTTGCAACAAACATTACTTATTCTTAACATTAAGGTGAGGTTCTATCAATAATCTATGGATACTTCACCTGAAGTCACCGCCCAAGCTGTGGCACTTATTCAGGCCGGACACAGCCAAAGAAACGTGAGTGCTCAACTTAATTTAAGTCGATCTGCGGTCCGAAATGTTTATCGGAGGTACCTAGAGACTGGCGGCTTTGTTCGTCGCCAAGGAAGGCCACGATCTCGGGTCACAACTGAAAGGCAGGATCGATTCATCGTGACGACCAGCTTGAGAAATCGTCACCTTACCTCCATTGAGATACAAAACCAACTTCGCGACTTCCACGGAGTATCTGTGAGCGCTCGAACTGTTCGGAGAAGGTTAAAAGAACGCGATATGGTACCACACAAGCCAGCTAATGGGCCCAAACTAACGCGAGCCCACCGAACAGCGCGCCTTCATTTCGCACGCAGTCATTTAAATTGGACACAGCAAGATTGGAGCCGTGTACTCTTTTCTGATGAGTCTAAAATTGTGTTACATGGCAATGATGGAAGGAAGAAGGTCTACCGACGTAAGGGAGAGCGTTTCGCACAATGCTGCTTTGAAGAAAGGGTTGCTTATGGCGGTGGCTCATGGACTGTCTGAGGCGGTATATCCGCGAGCGGCAAAACTCAACTTGAGGTTGTTACAGGACCACGGCTGCCAACATTAAATGCTGAAAGGTACATTCGTGAGTGCTTAGAACCTCACGTGATACCATACGCGGACTATGTGGGCCCAAATTTCCTTTTTATGCATGATAATGCAAGAGCCCATGCGGCCGGCATCGTCAGGGAATATCTTCGGGATGTGAAAATCACAGTTATGGACTGGCCAGCCAGAAGCCCAGACATGAACCCCATTGAGCACATGTGGGACGAGCTAAAAAGACGTGTTAGGGCTCGTCAGCCAGTTGCCCAGACGATGCAGGAGTTGAAAACTGCCATAGAAGAGGAATGGGAGATGATCCCTCAAAATTTCATAGAGCGGTTGATAAACTCTATGCCTAATCGTATGAGAGCTGTGGTAGATGCCCATGGAGGCAACACGCGTTATTAAATTAAACCTTTATTTGATAAAACATGTTTTTTATTCAAAAATCAATTGCCGTTAACAAGGCGCATATCCGACTTGTTAGGCGTAGCTCCATGTCGTATGGTATTCTGAATTCAAATTTAAAACAATACGATCGAAAAAGATGGTAAAATGTATCAGGTTTAAAACTGCATCAACAGTTTTTGTTCAATCTAGCAATCATATTTCGGTAGGGGCCATCGAAACCTAAACTCTAAGGTGGGCCAATAGATGTGTCCAGAAGTGTAATATGTACAAACGAGTAAAAAGGGCTGAAAAACGGGGAAAACTGAGAGGACATCAAAAAAGTTGATGGATTTAAATCGTTGTGGATTGATCTCGAAGGACCATTTTCCTCGTTTTTAGGGTTCTGTACCTCAGTCAGTAAAAATCTTCATAATCTTATTAGGGTTCAATTTGTGGTCCGTCAGTCCGTCTGTCCATACCCTTTTTCTAAAGACCGCGTGACGGTGTTAAACTGAAATTAATAACAAGTGGGTACTTGAGCACTTGGTATTAATTTCAAGTCTGCTACCCGTTAGAGCTTAAAGCAGTGAAAAAATCCTATGTATGTTCTATGTAACGGAATCCTAAAATGAGCCCGTTTGTACTCCGTTTATAATGGCGTGGGTATATTTAGAAATTCGCAAGGAAATCAAAACTTATAATATACTTCTCGTTGACCTCATCGTCATCATAATTTCAGCCGGAAGATATCCAGTGTTGGACATAGGCCTTCCCCAACTGTCGCCATAACGACCGGTCCTGTTCGCTTTGCATCCAACAGATTTCCACGACCCTCATCAGGTATTCGGTCTACCTCGTTGACTTTGAATCTTGTTTGATGAGATGCAAGGTCTACCACAATTAAAGGAAAAAGTTTGAAAACTGTGGTTACGTCAAAAAAAAAACTTTTTTAAGATTTGGTAAAATCTTTGAAACTCTTCTGGAACGAACTATTTAAGTACCTATATTTGTAAGTAACGCTCAGTGCGGTTATTTTCCAGGTTTTTATCTTTGTGTTTTCATTGCCTTCAGGTACATAGGATAGGTATACACCGCTAAAGACCTGTAGGTAGTTTGTAAGCAACGCCGACTATTAACTACAGGTCATTGAACTCGCTCAGCTGACGTTTTCTTAAAGAAATTAATTTTGTACATGCGTAAATTAATACGAGTTTTGAAAAAAAGGTCTTTTATTTTTTAATTTTATCTTTACAAATCGATAGTGTTTCATGTACCGGATCTACCCTCCACGGGATTAAAACGATTAAAATTTAACGGTGTATAATTAGCGGATAACTAAAACGACCTTTTCTCTCCAAAATTACAATCAACTTACTGTCTCCACCTGAAAACAAAACAAATTAGCATTATGAAAATGAACATCTCATACATTTTAAATGGTGACGGGTACACACTAAATCATCGCGTTTGGTCGCTCGAGTGTTTCTTGGGCAACTTTATTTCGTTAGCTCTAAGACTTTAAGCAACCTTAAATCATGAAGACCGGCTTTATTTAATTTGGACGCGTTGGTTTATGATGAAAGCTGTTGTTTTCGGCGGTAGTGTGAGTTAGAGGAGGGAGCGACAGCGATTTGGTGTGGGTGAATAGAGATAAAGAAAAACTATTTATTTGCAGGAAATTAAGAAATCTTGAGCCTAAAGGCCTACGCAATCCGGGAGGGCGAATACGAATGATTTTACAGCCAGTCAGCATACACTAGCCGCTTAGATACCGCGTCATTCCAGTGCCTTGCTACGGCATGCCGCGTCACGTCGAAGTATGCCACAGTAGCTTCTGCTACCCAATGCACAATTCAGTCATAAGTGCTGTCGAAAGACTGTAGACTGGTGCCGTCGCCGGCGTCCTTCGGCATGCCGTTGCCTACCGCAGCGTCACGGCGTCCCGTCACGGAAGGCCGTGACGTGTCTTTCAATGCACTGAGATGATATCCCTTTCGATGCCAAGGGATTATTTTAAAGAATAGGATTTTATGTCGTATTTCTAATTCAATAAGTATGAAGGTCCATTTAATCATTTGCCATATTGTCACAATTTGCGTAGGGCTTAATTTACAATTATAATCATTCTTTAGAGAAAATATGCATCACATTTGCGCAAAATTGTCGAACGTTCAAATATGCCGTGGCCCCATGCATAATGCGACGAGCTCACAGTTTTGATTTGGTTTTGTTTGTATTATACCTGTCTAATTCTTTATAGTCTAAGTTTTCAGAATCACCAGACATTATTAATTTACCTACTGATTAACAAAATATATGGGCTTGAGTAGTATTATGCAGTATGTATTTTGAGCACACCTCATAGTAAGGGCCAACAGACATTTTTTTCGATGTTTATAGATCATATTGATAAAATCTGAAAATAACTAATATCTGATAGTGTTAAGATTAGCTTGCTCAACTATACGAGAGTATGTATTTTTTTTATTATCTAACAAACAAAAACACAATTTCTAATCCAATAAGCTAGCCAATTTCTTGAAATTAAAAATGTATCGCACTTCCTTATAAAATTGTCACAACACTGTGGTACATACATACTTAAATATTCGAGATGAAATGTCAGAGGGAAATCGTCTAATGATTTTTCCCGCTCTAAGGTAGAACGAGAGGTCTTGTCAGACTTTCACTGTCTGAAACTCACCTGCCTTTCAGTTTCTCTTTGCGTTCTAGTCTAGGGTCACTGATCACTCTTTCAAACGTTCCTGTTTTCTTAGCTCCTTGACAAATCGCTTTTTCTTTTGCCTTGCACCACACTTCCTTAATTAAATTATTTTATTTTTTATTCTGACATTAAACTGCAATTACGCGACAGTTTTGCAGAATTAAAAACATGATTGCGGCCACTCTTGTTATTGCCATGTCGTTGGCTCGTTGTGACGCTAGTTTTTTACAGTAATTAAACACGTACTAGTTCCCGCATTTGCTTACTATTCAGCGAATAATTCGTTGGAATCTTTTATTATTTTTATAAGGCTTCTAATGGTGTACAATAAGAGAACAATGGAAGGAATGTCGAGTGTTTTCATGGTAGCGGAGTGGGGCTGAGGGGATTTTATCGATATACGATATATATATACATGTATATACTAGCTTTTGCCCGCGCGGCTTCACTCCCGCTCTTCCCTGCTCCACCCTACTATACCCTATTCTACCCTTCTCTACCCTACACTACCCTAATTTTCATTTTTTTTCCATATGAATCTTCTCCACACAATAACGAACATGGCAAAAAAGAATTACCTAGCGAAATCGGTCCAGCTGTTCACGCGTGATGGCGTGACCAAGGAAATAGGGATTCATTTTTATTTATATAGATATACTTTATATACCTATATACTACGTCCTAGATTAGGCATGCCAAACACTCACATCACAGTCGACTCAGGTGTAATATAGACTGTACACCTTGAACATTACACTATGCTGAACGAAACGCGTAAATACCACGAAATTCAACATTTTAGTTACGAAAAAAGTATCCTTTAAAAGCTATCTTAGCGCTGCACGTTTTAATAGTTCTGTTAGACGAGATACCGCGAATATAGCACTGCAGCGAACTTTTGTTTTAAGTTTTCAGTTTTTTGACAAATAGTTTTCATGAAAGAGCTTGTCTATCACTAGAATGTAAGTCGATGGTGGATTTGAACTACCCTCTGTTTCGTTCTCTCTCTTACTCGTAATTAAATATTCAATACACTAAGAACACTGATGAAGACACCGTGATGCCTCACCAGCCACTCGTCCAAGAGAGAACTTACCGTCATGAATAACAGGTATACAACATGTAACTGGAATAATACAGACCCTTATACTATTTCATTCATCATCATCATCATCATCATCATCATTTCAACCGAAAGATGTCTACTGCTGGACATAAGCCTCCCCCAGGTGTCGCTACAAAGAACGGTCCTGTATGTACTAAATTACAATAAAATTCGCTGGAATCAGTTTAGTAGCCAAGTTTAAACATACTATTACTGCGCTGTCAGCGGTAAGACCGCCATTGTACCCAAAGATTTAAGTTTGTGTCAAATTGTTTTTTTTTTTTTTTTTAATTGAGATAAACTAGTGCTTGACTGCGATCCCACCTGATGGTAAGTAGCGATGCAATCTTTGATGGTGAGGCGCACTAGTTTATTAAGAGCCTATTCACTCTAGCCTTGAAGACACCCAAATTATAATCGGACGGGAAGACCGCAGCAGGCAGACTGTTCCAGTCCTTCGACGTACGCGGTATAAACGACGAGGCGAAACGCTTAGTCCGGACCGTAGAGGTTTCAACAACGTAAGGGTGAATATTCGCCGTACGTCGGGTTGTCCGATGGTAGAATTGCGATGGCGGAATCAAGTCATGCAATTCCTGTGCACACTCTCCAAAATGCATCCTGTAAAACACCGAAAGGCTGGCTACCCTACGCCTATGCTTATTGTTACTAGAATACCTATGTACGCGGGCGAAGCTGCGGGCAAAAACTAGTGTTGTATAAGTTAATCACACACGACGTTAAAAGCAGCGTGTTTGGCTTTTGAGAATTCACAAAAACCGCGTACTTTTTACCTGAAAAATTTGAGTGGGTAATTGGATTTTTTCGACGCAAAAGAATCTTCTTCGTAAATTCTCTTTTCAGTGAGTTAATTATAGAAGCTAAGTTTGTGTTTAATGTACTTTATTTGTTTATAAATTAGGTGGTATGTCTATTCGTGTACCTATGTTCTCATGAAATTCTGTTTTTATTTTTTCATTAAAATTATACTTTTTAATGACTTTTTTTTTGGTGGGAAAACTCATCCAATGACAACCCTCGATCTTGGGGGGAGCGGGATATAGTGTCAGACTCTTATCGACTCTTCACAAAAAAGGAGGAGGTTGTCAATTTGGTTAAATTTTTTTTTGTTTGTTATCTCAGAAGTCCGTCGTTTATGAACCCATTAGTATTTTTTTCCCCTTAAAGGATCCAAATTGGTCCCATGTTTTCAAAATCCAGTTCTGATGTTAGGGTGAGGAATCTAGGGAACTCTTCTAATATTATAAGCCATACAGTAATTTTGGTATTTTCATCGAGAACTTAAGCATTTGTAATCAAAAAGTAACATTTGATGAAGTGGAACTGACGAAGAAGACCAGAAATGCCCAACGGAACTGTAATGTATTAGATACTTACGTAGGCCATGCATATTTAAGAAGTATATATCTATGACAGGCGCAAGATGTCTTTTGTTCTGAATAAACCGCTGGATCAAGCTACACGTATATTTTATTCTTAAACATCTCAGTGGCGACGAGGATAAAAATTTAACACATAGGTACGTATAAAAAAATAGTCATGTCTATAGGCAAGTTGGCAGAATTCAATGTGAGATCGGGAAATTGGACAATGTATGTAGAGCGAATGGAAATGTTTTTCCAAGTGAATAATATTAAGGAAGAACTTTGGTTACCTTCCTTGATAGCGGCGATGGGTGACGAAGCTTACGAACTGTTGAGTAACTTAACAAGTCCGGAAAAACCTAGTGCAAAGACTTACTCGGTGGTTGTTAAGATTATGACAGATCATTTGCAACCAAAGCCGTCGTTCATGGCGGAGAGGTATCGTTTCCGGCAAAGAAGGCAATACATGGGTGAATCGATTTCACAATATATTTCGGAACTGAAGAAAATGTCAAAATTTTGTGACTTTAAGGCCGTGTTAGAAGAGAACTTACGAGATCAGCTTGTGTGCGGGTTGCGAAGTGAGCAAATAAGGCAACGACTGTTTACTGAGGAAAATCTGCAATATTCTAACGCCGTGAAAATTTCATGTACTATGGAAGCGGCGGAGAGAGATGCAGCAGCAGTGGAACGGACTGTCGGGAACAACAGCGAGGCTGGTGGCGACCAAGACGTCGCAGCGGGAGCGTTGAACGTGGTGGCTACGCCAACGAGGAGCGAACGCAGCCGTAATAGCCGTGGTAGCCTTCGTGGATTGTCAGCGGAAGGCGCTGGAAAAGTCAGCGGAGCTGATTCGAATAACAATTGTTCTGCGTGTGGGGCTACTGACCACCACAGTGAACAATGTAGATACAGACGATTTATCTGTGGCAAATGTAGACAGAAAGGGCATTTACGTCGAGTTTGTCAAATGCGTTTAAGGGGTAAGCGAAGTCAAAGTGACACCAATAACATTGGGACGCATTTGCAAGCAGCAAGTGGAGTAACTAGACAAATTGACCTTGAAGATCAGTCAGGGGAAGATGAAGACGAGGAAGACTGGGAGGCTGCAGGAAGTTTGCATCAACTCAGTTTGAATAGTTATAAACCGGTGAGTTTGACCATAGGGATAGATGAAAATAAGTTATCTATGGAAATCGATACGGGTTCATTAGTGTCATGCATTAGTAGGAAAATGTATTACAAACTGTTTAGCCATAGACCTTTGTGTAGTTCAAATTTAGTATTTCGATTTTATGATGGCACTATAATAAAACCAGTTGGAGTTATTAAGCCATTAGTTAAGTTTGGAGATAAATCCAAACATTTGGAATTATTTGTAATACAAGGTGGCACTACCTCTTTGTTAGGTAGACAGTGGCTGACAGAACTAGGCATTAAAATACCTTTGTATCAAAACTCCTTAGTGATAAATACAGAAAAAAACAATTGTAATAGCTGGAATAATCAATTAACACTACTACTTCACAGGTATAAAGATTTGTTCTCGGAGGGACTGGGTCGATTCACGGGAGGTAAGGCACGGTTGCGAATACGCGAGGGAGCGGCGCCAGTGTTCTGCCGCGCACGACCTGTACCGTACGCACTTCGCGAGCGCGTCGAGGCTGAGCTGGAGGGGATGCTGCGCGCAGGGGTCATCGAGCCTGTGGACAGCGCGGACTGGGCTACTCCACTTGTGCCGGTACGTAAGGCTGATGGTGGACTCCGTATCTGTGCTGATTACAAAATAACGTTAAATCCGGTTCTATTAGTTGATAGATATCCTTTACCACGTATAAATGACCTGCTGGTTAAATTAAACGGTGCTAAGATATTTACGAAAATCGATTTAACACAAGCATATAATCAAATAGAATTGGATGACCCAGATAATTGTACAGTAATTAATACGCATAAAGGCCTCTTTAAGTACAAAAGGCTAGTTTTCGGGTTGTCTTCAAGTCCAGGTATTTTTCAAAGAATTATGGCAAATCTTCTTAACGGTATTTCAAACGTAAAAGTTTTTCTTGACGATATTATTATAGGATCGCCCAATATAGAGGAGCATTTAATTACGCTAGAAAGAGTTTTAGAGCGGCTACATAGCAATGGTATGAAACTAAAGAAAAAAAAATGTTTATTCATGACCAGTGAGGTAAAATATTTAGGATATATTATATCTGCCGAGGGAATTAAAGTAGACCCTGAGAAGGTAGAAGGGATAATAAATATACCACGGCCAGAGAACGTCACGGATTTGAGAGCATTTTTGGGCACAATTAATTACTATGCCAAGTTTGTTAATAATTTGAGCACTATTTTGGCGCCTTTGTATACATTGCTAAAGAAGGGAGTGACATGGAAGTGGGACAGGGAATGCGAAACGGCTTTTAAAAAAATTAAATCTATTTTGATTAGTGCCGACGTCCTTGCTCATTATGAACCAAGTCGACCTTTGTTTTTAACTTGCGATGCAAGCGCGAAGGGCATCGGTGGCGTACTGAGTCAGATGGGTGAGTCGCGCCGAGATAGCAATGGGTCGGCCGAACTCCGGGAGCGACCAGTAGTATACGTGTCACGCGCGCTTAACGCGGCTGAGAAACATTATTCACAAATCGAGCGGGAGGCTTTGGCTATTGTGTTTTGTTTCGAAAAATTACACCAGTATTTATACGGACGTCGATTTACACTACGCACGGACCACAAGCCTTTAGTTACTATTTTTGGGCCTAAACAAGGTAAACCGTCGATGGCTGCTAGTCGGTTACAAAGGTGGGCTATAAAGCTATCAGCCTATACATATGACATCGAATATGTTACTTCTAAGCAGAATGGGGCGGATGGGTTATCGCGATTGCCAGCTACAGCTGGAATCAAACAAACTGTTAAATATCCGGAACAAACACATTTACATTTCGCACAAAATGCGATGTTATTAGATCACAACGAAATTAAAAAACACACCGGCCGAGATCACTTGCTAGGACGTGTATTAAGATATCTACGCGATGACTGGCCGGTTGATAATGAAATAACATCGTTTCAGCCATATTTCAATCGTAAAAAGGAGCTGTATGAAGAGTTAGGTTGCGTAATGTGGGGCCATAGGGTAGTTGTACCGAGTATGTGTAGGAATAAGGTTTTGTCCGACTTACATGAAGCCCATATGGGTATAGTCAAAACGAAAGCGTTTGCTAGAAGTTATGTTTGGTGGCCGGGTATGGATGAAGATATTGAAAAAATGTGCCGGGGTTGTCGTGTGTGTGTTGCAGAAAGTGATGCGCCACCACGTCATACACCCTGTCCATGGCCTTGGCCAGATAAACCGTGGGCCCGTGTTCATGTTGATTTCCTAGGTCCTATCACCGGACGGTTATTTTTAGTGATAGTGGATGCCAGAACCAAGTGGTTAGAAGTTAGTCAAGTACCTAGTACAGGGGCTAGTAATACAATCAGTGTTATGAGTGATGTGTTCGCACGTTTTGGTTTGCCTAGACAAATAGTATCAGGTAAGGCGGCAGAATGGGCCGCCGTTTACAAGTTACGAGTTTTCTGAGTTCCTCAAGACAAATGGTATTGAGCACGTATTTTCTGCACCTTATCACCCAGCTTCAAACGGGGCTGCAGAAAACGCAGTACGTACAGTTAAAAGAGCGATTAAAAAGGCCATTAGAGAGAATTTAAACATAAATTTATTTTTAAATAATTTTTTGTTATTCTATAGAAATACCGAACACTGTACAACTGGCGAATCTCCGGCGTCGCTCATGTTCGGCCGTAGGTTGCGAACAAAATTCGACGCGCTAATACCGAATATTGATAACAAAGTTAGAGACGCTCAGGAGCGACAACAAAAATATGGCGCAAGCGGTTCGCGTCAATTAAAACCGGGGGATGATGTGTGGTTACGGCACTATAAGGGACATGACAAATGGGTATCAGGAAAAGTAACGGAAAAGATGGGTACCACAGACTATAAGGTAGTCGATGCCTTAGGTAGGGAATGCCACAAACATGTCGATCAGATAAAACAACGGATACGGAGTTCATTAATCTGTCCTTCTAGCCCTGGTAACGAGAAGTCGGAAGAAGCAGCGTTAGCTCCTGACCCAGGAGCGCTCAGTCCGGATGATCAGATCTCGAGTACAGAAAACGCGCCTCACGAAGACGAAGAAAAGGAGCTTTTCAAAGATTGCGAAGAAGAGCCGTTACCGATTCCAACACAACCTGCCTTGTCCTCTTCAGAACCGTCCCAGTCTCGTCCCGTGCGTCAATGCCGCATAAATAAACCTGCTAGATATAAGTTTTAGAATACTCACATTTATGTTCTTTTTTGTTTTTGTTACTTATATTAGATAGTAAGTTTGTTTTAGAATATTTCCAATTAAGGGTGAGGGTGTAATGTATTAGATACTTACGTAGGCCATGCATATTTAAGAAGTATATATCTATGACAGGCGCAAGATGTCTTTTGTTCTGAATAAACCGCTGGATCAAGCTACACGTATATTTTATTCTTAAACATCTCAGGAACTTCATAATCACATTGTCTATATTGTCTGTGCGATAAAAGAACCGTCGTGGCGTAAAGTGAAAACAACATTAAAGATTTTAAGTAGCAACCCAACCCAGCCATCCGTCAAATGCCAAACGTCATAGTATGTTGACAGAAGGTTTGTTTACTATGTTATTTTATTGTGATTTTTAATTGAAATCTTCAGAAATGTGATAAAAAATTTCACTGAGCTGCAAGGGAAATAATTTTTAATATATTACAGTTGTGCCAAAGATAACAAATGACAAATCACACCATTATTGATCAAAACAAAGTCACAAACTTGGGAAACATTGGCATGCTGTGTTTTTGGTACGTAACACTTTTATTTTAATGTTTTTAGACTTCCTAGGTGAACTCCTGTCCCAGTTATCTCCAAATATATATAAATTAAACGGAAATTCATTTAAACATGACGATATTTGTTTATTTCGTTTTGGTCAATATTTTCGATGGCTAGTATAAAGAGTATTGATACTTTAAATTTAAAATGCATTTCGACTAACTTAGAATATTTCTTTTCAGGCTTGAGTAAGGATACAGTAACTAAAATAAAAAAGGGCAAGTGCGAGTCGGACTCGCGCACTGAAGATTCTGTACAAATTTACCTATGAAATCAATTCCCGAATTGAGTTATGAAGATTTTTCCGAATTGCAAACAATTTTTTTTTTGTGGCGGATCTATCAATTTATAATTTTCAGATTTTTCCCTGTACTTGTTCTACGAGACCTTGATTTATGCCAAATTTCAGGATTCTAGGTCAACGCGATTCACCCTATGAACTTTGATTCCCTTGAGTATCGAAATATATGTTTTTTTGCGATATAAACGGCCGTATCTTTTTTTTTTTCGTTAACTCAGAAGTTTTTCACAACTTCAAAAGACCGCAGACTTGAGTGTATGGTTTTAATTTTAACTCGATACCTCCAAGCGTTCTCGAGTTAACCTCTCGTATGCCGTAATTAGAGATCGACAGAAATAGATCTACGCGAGACACAATGGCTTTTTAATTGTTTCTCAATTATAAAGCCATTTTGTCTCGCGTAGATGTACGTTCCGGCATACGAAAGGTTAAAGGGTCTTAACAGATAAACAGACGGACAACCAAGTGATCCCAAGGATCTTATATACGAGATGGTCCCTTATAGGCTAAATAGATTTTTTACAAAGCAACATTACAAATTCTGAAATGTACTTTATTTTCATAGTCATTAAGTTCATATTTTTCATGGGAAAAATGTCCTGAGGAAGACAACGAGAAAGTGGTAGTGTGTCCCAATTTTACCTTTATGTTTAAATAGGGTAAACATAAACTTGCTGCTAGCTACAATATTCCAGTCAGTGACAATAGACCGATCCCAGTCAAAGTGATACAACCATTTTCGTTGGAACTGGGTAAGTGGTCGTTGGTGGAACCTACCTAGATAGGCAGTACAGCAGTTTCTTCACGCTATTTTCCTATACCGATTCGTGTTTGCATTTAAATGTTCATCATCATTACAATCGAAAGACGTCCACTGTTCGACATAGGCCTCCCCCAGGTGTCGCCACAATTAACAGCATTACGCAAAAACTTATAAACGGATGAATTTAATGATAAACGTTAACGTATAGCTTATAACCTATATTTTTGCTAAGTTTAATAGGCTACTAATATTATAAATGCGAAAGTTTGTAAAGATGGATGGAGGTACTCGTATGTATGGATGTGTCGCGGAAAAACTACTTGACAGATGAACCTAATCATAAACATTGCAATAATATAGCACATAAGCTATAACTTTGCAGTTTCACTAGGTGAGCAAATTCAGCCAATAGGATAATTTTTATTATAGGGTGAAGCCGCTGGAAGAAGCTAGTCTAACATAGTTTCAAAATATCAAGATTTAACAGTCGCACTATAATGACGTCACAATGTTGCTTACATAACAAAAACGATATTTATCTACAGCAGCGCCCTCAAATCCCACGATGGTTTACTTTCCGCACAGACTCTAACAATCTCCTTTGAAACAAATTGGATTTTTAGAAACATTTTCATACATAAAAATTGGTGGTTAAATATTCTTCAAAGTGAACATATGTAGCATATGTAAATCAATCAATATTTCGCAAAGAAATTGGATTTAAAGGTCCGAGGAGGGTCTATCCGGGCAGGCTGCTGGCCGCAATTAAATGCACAGATACTCGAACTTCCGCCCAGTACGAGTATTGTGTCCATTCTATTCCGGCCAGGTGTTCAAGGGACTATAAGCCTTAAGTATAAGGAAGTTTGAAGAGAATTGTCATGTCACGTCGCGTAGTAGTCGCGTGGCCGTCTCGTAGTCGTCGCGTATTTGCCGTAATCGGCACGTAGACAGCGAGAGCTCGCAAGTGACTTGCGCTGACTTGCATAAGCTTTTGTGAACATACTTCGGTCGGATATATTTTGGGAATAATGTATAATTTGTAGATACTTAGTACATCAGTACCGTGACATGGAACGAAGAAAAAAAAGGAACAGGTGTGGGTTTTAGTCAGTAAAAATCTGACACGCCCTCTCGCCCCGCTCGGGGGCTAATTTAATGACATCTTCATTAGATGATTTCCTACTTAAAAAGAAGCTAAGTACTCCTGTCGCTCCAGGTGTAGCGGCAGGAAGTGTCTAATTGTTTTTGAGTAAAACCCACCTATATTTCTTCAATGACCCTTTGCATTTTGTTGACAGCTCTTTGAGGCACATGTAGAATGTAGAATACAACGCGCCGTCAACTCGGGCTTAGTTCTTACCGGACGGCAAGATACCCGTCACTCACCGTCCGCAAACCTTTAGCGATTATAATTCTAAAATTACACATTTAGAAAAGAAATAAGGTTTACCAAAATATTTTCCTATATTATTTAAACCATGACTGTTACATTCTCGTCGTCTCGTTACACATTCATGAGTGGCTCGACGCGTTCCAATCACAGATAACACGGTGTTCACGCCAGCAATCTGTAAGTAGATTCCATTCCAACCTAGTTTAGATTAAAAAGAACTAAACTTACACTTACATCTGTTTGTAAGGTTTTTTTTTAGGTAGGAAATAATCTGATAGAAGTCATTGTAAGATTTTGTGGGCTTTAGAAGTAGAAGTCTGTCACTCCCTCTCTCTCTATCCAGAATGAGAGAAATTATTTAATGTAATGCCACGCCAAGAGCCCAGCCCAAGCCAAGCGAAGCCAATACCAAGCCATGCCATGCCAAGTCAAAGCCAAAGCCAAAGCCAAAGCCAAAGCCAAAGCCAAAGCCAAAGCCAAAGCCAAAGCCAAAGCCAAAGCCAAAGCCAAAGCCAAAGCCAAAGCCAAAGCCAAAGCCAAAGCCAAAGCAAAAGCCAAAGCCAAAGCCAAAGCCAAAGCCAAAGCCAAAGCCAAAGCCAAAGCCAAAGCCAAAGCCAAAGCCAAAGCCAAAGCCAAAGCCAAAGCCAAAGCCAAAACCAAAGCCAAAGCCAGAACAAAACCAAGCCAGCCAGTTCCGGTTGGAGAAGCCACATCCAACGACCGAAAAGTATATAAACTCGGATCACACAGTTTTGTTCTCTCTCTTTAGATGACAAATACTTGACAGATAGAAAACGCTGCAAAAATATAAAACGATAATTCCAATAAATAATTCTTGATCCCAAGTAAATAAGCGAATATTTCATATCCGTTTCATTGATGAGAAACCACCCCAAAAAAAAGATTGTGACCACCTCACTTCATCATTTATTTGACTTTATCATCATCATTATTTCAGCCAAAAGACGTCCACTGTTCTACTCCCCCAAGCGTCGCCACAACGAACGATCCTATGTGTCTCGCATCCACAGCATTCAACTCTGCATTTTCCGGTGCGCGATCACCACTCTATTTGAGTTACTTAGCGTAATCAGCCTCTCAATGTTCCCACTGCAGGGACTCAGAACTCCTCTCTAGGAGATGGAATGGGCCGTAATTCAACAAGAAGGCCCAGTGCGAGTTGATGAATGTCACATGTCTTCGAATTGTTGGTTCTAGGACATGCCGGTTTCCTCACGATGTTTTCCTTCACCGTTTTGAGAGCAGTGGTGATGAAATTAATTACACAAAGTAATGCCACAAAATAGATAGGTACAGTAGACAATCTCATGTATGTAGTTACTTCACTTTTTATACTTACGCTCGGTGAACGCACACTAATGAGCGATTGAGCCGGAACTGTTCGACGAGCGGGCCGAGATGCTCCGAGATATCGTGTCTGTGAGCGGTGTCTATGTGTGCATTGCTCGAGCGCGCTTTGTATGCAGATTGACTTCTGTACCTATATATATTGTGGTAATGCGCCTGGCTGGATTTGAACCCGCGACTTACAATTCGTATTCGTTTGACTTACTTAACTTACTTACATAAATATAAGTACAAAGTATCCTAAGAGAAAATACTATCGGAAAATGTGTTACTTGACATAGTGCCAAAGGGGGAGGTTGATAAGAGGCACTTTTTGCTACTCAAAAAAAAGTTTCCGTTTCCAACCATTTTGAAATGTGTTTGTATTGTTAAAGATATCTATATATTTTTGATTCAGTGATAAATAATAATATAGTAAGTCAAAGCAATTATTGCCCAAACAGAGAGTGTTTTAAATTTTTATTGATTATGTTTTTCTTCGTAAAAGAAATCTCCACTAATATAATAAAGTGGTAAAGTTTGTATTTTGTTTTTTTTTTGTTTGTAGGAGGTAATCTCTGGAAGTACTGGTCCGATCGCTAAAATTCTTTCACTGATAGAAAGCTGCTTTATTCTTGAGTGACATAGGCTATATTTTATGTACGCAGGCGAAGCTGCGCGCAAAAGCTAGTAAAACAATAAGAGCAATCTGCAACATACCGCATTATAGGAGCGACAAATACATTCACAACGATTTAAAAATTACCATTGTTAAAGAACAGATTACCAACTACATATAGTGTTAAATATCAAGAGAGACTATCTGGTCATAGAAATACAGTTAATAGGAATAATACACTAGCTATAAAACTCAGTGGATGCGGGTCGCTACAGCACAGACCTGTTATATTACCTTTTTTTTTAAAAAAAAAATGATAATTTATTATTATTACGTATCTACCTACATTGTGCTCACATATTAGAATTAGATTAGAAGCGACAAGAAATATGTAACTCAGGCCTATGTAACTCGTAATATGTTTTAAAAAGAGTGTCCATGGAGTTTCTTGCAAGTTCTTCTCCATAGAGATCTACGCTTTGGAATGTGCAATTTAGCTTCACTTTTCTTGGACTGACCGACATTTGACTATTCAAAAGTGCATGCAAATGGTCTATTTGAAATAAATGATTTTGACTTTGACTTTGACAAACGTTTAAAAAGACAGTGTTCCTACGCTCCTGGATAAATTCTGCCACATAAAGTGAAAGCCCCCAACAAGTTGGCATGACACACTGTGACTAAAATCACTCCAGATGAATATTATCAGCCAGAAGCAAGGCTTAACAATAAGCCTGGCTTCGTTAAACAAATTGCCATGATGCAGAATGAAAAAGGAAAAAATATATATGTCGAGTTTTTTAAATTAAATTATTATTTCTGAAACAAGCGCTCATTGAACCATATTCATTTTGAGTCTCAATGATAATACTTTTAATAAACTTTTATGTTAGTACTCATTTATTTTGGATTACTGTGCGCGTCTATGCTATACGGAAAAGAAAAATAAACTCTGGCTTATCGCTGCGTGCACGGCAATCGTGAACGTGTATATTTTAATAGTACAAGATCCGCAGAAGAAATCTCTTCCCTTGTCAGTTATTCTATTAAGATAAATATTATGTGCTAGATAATGCGTTTATTAAGACATTCCGAATAGGTTGCCTAGATAAATCTGGTATCAATAATCAATCTGATATCGATGTTAAATAATTGTTTGCGAGATCGCGAACATTTTATAATTTTCGTATTTATTCAAATGCAAATTGAGTTATATGGTTACTAATAGCTTCTATTAGACTAAAAAACACTAATTAACATGGAAAAAATCGATTAAATAAACATGAGGGTAAATTATGGCCTTTCACATCTTTATGCGAGGCAACCCTCCTATTTGCACCAAAAAAAGGAGGCAACCTTTTTTGAGTTCCTTGGGGCACATTCTTTCAGCTGATGCTCGACTTTCCCAAATTACGAATGGGACTTCTACGAAATTAATGTCGAAAATGTAACAAAAAATTGTATTGTCTTACATCATTGGCACCAGATTTAGCTAGGCAACCTATTCGCAATGTCTTAATGAACGCATTATCTAGCTATATGCTAGATAATTATATAGCTATATGCTAGATAATGCGTTAATATTTATCATAATCAAATAACAGACGAGGGAGGAATTTCTTCTATCGGATCTTAGATCATAACGCTTAAATCGAGATGGAGTAACAAACATTCATACACATAAACTTTCGCCTTTATAATATTAGCGAGAGATTTCTACATTGACTGACGAAATGCAACAACTGAACCCAAACATTTTTTACAAAAGCTCCCGTGTATTACGTTCCACTACTTGAGGTGACCGGTGAAAACCGAATCTCTCTGTCAATACACATACACTATACTCGGCTCTTGGTCGCCATTATCATTTGAATGAACTTACCAAACCACACAAAGACGGCTTTGTTGCGTTCGTGGAAAGTGAATGATTGAATGAATGAATTGAACTTTATCTTGGGGCCGCTTCTTTGTGTATCGAATTAAAAAAAAAATATTTTTGGATTTTTTTTTTTTTATAATTGATAGGCTCGCGTTTGACCACAATCTCACCTGATGGTAAGCGATGATGTGGCCGACGATGGAGCACGCTTGCCTAGAAGCAATCTATTCACTCTTGACTTAAAGACCCCTTTTATTTTTTTTTATCGTGGGAAAAAATCATGCATTGACATCCCCTGCCCTTGGGTGGAGCGGGAGATAGTGTCAGACTCTTACTGACTAAAAGACCCACCCCGTTCCTTCTAGCCTTCATACCGGGGCTCGAGCGCCCTTTCGGATAACCCTGGCCCCAGTAGGCTTCGACCCGGCTGGGTCCCTGCTGTTGCTGACAACTCCTTGAGGCGCGCGGGAACAGTGCGCGCCGTCGACGCCTTGGGCTTGGTCCGGACAGTTACCGGACGGCCGGACAGCGAGCTACCCATTGCTCACTGTCCGCAAGCCCGCGCCTACGGTGGCCGGAAATCGAGATCTGAATCCCGGCGGCGGCGGCGGTGGCGATAACGCCGTTGCCTGATGCGTTCGGCCTCCTCCTTTGCGAGCATTACTGCTTCGCAGAAGTCGGCGACCGCCTGCCACTCCTCCTCGCTCCGGACCATGGCCTCAACCAAGGCCCGGCGCGAGAGGTCTCCACCGCCGATCGCCCCCACGAGGGCACGGCGATGCTCCGCCCAAGCAGGGCACACCTCGACTGTGTGCTCCACCGTGTCTTCCGGGCATCCCGCACAGTGGCGACACCCGGGCGTCACTTCCGCACGAATCCGGTGCAGGAAACTCCCGAACGAACCATGTTCGGTAAGGACCTGCGTCATGCGGAAGGTAAGGACGCCGTGAGGTCTTTCCAGCCACGCCTCAAAGAGGGGACTTACCGCCACGATTGTGGCGTGCCCAACTTAAAGACCCCTTGGTTATAGCTATCAGGAAACACAGACTCCGGCAGGGAATTCCATTCCAGACGCGTTGTGGCAATCACAGAAAGACCAAATAGCAAAATTCGTGTCGTGGCTGACATGCTATTAAATCTCAACGCGTTGTGGCAATGAAGAAAAGTGATGACGCGTATGGAATATTATTTGATTACGACGCACATTACTTTCCGATATGGATCCTACTAGGGCTAGGCTGGAAAAGTTTTGGTAGATCCCCTTGGGAAATATTTTTTATTTTATAAAATCACTGCTTATCGTGTTTGTCATTATTAAATATGTTATATAATTATATAAATTAAAATAAAACGATATTTGTTATTTATTGAGATTACTTTATACTAAAAAAAATCAACGTATTAAGTAATAAATTACTGAACACAAAATATTAATCATTGGAAATTAATTATAATTCACTTAAAATAATTAGGGATTTTAATTTTTTTTATCACTATTTAAAATTCTTTCAATTAATAAAAATATTTAACACAAACATAAATGTTTATTGATCACCAATAAACAACAACAATGTACTCAAATTAATTACTTATATTAGAAATTACTATAATTGTGAAAAATAAGTATTTGTGAAAAATAATTATTTATCTTTTTTGTGAAAAATAAGTATATCTTACAACCTGTCCAGCGTGCTCAGAACACGTCTTGGCTTTTCTTCATTGCCACAATGCGTTGAAATCGAATAGCATGTCAGCCACGACACGAATTTCGCTATTTGGTCTTTCTGTGATTGCCACAACGCGTCGTGCGCGTTTTCATTAGAGCCATAACACGAATTTCGCCATGTGGATGTTTTACTGTGACCACAACGCGTTGTGAGCTATTTTGCCGCTCACTGAGCATTTTCGATCTTTGAGCGTAACATATATACATACCTACTAAAAATAATGTTATATACGTATTTAACCTTTATTTAAACACATTTCACGACCAGCTGGTATCAACAGAAATCAGAGATCAGAAACGTTTATTTTAAAATAGACCAATTACAGGCACTTCCAATTATTATTGTCAGAATGTCGGTCAGTCAAAAACAAAAAAGTGACGCTAAATCTGTAAACCCAGCAACCGATGAGTCAGTGTAAAACCAGCCACCATGATTATCAATTAAGTCACCCCATCTTTTGAAAACTTTGTGAATAACAAGCAATTATCAAGTTTCAATATTTGGATGTACCAAACAATTTGAGGAGTTAAACTGGAGGTGTCAGCCAATTTATTTGTAGGTATGGGTGACGTAATCGAAATGGATTTTGGAACCCTTCCTGGTAGAAGATCAAGCAAGGAACTATGCTGGTGGTTAAGATGTTGCCAGGGAAACTGCGGATAGACATCTCCATCCTCTGTGAAACAAACTCTAGTCTGAATATCACCATCGTCAGCCTTTTTAATGTTCCCACTGCTGGGACTCAGGCCTCCTCTCTAGAAGAGGGAATGGGCGCATAATCCACCACGCGGGCCCAGTGCAGGTCGGTGAATTTCATATGTCTTCGAATTTTTGGATCATAGACATGCCGGTTTCCTCACGATGTTTTCCTTCACCCTTTTGAGAGTAGTGGTAACGAAATAAATTACACAAAGTAATGCGCCTGGCAGGGTTTGAACCCGCGACCTTCAACTCGTAAGTCGGGGCCGTTACCACTCCGCCGCCATTGCTCTCTGTTTAGATATAGTTGTTTATTATTTATTGACTGAAATTGAACATATTCCGTATTCCATACAGTAAACATGTAATGGTCAAATCATATGAGAACCACGCATATTAGTGTCTCAGATGGTCTTTTGAAGAGATAAAAAAAATAAAAAAGCCTTTTAATTCATGCAATCAATCAAAATCAAAATCAAAGCATTTATTTCAATTAGACCATTTGCAGGCACTTTTGAATAGTCAAATGTCGGTCAGTCCAAGAAAAGTGAAGCTAAAACTGATAGAACTTTAGGTACTACCATAATTATTTAAATTATATTATATTTGGTAATAATTATTTAAATTATACACATTATCACAGATGGTGCAAATTCGTATACAAGTATAATATATGAAGAGATAACTACACAGATTTGAATTTCTCAAGAAAAAACAAATCAATGCCGCTACCTCCTTTCCCCAACCTGCCAGTTCAACTCATTGTTTGTTGGATTGTTTCAAACAGCGACTTATATTCTAATGATAGACAAGCACGTTCATGGAAACTATTTGTCGAAATACTGAAAAGTTAAAACTAAAGTTCGCTGCAGCGCTACGAGTACATTGGCATTATGTCGTCTAACAAAACTGCTAAACGTTACAGCGTCTAGGTAGCTTTAGGGCAGGGGTTCCCAAACTTATTTTGTCTACTGCCCACTTTGAGAATAAATTAATTTTTAGCGCCCCCATTTTTTCACCTACTTAAAAACCACTATAACTTCAAATTAAATTAATTAATTGTTGTGAGCTTAACGAGATTCATTCTAAAAGAGACTTTTACTATAATCCGCAAGAGTTAACTTGAGACCTGAGCACAGTAGGTAGTACACAACGGCGCTCAGGTCTCAAGTTAACTCTTACGGACTACACCTGCCAATGAGAATGATTATTGAAACGAAACTTTATAGTATATATACAGAGTATCTTTTATTCAAAATAAAACAAACATAATCGATTCTTATATAAAAACTAATGTGAAGGATGAATCTGATGCTGATAAGTTGATGAAATTACAAATCGCCCCCCGAAGCCTCTACACAACGCCCCCATTTTTTTCTGGGTCTCTTACCACCCCCCTTTAGGCCTGCAGCGCCCACAAGGGGAAGTTATCGCCCACTTTGGGAAAGGCTGCTTTAGAGGATACATTTTTCTCGATTGAATTTTGCGCCAAAAATTCAAGACTGTTACCATAAACACAAAATTTCTTCACAACTTCCTATAATAAATGCTTGCACATTAATCAGTGTAGCTTCGGAGACCGATGATGGACGAACGTCTTTTGTTGAGAACCCCTTTTACATCTTAATGTATTTTATTTAAGTGACAGTAAGGTACAGCCTTCAGGACGGAGGCGTATGAGTGATTGACATGAATTGTCTGTTGGAAGAAAGGTGGCTTCCCTTGAGAGAAACGACGATTTTTTTAAATAGATACCTCGTGCTTTTCCGGTATGGCATACATAGGTATGTGTTTCTTCTCGTTTGTGTGTAAATCTTTATTATTTCTATTTATTAAAAAAAAAAAAAAAAAAAAACTGAATAAAGTTAAGCATTTCTCAAACTTGCTTTAGCATGAAAATGTATCAAAAATTGGCATTTAAGTATGATTAGACAAGCTTCAGATACAGTACCGTAAAACAATACTTAAATATAAATTTGAAATGAGTATAAATGAATTCAATACAGAAAATGTTTTGAACGTTTTGTTGAAATTCATAAATGTATAATTCTCAGAACCCGTTATTAATTATTTTTTATTCATAGCATTTAATCTTCTAATCCGCTTTAGTTTTTTCATCAAAAACAACAAAGCGCCAAAAACAAATACCTTCTGGCCATAATTATGTTATCAACTTTGAGGAAACAGAAAACCTAGTCGGATCAGTTACTTGATGCTATGATACCTACTCACAGTCATTACACACCCACTCATCCCTCACTCTCTTACTTCACACTCCGGGGTGAGTAGCCCACTCTTGACATGTTATAATTTTCTTTCTGAAAGTAGTCACAATTCGAAATTATTTAGTTTTTTTTTGTATTATTGCTATTATTATGTTTTTTTTTTTTGCATGCTGACTATATTGCTATTATTATTTTTCCTATGTTTGTCTATTACGCTTCTTTTTGTTAATTACCCTGTATTTTGAGAGGTCTGGCTCTTGTGATGCAGAATATTTTAGCACAAGAGCCAGAGCAGTACTGATACTTATGTCTAGTGTATTAAATAAATAAATAATAATAATTATTATTCAGTTAACATGAAAAACCAAATTATACTCATAAATAAATGACCTGCACTTAGAGAGAGGCCACAATACTGCGTTGCAACGTCACTGGCAGCAAATGTCATTCCACCTATACGCACAAAACGTTTTGGGAACATACTTATTGCGCGTGCAGCTAAGGAGGAGTGGAATTCCTTGCCAGAGTCTGTTTCCTATTGCCACAACCCGGGAATCTTTAAGTCGAGATGAATAGGCTTCTTCAAGGTAAGCACGTTCTATCGTCGACCGAATCTTTGCTCCCCATCAAGTAAAATAGCGGTCTAGCGCAAACCTATCAACAATAAAAAAAAAAATGTATCAAATCAACCTTCTCAGCAACTTCCGCGGAAGTAGTCAACATTACAATAAAATTCATTCTCAGCTCCTGTTCACCAAAATCGTCTGTTTAAAAGATTCCACATATTGCCCAGTTGCGCAGACATTTGAGATACAAAACTAGACCAATTTTACATCAATATCCACTAATGGATGATTCTTTGAAAACGAGAGAACGTCTCATTCATCTGGCCTAGCTTTCGTACTTATCTATATTGTCTTGTACGTAGTGTTGCCAGGCGTCCCGATTTGCGCAGGATATCCCGATTTTTAGGGGCCTAGGGACGCGTCCCGATTTGCACCTGATCGGGACGCTAAATGACCCGATAAATCAAAAACCCTGGAACTCAAAGAGCGACTGAAGCAGTCTGGGTTTTACTCAGTAAAAGTTTGAGACGCCCTCTCGTTCCACCTCAGAGTGTAATAAGTCATTAGATGATTTGCCACGTAAAAAAAATCTTTATTTAAAAAATATTTGTACCGATCTAAAACCCTAAATCCCGATTTGTTTTAACATCTATCCCGATTTTTATCCAAACGGACCTTTTTTTTTATGATGGGAAAAAATCATGCATTGACATCCCCCGCCCTTGGGCGGAGCGGGAGATAGTGTCAGACTCTTACTGACTAAAAGACCCACCCCGTTCCTTCTAGCCTTCATACCGGGGCTCGAGCGCCCTTTCGGATAACCCTGGCCCCAGTAGGCTTCGACCCGGCTGGGTCCGTGCTGTTGCTGACAACTCCTTGAGGCGCGCGGGAACAGTGCGCGCCGTCGACGACTTGGGCTTGGTCCGGACGGTTACCGGACGGCCGGACAGCGAGCTACCCATTGCTCACTGTCCGCAAGCCCGCGCCTACGGTGGCCGGAAATCGGGATCAGAATCCCGGCGGCGGCGGCGGCGGCGATAACGCCGTTGCCTGATGCGTTCGGCCTCCTCCTTTGCGAGCATTACTGCTTTGCAAAAGTCGGCGACCGCCTGCCACTCCTCCTCGCTCCGGACCATGGCCTCAACCAGGGCCCGGCGCGAGAGGTCTCCGCCGCCGATCGCCCCCTTGAGGGGATCCAAACGGACCTGGCAACTCTACTTGTAAGCCACTGGGCGCAAATAAATACCTTTAATACATTTAGTGATCGGGAAGAACTAATATACAAATAAAAATTGTAAAGAAAAACTTGGCCAGACGAATGAGACACCCTCTCGGTTTCAAAGAATCACCCTAATCACCTACACTAATCTAATAAAGATGTAAATTTTTTTTTTTTTTGTATTTATGTTTTTTTTGAGGTAATCTCTGAAAGTAGAGGTCCGATTGCTAAAATTTTTTCACCGACAGAAATCTGCTTTATGCCTGAGTGACATAAGCTATACAAGGTGTAAGGGACAGCCCTCCACAAACTTTAAGGGCTTGCTCAGTATACGAAACTAAACAACCTTCCACAACACTTTTTTTCAGGAAACGAAAAAAAAAATCCGCCTCACCATACAACATTATAAACTTGATTGGACAGTTTGTATGGAGAGCCCGATTTTTTTTCGTTTCCTGAAAAAAAATCTGTGTAAGGTTGTTCAGTTTTCTACTGAGCAAGCCCTTAAAATTTGTGGAGGGCTGTCCCTTACACCCTGTATTTTATGTACGCGAAGCCGCGGACAAAAGCTAGTCAATTAATAATTAAAATAGCCACTGAAGTTCACTCGAAGAAATCTCGCCAAAAACTCACATTTTGTACTTAGTGTTTGGGGAAACGCTAACGGCCCGTTCACGATCTTGCCGCTGTGAGCGGTAGGTAAGCGCGGGGCGGTAAGCGGTAAAAAAAAAAGTATGAAAATGTTTTAAGCACACCACGAGACGCCGCTCATAGCGCCGCGCGCCCGCTTATCGGTGCCGCCCCGCTCGCCGCGCCGCGCGCAAGCCGTAACACAAGAAAGTCATTTGTCTAAACCTGTTGTACGAGTCATATAAAAATGATATAAAGGCGGAAACACAAAGCTAACTCCGACGAGATGCAAGAAGAAGCAGTAAAACATAAATTACGATTCGATGGGAACACGGTTATAAAAAAGTTAGTTAGGTACATAAAAAACTTGGCAGGTAGGCTAATTTCATTTCTTGTGATTTCACAGCTCATGTAATATTTATGTCCCCATCTGAAATGTACAGGGATCGGGAATTGTGGAAGTATGGCTGTGACTCGCGGAAATGTAGGTCGTTTTAAAGAATAGATTTGAAGGATTGTTTTAGATTTTTGTACTGTTTTAATAATAATAATAATCCTTTTTTATTAAGCAACTAAGGCCCATAGATAAAATACACAAATAATCTTACACAATGATAGACTAAAACCTGGCCAAGTGCGAGTTGGACAAAGGATTCCATACCGTCCTTAGGAAAATTCGGCAAAAAAGTCAATTTTGTTGTATGAGAACCCCTCTAAAATGTTTATTTTATTTTGTTTTTAGTATTTGTTGTTAAAGCAATATAGATAAATACATAATTTGTGAAAACTTCAATTTTCTAGCTATCGCGGTTCTTGAGATGCAGCCTGCTGACAGACAGACGGACAGACACCCTTTTAACCTGAATCCGATTAAGATGCTATAATTAAACATTACATTATAGACTACTATTACTGTTAAATTTCGTTAAAGTGAACATGTAAATCAATCAATATTTCGCAAAGAAAATAGATTTAAAGGTTTAAATGTACAGACACTCGTACTGCCGTCTAGACGGGTACGAGTGTTGTGTCCATTTAATTCCGGCCAAAGATGTTCATAGTAGTATAAGCCTTAAAAGTCACAAAAGTCAATGTAAATCGATTCTAGTTCAATCTTATGTTGTCTGAAATTCGGCAAATTCCTGTTTAAAGACCTATACGACAACAACACCTCAATTCTAATAGATTCCCTCAGTGAAGTGTAAACGATACTGCGGCCACAACGGACCTCCTCATTCTCTCCAAAAGCCTTTAAGGTCCAATTAAATACAATTTCAAGTTTCCAGTTACACGACAACTTGGCTAACTAATTGGTTTCTTGGAAACTTTCTTAGAACTAAATTGATATAATATTAATATTTTGCTTACGCGTTAATCTATTCGTTAGAAATACCTATCTTCATTATTTTTTTTTTTTATGGTGGGAAAAAATCATGCATTGACATCCCCCGCCCTTGGGCGGAGCGGGAGATAGTGTCAGACTCTTACTGACTAAAATACCCACCCCGTTCCTTCTAGCCTTCATACCGGGGCTCGAGCGCCCTTTCAGATAATCCTGGCCCCAGTAGGCTTCGACCCGGCTGGGTCCCTGCTGTTGCTGACAACTCCTTGAGGCGCGCGGGAACAGTGCGCGCCGTCGACGACTTGGGCTTGGTCCGGACAGTTACCGGACGGCCGGACAGTGAGTTACCCATTGCTCACTGTCCGCAAGCCCGCGTCTACGTTGGCCGGAAATCGGGATCAGAATCCCGGCGACGGCGGCGGCGATAACGCCGTTGCCTGATGCGTTCGGCCTCCTCCTTTGCGAGCATTACTGCTTCGCAGAAGTCGGCGACCGCCTGCCACTCCTCCTCGCTCCGGACCATGGCCTCAACCAAGGCCCGGCGCGAGAGGTCTCCGCCGCCGATCGCCCCCATAAGGGCACGGCGATGCTCCGCCCAAGCAGGGCACACCTCGACTGTGTGCTCCACCGTATCCTCCGGGCGTTCCGCATAGTGGCGACACCCGGGCGTCACTTCCGCATGAATCGAGTGCAGGAAACTCCCGAACGAACCATGTCCGGTGAGTACCTGCGTCATGCGGAAGGTAAGGACGCCGTGAGGTCTTTCCAGCCACGCCTCAAAGAGGGGACTTACCGCCATGATTGTGGCGTGCCCAGCACTGGGTTGCGATAGTCGTTGACGCCATTTCACCATGAGTCATTATCTCACCTGAGAACCTACAATCGTTAACGCTAGTAGAAAATTTCATGTATGGGAATGATATTAACTTAATGTTCAGGAATCGGAGCCATTAAATATCCGTGGAACCGTTACTAACTCGAGGCGATAGACGAATGATTAGGAACGAAATGGCCGTAATTTGGCTAGGCCTGCTGCTAGCAATTTTACTTGTTACGACAGTTCTGCTATGATCCTATGAGGAGTTCTGTTGCATATCTGCAAAGTTCATCATCAGGTCATAACAACATTTCTTCGGGACCAATCCTGGAGCCAATAACTTTACAATCAAAGAAAAAAAATCATACCGCAATTGACCCCGAAACATGAACATAAATAAAAAAATACATATAGCCGACCATGTATCCTCCTCCTTTTTAAAATCGATTAAAAAACGGTTTAATAAAAACAGGATAGGTATTGTACTCAGGTGAGCAAACCAAACCGAACTCGTTTTTCAAACGAATTGGTACGTTTTAGATTCAGACGTCAGAGTAGCTGTATATACATATTGTTGGTAGCGGCGACTAGTTGCGCCGCCACGGTGTCTCGGTGAAATACAGCCCTATGATCAGACTGGACGCCGATACCAAGATAATTGAAGAATTGCTACACATAGACATAACGACACAGGCATTGTCTATGGCAGAAATATCCTAAATTGAATACGACCTAACCCTAATAAATTCTAGCTAACTTCAAATAACACTAAGCAACATTCGATTCGTTTCTATCAAGAAATACGGTACTACTAACCTAATAAATAAAATAAACTTTTATGGATTAAAGCGGTCACTAGTTGCCCGCCGGTTCAGCAGGATCTGCAAACAACCGCGCATACGATGGACATAAAACGCATATTAAAATTTGCTTTAATTTTTTGATGCGGGTGGAAACCGCTTCGTGACTTCTTAGTTTTAGAACAATGATCTTACAGCCACCAGATGCCTTCGGCGGCGGAGACCTCCTCTCGCGCCGGGCCTTGGTTGAGGCCATGGTCCGGAGCGAGGAGGAGTGGCAGGCGGTCGCCGACTTCTGCGAAGCAGTAATGCTCGCAAAGGACTCCTCCTTTGCGAGCATTTAACGCCGTTGCCTGATGCGTTCGGCGGAGGCCGAACGCATCAGGCAACGGCGTTATCGCCGCCGCCGCCGCCGGGATTCTGATCCCGATTTCCGGCCACCGTAGGCGCGTGCTTGCGGACAGAGAGCAATGGGTAGCTCGCTGTTCGGCCGTCCGGTAACTGTTCGGACCAAGCCCAAGTCGTCGACGGCGCGCACTGTTCCCGCGCGCCTCAAGGAGTTGTCAGCAACAGCAGGGACCCAGCCGGGTCGAAGCCTACTGGGGCCAGGGTTATCCGAAAGGGCGCTCGAGCCCCGGTATGAAGGCTAGAAGGAACGGGATGGGTCTTTTAGTCAGTAAGAGTCTGACACTATCTCCCGCTCCGCCCAAAAGCGGGGATGTCAATGCATGATTTTTTCCCACCATAAAAAAAAAAAGACACCAGATGCCTCATGCTTGGACTAGCGCACCAATACAATTGTGTCAATTAGCCGAGATACGGAGAACGGGTTACTACGTTCTGTTTGGTTCCGATTGGTATGTGGGAGCAGGGTACTGCGTTTTAATTAGTCGAGACATCAGATCTATAAGTCATATGTGTTGACAGACATGCGTTACCTGTTATTGGACGTCTAGTGGCTTTTTAGGGTTCCGTAGCCAAATGGCAAAAAACGGAACCCTTATAGATTCGTCATGTCTGTCTGTCTGTCTGTCTGTCTGTCTGTCTGTCTGTCTGTCTGTCTGTCCGTCCGTATGTCACAGCCACTTTTTTCGGAAACTATAAGAGCTATACTATTGAAACTTAGTAAGTAGATGTATTCTGTGAACCGCTTTAAGATTTTCACACAAAAATAGAAAAAAAGCAATAAATTTTGGGGGTCCCCATACTTAGAACTGAAACTGAAAATTTTTTTTTTCATCAAACCCATACGTGTGGGGTATCAATGGATAGGTCTTCAAAAATGATATTGAGGTTTCTAATATAATTTTTTTCTAAAATGAATAGTTTACGCGAGAGACACTTCCAAAGTGGTAAAATGTGTGTCCCCCCCCCCCTCTAACTTCTAAAATAAGAGAATGATAAAACTGAAAAAAATATATGATATACATTACCATGTAAACTACCAACGAAAATTGGTTTGAACGAGATCTAGTAAGCAGTTTTTTTTTAATACGTCATAAATCTAAAAAAATACACTATTATTAAAACATCGATCAAAGTTACAACGAACTACAAGAACTTTTATATTATGTTACTTGCTGCTACGGAACCCTCCATGGGCGAGTCCGACTCGCACTTGGCCAGTTTTTTTTAATGATATAAACCAGTGCTTGACTGCGATCACACCTGATAGTAAGCGTTGAAGCAATCGTTGATGGTCAGGCGCACTAGTTTATTAAGAGCCTATTCAACCTAGTCTTGAAGACACCTATATTTGGACGGGAACACCGCAGCCGGCAAATTGTTGGAAGGGTCGTTGCCTTAGAATAAAAATATGTGCGCATATCCGTCTTGGCTAGAAAATATTTCAGATCTAGCTTCAAATAGGAAACTATTTTGCAGCTAGTCTCAGTTTGTCGGCTTTCGAGAGCTGTATGGAATACAAATCAAATGCATTTGTCATTTCTCTCTGTGGCAATAACTCTGTGCCGGTGCGGCTCGAGGGAATAAATGTTGATATAACCGTGGTTCGTGTGGCTTAGAATAACTATTGAATTTGTACAGTGGGTTAAGGAGTTATTTGTTCCTGGCTAATTTAAAAAGTAAAGGAATAGAACTCAAATCAGAATCATTCATAGACCTAACCCTTAGGGCTATATTTAACCGGGAGACTATGGTGATGCGACCAGTTGCGCCACCATAGTGTCCCTGTGAAATATAGCCCTAAGCTACCAAACTAGACACCATACAGACACCAGATTCGCCACACGTCCGAAATGGTCGCGCCACCAAATTTGTTGCGCAACCAAACGGACACCAGGTGAGTAACTCTCTATAGAGCTGTATACATTTTGTTGGTAGCGGCGACTGCTCGTGCCGCCACGGTGTCTCGGTGAAATATAGCCCTTAGACTTACAAAACGCTGCGAGATAGACTTTTTAGTAACCAAATCGATCTTTTCGATCCATCAAAGTCGTCAAATAACTTCTTCCGCTCTAGGTGACCTAAGAGCGAGTGTC
Organism: Mythimna ferrago; assembly: GCA_910589285.2. Lineage (NCBI taxonomy): Eukaryota > Metazoa > Arthropoda > Insecta > Lepidoptera > Noctuidae > Mythimna > Mythimna ferrago. The sequence goes on from OU342689.1 coordinate 4,191,316, forward strand.
AGACTTTTAGCGACTAAAATCTAATCGTATTCTATTGGTTGATCTATATGTTCTAGGGCCGCAGTATCTCTTTCCGCACCCTGGCAGGCATAGGTCCTACTGCTCAATACAACGCACCCTCGACTCATACTTGGTAATAATAATTATTGTTAATTGGTATTATTACTCGGTGTAACCACCGAGAACCGCTCTGATGTTCTGTAACCACCTATTTTTTTATTTTTTTTTATGATGGTAAAAAATCATGCATTGACATCCCCCGCCCTTGGGCGGAGCGGGAGATAGTGTCAGACTCTTACTGACTAAAAGACCCACCCCGTTCCTTCTAGCCCTCATACCGGGGCTCGAGCGCCCTTTCGGATAACCCTGGCCCCAGTAGGCTTCGACCCGGCTGGGTCCCTGCTGTTGCTGACAACTCCTTGAGGCGCGCGGGAACAGTGCGCGCCGTCGACGACTTGGGCTTGGTCCGGACAGTTACCGGACGGCCGGACAGCGAGCTACCCATTGCTCACTGTCCGCAAGCCCGCGCCTACGGTGGCCGGAAATCGGGATTAGAATACCGGCGGCGGCGGCGGCGGCGATAACGCCGTTGCCTGATGCGTTCGGCCTCCTCCTTTGCGAGCATTACTGCTTCGCAGAAGTCGGCGACCGCCTGCCACTCCTCCTCGCTCCGGACCATGGCCTCAACCAAGGCCCGGCGCGAGAGGTCTCCGCCGCCGATCGCCCCCACGAGGGCACGGCGATGGGGCACACCTCGACTGTGTGCTCCACCGTGTCCTCCGGGCATTCCGCACAGTGGCGACACCCGGGCGTCACTTCCGCACGAATCCGGTGCAGGAAACTCCCGAACGAACCATGTCCGGTGAGGACCTGCGACATGCGGAAGGTAAGGACGCCGTGAGGTCTTTCCAGCCACGCCTCAAAGAGGGGACTTACCGCCATGATTGTGGCGTGCCCATTCTGTAACCACCTTTGACCGGAGCATTGAAGTTTTTGAGCAATTTGTTACGATAGCCCGGACAGATGGATCAATCCGACCACGGATATCTATGAATCCGACACTCCTCTTCGTAGCCCTGAATTATCCCACAGCTCCGAAAATCTCGCAGGCGTATAGATTGGGACGGATCCATCCTTTCCTATGCCCAGTGTCCCGCATCTTGCTCTCCCCCCCGATATGTTACAACGCATTTACCAACGCGAGATATGTTATTGGTTAATTTGACAGCGATGCGAGTAATTCTGGAAGACATTTAGCCGGCATGAGTCTTAACTAACTTGGCTGCCCCATTTAGTTCAGTAAGGAACATTATAATAAAACAGTTTTATGGGACTTAGGAATGGTCATGATCATTGCTTTTCTAAGTCCCATGAAGTTGTAAAGACATGTGTGTTAAAATTTTAGCAAAGAAAGGCTTCATAACGCACTTGTATATACTTATTAATTTTTACGGGTAATGTAGGAATTTACGTTAAGTATTGTAGAACCAAAGTCATTCCAGACATTCTTTACCCGCGCCGTCTCGAACCAGTCCCCGTGATACGCGTCCACATCATCTCGCCACCTCTTTATAAGGCGGCCTCGATGACACTTTATCTATGCAGGAACCCACTGCGTGACGAAACTTGCCCAGCGGTCACTGTTCATGCGGCTGACGTGACCCGCCTAATCCCATTTGAGCCTGGCAGCCTTTTCCCTACATCTATTACGCCCATTATGGAGCGCAGCTTGTTATTCCGAGGCCTTTGCCTAGTAGTGGGAAAGAAATGGCTAGGAAAAACAAATTGTATAACCAACCCTTACACTATTGCGGCTTGCGGACTACAAGCAATTGATAGGACACCGTCCGGCCGTTCGGTAATCGGGACCGAGCTTGGGTCGTCGACAGCGCGTAGTGTTCCAGTCACGCCTCTAAGTCTCGTCAGCCAAACCGGGCTCAGCAGGACCAAGTAGGCTTTGGTCCTGCTGAGCCAATGGCTAGTCCGAGAGGAAACCCCGGGGTCCTTGAGCGCAAGGCAAAGAAGAAACATTGATGTGGTTTTAGTCAGTAAAAGTCTGACTCGCCATCGCGCTCCACCCTAGAGGCGGAGAAGTCCATACCACTACTACTGTCCATTCCAGGTTGCTCGGAAGAGATCGCGGATTGCGATAAGGCCGCCCATTGTATGTATGTGTTTTAGTCTTAGTTTCCTTTTTGTATGTGTAATGGTATACAATAAAGTGTATAATAAATAAATAAGTCACTGTATAACTTAAAATAACCCTTGCACTATTTCCCTCACGTATATCAGAATTACCGTTGCCGCCTGAACTAACACACTAAACTTATATCTTCAAAAACTGATATTTTTCTAGAAGTTTCTACGATATTTTCTCAGAGCAGAATATCGAAAATAAACTCAATACAGTTATATGATTGTATTATAACTTGTGTCACCGGAGATTGGTAGTTTGTCTTAGATCATAGAAGGGGATATTAAGTTCTTCTAAATAAAGGGTGATTTCATTTAGATATTGAGTGTTTTTAACACGCTTTTATTAGCTTCGCCTGTATGTTTGCTTGTAACCATCTCGAGCTCGATTTTGCCCAACTTTGGGCGATCAGATTTTCTTTAAACTTTGCACACCCATCAAAGACCGATGAAAATGCGATTAAATTCGATTTAAAAAATAATTATAAAAAAATTCTATGGGGTGCTCGTTTTACGAAAAATATGGCACAAAGCGCTCCACGCTTTTATCACAATAATATTAATATTTTTTGTTCATTATTATTATATTCTACCTATATTGCAAATTATTTTACACTTTTTAGTTTGATATGCTATGAAAGCGTGTTTTTTAGTTTTTTTTTTAAAGAAGAATCAAGAAGAATCAAAGCATTTATTTCAAATAGACCATTTACAGGCACTTTTGAATAGTCAAATGTCGGTCAGTCCAAGAAAAGTGAAGCTAAATTGCACGTTCCAAAGAGTAGGTCTCTATGGAGAAGAACGTGCAAGAAACTCCATGGACACTCTTTTAAATCATATTATGTGTTACATATAATGCTTGGTTACATATTACTTGTTGCTTCTATCATGTGAGCACAATGTCGATAATGAAATAAAAATGTAAAATAATTAAAAGATAGAAACCGAATTAAGCCACTGGCAGCTAAGAGATGACCAGTCCCATCTGACGGCACCCGTTCACGAGCATGACGCGTGCATCAGCCCCACTCAGCTCAACCATTTTGAAGGGAACTGAACGACCCAATAACACGTGCCACCAACAGCGAGACATTTGAGTGAGCATGACAAACTCTCAACTGCCATGCTCGTAATGTCAAAAAAAAAAAAAAGTTGTAACCTAATAAAAATGCTCCATGGTGCCTCACATTCACAAACTTGGAAAAAGTGCTTCTACATTATACAATGCAATTCTGTCTTTCAAATTAAAAAATAATAATATTAGTTTCCAACTAATCAACTAATTAGTACGCCCTAGTGGTAGTGGAGCTGGACCAGCATTGAGCCAAGCATTTTTATCTTGAATATAATCCTCCAACTTATAATATGCTTGCCTGCATAGTGTGCGTTTAATACAAGATTTAAATTTCGTTTCATTGAGTTCTAATATTTGGGGTGGTATTTTATTATAACATTTCAAACAGTACCCCATGAAAGAAGAGGCCACTTTAGCCAGTCTGAAACCTGGTTGAACTAATTGATCCCTATTTCTTGTAACATAATTATGTCTATCGCCTCTTTTGCTAAAAAGATGAAGATTTTTTCTAACATACATGATGTTTTCATAGATATATTGACAAGGTACCGTCATTATGTTAGTTTCTTTAAACAGTTCCCTTAAAGAATCGCACCGGCGGAGATTGTAAATAGCTCTGATGGCTCTTTTCTGTAATATAAAGATTGACTCGATGTCTGCAGCCCGTCCCCATAGTAAGATACCGTACGACATGACACTATGAAAATAACTAAAATAGACTAGTCTAGCGGTATCAACATCCGTAAATTGGCGGATTTTTCTAACAGCATATGCAGCCGAGCTAAGCCGTCCTGCAAGAGATGTTAAGTGAGGACCCCATTGTAGCCTAGAGTCAAGCGTAATCCCCAAGAAAACTGTTTTATCAACAAATTCTAGTTTCTCATTGTTCAATACTATGTCGCAATCACTACTTATGACATTTGGTAAGGAAAATCTTATGCATTTAGTTTTTTTCCCATTTAGAACTAGATTATTAGCAGTGAACCAGTTTTGGACCTGCAATAAAGCGTTATTTTCATCGTCAAGATTATTAGTCCTTCTATTTATCTTAAAAATCAAAGAAGTGTCGTCAGCAAACAACACCATATTAAGTTTATTTTTCAACAAATAGGGTAAATCATTAATATATACTAAAAATAAAAAAGGACCTAAAATTGAACCTTGGGGTACCCCCATTTTCACATTTAATCCCGACGAATTGACACCGTTTATTTGAACTAGTTGCTGTCTGTCATTCAAATACGATTTTAATAAGCTTAACGCTGTTTTGCCTAGTCCGTAATGCTCCAGTTTCAGGAGTAATGTTTCATGAACCACACAATCAAACGCCTTAGACAGGTCGCAGAAGATGCCTATAGCATCTTGTGCCTCCTCCCACGCATTAAAAATGTGTTTTAGTAAGGAGACACCAGCGTCAGTCGTACAACGTCCTTTGGTGAAACCATACTGTTTATCGTGTAAGATGTTATTGGTGTTAAAATGATTAAGCATTTGATTTAACATCACCTTTTCAAATACAGTGAAACCTGGTTAAGTGAGACATCAAGGGACCTGCAATGTCGTTTCACTTATAGAGGTATTCCACTTACCCAGTGTCTCAGATATACAGGTATAAATAAATATCTGTCTCATTTACAGAGGGTTCTATTAATAGAGGTGAGAATACAGGTTATTTCAGTTATACAGGTGCGATCATTAAATAAAATAACGTGTTATGTATGAGATGAGATATAAGAATGAGTAAACAAACAATGTTATCTCAGTTACAGAGGTTTATGCATATAAAATTTACTCGCTGTCTCAGTTATAGAGGCAACTATGATGATAAATCGAAAGAACAAATCCCAGATATAGAGGCTTACCTCGTCCCACTAACAGAGGTAATTCAGTGCCAAAGTGTTGGGACCTCAGCATGAGTTCCAGTTATGGAGGTTTCTCACTTATCCAGGTCCCACTTAACCAAGTTTCACTGTATCTTGCTAAAAACCGGCAAAACGGACACCGGCCTATAATTATTAGTGTCTTTACTGTCTCCGGATTTAAAAAGTGGTATCACTTTACTATATTTCATTAGATCCGGAAAGACCCCTTGATCTATACACAAATTAAATATTAACGCTAAGTACGGCGCTACAGTCTCAATAATTGAGGTACAAACTTTGATAGATATACCCCATAGATCTTCTGTCAATTTAATCTTGATTTCTTTAAAAGCTTTTATTACTGTTATGGGGTTTATATGTTTAAAGTTAAATTCAGTCGAACAGGCTGCAACGTTCGCCTGTAATAAACCAAAAGCATGCGATGGCGACGAATTTAGGGCTTCAGTAGTTTTAATTGGAATACTGGTAAAGAAATTTACAAATTCTTCTGCAACTAGTTTGTTATCGCTAATAAGACCATGATGAGTCTCCAATGTGTAATCATTATTATTTCTTTTGTTTCTGTTGGTTTCATTATTTATTATATTCCAAACCGTTTTTATTTTATTATCTGCTGTTTTAACTTTGTTGCTGATGTATAAGGCCTTAGCTGCCTTACAAGTATTTTTAAACATTTTAGAATAAGTAGCAACATATTTATTAAAAGTTTCAGTGTTAATAATAGGCTTAAGGCCATACAACTCGAAAAGTCTTTCCCTACTTATTCTGATTCCTTTAGTTGCCCAGTCACTAAATCTAAACTTAGGGCAGATAGTTTTAGTTTTTTTCTCAAACGTCTGATTAAACTCCTTTTGAACTACTGAAAAAAAATTTTTATACAAAATATTACCATTGTTTTCTGCAAGGTTCCAATCATAAATTAACTATTTATCCTAGGAAATATTGGCTCTTTATCCATCATTATAAGTAAATCACATTATATATCTACACTAATTTAATAAAGAGATGTTTTATGTACGCGGCAAAGTCGCGGGAAAAAGCTAGTAATTGATACTTTGATAAATAAAATCAGCCTAATTTTGAGAGAAAAGGGAGTTACAGCAATCCGATGAAAGTGAGCCACACAGGACCATTCTTTATGGTGACACTTGGGGGAAGCATATGTTTGGACATAGGCCACTGTGTGGCACTGTTGTGGCTAGTGTTGCCAGGTTTGTTTGGATAAAAATCGGGACAGATGGTAAAACAAATCGGGATTTAGGGTTTTAGATCGGGACAAATATTTTTTTTAATACAGATTTTTTTAGATGGGAAATCATCCATTGAATACTTCCCCTCTGGGGTGAAACGAGAGGGCGTATGAAATTTTTATTGAGTAAAACCCTGACCTTTTCAGTCGCTATTTGAGTTTCAGGGATTTTGATTTATCGGGACATTTAGCGTGCCGATGAGGTGCAAATCGGGACGCGTCCCCAGACCCCTAAAAATCGGGACATCCCGCCCAAATCGGGACGCCTGGCAACACTAGTTGTGGCAGTGGAAGGGTCTTTCGAATGTAATGATGATGATGAATTTGAAGATGGAGTCTGTTCAAATAGTTTAGCTTCTTTTTTATTTTGGAAAATTTGAAACGCACTCAATACTCAGCTCGATTGCAGCCAAGATAATTTCCATAGTTGAGGGGTTTTCAGAAGGTTCCAATCTTCTGTGTTTGTGCGGCGTCTCTTTGAAAACCCACCTTCTACTTTCAAATAGCTTTTTTTTTCTTTATAATACTGTGGGAAAATTATCTAATGACATCTCGCGTCCTTGGGTGGAGCAGGAGGGTGTGTCAGACTTTTACTGACTAACAACCCACTCCTGTTCCTGCTTTACCTTTCATACCGGGGCCGAGTTTTCCTTTCAGAAACAAACCTTCAGCCTTCGAGGATCCCGGGGAAGTACCCTGTTATCTGTTTACGTAAAGAGCTAATGAGAGCGTCAGCGGAAAAAATTTGCTAATTACATGTTTTAAAGCATAGATTTCTATTGACACTGCGAGATACTTGGAAAGTTGCCCGACCCTGGAAAGCAAAAGGCAGGAAACAAAGAAACCCTTCAGAGGCCCTTTCAGAGGTCAATCATGGTCCCAGTAGGCTTCCGCCCTGCTCTCCTACGATTTGCTGACGCCTCATTACTCGGGCTCAGTCCGGACGGTTGCCAGACAGCCGGACAACGAGCTACCTATTGTTCCTCATCCGCAAGCCCGCGCATGCAGTGGCTGGTAGTCAGAATCGGGGTCTCGGTAGCTGGGGCGTGAAGATGTCCACTCCCTCACGTGTGCGGCCGCCTCCTTCGCTAGCATTAGGGTGTTTTAATATCGTGCGGTTTTGAACACGCATGCGAGATTTGCCCGCACGCGTAACCCTTGCAAATATCCATTGTGATGCGTGGTATACGCACGCGCGACGCGTTTTTTTTGCATTTTGATATTTTCTGCATGATAAATGATATTTATTTTGCAAATAGGTTTTAAAAAACACTTTTACACGTCAATTATATTCGCCTCGTCATTTATACCGCGTACTTCGAAGGACTGGAACAGTCTGCCTGCTGCGGTCTTCCCGTCCGATTATAATTTGGGTGTCTTCAAGGCTAGAGTGAATAGGCTCTTAATAAACTAGTGCGCCTCACCATCAACGATTGCATCACTGCTTACCATCAGGCGGGATCGCAGTCAAGTACTAGTTTATAACAGATAAAAAAAAAAAAAAAAATTTTTCCTAGCTGACTACCCTGAGCAGAAACACCGAAACCAACTCAGGGGTCAAAGTCTCTTTTAAAGTCCATAGAGTATATATGTAATGCAGATTTGTCTGAGTTGGTCTTTTGAAAAAGAACCATACAGATTTGAGTGGACCTGTCTAGTCAGTGCAAGCATTTGTCAGTATTCACAAAGCTCAACTCAGGACTGCTAAGGAGCTCAAAGACTTGCAGCGCAATCCCGAATGCATGATATATAAAAAACACCCTTACTGTTTCGCAGAAGGAGACGACCGCACTATCTATTAAGTTTCGTTGACACTTGTTCGCACTGAAATCACAAACTCTGCCTTTCTCCCTGTAACTTATTTACTTCATTACCATAAATTTGAACGTAATCCAAGACGTAGCCATAAAGCATAGGATACTAGTCATAAACTGGAAGCTTTCGATCCCGAGCTCTCGTGTTGACCAGTTATGTTATGCATGGCATGAATATTTTGTGGCCATGAAACAGACTATGCGTCTTCTTCTTTTCGTGTCGGTGCTCTCAAACTATACCTTTTCTGACCAATATTTGGCAACCAGTACGGCTCTACTGTTGGCCTCGTATGGATCCTGAAAATTGCAGGTGCTTATGCAGGATGGTCAGCACAGCAGGTGGCGCATATCCTGTGGAGAGGCTCCACATTGGCACTGTGCTAGAAATGGATCGAGGAAGCGCCCATTCGGCCAGATTGGTTTTACAGCGGCCAACCTGGGTTCGCAGTCGGTTTAGAGATTTCCAAATTGGCTACTGTAGTCTGCGTCCAGGGGGAAGATGTTTCGATGGGGTGATGAAAAGTGGAGGAGTTGAATTTTTCTGCCTCCACAGCGCGCATCTCTCTTGCTTTGCAGTTTTATGCGACTTACGACCTCTTTGAAAGACAGTTCTTTCAAAAAGGTCGTAACTCATCACGCTGTCCGACATTTGACTTTTCAAAAGTGTTAATGGTCTATTCCCTCTCCTAGAGAGGAGGCCTGAGTCCCAGCAGTGCGAACATTAAAAAGGCTGATGATGAATGGTCTATTTGAAATAAATGCTTTTGATTTTATTTGATTTAATCACTTTAGTATTACCAAAAGCCGAAACAGGCTCCAAACCCGGACTCCAGGAACGCAAGGCAAAGAAGGAAAATTTTCTTCATTGTTCACTTCATTGTAAACAATAAATAACTATTGATCTATCTCACTTCTTTCATCTTTTGCGTCTTTGTCAAGTTTTTTGAGAAACGTGTCTGAGCTTATGAACACTCATTTCTCGTGGCCCATAATGTCATCTCAGCACGAATAGTTACAAGATCGTTGACTGTCTGCTCCGGATGCTGGTATACAAACAAGTGTCGATATTCATATACCAATAGGTCGGTACAGTTGTAGTGCCATGATAGTAGTAGGTACTTTTTAAAAGTAGGTACATATTACAAGCATAAGTTAAGCATAGCATATTTTTTTTTTAAATTGATGAATTAATTGTCCCAATAGTTTACACAACTAAGTTCGTAACTTCATTTAATTAAAATATATTTTGACTTGTAAATGTAATTTTGCCCAATAAATATGTTTATCTGTTTGCCTTTTTTCCATTTTCCCACTGTTGGGACTCAGGCCTACTCTCTAGGAGAAGGAATGTGTCATAATCCACTAAGCGGGCCCAGTTCGGGTTGGTGGATGTCACATGTCTACGAATTTTTGGTTCTAGGACAAGCCGGTTTTCTCACGATGTTTTCCTTCACCGTTTTGAGAGCAGTGGTGATGAAATAAATTACACAAAGTAATGCATCTGGCTGGGTTTGAAACTATGGCCTACAACTCGTAGGTCGAGTCCGTTACCACTAGGCTCTTGACAGCACACCATTTTATTAAAAAGTAATATCAATTTAGTATCTCTCTACCTACTTATCTTCAGCTGTAATTTTCTACTAACGACACTTTCACACTGTACAGCAGCATTTTATTAAGGACCGTTCAGACGCATCCGGTGCAGACAGTCAATGATCTTTTTTAAAAGATTGCGATTTTATTTAAACGTTAAAGTATTTTCACTTGAGGGATGGGTAGAAAACGTCCAATGAATATGAAAAAGGTGATGTCTTCTAGATTAATTCTAGACTAGTTTTTTGCCAATGGTTTGACCGTCTTAAAAGTATGAAGAAAATCTTGAAATCACTACCACTACTATAAGGCTGAGTCCCAAAGTGGGAACATTATAAGGTTTAAAATTAACATTAGAATGAAAAATCTTCACTTTTTTTGATTTTGGTTATTCTCCCATTTGACCACTATCTCACCTAATGGTAAGCGATGATGTGGTCGACGATGGAGCACGCTTGCCTAGAAGAAACCATGCTCTTGACTTAAAGACCCCTAGGATAGCTATCAGGAAACACAGACTCCGGTAGGGGATTCCGGATCTTAGCTGTATGTATAGCATAATAGCGTAATCAGCCTTTTAATGTTCCCACTGCTGGGACTTTGGCCTCCTTTCTAGGTGAGAGAATGGGCCGTAATCCCCCACGCGGGCCCAGTGCGGGTTGGTGAATGTCACATGTCTTCCAATTTTTGGTTCTAGGACCGTTTTGAGAGCAGTGATGATGAAATAAATTACACAAAGTAATGCGCGTGGCTGGGTTTGAACCCTCGACATAAAAACTTGTAAGTCACCATCACTGCTCTTACGTTTTTGCTCACACTGTTGTACGCACAATGAATGTGTATTTTCATTAACCTAGTACCCGAAAACCCAAAGCCAAGTAAAACTTTAACAAAAGCTTTACCAAGGATATTTTAAAAACAGCTTTTTAAAAAGCAGCTCCGTCACTTTAGAAGCTACTTCGCAAATCCGAGTCTCAACCCTTTCATATATCACGCTGTATCCAGCTTCAACCGACTTTGGAGAGCGAATAAATGAGTTTAGCCGTGATGTGCACTTCGCTAACATTTTTGTGTTTATATTTGGACTTAGTTTGAAGTGATGGATGTCGAAACTGGAAAGAATATTGTGAAGAGGAAAGATTTGTATTTTTCTTTGTAATTAATAAACTCAAAAATTATACCATTTCAAAAAATTCTTTCACCAATAGCGCATAGGAGATATTTGCACTGTATCGGACAGATGGCTTCCAGCCTTCCATGCTGTCAATCGCAAAAAAAAACTGTATCCCTGCTCTCCAGTTTACGTGGCAGCTGCAACCATATCTTGAAGACTGTGGCTGTCAGGGTTTCTTCGCCACTACGGAGGGCTTTTATTAATTTAGAGTAATTTGATGTGGTTTAATTTGTATTTTATTTTAAATTGTATGGTAATTTTGAATTTGATTCTGATTTCTTTTTTAATAGTAAGTAATTTTAATTTTAGTTAAAATTTAATTTTAATGTCTATTTAAATTGCAATTATGTTGTCTATATTTTAATTGTAAGGAATTGTTTTTGACATGTTTTGATTGTAAGTATGGATCAAGGTTATCTGAATTTAATGAATTTTATTTTATTTTTTGTTTATTTAATAGAATGCTACTTTATCACTGAGTGTCTTATGTGCGGGAAATAATGTTTTCCTTCACAATTTTGAGAGCACTGGTAATTATATAAATTACACAAAATAATCCGCCTGGCTAGTTTTAAGCTCGCAACTTATAACTCATAAGTCGGGACCGTTACTACCACTGCTCGACTACTCAAAAGCATAGTTTAATTTAATTTGATTAAAAACACAATGGCATTTCCTGCATACACTAACATTGGTAATTCATCACGACTTGTGAACGGGTGTGATTATCATATTCGCTTAGAAGTCCTTTGTGAAACAAGCCCAGCCAGTCATCGTGTCTTCTCTCATAACGGCACGATATTAAAAACTGGCAAACAAAGATAAAGTTGTGCTGGAAGTTTACTTTAAGGTTTCCGTCTACCGCTTCCTTCTGCGGAACATTAAGCAGCAATACTAGCGAAGGACTCAGCAGCACTGATCTACCTATATATAAGGGAACAGATAAACGGGGCCCCGACTTCCAGTCACCGTAGGCTTGGACTTGCGGTCGATGTTCCACGCGCGCCTCAAAGAGATGTCAGCTAAACCGTAGAGGCCTAGCATAGCTGAAGCCTGCTGGAGTCATGGGTTGAAACTTCTCAAAGAGAAACCCGTGGTCCGGGAGGGAAGGATGTTTTAGCCACCTAGAGCGGGAATAGTTATTTGATTACTTTGTCCGTCAAAGAAACAAGATTTCTAAGTCTTTGAATTCTGGGCACGACACTATCGGGGCGGTAAGTCAACTCTTTGAGGAGTGACTGGATAGGCAACACAGCGTTTTCATCTTCCATAACATTATGGAATAACATTATGGAAGATGGCAAGTTCTCACCGAACATGGCAAGTTGGGGGGTTCCTGTTTCGTATTCTGGCGGAAGAAGAAGAAAAAGATGAATTATACGTACAAATCAATCAATCAATATATATATATATACATTTTAATTCTTTATTTTTTTTTATCTTCAAAAATATAGAGATGAGCACGTAAGTTTCCGGTATCAAAATCCAAAATTCCCTTGTAAAAACTGGACAAAAAAAACCAAAGCCAAAAATGTATTTTAATATTAATCCGTTCCAGTAACATATTACATCCAAGAGGTCCATGTTAAGCCATTTTTCAAGCCATTCTCTAAAAGCATTCTTTGTTTCGCGCTAACTTAAAACTTTACTATGGAGATGGAGGTTAAATTTTATGTTCGTTCATTTGCATGCTACCATTGTAGTACTTGATTAAAACATTCCACGGTTTCCCTTTTAAAATTGTGTTAGTTGACTTAGTTGACGATTTTGTCAGAATTTTACACAGCGTGTCTCAAAAATTGTTCACTTTTGTAGACGCATATAGGTTTTATATACTGGGTTATTTTTAAAACACTAACAACCTTACAGGGCCTCAAGTCTGCTATTACAATAGTGTCAGAATGGTCTATCATTGATGTCATAATTGTCGATTTTGACAAGTTTGGTCATCTACTAGTATAATGGCGTCATTATGACTTTCCAATGGTCAACCACTGACACGCCATTGAAAGAAGTGACATAGAATGGTAATCTCGTACATATTGACAAATGAATATTTGACGTTTGCGGTAATCTGCTAAAACTTTGACAGTTTATTTGATCAGTGTTTTACCATTAGAACGTTATTATGCAGTTATTGGTTTTAATATGCTCGAAATTATCATTCTACCACAATTCTATTACAAGACCAATGACCGATCAATGATCGATCATTATGAATTAGCAGATTACAAACTTTTAGCAAAATGACAATGGGATCGTGTTGGAATGACGTATTTATAAAAATAGCAAACTTGGGGCCCAGGACTGTATTACTAACATCATAAACGACAACTTTTGTTCTATGATTTTTTACAAAATATAATACATTTACCAAAATAAACCATCAAGATTTCGTTGTTCTATGTAACACATTTTAACTGTGTATTTTACTATACCCACCTACGCCTCCAGCGCACGATCTCCGCTTCTCTCCGCTATTGTACTATCGCTTGCTTGGCATAGACTTCGTAACATTTAGAACGTTAAATTTAAATATTTTTATTTTGTATGAAAATTTGACGAAGCCATGTAGGTATATGTATACTTTAAAAAAATCATAGAACCGAAGTTGTATATGTCCTAAAAGGTTGCCAGTGTTTACAAATAACCCTGTATATTTTTAATTGTGGAAATGAGTGATGTAACGAATACTCGCATTCGCATTCGCGCGAATATTCGCACATTTTTACATTCGCATTCGAATCCACAAGAAACATGCGAATATTTGGCAATTTTTTTTTGACAAACAATGAGGTATATAAGTATCGATTGAACGGATATAGAATGATAATACAACTGATGAGAAGAATGTTAAATTTCAACGAATATTCGCCAACAATATTCGTGAATATTATTCGCCAACGCGAATGTATTCGCGAATATTGATTTCGAGAATATTGATCGCGAATTTTCGTCAAAATTTAACATTCTTTACATCAGTTGTATTATCATTCTGTATTCGTTCAATCAATACTTAAATACCTTTTTGTTTGTTAAAAAAAATGCCCAATATTCGCATGTTTCTTGTGAATTCTGCGAATATTCGCGAATGCCAATGCGAATATTCGTTACATCACTAGTGGAAATCGTTCAATGACTTCTCCCGCTCTCGGTGGGTGAGAGGTCGGGTCAGACTTATACTGACTAAAACCACATCTGGTCTTTCAGTTGCCCTTTGCGTTCTAGGACTACGGGTATCCCCTTCAGAAATTTTCCGCGGTCTTAGCGGGCATCAGCCCTGCAAATCAAATCAAATCAAATCAAAACATTTATTTCAAATAGACCATTTACAGGCACTTTTGAATAGTCAAATGTCGGTCAGTCCAAGAAAAGTGAAGCTAAATTGCACGTTCCAAAGAGTAGGTCTCTATGGAGAAGAACGTGCAAGAAACTCCATGGACACTCTTTTAAATCATATTATGTGTTACATATAATGCTTGGTTACATATTACTTGTTGCTTCTATCATGTGAGCACAATGTCGATAATGAAAAAAAAATGTAAAATAATTAAAAGATAGAAACTGAATTAAGCCACTGGCAGCTAAGAGATGACCAGTCCCATCTGACGGCACCCGTTCACGAGCATGACGCGTGCATCAGCCCCACTCAGCTCAACCATTTTGAAGGGAACTGAACGACCCAATAACACGTGCCACCAACAGCGAGACATTTGAGTGAGCATGACAAACTCTCAACTGCCATGCTCGTAATGTCAAAAAAAAAAAAAAGTTGTAACCTAATAAAAATGCTGCTGGGCTACTACGGTTTGCTGATGTCTCTTTGAGGAGCACGTTTATCACTACGCGTTGTTGATGACTGGGCTCAATCCGGTGAGTTTCCGGACGGCCGGACGGCGAGCTACCCATTGCTCGACAGCTGCAAGCTCATTTAAGGGGATGCATCTCGACATACATTTTCATTGTTTTTCATACAACAGCTCTTACGCGATTATGACGTTATTACACATTTTTCATTAGATATTTTGGAAACACAGTATCTTGTGGATATTATCTAGGCTTCTATGGAAATCAATTTATAAATTTGTGTAAAACTAAGCCATGAGGCATACAACAACTGTATTTTTTATTTTATTGCTTTTTTTGTTTCTTTTACTTTTGATACGTGTTTTTGTTTATTTTTGTGTTTGGGCCTTGTGCTGTACCAAATAAATTATTTTTCTTTCTTTCTTTTTTTTCTTTCTTTGAATCCAGTTAAGACCTCTGAAAATCTGCTATTTTCCATGAACTTTGACACTTCATAATTTACTCAAAAATAAAAAAAACGTCAAAAAAGTACAACATACAAGCCTAGCAAATTTTCTCAAGATTCTAAATGATGACAATGTTTTTCAAAAACTTTTAAGGGTTTAAAAAAAAAACACGTATTTCCTGGAACAAGTTTTATAAAATATTCGTGTAAATCACAGAATTACCGAATGCTTGCAGAGTTTTCAGGCGTTATCTCTCTTTTTTCGCGTTGCCTTTTCGTCAAACATCGCGTTGGATCGCGTTAGATGAAGTAACAAGCTTTTAAACCATGCTCGATGTTGACGATAGGCGAGTGGAAAAGCAGCCTCTTAAACCGTGGCTGGTAGACGCGGTCGGAATCTCGGCGGCTGCATATAAAATTAACAATTTTTTTTCATTGATATAAACTAGTGCTTGACTGCAATCCCACCTGATGGTAAGCAGAGATTTTGATATTGACCAAATATATATGCGTGAAGCAAGCGATAGTACAATAGCGAAGAGAAGCGGGGATCGGGCGGCGGGGGTGCTTGATGCACTTGCGTCGTGTTACACAGAGGTAGGTCGGTATAGCAAAATACAGAGTTGAAATGTGTTAGATAGAACAACGAAATCTTGAGAGAACCCGATTGCAGCGCCACCTACCGGGTCCGATTGTATTTTCACTCGAATATACACACACAAGATTTGTCCAAATCAGTCCAACCGTTTAGGAGGAATTAGGTGACAAACACGCGTACTTAATTGTACAGACGGAACGCTATTAAATTATTCTCATGTCATAACTATACCGTTTTTTTTTTTTTTTTTTTTTTATGGTGGGAAAAAATCATGCATTGACATCCCCCGCCCTTGGGCGGAGCGGGAGATAGTGTCAGACTCTTACTGACTAAAAGACCCACCCCGTTCCTTCTAGCCTTCATACCGGGGCTCGAGCGCCCTTTCGGATAACCCTGGCCCCAGTAGGCTTCGACCCGGCTGGGTCCCTGCTGTTGCTGACAACTCCTTGAGGCGCGCGGGTTTGATGAAACGGATTTACTCAAACAAAAGACCCGAAATTCTAATGGTATCTTAATTTATTTACACTCCAGTCTACATATAAAATGCTAGTCTATTCTAAAAATAGTCAGCTATGAAATAATTACGTTTTCTGACAAAAGCTTTCAAAGAATTGCGCACAATGAAACAAACTGTTTAAAATTCATGAAACGCACCGCTGTGATTCCGAGAGCAACTGAAAATGTATGGCAAGTTGTGTTATCTAGTTTTAATGTTATTCTTTTTAGGGTTCCGTAACTAAAATGGGACCCTATTACTAAGACTCCGCTGTCAGTCCGACTGTCTGTCTGTCACTAGGCTGTAGCTCATGAATCATGATAGTCAGGCAGTTGAACACAGTTGATGTTTTTATTTTGCCACTTTATTAACAAATACAAAAAAAAAAAATGAATATTTAAGGGGGCTCCCACACAACAGACATGATTTTTATTCGACGGTAAGTAACCTTTCGTACGCGAGTCCGACTCGTATTTGTCGGTTTTTTTATAGATAGCATAGTCAACTTTTTTTTGTTCCTACTCCTGGGACTCAGGCCTCGTCTCTAGGAGAGGGAATAGGCCGTTTGGTGAATTCCACATGTCTTCGAATTTTTTGTTCTAGGACATACCGCAATGTTCGCATCACAATGTTTTCTCACGATGTTTTCCTTCACCGTTTTGAGAGCAGTGATGTTTTTTATAGATAACTAGCTTTTGCCCGCGCGGCTTCGCTCCCGCTCTTCCATGCTGTATCCTACTGTACCCTACTCTAACCTACTATACCCTACTCTACCTTACTCTACCATACTCTACCCTGCTCTACCCCTACTTTACCCTACCAAACTTCAAATAAACCATCTACTAAATAGTCCGAACAAAGCCTTCTTGAGTTATAAAATTACAACGAAAAGTGGCATTGATTTTTATTTATATAGATGGTACGTAACCCTTCGTGCGCGAGTCGGGCTCGCACTTGGCCGTTTCTTTTAAGTTAGTTTAAAATGTTGTCTTTGAACAAGTTGCGCGTTAAATAATTTATATATCAACAGCATCCTACTTGTGTGGATTGTGTACCTACCTAATATTTTATTTTTCAGCGGCGGAAAACAGTGGACTGTATTCTTTAAAGCCATGTACGCACGTACGAACACGAACATAGCGAACATAAACATCAAACTTGAACATTTGGTTTGTTCGTATGGACGACATTTTCGAACACGAACGCGAACATAGTTTGAATCGAGTTCGTCTTAATAGGCAGCGTTATTGCAAGTGGTCGATTGTGAAGTATAGTCTATCTAAAAGTCAAACGACATGGAAATATATATTATATATAACACGTTACATAACACGTTTTATAAGATTCTATTAGTAAACAATGATCATCTCTTTGCAACCTTGATTGTTCAACCAGGGTTGACTACATCAGATTTCAAGAATTTTATTATTTCATTAGATTATCCAAATCGTTTGACTTTTTAGACAGACACAAGGGAAAAGGTTTTTCGGTGTTCGGATTGATTCATGAAGAACACCGTCCCTATAGTACATACTAATAGGACCGCCGCAAACAGGTTTGACGAAGCGAGTGTTCGATGTTCGTTAGTGGTACACACGTGCGAACCAAGTTGTTGCGTATCATGCAACGCAGCTTTGTTCGTACGTGTATACTCGGCTTTATTACGCTGCACGTTTCTGTATTATAGATATGTACTGTTAGCCTAGATATTTTCTAGGTCACTACGCGATCTACCAGTATTATATATTTAGGTATTTTTTTTTTTGTTATTTATCTACATTGCGCTCAAATGGTAGAAGCGACAAGAAATATGTAAATAAGATTTATGCGACTCGAAAATAGAGTCCATGGAGTTTCTTGCACTTTTTCTGCGAGTAAGGTTTACCCATAGCCACTTAAGTTTGACGATTCTTCAGAATATGTCGGCGACCTTGCTTCTCCAGCGGAAATCTTCCAATGGTAAGGTCCCTAAGTCTCAAAAAGCAATGGAAAGGGTTGTGCTCGGAATTAGCTTGCGTGATCGCATTCTTCTTCTTACACTTCTTCATCCACGATCATGAATGAAGATATCCGCAGGATCAATATAATAGTAAATTAATATATTTGAAGTGATATATGTTTAAATTTTAAGGTATGTGCTTATTATATTTATTTTTTATCAGTTTCAATAATCCTTTTAACAAAAGGTTTCCAGGTTGCTTGGAAAAAATCTCCGAGTGCGATAAAGCTTCCGATTGTATGTCTTTTTTTTTATTTTTTATTATAAGGTTTCCTTTTATAAATATTGTAATCTTCGTGTACAAGAAAGTGTATATAAATAAATAAATAATCAAAACAGTTGCTCCGTTCCGCCATTAAAGTGCATAATTATTTAGTATGGTTATCGATGATGATATAAAAGAAAAGAAAGAAAGAAAAACATCTTATTTGCCGGAAAGCCAAAAAGTATTTACAAGTTAAAAGTACATTTAGAGAAAATAATGCGCCACTTCCGAGCAAAACGGCCGAAAGCTCAGCATAAAATCGATTGATATCGTTAGATATCGCTCTATCTAATTAAATACAGATTTTTTCTTAAATAAATTAATAACAATTAATTGCATCAACTAACTTTAACGGTTAAAATAACGTCACAAGTAACGATAACATTAACCGTTTCAAAAAGGGCTGTTAAAAGCCTTAGTTACGGTTAAAGCAGATGATAAATAATGATTATTTACAAAAGTTTGCAGATAGCAAAATTCAATGGTCATAGTTAATGTTACTGTTAAAAGTAACTTTGAAGGAAACTGTAACGTAACTCTTGGAGTAAACAAGAAAAATAATTTCAGCATTTGAAGTTAAGTATTTTTTTTTTAGTCTAAAAACCTATCAAAATTTAGCAATTTGCCGTGTTTACGTAAATCAGCAATAAAATAATTAAATAAAAATATTTTTTGGATTTTTAGGACAAACAAATAATATAATAAATATGGAATAATATATATATATTCTTTATTGTACACCACATATACAAAAAAACTACAGGACAAACATTATAAAAAATAAGTGTACAACGGGCGGTTTTATCGCACAAGGCAATTTCTTACAGACAACCTTTGGATGGACTGAAAGAAAGGAGAAAGAAAACCAAAATTTTCGGCCAAATAAGTTTCGTACAGACATGTGCACAAAACGAAAATTAAGCGTTTTTCAAGGTCTTCAAGTTGTACAGACGTATGTACAATCGGCGCTCGAGGGGTGCGTCGCTTCACACAGGCCACCGGCCACAACCACAAAACGCCGCCACCGCCATATTTCCCGTAGGTTTCATACATTTTATAAATACGTTCGCCGCAGACGGTTGACGCCGGTAGCCGCCAATTACTACAAATCGCTACTGCTTGCTTCTTGTAGCCTGGACTGACCACTAAATGCCGATAAAAAACGCAGCCACACGCCATTCATGCGTTTAAATCTTCTTCGACAGAGTCCGTTATGAAAAAGTAGCAGGCACTGGCTTGTCCAGGCCTTGGTCGAGGCCATGGTCCGGAGCGAGGAGGAGTGGCAGGTGGTCGCCGACTTCTGCGAAGCAGTAATGCTCGCAAAGGAGAAGGCCGACCGCATCAGGCAACGGCGCTCTTACCGCCGCCGCCGAGATTCCTATCCCGATTTCCGGCCACCGTAGGCGCGGGCTTGCGGACAGTGAGCAATGGGTAGCTTGCTGTCCGGCCGTCCAGTAACTGTCCGGAGCAAGCCCAAGTCGTCGACGGCGCGCACTGTTACTGGGGCCAGGGTTATCCGAAAGGGAACTCGAGCTCCGGTATGAAGGCTTGAAGGACGGGGTGAGTTTTTTAGTCAGTAAGAGTCTGACACTATCTATCGCTCCGTCCAAGAGCGGGAGTTGTCATAGGATGATTTTCCCCACCGAAAAAAAAGGCACTGGATTGTGGCCGCTTCTAGCTTCTTGTGGCGGCGTATGTGGCTGTGGCAAAATATTCAATTCAAAAACCCAACTTACGTCATCATTTTTAAAACAAATAAAGTTCCAAACACAAAATAATGTCTAAAAATATCCGGCACAAAAAAATAATCCGTAGGTTTCAACGCAGAATCCTTGCCTTTACTCTGTAAATAATTTAAAGCCTTAATGGTGCTAAGTCAACACAGAACTTAGGCTTACTGGGCATGACCTAAAAATATTAATGGTGAAAGAAACTGTCGCGCTAAATTTTGGCGATTATAAGGGATCATGTTTTGAGTTGGGATTGTAGAAACGTTGGTAGGAATTTTGTAACATAGTCGGTCTGTACCCTCTCGTGACAATATCTACGTAATTCTTGCGGTTTTTTTTTAACCTTTCGATACCCGAAATTAGAGACACAATAGACACACAATGAGAGAGCGAACACCGGCGGTCGCTTGGGGTTTAATGAATATGATGATATTAATAAGAAGGGTGGAAATCATCCGATGATTTCTCCCACTCTGGGCGGGGCGGGATGGACGGGGGATGTCAGACTTTTAATGACTAAAAACACACCTGTGTCCTTCAGTTGCACTTTGCGTTCTAGGACTACGGGTTTCCTTTTCAAAAATTCCCCGCCGTTCTTGCTAACGGTCATCAACCCTGCTGGGCTCCTATGGTTTGCTGACATCTGTTTGAGGAGCGCGTGGATCACTACGCGCTATTAGCGACTTGGCTCGGTCCAGTTACTTACCAGACGGCCGGACGGCGAGCTACCCATTGCTCGACGCCCGCAAGCCCGCGTATACAGAAATTCATGACGATAGTTTAATGCTCAACAATTTAAAATTCACCACCATCCACTATCTACTTTTTGGTCTCGAGTGGGGAAGGAAGAGGTAAGAACCCCTTCCCCGCCACCCGCTATTGTTTCCAAAAAAGTCACACTGCAGTGAGCTCGTGGCACAAACGTGGCACTACTCCCACGTCCGAGGAACGCGCACGCCTAATGTGGACGCCTTACAGGCGCTTTTGAAATGTCAAGAAGTCAGTTATTGAGAAAAAGGATGTTAATTGCAAATGCTAAAGCGTAGATCTCTATGGAGAAGAATGTGCAAGAGACTACATGGTGCAACCAACAGCATTCACACACACGTTACATTCTGATTCTGATTCATAGTGTGCGTCTAATACAAAATTTAAATTTTGTTTCATTGAGTTCTCCACAAGCTAGTACGTAATTTATTTTCCTCGAATATTTTAACGAGTTGCATGTTCTTTCACTTACGAACTATTTCGAGTTTCACTCATTATAAATTTTTGTTTTATTTAAATTGTAAACAAGATTGCCTTAGGGTTTGAACATTGCTTAATGATGTGTATTAGCAATTTCTACAAGCAATTCTAGCATGTTTGGTATTGCTAGTTATTTGAACTAAGTATTTGATGTACTTTGTTTATTTTTTAGTCTTGTCAATGTTACCCAGGGGGTTAAATAGGCTATACACCGCTAAATTTTGATCGTTTTAATCCCGTGGAGGATCGATCCGGTACATAAAACACCATACGTAACAATATACGTAGTATAATGAAGTAATTCATGCAATACTTCCAGCTGTATCGGTAGAGATTGATATCCTGATTTGATTTTTCCTATCAAAATAAAAAAAAAAGGAAAAACAACGGCGAGCATTAGGTAGCTCGCCGTCGACTGTCTGGTAACCGTCCAGGCGTCCAGGCCCAGCAGGGTCGAAGCCTACTGAGGCCATGAGTTAGCTTCTGAAAGGAAAATCCGGCTCTGGTGTGAAAGCTAACGGAGGAACTACGAGTGGGTTTTAGCCAGTGGAAGTCTGAGACGCCCTCCCGCCTCGCTCAAGGTCGGGAGATGTCATTGTTATTTGCGTTCAGATTATTAACGCTCTCAGAAAACTGATGGGGTTACCATGGCGTTACAATGCATCAGGGATATTTGCAGCTGCGCATGTAGACAGGCTGCGCAGGCGTGCGGTATTACTGGTAACACGAGTCATGGCTAGCCCCAACAGGGTTCTGAAGATGATAGCTGAGAGAGTGGACTATCCATACATGGTTCACTGCTGTAATTTACATCACTGTGCCAGAATTTTATTTACTAACACTTAGGTTAAGATTACTGTTACTAACACTAAATGAGTTTTTTCACAAATATTGCATATCTATAAAATAATTAAATATAAAATAAAGCATTTAAAAATATAAAAATTAGTAGCCCACCGGTATCAGAAACAGGGTCCAAGCTACCGGTGGTCAGGGCTCTAGAGAAAGGAACCTCCTAACAATACGAACCATGTACCGCTTTCTGAATCAAGCCCTTGATCCAGCCACCTAACGCGAGCCTCCTCAGGTGTTGACCGAAGCTCTTGGCTATTAAGCCATTGCCCGACACGACTATCGGTACAATGATCAATATTATTATTGTTATTGGATGATTTCCGACCTTTAAGAAACACCAAAATTATGTCATAATCATCATCATCATTTCAGCCGATAGACGTCCACTGTTAGACATAAGCCTTCTCCAAGTGTCGCCACAACGATCGATCCTACGCGTCCCGCATCCATCGGATTCCCGCATATTTCACCAGGTTATCGGTCTATCTTGTAGGAGGCTTTCCGGCGCTGCATCTTCCGGTCGCCACTCCAGAACCTTTCGGTCCCAACGGCCATCTGTTCTGCGAGCAATGTGCCCTGCCCTTTGCCACTTGAGTTTGGCGATTCTTCGTGCTATGTCGGCAACCTTGGTTCTCCTGCGGATATCTTAATTTTTTCCAAAATTATGTATAAAAGGTGTAAGGGACAGCCCTCCACAAACTTTAAGGGCTTGCTCATAAGACGAAACTGAACAACCTTCCACAAGACTTTTTTTCAGGAAACGAAAAAAAAAAATCATCCTCACCATACAAAATGATAAACTTGATTGGACAATTTGTATGGCGAGGCCGATTTTTTTTTCGTTTCCTGATAAAAAAAATTGTGGAAGGTTGTTCAGTTTCGTCTACTGAGCAAGCCCTTAAAGTTTGTGGAGGGCTGTCCCTTACACCTTGTATATAATTATGTTTCATATTAAAAACTTCAACTAGTACACATCAGCCATTTGTTTCTGTGAATCCGCCGAAACGTCTTCACTTTCATAAAGTGTGTACTTACCGGCCGATTCGCTTCGTCGAGCGCTTGTCATCGCGCTAAGTGATTGCTCTTACTCATGTCCTACGATATTGCGACTAGGCTACGTTTGGTTTATATGTTTTTACTAGTTTCAGTCCAGTGGCTTCGCTTGCGTTTAAGTAAAAAAATATCTTAAGGGAAAATGCTTCAGGGATAAAAATTACCCTTTGTCTTTTTCGTGGACATGGTCTAGCCGTAACAAATTTTCATCCCAATCTAGTAAGTCGTCTGAGCGCGTAATAGTAACATATATGTATATCTCGTGGCCAAATCATAGAAATTGATCACTTCATGATATGACCACCTAAAACTGGTCAGATCATTTAAACGCTTCGATCTTGAGCATTTAAATAGGTATAAATACGGAAAAATGTAAAGGTTGCTTACTTTCAAAATTTACAGACTACTTTATGAAGAATTTCTTATTTACATTCTTAGATATATAAGGTGTAAAAAAATTAACTGCAAGAACTTCGTCCACATACTCGACATCGAAAAACAAACACATTACAAAAAAAAAATTTTTTTTTGAGCACTTTCTATATTTTCACATTAATAAAACAATTTAGTATCATATTTTTTGTGCACTGTACGCAGGGCTGCGCTAGCGGCTCGCTCCAATACCGCGCGCGAGCGTCGTACCCCCGCCGCCCGCTACTATTCCGTTCAGTCGTCCGATATCCGTCGCGCGACTAGGGTGTATTTCCCTGATTTATTATGGCAAATACGTACGTTCGCGAATACTTCAATAATGCCTTTTACGTATTCCAATCGAGAGTACTTGGATATGATAGTGTGTTACATTACGACTGGTGAAAGTTTAGCTGCGGGCCGGCTCGTAACCGTTACCGTGAACTGTTTGGTGAGCAACGACGAGTGCCTGCTGTCCAAACAATCCTAGGAGTCTAATTTAAACAGTCATTTAGTAGTTCGATGATTTGCCAGTCCAAAGTCTGAGAAATGTGATGGGAAAATTAGAATCAGCTGTTTCAAATTTGCGCCGTCGCGTGTCGTACTGCAGGGGTGAACGACCCACGCGTGCAGAGCGGCGCGCGCGGCGGCCGGTCGCGGAGGCTTAGGCCGCCGTCACCGGCGCGCGTGCGGTGTACAGTGCGCATATTCAATAATTTTGTGCGAAGTGAAAATATTGCTTAACTCTGAAACGGGTTGTTATTTTGAAATCTTTTTTTCGCAATTCTTTTTTATTTATAATTCTAAACAAGTACTTAATTTTCTTGCAGGTAATTTTTTTACACCTTATATATCTAATAAATAAAACGCTCAAAATTTTAATAATCTACGCGGACTTTTAATAATCTTAGTGTTCAACCGAATGGCGCGAAATCGAACAAAAAAAAATACAAAACACAAATAAACCAAAAGTTTAATTGAACTTATAATTACAGGTCAATCCAAAGACACTTCAAAACAACCCGATTTAAAAAATGGCGATTTCATTGGCAAAGACATATTATATCGTTTTCATTTTAGCTTAACAATAGTGACTATTATCCCATAACATATTATATTTTCTTCTCATTTTTTCAAAGATATCTTATTGATATTGAGGAAAAGCCGTCTTGAATCGACATCTGTCATGATCTTCGTCATTTTTGTTAAGTAATAATATATAGTTTAATGATCTTATCTAATCTGATTAGCCTGATATGTCCCAAGGCTGGAGGAAATCAAGGACTAATATAGCTATTAATTAGTAGTTTCCTTCGGTGGATGCGAGATATACCATCGTGATTATAATATGCCTGATCACTTAAAAAATTCGCATAAATCCTGCGGCGCGGCGCCAAACCAAACCCTTTGAAGTTTTCGTTTCGGGTGCAAGCAAAAATGAACTTAGCGGTGGTCAGGCGGAAGTGTCTTTGATGGTACAGAACCAATCATTGTAGTGATACTTGGGAGAGGCCTATGTCCAGCAATAGTTGACTTTATCGGTTTTTATTTATGGTGGGAAAAATCATTCAATGACAACCCCCGCTTTTGGGCGAAGCGGGAGATAGTGTCAGACTCTTACTGAGTAAAAGCCCACCCCGTTCCTTATAGCCTTCATACCGGGGCTCGAGTTCCCTTTCGGATAACCCTGGCCCCAATAGGCTTCGACCCGGCTTGGCCCCTGCTGTTACTGACAACTCCTTGAGGCGCGCGGGAACAGTGCGCGCCGTCGACGACTTGGGCTTGGTCCGGACAGTTACCGGACGGCCGGACAGCGAGCTACCCATTGCTCACTGTCCGTAAGCCCACGCCTACGGTGGCAGGAAGTCGGGATCGGAATCCCGGCGGCGGCGGCGAGAGCGCCGTTGCCTGATGCGGTCGGCCTCCTCCTTTGCTACTTCGACTTCTCACTTCTTACTTCTTTTTTTTCTACTTCCCTCTCTTAGAGGAGGCTTGAGTCCCAACAGTGGGAACATTAAAAAGGCTGGTGATGATGACTACTTCGCAGAAGTCGGCGACCACCTGCCACTCTTCGCTCCGGACCATCGCTGCTCCCACACGACCGCTCTCGTGGTACAGGCCATGGTTCGAAGCGAGAAAGAGCGGCAATCGGTCGCCTTCTTCGAAGCAGTAATGCTAGCAAAGGAGGTGGCAGCACGAGCAAGGTAACGGCCCTCGCGCCCGGGATTCCGATCCCGATTTCCGGCCACCGAGGTTTAAGGATGGTGAGCAATGGGTAGCTCGCCGTCCGACCGTCCGGCAACCGCCCGGACAGAGCCCAAGTCGTAAACGGCGCACGTAGAACATAACGTGCTGGTGACTTGGGCATGATCTTTATTGAAAATTGCCAAGAATGCATATTCTTGACCTATATTCCAAAGTAATCTTACAAAAACTTATGACAATTCTGCAAAATTCTTGGCATCAAGAGAGTTATACTTCAATTTCTTAAGGAACAAAATGAATACTGACCCAATAGTAATGCGATTGACATGGAACCTGTCCAACTCTGCTGATATAAATTTAACATTGCTATAACTTAAAATCTGATTATATTCGTCAAAGTTTTTGAGGACCTTGCCAAAAGAAATACGTATTTGGTTTTCGATTTAGATTTTTGAAAAACCTTCTATCTTATAGTCTCCTAGTAACACTAAACTGCTTATGCTGGTCCAGTTCCACTAACACAAGTAATTTGAAAATTACTTTTCTCTTAAGAAACATTATGATGCTATGTCTAATAAGTCAACTGACTTGGGAATTTTGTATAATATTTATTCAATTAAAAAATACTTATATTCGGTACTTTTTATAAGGTTCTTCTGTTAGTAAACAATGATCTCTATCTCTTAATCAACCTTGATTATAGAACCCGTGTTGACCACATCAGATTTAATGAAATCCTAATAATTACCCAAGTCGACTTACTTATTAGACAGACTCTCGTAAAGAATCATTTTGTTCTCGTCAATGAGAAAAATGTATGGATAGTGGATACGGAAAATAAGGAATGTTAAAATGCAATTTGACTGGCCTGTTGGTAATTAATTTATTTCTGGCATAGCATGAATGAGTAGTCATTAGTGGCCCTGACTGCTATGCCAGAAGTCATAGGCTTGATTTCCACCCAAGGGTGTCTGGGTATTTTATCTATAAAATATTTAGAAATTTTAAAATATGTTTATCAGTTGTACAGTACTCATAGCACAAGCTCTGCTTAGTTCGGGGACTAGATGACGTTGTGTGATAGTTGTGGAATATTATATCCGACATAGCTCCAAGAATCGCCAAACTTAAGTGGCATTTGGCAGGGCACATTGCACGCAGAACAGATGGTCGATGGGGACGAAAGGTTCTGGAGTGGTAACCACGTACCAGAAGACGCAGCGTTAGAAGGCCTCCAACAAGAAGGACCGATGACCTGGTCAGGGTCGCGGGAATCCGATGGATGCGTGACGCACAGGACCGGTCGTTGTTGGACGTCTTTCGGCAGATATGATGATGATAATTTGAAAATTACTTTTCTTTTATTTTTGGAAACGTTATTATAATATTTTTGACTGGCCTGTTGATCCAGTGGTCAGTAGCCCTGACTGCTATGCTGGAGGTCCGGCCAAGCTGAACGCATGCCAGAGGGCCATGGCCATACGGATGGTGCGGGGATACTGCATGATTTCCCGCGAAGCGGCGAGGCCACCATGGGATCTGGAGGCGCAGTTAACAGTCCTTACAGCACGCACGTGGAGACGCGGTAAGTGGGGACTTACCGCCATAATTGTGGCAAGCCCAGCACTGGGTTCCTGGGTTCCTCAAAGAATCCTCAAAGAGGGGTCTCCAAAAGTGGTTGAAAAGACCTCACCTTCCGCTTGACGCAGGTTCTAACCGGACATAGTCAGTTCGGGAGGTTCCTGAACCGGGTTCTTGAGTAAGAACAGCCCGAGTGTCACCACTGCGTGGACCGCCCGGACCCAGACACAAACTGTGTGGTCGAAGGATTCTGTTTTTCTAATGGAGGTTTGTCCCGCATACCTCTAAAACTCTTTTCTCAAGTAATCTCAAGAACTACAGTTACTTTTCTTCATATTTGCGGTTCCCAACTTGGAGTAAAATACATCGTTGAACGGTACATGGAGGCTATTGTCACCATTGACCTACTTCCTTGCTGCAGTGGCCAAAGTTTCAGTAGCACAATTAAGTTTGGGCGCTAATTGGAGTAGTATAGTGTCCTTCAGAGTTCGGAGACGGTTACAACTTGATATACTAAATCTGATATTATTATAATTACAACAATATTTTTTGTATATGCGAAATCTGAATAGAGTTTGTTCAGTAACAGTAACTGAATCGATTTCAATATTTTTTACACCATGTTATATTTAGTAAAAATATTTAACAAGGTCACAGGAGCCAGCAAACAGCTGTGTGCAAGTGCAGAACAACTTTAGTTGCCTGGATGGCCCGGTGACTATGTATTTTTCCTGAAATAGCAAGCTTAGACTTTGTGATTTTTCATGATACAGTTATGAAATTTGGTACATAGATTCTTTACATAAAAATACTAGACATATGTTTCGGGTTTCACACTAATGTTGTATATCTGACATTACCTATACATATGCAAGGTGTATTTCGTTTTCCGTTGGACTGTGTTGGATAAGCCAACACGCCTTTAAACCATGTTCAGGTTGACGATACGCGGAAGGAAGGGCCCTCTTAACCACGACTCCACGAAGGATAGGCGCTCTTAACTACTAGCATCTTTTATTATAAAAAAAAACATAATAAAACAAAATACACAAATAATAATGCTATGCTAGCCTGTCTTTTTCTGGGGCGTGAAGACGTCCTGTCTACGACACATTCGCTCAATTCAAACAGATCGTTCATTCAATCAAATATTGTACATTCATTCGCGCGAAGCCAGCCATCTTATCATTGTTCCTTCTGCTATAAAAATTATAAATTGTTAAACTGTTAAAAGGTCCATAAAACCATATTTCCAAAATTTATTTGTTTAATTTATCATAAACAAAATTGGCGACCGTGACAGGACCTGCAATCGTCGGGTCAAAGCTAAATAGTCACTCAGATTGTTCCCGCGTCAAGGGCACTTGAAGGACATCGTCGACGCCGGACGAAATCGACCAGCACCAACGAAAGGCCGTGTTGAGAAACCAAGATCGCCGTGCCTGTGGACTGGCATCCTACTTTTACCTGGGTCGAGCTACCTTGCCTTCGCCAAGCCATTCTGGGAACTTTGCTGAGACTACAGAACTCCGATCGAGTCAGGTCCACCTTGAGAACGAGTCAAAGGAATCACAACCCAACTATTCGCGTGCTGCTGCCTACAAAATACTGCTGGGAAAAGCTGCCTGCCTATTTAAAGTGAGCTCGTTCCATCTTACTAACATACCCATTTAGTCATTCCTTAATCTGTGCATTTAGCGGGTTTAGTTTCTCGAAGTCAAGTGAAATTTCTAGCTATTTATTTGTGTCTATCGTACCTCACCATAATATTTGATAATATTACGCTCGAAACAGGGCTGAACGAGAGAGGTAAATCACAAATTAGTCCATTTAATTTCACCTACACATAAACTTACCGCCCGCCATCTTAAATTGAAGCACAGTTAACTGCTAACTTACAAGTTAATAATTCTCTTACTGTTACTCAAACCTAGCGAATTTATAAACTCATTCCACTTTTATCGATTCTATATCCCATTTTTCACTCATTTCTACCTTTATATAACTTACATAGTAAATATCTCCCGAGTTTAACTGTAATTTACAAACCGTAATCGTTTCATCATACGAGTAATTAGTTATTGTTATCAGTTTACTAAGACGTACGGATTTGATTTATTCTAGGATCGTGCGTTGTGACTGGTGACACGGCATTGCTTGCGCATCGCTTTTACCTGACTGACGGCGCCCCCACCTGCATAGCTCGCGTGCATGCAGTCTACGCGCGGCCCAGGACATCAGCTGATCAACAAAGCGAGGAGCGTATCGTATGCTATATACATACATATTTGTTATCTATTGATTGACTTCTGTTGTGTTGGCTCATTGCGAGTTTATAAAAATGACTGAACCTTTAAAGTTAAAAGAACTAATAAGTAAACGCGGTTCTATCAGAGGACGCGTAACGAAATTTAAATTAAGTCTCGATAGCTTAGCGTCATCAGAATCTATTTCAGATCTAGAAATAAGTAAACTCGCATTGAAGCTATCCAAAATTGAGGCGCTATTCATTGATTTCGATGAGGTGCAGAACTTAATAGAAATTCACAACGCGGATAATCAAAGTAGCGAACTAGTTACTAGAGATTTAATTGAAAACGATTTTTACCATTGCATTGCCCTAGTTCAAGGTTTAATTAAAAAACATTCAAACCTCCAAAATGATGAGAATAAATCCTTAAATAATTCTTCCATGGCAACGTGTCACCATAACGATCACAGTTGTAATGCGTTAGGATTTAAATTACCAGTGATTAAAATTCCAAATTTCGATGGTACGTATTTCAAGTGGCTCGAATTTAAAGAAACGTTTCTTTCACTGGTTCATAATAACAACAAAATCGAAAGTATTCACAAATATCATTATTTACAATCATATCTTGAAGGAGAAGCAGCTCGGGTTATCACAAATTTGGAAGTTTCTCAGGGTAATTATTCCGAAGCATGGAAGCTTTTATGTGAGCGTTACGATAATAAACGTCAATTGATAAATAACCACCTTAAATCTTTGTTCAACATTAATTCCGTTCAAGAAAATGACAAATCTTTAAGATATATTATTGATCACGTAACTAAAAACTTACGCGCACTTAATTCATTAGGGCTTCCTACGGACAAATGGGATGTTTTGATTATATATTTCATTGCAGGGAAATTAAATTCTAGTACATATTTTAAGTGGGAGGAACATGTTAATTGTTTGAGTGACATACCTTCACTTAATGATTTTTTCAGATTTCTTAAAAGTCGTGCTGATGTATTAGAGACCGTTTATCGCCATAAACATGACCATCAAGACAATAAACCAAAACAGACATCTAATAATCCAAACAAACATAACAGTTCTAAGTCTTTAGTGGCTATACCTAACGATGGCAACACTTCTAAAATACCGGAATGTTTATTTTGCAAGAATAGTCACCGCTTATATGAGTGTCCCTCATTTAAATCGAGCTCATTAGAGGATAGGTTAGCCTTCGTTTCTTCCAACAAATTATGTGAAAATTGTCTGAGATCTGGTCACATAGCTAAACGTTGTCGTCTTTCAGCTACATGTCGTCATTGCAAATTGCGTCATAATTCTATTCTTCATAAATCAGAAGAAATCCAAAATTCCAATTCAGTTAATTCCATTACTACGAGTATGTCCTCAACATGCTCTTCTGAAGTACTTTTGTGTACTGCTCGAGTAAAGGTTACCAATCCAGCCACCAACGAAACTATGACAGTGCGAGCTTTGCTCGACAGCGGGAGTCAGTCGACAATCATCACACAGGCCGTAAAGCGCCATCTAAACCTGATTCCTCAGCCATCAGACACTACCATAGTAGGCATTGGTAACACAAAATTAAATATTAACACAGAACGCTGTATTCTACGCATTCATTCTGAAACAAGTTCCTTCAATGTGACGGTTTCATGTTTAGTATTGCCGCAAATTACCGGCAACTTACCTAAATCACATTTTGATTTAAACAGGTTAAACATTCAAGGTTTTCAATTAGCTGATCCCACTTTAAATGAACCATCACCAATCAATATTTTGATCGGAGCGGACTTATTTTGGGACATTATTAGTGCCCAGCAGCATTCGTTAGGAAATGGTTATCCTAAGCTTCAGGCGTCAAAGTTCGGATGGCTCGTTACGGGTTCACTCCCTTGTTTTAACGAAAACCAAATTAACTCAGTCATGTGCAATTTTGTCTCAAATGATGACAGTTCTAGTAATATACATGATGAGTTATCTAAATTCTGGGAACTTGAGGACTTTCCTCAGAAAAGGCTCCCGAGTAGTGAAGAAAAATTGTGTGAGCAACATTATCTCGCCAACACTACTCGCACTAGTAATGGTCAATTCTGTGTAGGGTTGCCACTTCGTGATAGCATAGATTGTTTAGGCAATTCCTATAATTTAGCTAAAAAGCGGTTCTTTAATTTAGAGGCTCGTTTCCGAAAACAACCAGAATTAAAACAACAATACTGTCAATTCATAAACGAATACGAAGCATTAGGTCACCTATCTGAATCTCCGGAGTCTAGGCCGTTAAATGCTTATTTCTTGCCCCATCACCCAGTGATACGGGAACAAAGCGAGTCGACTAAGTTACGCGTTGTTTTTGACGCCTCAGCTCGCACGTCCTCTGGTGTTTCTGTAAACAACTTACAAATGATGGGACCAGTAGTGCAAGAACCTTTGTTTAATATATTAGTTCGTTTCAGACAGCATAAGTATGTCGTGACAGGAGACATAGAGAAAATGTTTCGCTCAGTGCTGCTCAAAGAATCTGATCGCAATCTGCAACTGATACTGTGGCGTGACAGTGAGGACAAACCTTTAAGGACGCTTCGCTTAAATACGGTTACTTACGGGTTCGCTAGTGCTTCTTTTCTTACCACTCGTTCTCTCTGGCAGATAGGCGAAGAGTGTTCAGATGAGAAGATCAAAATCATAATTCAAAATGATCTATATTGTGATGATCTACTTACCGGTGCTAGCACTGAAGAGGAGTTGCGTCACATCCGTCTTTCAGTCTCTTCCGAATTAGCAAAGGGATGTTTCCATCTGCGTAAATACCGTTCAAACTTACCTGAGTTACTTGCAGACTCCGTTAACCTGGAAAGTGGTAATCTCATGATTAGTAATGCTACTTGTACGCTAGGTGTAGGTTGGACGCCATCATCGGATGAATTTCACTTTCAGCATGATATCTCAGCTTCTGAAAATGTCACGAAGAGAACTATACTTTCCTCAACATTTAAAATATTTGATCCTCTTGGTCTTCTGTCTATTTTCACAATCAAACCTAAAATAATACTACAAGAATTATGGAGTCACAAAATAGATTGGGATGAACCTGTTCCGCCCGAAATAAGGTCCTCATGGTTAAAGTTTGCTACTAAATCTTCATGTTTATCTTCTTTGAGGATACCTAGATGCGTTTTAATTGATAATACTTCTTTAGTACAAATACATTGTTTTTGTGACGCGTCGCAACGTGCCTACGGCAGCTGTATATATTTGAGATCTATTTCCACTAGCGGCACTATACGAGTTAGCCTGGTATGTGCAAAATCACGGGTTGCACCTATTAAACCCACGACGATACCTCGGCTCGAACTCTGTGCTGCCCTATTAGGAGCTCAACTAACTGCTACTGTTTTAGCCGCATTGCGTTGCCCTATTGAACGTCAAGTGTACTGGACGGACTCTAAAGTTGTATTAGGTTGGCTCAACTCTAATAAGACTAAAACATTTGTTGCCCACAGAGTAGCCGCTATAAATGAGCTAACAAATCCCACAGACTGGCGTTATGTTCCTACTTCTATCAATCCGGCCGATTTAGTTTCGCGTGGAGTCGATCCAGACCAGGAAGATCTCACTATATGGTGGAACGGTCCATCATTTCTTTTAGAATCCGAAGATTCCTGGCCCGCCTATACTGCGGACGCTATAGAATTGCCAGAGCTTAAAACCCACCATACTTTGGGGGGAGAGGAGCCACTTTCCATGCCAGATTTGTCTGTAGTCTTAGCTAAATATTCTAATTTAAGTACTCTTACTCGGGTTCTAGCCAGAATTTTAAGGTTCGTCAATAATTGTAAACTACGCCAAAAATCGGACAGATTACGAGGTCCACTACGAGTTTCTGAGTTAGAAAACGCTCACAATGTCTCTATAAAGCTAGCCCAAAAAGATTCCTTTCCTATAGAAATAGGACAACTACAAAAAGGTAAATCTTTAAATTCTAAAGCCTCGCTCTCCTCTCTTAATCCATTTTTAGATGAAAATGGAATTCTAAGAGTCGGAGGGCGCATCGAATCATCCTGTTATCAGTTTGACAAACGGCATCCTATTTTGTTGCATTCCAGTCACTACCTAACAAAGCTCATGTTCAAACAAGAGCACTGTCGCTTGTTGCACGCCGGTCCTCAGCATCTCCTGGCATCTATAAGGGAACGCTATTGGCCTGTAGGAGGCAGGACTCTGGCTAGACGTGTAGCGTGCGAGTGCGTAACCTGTCGCCGTTTCAATGCTCGTACCATGGATAATATTATGGGAAACTTACCTGCAGATCGGGTCGAGGTTGATTTCCCTTTCTCCACGATAGGTACCGACTTTGCGGGCCCATTTCTTATTAC
The DNA here is from genome assembly GCA_910589285.2 of Mythimna ferrago. NCBI lineage: Eukaryota > Metazoa > Arthropoda > Insecta > Lepidoptera > Noctuidae > Mythimna > Mythimna ferrago. Next base: position 4,225,629 of record OU342689.1, read on the forward strand.
GGATCGCAAAGGACGAGGTTGTAAAATTACTAAAAGTTACCTGTGTATTTTTGTTTGCTTTCGATACAAATGCGTCCATTTAGAGTTAGTTAGTGACTTGACAATGGATGCATTTTTACTGACACTAAAAAGGTTTATAGCTCGTAGGGGTAAGCCAAAAGTCATCTACTGCGACAATGGTAGAAATTTTGTTGCAGCAGCCAAGGACATAAATTCGTTTCTAAAGTCCAATAGTGACTCTATTGTTGACTCTGCATCTCGTGAAGGCATTGAATTCCGCTTCTCACCAGCATACGCTCCTCACTTTGGTGGTCTATGGGAAGCCGGGGTCAAGTCTGCGAAGTTCCACTTATACAGAGTACTTAAAAATATTCACTTGACGTTCGAGGAGCTGAGTTCGTTGTTTGCTCAGATCGAGGCAATACTTAATAGCCGACCTTTATGTCCATTAAGTCCTTCCCCACAAGACCTATCTCCACTCACCCCGGGCCACTTTATAATTGGTAGGCCGCTGACGTCTTTACCATCGCCTTACCTGCTGGACTATAGCACGAACCGTCTTGATCGTTTTCAGCGATTGGAGCAAGCTCGACAACATTTTTGGAAGCGGTGGTCAACAGAATACGTCACGGAGCTTCAGCAGCGCACGAAGTGGAAGGTGCGGTGCCGCGAATTGAAAATAGACGACCTAGTCCTAATCAAGGATGATAGGGCTCCTCCATTGTGCTGGCGCCTTGGAAGAGTCTCGAAGCTATTTCCCGGCACTGACGGCGTACCTCGAGTTGCCGACGTATCTACTTCACAAGGCATCGTAAGGAGAGCCATCAACAGATTGTGTCTGCTACCTTCAACAAATCACTACATCGACCAATGATCCTGAAAGCTTCATTCAATAGCTTTCAAGGCCCCCGAGGATGTCTACGACACATTCGCTCAATTCAAACAGATCGTTCATTCAATCAAATATTGTACATTCATTCGCGCGAAGCCAGCCATCTTATCATTGTTCCTTCTGCTATAAAAATTATAAATTGTTAAACTGTTAAAAGGTCCATAAAACCATATTTCCAAAATTTATTTGTTTAATTTATCATAAACACGTCCTTTCCTTTACGCGTACGGCCATCTCCTTCGCTAGCATTACTACTTCGCATAAGGAGGCGATCACCATCTATTCCCCCTCGCTCCGATACATTGCCTATACCAGGGATCAGCGCGAGAGGTTACCGCCGCCAATCGCATTCACGAGGACACAGTCGTTCCTCGGCCAAGTGGGCACACTTTCGCCGTATGCGCCATCGTGTCCTCCGGGCTTTCCGCATAATGGTGAATCTCGGGCGTTTCTTCCGCCTGAATCCGGTGCAGAAACCTCCAAAGCTATGTTTAAAACAGAATACGTACAGTAGACGCACGCTCCTTATAGAACAGTTGTGTCTTCCTCATAGTCGATGCATCACATAGCTCGAGCTGTACATCTTCCTCGCACAGATACAGTGCGTCGGCACATCTTCATAGCTCTTTTTACTCGCCCCGCTTAATAGCCTAGCATCAGTGGAAACAGTCCCTTATGCCTTGATCACACGTACCGAGTAAAATGGCTAGACAGTAAAATGTTGCTCGGCCGAGACAGTGATATAAGCGACTTGTAGAGATAAATGGTAGGCCGAGTACTCGGCGCTGTGTTTACATGTGCCGAGTACTTGGCCGAGAGTACTGTCTCGCCCGTTTAATCGGTACGTGTGATCAAGGCAATAGTGTCTTAAGCTCAGCTTTTAATCTCTGCTGAGAAAGCACTCTAAATACATACATACAAAATCATGAAACTCTGTTGATGAAGCGGCAACATAAAATAGATAGGTACAGAAGTCAATCTACATACAAAGCACGCTCGAGCAACGCACACAAAGACACTGCTCACAGACACGATGTCTCGGTCGCGTCTCGGATCACTCGTCGAACAATTCCGGCTCAAACGCTCATTAGTGTGCGTCCACCGAGCGTAGATATAAAAAGTGAAGTACATACATGAGATTGTCTTCTGTACCTATCTATTTTGTGGCGGCAATGTCGCCGTCGTACCTTCGCGTCGTGTTGTTACACGTCTATGAAGCTACGCATCCGTGGATAGTAGGCTTTAGTATTGCCAGTACACCAGCTGCAGCGATCCATTTACTCCCACGCACTAATAACCTGCTAAGTTTAAACATAAACCTTTTCTCTAAGTTTAGTAACGCCTACAGTCTTCCTACGAAACGCCTACAACTCTTGGACAGACAATTTGCCTCATTTACTATTCTTACTGGATCACGATAAACGGATGATGGTTTAACTTGTTCTTCTAACTGAAATGTCAAAGAGTGTAGGAGGTACAAGCTGTTTCGACTTGTTTAAGACAAAGGTAATATTGATGATTTTTTATAAAAGTTTTAAGAGGTATACGGAACAGGATGTAAAGTTTTCCGACCAGACAGGTGTTATGACTGATTTAGGCAACTAACCGATAGATGATTTGGGTAATGGTGACGTCTTAGATGTCGTCATATAGTCTGTCTAATAAGTCAACCGACTTGGAAATTTTGTAAAATATTTAATCATTTAAAAAATACTTATATTCGGTACTTTTTATAAGGCTGTTGGTAAACAATGATCTCTATCTCTTAATCAACCTTGATTATTGAACCCGTGTTGTCTACATCAGATTTCATTAAATCCTAATAATTACTCAAGTCGTTTAACTTATTAGACAAACTTATAGATGTCACTACATGACTTGTCTCCGAACATCGGAGATCGATTGGTTTCTTGATGCGTCGTGATGCTTGCCAGGCCCACAGAACACAGGAATGATACAGTAGGCCAGGCCAGTAAAAGGTTCCAGAGCATCGAGATCGGAAGCCGTACAGTTCTCGGTGAGTCAAAACTGTCTGCGGTGATGTCCTCGTGAGTCAGGGTAATGCGTCCCTAGTAGGTCAAGATGATTTCGCCAAGATATTTTTTTTTATTTGATATAAACTACGATCCCATCTAATGGTAAGCAGTGATGCAATCGTCGATGGTGAGGTGCACTAGTTTATTAAGATCCTATTCACTCTAGCCTTAAAGACACCCAAATTATATATAATCGAATGGGAAGACCGCAGCAGTAACATTATTAGTTCTAAGATTGCGCAATTTTCCTCAATTAAAAACTTTTTCAGTCTTTATAAAAAAAAAAAAAAAAAAATTAAAAGTCACCCAAAGAACGATGGAAAGGGCTATGCTCGGAGTTTCCTTGCGTGATCGAGTCAGAAATGAAGATATCCGCAGAAGAACCAAGGTTGCCAACATAGCATGAAGAATTGCCAAACTGAAGTGGCAATGGGCAGGGCACATTGCTCGTAGAACAGATGGCCGTTGGGGCCAAAAAGTTCCGAAGTGGCGACCGCGCACTGCGACCGATGACCTGGTGAAGGTTGCGGGAATCCACTGGATGCGGGACGCCCAAGATCGGGCGTTGTGGCGACGCTTGGGGGAGCCCTATGACCAACAGTGGACGTCTATCGGCTGAGATGATGATGATAGTGAAAATAAAAAAATATATTCAAGCAGTATGTTCCCTTTACAAGCTACAAAAAACAAGTATCATTACAGCCAAAAATTCTCAATACATATTTCGAGTCAGACGCAATACTCAGGCCTAAATTCCTAACTCTTGCAGCAGTTGCGTCCACCATAAAATTTTAAGATCCGAACCCTTACTCGACGTTATTGAGTTCTGAAATCCACATTTTACATCAGGCATTATCTTCGTTTACAAGTAGTGGTGGGTCGTTGTCGAATGTTTGAACGACGAAACGCAACCGTTCTTGCGACGACAGAATCGGTTGTTAAAAACGGTCCTCGCCGCGATTGGTTTGAAGACGAAACTATTGTTGAGTGAAGTAGTTGCAGAAAACGTTCGTGGTCGCAAAATCTGTACTCGTCGTGTCGTCGTTTCAAAACTAGTTATTGCATTGAAAAATTAACTTTATGATTGTGTTTTTATGGTTATTTAATATTGCAATAACTGGTTTTGAAACGACAACGCGACGATTTTCGACCTTATTATCTTAGCAGTAAGATAACAATTCACATACAGTAATTCGAAGACTGGTTTGTGCAACGAAGACTGTTTGGTCGCAGGATGGAAAACGGTCGTTACGTTGCAGAACAAAAAACGGTCTTTGAAAACGGTTCATTGTTGAAGCGCCCACCGTTATTTACAAGGCGATTTAAATAATATCTTCCGGAGAAGATATAATCTCGAAATCCGTTAGGTTAAGTAGTAGGTATAAACCTCTCGATTAGTCCGTGCTAGCTTGAGATGGATTAGTTGGAATTTGCAGCGTTTTGGGAGTCGAGAAAGGGTATTCAGAAGGAGTTCAATGCTGTTTTAATTTGTTACTGAAAGTTCAGGTGATATTTATCAGCTTGGATTTACTGACGGATTACTAGCTACCGCTTGCGACTTTGCTTACGTTAGTTAGTTTTTTTCTTCTTTGCAAATTACTAGCTGTTACCAGCGGCTTACTTTGCGTGATAGTCGAAAATGATCCCAAGAGAACATACGGAATAAACCGTATCGCAGTTAATGGACAGATGGAAGAAAAATGTAGTAGAAAAATGTAATTTGATTAACCAAGCAGCTGGCTTTTAACTTATTAAAAGTACACCAAAAGAGGTCACAGTCTGGTCAAAATAAAAGTCTGTTTACTAATTCAAACATAAAAATTGTTTAAAGAACCTTCTCCGAGCCAAAAACGTCAGACTGAAGAAGACTAAGAAAATAAAACAGATATTTCAGACGGTGTTCCCCTTGTATTTTTTCTCGTCAAATAAATTACTTAGTTATATATTCAAGGAAGATATCTCAAAGGACGGCCCTTTAATCATAGCGAGTGTTACTTTTGATTTTTACAATCTAGGAAATTCAGAAGTTGAACTTAACTGAATTTACGTAAGTATTCAAGGTGTAAATAAATGATATTTATTTTGCAAATAGGTTTTGAAAAACGTTTTTACATGTAAATTTTTTTGACAGTTTAAACTAGATGAGGTCGGTGTTTCTTAGTTGACTACCCTTTTAATGGTGGGAAAAAATCATCCAATGACATCCCCCGCTCTTGGGCGGAGCGGGAGATAGTGTCAGACTCTTACTGACTAAAAGACCCACCCCGTTCCTTCTAGCCTTCATACCTCGAGGGCGAACTACCCTGAGGGCAACACCGAAATAAACCCAGCGGTCAAAGTCTCGTTTGAAATCCATACAGTAAACATGTAATAGTCAAATATCATATGAGAACCATTGCAGATCTTCCGAGATAGTCTTGTGAAGAATGAACCACACAAATTTGAGTGGACCTGTCCAGTCGGTGCAAGTATTTGTCACTATTCGTAAAGCTCAACTCAGAACTACTAAGAAGCTTGATTTTTTGGTTTTTTATTAGTCTTCTGTGTTCCCTACTAAATAGCGATCGAATTCAAATCCCGAAAAGGCGAAAATATTTACCTAATTTGCTTCATAAATTATTTATCTCTGTCATTCGGAGATGCAAGTAAGTAGCTAAGTATTTTCTTTGTAACAATTCAATTTATGGGTTATTAAGGGTTCTGTTCAGTTTTGCGTTCTCTTTGACACCATAATCAGGGCAATCAGACGGGAAAATGTACGAATGTCTAAGGAATGGAAAGTAGGTCGTCTGGTAGATTGCTTTTATTTTTATTTCAATGGCTCGTTTCCATCTCTCGTCTCGAAACGACGTCTTGCACAAGAATTGATGATCTGGTTCTTTACTTTTGATACTCGTGAAGAATCATTCTGTTCCTGTCAATTAGAGAAATGCATGGATAGGGAAAACAAGGAGTGTTAAAATGCAATTCTCTCTTGTTCAGCAAGGTTCGGTAAGGTTGACACCCTAGCGTTTTCGCGGTGTCTACTTTCTCGCACTTCATTGTAGACCTTAATTTTCGATATACACTTTATGAAGAAGAATGGACTACTTATGAAGAACTTCCTAATTACGTTCTTGGATAAATACCACTGAAAGAACAGCGACGGGTTTTAGTTAAAGTCTAACATTCCCCCCCCCCCTTTTTTTTTTGATGGGAAAAATCATCCAATGACAACCCCCGCTCTTGGGCGGAGCGGGAGATAGTGTCAGACTCTTACTGACTAAAAAACCCATCCCGTTCCTTCAAGCCTTCATACCGGGGCTCGAGCGCCCTTTCGGATAACCCTGGCCCCAGTAGGCTTCGACCCGGCTGGGCCCCTGCTGTTGCTGACAACTCCTTGAGGCGCGCGGGAACAGCGCGCGCCGTTGACGACTTGGGCTTGGTCCGGACAGTTACGTCCGGTAACTGTCCGGACCAAGCCGGACAGCGAGCTACCCATTGCTCACTGTCCGCAAGCCCGCGCCTACGGTGGCTGGAAATCGGGATCGGAATCCCGGCGGCGGCGAGAGCGCCGTTGCCTGATACAGTCGGCCTCCTCCTTAGCGAGCATTACTGCTTCGCAGAAGTCGGCGACCGCCTGCCACTCCTCCTCGCTCCGGACCATGGCCTCAACCAAGGCCCGGCGCGAGGGGTCTCTGCCGCCGATTACCCCCACGAGGGCACGGTGATGCTCCGCCCAAGCAGGGCACACCGCGACTGTGTGCTCCAGGCGTTCCGCACAGTGGCGACACAACATTCCCCCCCTCACGTGCCAGGCGGAATAAATTTATGTTTTTAATTGTTTTCCAATCAAAGAGCATTTGTGAAAGAAATAGTCCTAGTTCGTAATCAATTACAAGATAGAAGTACAAATTAAACTAACGCACATTACACTACAAATGTTAAACACACTTTGTTAAGAACAAGACACATGTACAAAATTTAATCACATATTAGCCGCTGCATTACTCAGAACAAAACTCACTTTAAAAACAAAATGTCGCTTGAAACTCTACACAGAAATATTTTCTTGGAACAACGTAAAATAAAATGTACCGCAGAAAGTAAAAGAATAAAAAATATAGCAATGGCCGCTACAAATTCTTTTTAAAATGTCGGATAGTGAGCGAAATATGAAGGAATAAAGTTGTGGACTCAATGGAGGAGTAATGTTGATAGTATAGGGGCTGTGGGTGGAATAAAGGATATATTGCATGGTTACTGTTACGGAATTTTGTAAGATAGATTTTATTTTTCTTGTGTGCTTGCACAACGAATTTAGTAACTCACCTTTTCTCATCATCCCATCTCATCTGTTATAAACTAGTACTTGACTGCGATCCCGCCTGATGGTAAGCAGTGATGCAATCGTTGATGGTGAGGCGCACTAGTTTATTAAGAGCCTATTCACTCTAGTCTTGAAGACACCCAAATTATAATCAGACGGAAAGATCGCAGCAGGGCAAACTGTTCCAGTCCTTCGAAGTACGCGGTATAATTGACGAGGCGAAACGCTTAGTCCGGACCGTAGATGTTTTAACAACGTAAGGGTGGATACTCGCCGTGGGTCGGTTTGTCCGATGGTAGAAATGAGGCTTTGGGGGCTTTGAAGGCTTTGAAGATTGGACTTAACCAAATCTGGATCACCAATCAGCCTCTTTGCACGCCTTTCCACCGAGTCCAAAGCTGCCAGGCCTACCTCCTTCTACTTGCGTCGTATTCCTCAATGCTGAGGGTCGTGATCTCCTTCATCACTTTACCTTTCACGATATTTCTCTATCTGTTTCTGTCTCTGGCGGTGTGAAGGGCCTTGTATACTGTAGAGTCAAGAGTGGTGCGGATCTGGTTGGACCACCGTATTGGGCTGCGCCTGCGAGGCCTCTGAGCCTTTTCCCCATCCACTTTACCGGTCACAATGAACCTTGCGAAGACGCTTTGACGACAGCCGTGAGAAGATTTTGAGTTAGTAACTCAACGAATGACATTATATTTGTAACCTGTATTGATCTAGCGGTCAGAAATGTAATTTTCAAATGTTCTTGATTCAATTTAATTGAATAAATATTCATTTGAGACACAATACCAAATATTAAAAAGATACGAAAAAAAAAAGAAACAAAAATGAGAAAAAAGGGAAAAGCAGAAGAAACAACTAGAATATCTTATTAGTCTAGTGGCTAAGTGTGATTTCCAAGATTTACGTCCAGGTTAAGTAAAGTGGTGTTCTTTCAATCAAGTTCAAGTTTCAGTAACGGCCTGCAGTTTGGTGTTATTACCAATTAAAAAAAAGGTTCCTTCCTATATCAAAGGAATAAAAAAGACGCATAAAAATAAAACGTTTTCTAAGTTTCCACCGTAAAAGTCTGTAGTCTTACTAACATGGAATTCACACTGTCGTCAAAAAATAGATAAGTACAGAAGTCAATCTACATACAAAGTGCGCTCGAGCAACGCACACATAGACACCGCTCACGGACACGATGTCTCGGTCGCGTCTCGAACCACTCGTCGAACAGTTCCGGCTCAAACGCTCATTAGTGTGCGTCCACCAAGCGTAGGTATAAAAAGTGAAGTACATACATGAGAGTGCCTCCTGTACCTAAATAACCTCCATGTATGTATAAATGAGGACTTCGTATGAATGACATAATGACTTTATTTCTCACCCACAGATTAAAAAAAACCGAATGAAAACAATCGCATCTCATTATGATATGAGAGCCATTGAGAATGAGGATCGTATTCATTTTGATTCACAATTGTTGGGCAGTTACTAATTAGAGGCATTTTTTGTATCTTTCATGAATTCGAGGTAAAATCATTTTTAGTGTGAGGTTTTTAGGGATGAATAGCCATAGCCAATTTTATGTTTGCTGTATAAGAATCGAGTGTCATTCTGAACTTCGACTGTTCACACACAGTCTGTGTCATGGTGTGTGTGTGTGTGTGTGTGTGTGTGTAGTCTGTGACACAGTCGCAATTTCAAAAATAATAGTTCAACTACTCATTGCTTCGACAGAACATACTTCGACAAAGTCGAAATAAGTAATTGTCGAAGTTCAGAATGACACTCAAGAATCGAGTATCACACAGTCGCAATTTCGAAAACAATAGTTCGACTACGAGTACTCATTGCTTTGATAGAACATATATTCGACAAGCACTAGTCCGACAGAACATTATTTTGATTTTTCTTTTCCCTAAAAAATAATTTTATTTATCTATCGTATTCGAAGTTTTTGGCACACAGCACCGTGCCAACATCTTGGCGACACTGTTATCGGCCCTACAGTGCTGAAAACTAGCGCCGTAGACTCGCCGCTTTTTGCGTTGTGGTCTCGGCATTATGCTGAGCGTTCGGCCGTTTAACTCGGAAGTAGCGCATTCTTTTCATTAAATGCAAGTATAATTTGTAAGTACTATTCGGCCTTTTCGGCGAAGAAAATGTTTTTCTTTCTTTCTTTTCTAGAACATACTTTGTCAAAGTATGTTCTGTCGAAGCAATGAGTGGTCGAACTATTGATTTTTGAAATTGCAACTTTGTCGAAATAAATAACTGTCCAAGTTCAGAATGACACTCTTATGAATCCGCTATATTCAAGAAGTTAATTATTAAACCAGTTGGTTTTGCGATGTAAGGGTTACGCTACATCTAGCCGCACCGAAGAGCGTGTTACCGATCGTCATAAACGCGTCAATTGCGTTAAAGTAAAATGAACTTGCACTAGGCACTCTACTCAGGCACGTACCATCGAGACACTTCCGCCTGACCACCGCTAAGTTCTTTTTTGCTTGCACTCGAAACAAAAACTTGAAAGGATTTGGTTTAGCGCCGCGCTGCAGGATTCATGGGATTTTTTTTAAGTGATCAGGCAGAAATAATCACGATGGTACCTTTTACAAAAAAACTAATACAACATACCCCTCTCTATCTGACTTAGTTGGGTAAAGTACTTTTTGAATTTTATAACACAGTGGGTCATTACCGGTGTAATTTGAAAGAGAAACTTTGCCTAGTAATCGCGCTGACAGGATAGTCTTGGAACGTAAAATTTTAGTTAAACGTGGTTATAAATCACTGGGTTGTCCTATAAAGTGAACAGTAGGTACTTCAACGGTTTAGTACATAGTGATGTGACTTAATATATCGATAAAATTGAAATGGCACGTAGAAAGCTGCTATTCTTAAGTGAGTCTTGAACCAGGACCAGTTTCTGGTTCCATTTCAGTCTGACTTCTCCCATTATTGAGAATTGACCTTTTTTTCTTGTACATTGGCAAGAGACAAGAAAGGCCCTCAAGGCTCCAAACTCCTCAAATTCCTAAACTAGACTAATATAGGTTCTGTCTGCGATGACAACAATGTCATCCCAATGGCGAAGGTAAACATCGTGAAGAAACCGGCATGTCCTAGAACCAAAAATTCGAATTCACACGGGCACCACTGCTCTCACCCAGCTGTTTTCTGGTGCACCATACCCGCTATGACCCGCCGTGACCTGTTTTGTATCGGTGGCGTCCACCTTTGTGTTACTTTTTCAAATATTTTTGGGAAAAAAATATAACTTGGTGTAAAAGCTATTGGAATCCATTCAGTTTCTGATAATGAACAAACTATATTCAGGTTTCGCATAAACAAAAATAATGTTGTATACAGCTTTAGCAAGACTGCATTATCAGTTATAGCAATCCACTTCTGAACTTTGCTGTAGAGCAATGACTTACTAAGTCATGTTTACAGTAGCTACATTTCACTATAATTCCATTTAGTCGATAATTCATCATCATCATCAGCCTTTTTAATGTTCCCACTGCTGGGACTCAGGCCTCCACTCTAGGAGAGTGAATGGGCCATAATCCACTACGCGGGCCCAGTGCGGATTGGTAAATGTCACATGTCTTCGAATTTTTGGTCCTAGGACATGCCGGTTTCCACACGATGTTTTCCTTCACCGTTTTGAGATCAATGGTGATGGAATAAATTACACAAAGTAATACGCCTGGCTGGGTTTGAACTTGTGACCTACAACTCGTAAGTCGGAGCCATTACCACTCGGCCACCACTGCTCTATAATTCGTCGATAAATTCACCCAAATTTATATCGATAACATAAAACACAACACTACTAAACATGGCCGATGAAATTCGGAGATAAAAAAGAGCATTTGTGTCGCGACGTTTGGCGCCGCTGGCTATATCGTTTGGTACCAAAACGAAATGCTGGAGAAGGATGTTGAAGAACATTTTGTGTGGACGAGAGCTTTTGGAGATTGATAGGTTTATCATATTTTTATTGGCTTTTTTTTACTGATCGTTTGAAGTTTCTGGAGATTGTTCTTTTATACTGATATTCAGTCAGGGGCCGGGTCTTTAAAAAACAGCGTAACGCAACGTAAGGGTATCTAAATAAAGGAACATACGTATACAGTGCGTTCCAAAGAAGAATAGGAAATCAAGTTAAATCTAAAAGTTCAGTTCAGTTAAATCTAGGTGACGTAAATACGTTATTTTTTAATCTATTTTCTGTCTTAATTTTATTTAACTCAGACACTTCACACAATGATGCAGAAATGAGCAAAATTGAAGAACTGGATTCTGATTAAACTATTTTCGTTCACGATTCGTAAATAAATTTTTAAAAATTTCTTGTTTTGCTCACAATACACAATTTCTTCGATTTGACAGTATAACTTGACGTCACAAAATGGCAATCGATCCTATTCTTATTGGGAACGCATAGTAGGTGGGTTTTAGTCCGAAATAATCTGATATACACTCTCGTACAGGACCGGTCGTTGTGGCGACGCTTGGGGGAGGCCTATGTCCAATAGTGTACGTATTTCGGCTGATATGATGATGATGATGAACGCCTCGAGTTGGCCACGCCTATCGGAGGCGTGGCCAACTCGAGGCGTTGTTCCTGTATGACTGAGCATTGAGATGATCTCTAGCTGGTATATCTAATGCTATTAGCCCATTGGCCTATGCCTGAGTTTACGCACATACTTGTCGTGGACTACAGGATTTTGAACTTATTTTTTCTAAAATAAAAGTAGCCTATGTTACTACTTATTACATCAGCTACCTGTCAAAAAAAGTCCTGTAAATTCTCTGAAATGGCTGGACCGATTTGGTCCAGCCATTTCAGAGATTAGCCGGGACAAACAGACAGACAGACAAAAATTGTAAAAATGTTATTTTGGTGTGTGTACCGTATATATATTCATATGCATGTAGTAAAAAGCAGTTATTTCAATGTTGCAAACAGACACTCCAATTTTATTTAAATGTATAGATAGATGTTACCTTTTGCATACTTGGTTAAACGTCGACAAGATTTTTATATCAATCTCAAACACCTTCCCTATTTCCATAATCTTTAAAAGTATGATTTTTTGAAGAGTAAATATAGGTAATGCGATCTTCTTCAATATTCCTAATGTTCCCAATTACATACTGATGTTTTTGTAAACTCAAACCTGCTACAACCCGAAAATGTTAAAACAAATCTCATTTTATGTACCTACTCAAACAATTTATAACAAACTTGCTTCACAAATCTAAACATTTTAGCTACAAAAACACAAACAAATCAAGGTTGTACAAACTGTTTTAACAATTATTAAAATGTTGCGAAAACAGTATCGTTATAACACGAAAAGCCGCTGACCAGAATATATGGGATGAATAATGTGACAAGGAGACTTCAATCCTCAGGACATTCCAGTGTACCCATTTTAGATGATTTGTCAGTTTTTTTGCCATAGAACACAGAATCACTTCTTTGGCAACGATTGAAAACGAATTTATTACTTATCACACTAATATTAAAAACTAGCTCTAGCGCTCGGGTTCGCCCGTTTACATAAAATATATGTCATTCAGGAATAAAGCAGCTGACCAATAGTTTCAAACATTACCACCTACAAAAAAAAACATACTTTACCTCTTTAATAAATTAGTGTTGATTTTTCTTAGTCAGCACCAAAGCAGTGTGCGCAGTTCGTGTGTAGAACACGATTCGAATTATTAGGATGTGTCCACATCTGGCGAATACACCACGAATGCGCCAGTAGCAAGCTGCATGCGTTTTATTTTAAGTTAGCGAGCCGTTTGTGCTGAGCGGAAACGCCGCAAGAGCCACGCGCTTCATGTACTTCCTACCGTCCGCAGCTATAGACTATGAAAGCTAATAGAACTGTGCGCGCGCAGAACGTGCAACGCGCGTTCGCTGTGCAAATCTGAGTGGCGCTAAAGAGGCGCACCAAAAAATTGCAGTAACTGCAGGTTTGCAGTGCTCTAGAGGTATTCCGCGAATTGTACAATAAATACTTGTATGAAATGGTCATTTGCGGGGGTTACACGTGCGGAGCAATCCTGGATGCGTGTTCAAAACCGCATGATAAAAACACCCTAGCAGTTCGCGTCGGGGTCGGGTCGCTAGCGGCATGTTCGTGGCGTATGTTTCTAATGTCCACCCCTTGCATGGGCCCAGCGAGTTTCCTTAGTATGTACCATCGTGGTCATTTCTGCCTGATCACTTAAAAAAAAATTCGCTTTAATCTTGCGGCACGGCGCCAAACCAAACCTTTTGAAGTTTTCGTTTTGAGTGCAAGCAAAAATGAACTAAGCAGTGGTCAGGCGGAAGTGTCTTTGATGGTACAACTAGCCTAACAATGGTCGCTGAAGCGTTTGTGTGTTCTATGGTTTCCCACTTTCACCTACCCGAGTAGGGAAACAGGATATATTGAAAATTTCCGCCTTTGAGATAATATATCGGCTCTCGATGCCACTTTTGTCTTTTATGGGGTAAAAGGAATGGCAAGGGGATTTTGATTTAGGTGGCTTTTAATGCCATCTATCTTGGCAAAGTGGGTTAGCGTGTAATCTAGGCCGCGAAAGGTGGTAAGGACAAATTCATGACAGGTTACAAAGGACGATACTTTTACAAGATTTAAAGCTTATTTACTTTGTCTTTATGGTTCCGGACCTTCGTCGGAAAAAAGAACCCAATGGTATCAATTCGTTGTCCCTCGGTCTATCTGTCAAGCAAAGACTCTTTTGCTAAGGAACACGTGGACATAGACCTCCCTCAAGCGTCGCCACAACGACCGGTCCTGTGCGTCACGCATCCACTGGATTCCCGCTTTCCTGACCAAGTAACCGGTCCACCTTGTTGGAGGCCTTCCAAAGCAGCGTCTTCCGGACTTCAAAGTATAATCCAGTCCTGCGATGTACGCGGAATATCTCCGAAAAGTCAAATAGTTCGTCTCCTTGCAAATAAATCGGAACATACTCGTAGTTAGCGGGAACAGTGAGTGTTGTGCAAACTTTCGCCATAATTTAGTTGCTGTTTAGTTTACAACATGTTTTTTATTCACAGTTTTAATGGAAAACGCGAGCTAATGGCATTTCTGACTCTCTCGTACGATTCTTTACTTATTTTCTTTGGTTTTTTAGGGTTACGTATCTCACTGGCAAAACGGACCTTTTGGATAACTTTGTTATCCGTCTGTAAGTCTATTCATCTGTGAACACCCCTTTTCTCAGAAACACGTAAAGGTAAAGAAAAGCTTTATAAATTAATAACACATAGGCAAGTCTACACAGAACACTAGAACAGATGGTCGTTGGGGCCGAAAGGTCCTGGAGTGGCGACCGCGTACCAGAAGACGCAGCGTAGGGAGGCTTCCTGCAAGGTGGACCGATGACCTGGTGAAGGTTGCGGGAACCCATGGATGCGTGACGCACATTAACGTTTATTGTGGCGACACTTGGGGGCGGCCTATGTCCAACAGTGGACGTATATCGGCTGAAATGATGATGACTCAAGTCTACTGCCCCTTGGAACAGAGAAAAAATTAAACTTCTAAGTCACAATAATCTAAAGATAAGACTATTTATTTATTTATTTTTAAAGAAAGCTTACAGACTAATAACATTATTTTTTTTTTTTTTTTATAGGTATTGAAAATCGCTAATTAAAAGCTTCCAAATATACACATCTTATATTATACTGTGTTGACTTTTAATTAAAAATATCAATAAAAATTTATGTTGGTACCCAAAGAAGGATTATGCCTGTCCTTGTCATTTAAAATCATAGATAAAAAGCAATTAACTAAGTACAATCAATGTTAAATAGTTATTCGTGACTACTATCTCCAAAATATTCCTTATTCAGGATTTTTCTAATGTTATGTACACTGGTGCAAAATAAGTCGATTCCTAGGTGCGACGGTAAATTATTAAAGGCAAATTTATGCTCCGTTTATGGGGCATAATTTAACACTCTGTAAGTAAACCAAAATGAATAGGTATTTTGAACGGTAATAAAGGAAAAAGTTAGTAAACCGTGTAGTTACTTACATACTTAACAAAATAATTTTATATTAGGTCCGTACATTTTGTAACTTTGCACGAAACCCTCGATGTGCGAGTCCAACTCTCACTTGACCAGATTTTTAATGTATGTTATAGCACGCTACGTTACTCATGTATTTCGTTGAGAGGCATAGCGAGCCTGGCTAACGACATTGGTTTTTTTTTAACCAAATGACTAAAATGAATTGATGCTCACAAGAAAAACAGAAAAAAGGAAATGAATATCTGGAAGTGATAAGCTATTTTTTCTTTTTTTCCTTAGGTAGGTACTGTAATGGTTTTTGCTGCAATACATTAGTGCCTACTGTAGATATACAACATCAGTTTTAGTATTTGCGAAACACGTGTCTAGTATTTATAAGTAAAGAATCTATGTACAAAATTTCATAACTGTATCATGAAAAATCACAGTATCACAGTTATAAGCTTGTTATATTAGCAAAAATACATAGTCACTGGGCCATCCGAGCGACTGAGGCGTTGTTTTGCACTTTCACCCAGCTGTTTCCTGGCGTCTAAAGCCCGCTATGACGCTGACGTACCGTGACCTGTGTTGTACTTAGTAGTGTTCAACTTGTAACCTTTAATATTTTTGGGAAAAGATATAACATGGTGTAAAAACTATTGCAATCCATTATGTTACTGATTCTGAACAAATTATATTCAGGTTTCGCATAAATAAGACGATGGGAGGAGGTTTTGGAGAAAAGGACGGAGACGGAGAGTAAGCGACGATGTGGTCGACGATGGAGCGTGTTTTCCTAGAAGTAACCTATTCACTCTTGACTTAAAGACCCATAAGTTATACATCGAAATATGGGTGGGATCGCATCATAAACAGCTTTCTGCTGGAATGATGCTGATAGTGGTTAAAGGCATTTTTAACAGTATATTTCCGAATATGCTGTGACCACGTACCGGTCCCCCACACATCACATCACATTACATGACATGGTGAGGGACGCCGGAAATCGATGCATGCAAAATGCTTAGAACCGGTCGTTGTGGCGACACTTAGAAGAGGCCTATTTTCGACAGTGTCATGATATATTTTTCATCTATCTAAGTCAGTGCCAAAAATTAGCCATTTATAGTCTACACTATATAATTTATAAAGAGGTAAAGTTTGTTTGTACGTTTTTTTATTTGTAGGAGGTAATCTCTGAAAGTAGGTATTGGTCCGATCGCAAAAATTTTTTCATCGTTTGAAAATTGTTTTATTCCTGAGTGACATAGGCTATATTTTATATACGCGGACGAAACCTCGGGCAAAAGCTAGTGTGATATAATTATGACAAAAACAATCAAATTAAGTAAGTACTAATAACAATGAAATGCCACAATTTCCCGATATCTCTGCAAACCATAATCCCGGGTTACCCTTAAAACAACTAAAAACAACGCTTTATCAAAATAATTCCAGCAATAAAACCCACAGGCGAACAATTTTAGAAACTCCATTTATTTTCGCAAAATTTCATTCGAAACGACCCTTATATTTTATAAAATATCAAAAAACTTGCATTTTCGCTGACAGATTACTGTAAAAGTTACAAAAAACTTGTCAAGTGCGTATCGGATCGTACAGTAAAGAAGGGTTCTTTATGTCAAAATAAGTATTTGCGTTTGCACAACATTTTAAATATTTTTTAGTAATTTAATATTTTTTAAAACACATTACATTCCAAATACGCTCATTGGCTATAAACATAAATTAGTTTAACAATTAATTATAGGTTAAACCACAACACTATTTGCGGTTATACATATTATATTAATTACAAATTAGGGTTTATCTTGATTAATATATATGGTAATAAAATTAATTTAAAAAATTAGTAGATTAATAAATGATAATTATAATACAACATATGTACTTAAAAGCATTAAATAAAATAAAAAAAGGATTTTTACAAGTTCATTACGCGTTTGTTACTTCAGCACATAAATCTCTGGTGTATCTCTTCTTCCACGGTTACTTATATGGAAAGAACTTTATCTAATTATATTTTGTTCGTCAACATTGTTTTGTGGTACAAATAAACCACCTTCTTTCCTGTTATCGATTAAGTGGCAGTATAGACTCTGAGGGCGTTATAACATCAGCGGTTTGCAAGCGTCCTTAAAGCTGAGTGACTGCGCAACGAATACGTTACGGGCGCGCAATGAACACGCCACGTATGCGCAGCGAATTTGTTATGGACACGCAATGAGATCCGGCAACGAGATGCGGGTCTCCGGCATCTTCGAAGTAAGAAACGTCTGAATACATTTGTTATTGAGTGTGTTGTACGTCGTTAACTTGCTACAAACACGCGTTGAAAACGAATTTCCACGCGTCCGCACCGCGTAATCGCTTTGCAGCCGTAGCGTTTTCGTGACGCATTCGCTGCGTGTCCGTACTGTTCCGCAGTCGCTCGCAAACCGCTAGTGTGATAAAACAGATGAAAAGTAAGAATTTAAAAGGTTTTTTTTCTGTCATCGTTAGACTACGGATCCCTAAATACTGCACTAAAGCAAAAAGTAATATGCTGTCAACATTTCTTATTGAGGCTTTTATTCAAATTTCACTCATGAAAACGACATGAGTGGATATTAAAATGCTTCTAATGCATTCATTTAAATGGTTTTATTGTTAAGAATGATATTTAAAGTTTAAACCTTAGTGGTTTTTTGGTTGCTAATTAATTTAGATAATCTTAATAGCCTTTGTCACTCAAGAATAAAGCAACTATCGGTGATCAGGCGGTCGCCGACTTCTGCGAAGCAGTAATGCTCGCTAAGGAGGAGGCCGACCGGCATCAGGCAACGGCGTTTTCGCCGCCGCCGCCGGGATTCTGATCCCGATTTCCAGCCACCGTAGGCGCAGGCTTGCGGACAGTGAGCAATGGGTATCTCGCTGTCCGGCCGTCCGGTAACTGTCCGGACCAAGCCCAAGTCGTCGACGGCGCGCACTGTTTCCGCGCGCCTCAAGGAGTTGTCAGCAACAGCACAGGGACTCAGCCGGGTCGAAGCCTACTGATGATTAGATTAGATGATTATACATCCGGGCCTTGGTACAGGTCTTGGTCCGAGCGAGGAGAAATGGCAGGCGGTCACTTCCTTTTGCGAAGCAGTAATGTTAGCAAAGGAGGCTGCCGCACGCGCGAGGCCCTCGCGCCCCAGTCAGCATTCGGATCCCGATTTCCGGCCACCGTAGGGCTTGCAGACGGCGAGCAAATAAATGAGATAAATAATTTAATCACAAAATTCTAACATCTTAAGGGGCCGGCGGAGGATGAATTTCCATACAAACGTAATACCACGCTCATTTGCAGTTGGAGCATATTTCCAACATATTATGATGATATTCGGTTATAGACGATATTTATCTAGGTTCCTACGTCGAGAATATTAGAAATATTGTTATTTTTAATACAGGAAAAGGCAAATGGCATGTTTTGCCATTTACGCTGTAAAAAAGTGCGAAATACAATTCGCTTAAATTTCTTTTTGTTTTTTTTTAAAAAAAGAAAGACGTAGGAACCTAGATAAATATTGTCTATAACCGAATATCATCATCATATGTTAAAAATATGCTCCAACTGCAAATGAGCGTGGTATTACGTTTGTATGGAAATTCATCCGTCGCCGGCCCCTTAACAGGTAAACACAGCTAAATACTAAAGACAATATCTGATTATTACACATACATAATCGAGTCAGGTAAGATGCCTCTAAACTCCTCAAGAGCCAATAACTCTGTTCTCAGCGATCATACCAGTTGCACTACATAAGGCTTTATTATACCTGTCCCTGAGTTGACTGGTGAAGATCGACTGACGGTAAACCTTGATATAAAGCAGATTAAGGTCGATGGATGTGATGGGAAATCAGCAAATGATTTTTCCCGCTCTAGTTTAGAGCAAGAGGAGGTGTCAGACTTTTACTGACTAAAACCCACCTGTTTTTTAGGTGGGAAATCATCCAATGTCTTCTCCCGCTCTTGGGCAGGGCGGAAGGGAGTGTCAGACTTATACTGAATAAATCCAACTCTTATCTTTCTTCTTTATTTTCTTTTCAGGACCCTGGGGTTTTCTTTTGCAAAACCCATGGCTCCACTAGGCTTCGATCCTGCTGGCCACTAGGGTTTTACCTGATCCTGCTGGCCACTACGTGCCGTTAAGGCCCAAGCGCTCGAAAAGTGCCATAAAACAGTGACTTTCTGAAGCCTACTCCTCGGTAACGGCCAAGTTAATAGGTTTGAAAAAAATATGTGTTTATTATAGATTCATGAACAACATTATCAACATTTCATTTTTTCGTGCTATTAATACTTTTGTCTAAAAAAAATATTTAACAATTTCGCAACTTTTCCCTACTCTTTCGAAACGGCTTGGATCTTTAGAAAAATTTTTACACATAAAAATCGGTCGTTAAATAGTCTTTAAAGTGAACAATGCATACGTAAATCAATCAATATTTCGCAATGAAAATGGATTTAAAGGTCAGCCGCGCGCTTTCCGGGCGCTGTTGGCCGCAAATAAATGCACAGATTTGCGTACTGCCGCCTAGGCGGGTGCGAGAGGTGCGTCCACATAATTTTGGCTAAGTCGTTAAGGCTTATAGTCCCTTGAACCATCTATCAAGGGACTATAAGCCTTAACGACTCGAGCATGGTTCGGACGGTTACCGAAGAGTCGGACGGTGAGCTACCGATTGCTCGCCGTCCGCAATGTAAGGACACACCATAAAAGTGTCCTTTGCGTTCTAGGATCACGGCTTTTTGAAGGGCGTGTCAGATATTTACTGAATAAAACCAACTCTTATCTTCCTTCTTTACCTTCGTTTTAGGCCCCTAGGGTTCTTTTTCACACAACCTATGGCTCCACTAGGCTTCGACCCTTCTGGCCACTAGGATTTTGCTGACATCTCCATGAGGCTTGCGTGGAACACTACAATTACCGAACGGATCTTGAGCGCTCCGCGTCAGAGTGGGGATCGCTTCGTTGTTAGATACATGCAGCAACGCAGGGAACGAATCAGGAGTGACGTCTATGACACGATGGCGTGGCGGGCCAATCACTGACACTCCCCGCCCCCGCGTCTCACTTCGCACCACTAAAGAGACCGAATATTTGACTTCTGCGTAACTTGAAGCCGGCGCTCCAGATCCGTGCCGGTAATTGTATGCGCCGTCGTTACCGAAGGGTCGGACGGTGAGCTACCGATTACTCGCCGTCTGCAAACCCACGTTTATGGTGTGTCCTTCAGTTGTCATTTGCGTTCTAGGATCACGGTTTCTCTTTAAAAAAATCTCTGTGGTTCTATACTAGAAACATTTTAGATTCATTTTAAATCTCTAACGAGATTCATGTTATAGTACTGTTTAAGATTATTTTAAAAGGCAGTTAACAAAATGTGTTTTATTTAAGGTTCATTAAAAATAACGAGATCCATGTTCAATACCAGACTTTTGTAGTGATTGATAAAATTAAAAATGAAATATCGTTGTTGAAAAATCTTTGAAATAATCGGAATTAATGTTACAGTCTTTTTTTATGATTGTTAAAAAAATGTGAAAGCTGTGTTAAAATACTAGCTTCGCCCTTGTGACAATTGAAAGTTGTCTCTGAAAAAATATGCTATTTCATGACATTTCAGCCATTCGAGCGCGAAGTATCAAACATACACAAACACACTTGCAAACTTTCGCCTTTATAGTAATACTGAAACACATTACAATTGCATAGCATAGTCGGCCTTATAATGTTCCCACTGTTGCGACTCAGGCCTCCTCTCTAGGAGAGGAAATAGGCCTTAATCCACCACGCGGGCCCAGTGCGGGTTGGTGGATGTAGCATGTCTTCAAATTTTTTGGTTCTTGGACATGCCGGTTTCCTCACTATGTTTTCCTTCGCCGTTTTGAGAGCAGTAGTGATTAAACAAATTACACAAAGTAATACGCCTAGCTGGGTTTGATCCCGCGACTTACAACTTGTAAGTCGGGGCCGTTACCACTCGGCCACCACTGCTGAATTGAAAGGTTTCTAACTCACATTTAAATACGGATGCAAAGAATTCTTTCTAGCTGCCATTTTGGATAAATATACTTTTTGATACGATGTATAGTTATACATATATCAATAAGAAGACATTTTATTCGCGGAGCTTGCTAAAACGTGTCTATAATATTTTCTTTTTCATACAATCTCAACATATAACATTCTGCGCAACCATTCAGGCTGTCCCATTCAGTCATAAGGAAGTAAGGAACATGATCACACTATTTATATTTTCCAAAGGACCGTACTGATATATGGCATCAATTTCTCACAGCCGTGTAGCAGGACCACTACGTAGATACACGCAAAAGATCTACAAGGAAACCCCGTTCACAGTCAAGAGTAAAATCCCACATATGTACCTTCTTTGAAAGGGACGACGAAATTTTATAATTTGGTCATCTTCCGTTAGACAAAAAGAATCGGGTGGAAACATTAGCACTAACCTGTAGATTCAGTTTCATTTGGCCGACGACTTGACTTCCTTTGCTCGATATTTCAAGGCAGCGTACGAGGGTGCAAAAAACGACTTTCACCACTTATGCCTTTGCTGCTTTTTTCAAACAGTGCGTTTAGGCATCACCTTACTAGGCAATGCCTCCACGACCGAGTAAATTGCCGTGAGTCCAATCAGCTATCCCCGAGACAATTATAATTCTCCCGCGAGCGTAACATCCTGATACATCCTCGAATAACCCTAACGACGGAAGTCCACAGGGAATCGTTCATCATCATCATCATCATTGTAGCCGAAAAGACGTCCACTACTGGACACAGGCCTCGTTATTGTCTCCACAATGACCGGTCCTTTTCGTCTCGCATCCATCGGATTCCTCCGACCCTTTTTTTTATGGTGGGAAAAATTCATCCAGTGACAACCCCCGCTCTTGGGCGGAGCGGGAGATAGTGTCAGACTCTTACTGACTAAAAGATCCACCCCGTTCCTTCAAGCCTTCTTGCCGGGGCTCGAGCTGTCTCTCGAAACTAACCCTGGCCCCAGTAGGCTTCGACCCAGCTGGGTCCCTGGTGACCCTCACCAGGTCATCGGTCCACCTTGTGGGAGACTTTCCGACGCAGCAACCCCTGGTACGTAGTCACCACCCCAGAACCTTTCGGTCATGGTATACTTAATACATGAATATTTTTATAGTATTTAAAAGCAGTGAATTTCAATTATTTGCAAGACACATAAGAAACTGGGATAGGTCGCTAGTACAGATAAAAATTAACCTTCTGATTATTTTTCTGTATTTGTACTACGTATACGTGTAGAAGTATTTCATGAGCAGTATTAATGTTACGCTTTGTCGTGTGTACTTTTACATTTGTAGAAATAGGACAGCTGTTTTAGTGCTAATTGTTTGTGATATTTATTAACTTTTTGACCTAAGTACCAGTCTATTAGTTCTTTTGGCACGCCATAATTATGGCGGTAAGTCTCCTCTTTGAGGAGTGGCTGGAAAGACCTCACAGCGTCCTCACCTTCCGTATGACGCAGGTTCTCACCGAACATGGTCCGTTCGGGAAGTTCCTGCACCGGCTTCGTGCGGAAGTAACGCCCGGTTGCTAAGAACTACTAGAATCGTCGCAAGTATGAACGATGCCCTTCCGAGTTTCAGTTATGGTGGCTTTAGGAGGTAACACATACCAAAGGTGTGTAACGTACGAAATCGTTTAATTATAATGCTCACCTTTTTTAACACGCTTTTATTAGCTTCACCTGTATGTTTGTTTGTAATCAACGCCTTTGAGCTCGAGTTTGACCAACTTTTTATGTTTTTCTTAATGGTGTTAGTAATCATGGTGGCCATACATTTTCAGTTTTTATAAAATTACGAAAATATGGCAGCAACGGACCTTTAGACTGTTATTTCGTAATGAAACCATATAAAAAAATATCTATATACATATAACTATTGCCTTTTTTACATTCCTCTAAATATAACCATCTTGTACAGTTCGATTCGAAGCAAAAATATTGCAGCAATATATATACCGACAATTTCAAAGGAACAAATGAAATGACATTTGTATTACCGTACGCTGATATTTTTCAATGTTGCACAAGTCCATTCGGAAGTTTCGAGAAATGGTTACTCCTGTGTAGTTTCAAATGTTTGTGCCAGTACTGGTTCAAACTGCACTTACTGAAAGAAAAAGGGTGGTCGAAGTTTTTATATTTATCGTTACTAGGATTGCAGAAGCATGAAGGAAGTTGGTTTACACGGAAATATTTGGTCGCATTTAACCGAAATATGAAGAAGTTTATTCGTACAAATAATAATTATCCCAATCGAATCTCGGTCACAGTGGCCAATCTTAAGAGAACCCTTCCCCACTCGCCTATCGTCAATAACGAGCATGGTTTAAAGCTGTTTGCTTCATTCAACGCAATCCAACGCAATTTTTGATGACTAGGCAACGCGAAAAAAGAGAAATAACGCTAGAAAACTCGGTTGGCATTCGGTAATTCCGAGATTAATAATACGTGTTTTTTTAAACCCTTAAAAGTCTTTAAGAAAAATTTTCGTCATTCAGAAATTCGATTAAATGTTCAAAGCATGTAATTAAATTTATAGATGTAATTTTTTTATATTTTTAATATATGAGTATATTATGGAAGGCCAAAGTTCACGTAAAATAGCAGATTTTCAGAAGTATTTTACTGGAGTAGTTTTGCACAAGTTTATATTTTGATTTCTATAAAAGCCTAGATAATATCCTCAAGATATCTTTTTATCCATAATGTCTGGAGAAAGATATGTGATAACATCATAATCACGTAAGAGTGGTTGTGTGAAAATGTAGCTCGGGTTGGCCGCTCTTAAGGCGTATAGTCCCTTGAACCATCTGACCGAAATTATGTGAACGCAACTCTCGCACTCGCCTCGGCGGCAGTACGCAAATCTGTGCATTTATTTGCGGCCAGCAGCGCCCGGAAAGCGCTTTAAATCCATTTTCTCTGCAAGATATTGATTGATTTACATATGCAATGTTCACTTTGAAGAATATTTAACCACCAATTTTTATGTGTAAAAATGTTTCTAAAGGTCCAAGCCGTTTCGAAGGAGTAGGAAAGAGTTGCGAAAAGTTGCGAAATTGCTAAATATTTTTTTTTGACAAAAGTATTAATTGCACGAAAAAATCAAATGTTGATATTATTGTTCATGAATCTATAATAAACATATATTTTTTTCAAACCAATCGACCTAGCCGTTACGGAGGAGTAGGCCTCAGAAAATCACTGTTTTATGGCACTTTTCGGGCGCTTGGCCCATAGAGATTGACCAAGGAGATTTTATTGTTAATAGGCTCGCGTTTGACCACTATCTCACCTGATCGTAAGCGACGATGGAGTACTAGTGCGTATGCAAACACAGGTGCACGCTCTGTTCTTTTACTCTCACTCTCTGATGGGGCGGCAATCTGACTCGACCGGAGAGAAAACAGACAAAGGACCAACGGTTTTTTTGGAGTTGAAAATCATCAAATACCCTACTTTTCCATTCTTGGTGAAGCGAGAGGGTGTGTCAGTCTTTTACTGAATAAAACTCGCCTGTGTTCTTGTTACCCTTTGCATGCCAGGGCTACAATAACTCTTTCAAATATTCCTGTTGACATCTCCCGCCCTTGGGTGGAGCCAGAGGGCGTGTCAGACTTTTTCTGACTATTACCTACTCCTGTTCCTTCTTTGCTTTCGATTTAGGGCCTACAGGTTCAGTTTCGCCACCACTCATGGTCCCAGTAGGCTTCGACACTTTTTTTTTTTTTGGTGGGAAAAAATCATCCAATGACAACCCCCGCTCTTGGGCGGAGCGGGAGATAGTGTCAGACTCTTACTGACTAAAAGACCCACCCCGTTCCTTCTGGCCTTCATACCGGGGCTCAAACGCCCTTTCGGATAACCCTGGCCCCAGTAGGCTTCAACCCGACTGGGTCCCTACTGTTGCTGACAACTCCTTGAGGCGCGCGGGAACAGTGCGCGCCGTCGACGACTTGGGCTTGGTCCGGACAGTTACCGGACGGCCCGACAGCGAACTACCCATTGCTCACTGTCCGAGTAGGCTTCGACCCTGCTGGTGCCCCTACGGTTTTAGTTGCGTGTGTTTTTATTTTAAGTTTCTAAATATTGTTTCTGTAGTGTGTGTGTCTATGACGCCAAATAAGATATATTTTTTTCTTTCTTCTTCTTTTTAATGATTCAGTTTTCGAAAAACAAATAAATATATAATTAGTAGAACCAAAAGGCTTCTCGGAAGAGGAAAACCCTTGGAACACGATGCGGGTTGAATGAAATGATTTATTTCCCCCTACCCAGTCGACCTTCGCTATCAAACCTCCTCGATTAATCATTGTAAGACAATTCGTTGGAGATAAACTCTTTATTTTTCCTTGTTATCAGAATAAATCGGTATGAAGATTTCACCTCTACGTAATATATCATATCAATAATATTATAAAGGAAGTTTTTGAGAGTGTGTACCATGATGTATGTATGTGTATTTAAATTGAACGGATTTGGATATTTGGGACATACTGAAGAATTTTATCCATACTTTTAGTTAGTAATTATTGCCTTTATTAAAACTTGAATATATTTAGTTTGTTTAGAATAGAAACTGAATGGATTCCAATAGTTTATACACTATGTAATATATTTTTTTTCCAAAAATTAAAGAGGAATTCAAGTCGCCCAAGACAAAGACAGCTTTATCCCCGTGTTGCATACTCTACTTTTTACACCATCTGTAAGATAATTAAAAAACAATTTGTTCGACCAAATCATATATTAGAGAAATATAAGTACACTTCTGGACACATCTATTGGCCCACCTTAGAGTTTAGGTTTCGATGGCCCCTACCGAAATGTGATTGCTAGATTGAACAAAAACTGTTGATGCAGTTTTAAACCTGATACATTTTACCATCTTTTTCGATCGTATTGTTTTAAATTTGAATTCAGAATACCATACGACATGGAGCTACGCCTAACAAGTCGGATATGCGCCTTGTTAAAGGCAATTGATTTTTGAATAAAAAACATGTTTTATCAAATAAAGGTTTAATTTAATAACGCGTGTTGCCTCCATGGGCATCTACCACAGCTCTCATACGATTAGGCATAGAGTTTATCAACCGCTCTATGAAATTTTGAGGGATCATCTCCCATTCCTCTTCTATGGTAGTTTTCAACTCCTGCATCGTCTGGGCAACTGGCTGACGAGCCCTAACACGTCTTTTTAGCTCGTCCCACATGTGCTCAATGGGGTTCATGTCTGGGCTTCTGGCTGGCCAGTCCATAACTGTGATGTTCACATCCCGAAGATATTCCCTGACGATGCCGGCCGCATGGGCTCTTGCACTATCATGCATAAAAAGGAAATTTGGGCCCACATAGTCCGCGTATGGTATCACGTGAGGTTCTAAGCACTCACGAATGTACCTTTCAGCATTTAATGTTGGCAGCCGTGGTCCTGTAACAACCTCAAGTTGAGTTTTGCTGCTCGCGGATATACCGCCCCAGACAGTCCATGAGCCACCGCCATAAGCAACCCTCTCTTCAAAGCAGCACTGTGCGAAACCCTCTCCCTTACGTCGGTAGACCTTCTTCCTTCCAACATTGCCATGTAACACAATTTTAGACTCATCAGAAAAGAGTACACGGCTCCAATCTTGCTGTGTCCAATTTAAATGACTGCGTGCGAAATGAAGGCGCGCTGTTCGGTGGGCTCGCGTTAGTTTGGGCCCATTAGCTGGCTTGTGTGGTACCATATCGCGTTCTTTTAACCTTCTCCGAACAGTTCGAGCGCTCACAGATACTCCGTGGAAGTCGCGAAGTTGGTTTTGTATCTCAATGGAGGTAAGGTGACGATTTCTCAAGCTGGTCGTCACGATGAATCGATCCTGCCTTTCAGTTGTGACCCGAGATCGTGGCCTTCCTTGGCGACGAACAAAGCCGCCAGTCTCTAGGTACCTCCGATAAACATTTCGGACCGCATATTGACTAAAATTAAGTTGAGCACTCACGTTTCTTTGGCTGTGTCCGGCCTGAATAAGTGCCACAGCTTGGGCGGCGACTTCAGGTGAAGTATCCATAGATTATTGATAGAACCTCACCTTAATGTTAAGAATAAGTAATGTTTGTTGCAAAACCAAAGATATCAATCACTTTTTCAAGAATTAAATCCAAGTAAACCAATAAAACCAAGTTTTCTTAGTATTCGATTGTTTGATATCAACAAACAGGCTCCAAATTGTCTTTTGTTTCTTTAAATTCTGTGTTCGAAATTCAAAAAAAGACTATTGAATGAAATTGTGAATGTGCCAGGTTCAAAACTGCATAAAAACTTTTTGCTCGACCTAATATAAAATTTAGCTAGGACCAAACGAAACTGAAAATACAAGGTGGGCCAATAGATGTGTCCAGAAGTGTATTATATTTACAAGTTCATCAAACAAACAAAATTCACTACTCCAAGATTCTATAGTTTCAATTTTCTATAATACTTTCGTCAGTAAGCAGGTTTTGTTCTATTTTCTTTTTTTGTTAGTGACCAGTTTGTATTTCGAGACAACTTGTGCGATCCACGTACATTTTAATTCACAATGTTGACGATTTTTGATGTTCCAAATTCAAATCTCATTATTCCCTAGGCTAGGGATCGGCCACACTGCATTATCTCCCTAGGGATAAAATGACTTGCTTTAAGTGAGGTTTGTATGACGTATAAAACGACATTATCGAGCAGGTGGTGTAAAATAGTACATTGTTACACTAGGGGTGAAAGTAACTCATCTCGTCCCGAGAAGGAGTTGGCGGCCGAGCGCAGCGAGGTCGCGAATTCGAGGGCTTAAATGGGTTACTTTCACCGCGAGGTAAACACTGTGCTTTTCATTACGAATACGAGGAAACTAAAAATAGAATAAAAAGTTTGTAAAACCTGAGTCGTCGTACCTATGATTTTAAATAGGTATCTTCCTTCTGATTTAGGCGGTAAAAGGTATTCCACTACTGCTTTAGCCTCTTCTCTTATGAAATTAGGCGTTAAATCACTATTTTAATCTGATAAACATAACGTGTTAATACAAATCTCTGTTGTACGGAAATGTAAACAAAACTGGAAAAAACCAGCGACTGATTGCCACTTTCCCGCTATTTTGGTTTTTTTTTCTGCGGCCGGCCAGCTATTCAGCCTCATTAATGAAAAATTAGAAATTAATTGTAATCTTTTAAAAATAAAGTATTTTAAAGAAATAGTTGAACAAATAAATCACTTAAAATATAACATTATTTAATTAATATCTACTTGTCTTTAAGTCATTTCAATTTTATATCGCGCTGTGATTGACTGGCTGTATGGAAAATTGGAACATGGTTCAATAGAAATGTGAAGATAGACCTCTCGCGCCGGGCCTTGGTCGAGGCCATGGTCCGGAGCGAGGAGGAGTAGCTGGCGGTCGCCGACGTCTGCGAAGCAGTAATGCTCGCTAAGGAGGAGGCCGACCGCATCAGGCAACGGCGCTCTCGCCGCCGCCATGATTCCGATCCCGATTTCCAGCCACCGTAGGCTCGGGCTTGCGGATAGTGAGCAATGGGTAGCTCGCTGTCCGGCCGTCCGGTAACTGTCTGGACCAAGCCCAAGTCGTCGACGGTGCGCGCTGTTCCCGCGCGCCTCAAGGAGTTGTCAGCAACAGCAGGGGCCCAGCCGGGTCGAAGCCTACTGGGGCCAGGGTTATCCGAAAGGGCGCTCGAGCCCCGGTATGAAGGCTTGAAGGAACGGGATGGGTTTTTTAGTCAGTAAAAGTCTGACACTATCTCCCGCTCCGCCCAAGAGCGGGGGTTGTCATAAGATGATTTTTCCCATCGAAAAAAAAAAAAAAGATAGAACTAGTTTTTTTTTAAATAATTTGACAGCTGTCAGTTGTAAAGTAAAACTCCCTAGGGATGAAAAGTATCACTTTCAGCCCGCTCCTCAGGCAACTTCAGACCTACTTTCAGAGTATGAGTAATGAAAAATCAATTTAAATAAACGTTTTGGCACACAAGTAGTTTATGTCCTGGAATAGCATAATATAATACTTTTTGCCCAGGTAGTTTTCTTAGGATAATTTTCTGTTATCATGCGGGTGAAGCAACTGGCTACACTGGTACACTCACGTAATTTTAGTTCAAATTCCATGCTATAAAAACGACGGGCAAAAGCAATTAAACGTTACCAAACCAGGGAATTAAATTCAGAACCACAAGCTCGGCAGTAGCGCTAAAGACCGCTACACTAACGAGGCGGTCTTATTTATATTTTAAGCTATTGCATAGCTTCTATCGCGGGCCTTGAGCGTGGAGACCGAATCCAGAAATTCCGTAACGAAAATAACCTAACACCCCCCACTCATTTGTTTTTTGAGCGTGGTGACCGATAAGAAAACAAATTAGTGAAAGCAGCTGTCGGCGTTTTGGATGGGTGGGGTTAAGCAGCTGTTAGCGAGGTCTGATTTTTGGTGGAAGAGGTTAAGCAGCTGTTGGCGAGGTCTGGTTTTGGATGGAAGAGGTTAAGCAGCTGTTGGCGAGGTCTGGTATTGGATGGGTGGGGATAAGCAGCTGTTGGCAAGGTCTCATTTTGGATGGGTGGGGTTAAGCAGCTGTTAACGAGGTCTGGTTTTGGATGAGTGGGGTTAAGCAGCTGTTGGCGAGGTCTGGTTTTAGATGGATGGGGTTAAGCAGCTGTTGGTGAGGTCTGGTTTTGGATGGGTGGGGTTAAGCAGCTGTTGGCGAGGTCTGGTTTTAGATGGGTGGGGTTAAGCAGCTGTTGGTGAGGTCTGTGTTTGGATGGGTGGGGTTAAGCAGCTGTCGTCGTTTTGGATGGGTAGGGTTAAGCAGCTGTTAGCGAGGTCTGGTTTTAGATGGATGGGGTTAAGCAGCTGTTGGTGAGGTCTGGTTTTGGATGGGTGGGGTTAAGCAGCTGTTGGCGAGTTCTGGTTTTAGATGGGTGGGGTTAAGCAGCTGTTGGTGAGGTCTGTGTTTGGATGGGTGGGGTTAAGCAGCTGTCGGCGTTTTGGATGGGTGGGGTTAAGCAGCTGTTAGCGAGGTCTGGTTTTTGATGGAAGAGGTTAAGCAGCTGTTGGCGAGGTCTGGTTTTGGATGGAAGAGGTTAAGCAGCTGTTGGCGAGGTCTGGTTTTGGATGGGTGGGGTTAAGCAGCTTTTGGCGAGGTCTATTGCATAAGTTGATAAAAAATGCTATGCAATAGCTTTACCGCGGCAGTCCCCGAGTGCCACACGTCTTTTTGTTTTTAAATATTTATAATTATGTTACCGGAAATCTGTGATATCTAGTATTCTATATAAAACCTAGGCAATGTATAGAATACCTAAAATGGGAAGGTAATGTATGAAATATTATTTATTTATTTTGCCTAGGATTCTATACAGCACCGAATGCGCACGTTAACATTAATTTATAAATATAGAATATACATTTCTATAGAATATTCTACACATTGCCGGTAGATTGACCAGTAGACACTCTTCACAGTCCCTAGGAACTGTATACATTACTTAGGTACGTATTGGACAATCATAATCATAATATTTCATACATTACCAGGACGCCCGAGGTATTCTATACATTGACTAGGTATTGTATAGAATATCTGAATTATACAGATTACCGGTAAATAACATTTTTGACTTCTGTCTAAATATTACTGTTAAAACTAAGTTTGACTTGGTTTGTTAGGGTATCATTAGATATCTGCTCCCACTTTGGGTGGAGTAAGATGGAGTATAAGACTTTACTGACTAAAAACCCACCCGTATCCTTTCAGTGGTCGTCTACGTTTTAGGACCATAATATTTAAACAATCCCGCAGCCCAAACAACTATTACACTCGTATTTAATAGTTTTGTTTTCCAACTAATTATATCATAATGAAAAAAGAAACTATCGGCGGGTTTCTGAATTGAGTATTTTGATTTAAGAACGTCTCAAACCATACTTAAAAGCCTAGTTTTGACAGGTTTTAAGGCTGAAGTAGAGTTTGAGAAATACTCAACTTCAAATGCTTAAATCAGAAATCGGGGGTAAGCCAACTCAATACTCACTTAATTACAGATGAATAGTTGCAGACTCCGGCTATGAATCCAAGTCTAGACAATATCTCGTGAAGATCACATATTTTATGACCGGACTCAACGGGTCGATGGTCAATAAACGCATTATGTTCGACTATAAATCTTGTGGTTATTATGGCTGTTTTATGGAAAAACGTGGCTTTAGATAATTTTCCAGAATTCCTTATCGGACAACAAGGAAGTTCCACCAGGAAGTACACAAAATGTTTTGGGAACACATTCATTTTGCGTACAGCTAAGTACTACTTGCAATTCCGTGTTGCTGACGATTCGTACACAATTTGTTTAGACACAGCATCCGAATAGGTACATTTCAAACTTTTTTATGTAATCGTACTAAAAAGCTTCAATAAATTTGGTGGTGTCCGAATAAATTGTGTCCAAATCGTCAGCACCTAACAATTCCCTGCTAGAGTTTGTGTCTTGATAGAGCTACAACCTGAGGTGTTAAGTCAAAAGTGAATAGGTTACCACGCATCGAAAGACGCAACGTTTTGAGGCCTCCCACAAGGTAGACCGATGACTTGGTGAGGGTCGAGGGAATCTGATGAATGCGAGACGTACAAAACCGGTCTTTATGGCGGTACTCGGTGGATACCTAAGTCTAACAGTTGTCAGCTGCAATGATGATGGTGATACACAGGCTACCTCTAGGCAAGCGTGCTCCATCGCCGACCACATCATCGCTTACCAACAAGTGAGATAGTAGGTAAACATGAGCTTATCAATATAGAAAAATAAATCATTCCAGAAGGATTTTGTCTTGTTGAAGCAGTTTGGACGTGGAGTTGTGGACACCAGCCCGACATACAATACAATACAATTGTCTCGTTAAAAAGTTTTGACTACGTTTTGTTCAGACAGGTCTATGATTGGTTTTAGATAGCAGTTTTGTTTTAATTAGTGACTAAAAATTGATCTAGTTATAGTAATATTCTTTAAGAAATAACTAAAAGTCAGTCTGATAATCCCAAACATTTTGAGTTTCGATATAATATCCATTATTCCTTTTTTTTTAATGTGGGTAATTATCCAAAGACTTCTCCCACCCAGGTAAAACCACACCCATGTCTTTTCTTGCCCTAAAGTTCCTGCATCTCGAGGTTTTCTTTCGGTCTTCTCGTGGGCTCATTAGACTCCGGCCCATACGGGTTGGCTGGCATCTCTTTGAGATGTGAGTGGAACACAACGTGTCGTCGACGAGTCGGGTTCGTTATTTCTGATAAAGAATCATTGTGTCAGTTTATCTAGAGCCAAAAACTGATCCAATTACTGTTTGTCAAGACTATTATCATCGGCAAGCAATGGACTATTATCATACAATATCATTTTTGTAGAACTTCTAAAATCAAAACCAGAAGAGTACCAGTAGAAATTGATCTGAAAAAAATGCCACCCCCCAACTCACAATCCGTTAATAATTCCAGAACATTAATATACATTTTCGTCACATTTCCGACCTTCTGCAGTAACTTATCGATGTATACTGCGGCCGTCAAACGTAAAACATAAGACTAACATCGAATCTTTACCTTAGGGAGAGCCGGCGTCGGTTACAAATTGAATGTAACCAATTCTAAGTTTACGAGCTACCGTCCCTCTTGTGTTTTAAAAGTAAACTATGTTTGATGGCTTACTTGAGGTTTCGTTGTAGCATAGTGGTGTAAAATTTAAGAGTAACGGGAAAAAATGTTTTAATTCCTTTATAGTTGGTTACTGGACCTTTTTCACGCAGTCGCGAGACACACTATGTTTTTGTTTTTTATTTTATTTAAGTTTCTATCTACTTGTTTCTTCATTGTGTATATCGTGTGTAAAATTAATGTGTTTTCTTTCTTTTTTCTTTAAGATTTCTCTCATAACTTTTCCCGCTCATGTGGAGTGGTAGGGAGTTATATTTATTATTTGCATAGATCTAGATATTTCTTATTTCATTTTTATGGGCTTGAATGCATTTTTTATCAATCATTACCCTAAAATATAAAAGTTATATTTTAATACAATAAGTGAATACAAAATAATTATGCGATAAATAAAAATTACAAAAAAAAAGAAACCGGTAAAACTAAGATTTAAATTTTTTTCATGCGACAATATTTACACGAAATACGAGTCTGATATAAAATGAATTGAGTATGGTTCGGCTAATTTGTGCAACCATTTTACGAATATGGGAATGATCTATTGGGAATTCAGGAAATGATTTGTTTTTAGATGAATTGCTCAATTTGCCCTTTTAGGCCCGCTGTGCTCTTTCAGTTGCCCTATCGACTTATATTCTAGTTGCCTTTTTTGTTCTAGGGTCATAGTAAGGGGCTGCGCAAACGGAGAAACTTTTTGTTCCAATTACCGACACCGAACACTTTTTGATCGTCATGAGTATGTGTTAAGTGGAAAAAACTGGACACAAACAATGTTTACATATGCGCAAGGAGTGGATGTTTTTTTTTTATTGTTGATAGGTTTTCGCTTGACCGCTATCTCACCTTGGTTCTATAATAGGCGCGGGCTTGCGGACGGCGAGCTATGGGTAGCTCGCTGTCCGATCGTCCGGTATCCCACCCATTCGTACAAAGCGTTTTGGAAACACATTCATTATGCGTACAGCTAAAGAGTAGAATTCCCTGCCGGGGTCTGTGTTTCCTGATAGCTACAACCTAGGGGTCTTTAAGTCAAGAGTGTATAGGTTACTTCTAGGCAAGCGTGCTCCATCGTCGGCCACATCATCTCTTACCATCAGGTGAGATAGTGGTCAAATGCGAGCCTATCAATTATAAAAAAAAAAAAAAAACTGTCCGGACCGAGCCCAAGTCGTCGACGGTGCGCACTGTTCCCGCGCGCCTCAAGGTGTTGTCAGCAACAGCAGGGGCCCAGCTGGGTCGAAGCCTACCGGGGCCGGGGTTAGTTTCGAAAGACAACTCGAGCCCCGGTATGAAGCCTTGAAGGAACGGGGTGGGTTTTTAGTCAGTAAGAGTCTGACACTATCTCTCTACTCTTGGGCGAAGCTAGCTCCCGCTCTTGGGCGAAGCGGCCCAAGAGCGGGGGCTGTCATTGATGATTTTCCCAGCATAAAAAAAACCTATAGAAATCAAATATTCATCGGTAGCTTATATCTGACACAAAACACACATTAGCGCCCTACCTAACTCTATCGAACAATCTCGCATCTCGCAACATGCACCAATAACGTCACATTACATGTAAACGAATTGAAATCAAACACCATAAATTTCATGATAACTACCTCATATCGTAGAGCCTCATTATCAATATACCGCAGAAGTAGGTACCTCACGGTAATTATTCGTACGGAATGTGATTGCACGGTATCGCGGCGAATTATTAAACTGAAACCAGGTTCAGTGTTCATATTTCATAACAGTAGTAGTAGATGCAATGTGCGTGTAAAATTATGCAGTAATTTTCACTGAGCGTAATTATGTTGTACTAGTTTCTGCTAGCAGTATTGCCCGCGTGAATTAATACCTCCCTATATTATGGAGTTTATAAGTTATTCTGATACTGTACTGTAATAATCTAAACTAATGGTACAAAGAGGAGAGATATGCATGTAATGAAATGACCTGCTTGGAAATGACATTTCATTAATTTAATTTTTAAGCTGTGGATACGGGGTGACGTATCATTCAATGACAGATGATGTTTAGATTATTTTGTGCATTTTATTGTTATAAAAACTTGTAGAGAGATAATTAAAGGGATATAATTGAGGAGGCGATATTAGTGAACTTTAAATGTCGTTTCTTTGTTTTCAGGTGAGATAAAAGTGTAATTTTAGTTAAACGATAATTGTTATACTGTAAAAGCATGTTGAATAAAACAAATCTTTGTTTTCAGAAAAACAATTTGTGGTTTATTTCCATTATAAAACGACATTTTTGTTAACTAAAAGAAGATGGACCGGCTGCAATTTGAGTTTACGATGATAGCTTCAAATGATGGCAAATCAAATGTATTAGCCATAACCTCAATATCTACAGAAGAAGGAAAATGTTATGTTTTACCTGATGAGCTGAGGCCGGTGATTCATCATACATATATTGTCAAAATGAATACTTTCTCAAAAATAAAAAATAGTATAAAGAAAAGGCATCAAAGTAGAAAAATATGGATAAAATTGGATGAAGATCTTAAGAAAACATATAGAGATGAGGAAGGTAATATGCAATTTTTAGATCAATATTTAGAAGAAATGAGCACAAAACAACCTATAGACAAAAACGACAATTTGCAACATATCTTGGAAAAATTAATAGAAACTACTACAAAGAAAGAAAATCAACATAACCTAAAACATATTTCAGAGAAATTTATTATTGAAAAATTCAGAAGCAAGAACCCTAATGCAATGCAATGGATTGAAAATTTTGAAAAGGAGTGTGAGCGCTTTAATATATCAAAAGATGAAACAAAAATAGATATATTGAGATTATTTTTAGAAAAATCTTGTTTGGATTGGTATAGCTCGATGGCCATAAAACTAACAATAAAGGCTGAATGGAATGAATGGAAAGACAAATTTTTAGAAACTTTTAAAAACCGAGGATGGGACATAGTTACATATGCTCTCGCATTAGATATAAAGAAGGACTACTAATTGATTACGCTATTAGAAAAGAAAGGCTTATGCTAGACATAAACAAATCGATAGACTCCAAAACAATGATAGATCTTATTGCAACAGGTTTACCTGGGTTTATCTTAAATAGGTTAAACAGAGATGAACTCAATGACACTACTGATTTGTTCAATGAGATAAGAAAATATGAAGGTATGATGTACAAGAAAAACTCAAGTACAATAAAGAGTCGTACATTCCTTTATAAAAATAAAACTAATGAGAAGAAGCCATGTAACACTTGTGAATCTTTGGACAAAGGAATTAGATATCATCCGGAAGAGTCATGTTGGTTCAAGAAAAATAAAAATGAATCTGAAAAAGTTTTTAAACCCAGAAATGTAAATAACAACTCTGTTATTGAAGTAGATATAAATACTGAGAAAAAAAACGAGTAAGTACACCATTAATCAAAATCAAGCTCTTATTAGAAAATAAACTAGAAGTGAGCGGCATTTATGATTCAGGCTCACAGATCTCTTTAATAAATTCAAGACTGATTAAAATAAAAGAAAAAAAGGACAATGAGTATATAGCATATATGAAAACGGTTAATGGTGTGAAAAAAACAGATGGCTTGATAACAATAAAAATAAAAATACTATTAAAAAAAATTATATTTTTATTTTACTACACTGGATATAAACTCAGCATTCTGGGCGATACCATTACGGGTGGAAGATAGATATAAAACAGGATTTGTCACACAAGATGGCCACTTCCAGTGGACCTGCCTTCCCTTTGGTTTGAAAACATCACCAGCAATTTTCCAGAGAATTTTAAGCAATATTCTAAGAAAGCACAATCTCACAGGATACTCCGTAAACTATATTGATGATATTCTGATATACTCGAACACCTTTGAAGAACATATAAATCACATAAGAAATGTATTAGAGGCAATAATACAAGAAGGCTTTAGATTGAAGTTTACGAAATGTAACTTTGCTTCAGACTCAGTAAAGTACCTCGGCCATGTAATTCAGAACAATTCGGTAAGACCACTAAAAGACAATTTGATCTCGATAAGACATTTTCCAACTCCTAAGACACAAAAGAATATCAGACAATTTTTGGGAAAAATTAACTTCTACCATGAATACATACCAAGAAGTGCAATTATTTTAGACCCATTACATAATTTATTAAGAAAAAATGAAAAGTTTGTGTGGTCAGAGAAATGTGAAGAATCATTTAATCAAATAAAAAGATATTTATGTTCTCAACCTGTGTTGGAAATATTCGACAAAGACTTACCAATAAAAATCTTTACAGATGCATCTTTAGAGGGTATCGGGGCAATATTAAAACAGACTCAACTAGACGGTAAAGACAAACCGGTGGCATATTTTTCAAAAAAACTAAACGAATCTCAAAAACGAAAAAAGGCCATATATTTGGAATGTATTGCTATGAAAGAAGCAGTTAAATACTGGCAACACTGGCTAATTGGAAAACATTTCACTATTTACTCAGACCACAAACCTCTAGAGAATATGAATATTAAATGCAGGACAGATGAAGAATTGGGTGACCTCACATATTACCTATCTCAATATGACTTTACAGTAAAATATATACCTGGTAAAGAAAATATAGAAGCAGACTGTTTGAGCCGAAACCCTGTATTAGAATCAGAAGATAACAAGGAGGAACTATTAAAAATAGTTAATTTAATACAAATAAAAGATATAGTTGAAGTCCAAGAAAAAAATGAAACAATAAAAGAAAAGAAACAAAATCTACTACATAAAAATAAAATCTATTATAAAAAAATAAAGAAACTAGAAAAGATTATACTCACAGAAGAATTTAGTAAAAAAATTATAAAAAAGGTGCATGAAGATTTATGCCATATTGGAATCAGACAATTACAGAAAAAAATAAGTCCACTATATACAGCTAAAAACCTAACAAAAAATATCATAAATATTTGTAAAACATGCGAAATGTGCATTAAAAATAAATCAAGATGTCAAGGAAAATTTGGGTTAATGTCACAACTGGGACCAGCAACAAAACCATTTGAGATAATGTCAATGGATACTATAGGTGGCTTTGGAGGATCTAGGTCAACAAAAAAATACTTACACCTTTTAGTAGACCACTACACAAGATATGCGTTTATTGTGACTTCAAAAACACAGAACGCAAGTGACTTTATAAAACTAACAAAGAAAGTACTCGAGACAGATGAGATTGGAATAATTCTGACAGACCAATATCCAGGCATCAATTCAAAAGAATTTAAACCGTATTTGCAGGAGAATAACATCAAACTAATATTTACAGCTGTGAATACGCCATTTTCGAACGGCTTGAACGAAAGATTGAACCAAACAATAGTAAATAAAATAAGATGTAAAATAAATGAGAAAAATAATAAGAGAACATGGACAACAGTAGCAAGAGAATGTGTACAGAAATATAATGAAACAGACCATTCTGTTACAGGTTTTGCACCAAAATATTTACTGGATGGTACAAATGTCAGTATTTTACGAAATGAAATGAAAACAATAGAAAAGGAAGACAAGTGGATTGCTGATAGAAGATTAGCATTAGAGAATACAATAAAGTCTCACAAGTACAACAAGAAAATATTTGATAGAAATAGGAAAATACAAGAGTTCGAGATAGGAGACAGTGTATATGTAGAAAATGGAAATAGACTGAACAGGAAAAAATTAGACGAATTAAAAATAGGCCCTTTCAAGATAATAGAGAAAATATCGAACTCCATTTATAAGATTGACACTGGCAACAGAAAAACAGAATCAACTTTATTCCACATAACAAAATTACAACCTGTTACGGCAGAAGATGAAGTAGAAGAAAACGAATAGGTATAAAGATAACTTGCAGGTGCATTGTTTGTATTATATTATTTAGAATTTTCGTTCCTATGGGGGGGAGATGTAATGAAATGACCTCCTTGGAAATGACATTTCATTAATTTAATTTTTAAGCTGTGGATACGGGGTGACGTATCATTCAATGACAGATGATGTTTAGATTATTTTGTGCATTTTATTGTTATAAAAACTTGTAGAGAGATAACTAAAGGGATATAATTGAGGAGGCGATATTAGTGAACTTTAAATGTCGTTTCTTTGTTTTCAGGTGAGATAAAACTGTAATTTTAGTTAAACGATAATTGTTATACTGTAAAAGCATGTTGAATAAAACAAATCTTTGTTTTCAGAGAAACAATTTGTGGTTTATTTCGAAAATCCTCAATAAAATCCATTATATGCATTTTTGAATTTTGGTTTGTCAATCAAAGCAAAAATTACTTGACCGAATTTAAAAATTCTGTCACAACTAAAATTGTACTTTATCAACGAGTGACATAAGTTTATACTACGTTTATACAATTTTTACTTTCATAAAAGGGAAACCGCGGGACGAAACTAGTAATCTATATCTACACTAATATAATAAAGTAAAGTATGATTTTTTTGTTTGTAGTAATCTCTGAAAGTACAGCCCCCCTAGCCAAGATGCTAATCTGCAATCGTTAACGCTTGTAGAAAGCTTCAAATGTACGGGAATGACGTCATCTCAACGCTCAGTCACGTGGTCAGAACAAAAGATTGGCGGCGCGGCCAACTCGAAGCGTTCGACACAAGCGAAACGATTGTAACTTGGCTAGGGAGGCTGGTCCGATTGCTAAAATTTTTACACCAACAGAAAGCTGATTTCTCGCCTTACTGTGATACTGAGTGTGATACTGGAAAAAAAATTTTTTTGGTTTTTTTTTTTATCAAATTTTGTTTTTTATCAAATTTAAAAGAAAGACAAAATAAATAAAAAATTATTATAAGTCTATCCAATCGTGCATAATTCGAATTTTTCCAACAGCATTATGAAATAAATTGTCTGCTAAATCTACCATCA
Organism: Mythimna ferrago; assembly: GCA_910589285.2. Lineage (NCBI taxonomy): Eukaryota > Metazoa > Arthropoda > Insecta > Lepidoptera > Noctuidae > Mythimna > Mythimna ferrago. Next base: position 4,265,676 of record OU342689.1, read on the forward strand.
CATTCTGCAAGCCTCCCGCTCCTGTTGCCATGTGCCGAGCTAACGTAATAAGCTACACAACGCACAGCCCCAGTTTTTAATGGGAAAAGTTAAACAATTTTGCACTCGAGAAGTATATTAATGGTTTTGACGTTTTAATTTCCAACGAATGCTGTACTGCTTTCTGGTGGGACTAGGATTTTCGGAGCTCTTTCTGTCTTTGTCGTTTTTTGTAGGTGTGAAAGAGATAGTGATGGTCAAGCGTTATGAGATTGGAGTTGGTTTTGCAGTTTTTATTGGAGAGTGGTGAAACGCTTGGTAGGTATTCACTTAATCTAGGTGTATATCATTCTTTTTGGCATATTTTCATTATATTGTATTCTGCTCTTTAGTTTCAGATGTAGATTGTTATGTATAAAACTAGCTTTTGCCCGCGACTTCACCCGCGTACGTATATGTCACTCAGTGGCAATCAAATCAAACTTAAGTGGCAACGGGCAGAGCACTTTGCTCGCAGAACAGATGGTCGTTGGGGCCAAAAGGTTTTGGAATGGCGATTGCGTACCGGAAGACGCAGCGTTCCAAGGTGGACCGATGACCTGGCGAAAGTCGCGGAAATCAGATGGATGCGGGACGCACAGGATCGTTGATTGTGGCGACACTTGGAGGAGGCCTATGTCCAACAGAAGACGTCTATCGGCTGAAATGATGACTTCAGCTGCATTTTGCGTTCTAGGGCTATGGCAACTCTTTCGAACAATCTCAAAGCCCTAGCAGGCATCAACCCTACTGGGCTTTGATCTTCAAAATTAAATTACAAAAATAAGCGATTTTTCAAAGAGTATTCAGAAAAGGATCTTCGGTTTTAATAAAATAAACAAATGAGTGAAATAAACATATTCACGGACGACAATGACGATGATGCAAGAAATTCCTACTAGATCAAACACAGAACACAGGAATCATACTTTCTTCTGTTCGGTGAGATCTAATATTAAGGAAGCCAGTGCAAAGTTTTGCTCTCTACAAAAGTTTCAAGTTCTGCTGCGACAGCCGCTTTTTGCTGAAAAGTGTGAAAGTGCGAACTTGCCTTAACATACTGTGCTGAACTCTGGCGGGAATCGGCGTCTCGCCTCCAGGCTTGCTGATGTGACCCAAATAGAACTTTATTGTGTGCTGAGACACATAAAGTAAAGATGGAAAAGGTCAACAAAAAATAAATTTTGACCTCTGAATTTTTTTTAGAGTAGTCAAGGTCTTTTTAGGGTTCCGTACCTCAAAAGGAAAAAACTGAACCCTAATAGAATCACTTTGTTGTCCGTCCATGTGTCTGTCTGTCTGTCAAGACCCTTTATCTCAAAAACGCGTAGAGGTATTAAGTTGAAATTAAAACCGTATACTCAAGTCTTTGGTCCCTTCCATCTGTGGAAAAATAAAACTTCTAAGTTAACGAATAAAAAAGATACGGCCGTTTATGTCGCAAAAAAAAAACGTATATTTTGATACTCTCAAAGATCGAATTTCGTAGGGTACCCGTTGACCTAGAATCCTGAAATTTGGCGCAAAGCAAGGTCTTATAGCACAGGTATAGGAATAAATCTGAAAATAGTAAATTTGTTGTTACATCAGTCACAAAAAAAAAAAATTACAATTCGGAAAAATCTTCGAGACTCCATTCGGGAATTGTAGTTTGCACGGAACCTTCAGTGCGCGATTTCGACTCGCACTTGCCCAGGTTTTTTTTAAAAGCAGTTTATTACTTGTTAACTTCATATATATTGTGTACAAAAATGTTTATTATATTCTAAACCTCCAAAACGTAATTAGCCTACTAAACCATACTCAGACTTAAGATGTCTGAGTATGGTTTCCGCACTTATCCTATGTGGGCCATTGTACGTGGGACATGGCGACCATAATCTTAGGTGAACTTATTCCGACTAGCCCACCTCTCTCCAAAAACAGGCCTCTTAGGTTTTTCAGGGCATCAATAAGGAAGTTTGAGGATCCTTGAGCGGAGCATCGCCGTGCCCTTGTTGGGGCGATTGGCGGCGGAGACCTCTCGCGCCGGGCCTTGGTTGAGGCCATGGTCCGGAGCGAGGAGAAGTGGCAGGCGGTCGTCGACTTCTGCGAAGCAGTAATGCTCGCAAAGGAGGAGGCCGACCTCATCAGGCAACGGCGCTCTCGCCGCCGCCGGGATTCCGATCCCGATTTCCAGCCACCGTAGGCGCGGGCTTGCGGACAGTGAGCAATGGGTAGCTCGCTGTCCGGCCGTCCGGTAACTGTTCGGACCAAGCCCAAGTCGTCGACGGCACGCACTGTTCCCGCGCGTCTCAAGGAGTTGTCAGCAACAGCCCCTGCCCAGCCGGGTCGAAGCCTACTGGGGCCAGGGTTATCCGAAAGGGAACTCGAGCCCCGGTATGAAGGCTTGAAGGAACGGGGTGGGTTTTTTTGTCAGTAAGAGTCTGACACTATCTCCCACTCCGCCCAAGAGCGTATATTGTCATTGGATGATTTTCCCCACCAAAAAAAAAGATCCTAAGTTTCGTTGTGTAATTTACCTACATTTGTAGTTACAGTTCATCGAACTACCAAAACCTGAACGATGAATAAAATATGGCCTAGATTCAATTTCAACGGAAACTGCCAAAATTAATAAACATTTCTCATCCAATATACCACTACTAAATATTTAGCAAAATCCAAGAGAAATTCTGTAAATTCCAGCGTTACCACAGTTTCAATATGCCTCAATAGTAAAGCATATTTCAGAGGCAAGAGCACGCACGTTCAAAGTCACCTCGCCTCGGAAAGGGGTGAATTTCCTTAGGAACCTGTGCGGGCGGAAATTAAGACGTCTGCACAAGGTTACATGCAGTCTTCTTAGATGTACCTTTTCAGGAATTTGCAAAGATTAATGGCTGGATGGTGACGGTGCTTCTTTGGAAATTTGGGGCTATATAGGCTATTTAGTAATAATGTGAAAAAAGGTGAAGAATTCTACAATGATTTAAAAAAAACCGGCCAAGTGCGAGTCGGACTCGCCCATGGAGGGTTCCGCAGCAGCAACTAATATAATATGAAAGTTCTTGTAGTTCGTTGTAACTTTAATCGATGTTTCAATATTAGTATATTTTTTTAGATTTATGACGTATTAAAAAAAAACTACTTACTAGATCTCGTTCAAACCAATTTGTTGGTAGTTTGCATGGTAATGTATGTACATCATATATTTTTTTTAGTTTTATCATTCTCTTATTTTAGAAGTTACAGGAGGGGGGGGACACATTTTACCACTTTGGAAGTGTCTCTCGCCTAAACTATTCAATTTAGAAAAAAAAATGAAATTAGAAACCTCAATATCATTTTTGAAGATCTATCCATAGATACCCCACACTTTAGGTTTGAAGAAAAAAAAAATTTTGAGTTTCAATTCTAAGTATGGGGACCCCCAAAATTTATTGATTTTTTTCTATTTTTCTGTGAAAATCTTAATGCGGTTCACAGAATACATCTACTTACAAAGTTTCAACAGTATAGCTCTTATAGTTTCGGAAAAAAGTGGCTGTGACATATGGACGGTCAGACAGACAGACAGAGAGAAAGACAGACGACAGACAGACATGACGAATTTGTAAGGGTTCCGTTTTTTGACATTTGGTTACGGAGCCCTAAAAACGGCTTAGCTTTTTCCGTCAGTTAACTACGTAGCACTCATTTTATAATAATACTAGTTTTTTAAAAGTATAAAATACTAACTTTTGCCCGTGACTTCACCCGCGTACCTACATAAAATATAGCCTATGCCACTCAGGCATAAAGTAGCTTTCTATCGGTGAAATCATTTCAGCAATCGGACCAGTACTTTCAGAGATTACCTCCTACAAACAAAAAAAAACATAAAAACAAATAAAAAAACATAAAAAAACTTTACCTTTTTATAATAATGTAGATTCATTCAAGGCCTAAGTGATAGTGTGTGATGGCCTAGTGGTTAAGCTTTTGATTTGGGATCGAAACCGGGCAAGTACCAATACGAATTTTTTGAATTCATGTACTTTTGTAAGTTTAGGACATTACTGACACCCCGTGAACCCGAAAGGAAATACAGCCGTTGGTCCCGATTGTTATAGGAGATGGCAGAAAGTCTGACCGCACGGTGCGGTTATAATTCTTTCGAACATTCTTGTAGCCCTAGCAAGTATTGGCCCTACTGAGGCTCCTTCATCACAGGCTATATTTGATTGTCTTTTAATTTTTTAACGGCTAAAGTGTTTGACGCTAAGCCAAGTGGACACATTTAAGTTAGTAAGAAATAATACTGGCCTGTTGGTTTAATGGTCAGTGCCCTGAATGCTATGACGGAAGTCGTGAGTTCGATTCCCACCCAGGAAAAATGTTTGTGTATTGAGCACAATCATTTGTTCTGTGTCTGGGTGTAATTTATCTTTAAGTATGTATTTAGAAAAATGTATATCAGTTGTCCAGTACTCATAACACAAGCTCTGATTAGCTTGGGACTAGGCGGCGTTGTGTGATAGATGTGGAATATTATAAAAATAAAAATAATGAAATTGATTAAAGATTTATGACCACAGATGAAGATTCATAAAAATAAATATTAAAGCGTTCTGATGTTCAATGCCAGCCACTTATTCGCCTCCTCTTAAAACTATTTTCTTCTTCTTCTCAGTTAGTAAACTCTTGCCAGAGTGGTCGTGGTCTTCACTGTGAATCACAATGAGTAATCATCTTGGTAAAACGGCGCCATTCATCGCGGACTGCAGCTTTCCGGGTACATTCATAAACCGAACTCTAGTTTTTACTACAGATTTTTCCATCTACTTAACAACCTACTGCAGCCAAGTCTTCATTAATCCTCCTTCACAACGTACTTCCACCAAATAAATCCAGTCCAAGCCGAAGCCCATAAAATCAGCCATCCGAGGCAGAAAACATCTTAGCATCAGACTCTTCGGCACCGGGGCCACTTAAGCAAACCTTCAGCATCCCCAAGATGTTTTGGCAAGCACCTTGCCTTCTCAATCACGAGAATTCCTGTTTCGTTAACCGTATTGCGGAATAAAATCGTAGAGACGCTTCCAAATCGTTCGGTTAGACCGCTCAAAACAAACTTGGACACGTTTTATGGATTTTATAATCGGTCAATGCTGGAACTACTCCAAGCGGGGCATGGTCGGGAGTGGCGTGGGCTAAGGTAAGAGCGGTAGCGTTTTAGTGGCTGCCATAATTTAATTTATTTTAATAATACGAATGATGTTACTACTTGTAAATTTCTATAGGATTTCAAGTTAAAAAAAGAATAATTGTACCAATACCTTACTACTAAAAGCGTGTACTTCATCGTAAATGTGCCTTATTTTATAAATATATAATTTAATAATAATATCTACATTATACACCGTTAAATTTTAATCGTTTTAATCCCGTGGAGGGTCGATCTGGTACATGAAACACTATCGATTTGTAAAGATAAAATTCAAAAATAAAGTACCTTTTTTCAAAACTCGTATTAATTTACGCATGTACGAAATTTTTTTTTTTTAAGAAAACGTCAGCTGAGCGAATTCAATGACCTGTAGTTAATAGTCGGGGTTGCGTACAAACTAGCTACAGGTGATTGAACTCGCTCAGCTCCGGAAGACGCAGCGTTCGAAGGCCTCCTACAAGGTGGACCGATGACCTGGTGAAGGTTGCGGGAAACCGATGGATGTGAGACGAACAGGATCGTTCATTGTGGCAACACTTGGGGGAGGCCTATGTCCAACAGTGGGCGTATATTGGCTGAAATGATGATCCTTCGATAATCTTGTCACTTACACCGCATTACTTCCCGCCGCTTTCTGTTGCCAAGTGGCTGCAAACTTTGCCAGGGTTCAGCAGAGAACGTTTTATTTTGTTTCCCGTATTTTGATGTGATTTGAATTTAATTTGAAAGTTTTTTATCATAAACTTGTTTACGGCCCTTGTCACGTTGATACCATAGTTTATGTTATTGTGTAAACAATTGTAAACATCTAAAATGTTTAAAATTAAATATTTGCCTAAACCGATGCTATGTAATCGACTAAACTTAAATAATCTTTGTATGTCTTTTATACGATTTATTTTAAATAAAAAGACATATCAAGATTGTTTACGTTTGTGTACCTAAACAGATGGAGTATAGTTCTATCTAATTTTAACACGAGTGAAGCAAACATAAAGTCTATGTGTACTAGCTGACCCGGCAAACCTTTTTCTACCATATAAGTAATAAAAAAAAGTAAGGGTAGGAGGTTAAAAAAGAAGCCTACGATCTACTCAAAGTCAAAGACAAAGTCAAAATATTTTATTTCACATAGGCCTACATGGGCACTTATAAAACGTCAGAAGCTAGTGCACGGTTCCAAATTGGTCGTTTCCCACGGAGAAGAACCGGCAAGAAACTCCATGGTTACTCTTTTAAAAAAAGTGGTTGTTGTTACAATACTGATAGATATTATATAAGAACAGTATATTATCAGACCTATTAACAAACGAAATACTTCATGAAATCGGGCAAGCTGTTTCGAAGACGTTTATTACTAGTAGATGCCACTGGGATTTTTAGATTTTTTTTTTTATGTTCATAGGCTCGTACTTGACCTCTATTTTACCTGATGGAAAGCGACGATATGGTCGACACACGTTTGCCTAGAAGTAATCCTATTTATTCTTGACTTATAGATCCCCAAGTATTGAAGTATCATGGCGGTAAGTCCCCTCTTTGAGGCGTGGCTGGAAAGACCTCACGGCGTCCTTACCTTCCGCATGACGCAGGTCCTCACCGGACATGGTTCGTTCGGGAGTTTCCTGCACCGGATTCGTGCGGAAGTGACGCCCGGGTGTCGCCACTGTGCGGAATGCCCGGAGGACACGGTGGAGCACACAGTCGAGGTGTGCCCTGCTTGAACGGAGCATCGTCGTGCCCTCGTGGGGGCGATCGGCGGCGGAGACCTCTATCGCCGGGCTTTGGTTGAGGCCATGGTCCGGAGCGAGGAGGAGTGGCAGGCGGTCGCCGACTTCTGCGAAGCAGTAATGCTCGCAAAGGAGGAGGCCGAACGCATCAGGCAACGGCGTTATCGCCGCCGCCGCCGCCGCCGGGATTCTTGTTTCGGGATTGTTGTCGACGGCGCGCACTGTTCCCGCGCGCCTCAAGGAGTTGTCAGCAACAGCAGGGACCCAGCCGGGTCGAAGCCTACTGGGGCCAGGGTTATCCGAAAGGGCGCTCGAGCCCCGGTATGAAGGTTAGAAGGAACGGGGTGGGTCGTTTAGTCAGTAAGAGTCTGACACTATCTCCCGCTCCGCCCAAGGGCGGGGGATGTCATTGCATGATTTTTCCCACCATAAAAAAAAGTATTGAAGTACGTAGGTGTGGTTTTACTCAGTAAAAAAACTTTTTACAAAAAAAAACAACCGACTTCACTAAATAAAAAAACACTAAAACCATCAAAATAATTTTAATTTCGGAAGTCTGTGTTTCTCGATATTGTTTGTTCCTTATTTAACACCGACTTCCGAAATTTAAATTATTTTGATGGTTTTAGTGTTTTTTTTAGTACTTCACTAAAAAAAACAATAAAACACTCAAAATAATTTTAACGGTTATATTTTTTTTGTAAACAGTTTTTTATTTCGCATTTTTAGTTGCACTTACAGCCAGAGTACCTTTTTCTCATGACATTTCCAATTAACTTAAACCTGCTAGGATACATTGTTTTATCCCCGATGAAGTTACCGTGTTTATCTTCCGGTTCCATCATCATCATCAGATCGGTTCTATAGTACCTTATAGCCGAAGGTGCATCTCATGACAATTCTAATAAGCTCAAACACGGGTAGGATACATTGATTACTTACGGAGTTCCGGTGCCTATCTTCTAGCTTCATCACCATCAGATCAGTTCGATAGTACCTTATAGCCAAAGTGCATCTCATGACAAAACAATGACATGACAATAAGCCCAAACACGGCTGGGATACATTGTGGTAGGTGCAATAAATATACAAGGTGTAAGGGACAGCCCTCCACAAACTTTAAGGGCTTGCTCAGTAGACCAAACTGAACAACCTACCATAAAAAATTTTTTCAGGAAACGAAAAAAAAAATCCGCCTCACCATACAAAATTATTAACTTGATTGGACAGTTTATATGGAGAGGCTGAATTTTTTTTTTGTGTTTTGAAAAAAATTTTTATGGTTGGTTGTTCAGTTTCGTCTACTGAGCAAGCCCTTAAAGTTTGTAGAGAGCTGTCCCTTACACCATTTATACCATTACATAGTATTAAAATACATCATACAAATACATACCTATAAAATACCAATACACTATATAATTAATATAATTATATTTACTTAGACTACAACGAAGAGAGAAAATAAAAATGGAAAAGAAGAATACACGAATCTAGTGAAACAATTGGTGCAAACAAATCATAACGAAACAAATTAGCGCTGTGATGAAACTACTGCCAACTTCTTGCTAATGTACTCGCGGTTGATCGGTTGGTTGAATCGGTTATCAATAATGATATTCAGTCATTATCCTAATAGTGATATTATTAAGAAGATTTCCTTTTAAGATCATAAGATCTTTTAAGGGAAATTCACAGATCGACACGAAAAGTAAAGTTAAATAATATACAACCTTATTTTCAGTATAAGCGAAACCTGGAACACCTGTCTAGTATAATATGTAAAAAATCTTATGTATAGTCTGTCTAATAAATTAAACGACTTGGGTAATTTTTAGAGTAAAATGAAATCTGATGTAGTCAACACTGGTTCAGAAATCAAGGTTGATTATGAGATCTTGATCATTGTTTAAGTTTCCATTATGGAAACTTATAAAAATTCTAATTTAAGTATTTTTTAAATGATTTAATACTATTAGGGGATTTTCGTTAAAAATGTACCTATTTCAGTCTCTTTAATGATATTCTTATTACAAAAGTAGGACACATTTTGCAAACACTTAATAGTTCCATAAGTAATAAAATAAATCTGGAATCATACGTGAAATCTGATTCTAAATGTTCTATTCCACTTACTGATTCATCATCACTAGCCATACTACGATCAAGATCTGTTGTAGAACTATCATCATCTCAAAGAACAAGTGAATGACAACTAAAATTCCGGTTGCCAACATTAGATTTTTCATTTCCTTAAAAAAATTCCAAGTCGTTTAACTTACTAGACAGACTATACATTTCAAAAGCTGTATTATAAAAAATCACAAAGTTATTTAAAGTCAGTTGTGGTAAGTACCTAGTTGGCGATATAAATCAATGATCGCCGGGCCAACCCTAATGCCCACTATAACCTGCCGTGACCTGTTTTGTACTTAGTCTCGGTGGTGTCTAACTTATGATAATTTAAATATTTTTGGGAAAAATATAACATGGTGCAAAAATATTCAGTCAGTAAAAGTCTGTAACTATCTTTCGCTCCGCCCAAAAGCGGATGTCACTGGATGATTTTTCCACCAAAAAAAAAATGACGTGTCGGATAGGGACCTCTTAAATCTTCTTATAAGTAAAGATGAAAAGAAATAAAAAAATATTATGTAGATCTAGATAAGTAACTGATTTTCTTTATTTGAATCTTGATAAGGCTTTTAGAGCGAAGATTTCATTAAAAAAGAAATGCTACATCCGTATATACACGTGTATCTCCAACTGAATAATTTGAACTAAAGCCTCCTGTAGCTACGATATGTCTGTTTGTTTATCTCCTCATGCATAATGCTGACCTGTTATCTATGGAAAGAGACCGAAGCCCTTTGCAGAAATAAATCCATTGTTTCATATAATCTTATTTACTACTAGTAAATCCTACTAATGTTTTAGTGTTTGTTTGTAAGCAAACATACAAAATATGAGTTAGTTGGGGGAGGCCTACGTCCAACAGTGGGCTTTCGGCTAAAATGATGAATGATGATGACAGAGTGGTGCATCATCATCATCATCATCATCATCATATCAGCCGAAAGACGTCCACTGTTGGACATAGGCCTCCCCCAAGCGTCGCCACAACGACCGGTCATGTGCGTCACGTATCCATCGGATTCCCGCGACCCTGACTAGGTCATTGGTCCACCTTGTTGGAAGCCTTCCAGAACCTTTCGTCCCCATCGATCATCTGTTCTGCGTGCAATGTGCACGCAGTTGTGCATATCTACACTAAAATTATAAAGAGGTAGTTTTTTTTAAGCTATTGCATAGCTTCTATCGCGGGCCTTGAGCGTGGAGACCGAATCCAGAAATTCCGTAACGAAAATAACCTAACACCCCCCACTCATTTGTTTTTTGAGCGTGGTGACCGATAAGAAAACAAATGAGTGAACAATCAATCAAAATTCAATTCAATGTGTGAAAGTGTAACTTCAATTAATATCAAAGAAAAAAAAAAACAAAGGAAAAAAAATACTGCATAAATAAAATAAATAAATAATTATAATTGCATAAGTTGATAAAAATGCTATGCAATAGCTTTACCGCGGCAGTCCACGAGTGCCACACGTCTTTTTTTTTTATTTGTTAGAAGTAATCTCTGAACGTAAGCAGCTTTCTATCTGTGAAAATAAATTAGCCATGGGACCAGCCTCCCGAGCCAAGTTGATATACTGCAATCGTTAACGCTTGTAGAAAACTTCAAATGTACGAGAATGACGTCATCTTAACGCTCAGTCACGTGATCAGAACAAAAGAACCGGGGGCGTAGCCAACTCGAGGCGTTCGACGCAAGTGAAACGGTTGTAACTTGGCTAGGGGGGTAGTAAAGATATGGAGTTTAGTTAAGTAGGTAAAGTAGTGCAGTAGTAGTAAGAGGTAATTACCGCTTTATAATATTATGTAGATAGTAGAGCAGAAGTTTAGATTTTGAGATTTGTACATTAGTGGCGCTTCAAAGTTTGACAAACAGGTAGGTAGGCTACGCCTTGGACTAGGACCTAGAATTATTATATCTAGGCAGTAGGTCTTTTTTAAAGGTAAGGCTCTCTAAGGCGGAAGTCAGACTTTTAGACTTTTTTTTCTCTAAAACCTCACCTATGACCCTTCTTTGCCCTTTGCATTCCACGGCTTTCCGTTTCGAAAGTTAACCTATGGCCTAGCTGGGCCACTACGGTTTGCTAACATCTTTTTAGGACGCGCGTGGAGCCACGCGCCGTCGATTCGGCCAGATCAATACTAGACGTCCGGACTGCGAGCTACCCATTGCTCGTCGTGCGTAAGCCCAATCTTGGCAGTAGGCTATTCTGAAGTAAAATTTTCGACAATGACGCGAGCGTAGTCAGTAGCAAAAGCTAGTACAACTACGAGTATAAGTAGGTCCGGCCACTTAACACTCACATAATATTTTTATGTGTTTATCTTGGCAATCAAAACAGGAAAATTGTATCTGTTTCTAAATCAATTCACGCCTTAATCGCGAAAGCTCGTAAAAGTTATACTTTTTGTCCGAAATGGTAATCAGGGACTTAATGGATTCTTTTAGCCTTATTCGGGGAATGTTTCTGTTCATTTGAATCTTCTTGAGGTGTATTTGATTTGTTTCTCGTATTTTGATTCAACTTGTTATTATATCATTAGCCGTTAAGCGCTTTACTTTTCCAGGCTTTTTCTTATTTTGTTTGTTTTTAGGGTTCTGCATCTCAAAAGGAAAAAACGGAAACTTTATAGGATCACTTTTTTGTCCGTCTGTTTATCTGTTTATCAAGACCTTTTGTCTCGGGAATGCGTGGAGGTATTGATATGAAATTAATACCATATACGCAGGTCTGCCATCCCTTGGAGCTGTAAAAAAAATCAAACTTTACGAGTTTGTAACGAAAAAATATATGATTTATTTAAATAAGCATACTGTGTACCCACTACTGGCTTTCAGACTACCTCTCTAGTACGGGTTGGTGGATGTCGATAACCGAAATGTCGTTTTCCTTACGATGCCTTCTTTTACAGTAGGTAAATAGTAGTTGTGAATGAAAGGCGCCAGTTTGAATCTTGCGTAAGTCGAGGCTGTTACTAACTTCCCCCTGGGCTTCCACTGCTCCCCATCATCATCATCATCATTTCAGCCGATACACGTCCACTGTTGGACATAGGCCTCCCCCAAGCGTCGCCACACCGAACGTTCCTGTGCGTCCCGCATCCATCGGTTTCCTGCTACCTTCACCAGGTCATCGGTCCACCTTGTAGGAGGTCTTCCAACACTGCGTCTTCCGGTACGCGGTCGCCACTCCAAAACCTTTCGGCCCCAACGGCCATCTGTTCTGCGAGCAATGTGCCCTGCCCATTGCCACTTAAGTTTGGCAATTCTTTGTGCTATGTCGGCAACCTTAGTTTTCCACTGCTCCCCAGAATTATTATTATTTACAAAAATCATATTTAAAATTAAGATATTACGTAGTAAAAACGACAAATCAAATTCCACCGCCCTACATTCCCACAGCCGACTTTTCCCGATTTCTCCCGATGCTTTTACTTGAACTCAACAACCGATGTGTGTGATCAAAGCAAGTACAGTACTCAGCAGGCTTAGGCCACTCAGTCATGAGTGTATTGAGGCTGTGTTGTAACTTTCAGCACATTTATGATTTAAAATAGCAATCGTTTTTGGAAATTCTTGTAGTTAAATTGTGACATTGCCTGGCTATAATGGTTGAAAACCCTCAAGACTCTGAGAGTCTTGAGGGTCTTGGGGGTTTGAGGGTCTTGGGGGTTGTTGTCTTTTGAGTTTTCAGTCATCACCATCATCATCTTCTTGTCTTTGTCCCGAGTTGTTTGGGGTCGGTGCAACAGGTTTTTTTCTTCCATCCTGCCCTACCACCCGTCATGTTGTCACTGACTCCCTTTTTTTTAACACGCTTATAATTAGCTTCACTTGTAACTATCTATGTAAGAAAATCTTGGAATCTTAATTTGACCCACTTCCCGGTCTTCGATTAGGATGAAATTTTGCACACGCTCTGAGTTCTGATGACAATACATGACTAGCTAAGAAATGTCATTACAAATCCAATATGGCGGCCTCCCCAAGATGGCGGATTGGCTGTTTGAAATCCACCCCCATGATATGGGTATCAAATGAAAGGGTTTGCTGTCAGGAATACGAAAAAAATAGTCACGTGACTTAAATCCAATATGGCGGACGTCCAAGATGGCGGACAGGCTATTTGAAATGCACCCCCATGAGATAGGTATCAAATTAAAGGGTTTGCTTTCAGGAATACGAAAAAATAGTCACGTGACTTAAATCCTACATGGTGGACATCCAAGATGGCGGATTGGCTATTTGAAATGCACCCCCATGATATGAAAGTAGTAAATTAAGTTTGAATAATATATACAAGGTGTCGTTTTGAAGCTGCAAAATATTTCAGGAGGTAATTATGTTAGTGATTCTCGACCCGAATCAATAATAAAATAAGTAGGTAATTTTTTTTTTTTTTATAACCGCGTTTTTTTTCACACATACAAACACGGAACAATAAAGGGCGTTTTCACACACACTAACTCGCAACGATAGTTTCATAAATAATGTATCATCCAATCATCATCCCGCACGCCACACCCTAGCCACGCCCCCGCGGCCATCGATCAATCGATTTAGTTTAATGTAATTAAAAAATTAAATAACAAGTATTACTGATTATTGACCAGGTATCGTTTTTTTACATGATTATTTATGAGTTTTATTACAACCTCCTGAAATATTGTGCAGTTTTAAAACTGCACCTTGTATTACAAAATAATTCGGACATTTAGTTTGATGACTCAAGAGTGCGTGCTAAAAGCGTGTTTTTTTAGTTTTTTAAACTATTATATATAATTCCTCACACAATCTATCTACACTGACATTATAAAGAGGTAAAGTTTTTTTTTTTGTGGGAAATAATTTCTGGAAGTACTGGACCGATTGCAATTTTTTTTTACTGTTAGAAAGCTGCTTTATTTCTGAGGGACATAGACTATACTTTACATATGCGGGCGAACCCGCGGGCAAAAGCAAGTCTTCTATATTTTTAACTCTTATATCTTTTCTTTGGCCTCCATCTAAATAAACCGTTTCAGTACTTACGTAGTACTACGTGATTTTATATGTACTTTTTTTTAGTCTGTCTCTCTTTTACACCAGTCATCAGTCTGTCAAAGATCTACGAATGACAACCGGGACCATCAGCTTTATGCGCTCTCCGAGGCCAGGGTATCAGTAATGATCTAGATAAGTACATTCGAATTATTAATGAGTGAATAGGTTACTTCTAGGCAAACGTGCTCTATCGTGGACCACATCATCGCTTACCATCAGGTAAGATGGTGATGAAACGCGAGCCTATCAATAATAATAAAAAACACATTGGTATTTGCCCAATTTCGAAAAGACAACCTCATGCATGAAGGGCGATGGAACGATAGAGCTATACAGGTTGCCAAATACTGATCAAAGAGCTGAATTAATCAGTTTGAAAATAAAAAGCATACACACACGAACACACCATCACACATACATAAAATGTATTATCAACATAGAATATTGGATTATTTTATTTTTATGGTTACAATATTATATATGATGATGACACAGTTCGTTCACTTATTATGATGTAGAATAAAGAATTTAAAAATGAGTAGTATTTAAACTAGTCACTGTAAATTAAAGTTATAAGTGATAAAATAATACCTAATTAATTTAGAATTAATAAGTAAGCCGGCCGCTGCCGCGGCCCCGTTCCATTCGCTCGCTCGGTTCACGCGCGGTTGGTCACAGTTCTAACCTAAGTTAATCTATTACACCCAATTCAAAATGATGAATCTGCTTGCGACTACATAATTAGACAACGGTGAAAACATTTCTTAAACTGAACTTTTTAGTATCTAGTGTTTTATGTAAAACCTCAATTTTACTTCTAGTCGCTTACTTAGTAATTTAGTCGCTCGCTTACTGATTTAGTTGCTTAGCTATGATTTCAATAACTCACTTTTAGTAAGCTCGTTCTGGATTTTATTATAGATCAATATTTGTCGTTAGTTTAGTTAATTTGTCGCTTACTCAAATTCACACTTAAGTTATTAAAACACCCAACAAGCAAAGTAATCATATAAAGAAAGATTGTAAGTATGTCACTACTAGTAATGTTCTTATAAAGGCATTGCGTAGACTATTTAACTTATAATAGCATTTGCCAAGCCTTTTTAGACTCTAGTGCATTAGTTTTTATATCTCGGTCTTATAGTTCGCTACAAGAATGACTTACAAATCATGTACAGGACACTTACTAATAATACCATTTCACAAGCGTAGATACTCTCAAGAGTATTTGCTTTTACATTTCAGTCTTATAGCTAGCTACAAGATTTTCTTTTAGGAGACTTTTAGGAATATTATTATTATTATTATTATGAGCCCGTTGTGTCCCACTGCAGGGCAAAGGCCTCCCTTCCGTTATTCCACTCTTTTCTATCTTTAGCCACTTCTGGAATAAGGAATAAGTCTCCGATAATTGTTTAGAGTAAAACTAAATAATCCAGTATAACATTTTGATATACTGATGATGAGATATCAGATGATATCATCATATCATATGGTGCTGCTGATGATGATGCAGTATCTCATCATCAGCCGCAGTTTTTTATTATTCGCTCGTTTTATAATTTCTCATTTAAATATTAAAGCATAGACTCGACCTTCTAAAACCAATTTTCATTAATTAAATGCAGTAATTTAATGAGCAGGAAAGCTCCACAATCTCTGCTTTAATTTAATCAGCATCCTCAACAAAATTAATTCCCAGCTGATTGATATTCTTTTAGAACTATAATATTGGAATTCTGCTGAAAAACTTTATTGCATGAAATTGATTAATTACTGCGATGCCAGTGAGCGAGGAGACACCCACTTTATATTGGTTTCAAATAAAGTTTGTCCTTCCAAGTTCTCTTCATTGATGGTCTAATTACTCTAGTTCATTATGCAAGATTCATTTTAATCTATTAGACAGTATTTTAATTAGGATAGTATACAGACGAACGGCGACTAGTAGAAAAACTAAGAAAACTAACGATTCAAGATGGAAGAACAAGTAAAAAACTTAAAGCTGGACTAACGACCTCTTTTATGCTGATAGGCTTGGCTTGCCCTTGACCACGATCTCACCTGATGGAAAGCAACGATGTGGTCGACGACGGAGCGCACTACACCACAACTCAGCGTCCTTTTGGTTGGCAATAAATTGCTTACACAAAGTAGTAGTAATAATATCTAGATTAGTTCAAATGTTATTCACAGTATTAGTTTATTATTCAGCTAAGGAGTGGAATTCACTGTCGGAGTCAGTGTTTCCTGATAACTATAACATAGCGGTTTTTAAGATAAGAATGAATAAGTTACTTTTAGGTTCCATCGTCGGCCACATCATTGCTTACCATCAGGAGAGATAGTGGTCAAACGCGAGCCTATCAATAATAAAGAGAGAAAAAATTCTATACTTATGGGACTTAAGGTAGCCATAAACCCTAGGGTATACCTGACAGGTTTACCTGTACAGTTGAGTTTTAAAGGTAAACCGGAGCGTGTATGGTGTACAACTGTGCAGGTTTCCACAAAAGCTTACATGACAGGTATAACTATTCAGGCAAATCTATCAGGTACACCCTAACGTGTATATCTTTAGTAGCCTGAAAGTAAAGAATTATTATTATAATGTAGCCCAAGTATAAATAGTTGAGTCATTTTCGTCCCTAACCAAAATATACTGGACAGACTAGGTAGCTGTTTGTTTATTCATTCAAGCGGCAAAATAGGAAACTAAATTTAAACCTCCCTAATTTGGCGATTTGCAACCAAGTTGCGCTGAACTGTGAAAGTATTTTAGTTAGCCTTATTTTTCACTAGCTGGCGTCTGCGACTTCGTCTGCGTTTTACTTGTAAAACAGCACAGTGCCATTTGGTTACAATTTAAAAAAACCTTATTTCCTTATAACATCAGCTGTCTGTAGCGATATCTATGGCGTCACATAAGAACTAATTCTGCATCGTGCAATAAAAGTTGAACATATAGAACAGCCCGAAATCATCTGCCGGGCAACTGCCCACCAGACATAACACCCGTCTGGTAAGAGGATCTTCCCTTTTAACGGAGGTATGTGGGACTTTACTCTCTGTTCCGCATACCTCCAAATCTCTATCAGCAAAAATCCCGTTAGAATAGGTCCAGCCATTTCGGATATTAGCCGGAATAAATAGAATGACAGAGAATAATAATATTTCTTGACTAAACTAAAAGAATCTTGTAAAATTATTCATCTGTATCGCGCTAATGGATTAAAACTACTAACCATATTCTGCTGGTAGTTCGGATTAACACGTAGACTATGTATATACATTATCATCATCATCATCAGCCTTCTTAATGTTCCCACTGTTGGGACTCAGGCCTCCTCAGGCCGAGTGCAGGTTGGTAAATGTCACATGTCTTCGGATTTTTGGTTCTAGGACATGCCGGTTTCGTCACGATGTTTTCCTTCACCGTTTTGTGAACAGTGGTGATGAATGTGTGTGTACACACAGACAGTGTTATATGTAAAAACCTAACAACCTTACAAGACTGTATTATTGACAGCATAAACAACAACTTTCCTTTTATGACTTTAAAAAAAATATCATAATTTAGTTTATCAGTATTCAATACAAAAAAAAAATTGAACGTTTTAGATAATACGAAGTTTATGCGAACCAAGCGATAGTGAGGATCAGTCGGCGGGGTACTTGATGCACATGCGTGGCGTCGTAAAGACGTAGGTAAGCATAGCAAAATACAGAGTTGAAATGATTTAAGTAGTTCAACGACACCTTGAAGGTTGGTTTTTGGTAAAAGAATTATATTTTGTGAATTCATAGAACACATGTTGTTGTTTATGATGTTAGTGATACAGTCTTGCAAGATTGTTATTGTTTTTTTACAAATAACCCTGTATTGTATTGGTTACGTGACGCGGGCGGAGCCGCGCTCGGCAGCTAGTATGTAAACACTTTCAAACCAAAGTTACTGTTTATGCAATCGGCTGTACAGTGGTACTGCAAATAAACAATTTTTTTCAGTTGCAAACTTGTCAGAAGTTCAGGAGTCAGATGCGGGTGGTTCTTGTGAAGTTCAGAAATGTTTCTGTTCAGTTTTATTGTAAAGTTAATTTAACTTGCAGATATTTGCAGAAGGGAAATATTAAAGATATATTAAGGGACAAAATATTATAGTAGATTATGTGAATAGGGGATAAAGCAGTGTCTTTAGGTCGCGGGCGGCATGTTGAATTCCGAACGAAACGAAGGTTGCTAATTTTATTCCCGAGCGATAGTGAGTGATTTATATATATTTAACTCCCGAGCACCGCGAGGGAGTTAACAAAGAAACCTGAGTGAAGTGAGGAAACCTGAGAGGAGCCGCCCAAGACAAATACAGCTTTATCCCCGTGTTGGATACTCAGATAATTAAAAGACAATCTATTATTTACAAGTTAATCTTAACTATCACTCACCATGTTTTGAGATTTGAAACAAACTAAATTCACTACTCTAACATTCAATAGTTTAAATTTTCTATTTCATTACTTTTTTTTTCAGAAACTCGTCGGTGTACCACATTCTATTTATTCTGTTTGTTTTTTTTTAGTGGCCAATTTGAATTTCAAATAAACTTATTCGATGCACGTAGATTTAATGTTGACGATTTTTGATGTTCCATATTCAAATCTCATTATTCTCTAGGGATCGGCCATACTGCATTATCTCCCTAGGGATATTTTATCCCTTGCTTTAAGTGATGGTTGGTTGGCTTGCTTTAAGTGATGGTTGTATGACATAAAAGGACAGTATCGAGCAGCTGGTGGAAAAATAATAAACAACTATCACACAACGCCGTCTAGTCTCAAGTTAAGCAGAGCTTGTGTTATGAGTACTAGACAACTGATAAACATACTTAATATAATTTCTAAATACAAACATATTATAGATAAATGATCTTGCTCATCACAAAAACATGTGTTCTGGGTGGGAATTGAACCCATGACCTCCGGCATAGCAGTCAGGGCCACCAACCACTAGACCAACAGGCCAGTCAAAATGTCCTCCAACATGATCAGATTGGATCAGATTATATTATTAAACAATATGTTCTTAGTCACGTTAATGCTTCGCAAAATGTTGGGAGACAAGTTGCGGGTCACCGGGCAACGTTGCAGCGTCACGTAAATTGAGCGTGACACGTCATGTACATTCGTGTAGGGGACAGTTTGTCCCCTAATATATCTGAGGCTTTAGAGAAATGTTCCGGTGCTGGGTAGGCACTGCTACCCACAGCATTTTTGTTTTAAATTTATTTATAGTTAATTAAAATGATACATGCCCAGTTACATTAATTAACATAGAATTGTAAAAACTTAAAAAAAAAAATTGACAATTGTATGGAATTTTAGGAAATAATTAATTTGATTATTATAATAGGATTATTTCAATTACACATAATCACCGTAGGTGCGTTTCAATAACGCACCGGTTTCAGTTGCGGGTTCATGGATGACAATCAATGGATAACTCGTCGTCCGGCCGAATGGTAACTCAAACTAATCCGGAGTCATGCCTGAATAAACATAAAAAAAATTACCATCTTTAAAACCTCGTACTTTTTTAAGTAGATTCAAAAATAAATGGAGTAAGCAAGCATGGTGTTATGTTGTTTCATGTTAGCCACCAATTAAGTAATTATATATTTTTCCACCCTACTAGCTATAACAAACAATCACTTTAATTAACTAGTAAATAATAACATATTCTATGACAATGTACGAGTAACACTCTGATATTTTAATTATAAGTCAGTAGATCAACGGCGTATATTTTTTACTTGATAAGCAATTTATTATTGCTATAATTTGACTTTTAATTAGGTTTTTGTAGTTATTAATTGGTGGTTCGGTAGCCAATTAATGCTAGACTGTAATTGACCCACTGCACGGTTATAACTGTTTTTCACGAAGAGGAAAATTACAGTATTTGTCACACTTGTGTATTATGATATACATATACAGGTTGTAAGTGACAACCCTCCACATACTTTAAGGGCTTGCTCAGTAGACAAAACTGAACAAACATCCACAAGATTATTTTTCAGGAAACGAAAAAAAAATCGGCCTCCATACAAATTACTGTCCAATCAAGTTTTTAATTTTGTATGGTGAGGTTGATTTTTTTTGTCCCTTACACCATTAATTAGATAGGTACAGAAGTTAATCTACATACAAAGCGCCCTCGAGCAACGCACACATAGACACCGCTCACGGACACGATATCTCGGTCGCGTCTCGGATCACTCGTCGAACAGTTCCGGCTCAAACGCTCATTAGTGTGCGTCCACCGAGCGTAGGTATAAAAAGTGAAGTACATACATGAGATTGCCCTTTGGGTGACTGTAAGCCTTCTGATGAAACCCATTGTAAGCGACCATGTTTCAGTGCCATATGTCATCACAGACAACACGATCTTGAGACACTGTGGTATGTTGGACGAGAAGATACCGCGCAGCTTCTCGAACGATGTCCAGCTGAGTCGGTTTCGACGATTGACCTCTTCATCGAAGTTAGACCTACCTAACTGGATACTGCTACAACTGTCCTTAAATTATGATTGTAACTTAATTTTCTAATTGAAGTGAATAAAAGTGTGCGTTATTCCAGTTGTGTGTTGTAAATTAATGTCAGAAAGATGACCTGATGATGATGATGATTGACTGGTAGAGAATGCCTAAGGCATTAAGTCCGCCTTTGTAGCTTTGTGTTGCATGAAGTTTTAATAAATAAATAAAAAAAAAAAATTACCTGTAGGCCGTATCTTTTATAATATAAAAAAATATATGCATGTAGTTGCCAGTCCAGATAATTGCGAAAGCGTATAAAAGAATTTGGATAACCGAGTCTCCACTTTAGTATGAATTTATTTTAAGTTCAATCACTTCGTCCTAGTTTCTGAATTGAAAGTTATTGCAAACGTGCGATAGTTGCCAAAGTAAATTGCGTCGCTGGTTTTGCGTTTGAATTTTGACGCATTGAGAATTTCTCATCAGAAATCCGATGCATGGTATTCTAAAGTTTAAGTTAGTTCAGTCCAAAATGAAATCGCAAAAGCTGCTTTATTAAATGACAGATTTTTAGGATCTTTCCTTACATATTACTAGCTTTTGCCCACAGCTTCGCTTTGTACATAACATATAGCCTAAATATGTCACTCAGGAGGAATAAATCAGTTTTCTATCGGTGAAAAAATTTTAGCAATCGGACCAGTACTTTAAGGGTAATCTCTTAAAGTACTGGTCCGATTGCTAAAATTTTTTCCTACAAACAAAAAAAAATTAAAATTTTTTTTTTTTGTTTATTAGTGTAGATGTAGATAAAATAACGTCTTCTGCCATTGCATCTGTCTACTGTCTGTGTGTTCGCAATAAAATTAAAAACTACTGGATGAAAAAAAAAAAAACAGATTTTTCTGAAAAATAACAGATTTTTCTGAAAAATAACAGATTTTTCTGAAAAATAACTGATTTTTCTGAAAAATAACTGATTTTTCTGAATAATAACAGATTTTTCTGAAAAAATGCATAATTGAGTAGGGAACAGACAAAAACAAATTTTAAATAAATTTTAATAAGATTGATAAATTATAAGCATATATGCTATATAGCATATATGATAAGCATAAAATATATTGTCATAATTTATAACGGCATAACGAAATGCAGCATAATGATCATTACGCATCATATTATTAGGCATACCTAAATGTTTTGCCATAATGCTTAATGCCATAAATAAACCTAACCAAACCTAACCTTTACATTATGCCAAAGTATTATTATGCAGCAGTATTATTATGCTTATGAAAGTTATGCCAAACTATATTATGCCTCAAAATGTTATGTCAACAAGTGTATTACCTTTTTTTCAAGTCAAGCAACACGAAAAGTACACTGCTCGTTATCCTTTTAAGACTAGGAAACTAGGTAATCCACAAACATGAGAACGAAAATATACCACATAAAACTCTCAAAGTATGATGAGGCCCATCAAGCGATGCAATCCAATCTAAAAAAGCATTGTGAAGAACTCTTGAACATTTTTCATTATTAGATGGACCATCTCCATTATTTAACTCTTCAGTTAGTCTCCATGAACAAATTGGAAAATACGCTCGAGGCCATTTTAATTCTGTAGAAACTAATCTTGGAGATATTGGTTGAGTTCTTTTATAAGAAAAACCTTTTTACGCTTATTTTTTTGGAATTAGTTTGTACTGGAATTTCGAAACTCGATTCGGATAATATTGGTGAAAGATGTTTTATAAAGTACGGAGATGATACCGCGGGAGACCGTGCAGTATCCCCGTACCATCCTTATTGCCATGACCCTCTGGCAGGCGTTCAGCGTGGCCACCGGTTGCGTTTTCAGCGACGGCGCCCACACCGGCGCCCCGTAAAGGGCCATGGCCCGAACGATCCCCGCGTAGAGCCTCCGGCAGGAGGCATCTGGACCCCCAAGGTTAGGCAGGAGCCGCTTGAGCGCAGCCCCGGCCCGGTTGAGTTTGGGGCATGCCTCGGGCTGTGTGGACGTGTGTGCTCACAGTGAGCATTCGCGTCATACGATCATTGCCAACGCCGCCTCAGTACGAGCCGTGTGCTCCGTGTGTTCACACGGACAGGTGTTCTTTACGTTTTCTACTGATGAACACCCTGCGTGGTTGAGCATGTGTCGTTCGGGACGCACGCATAAATGTACCGTCGTATGCCTCAGGTTGAGGCATGCGTGACGAACCATTTGCGACGCACGCTTAACGCGACCGCCGAGCGCAGGTATGAAAAGTGAAGTACCTATTTTGTGCTAAAATTGTGAACAAAAAGTACTGTAAATATGGTTAACCATTCACCGACCCCCGGTAACATTTGTACAGTCACATACAACATACACCGACAATCCTCGCTACGTGGTCGATAGTCCAAACACGGCACCGTTAACTTTTCACGTATATATTTGTAAAGGCGTGACAAACGTGACAGCTAGAGGCATACAAGCTGGCTATTCGGCTGTCTGTCACGTGTGTTTAGTGTCAATTCTCGGATGAATGAACGCGTTCAGAGCGCGTTTGCTAATGTAACCATGGTTTGATGTCAAACGTGATCTACAAATTCAGTCATCTAATTCTGGTATTTTCCATTTATGATTTTTAAGTATCCGTAACCTCAGTTAGGGTGCGTATGAACCCTTATGGAATCCCTTTGTTATCCGTCTGTTTGTCTATCAAGGTTCTTTCTCTCAAGAACGCGTGAAGTGAAGATAAGAAGCTAAAATTAAATACTCAAGCTGCAGTGAAGCAAGCAGCAGCAAACTTCTAAATCAACGCTATGTAAACATAAAACCGTTTTTGCTCCGTTTAAGCATATATTTTGATACTCGTAAGAAAATCAAAACTACGTACTTCTCGTTGATCTAGATTCCTGTTTGGCATGAGCAAAATAAGTAATTTGGAAAAAAAGCTGTTTTGTAGTTTTTTTTTTTCGTGGTGGGAAAATCATCTGATGACATCCCCCGCTCTTGGGAGGAGCGGGGGACTTTTAGAAACACTGTCAGACTTTTACTGACTAAAAACCCACTCCTTTTCCTTCGTTGCCTTTCGTACAGGAAAATGAGCTATCTTTCGAATTAACCCTGGCCCCAGTAGGCTTCGACCCAGCTGGGCCCCTGCTGTTGCTGACAGCTCCTTGAGGCGCGCGGGAACAGTGCGCGCCGTCGACGACTTGGGCTCGGTCTGGACAGTTACCGGATGGTCGGACAGCGAGCTACCAATTGCTCGCCGTCCACAAACCCGCGCCTACGGTGGCCGGAAATCAGGATCGGAATCTCCTTTGCTAGCATTACTGCTTCGCAGCAGTTGGCGACCGCCTGCCACTTCTCCTAGCTCCGGACCATGGCCTGTAACAAGGCCCGGCGCGAGAGATCGCCGTCGCCGATCGCCCTCACAAAGGGCACAGTGATGCTCTGCCCAAGCAGGGCACACCTCAACTGTGTGCTCCACCGTGTCCTCCGGGCGTTTGCACAGTGGCGACACCCGGGCGTCACTTCTGCACGAATCCGATGCAGGAGCCTCCCGACCTTGCCAGTTCCGGTGAGAACCTGCGTCATGCGGAAGGTGAGGACGCCATGAGGTCTTTCCAGCCACGCCACAAAGAAGGGTCTTACCGCCATAATTATGGCGTGTCCAGCACTGGGTTGCGATAGTCGCTGACGCCATTTCACCGGAGCTCTGTCCGTCCCGGCGATGCATCTCCTCGCGCATATCGTGCGTGTGTGCAAGGACTGTTGCCTCCAGATCCCACGGTGGTAGGCCAGAAAGAAGGCTCGCCGCTTTGCGGGAAATCGTGTGGTATCCTCGCACCATCCGTATTGCCGTGACCCGTGGTCACTTTTGCAGTGACGGTGCCCACACTGGCGGTCCGTAAATGGCCATGGACCGAACGATCTCCGCGAAGAGCCTCTGGCAGGAAGCGTCTGGACCCCCAAAGTTGGGCAGGAGCCGCTTTAGAGCAGCCCCAGTCCGGTTCAGTTTGGGAGCCAGACGTCGGAAACGCTCCCCAAAATTCCACCGGCTGTCGAGGACGAGTCCCAGGTACTTCATCGTCGACCCGACGCCGATGTGAACTCCTCCTACGGTTAATTGAGAACCCGATGTGGCGCATTCCGAGGGCCGTGAAAACACAGCCTCGGATTTGTGTAGCGCCACCTCGAGTCCCAACTCCTGGATCCTATCAACGACTATCGCAACCCCGCGTGTCGCTAGAGTGCACTCTTCTTCCGCTAGAACCAGCGTGTCGTCTGCATAGTAGACCACGCTGACTCCGTCAGGGAAGTCGCCGCGCAGTACGTAGTCGTATCCGATGTTCCACAAGGGTGGTCCTAGTACCGATCCCTGCAGAATACCGCACGACATCTCCCGGCGTCTCCACTCTCCCTGGTTACCTGGGTAGACTATAAACCTGTCCGATAGCTAGGCCTCGACCACTTGACAGAAGTATTCGGGCACCCGGTGGTATCGGAATGCCGTCCAGATCGCACTCCAGAGCAGGGAATTAAAGGCGTTGGCAATGTCCAAGGACACTGCCATGACAAAGCTACCCTGGGACACCGCATCCCCCGTCGTGAGGGCTCGCACACGCATGATGGCGTCCACCGTTAAACGCATCCTGCGAAAGCTGAACTGGCCGTCATGCTGTTTTGTAGTTACGTGACAAAAAAGAAAAACATTTTTCCGATTTAGAAAAAAAAATCTTCAAAACTTAAACCTCAAAAATCCTCCCATGCAGTTATTATTTTGTTACCAGTAAAAATTCAGTGGACCACATGGATTGAGGTTGAGCGATTGACTGCCGAGTTGCATTTCACGGGTTCAATTCCCGCACGGAACAAATATTTGTTTGGTCTCCAGGTTGGTGTTCCAGATCTGGGCATCTTATATATGACTGTGTTCATATGTTTATGAACGTACTCACAACAACGAAGTTAGTCCAAGTGTAGGGCAACGTATATTGAATAAAGAAAAAAGTCCCTTCTTTTTCTAAGGTTCGAAATGTACCAAAACATCGAAAAAAATAACGTCTATTTTGCCCACAAATAAAATCAAATAACAACCGTAATAGGTACTCATAAACATTAAAAATATTAAGACATAATACCACAAAAATAGTTGCCAAACTAAATAATAGTGCCGTTTCTGGCAACATTACATTATATTATTTTCGGAAAACAGGATGAGGTTGTCACATAAAAAGGGAGATGATTGCCGAAACCATTTGTTAGGATAATAAATACTTATATATTAATGTCTGAACTAATAAATAGGTTTCTCCTAGATGGAGAAAACTATTTTTTCTTGAATACAAACGTCTGTCTTGGTTTAGTAAATTAACTCTATTGTGTGATTGGTAAAGATTTTGCTTTCTCGGACATTTCAGCACAACGATATATGCATTTTTTTAAAATGTTTTTTTTGAAAGAGGAACCATGGAGTTTCTTGCCGGTTCTTCTCCATAGGAAACGACCAATTTGGAACCGTGCGCTAGCTTCTGACGTTTTATACGTGCCCATGTTGACCAATCCAAAAAACCAGATTGAAATGCTTCAAACAAGTCCAGACGGTAGTGAAAGAAACATTTTTCCGATTTCCGGCCACCGTGGGCGCGGGCTTGCGGACGGCGAGCAATGGGTAGCTCGCTGTCCGACCGTCCGGTTACCTTCCAGACCGAGCCTAAGTTGTCGACGGCGCGCTCGAAGTCTACTGGGGTCAAGGGTCTAGTTCCGAAAGGGAGGCTCGGCCCCGGTATGAAAGGTAACGAAGGAACGGGGTGGGTTTTTTAGTCATTAAGAGTCTTACACTATGTCCCGCTAGGTCGGGGGATGTCCTCTCGCGCCGGGCCTTGGTTGAGGCCATGGTCCGGAGCGAGGAGGAGTGGCAAGCGGGCGCCGACTTTTGCGAAGCAGTAATGCTCGCTAAGGGGGACACCGACCGCATCAGGCAACGGCGTTCTCGCCGCCGCCGCCGCCGCCGGGATTCTGATCCCGATTTCCGGCCACCGTAGGCGCGGGCTTGCGGACAGTGAACAATGGATAGCTCGCTGTCCGGCCGTCCGGTAACTGTCCGGACCAAGCCCAAGTCGTCGACGGCGTCAAAGAGTTGTCAGCAACAGTAGAGACCCATCTGGGTCGAAGCCTACTGGCCAGGGTTACTTTCGAAAAACAGCTCGAGCCCCGGTATGAAGGCTAGAAGGAACGGGGTGGGTCTTTTAGTCAGTAATAGTCTAACAATATCTCCCGCTCCGCCCAAGAGCGGGGGATGTCATTGGATGATTTTTTCTCTCCATAAAAAAAAAAAAATCGGGGGATGTCATCTGGATGTAAACCATCCACTGAAAAAAAAAAATAAAAACCATTGATATGATATCATCGATCAATACAAAATTTCGAAATAGAGCCGTGTCCCGTACAGAAATGCCAGTGTTCATTAAAATCTATAGCCTCGAGCAGATTCTAGGCACAAATTGGTCTAGTCAGCTAATCTGTAGCTCATGGAACACGTTCGGGGATTGATTTAGTGGTGTAGCGTTTTGGCACTTAGCCTGGCTCGATGCCGTGTGTAATTACTGTTTCAATGCATGTAGAATATGTAGGTTACCTACAGTCTATCGAAGTACCTACTTCGATAGACTGTAGTCACAAAATAGATAGGTACAATTGCCGTCACGGAACTTGAGCGCTGGCTTCAAGTTGCGCAGAAGTCAAATATGCGGTCTCTTTAGTAGTGCGAAGTGAGACGCGGGGGCGCGGAGTGTCAGTGATTGGCTCGCCGCGCCATCGCGTCATAGAAATCACTCCTGATTCGTTTCCTGCGTTGCTGCATGTGTCTAACAACGAAGACGATTGGCTCGCCAATGTATGGAACGCACAAAGCGATCCCCACTCTGACGCCGAGCGCTCAAGATCCGTATTGGCTATTGTACAGAAGTCAATCTACATACAAAGCGCGCTCGAGCAACACATAGACACCGCTCATGGATACGATATCTCGGTCGCGTCTCGGCTCACTCGTCGAACAGTTCCAGCTCGAACGCTCACTAGTGTGCGTCCACCGAGCGTAGGTATAAAAAGTGAAGTACATACATGAGATTGTCTTCTGTACCTATCTATTTTGTGCTGTAGTGTACCTATACCTACACTGCTTATCTTATCAGAGGCGTAGCGTGGACTGATTTAGACATGGGCACATCAGCGAGGTTATTTTCTTTCACAAATTCGAAAACGAGATAGCGACTATCACAACTCAGTGGTCGACCACATCGTTGCTTACCATCAGGTAAAATAGTAGTCAAACGCGAGCGTATCAATAATATAATAAACCCTTTTTCTTAAAGAGCCCTCGTTTGTGCGAGGCAACTTTCGGCGTGAAACCGTAGGCGAGGGCTTGTGTTGCCAGGTCCGTTTGTATAAAAATCGGGACAGATGGTGAAACAAATCGGGATGTAGGGTTTTAGATCGGGAAAAATATATATATATATATATATATATTTTTTAATAAAGATTTATTTTAGGTCTAGTCTAGGAATCATCCAATGACTTGTTCCGCTCAGGGGTGAACGAGAGGGCGTGTCAAACTTGCTGAGTAAAACTCAGACTTCTTCAATCGCTCTTTGCGATTCAGGGTTTTTGATTTACCGGGACATTTAGCGTCTCGATCAGGTGCAAATCGGGACTCGTCCTCAGGCCCCTAAAAATCGGGATATCCCGCGCCAATCGCGATGCCTGGCAACGCCTACTTCACCCAAGCCTAGTTTATTTCCAAATCCTACCAATATTATAAACGCGAAAGTTTTTATATGTGGATATATGGATGTTTGCTACTCTTTCGCGCAAAAACTACTGAATGGATTTCGATGTAACTTGGTACACGAGTAGACCATGACCTGGAATAGAACATAGGATACTTTTTATTCCGGGAGTATCTTCCTTTGGGATAATTTACTAATATCACAAAGTAAGTAAGTAAATGTATGTATATCAGTTGTCTAGTACTCTTAATACATGCTCTGCTTAGCTTAAATTGGGACTAGACGGCGTTGTGTGATAGTTGTGGAATATTATAATTATTATTATTATTACACGGGTGAAGCCGCCGGTAGTAGCTAGTATTTTTATTATGTATGTTTATAGTCGTAACTTTGGAATCATAATTTTCGATCACAATGTTTTTGTGGTGGTCGTCTAGGTGGTCCAAAATAACTATTAAATTATGATAGTAGAAATAACTGGTTAATGAATTACTAGCGCCCCGTTCCGGCTTCGCACGGTCAATAAATATAGCCTATGTTACTCAAGGTCAATGTAGCTTTCCAATGGTGAAAGACTTTTTGAAATCGGCACAGTAGTTTTTGAGTTTTCATTAAAAACATACAAACAAAAATACAAATTTTCCCTCTTTTACAAGCTTTTATTTAGTTTCACCTGTCCCGATATTTGTCTGTCATCAAATCTTGCAAGTTAAATTCGATCCATTTTCCGGTTACTGATTGAGCTGAAATTTTGTATACATGTGTAAAGTGCGTGACAATGCAATATTATGATGACATGGAGCTGATCTGATGATGGAACCAGAAGGTGGCTATAGGAACTTGGTAGTTAAACGACACAACAAGTTTGGGCTCGTATGATTCGTCTTGACGAGTGTTAATTATATAGGTATACTGAGCTATAAAAGCTTGATATAATATTAGTGTAGATGTACTTATTTATGTTTTAATTTTCAATTTGTTTGTTTGCCATTCACCTACCATGTTATTTTTATGCACCACCCTAACTAAGGTCAACTGGTAGAAAATACCTATGCATTAAGTCCGTCTTTGTGCAGTGTACAGGCTACGGGTTTGCGGCGAGCTACCCATTGCTCGCCGTCCGACCGTCCGGACCAAGCACAAGACGTCGACGGCGCGTATTGTTCCACACGCGCCTCAAAGAGTTGTCAGCAAAGGAGTAGAGACTAAGGGTCGAAGCCTACTGGGGCCAAGGATCTACTTCTGAAAGGAAGATTCAGCCCCGGTACGAAAGGCAACGAAGAAACAGGAGGATGTTTTTAGTCAGTAAAAGTCTGTCACTATCTCCCGCTCCGACCAAGAGAGATGTCATTGGATGATTTTCCCACCTAAAATAAAATGCAGATTGATAAAGTACATAGTAAATACTTTAACTATCTACCACAACACAAACTGATCATTTCTCATCAATGGCGTCGCCTTAACAGTCAATATCTCAATATCAATAACACTTGATAACTTGCTTGACAGTAATAACCATCAAACTGAAATGGATAGGGTTCCATTGTTGAACGGCAGCTATTAATAGAATTAGTCCCGTTTCCTTGTGTACAATACAATCGGTATCAGTTGCAACAACAAACGGTAAGTGGAGTAGTAATAACTGAGCATTCGTATTGTCTATTATTCAGTAGTAAGTGGCTTTAAAGCTACTGGCTTATTTAAATTTACAAAGTATTAACTCTGAGTTATTCACAGCTGAAAGTGTATCTTACCTAACGATAGCAAACTTCCTTGTTGGTTTAGGAATTACCTACATTAATTCAGCTCGATTTAGCTTTTGTCCGTACATTGTGCTGCTCGACGAGATGGGCAAGCTCTTTTAACACGGGTGGGGCCAGACCTTTCGGACGGTCAGTTCGGCATTCGCAGGATGCGCTCCACGGTGGACGCCATCATGCGCGTGCGAGCCCTCACGACGGGGGATGCGGTGTCCCGGGGTAGGTGTGTCGTGGCAGTGTCCTTGGACATTGCCAACGCCTTTAATTTCCTGCCCTGGAGTACGATCCGGAGGGCACTCCGGTACCACCGGGTGCCCGAATACCTCTGTCGAGTGGTCGAGGCCTATCTGTCGGAGAGACTTATAGTCTACCCCGGTCACCAGGGAGACTGGAAACGTCGAGAGATGTCGTGCGGTGTTCCGCAGGGTTCAGTACTAGGGCCACCCTTGTGGAACATCGGGTACGGCTACATGCTACGCGGCGACTTCCCTGACGGAGTCAGCGTGGTTTGCTACGCAGACGACACGCTGGTTCTAGCGCAAGGAAAATCGTACCTGGAGGCGGTCGCTCTAGTGACACGCGGGGTTGCGATAGTCGTTGGTAGGATCCAGGAGTTGGGACTTGAGGTGGCGCTGCACAAATCCGAGGCTATGTGTTTTTACGGCCCCCGGAAAACGCCACCATCGGGTTCCCAACTAACGGTAGGAGGACTTCACATCGGTGTCGGGTCGACGATGAAGTACCTGGGACTCGACCTCGACAGCCAGTGGAATTTCAAACTCAACCAGACTGAGGCTGCGCTCAAGCGGCTCCTGCCCAACCTTGGGGGTCCAGATGCCTCCTGCCAGAGGCTCTATGCGGGGATCGTTCGGTCCATCCTACGGGGCGCCGGTGTGGGCGCTGTCGCTGCAAAAGCGACCGGCGGCCATTCTGAACGCCTGTCAGAGGGTCATGGCGATTCGGATGGTGCACGATTTCCCGCGAAGCGGATAGCCTTCTGGCTGGCCTACCATCGTGGGCTCTGGAGTCAACAGTCCTTGCACACATGCACGACATGACGCGCATGTCGTGCATGTGTGTAAGTCGTGCATGGCACACCTCGACTGTGTGCTCCACCGTGTCCTCCGGAGTTCCGCATGCTTGCCATATACCAGCTGCTACCGCATACTAGACACTTATCGATGAATTATCTTTTCTACATACCCATTTTCTCTACCCTTTACACATAAAAATACTTTTAACACATTTACTAAATATTTTTATTAATTACAAAATATAACGAGTCAACACTTTCTGTAAAAGTGTCCAATTCTATTTTAATAGAGTCAAAATATTAGCTGTCAAACTTCACCATTGCCGCACTCAAGTCTCGACTCGCACGTTTACCACAGTTCTCATCCAACGAAGTACCAAGCGCATTCCAAGTACCAACCAGTCGCAACGCTAGTGATCAACAATAAATATATTTACGATGTTCGTATAACATGGCGTATAATTTAGAGTCACAGGGCTGTTCTCTGGATGATAATAAAACCGCCCATTTGGCATCCCTCCCATGACAATCACGGGGTAAAACGTATAAATCTACGTCCTTTCGTAGCAGTGACTATCCGCGGGACAAAGTTCAGGGATGTTGTAGAAGGATTACTATAGGAGGAATATTTCTAGAATTTTTTACTTCTTTTTTGTGGGCCATCAAGTCACTCTTACTACTCTTTTAGGTGGAGTAAGGCAGTTTCAGACTTTTACAAACCCATCCGTTTGGTTTCAATTATCCTTTGAGTTCGTCGTCAAATTTTCAAACCCTCATAACTCGTAAATCATACAAAACACGATAAAAATATTATGTACGTATATCAAGAATTTAGATATTTACTCAAATATTACCAAAATCGGAAACACGGAAAATCCGTGTACAATTTGTTTACAATTTGTGAAACAAATGAGTCCAACGAGCAACAGTCCTTATAACTCCACAACCTTATAACATTGTAAAAATTCATAAATAAACGGATTGAATCAACTTTGAACATGGCTGAATTATGATTAAAAACAAAAAAAAAAAAAAAAATTAAATATAGCTACAATTAAGTTAGAAACAAATAATAAAGATCACCCTGTCTGTCCAAGTGCGTAGACGGCGTTGATTTCCTGCCGTCCTCCGCCACTGTAATCGATCTGGCTCCTAAACGACTTTTAACCCGTTGTGTGTCTAAACGTGGATCCACGCGAGACACAATGGCTTTTTAATTGTCTCTAATTACGGCACACGAGAGGTTAAGTCTATTATAAAACTCTGCGAGCAATATGGTAACACTAAGAGCTATAATTACAAAAAAAAAATGAAAATAATTAAAGTGGTCCAAGTTTGAGAAAATTAACCAAAAAAAGTTAAAATGATTTTTTTCCATTAAAAAATTTTTTTCGTTATCGAATATTTAGTTAAAAACCTCATTAAATGAAGAATAAAATCTATTACTTAATTTATTTATTATTATTAGTATTTTCAAACCCTATGAGGGTTTGAAAATACTCTTAAATCATACAAAACACGATAAAAATATTATGCACGTATATCGAGAATATAGACATACCTATATAACATAATCAAATAATATTATCAAAATCGGAAACATCGAAATTTTAAAATTTCTCGAAAGCTGTTGTAAGTTAAAGAATTTTTGGCGCGGATTTTGGAATGATTACGGCCATCTTGTTCTATAGTCACTATTTCCACAGATTTTTCTTTTTTTTTTAACTAAAAGCCTCGTCCTGACTACTTTCTTCCTTTTTTTGGTGATAAGTCATCTAAGGAATATTCACGCTCCAGTACTCTTGATCATAACCTGGACCAGAGCTCAACGCGAGAGGTCGCTGCCGCTGAGCGCCTCCATTAGAATATGGCGGTGCTCCGCCCAGGTAGGGCACATCTTCATCGTATGCTCACCCGTGTCCTCCAGGCGGTCTTCGCAGTGGTGACACCCGGGTGTTTCTATATGAACCAAAGACTTTTAAAAGAAATTTCGACCTTCGATAGTCAGTTGCCTTGCGAACGTTTTATCAGCTTATAGAATTATAGTCAATTTTGATACAAGTGCAAAAAGTTTGTTATTGCGACTGAGGCGGGATTCGCACGAGCCGTGGGTGAGTGTGCTATGGAGCCGAGGGTTGCAGTGATAAATTTGCACGTGTATCAAACGACTTTAAAAAAGAAAAAAGAAACAGAAAAAAAAACGAGAGAAAGAAATAAATAAACGGTGGTTGACTGGCGACCGCCTAGCCTGATACGATAAATGTAATAAAATTATGGCGGGGACGAGCACGCGCAATTTTCTGCACTAGTGCGGGAACAGTCTATTGCATGCCTAAAAGTAGTGGGATAAGAGCGGATTTTTGAGTAAGTGTCACAGAAATCTTAATAATAAGGCAATTGCCTTATTATTAAGATTTCTGTGATAAGTGTATTGAAAAATCTTTCTCATCATTATTTAATTAATTAATTCAGTTACAAATAATATTTTACCGCAAAAGTACGACAGTGGACCTTCTCCCAACCACTTGTCTTCTGCAACACCCAAGAAATAGTGGTTTATTTAAATTCTCCGACATCTTGGGGGTCGTTTGGGTGTACAATCACTAAGATAAATGCTGCGACATTCCACGCGGTCATCAGATATCGTGGCAGTAAAAGGAATGTACTATGTACATATGTATGTATGTTCGTTTATATGTGTTTATGTATGGCTGCGAAATAGGTCGCACTTCGCTGGCGTGAAAGTGGAATATTATTTCCCTGATATGATAAATATAAGCTTGGTAAATTCTGTGTTAGACTAGTAAGGTAGACTCTATACAGACATAGATATGACATATCAAGATATTTGGTCGTGTTTGTATAACTGTTGAACGGGTTATCTTATTTTTGATCTGCGGTTCAACCACAGTGCTACCAGGCTTGTGAAATGATTCCATAAGAGTTATCGGGGTTCAAGAATGCACAGGATAACTAAATCATAAATGTCACACCTAGAGCGGGATTATTTAGTTTATGATTTGGTATCTCAAAAAAGAATTTTCATAATTGGTCCACAATTGACCGAGATATCGGTGAACATACATAAAATAAATAAATAAAAAAAAAAACATACATTCAGCAGAACTTAGAACCTCCTACTTTTCGAAGACGGTTAAAAAAAAACGACGGGGTTGACATCGTCTCATAAGTGTACAGTTGGAGGACTAAGACGGCTGACCCATTTGACAACAGAAAGTAATATAAGACATCCTAAAAGTTAAACGAATTTGAACCTTCTGCAATTAGCAGAAGATAAGTGGTATTCAGTTCTGAGCGATTTAACAAATAAATAATAAAAACGAAACGAGGTAGACAAATATTTTAGAATGAATGTTATGTGAGTTTGATCTTTAACACGTAACGTTAAGGTAGGTAAGCTTATGAATGCGGTTTTATCACGTAATGCACTTGTTAATTTCAACAATATTCCCTAAGACGAATTGGTCTAATGGTGTCAATAGTATACTTACATCGACGTGGTCGTAGGTTCAAATCTAACATGACACTTTTAGTAGTTTTGTTTAAAATATTGAATTATGTTTTTTGAAATCAAATATTATTTACATATATTCTAAGTTAAATTAATTATTTTAATGAAAATAACAATATTAATGAAACACAATAATGATTAAGATAGGTAGCCATTTATTCACTATAAGTAATATTTACTTTAAAAAATACGAGTAATAACTCATCTAATATACTTAATTTACAAAAATATATGTAAAGCTTAAAATATATAACTATAAATATACATAAACTATATATAGTTTGAATTTTTATATTAAAAGCAGTTAACATGCCAAAAAAAAAAACAGTTTATTTGTTTCAGTAGTGCCAATGAAATACTAATTTTATTTTTAAAGAACGGTTAACTGTAGTGAATCAACATGTTACATAATTAGAAACATATAATATTTCTATTTTATAACAATAGCATCACCACATTAACTGTCATACCTGCTCATAAAATCTAAGTGAAAATAACACTAAATATTTTGATGTTTTCATAGTTTACAGACTTTATGAAGAATTTTAATTCTAGTTTATTCATTGCATAAAAAATTAAGATAACTACGGTTTATACACGCACTGACACGAAAGTATTGTTGGCTGCGGGCGGTGGTGCTATCTTAATAGCGAAGTGGAGCTCCATCTCTTTCGATAACTTGTTGCAATCGGCTTCGCATACCACAAACCATGTTCCAACAAGTATCACTTCCTCTCATGAGTTCCCATGTTGAAGTCACTAGTTGCGCCAAATTATCTTTTGTCCTGACTTCTGATGAATCCCAATTTAAAATCATTTGACCCCACAAGTTTTCTATAGGATTTAAGTCAGGACTTTTAGATGGCCAACTTATTATTTTGACTCCTTCTTGACTGGCTAGCTAATTTTGCACCACAGCAGCTCTGTGTATGGAGCAATTATCCTGCACAAAGTAAATATCCGTGTCAGGATAACAAGCACGCACTGTTGGCAACATTACGTCACGTAATATTTCCAAATATTGGTGACTATTAAATCGGCCACTCACTTCTATAAGTTCACCAGGTCCCATAGAAGACATCCAACCCCAATAACCCAGAGTTACCTATCCTACCACTGGTTCTACATGGCAGTAAACAATTTTCATTATAACGTTCACCTTTTTTCCGCCATAAAATTTTCCGTCCATCCTTGTCAGACTTGAAGGTCTTTTCATCGGTAAATATAACCACATTACCACATGTTCTTCCCAATTAAAATCCAGGTATTCTTGGGCAAAGCGGACTCTTGCCTGCCGATGAGCTGCTGTTAACTGAATTTTACGTGCTGGCTTATATTGCTTCAGTCCAGCGGCGTGCAAATGTTTTCTAACCGTTTTCATTGAAATATTATACTGCACTGCTGTCGACCGAGTGGATGTAAAAGGATTTTCTACATGTTTGCTAACAATCGCTTGGTGCCGTTCCGATGCGGGAGTAAACATAACAGGTTTTGGTCCGAAACGATCCTTTTGAACATTTCCTGTTTCTTCAAACCGTCGCGTCGTAACCATAACCTGACTGTATTTCTCTGAAACAAAGAATTTAAACAGGAATTATTTTCTGTAAGTATAATTAAAAATATGCTTGCTTACGTTATAGCATAAGGAATATCTAGGTTCAAAAGAGAAGTATAAAATATACACTTACTGCTATATTAAGTCTTCTAGAAATCTCTCTGATGCCAACATTCTCCTCATGTAAATAGATTATTTTTTATTTCAAATAATCACTTAATTGAGACATAATAACAAAACAATATAAAAAAAATAAAAATGAAAAAAGATGTGGTTATTCGCAATTTATAAGGCAAGGTAAAAAACGTTCGTCACTGCAATTGAGCTTCGACTGACTTTTGCTTTATTAGAACGGCTCATTTTTATTATTTTTCTACCCTCAACGTAACATTTTTTAATACCAGTTTTATTATGAATACGCATATTTATCTTGACTTACCCACTTATTACAAGTGAGGCTAAAGTATTCCTATGTTTGAAGAATATATTCGTGTTTTATGATTTTTACTTTGTTGCTTTGAAAAAGTTCCAAATTGAAAGCAAAACGACATCTCGGCTAGGCAGGATTTGAACTCATGCCATAAATCGTCGAAGTCTGACGATTAGACCACTAGACCATGTGTTATTAGATATAACGATCGAAATAAGCTATCTGTAGTCACTTTATTGTAAAATACAAAATAATAAACTTTAAGTCCTACAGCATAAGAATAAAAATTGCATAATAAGTAGTCATTACTATTATATGCATGTCTGTTTTTAAAATGTTTGTAAAAGTTCAAGTTTAATTATGATATTAAATAAAATGTATTTTAGTTTTGACTTATTTTTATTTATTTTTTTCTTTATCTGTTCAAAAAAAAAATTTTTTTTTTTTGCTTACTTTATCTATCTATCTTGGGAAAATATTATATACCTAATTATATTGAATATATAATGAAATAATAATCATTTTATTTACTTGCAATGACTTTGTTTTATTTCTATACTAACTTTTCAATTTGAAAAGACATTTCTCGACTTAGTTCACTGAAGAAAAGTAAAAAAAGATAACTAAAATACAAAAGATGGAAACAAAAAGTTAGATTTATTAAATGAGTTTTGAACCAGGGACATGTGCGTATTGTGTCGCTCCTGTTACCATTGGACCAAATGGATTCTTATTGTCCGTATTGAAATTTAACGTTACTTGTTATGCTAGATGCAATATGATCGCACAATTACAAACAGTTATAAGAATTTCGAAATTAGCTATTAAGCATAGACACACATAGACAGTTAACTTGTGTGACTGATGTGCCATAGTTTTTTTTATTAATCTACCCTCACACTAGGCTAACATGATTTATCGAAATGCTGCCACAAAGAATTTTTATCTTTAATGACAGTGTGATAATGATTAAAATGGCTTATCAAGTCCCCGGGTTATCCCACTTAGGACACTGTATGTACAAGATACCCAAAAATAAAGAGACAAAAAAGAAAAACTTTTTATAAAAAAAAAAAAAAAAAAATGGGCAAGACCTGAGTGTATAGTTTTAATTTAAATTTCAACTCCATATGTTCCCAAAATAGATAAACAGACAGACAGACGAACAACGAATTGATTCTGTTAGCGTTCCGATTTTTTTTTCCTTTTGAGGTACAGAACCCCAAAAAAAGACCGTTGCTTTTTAATTCTATCTAACAATCTCATTCATTCACGTAGGTTTTAATTTTTATACAATAATGTATAAGCCTATGTAAAAACTAAACAAAGTTTATTTTAACATTCTCAGGTATACCAGACTAATTTAGATCAGTAACATGGATAAAATAGACTCAAACTTTCTACATAATATAGAAGAACTTACCAAAATAATTTAGAAGCCTCAAGCGTCCACTAATTATATGGGAAAAGACCTTGTTAATAATATATACAGTATATATTATACGTATAATAGGTAGGAAAGTCTTTGACGTTGCGGTAGCAAAGATATTGTTGTATCTTAAAGGATACTTAATTAGGCTAAAATTGTTTAATGTTTTTAAAAAAAGAAAAAGATTTGAAGATCAAATATTTGTTTACTATAAAAATGACCGTTGGGGCCGAAAGGTTCTGAAATGGCGACCTCGTACCGGAAGACGTAGCTTTAGAAGGCCTCCTACAAGGTGGACCGATGACCTGGTAAGGGTTGCGGGAATCCGATGGATGCGAGACGCACAGGACCGTTCATTGTGGCGACCGTGGCGACACTTGGGGGAGGCTTATGTACAACAGTGAACGTCTTTCGGCTGATATGATGATGATGATGATAAAAACGACTTGTTTAATAATATGGATTTCAAATCTTGTATCCCTTTTGAGCTTCAATACGTAGGGGTGCAGCAGGGTCGAAGTCTATTTGGGCCAAGGGTTCGCTACTAAAAGGAAAACCCGGCCTTGAAAGGCAATAAAGTAACTAGGAGTGGGTTTTAATCAGTAAATGTCTGACACGCCCCTCCCTCTGCACCTTGGAGCGGGAGAAGTTATTAGATGATTTCCCTCCTCAAAAAAACCTTTTAATACAGAAATTTTAACCATTAATCACGTTCAAGTCTCAATTTTGATTATTTAATCAAACATATTAGGGAGCGTGGCTCCCACCAAGGCAAGCAAAAAAGTGGCACGGCCGTACCATCTTTTTCTCGAAACAGTTTGGGCCATTTTCGACCGCCTATAACTTCGTTGTGTATAAAACTAGGAGCCTGAATTTTCAGTATTTATTACTGAAAATTCAGGCGCAGGCATTGTTTAAACAGTGTATATTTCAAATATTCAATTTGAACCTGTAAGTTTAATAATTTATGACTGGTCAAAGTTTTCTATCGTCGACCGCATCGTCGCTGTCCATCAGGTGAGATAGCCGTCAAGCGTGAAACTATTGTAGCGACATCTATGGCGCCACATAAAAACTACGAAGAATATACGAAATCTTGCATCGCACAATCAAAGTTCTCCGCGCGATTTGAACATATACGACAGCCCAAAAATAATCTATCGGGCAGTCGCCCACCAGACCATAACACCTGTCTGGCCGGAGGATCCTCCCTTTTCAACGGAGGTTTGCGGGACTTTACTCTCTGTTCCGCATACCTCCAAACTGGTGACCCTCGACAAAGAACGTCAGCGCAGCCTTCGTGCAGCTACTACTTCGTGACGTCATCATCACTTCCTCAAGCTTTCGAGCAGCGAGCCATACAGCCAGCACCCACGGCTATAGAGGGTATCCTGACCACCAGCATGCCTACCTGGTCAAACCTGGTCATCACCTTCAGCCTCATCAGCGACCTTGGCTTGGCACACCGCACCTTCGGTCAGTCACATGAAGAGCTATGAAGAACCTCTCCTGGTCGACGCCAGCAGTCAAGCCCTACGTCGCACAGCACCGCTCCGACTCACTGGAGCCAGCAGCACTACTCCGACTCACTGGAGCCTGCAGCATCATCCCGACTCACTGGGATATCATCACCCCGACTCACTGGGGCATTATCCCGACTCACTAGGATAGCAACACCCCGACTCACTGGGGCATCACCGCAGACAGTTCCGACTCACCGAGAACTATGCGGCATCGGTTCCGACCCACTGGAACCAACCTACGCTGGCCTGGCACGCATCAAGAACCATCGATCTCCGATCTCCGGAGGGGAGTGATGTAGCGACATCTATAGCGCCACATAAGAACTACGAAGAATATACGAAATCCTGCATCGCACAATCAAAGTTCTCCGCGCGATTTGAACATATACGACAGCCCAAAAATAATCTATCGGGCAGTCGCCCACCAGACCATAACACCTGTCTGGCCGGAGGATCCTCCCTTTTCAACGGAGGTTT
The DNA here is from genome assembly GCA_910589285.2 of Mythimna ferrago. Lineage (NCBI taxonomy): Eukaryota > Metazoa > Arthropoda > Insecta > Lepidoptera > Noctuidae > Mythimna > Mythimna ferrago. The sequence goes on from OU342689.1 coordinate 4,305,851, forward strand.
GCGGGACTTTACTCTCTGTTCCGCATTCCTCCAAACTATCAATAATAAAAAAAAAAAAATTCTTAATTTTCTCGCTCATATTATTTTAACAAGCACAGAATTATTATTTACTGCTTTTTTTTACGAACTTGATGCGGTCGAAGTTGCGGGTAATAGCTAGTGAAATATATTATTTTAATTTATTTACACCAATCACAGCTATACATCATTAGCTTATAATGTATGCGAAAGCCGAGCTTGAAACTCGAAACACGTGCTTAGTATTTTTATTTAAAGAATTTATGTACAAAATTTCATAACTGTATCATGAAAAATCCCAAAGTTATAAGCTTGTTATGTCAGCAAAAATACATAGTCACCGGGCCATCCAGGCAACAGACTGAGGTGTTGTTTTGCACTCGCACCCAGCTGTTTGCTGGCACCTAATGCCCGCTATGATATGCCGTGACATGTGTTCTACTTAGTGTCGATGGTATGGATCAACAAGATGGAACTTGTGACGTGACGTTTAAAAATATTTTTGGGAAAAAATTTAACATGGTGTAAAAACTATTGGAATCCATTCAGTTACTGATTTTGAACAAACTATACATATTCAGGTTTTGCATAATATACTAAAAATAATGTTGAGAGCAGTGGTGGCCGAGTGGTAACGGCCCCGACTTACGAGTTGTAGGTCGCGGGTTCGAACCCAGCCAGGCGCATTACTTTGTGTAATTTATTTCATCACCACTGCTCTCAAAACGGTGAAGGAAAACATCGTGAGGAAACCGGCATGTCCTAGAACCAAAAATTCGAAGACATGTGACATTTACCAACACGCACTGGGCCCGCGTGGTGGATTACGGCCCATTCCCTCTCCTAGAGAGGAGGCCTGAGTCCCAGCAGTGAGAACATTAAAAAGGCTGGTGATGATGATGATGAATGTTGTTTATGCCCGTGTTATTAGTATTACACTATGCCTTTCAAACAAAACGAGCTAATATTTGCACTGCGAATGAAGCTACAATACTGGTGGCTAATTGTGAACCAATGCATTAAATGAAGTGTTTGAACAACAGTTGCCATGGTGGGTGTTAGTGAACAATATGTACATGGCACTGTTTGTTATGTACTGGAAATTAATTAATAACTATTCTGAAATATAGCTCTTAAACAGTTTTTGCTAATAGCAACTTAGGATTTTGCGGTTCTTCGATTTCTTTTATCCTTCGTATCTGCATTGAAATAAGAATTATTATTATCCCACGTATAAAAAATTTAAATGAACGATAACCATTTGTATTTGTTTACCTATTTTGGTGGTTTTGCGCACGTAATGGCTTAACCTATTATTAAAAAGACATGGCAAAATTTTTAATGATCTTTTTTTGTAAAATGTGACTTAAATTAAAAAGTGGTTTAATTTATTTTGCTCGTTATTTTGGTAAAACTATTTTCAGGTTTTGCGCATTTAACGTTACACGTTGTGTACATATTTACTTAAAACGCAAACAAATCCTATAGAGATATTTCTACTACACTATTCCCCAGACAACATACAACTTACAATTCGTTTAAACTTTAGTTTCATGTCATTCACCTCCCTGAACAAATACAAAACTGCGTGAACCCATTCGAGCAAACTTTTTAAAACCCATAAAAGAAAACTTTTTATGGGTTCTAAAAGTTCCCGCCCATTAAGGACTTTCAACCACAGTGTTCGTTGAAAAATAAAGGGAACAAACCCATTTCCAATTATACAGCACTATGTTACTTTGTTTTACTTTTATTGACTTTGTAAAAACGTATTTCAACGATACTAAAATATAGCATTGAAAATTCCGATATATATGTAAGGTTTCTTCCATTAAAATCGCGTATCTGTTTCACAGTGACAGTATCAGACGCATGGTGACACTCCCCGTTCCTTGACAATCCTTCTTGTCATCTGTTATATCCTTAATTGTTTCGCATCCTTTGGTATTTTACCCTCTTCTTAGTAAGAAGCGTAAAACATACCTCTTCCAATAAATATTATTTGATTTTTTTCTCTAAAGTCCGTCAAATCTACCAAATCCTGGAACTCCTTATCTATATCTAACTTAGTACTTTACTACAAAAACCGTCTCTTTAATCTCTTTCAATGCTGATTTCGTCTAGGACATATCACTACAAGAGTTCTGACTAACATTACAACGACGAAAAAATGAGAATCTGACCTGATCCTTTCCTTGTTAGACTTAGACTTCAGCAACGCGTTTAATACCGTTACCATCTTAATCTTATTCCGCAGCTTAGCTCTGCTAACATATTTACAATGAAAATTGATTTGTTTTGTAGTTATTTGTGTAGCCACTGGCAGTGTATTCGCATTGAAGGATCGTTTTTATCATGGTGCAATACTTCTGCCGGTGTACTACAGGGGTGTGTTCTGTCTCCTATTATTTTCACTACCTTTATAAACTATTTCTGATGAACTTTTCTCAACTTTAACGCTGACAACAAGCTTCGGGTAAGCTGTTTGAGGTAGTTAATAAAGATTTAGTTCGTATTTCTGAGTAAATGTGGCCTAAGATCTAAATATTAATACTCTTTTTTAATAAGTCACAAGTACAGAATTACTAGTTATATTTGTGTAGGTTTACGAATTTGACACAGATAAAATTTCGGGTAACAGCTAGTTTTTACTACGGATGTAACAATGTACCTAAAAGTGTTTTAACCATTTCCGATTAATACAAAACTTGACTCATTTTTAATTATTTGGATATTTTGGCTGATTTAAATCATATTTAACATGAATCGTATCAAGTTTATAATGATCATGGCCATATTCATGATTAACTCTTTGAATGTCGTAATTAGAGACACAATAGAAAGACAATTACCTTATGTCGGACTGTGTAACTTAAGACATTCGAAAGGTTAAATAGCTTGTCACACTAGACCTCAGAATTAGTAATCCTTTCAAAAACATATTATAAGTACATTTTTACCACACTACTACCTATTCCATCTTTTATTACCTACAAAACACCCGCGAACCCACAAATCTATCTCGTGCCAAAACCGTTTAGCAAGCATCTGCGAGTCTTGAGACAAACAGCGACAACGTCTTGTGAATACAAAGAGGAACGCAATCAAACCTGCTCACTCACATTTTGTTACGTACTCCTCAAGTTTGTTGGTGCCTTCCTAAGTGAAGCTTAAGAAGAGTAGGTGGTTGGATGTGGCATATTAAAGACAGAAACACAAAATATTGACCCAAATGTCGAATTTGAAGTATTTATATATTTGTACTATACTTTAGTTAAAGACAATCAACCTGTTTAGCCAACTACAATAATACAATAACAACACATCTACAACAATTGCAATTGCATATACTAATATGTATTATTTTATTTTAGGTATTATTTAGTATGTATTTGTGCGTTATTTATTTTATTATGTATACACATATTTTGTTTATAATTAGAGCAGTATGTATATCTTTAATTATTATTTTTTATACTATTTCATTGTTAACTATGTATTTTGTGTATACTAGTTTTCCTATTACTTTTACACACGGTGCCTACTTCTCTTTTTTCTTCAACTTTCCTGTCGCAGGTATGCTGGAAGAGATTTCATTAGAAATAAGCATCACCTTTGTACTATTTTTCTGTTTTCTTCCTCTTTTCTTGTATTTATAGGTGTGTACATAAATAATTAAATAAATAAGATAAACACAACTACAATACAACACCAACAGAGTTGACGTCGGTTTTCAGTATGTAGCTGAAAATAGTAGTCAGCTGAATAATAGTACTTTATACGAAGCAACCAATACAGTAATTGGGACTAAATAATAAATTGGTAATTGGTAGTTGTTACTACTTTAGTGTACAATAAAGTTTATTCTATTCTATTCTATACGATACCCCTTGGCAAGATTGATGTCACATCACAAAGCAATCAAATGACAATCAGAACTAACCGTTTTACGTACTTTCCGAGGCTCAAAAGAATATTGGGATATCAAGAGTCCTTAGCAAACGTTCCTTAACCTTGGGTAACGGTGTGGCTGTTACTATTTTTGCAAAAATCTCTTAAAAAACACTATTTCTATATAATATTACAAGCAAGCCACTTAATTCTAGCAAGAGAAAGACTTGCTTGTCAATATCAATCTATAGACCGATATTACCTTCAACTTCCAACCTGTCCGTCAAAATACAAATACCGGTGTTGTTCTAATTTTAATCACGGTTGAAATGGGTGTTTACAGAAATCACGATATTATCATCAAATTTCTGATTGAAGCTTCTTCAACACTATGTGCTTAACTGTTTACACTACATATACTTATCATCATTCTTTCTTATGTTCTTTATTGCAATCATTATTCTTTCCTCTCATATCTGACTGCCTTCTTACCTCCCAAAGACGTATGTATTTTTTTAAACTTGGATTTTTTTGGACTTTTACACTTCATGTGTATATTCAGTCCATTTTATCCAATTATAAACTCATCACTTAAGAATCTATCTATTCTAAAAGTATGAGCAAAAGACTTTAAGTTTCTTCACTATTAGGGTTTAAAAATATTTTATTTCAACCTATAATTTCTCCAGATCTAATTTGTTCAAAAATTTGTTTTTCGCTGTATGGAATTGAACACATTTCATTAATAAATGATATATGTAAATACATTTTCTATTACAGTTCTAACCGTTTCTTCAGTAGAGACCTTATTCTTTCTTTTTTTTGTTATTGATAGGCTCGCGTTTGACCACCATCTCACCAGATGGTAAGCGATGATGTGGTCGATGATGGAGCACGCTTGCCTAGAAGTAACCCATTCACTCTTGACTTAAAGACCCCTTTCTTATCGTATCTGATTGTATTCTTAGCTCCTAAACACGTAGGTAAGAAGTTCGGGCCTTTCTCATTGTATACAGAAAGTTGTCGCAACTTCGGAGTATGCAACTTACGTTATGTAGGTAAACGTATTTAAAGTTTTCTGAGACGGTTTCTAGATTATGAGAATAAGCCAGTTTAGAGGTATTATACTAGTTTTTATTTTTATTACTTTTCTTTTCGACTGTTTCTCGGGTCTAATATTGTAAGCAAAGTAAGATGTCTGTAACAGTGAGGAAAACAATATCTTCAAGCCTTAATCGCCACCGTAGCTTAAGTAAGAATGTTTTTAAACAACTGAAGAAACACAGGTAAGTTTTGTCATTAAAACTCATTTCCTCTCGCTCCAGCCAAAGCGGAGGAAGTTATTTGATGATTTCTTACCTCAAACAAGAAAAAAAAGTAGTTCAATCAAGCTGTTCCATCTGGATTTTCTCAGTAGCTCGATGTCTAGATGTATGGAAAAATGTGAGTGTAGGTACCATAGCGGTCATTTCTGCCTGATCTGCAAATCAATTAATAATTTAATTTTGCAAACCAAACCCTTGAAGTTTTCGTGTCGAGTGCAAGCAAAAATGAACTTAGTGGTGGTCGGGTGGAAGTGTCTTAGATGATACATACTTTACAACTTTCGGTTTTTTTTTGGGAATTGAGGTGTAATTTAATTTGCGAGCAAAGTTTCTCTTTGAGTGTTACTTGCTGTGAGCTGTTTAGGGCACTCAAAGTACTTAATGCGAGTTCATTTAAAATTAACGCGGTCATCACGTTTATTACGTTCGGCGCTCCAATTGGCCAACTATAAGTTTTTAATCATACAGAAAGTCAGACGCGTAATTGCTTCGATTTGCGGTAACGTAAAAACAAATCGCAGTCAGCAGATTATAGTAGGTACTTGTACATTCGGTCATATTCGTCACAAGTCTAAAATACCCGATACTTCCCGATACGTTCATAAACATAGTCATAAATCGAAGCGATAAGATAATCACATAAAAATATATTTAAATTAGGTAGCTAATCTTTGTTTGCAAAAACCTAAATCCCTCTTTTAATTTTTTCATACACGTACGTGAGATTAGTCTATCAAGATAAAATACCATTTTTTAAAATTAATCTGTTTTTCAAATACATTTGAAATTCGGAACCAGATCTAGGATCAAACGGTCCACGGGGTCTGGTAGACCATGCCCTTACAGGCCATGCTCTGCTAGACCGCACGATCCCTGCGTAGAGCCTCCGACTTGCTCTAGGCCTGATGACGGAAATGCTCCTCGAAGTTCCGCTGGCCGTTGAGGACGCGTAATCATCATCGATCTCGATGGCGGCGCGTTCAGAGGCCACATGAAAACATATTGCCTCGAACTTGTGCAGGGCCAGCTCGAGTCCAAACCGCAGGATCCTCTCACGTCGCCCCTTTAAATCTGGCGCCCTGGGTGGTCTCCAAACTCCGCCTAACCCTAACGCAGCTAGATAAGTACTGGGCCCAGTAAAGTGGCAGGAACCTTTTAGGGTTATGATAGTCCTGGAAAGCCAACGGCTAAGGAAAGAAGTTGGTTTTATTCAGTAAAAGTGACACGCCCTCTCATTTGCACTCTCACATTGCATGGGCGATGGGGACGAAAGCTTCTGGAGTGGCAACCACGTATACGAATACGCAGCATTTGAAGACTTCCCACAAGGTGGACCAATGACCTGATAAGGGTCGCGGGCATCCGATGGATGCGTGACGCACAGGACCGGTCGTTGTGGCGACGCTTGGGGGAGGCCTATGTCCAACAGTGGACGTGATTATATTAATAGATGTCTTCAAAGCTAGAGTGAATAAGCTCTTAACCCTCGGTCCGTCGCGCATTTTTAATAACGCGGTTCGTCGCATGGTGTCCCTCAAGACCCCAACAGTATAAACACTTATGATATTCTTTATAACTTGTATTTTTCGCACTATTTTGGCAGTTTCTTATTTTTTTATTTAATCTCAATAAAACTACAACAAATTAATCAAAAGTATTCATATATTTACTATCTGAACTTACAAAATAAAAATTAGGAACTTAAAATTCACTCTTTGAGATCATTTCGCAATTATTTTTGTTTTAATACTACTAAATCAATAAACTTTAAATTATATTATATCTATATGAGATCACACTAGACCAATTAACAATTTAGTATAAAATTTGGATTCCACCAACAAAAAAAATGTACAACTTTTATGAAATGAAATCCGACAATCTTTTGGTTTAGACACAGACTGTACATACCGCTTTGGTATGTTTTTTTATTCATTCTCTTGAAAAGGGCATTTGTTGTTGTTTGGGCACGTTTCTTGAAAACATAGACCTTCTAGTTGCTTTCCGACGCATATTTCCAACGTTTTTGGGTACAATGTAACGGCATCTACCAGAGAAAACCACTTGATCCCGTATATTGCCAATGTGCTGGGCATGGGCATGTATTGGCGAAATCGACACGATCCTCTAAAACTGTTACCATCCATGAACCATTTCTGTCTCTTTTTGATGTATAAAAGTTCTGTGATGATATGTTTATCAAGGGCTCTTCATCACCATCCCTTTATGAATTTCCCAACTTCATATGCTTTTCATTCAACGACTCTAAAACCTGATCCGGTTCCTCCAAAGATTCCTGAGGTGGTTCTGTAGGAACCAAACCATCACATACCTGTTCCGAATCCGTGTTATGCTTACTTCTTTCGTCCAGGTATGAAGCGATTTCATTTTCATCCTCATTATCATAACATCATCAGTTTCATTTTCTTACCAATTCAATATACGTTGTTGTTGTCATTCACACATTTTAGAAGTCAATTACAACTTAATTTTAATCATAAACAGTAAAAAATTAATAAAAACACATGTTACACAAGAAATCAACCATACATTTTTACTTACGTCGTTTGTCGCTTTTATATTTTATATCTTACAGCGCAGGCTTGCGAACTTAAATTGGCGGTGATGCACGTGAACTATAATCCAATTTCGAAGGGTACCTAAAGTACCATAAATCATGGATAGTTTTGAATGTGTTAATTTTACATATTTCTAACACCTAGGCTTTCAAAGACCCCACGCGACGGACCGAGGGTTAATAAACTTGTGCGCCCCACCATCAACGATTGCATCACTTCTTACCATCAGGTGGGATCGCAGTTCAGCACTAGTTTATATCTATAAAACAAAAAAAATTAAAAAAAAATCACACTATAGTCTGTCTAAAAAGTCAAACGAATGGAAATTATTAAACAAATTAAAAAATCCGTTATATTATTCCATACAATACTTTTCTATTAGTAAACAATGATCATCTCTTTGTAACCTTGATTGTTCAACTAGTGTTGACTGCATCAGATTTCAAGAATTTGATTACTTGATTAGATTACCCAAGTCGTTAGACTTTTTAGACAGAAACTAATACCTATTATAATAGACAGGCCTGTTGGTCTAGTGGTTAGTGACCCTGACTGCTACGCCGGAGGTCGTGGGTTTGATTCCCACCCAGGACAAATGTTTTTGTGATCAGCAAGATCATGTGTTCTGTGTCTGGGTGTAATTTATCTATAATATGTATGTATTTAGAAATATATAAGTATGTTTATCAGTTGTCTAGTACCCATAACACAAGCTCTGCTTAGCTTGGGACTAGACGGCGCGGTGTGATAGTCGTGAAATATTATATAAAAAAAAAAAAATAGGCAAAAGTTTGTGAGTCCTTTACACTGATATTGCTGGAGAGATTTGGATGAGGAACAGGAACACGGGTTGACCCTGACTGGAATTGCAAATACTTTTTATCTCGGGAGTATGTTCCATTATGATATTAGATTTGTTTATTTTTTTGTTTTTTTAACTATCACGCGTGCGAAGTCAGTGGCAGAAGCTAGTCTTCTATAAATTCTAAAACAATAGCGTATTAGTATAAACACTATTATATCTAGATATCTATCATCATCATCATCATCATTTCAGCCGATACACGTCCACTGTTGGACATAGGCCTCCCCCAAGCGTCGCCACATCGAACGTTCCTGTGCGTCCCGCATCCATCGGTTTCCCGCTACCTTCACCAGGTCGTCGGTCCACCTTGTAGGAGGCCTTCCAACACTGCGTCTTCCGGTACGCGGTCGCCACTCCAAAACCTTTCGGCCCCAACGGCCATCTGTTCTGCGAGCAATGTGCCCTGCCCATTGCCACTTAAGTTTGGCAATTCTTTGTGCTATGTCGGCAACCTTAGTTTTCCTGCGGATATCTTCATTTTTTATTCGATCACGCAAGGAAACCCCGAGCATAGCCCTTTCCATTGCTCTTCATTGTTCTTCATTCTAGATATCTATAGTACTTACTATTGTGTTAGTCTTCCACATAATAAAGACAACATTATCCTCTTTCTAGTACAGTCGGGTAAAAAGAATAGAACCGTATCTACTCAACAAACAAAAGGAAATCCATTAGGGCTGTGCAGTGTGTAATAAAGTTTATGAGATTAATGACACTCCATCGCATTTGTTCTGCATTGTTTTCTACAGTAGGTTTGTTGTTTGCTTCATAATGATTTACTTTTACTAACACCGTTTTAATTATCTTTTTTTTCTTTATATAATTTCGTATTACAGTAATCTTCCTGATCGAAATTTTGTCACGGTCAGTAATCTTAACGGCGATTAGACATCAAGTATGTCCTAATAACATAGCATAGTAGTTAGTAGGACCTTATAATGTTCCAACTGTTGGGACTGAGGCCTCCTCTCTAGGAGAGGGAGTGGGCCGTAATTCACCACGCGGGTTCAGTGCGGGTTGCCGGGTTCGCTGGAGATATTACCTATACATATTTAGATCTATTGGCACACTATTTCGTTCCACTATTTTTGCGGCGACACTACCACTGGCATATGCTGAAAACCAGCGCAGCCGGGCTTGTCGTATTATGCATACATAATCAGCCTCTTAATGTTTCCACTGCTGGGACTCAGACCTCCTCTCTAGGAGAGGTAATAAGCCGCAATCTGCCACGTGGGCCTGGTACGGGTTGGTGAATGTCACATGTCTTCGAATTTTTGGTTCTAGGACATTTCCAAGAGGGTTTCTAGGAGTTTTCCTTTCCTTAAAAGCGAATTTCAATAAAGTAAAAATTTCTTTTTGAATTTTTGGTTCCAGGATATACCGGTTTCCTCACGATGTTTTCCTTCACCGTTTTGAGAGCAGCATATGGCCACGGTTCGGCCGTTTTCCCTATGGAATGATTTATTATAATTGTCTAGTCTTAAGATTTCATTTTCGGTAAATAAATTGTTTTTCTTTCACAATTGAGTGCACAATTCTGTGCATAACACAGGTACATTCTCTGATATTGACCCTCATAGGTTTCCATGTATGAGGGTCAGGAACAAAGAATGTCTCTGCTGCTGTTCCCAGCAATCCGAAAGTGAGAATTGGCGCAGGAACAACGTCATTTGTTACCACACATTGGATGCACAATACTCAATGCAAAATTTTGAAGACAATGTTTGATGGATGGATGGCTTTTAATTAAAGACTAGGAAAATACCAATAATGATTGATTTAGGCCTTGATCCTTTGTTCTGACGTCATCTCAATGCTCAGTCTCGTGGTCAGAACAAAGGAACCGGAGGCGTGGCCTACTCGAGTCGTTCGGCAAGAGAATCAAAACAAAACGGTCGTAACTTGGCTAGAAGAGCAGGTAATAGTTTGATCCCAGGTGTCTTTTTTTTGAGTGGGAAGATCATCAATGACAACCCCCGCTCTTGACTACAAACTATACTGTTACACTCTGTCTGTTAACTATACTGTTAGACTCTTACTGACTACAAACCCACCCCGTTCCTTCAAGCCTTCATACCGGGGCTCGAGTTGTCTTTCGAAACTAACCCTGGGCCCGGTAGCTAACCCTGGCCCCGGTAACTAACCCTGGCCTCGGTAGTCCCAGGTGTCTTGTGGATGTGAGTTTACATGTTTGTGAATACAATCACACGATACAGAAGTATCCAATTCTTACTGTGACTCAACGTGTGTTTGTCGTCGAATCCAAATCGGCTGGACAGCGTTCGGGAAACTGCGCGGTGTCTTCTCGTCCAATATACCACAGTCGAAGTCTCAAGACGAAAGTCTATGTTAAGTGCGTGTTGCCAGTGATGAGTTATGGCTCCGAAACGTGATCGCTTACAATGGGCCTCATAAGAAGACTCAAAGTTACCCAAAGGGCGATGGAAAGGGCTATGCTCGAAGTTTCCTTACGTGATCACATCAGAAATGAAGATATCCGCAGGAGAACGAAGGTTACCGACATAGCTCGAAGAATCGCCAAACTTAAGTGGCAATGGGTAGGGCTAGGGCACATTGCACGCAGAACAGATGGTCGATGAGGACGAAAGATTCTGGAGTGGCGACCACGTTTCGGAAGACGCAGCGTTCGAAGGCCTCCAACAAGGTGGACCGATGACCTGGTCAGGTTTGCGGCAATCCGATGGATGCGTGACGCACAGGACGTCAAATAAATGTAGTGGAGAGTAGTGGAAGGAGAATATTGCAACCCTTCAGTGAGAAGATCTAGGCTACTTATAACAAATGTTTGTCAAACCCAAGTAGCCATCTTCCTAAGCACCTAGAATCCGGTCGTTAACAAGGATAGGAATTTAATCGGAGAGCGAGACGTCGATCAATTTATCACCAGTATTGTAGGGTTATTAAGCTGAAGTCTAATTAATAACGTGCGTCAACTGAGTCGGGGCTGCCAGCGGGACAGTAAGATGGTGCTTCGGGGAATTTCGGTAAGGTTCGGTCTAGATTGATTGTTGGTTTAACTCAAATTACATTGTTCTGAGAATCATGAACTTCGTCATACTGAGCTATCAACGGTCGGTCAATAGGATCTTTTCAAATACTACAAGTGGCTTGAATACCACGTTTATTATCCAATCTTATTTTTTTAAGTTGTGTTGCCAGTGATGACATATGGCTCCGAAACGTGGTCACTCACAATGGGCCTCATCAGAAGGCTTAAAGTCACCCAAAGAGCAATGGAAAGGGTTATGCTCGGGGTTTCCTTGCGTGATCGAATAAAAAATGAAGATATCTGCAGGAAAACTAAGGTTGCCGACATAGCACAAAGAATTGCCAAACTTAAGTGGCAATGGGCAGGGCACATTGCTCGCAGAACAGATGGCCGTTGGGGCCGAAAGGTCCTGGAGTGGCGACCGCGTACCAGAAGATGCTGCGTTGGAAGGCCTCCTACAAGGTGGACCGATGACCTGGTGAAGGTAGCGGGAAACTGACGGATGCGGGACGCACAGGATCGTTCGATGTGGCGACGCTTGGGGGAGGCCTATGTCCAACAGTGGACGTGTATCGGCTGAAATGACGATGATGATGATGATTTTTTTTTTAGGGATCCGTACCTCTAAAGGGAAAAATGGAACCACACTTTGTTGTCTGTCCGTCTGTCCGTCTGTCTGTCAAGACCTTTTACCTCAAGAAAGCGTAGAGATTTAGAGTTGAAATAAAACCATATAAGTACTTAGGTCTGCAACCCCTTCAAGCTGTGAAAAAATCAAACTTCTAAGTTAATTAATAAAAAAGATACGGTCGTTTATGTCACAAAAAAACGTATCTTTTGATGCTCTCAAAGATCGAAATTCATAGAGTACTTTCCGTTGGCCCAGAATCTTGAAATTTGGCACAAAGCAAGGTCATATAGCACAGATATAGGAAAAAATCTAAAAACAGTAAATTTGTTGTTACCTACGTCACAAAAAAAAAATTTTTTTTTGCTGTTCGGATAAATCTTCGAGACTCCATTCGGGAATTGTAATTTGCACGGAACCCTCAGTGCACGAGTCCGACTCGCATTTGCCCAGTTTTTTTTTATTATTGATAGGTTTGACTGACCACCATCTCACCTGATGGTAAGCGATGATGTGGTCGACGATGGAGAGCACGCTTGCCTAGAAGTAACCTATTCACTCTTGACTTAAAGACTCCTAAGTTGTAGCTATCAGGAAACACAGACTCCGGCAGAGAATTCCACTCCTTGACTGTACGCACAATAAATGTGTTCCCAAAACGCTTTGTGCGAATGGGTGGAATGTGTACCATGTACCGGTGGCGCAACGCCGATAAGTTTAATACACATTAAGTTGGAGCGGTTTTGAATCGCCCGGTCCCATCTAGGACTATTGTTATTCTGCGTAGACACAGTCACATGGACTCCTCAAAAAACAATATGGCTTTTATTTAAGCTGCTTATTTTTAGAATTCCGTACTTCGAAAGAAGGAAATGGAACCCTTATAGGATCGCTTTGTTGTCTGCCTGTCTGTCTGTCAAGACCCTTTATCTCGAGAAAGCCTGGAGGAACCGAGTTGAAATTAAAACCATATAAGTACTCAGGTCTACGGTCCCACACAACTTCTAAGCTAACGAAAAAAATGATCGTTTATGTCGCAAAAACATATATTTTGACACTGTCAAAAGAATCAAAATTCATATTTCCCATTGACCCAGAATCCCGAAATTTGGTATGAAGCAAGGTTTACTTAACACAAGTGTAGAAATAAATCTGAAAACAGTAATTTTTTTATTATTTGCGATTCGGAAAAAATTCGAAATTCCATTCAGTAGATAATTGAACTATTTACATAGGTAAGTTTGTACAGAACCCTCAGTGCGCGAGTCCACCTCGCACTTGCCCGGCATCGTTGATGATCGAAAGAATTACCGCGCTCCTGAGTCACAAAGTGCAATTCTGAAGAAGTGTTCCTTCTAGGTGCGTTTTAGTCAGTATACTTATGGTTCTGAAAAAGTATTTTCATGCTGTACATACCAAAACATTTTGCATTTCTCATCCAACTCTCTTGTCGCAGGTCTGCTGGAAGAAATTTCGTTGAAATAAGCATCACCTTTGTATTCTTATCTGTATTTGTTCTTTTCTTTTTAATATTTGTGTGTAGGTACATAAATAAATAGCGAGTTAAAGGACTCCCTATGAAAATGGTTTTTCAACTTGCATAAAATACCTTACAAGAGCCTCATAAAATTAAAAATAATAAAATACATGCAATACTTTGATTCATGATCTTCAATTTAAAACAAATATTTTTTTCATTTATTGTTCTATGAACAATAAAAAAATGTCTATTTGCATTTATTGTTTGTGTTTCAACTTTTTTACCTAAACAATTACCAACATGAAATTATAATGGTTTATAGAGAATAATTATTGTAAATATTATGCAAATACTTTATTTCAACTAATAGTACATTTTTTTGACATATTATCAGTTTTTCAATCCTCGGTAACAAATTTTGTAAATCACGACGTCAAGACGATACCTCCTAAGTATACTGAGTCAACTAACAAATTTAGGTATTTTTATATTTTTATATAAACGTACATGATAAATCGTGATCTTAACGTTTGTGTAAAAAAAAATTAAAAAAGAACAATTATTACCGAGATAATTTCACGTATACTAAATCAATTTCAACATCAGTTAAAATCGTACATTGTAAACTGATCTAAGTAACATTGTACCAGTGTACGCGGGGCGTGAGGGGGCACGCACCGATACAAGTTTATTGCGGCTCAGTACACAGAGCATCTAAACAAGAGACGGAACTTAGAACATTCAGTTTTGAGAAATTTCTTACATTCTTTAGCCAACCACTTAAAAATTCCACTCCCTAGCCGCACGCACAATGAATGTGTTCCCAAAACGTTTTGTGCGTGTTGGTGGGATATCCACCATATACCGGTGGCGCATAGCCGTACGTCTGGTAGTCCGATGATGAAACGGGCTAGGCGGAATTAGGTTATGCAATTCCGACGCACACTCCCCGAAATGCAACCGGTAGAAAACCGACAGGCTAGCAACTCTGCGTCGATGCTCAAGACTTTGAAGCCTCGACTCGACGAGTGTATCATCGCCAATTATCCTTCTGGCTCGCCTCTCAATTGCCTCAAGTGCATCAAGCTGGTATCGGGCAGATCCGTCCCAAAGATGAGAGCAATACTCCATACACGATCGAACTTGCGCTTGATAAAGTTTGAGCAGCTGTTCCGGCGTGAAGTACTGTCTGACCTTTGCGAGAACTCCCAGCTTTTTTGCAGCCAGTTGAGCCTTTGCTTCGATGTATGGCCCAAAGTTGAGTGTTGATGTCAGCGTAACACCAAGAAGGTCAAGATGGTCGGTTATCGGCACGGTTACACCCCGGAAAGTTAGAGCAGGACTGAATTGGCTCCTTTTAGCGGAAAATAGACACGCCTGGGTTTTTGCAGCGTTGAACCTGACCAAATTGGCATCGCCCCATTCGGAGACTGCCTCCAAGGACAAGTTCAAGCACTCAACCATAGCCTCTCGAAGAGACTGGATCTGTGACCCACTAGCTCGCGCGCTGGATATGTAACTCTCAGCAACAGTGCTGTCGTCTGCATACCCAAAGGTACCGGGCTTAAGCAGATCGTTTATGTGCAGCAAGAATAATGTTGCCGAGAGTACTGACCCCTGAGGGACCCCGGCATTAATAGCCATTTGTTTAGACGAGCAGCCATCGATAACCACTCGGATGGACCGGTTATTCAGGAAGTCTGCGATCCAAGCACACAATCCAGCGGGTAAACCGAAAGAAGGAAGCTTACTAATAAGGCCTTCGTGCCAAACCCTATCGAAAGCCTTCGAAATATCGAGGGAAACGGCAAGCGCTTCCCCGTGCTTCTCGATGGCCTCACTCCAGATGTGGATGGCATACGCTAGAAGATCTCCAGTTGACCGATTTCGGCGAAAGCCGTATTGACGGTCACTGAGAATATCATTAGCTTCTAGGTATGCCAGGAGCTTAGTGTTGAGTACACGTTCCATAGTCTTACAGAGAATGGACGTTACTGAGATTGGTCGGTAGTTAGCTGGGTCAGCACGACTCCCTTTCTTGGGCACGGGCTGGACATTAGCTTGCTTCCATGCCATCGGCACTTTTCCAGCTTCAAATGAAAGCCTAAATAGGCGTGTCAGGATCGGAGACAGTTCAGGCGCACTCGTTCTCAGAACAATTGCTGGTACCCCGTCCGGACCGCTAGCCTTGTTCACGTCAAGGTTACGCAGCACCCTACGGACGTCCTTCTGATGGATGCGAATATCTGACATACTCGCATCGCAACCATCAGGATGAGCAGGGGGCCGCGCGTTACCTGGGCCTAGACGCGAAGATTCCGCAAAGAGTGAAGCAAACAAATTTGCTTTCTCCTCAGCGGTATGTGCCAGCGACCCGTCGGGTTTCAGCAGTGGCGGTAGTGAGGGGTGGCAGAAGTTCGATTCAACCGACTTAGCCAGGGACCAAAACGCCTTACTACCCGCAGGGTATGAAGCTAGTTTGTTCCCGATGCGGCTAATGTGGTGGTGGATTTGTTTACGTGTAGCTTTTAGTAAAGCTATTATGTTAAAAAGATATTCCTACTTAATTATGGCGAAAAATACATTGTGATTCTTCAAAAAGAGTTGTTTTTGGTTTATGATTCTTGTTCTTCTTCCTAGCTTTTATTAATCCCACATATCGTAAGGTATTACAAAAAAAAAATACTAATAAAAAATCTCGGTAAATTACATTGATCCAGGGCCCTAAGTCTGCTATTTTTATAAATTCGTCATTCCAACACGATCCCATTGTCATTTTGTTAAAAGTTTGTAATCTGCTAATTCATAAGATCGATCATTGATCCGTCACTGGTCTTGTAATAGAATTGTGGTAGAATGATAATTCCGAGCATATTAAAACTAATAACTGCACAATAACGTTCTAATGGTAAAACACTGATCAAATAAACTGTCAAAGTTTTAGCAGATTACCGCAAACGTCAAATATTCATTTGTCAATATGTACGAGATTACCATTCTATGTCACTTCTTTCAATGGAGTGTCAGTGGTTGACCATTGGAAAGTCATAATGACGCCATTATATTAGTAGATTACCAAACTTGTCAAAATCGACAATTATGATATCAATGTTAGACCATTCTGACACTATTGTAATAGCAGACTTGAGGCCCAGTATACGTGAGGTTTCAAATGTTAACATTGCTAAGTACTTTCCTAGTATAATGAGTCAAGTGATATAATTTCAACATTTTATTATTAAGTGAGACAGAAAACCCCGAAAACAAACAAAAGTAAAATTATATTAATAAAATTTCAATCATATTTCATGTGATTTTGGTGTAAACGATGGATTTTAATGGACAACGTACATGAATATAACTGGTAGTTAAACCATTTCACTATTGAGTCCCGCCGGCGTACACCCAGTCATGTACATAAAATGTCATTTAAAAACAAAAATCAGCAAAATCATTTTATACCAAAGGAAGAGCTTACAATTTTTATTAAAAAAAACATTTACTTTATTTCGAATTTATTTGATTTCATTAAAATATAAACGATTTGCCTTCAAATCACTCTCCTATAAAATAACTATAATGTCAGTTGACTCATTATACTTAGGAGGTATCGAAGATGTCTCTGAAATCATTGGTCGCCTATAAAACCTTTGTACGCCATTTTTTTTCGCTGAAACGCTTCCGTATTTATCTGGATTTTTCGTTAAAGTGTAATAATATAGGAGAAGAGGAGTAGACAAATGCTCAAGGTCATCGGTTAATAGGAGCCTCATAACGTCCACAGGTATAATTTTCGCGGTACAGTTTCGTTATCCTGCAGCATTTTAGCTGTCCAAAAGTTTTCATGGCGGTAAGTCCCCTCTTTGAGGCGTGGCTGGAAAGACCTCACGGCGTCCTTACCTTCCGCATGACGCAGGTCCTCACCGAACATGGCACGTTCGAGAGGTACCTGTTCCGGATTCGAGCGAAAGAGATGCCCGGGTGTCGTCACTGCGCAGAACGCCCGGAGGACACGGTGGAGCACACAGTCGAGGTGTGCCCTGCGTGGGCGGAGCATCGCCGTGCCCTCGTGGGGGCGATCGGCGGCGGAGACCTCTCGCGCCGGGCCTTGGTTGAGGCTATGATCCGGAGCGAGGAGGAGTGGCAGGCGGTTGCCGACTTCTGCGAAGCAGTAATGCTCGCCAAGGAGGAGGCCGACCGCATCAGGCAACGGCGTTCTCGCTGCCGCCGCCGCCGGGATTCTGATCCCAGTTTCCGGCCACCGTAGGCGCAGGCTTGCGGACAGTGAGCAATGGGTAGGACGTTGTGCGGCCGTCCGGTAACTGTACTGACCAAGCCCAAGTCGTCGACGGCGCGCACTGTTCCCGCGCACCTCAAGGAGTTGTTAGCAACTGCAGGGACCCAGCTGGGTCGAAGCCTACTGGAGCCAGGGTTAGTTTCGAAAGACAGCTCGAGCCCCGGTATGAAGGCTAGAAGGAACGTGGTGGGTCTTTTAGTCAGTAAGAGTCTGACACTATCTCCCGCTCTGCCCAAGAGCGGGGGTTGTCATTGGATGATTTTTTCCCACCATAAAAAAAGCTGTCCAAAAGGTTGTCGAAACTATAACGTTTAACGGATTAGTTAAGACGTCAACCAAAAAGTTACGGCGAAAAATATACCTGTACACAGGTATAATTTTCGCCGTACCTTTTCGTCATCCTGCAGCATTTTAGCTGTTCAAAAGATTGTCGAAACTATAACGTTTAACGGATTAGTTAAGACGTCAAACTAAGTTCAACAGTTCAAGTTGCCGGATCGCGGTGTTACTACTTAGAATAACTTATGACTATCAGACATTGTTTTGCTAAGTACTTTGGTCAATTTTCGGCGATGTTCAATCATGAATTTAGATTCAAAATTAGCTGATTTCGAACTTGAATGCTGATCTAGCTTATACTGAAGTTCAGAACCACTATAATTTGTAGTTGATAGAAAGAAAGAAAGAAAGAAAGAAAAACAGTTTATTTACGCGTTAAAGACGCAAACTTAAAAGAAGGTAACAGAACATAACATCAAAATAGGGAAGATATGCGTCTCCTCCGCGCAAAACGGCCGAACGCTCAGCATAAAGCTGCGGCCTCACGCATAATGCGTTGAGCTCACAGCGCTGGTTTTCAGCGTGGGCCGGTCGCTGTGGCTGTGATGAAATTATCTTATCATTGGATAAAACAACTTTTATTTTTAGTTAGCAAGTTTATGTCCCACTGCTGGGCGAACGACTCCCTTTTCCACACACGTCTGTCTTCGGCCATTACGGGCCAGTCCTTCCGGTTATCAAGCTCATATCTTCACCTTCGCCTTGGTCTGCTGCGATGTCGCCCAGCGTTTATTTTTAGGTTTGGAGTTTAATAAAATTCAATTAAGTAGTGGACTCAACTAAAGAGAATATCATACACTAGCTTTTGGCCGCGGGTTCACCCGTATACATAAAATATAACCTACTCGTATGTCACTCAGGAATAAAGCAGCTTTCTATGAGTGGAAAAAAATTCGCACCAGTCGTGTGATTTTTGGTGCATTTTACAATGAGATCTTTTAATATATCAGTTCCTCAATCTTAAAGGAATACACTCTTTAACATAATTAGTAATTTATTATTATAAAGAAGAGGATTATCAACATATTAAAATAAAAGTACTTATAACAAATCACAGCATAACTTAACCCTTTGTGTGTCCGGAACGTGGATCCACGCGAGACACAATAACTTTTTAATTGTGTCTCTAATTACGGCATACGAAAGGTTAATGAATAAAAATTAAGAAAATAATGTAACGTCAAAATTAAATAAATATTTAATTTATGTTATTAATTTATCAAGCCAATTATCACATTATTGGCATATAGGTGACAGTTTGTGTGAGTGTGTATGTATGATACTTGTTCATGCTCAAACGGCTGTACGGATTTGGATGAAATTTGGCACATGGGTAGACCATGAAGGATACTTTTGATTCCGGGAGTATTTTCTACTTTAACGTTAGTGAAGCATGTGACAGAAGCTAGTATGCCTGTATATTAGACAAATGCATATACTGTAATGATGTTCTAAAATACAAGCCTCATCCATTACTTACCTTCTGTAAAGGCAGATCATTCTCTTTCACATCCGTCAATATATCGTATCACCGAAAATTAGAAACATTACGCTCCCCATTAGCCAGTAGTAGTGCGCACCCCAAATGATATATCAACTAATTATGTACGCAGCAATGTGGAAATTAGTGGCCGATGCAACGCGGTTCTAATGAAGTGTAGGGGTTTAATACCATTGGTAGGATTGCTAATGTACTGTTAGTAATGGATACTGGCGCGGACTCGCGGACGACAATCAATAAGTAGCTCGCCGTCCACCTATCCGGAAAGGACCAGGCTCGAGTCGACGGTGCATAATGAACTATGCGTGGCTCAATAAGATGTCATCAATAACTACTGAAGGAGCCGTAATATATCTCATAATATATCATAAGAGTGAAAGTGGCCTTAGAAAGCAAAGGGCATTCTAAGGCCACTCCCACAAACAATATTATATTATATTATATTATTACTAAGGGAAAGTAGAATATTATTATTACTGACACCCCGTGGTCTGATAAGTAGTCGCTCCATGTAAAACAGGGGAATTCAGCCGCATCTGGCTACATTTTCAACATTAAATAACACCTAATCAACATTACTCGCCATTCATTCAGCCACTGCGGTGGTCCTTGTTGACACTAGAGCATTACACAAAAGGTGATATCCATTGCCTGCCTGACTGTTAACCGCGTGATTTATTAACCCATTACCTGCGCAACGTAGCTGTGACTAATTATGTTTATAGAGAACAGCTTTTTGACAGGTGCTGCTTTCACGCGGGCTTTAAAAGATAATGGAAAACGTAACTTGTTCTTTTAGAGAGAAAGCCCTTTACTTTTACGGGAAAACAAAGGTAACATGAATTGAATAAAATACGCTAAAAGTATTTCTGTCCCGTATAAAAGAATTTCTATTCTGTTGTATTCTATTCTATTGTATTCTATTCTATTCTATTGTATTGTATTCTATTCTATTCTATTCTATTCTACTCTATTCTATTATATTCCATTCCATTCCATTCCATTCCATTCCATTCCATTCCATTCCATTCCATTCCATTCCATTCCATTTTATTTTATCCTATTCTATTCTGTTCTATGTCAAAGCGGTAAAATATATACGGTTCTAGAAAATTTCATAGCAGTATAAAATATGCTACATAACGGACTACTCCAAGTAGGTACTGCTATAATGACCAGTCCTGTACGTCTTGCATTCTTTGGATTCCCGCGTTTCTCAGCAGGTCATCGCCATCAGTCCAGTTTGTGGAAGACCTTCCAACGCTGCATCTTCAGATATGCGGTCGTCACTCCAGAACCTTTCAGCCTTATTGACCATCTGTTTTGTGAGCAATGTGCCCTGCCAAGTGCCACTTAATTCTGGCGATTCTTTGTATTTCTACAACTTACCGAATGTTGCACACAATTGGATTCGACGGTTGACCTTCTTTCTCTAAGTTAGACCTACCCATCTAGATCGTCAATCGTCGTGTGAGCAGTGGTGGCCGAGTGGTAATGGCCCCGATTTACGAGTTGTAGATCGCGGGTTCGAACCCAGCCAGACGCATTTATCATCATCATCATATCAGCCGAACGACGTCCACTGTTGGACATAGGCCTCCCCCAAGCGTCGCCACAACGACCGGTCCTGTGCGTCACGCATCCATCGGATTCCCGCTACCCTGACCAGGAGACGCATTACTTTGTGTAATTTATTTCATCACCATTGCTCTCAAAACGGTGAAGGAAAACATCGCGAGGATACCGGCATGTCCTAGAACCAAAAATTCGAAGACTTGTGACATTCACCACTGGGCCCGCGTGGTGGATAACGGCCTGAGGCCTGAGTCTCAGCAGTGGACCATTAAAAAGGCTGATGATGATGATGATAATCTAGATCATCTGTCCCAGGTAAACGCAATCGTCTACAACTTCGAGGTAATTTCATTGCTTACCCATTTGAATATCGTAATTATAAACACAATAAACAGATATATGAGAAAGCGAACGCCGGTTCGCATGAGGTTTAATGAATTAAATATTAAAGTATTATACTTAGTTTTTAAGTTAT
The DNA here is from genome assembly GCA_910589285.2 of Mythimna ferrago. NCBI lineage: Eukaryota > Metazoa > Arthropoda > Insecta > Lepidoptera > Noctuidae > Mythimna > Mythimna ferrago. The sequence goes on from OU342689.1 coordinate 4,327,837, forward strand.
TCGATAATTTTCCAATCTCAAAAAAAAAAACAACATGTTCTATGCAGTAGTTAGATCTTGGTTTATTGTTTACAGATGAGAGTTTATCCACGGGAGGAATGCCGTCACTCGGGTGAAGACAGATGGAGAGCCTGCTTGGCAACCTTCACCAGGGCCGAAGGAAACCACACCAGCCTGAAAATAATACATTATAATTATATTAAGATATTTTATTTAACTGAACTGACTGACTGACATATGTCAACGCACAGCTGAAACAACTCGAAATAAGAGCGTGAAATTTTGCACAAGGCTTCGTTTTATGACGTAGGTGAGCTCTAAGACAGGATTTTATTTATTTACACTAATGGAAATGAAATAATAATAATAATAATGATTTATTTTCTCTACACAAGTTACTTAATGCTAGGTTTACAGTAAAGCACGAACATGGAATTAACTTTGTGAGAAACTGGTGCCTGTGATAGGTCTCTATGAAACCTGTATTACAAGTCACCAGGACCCTCCCGCAGCTATTAGCCGGCTATGTCCTACTTTTTTTTATAAAATAAAAGAAAAGAAGAAGGAAACAGAAAAATAGTACAAAGGTGATGCTTTTCTAAAATGCACCCATAAGAATGAAACTGGAGTCCAAAGTTTGTTGGAAGAAACCTATTTTCACGCAGGCGAATCGCTGGCAAAAGTTAGTATTATTATAACAGAGGAATTATATTATTATTTTTAAATAAAGTATTTGGTTGCTGATTATTCCAGCCAGTAATATTTTGATTATAGCATTGACGCAACCTATCTAGTTGCGTCAATTCTACAATCAAAATATTACCTATCATTATCTTTTATGAATTTTGTTTTATAACGTATCCCATCTTTGACCTTTTAAAAGGTCAGCCTTTCAAAACAAAAAAAAAAGCCATCCCTGGGGTTAAAAAATACAACATTTGAAATAATACTAGAAGAGAGATTTCGAATCCCATCCATGTTATCTAAATATGCGGTAGCGGGTCAAGGCAAGTTCATGCCAAGAAAAAAGGACTGTGCGGGTCGCTTGGAGGATACGGTGGAGCAAACGGTGGAAGTCTGCCCCACTTGGTTAAAGCAGCGCCATGGCCTCATTGGACGATCAGCGACTGTGATCACTCGCGTTCGGCCCTGGTTCAAGCCATGGACCTAAACGAGAGGGAATAGGAGGCCACTTTCTGCTGCTAAGCAGTAATACGAATGAAGGAGGTTGCCGAAACCGACAGAGGACATCCTTACGCTCCAGCCGCCGCTGCAGGAGATGCCCTGGGCGACGGGCTTTGGAACTCGTAAGGCGGTTTCCGGCCACCGTAAGAGGACTCAGGTATTCAACACTTTTATTTTTTAGGTGAGAAATCATCCAATGACATCTCTCGCCCTTGGCGTAGCTGGAGGGCGTGTCAGACTTTTAGTAACTAAAACCCACTTCTAGTTTCAGCACTTCTTCGTTGCCCTTCATTCCAGAGCTGGGTTTCCCTTTTAGAAGCGAACCCATGGCCCCAGTAAGCTTCGACATTGCTGGGCCCCTACGGTTTGCTGACATCTCCTTGAGGCACACTATAAACTGCCGACGACGGGCTTGGTCCGGACAGTTACCTCTTAGCTCGCCGTCGGGAAGCCCGCAGGTATCCAGCGCTGCGTTTTCAGATACGCGGTCGCCACTCCAAAACATCCCTCCTCTGCTTAACTATTCAGGTAAAACAAAGGTAATGTTTTGTTTAACTTACCAAAATCCTCTTGTTCTGAAGCAGAACAGTCAGCGGTCCACCGGAGTCTCCATCACAGGTGCCCTTGCCTCCAGTTCCACCGGTACATAGGTGGCTGGCAGCTATAGTGACCTTGAAGCTCTTCTGACAGACGTCGTTCGTGATGACAGGTACTGCAGTCTGGTGCAAGGACGTTGTCGCGGGGAAACTGTTTTGAGCTGGAAAGAGGATAGAAGAATTATTAATTAGTGGTATAATTTTGCGGTTCCGCGTGTAGATATATGTATGACAATGTATATGGGTTGGAGGGTCGCCAGAGCCTCGAAACTTAATTTTATCATGGAATCCACGTACAGGTGAGGTTAGCTTGAGTTCCGAATGGTATTAGTTGAGACCCCTTGAACCCCTGGACTTGGACCGGCCTTTGCCTCGGGACTGCAGGGACAAAAAAAAATTTATAATAATTGACAAAAATTTTTCTTCCCATCTACTTAAAGACAAAAAAGAAAAACCTGATTATATTTATTGTGCGTGTATGATAGCAAAAACCTAGAGATCTTTAAGTCAAAAGTGAATGGGCCACTTCTAGGCAAGCGTGCTTCATCATCGACCAAATCATCTCTTACCATCAGGTGAGATAGTGGTCAAACGCTAGCCTAGCAGTATTACCATCAGCTATCAAACGCTTGCCTAACAGTAATAAAAAAAAGTGCGAACGCGCATCTATACATATTAATATATTCACGCCCACAATTATAATATTTATTAAATCTATGATGACAAAATTGGAAAACGAAAAACTTGTGTAAAAAATAATAAAAAAAATTAATTTATTTTAAGGAAGATCCGGAATACAGGAATGTAGCCTAAGGAACTTTCTCTTAATTAATAGTACATCTTCCTGGAAGGCCACCATTCATTTAAAAAAAAAACAACCTCATTACATAAATAAACAAAAAAGGCTTTCATAATATTCGTTTGAAACGAATACCAGTGAATGTTTTTATTGCCCCAAATTTTTATAGGCTATACACAAATTATTAAATTAATTGGAAATCGTGAATTTAGCCTGGGGGCGTTAATTTCCTTTTGTTTGGGTACATGTTGGGCTCACACAGGGGGCTTGTTCGGGTCTCTCCCGTTCCTTTACAAGAGCGCCATTTGTTCGTACCAGTATAACCGTAACAGTGTTTTTGCATTTAGCGCAGAAATATTAAAAGTTATTTGTAATTGATCACAATTGTGGAATTTTATGGATATATTAGCTTTTGGCCGCGACTTCGCCCGCGTACATAAAATATAGCCTATGTCACTCAGGAAATAAGAGATTACCTCCTACAAACATAAAACAAACTTTACCACTTTATTATATTAGCGTAGATTAGTCTTTAATAAAGGACCTTATTCCTTACCCATAGTGTTTCAGTAAGTAGGTAAACTAACCAGTAGGTAAATAGGTAAGAAGTAAAGCGTATCCAAACGCTAACGACATTGAAAAAAATAACGAAGGAGCCTATAACTTTCATTTTTCTTCTTCTTTCTTAATTGTATATTTTTGATATTGATTAGTTATTTGGTATTATATTAAATTTTTTTTTTGTATTATTATTATTATTTATATTGTTGTACACTGACAGCCCTAAATCTTTGCCTTACGTTCAATCCATTCAGAGGTTGTCTGTAAGCAATTTTACTGTGCAATACGTATTGCACACTCCTTCATTTCTTACAGACAAACGGTCGTACGACCGTACACTTATTTTTATAAATTTTCGTCCTGTGTTATGTTAAGGTGCAATAAAGGATATATAATAATGTTATAAACTAACACCCCTTTTTTAAGGACTGGAAAATCAAATGGCAGAGTGAATGGGAATATCACACTTCTACTGACTAAAACCAATCCGTGATGTTAGTTGCCCTTTTCGTTCTAAATCCAATATAAGTAGTTGAAAATAAGAATATAGATCTAAGTATGAATATATTTCTGGATTCTAGCACGCCAGTTTAGAGTAGCAACAGCGTCAAAGCATTTATTTTTAAATATTACGTACGTAATTAACAACTAATGATGACGCTGATTTAATCATTTTAAAATATTTAATCTGCCTAGAAAAATCCTTATCAAACAATCAATACAGATACTCATTAATTAGCAACAAAATTAGAATTACTATCTAAGTTTACGTATCACACTAATATTATTGGGCACGTTATAATTATGGCGGTAACTCGGAAGATCGGCAGGTTCCTGCACCGGATTCGTATGGAAGAATCTCCTGGGTCCCCAGTATGTGGACCACCCGGTGGACACGTGTAGCACACGGTACAAGTGTACCCCGCTGGGGCAGAACACCACCGTGTCCTCGTGGGGGCGATCGGCGGCAACAATCTCTCGCACCAAGCCTTGGTACAGGCCATGGTCCGAAGCGAAGAGGAGTGGCAGGCGGTCGCCTCCTTCTGCGAAGCAGTAATACTAGCAAAGGAGGCGGTCGCACGAGCGAGGAAACGGTCCTCACGCCCCAGCCACCGGAATTCCGATCCCGATTTCTGGCCACCGTAGGCGCGGGCTTGCGGACGACGAGCAATAGGCAGCTCACTGTTCAGACCGAGCCCAAGTCGCGTAGCTCGTTCGGCACTGTGAACACGCAGACGCCAATATTCCTTCGCCCGCGCCTGCCCCCGCACTTCTTAGTGCCGTCTGATTGCCAAGAAAAATCTTACTTTGTTACTTAGTTATGGAAGTCAGAAGGGCAGTCAATCCATCTAAAGTATTGCAATTAATCTGCGGAAGATTGGAAGCTGAGCCCAATATACTGGCCTAAAAAACAAATCATTACGTACCATCGCTATTCTTGCCAAATCCAGACACTTGACCAGTTACGCCAGCAAAGTTCTGGTTCACGTCAGCCGTCGTCGGCAGGGGAATCACGGCAATCGTGGCTGAAAAGAAAAGAAAATAAATCATCATCATCATTAATGTCCGTGATCCTCGCCAGGTCATCGGTCCTGGGCCTTGGTACGGGCCATGGCCCGGAGCGAGCAGGAGAGGAAAGCAGTTGCTACCTTCTGCGAATAAGTAATGCTAGCAAAGGAGGAGGCCGACTGCATCAGGCACCGACGCTCGCGCCCCAGCCGCCGCCGGGATTCCGATCCCGATTTCCGGCCACCGTAGGCGCGGGCTTGCGGACAGTTAGCAATGGGTAGCTCGCTGTCCGTACGGTAACCTTTCCGGACCGAGTCCAAGTCGGTGACGGCGCATACTGTTCCCGCGAACCTCAAGAAGTTGTCAGCAACAGTAGGGGGCCCAGCACGGACGAAGCCTACTATTTCTGAAAGGGAGGCTCGGTCCCGGTATGAAAGGCAACGAAAGAACGGAGTGGGTTTTTTAGTCAGTAAAAGTCTGACACTATCTCCCGCTTGGACGGAGCGGGGCGAGGGATGTCATCTGGATGATTTTTATCCACCGAAAAAAAAAACCGGGTCATCTGTCCACCTCGTTAGAGGTCTTTTAACGCTGCGTCTTCCAGTATGCTGTGGCAAAATCTTTTGAAGTATCTAACTTGAAAAGATTAAATCGTGGTAAAGGCTACTGCATACAGGTTTTATAAAAAAATCATCAAATATTATTTATTATTTATTTATTTATTTAAACTTCATGTACAGTAGTGGTACATAGGCGGACTTAATGCAACAAGGCATTCTCTCCCAGTCAACCTTTGGGTTAAAAAAAGAGATCACTGTGGTAGGTTTGCACAATAAAAAAAAATTAATAAGTTATTTATATATAATATATAATAAAATACATAAATATGCTAAAATAATAAACTAATAAATACTACGGAACTACCTAATAAAATCCTATGCCTAATAGTCATTGCATCATTGTCTTATTATTGCGTCTGCCATCTGTGGAAGTCTTATTATTTCATAAAACCCCAAGGGAACGCCGGCGTTCACGCTGCTATTGTCTTACTATTGTGTCTCTAATTGAGGGTATTTGAAAGGACTTCCACAAAAACTACACAGTCACAAAATATATAGGTACAGAAGTCAATCTACATACAAAGCGCGCTCGAGCAACGCACACATAGACACCGCTCACAGACACGATATCTCGGTCGCGGGTCGGATCACTCGTCGAACAATTCCGGCTCAAACGCTCATTAGTGTGCGTCCACCGAGCGTAGGTATAAAAAGTGAAGTACATACATGAGATTGTCTTCTGTACCTATCTATTTTGTGTACAGATACCCAGATATTATGATTGTGATTAGATGTAAAATTAAGACTTCATATGTAACGTCATGTCTTAACATTACTTAAGAACTAAAACTCAAAATCCTGCATATCAGTATTACAGTTCTCTGAACAGTTGCCCGAGCCAGACACTACACCAGTCTGGTTGGAGGATCCTCTCTTTTCAACGGAGGTATGTATGACTTGATATTCTGTTCCACATACCTTTACACCCTTAAACTATTATTATGAAAACCGGTGATTGTCAAAAAGATAGTATCAAAATTACAATACATTTCATTCGACCCAAACTTTACAAACCGATCACGATGCATCGTTACTTATTTCAGTTATAAAAACCATAATACATTAATATTTAACTAATAAAATGGCTATAAAAACGTTGTCCCGCAATTTCCTCGTTGTACGTGCAAGATATTACAATTTGCACCAACAAAATACAAGTTTTATTTGATATAATATTTATGATTTTACCGTTTAATGGTACACCAACGATTTATTTACAATAGCATTCGAAAGCATCCTGTGAAAGTTTACAGTGTAAGCCAGTGCAGTACAGTCCTAAATTATCAGTGTAACGTGTGCAAAGGTTTGCATAAATGAATAATGTCGTTGAGGTCGAAGGCACTGGCACTAGTGGAAGTACTGCTGAGGGTGCTGCCTTGTTTGTGGTGCATGAGTTCCTGAAGATAAGCCTGGGACGCTGGTGTCTTCCAGCGAGAAGTCGGTGCCGGGCAACATCACAGTGGACGGCATCGCTGTTGATCTCGTGGATCCAGATGTTACGACGCGAATTTCTACAACGTGTTCTTTTTCACATTCGTCAAATTCGGTGAAAAAACAAAGATCGGGAGAGTTAGGGCGCCCTAAGCCCGTAGTGCGGCTGCGCCACGGCCGTCAGATAAAGCCGTCAATTTGACTTTTGCTTTTTTTTGGACTTTTGTTGTGTTTATTTTTGTTTTATTTTGTATTCGTGTAAGTGATAGTTTTATTTTATTAAATTGGTAAGTGCAATAAATTTTTTAATGATAAATGCCGGCTGCAGCGATACCGGTGCCTGTAGCAGTCAACCTGCCACATCGCTCGACGCTCAGCTAATCAGATGCCCCCACTGCTCCCAAGCACGTTATTTTAAAGGCGAACGGGGACTTAAGATACACTATGGCAAGGTTCACAAACCACATAGTGTACCTTTGTGTCCCCCAGCTACTTCCCAAACAACAACACATTTGGATTCACTTTGGCAAACATTATCAAAATTAAAAAATTCTACACCAATCTTAAAGAGAGTTCCCCGGGGCGCGAGACGGTCTGTTGCGCTGAGTTTAGCGCGATGCGTTCGTCTTGCGACCCAGGAGAACACACCAAGTGCTTGGGAGGAATTACTCACCTTCCCTTACAGGATTCTACATGTCCAAAAAAATTTGGCTTCGAAAAAAACATTAACTACCCAAATTAAAGACAATTGCAATAATTCGGCTCACATTTTAGATCTAAATTTACCCGCTTTTAACAACTTTTCTCAGAAAGGTTTGTGTTCACATGTGGAATCCAAAATAAGTGAGGGTGACATTAGGGGAGCGGCTAGATTACTGTTCAGCAGTGATGTGGTGGCGCCTTACTCTCCAGATACACTTTTAGCTCTGGAGAGTAAACACCCAGCGCCTGCGGATGACCTCACCTTTCCTGAACCTCCTGACACCCCCAATCCGGATTCATCTTTCCAAATTTCAGCACCCCAGTTACTTGCAGCCGTGAGCTCCTTCAGAAGCGGTTCTGCCGGTGGCCTCGACGGCCTGACTCCTCAACACTTGAAGGATCTTTTGAGTTCAGGCGCCGGGGAAGCTGGTGAGTCGCTTTTGAAGGAGCTTGTGGCTCTAGTCACTCTTATGCTCTCCGGCGGCGTGAACGATGCCATCGTCGATGTCTTGTACGGGGCCAACCTATGTGCCCTGCGCAAGAAGGATGGTGGCATTCGTCCCATCGCCGTCGGGTGCACCTACAGGCGTATGGCAGCCAAAATTTGTTGTAAATTATACAGCCAATCACTGACAAACAAATTCCAGCCCCTGCAGCTTGGCTTTGGTTCAAGAGGGGGCTGTGAGGCTGCCGTACATGCCCTCACAACCTTCCTAAATTCTGATAAGGGTAAGGTCATCCTCAAGGTTGACGTTAAAAACGCCTTTAATTCTGTAAACAGGGACACTTTGTTGGCTGAAGCAAAAAAAGAACTTCCAGAAATTTTCGGCTTTTTGTGGCAATGCTATAGGCATCCATCTAAATTATTGTACAAAAACAAGGTTTTGGAATCTGCAGTTGGATGCCAACAAGGTGACCCTCTCGGGCCAGTCATTTTCAGTTTGGCTATCCATCCAATCATCCAACAACTAAATTCGAAATTTAACCTATGGTATTTGGATGATGGAACCCTGGGAGGTGAGGTAGATACTGTTTTGAAAGATTTCCAATTCCTGAAAGACCAATTTCGATCCATCGGCCTTGATCTAAATCATTCAAAATGCGAAATTTTTGTTCCTGACAGTACTGACAGACAATCGACTCTACAGAAATTTTATTCAATAGCTCCCGAAATCAAAATTATAGATAAAAGTACACTGCACCTCCTAGGTTCTCCAATTTTGGAAGACAGTTTTTCTTTATTCATTGACGACAAAATTGAACGTTTTAAAAACATTTCGGAAAGACTTTCTAAAATTAACCTACATTCGGCCTTCACCCTCATACGGTATTGTTGTTTTGCACCAAATTTCATGTATTTTCTGCGCTCTTCCCCTTTATGGAAGCAGCCAAATCTCTTGGACAAAATTGATCAGACAATTCGGTATACTCTGACTTCCATTTTAAATGTGGCCCTGGATGACCGAGCGTGGCTACAAGCCACGCTACCCATTCGTTTTGGTGGGCTCGGCATCCGCAAAATTTCTAGTGTAAGCCTACCGGCGTTCCTGTCTTCGGTCCACAGCACTCAACAGTTGACCAAAAGAATTTTGACTCCATCACTGGTTAGCTGTGAGGTGCCGTGCTTGGCCGATGCAGTAAGCGCCTGGAAAATCACTTGCCCGGACAAGGCGTTGCCCGAAAATCCATCTTCCCAGAGACAGTGGGATGAGCCGCTCTGCAGGTTGGTACGGAATAATCTCATTAATACGTCCACCAATACTGCTGAGCGCGCTCGCCTACTGGCTGTGGGTGAATGGGAGTCGGGCCTTTGGCTACAGGCTTTACCGTCACCTAACATAGGTACTTTGTTAAGTGACACCACCTTCCGGATCGCTACATGCCTGCGTCTAGGTGCTCCTAGTGGAGCTCCACATCGATGTCAGTGTGGCGAAGCAGTCGACCGCCTCGGACACCATGGCCTATCTTGCAGCAGAAGCGCTGGTCGGATAGCACGGCATGCCAGTATTAATGACATCATCCGTCGAGCTCTTGTCATCGCCGGGGTGCCAGCTGTTTTAGAGCCAAATGGCTTGGCACGTGACGATGGGAAGAGGCCAGATGGGATGACTATAATGCCTTGGAAATTGGGTAGGCCTTTGGTGTGGGATGCAACATGTGTCGACACCCTTGCGCCATCCCATCTTCTGAGTACGGCGGGCTGTGCTGGGGCGGCTGCTGCAGGTGCAGAAAACCTCAAACGGCGTAAATATAATAACCTCATTGGAAGTTATGTGTTTGAGCCGTTTGGGGTTGAAACTCTAGGGCCATGGGGTCCGAGCGCTCATCGAGTTGTCCGGGATATCAGCAAACAGTTGGTCGACTCTTCGCGTGACCAGAGGGCTGGACTCTTCTTCAGTCAACGAATCAGCATTGCCATCCAGCGTGGCAATGCTGCCAGCGTTCTGGGCACTTTTCCCACTGACATCGATGTGGACGAATTTTTTGATGCCCTGTGAGTTTTCCCCATTTTTCAGCCTTTTTTACTCGTTTGTACATATTATTTTAAGTTTGTATATATATACCTAGTGATTATTTATTATTAATTTATGTAAATAATATTAGTTTTATTGATACGTTATTTTGCACTTTAAGACCCCGCAAACTACAGATCTTTTGCAGTATATTACCCCGCAAACTACAGACTTTTAATCGGCCGATAGTTTGGTTGGTTGCTTAATTAGTATGAAGCTGTATGGAAGTGCGCACACAAAACGATTTAGAATCGGCCGACAAAAAAGTTTAGATTCATACTGATTAAGCAACCGACCAAACTATCGGCCGATCGAAAGTAACCCAACCAAATAGTTGGTTGCTTAATCAGTACTCGAAGCTAAACTTTTTTGTCAGCTGGTTCTGAATCGTTTTGTGTGCACACCTCTCTACAGCTTCATACAGATTAGGTAACCAACCAACTTCCGTGTTCGTTTTTTCTAAGGTGGGATATTGTCAAATAACTTCTCCCGCTCCAAATTGAGCGAGAGGGAATATCAGAGTTTTAAAAATACGAATACAATACAAATACAAAAAGTTTATTTTCAATACACTTTCTGAGCAAGTCAGAAAGTATATTGAAAATCTCTATTTGACTCTACACTGAGGTATATAAAGGCACTTATTACCAAACAGTGACATTTTGATTACCATTACACACTAGTGCTATAATGTAGTTAAAACCTTTTTGTTCAACCTCTTTGTTCGCAAAACAAATTTTGAGTACGAAAAAATTTCACATAAGTTATTGCGTTCAATGGTATATATTAACGTCTTACTTATTTCACGCAATTTTGACCATTTTAACTCGTACAAACGAGTTATTTAATTTAAAAAAAAAAACATTTATTAAATAAATCGTACATTCAAATAAAAATGTTTTTTTGTATCTATGGCCACCATTTTAAGATGCACGCGGTTTTTGGCTTGATTTATTCGAGAGAAATTCAGTGGCTGTATTAAATCAATAAAATTAAATACTACAAAATCATTATATAATGTTACATGCTTATTCCACTGTCATTACGAAAGATTATAGTAAAAAATTTTCACGCAAAAAACATAAACGTAAGACTAGGTAGTATGATCAAAATACCTTAGCCTTCCCCTAGGGATAAATAAAAAAATTACCTATGCTATAGATTTTTACCGCCATGTCACAAAAAAAATTACTGTTATTTTCTTCACAAGAGTATTGATTTTTAGTATTGATTGACGGATTTTCATCCGTTACTTACCCTAAAAGGTTCAGTTGAAAACCAGCGTCGGGCAACTGCTACAGTTGTCCGACAGTATGCTGAACTGAACCTATTTGGCACTACCGTGAGACACAATGTTGCTGTATGTTTTTATTTTATTTATTTTTTTTATTTTGTTTTAAGTTTTATATTTTATTAATGTTTCAATACTTGTTTTGTTCATTGTGTGCCAAATAAACATGTTTTCTTTCTTTCTTTCTTTCTTTATTGAAAAATGTCGTATGATACACGTGAGTAATTAATGATTACCGTTCTCGGCTCTCTTAAGACCCTCGCCACGGCTCGGGTCTAAATACCGCCTCGACTGTAATCACTAACATTACACGCTTACATCATAATGTACTATTGTGCACACAATTTTACTGCCAAAAACAAGTGAAGAAAGTTTATCATTACAACCGAGGCAGAATTCGCGCGAACCATAGGCGAGGGTGTTAGAGACCCGAGTGCTGCAGTGACAAATATCCATATGGATCAAACGACTTTTTTCCATACACATATGAAGAAAGGTGTTCTCGTGGGGGTCTCTTAGCGCCCAGCCTAATACAATACATACAATGAAGTTTGGCCGCACAAGTGCTGAAAATATTTAGTTATCCTAAGTGTATACAATACATTTTCTTGTATTAACAACTCTAACTGCTTGCCATCAGGTGGGATCGCACTCAAGTACTAATTTATATAAGATAAAAAAAATGAACGGTCAATTTGACTTTGGCGCCAGATGTCACCGATATCTCTTACTAGGGGACTTCAGCCTTATCGTCCACTGATAACACCTGCATTCACTGGTGACGTAGCTGACTTACTAAGCACCGTCTTATCATTATTCAATGACAATGACCTTAGAACGATTAGACGCCTAACACTTGAGCGCACCAAAACTATTCTGTCAACTAGCCGAGGTACGGGGGAGCGGGATAGTGTTTACTGATTGGTTCTGATTGATACGGGGAAGCAGGATGCTGCGTTTTGATTGGTCGAGACTATTTGGAAATTATTCTGTGGCGACCTACATCAGATCTATAAGTCATATGTGTTGACAGACATGCGTCGCCTATTATAAAACGACTAGTGGCTGGTCACCTCCCGAGTTAAATTGTATTTTTAAACTATCCAGAAACTGACTCAAAGTTACGCACAAAATTTCATCCCAATCGATCTAGTTATTTAGGAGAAATGAGGTGACAGCAACACGTATAGATGAATGTGTAAAGGATAGAATATCACTATCCTTTTTTCACAACGCAATCATGTTTGGAATGACACATCTTAAGATAGAACATAATAAATAAGACGGAAACATTGCGCACACGTGTGCTACGAACGCCGATCTGGGCGCGTCGGTCTCCATATATTTTATATGGAAACTAGACTTGTAGAGCTACACTTGATACACGCCACGCAACGTCTTTCTACGTACAAATCAAGTATGGTCCACGTGTGCGTCGGTTTATAATGTAGTTCTAGCTTTAATTGGGCCTCTGTGTCACTGCCGGGGCGAAACAGTTTTATTTTTATGGGGGGAAAATCATCTAATGACAACCCCCGCTCTTGGGCGGAGCGGGAGATAGTCTCAAACTCTTACTAACTAAAAACCCACCACGTTCCTTCAAGCCTTCATACCGGGGCTCGAGCTATCTTTCAAAATTAACCCTGGCCCCAGTCGGCTTCGACCCAGCTGGGCCCCTGCTGTTGCTGACAACTCCTTGAGGCGCGCGAGAACAGTGCACGCCGTCGACGACTTGGGCTCGGTCCGGACAGTTACCGGACGGTCATGCAAGCCCGCGTCTACGGTGACAGGAAATCGAGATCGGAATCCCGGCGGCAGCGAAACGGTTCCGTACTCTATGTACCTAACTGATAATGTGTATCAACTAGTTTCTATCTTTGAATTTGAAGAATTGCAGTACTTCAGTTGAGTATTTATTTTTAGAATATATTATTTAACGTCACTCTTGTGCGGCTGTGTCACCCACTGACGAACATACAGTTGTCTTCTTGAAGTTATTATCATCATCAGCCATTTTAATGTTCCCACTGCTGGGACACAGGCCTCCTCTCTAGGAGAGGTAATGGGCCGTAATCCACCACGCGGGCCCAGTGCGGGTTGGTAAATGTCACATGTCTTCGAATTTTTACTTCTAGGACATGCCGGTTTCCTCACGATGTTCTTCACCGTTTTGAGAGCAGTGGTGATGAAATAAATTAAACAAAGTAATGCGCCTAGCTGGGTTCGAACCCGCGACCTACAACTCGTAAGTCGGGGCCGTTACCACTCGGCCACAACTGCTGAAATTATTATAAATTATCTTTTTGAACCCAAGTTCTTTGAACGAGTAAATTACCAATGCATCGGTGACTTACATGGTCTCTTAGTTTTAATTCAGAGAATATAATACAATATTAGTTTTACAGTATATGCGAAACCCGAAACACATGTTTAGTATGTTTATGTAAAGAATCTATATACAAAATTTCATAACTGTATCATGAAAAATCACAAAGTTATAAGCTTGTTATGTCAGCAAAAATACATTGTCACCGTGCCACTCAGGCGACTGAGAGGTTGTTTTGCACTTGCACCCAGCTGTTTGTTGGCGCCTAATGCACGCTATGACCTGCCGTGACCTGTTTTGTAGGTACTTAATGGCCGTGGTGTATAACTTAAAAATATAATTTGGTGTAAAAACTATTGGAATTCATTCAATAACTGATTCTGAACAAACTATTATATATTCAGGTTTCGCCTCTTATATACTAAAAATATGTTGGCCTATTATAATATTAATTTTTTGCTCTCACCTATGGACCGTACCGAAGTTTGACAAAAAATAAAAACAATACTCACTACTAAACTTAACAGCAGCGATCTTCACCATAGCAATATCATTCAGCAAGTAATTCCAAGATGGATGCATGGTGACGTCAGTTGTTTCTATCCTTGTCCCTCCTGAGAAGATGGTAAGGGAGCCGAGAACGACGGTGAACTGCCTGGCTTGGCTTTGGCCGTCAAACCAGCAGTGGGCTGCGGTGAGGACCCTGGTTGCTGAGATTAAGCTGCCTCCGCATACTGAAGTTTGGCCTCCAGTTAGCCTGGCTATGATACCTGCCTGGTGAAGAAATGGATAGTTAAGTTATGTGTAACTCGTAAGGGCCAACGACGATAATAATATTATCTCCAATATGAAAATAAAATTTCCAAAAAACCATTCCGTCAATCAAGTGAATTCTTTAGAATCCCATATGTTACAACTTAACCTCAAATAAAAAAAATATTTCGTGGACACGTATCCTCGAAAAGTACAAATATGCCCAATATGAACGAATTTCAGAACCTCACTTTTTTTTTTGGTCTACTTCACGTGAAATGCCCCAGTAAGCGATGATGTGGACGACGATGGAGCTCGCTTGCCTAGAAGTAACCTATTCACTCTTGACTTAAAGACCCCTAGGTTGTAGCTATCAGGAAACACAGAGTCCGCTGTAGACTTAGCTGAATGTGTTCATAAAACGCTTTGTACGTAAGGATGGGATGTCTACCATGTACCGGTGGTGTAACGCCGTACGTTATCTAAGTACACTAAAATTAAACAGATGTTATAAATGTTACATGCAGATATAAAGACTGGTCTTATCGCTATCTATGACTTCTTCCAAGCAACTGTAGTATTGATAAAGTTATTATTAATTATCTGAAAAAGACTGTATCATATTTTGTTTTGCACATAATCTAAACGATAATTTTCTAGTGAGTAAACAAGGCAACTTTTTATTTTTAAAAGTTAAGTATGCGAAATACAAATTAAAGAATTAAATAGAACGAAAGTTCTATTTACTCTAAATTCAATTATATTTCATTGTATTTAATTTCATTATAATGAATTTCTATTAGGTCGATTCAAAATTAATTCAATTGTTTTATTTATAATTTACTACTAACATTATCTAGATATCAAGCGAATTGTTATAACTAACACTATGGATTTTGTTTTAAGTAAAAGTTAATTCTTTAATTCTTTATTGTACACTATAACAACAAAAAATAAGTGGATAGCAAAGTTAAATTATAAAAAAAAAAAAACAAAAAAAAGCAAAGTTAAGTTAAATTATTATTAAAAAAAAAAAAAAAAAAATGGAACACAACGCAGTTGGGCTAACTGTGACGTTTTAAAATGGTCATAATTCCTGTGTAAAAAAGATATAGCTACTGATGTTCGTCCAGTATAGCTCCATCTCTCTCTTTCACACTGATACTGTAATGATTTTATGACATCACAGTATGACTTTTGAACAGCTTACCTGATAAGGTATAGCAGTAGCAGCAGTGACCTGATTTCCTCCAACAATTCGAGAAGACTGTCTCTGAATTTCTTTGCTCCATATCCTCAGGGCTTCTGGCACCCCAGTCTTCAAATGATACCCATATGCTGACGAATTTTCAACACTCTTACAGTAAGAATAACGAAAAAAGATAAACAAACATATTACTGCTTTACTGAAACGCATCGTTGGTTATTATTGTCAAGCTATTATGGACTCGTTATCCTTAAGACGGTTGATTTTGTACTTGTCGTGATTGGTTGCTTATCAGTGTGTGATAAAGATTAGTAGGGAAAGGCGTGTTCACCTTGCGAGAATTTTTGCTGAAAATGTATGGCCACGGCCCCCAACCACGACGACTTTTTGCAGCGATGCTGTAGCGCGTTCGCATCGATACAGTCGGAATGCTGTAGCGCGTTCGCATCGATACAGTCGCCATGCTGTAGCGCGTTCGCATCGATACAGTCGCGATGCTGTAGCGCGTTCGCATCGATACAGTCGCCATGCTGTAGCGCGTTCGCATCGATACAGTCGCCATGCTGTAGCGCGTTCGCATCGATACAGTCGCCATGCTGTAGCGCGTTCGCATCGACACAGTCGCGATACTGTAGCGCGTTCGCATCGATACAGTCGCCATGCTGTAGCGCGTTCGCATCGATACAGTCGCCATGCTGTAGCGCGTTCGCATCGATACAGTCGCGATGCTGTAGCGCGTTCGCCTCGATACAGTCGCTATGCTGTAGCGCGTTCGCATCGATACAGTCGCGATGCTGTAGCGCGTTCGCATCGATACAGTCGCGATGCTGTAGCGCGTTCGCATCGATACAGTCGCGATGCTGTAGCGCGTTCGCATCGATACAGTCGCGATGCTTAGCGCGATAGTAGCGCGTTGGCATTTTTTTCTATTGCGCTTGCAAATACGACTAACGCGCGTTAGTAGCGATGCGGTCGCGCGCTTACGGAACGTTTCGTAAGCTAGTATGAGTCGCATGGCCAGGTGGCAATTGATAAACCGACCTTTTAAATTAAGTAGATGTCTTTTTCAATTATTTATCAGACCTCGTTTTTGAGTTTTAGTTTAGTTTTTATTTTTTTTAATTGTAGTTACCTTTAATTTACCGCTAAACAAACAATTACTAGGTATATAAGTAATATAAGTATATCACTAAAATTCGACGGTTATATAGTTATATTCCTAGTGAGATAGTAAAGAGTCGCTTTCGTATAACTATGTTACGGTATATAATTATATCCCTAGGGATATAACTATATTACGGCTTTATCTATCTTACTGCGACATATATATACAAAAGTTAGTTAGTTGTCTCTTATCAATTTAGAAAGTGACCGTTTTTAGTTAAGGAAGTGACTATTTTCTGTTGGGACTCAGGCCCCCTCTCTAGGAGAGGGAATAGGCCGTAATCTACCACGCGGGCCCAGTGCGGGTTGGTGAATGTCACATGTCTTCAAAGTTTTTGGTTCTAGGACATGTTTCAGTGGTGATGAAATAAATTACAAAAAGTTATGCGCCTGGCTGTGTTTGAACCCGTGACCTACAACTCGTAAGTCGAGACCGTTACCACTCGACCACCACTGCTCTCGCTGAAATTGATATTTTCAGTTAAGTAATTGATGTTACTGACTGCGGAAGACGCAGCGTTGGAAGACCTCCCACAAGGTGGACGGCTGAATTCGTCAGGGTCACTGAAATCCGACGGATACAAGACGCACAGTATCGGTCGTTGTGGGGTCGCTTGGGGGAGGCCTATGTTTAACAGTGGACGTCTTTCGGCTGAAATGATGATGAACTGACTTTATTCTGTCCGAAACAATCTAACGCTGCTTGCCCACGTCAGACTTTTGTATAATAATATAATATAGTATAGTATAATATAATATAATATAATATAATATAATATAATATAATATAATATAATATAATATAATATAATATAATATAATATAATATAATATAATATAATATAATATAATATAATATAATATAATATAATATAATATAATATAATATAATATAATATAATATAATATAATATAATATAATATAATATAATATAATATAATATAATATAATATACAAGGTGCAGTTTTAAAACTGCACAATATTTCAGGAGGTTGTAATAAAACTCATAAATAATCATGTAAAAAAGCGATACCTGGTCAATAATCAGTAATACTTGTTATTTAATTTTTTAATTACACTAAACTAAATCGATTGATCGATGGCCGCGGGGGCGTGGCTAGGGTGTGGCGTGCGGGATGATGATTGGATGATACATTATTTATGAAACTATCGTTGCGAGTTAGTGTGTGTGAAAACGCCCTTTATTGTTCCGTGTTTGTGTGTGTGAAAAAAAGCGCGGTTATAAAAAAAAAAAAAATTACCTACTTATTTTATTATTGATTCGAGTCGAGAATCACTAACATAATTACCTCCTGAAATATTTTGCAGCTTCAAAACGACACCTTGTAATATAATATATTCCACAACTATCACACAACGCCCCGTCTAGTCCCCAGCTAAGCAAAGCTTGTATTATGGGTACTAGACAACTGATAAACATACATATATATTTCTAAATACATACATATTATACATATATTACACCCAGACACAGAACAAACGATCATGCTCATCACACAAACATTTGTCCTGGGCGGGAATCGAACCCACGACCTCTGGAATAGCAGTCAGGGCCACTAACCACTAGACCAACAGGCCAGTCAAGTTTTTGTAGGACAGATAATCGGGCCGATTTTGTATACTTGTAACATTGTTCTGTTTTCTGACCGACTTTTTGTAGGACGTGTGCGTTGCACTATTGCTATCAGTGTGTTCTATTTTTCTCCTACAAAAAATCGGTCGCCGATTATCGGACATGAGCGAGCAGCGTAAGATTTCCAAGCAGAACTTTTTGATAACACCACATAAACACGCGAGTAAATGTTTTTATTCTGGACGCACCTTTAGTGTTTGCCGGGGCGTTAAGAATAGGATTCATGCTTATGATTCATAACACAGACATCACATAGAACAGAGTAATAGGGTTAATTTGTTAAAGTGCCAAGACCATCTGGAGCACGCTTTCACTAATCGAAATGTATGCGATAGTTATAGACTAGTGCTTAACTCGAACTGTGGGATGATTACATAGAGTTACAGAGGCCCTGAAACGCAAAAAGCAACTGAAGGAACAGGTGAATTTTAGTCAGTAAAAGTCTGAGCCTCCCTTTACCTAGAGCTAGAGATAACTTCTCTCTTAGTCGATTTCCCACTTAAAAAGGCTAGTTGTTGGCTTAAGATTACTTGTTTGCTTTCATGGAAGATCCGAGCACGTATATATCGCACTATTGTCTAATATCTTGCTTAATTCATAGATATTAAAAGGTAAACTCAACTTTCTAAAATACTGGGTAAGTGCGAGTCGGACTCGTGCACTGAGAGTTCCGTAGGTAAGTACAAACTTACCTATGAAAACAGTTAAATCAAATCGAGTTACGAAAATTTTCAGAATCGTAATTTTTTTTTGTGACGTAACGTGATTTCAGATTTTTTCCTATACTTGTGCTATTAGATCTAACTTTATACCAAAGTTCAGGACTCTATTTCGAGTGTCGAAGTACCCAATGAATTTTGATTCCATTGAGAGAGTCGAAATACACGTTTTTTTTGCGGCATAAACGGCCGTAACTTTTTTTTTTCGCTTTAGTTTTAAATATTGTAAAAATGCCATAAATGCAACACGGGTTCCATGACAGCTAGAAAATATGTTGAAAAAACTGGGCAAGTGCGAGTCGGACTCGCGCACGCAGGGTTCCGTACCTACCGTCCGTAGAAAAAAACGTCAAAAAACCGCGTTTGTTGTATGGGAGCCCCCCTTAAAAAATATTTTATTTAGTTTTTAGTATTTGTCGTTATAGCAGCAACAGAAATATATTATAATTTGTGAAAATTTCAACTATGTAGCTATCGCGGTTCTTGAGATACAGCTTGGAGACAGACAGACGGATGGATAGACAGTGAAGTCTTAGTAATACTATGTACTCTATGTTGCATGTAAATAAAATAAATAATAATAGGGTCGCGTTTTTGCTTTAGGTACGGAATTCTAAAAAGGTTGAACAAACATGGATTGAAAAAACAGGAGACATCACAAGATATTGTGACAAGTCGGGACAAAACATTCTTCAACAATCTTAATTCAACTTGAATTTCACAAAGCAACAGAAATGAAAACTATCACAACCGCAATGATCTCATCAAAAATATTATGAGAATTTCTTTTCCCCGACTTCTGAAAAGATATTACTTTTGTCATTTCTAGAGCATCTTCGTCTACCTGATTGCTTCTTTATTGCTTAACTAGCTTTTGTCTGCGGCTTCTCTCGCAAACAAAAAAATAGCCTATGTCACTCAACAATAAAGCAGCTTTCTATCTGTGAAAAAAATTTTGCAATCGGACTAGTACTTTCAGAGATTACCTCGTACAAACAAAAAACATAAAAACAAACTTTACCTCTTTATTATTAGTGTAGTTAAAACAAAACAAACTTTCGGAAACAGATCCTAGCTCCGGTAGGCTTCGACCCAGCTGGGCACCAGCGGTTGCTGATAACTCCTTGAGGCACGCGGGAACTGGGCCTCAAGTCTGCAATTACAATAGTGTCAGATTGGTCTATCATTGATGTCATAATTGTCGATTTTGACAAGTTTGGTAATCTACTAATATAATGGCGTCACTATGATTTTCCAATGGTCAACCACTGACACTCCATTGATAGAAGTGGCATAGAATGGTAATCTCGTACATATTGACAAATGAATATTTGACGTTTGCGGTAATCTGCTAAAACTTTGACAGTTTATTTGATCAGTGTTTTACCATTAGAACGTTATTGTGCAGTTATTGGTTTTAATATGCTCGAAATTATCATTCTACCACAATTTTATTACAAGACCATTGACCGATCAATGATCGATCATTATGAATTAGCAGATTACAAACTTTTAGCAAAATGACAATGGGATCGTGTTGGAATGACGAATTTATAAAAATAGCAGACTTGGGGCCCAGGGCGCGCCGTCGACGACTTCGGCTCGGTCCGGACAGTTACCAGACGGTTGGACAGCAAGTTACTCATTGCACGCCGTCCACAAGCGCTCGCCTACAGTAGCGACGGTTGCAAACCAACGTCCTAGCCAAGGTGACATCCCTAGTTTCAATCCGTGTAGACAGCAAATCTAATCTATAACCTTCAACGCCCTTGGTTGGGAGGTGCGTTTTCTCAACCACTGAAAGTGTTGGCGCGTGGTTTACATCCATTTAGAAGCAACACAAACCAAACACATAAACCAAGGTCACCTTGGTGGGAACGCTAGTTTGCAACCGTATCACCCCTTTAGTAAGTAGGTACATGGTTCCTACGGTCGACTATGTTATAGATTGGGGCATAGGATCCTGTCCTAATCTAAAACTTAATATACCAGAAGACGTAGGGTTGGAAGGCCTCCCACAAGGTGGACCGATGACCTGGAGAGGGTCACGGCAATTGGGCAATGGGTTGGGGTGAGGTAGCGCAGACTTGAGTGTGCATCGGAATTGCATAACCTAATTCGACCTAGCCCGTTCCAGCATCGCCGTAAGTCTGGTAACGTACGGCGATACGCCACCGGTACATGGTGGATATCCCACCTACACGCACAAAACGTTTTGGGAACACATTCACTGTGCGTGCAGCTAGGGAGTGGAATTCCTTGCCGGAGTCTGTGTTTCCTGATAGCTACAACCCGGGAATCTTTAAGTCGAGAGTGAATAGGTTTCTTCTAGGTAAGCGCGTTCTATCGTCGACCGCATCGTCGCTTTCCGTCAGGTGAGATAGCGGTCAAGCGCGAACTAATCAACAATAAAAAAAAAACTTATATCCAACAGTAGTCGTCTTTCGGCAGAAATGATGATAGTGATAGAATCATGACTTTTTTTCTCGGGAGCATGTTTCATCCTTATGCCTACGGAATAAAAGTCAAAATAGATTGAACGGACAGCAAATAAGGTTTGTCTAAATGTGTTATCTACTTCGAATGGAGTTTAGCTAATTATGTTAATGTAAAAAAATGGTATGGATAAAGACATCCTCTTACTTGTTTTCGTGGAATTGTTGAAAGAATTATCTATTAATCAGTACTTTTTAATGATGAAGTAAGCCGACAGATAGGCAAAATTTTGTTATTATTATTTATTTTATCACATAGGGTACTAGCATTTGCATGCGATTTCACTCAAATTGTAGAGAAGTATTTATTTGTTTATATTATAAGTACTTTATTGTGTAAGTTCATCGTACCTACCCGAATCAAAAGTGATTTATGAAAATGTAAATTTTCGAAATTATATGAGATGTAGTTACATTAGAAAAACTATTTTTTTTTAAAATAATAATCTACACTATCTACACTTATATTATATAGATTTTTTTTTGTTTTTGTGTTTTTTTTTTGTTCTTAACTCACAAAATTTCGACTTTTTGATATTAGTGTGATAGAAATTTTACCTTTATTAAGAAACAAACACCTTTACAAACTGACACATTTTTATTTATATACTGTAATAGCTTTTGCCCGCAGCTTCGCCTGCTTACTCGTACATAAAATATAACCTGTCATTCAGGAATAATGCAGGTTTCTATCGGTGCTAAATTATTAGCAATCGAACCCCTCCAAGACCCCTAGCCAAGTTGCTAATCTGCAATAGTTAAGGGGCCGGCGGAGGATGAATTTCCATACAAACGTAATACCACGCTCATTTGCAGTTGGAGCATATTTCCAACATATTATGATGATATTTGGTTATAGACAATATTTATCTAGGTTCCTACGTCTTTCTTTTTTAAAAAAACAAAAAGAAGTTTAAGCAAATTGTATTTCGCACTTTTTTATAGCGTAAATGGCAAAACATGCCATTTGGCTTTTCTTGAACCTAGATAAATATTGTCTTTAACCGAATATCATCATAATATGTTGTATATATGCTCCAACTGCAAATGAGCGTGGTATTACGTTTGTATGGAAATTCATCCTCCGCCGGCCCCTTAACTCTAGTAGAAAGTTCAAATGTACGGGAATGACGTCATCTCAACGCTCAGTCGCGTGGTCAGAACAAAATAATTTGGGGCGAAGTGTTCGACGCAAGAGAAACGGTTGTAACTTGGCTAGGGGGCTGTACTTTCAGAGATTACCTCCTATAATTAAAAAACATACTTTACCTCTTTATAATTAGTGTAGATAATCAGATAAACAAGGAAACATATTGATATAAACAGATTGGGAGAATCCATTGTCATAATTGGATTTAATTGCTTATTATTAGCATCAAAGATAACTTATTAATAATATTTTATTTTCCTGTTTGGATTTTCCAATCTCAATGATAAAGATCGTGTGATAATGATTCAATTTTTCACAATTTCATAACATTAAGATTATTTTTGAAATTAACAATCGCTTTGTGCAATTTATTTCATCACCACTGCTCTGAAAACATAGGCATCGTGAGGAAACCGGTATACAGTGTTAGTTTGCTGAACCTGAAACACGTGTCTAGTATTTATTTGGGGTTGGTGTAAATGAGTGGACTGTATTTTTAACCGACTTCGAAAAGAAGGAGGTTTTTTTTTAAGTATTTTCACCGATATCTCAGTCAATTGTGGACCGATTTTGAATTATTTTTTTTTTTTAATGAAAGGTTATGCTTCCAAGTTGGTCCCATAGAAATTTTCTTATGATCTGATCATGAACTTCGTAGATATGGAGCAGAACTCCTCATAGGATCACAGCAGAATTGTCGTAACAAGTAAAATTGGTCGGTTTATACGTGTAGGCGATGACTGACTGAAAGAAAAGGGGGGGCGGGGGGTGTATCGAACTGATCTGGTGATGAAGCTGGAAGGTAAATTAATGTAATCTAACCATTTTTGGAATTCTTAGAATTGGAGATGCACTCTGGCTATAAGGTATTTAGTTTGGCTGAGGGGTACTTTTTAGTGGTGCTACCATAAATAAAAAGTAAAAAATTAAAAACTTTTTACAAAAAAAAAAAATAATCCGACTTCAATGTAAAAAAACACTGAAAAGTACAAAATAACTACAAAATAGTTTTCGGAAGTCGGTGTTTCTATAATAGATAGTTTTGTCTCTTCGTTATTTAATACCAACTTCCGAAATTATTTTGTAGTTATTTTGTACTTTTCAGTGTTTTTTTTACATTGAAGTCGGTTAAATTTTTTTTTTTTGTAAAAAGTTTTTTTTCTAAATTGCCGTTAACCAAGATGTTCCAAAAATACAACGGCTGAAAAACAATGATTAATTAAATGAATTCGAGAGGTGTCGTCCATCGTGGCGACGTCCGTGGAAGCGAGTCTAGTGTCGCCACCCGCTTCTCCACGCCCCGCTGCCGATGACGTATGCGCACGCCGCCTGCGCTTGCAAACCTCATCGCCGATGGTTGTTGGGTTCAATTCCCAATAATTTTTATGTAAGAATCTATGTACAAAGTTTCATAACCGTATCAGGAAAAATCACAGTCTTGTTATGTCAGCAAAAATACATAGTCACCGGGTCATCTAGGCGACTGAGGAGTTGTTTTGCACTTGCACTAAGCTGTTTGTTGGCCCCTAATACCCGTTATGACCTTCCGTGATCTGTATTGTATTTAGTATCGGTTGTGAGAACCTAAAACTCAAAAACAGTTGGGACAAGACGTGTTGGTGGATATCACAATATTCACCAATACGCCTACGGCCCGCATGGTGGATTACGTCCCATTTCTCCTCTCCTAGGAAATTGGCCTGAGTCTTAGCATTGGGAATATCCTTATACTATCTAGTAAGATAATTTTAGAGATTAAAAAAAAACTTCGTACAAAAAATAACACTGACCGTTGCCTTTCATACCAGGGCCGGCCTTTCTTTCAGAAGCAAATCCTCAGTAGGATTCGATCCTGCTGGGCCCCTACCGTTTGGTGAAATCTCATTGAGGCGCGCGTGGAACAGTACGCGCCGTTGGCGACTAGAGCTCGATCCGGACCGTTATTGGACGGTCAGACGATGAGCTATCCATTGCTCACCCGCGCCTACAGTGGCCACCTGGCCGGAAATCGGTATCGGGATCCTGGCGACTGGGGCTAGGGCCGTTGCCATTCGCGTGTGTGTGCGTCCACCTTCTTTGCTAGCAATATTGCTTCGCAGAAGGAAGTGACTGCCTGCCACTCCTCCTCGTTTCTTATCATAGCTTATACCAAGGCCCGACACCTGTGTCCTCCAGTTACCCTTTGCATTCTAAAACCAAAAGTTTACATTCCTAATATTATAATCAGAAAGATATTCTAACCCTTCACAGCTGCAATATAACAACCTATTTCAACCCAAAATCCACTCCCGAAAGCGCTCATCTAATATTAAAACCTGTCACTCGGCTCATCTCGGTTCCCAGTAATTAATCAGTTCGTCTTACCTTTAGCAAAGACAAGCTTACTATTCACGGGGCGTTTAATTAGCTTCGTCATACCTTTGACACGGTCGACTTTTTGTACCCTAAGGCTGAAGGGTGATTAATTATGTCGAGGCCGTAGTGAGCAGATTCTGGCTCGAAATAGCCTGTCTTTTGTTTCTTTGTGGTGGTACAGATTCTGGTAGTTTATTTCGGGGGTCGTCTAGGTTGTAAGGTTATTAGTTTTATTTTGTTTAGTTTATTTTTTTGTACTGTATTGGTGTCGGACTTAAAGAATAGCACCATTCTATATCTTCCTGTGGATGTCGTAAGAGACGACTAAGAGATATTTAGAGACTGCATACTATAGGTAGCATCTTAGGTCACCCCGTGATGGCGGGTAAACCACCAACAAAAGCATTCCCAAGGAGGGTTGGCGTCAGGCTGGCGGCTGACTATAAAAAAAACTAGCCAATTTTTTTTTTTGCACCATGTTCGGTCTTAATAAAGATAGATAGACTGTGTGTGGTGATATCAAAGAAAAGGGAGTTAGTGATAGCGTGACGAGTGACAGGACAAAATGTAAGAAAAAAACGTGTTGCGCCGACAACAAATAAAACGGGATAGGGTTGTCAAGGGGGGGGGGATGATTTCATTTATTTATTTTACTGGCCAATCAACGATTGTTTACATTGAAATATGTCTGAAAAAATCTGTAATCTAGGTTTTTTTTTGTCATCATTCAATGATATCTTCTGCCATTGGGGGACTTTTACTGACTAAAAGTCACTCCTGTATTCCTTTGTTGCCTTACTTTTCAGGGCCCCGGTTTTTCTTTCAGAAGCGAACCCATGGCCTCAGTAGGCTTCGACCCTGCTGGGCCCCTATGGTTTTGTTGACATCTCTTTGAGGCGCGCGTTGAATACTACGCCATAAAATAGATAGTGTTAGAAAAACTAAAAATTAAGGTACTTATTGAGCTGAAATAAAATATTAAATACTTACGTGTTAGAGTAGTAAAAAAAACATTTTCTAAATTAACACCGTCTATACATATATGGCTCATGACATTTGATATAGGGTATACCTGTTGACCAAGAATTTTTAAATTTGACCGGATTTGTAGTTGCATCACTATATTTTTTTTTTTTTTAATCTTCGATATTCGATTCGGGAATCAAACTACATATAAATTATTAACATAGGTAAGTTTGTACAGAACTCTCTCGATTTTCTACTTACATGTTAAAAATATATTTAATAGTTTTTCTTTTTCCATTGACCGTTGTAAGTAAACGAATATAAAAAATCCTAAGGAAAAGCCTTGTAATCCAAAATGGCCGTCTATAAATCAGAATCATAAAGAACAAACGCAAAGGAAGCTCTCCGGCAAATAAAACAAAAGGAATTTTAGTCACATTCCGGGATTTTCGGCGCCATGATTTACAAATCTTGAACATATTACTTACTGTATAAGGCGACCCCAGTAGCGTAGCTAAACATGGGCGAAGTGGGCCCTTGCGTGGACAAGTGCCTCGCACACAAATGGGCCTTGCGCAGGCAAGGACTTCCTTTAAAAACAATGATTTTTTTTATATTTGACATGCTAGCGTTTGACCAGTATTTCACTTGATTGTAAGCGATGATGTAATCGAACACTATACCGTATTCACGTTAAGATAAAATATTTAAAGAAACCTTTTTTTACTGTCTGTTCAACCGATTTATAATTATAATTTGGACCGATTATACCGACTATAATTTGGGATATATAATTTAGAATACCGACCAGACCGATTATAATTTGGGTGTCTTCAAGGCTAGAGTGTATAGGCTCTTAGTAAACTAGTGCGCCTCAATATCAACGATTGCATCACTGCTTACCATCAGGTGGGATCGCAGTCAAGCACTAGTTTATCTACACTGATATAATAAAGAGGTAAAGTTTGGTTTTTTATTTTTTTGTTTGTAGGAGGTAATCTCTGGAAGTACTGGTTAGATTGCTAAGATTTTTTCACCGATCGAAAGTTGCTTTATTCCTTAGTAACATAGGCTATAATTTATGTAGGTACGCAAGCAAAGCTGCGGGCAACAGTTAGTATCAGATAAAAAAAATAACTTCTATTTTGTAGGTATAAGGATGGCATTAAAAGCAAAAAAGTGGTTACAATACCAACTATTTACTGCAGCCACCATTTGTCATGCCACCAACGTAATAAAAGTCAAAATTGGTTAAAACGGACAGTAATAAAAGGATGTCATAAATGTCTAATATTATTTTGAACAGAGTATAAGTTGCGACAGTCACTATCTTGTTATCGGATTTATAAAAGAAATGGCCTCGCAGTTACGTCTTTACCCACGTTCAAATTAGTCCATGCTACGCCTCTGAACGACCCTATTCCAACTCCCTTTTATCTAACAGTCCTCCAGGGTGGATTTACAACACTTTGAATAAAATATACTTTTTTTTGTAGAAAATATGAGAAAGGATAGAAAGTACTGGAGGGATGGGATAGACGAAACAAGAGTGTCTGAGATAAGGGGGGATAGTTTTAACCTAGATAAAGTATTTCATATGATTCATTTTATGAGGACTAAATACGGTTTTTTTGTTTAAGCCGTTCAAAATTATTTAGTCAAAAAGTTCCATCTCATTTCTACCATCGGACAAACCGACACACTGCAAGTATCCACCCTTACGTTGTTGAAACATCTACGGTACGGACTAAGCGTTTCACCTCGTCATTTATACCGCGTACATCAAAGGACTGGAACAGTTTGCCTGCTACGGTCTTCCCGTCTGATTATAATTAGGCTCTTAATAAACTAGTGCGCCTCACCATCAACGATTGCATCACTGCTTACCATCAGGCGGGATCGCAGTCAAGTACTAGTTTATAACAGACAAAAAAAAGAGCCTATTCACTCTAGTTTTGAAGACACCCAAATTATAATCGAACAGAAAGATTAAAGCAGGCAAATTGTTCCAGTTCTTCGATGTACTTACGTGGTATAAACGGCGAGGTAAAACGCTTAGTCCGGACCGTAGTGGTTTCAACAACGTAAGTGGCAATGTATATGTCTTCGAATTTTTGGTTCTAGATATGCCGGTTTCCTCACGATGTTTTCCTTCACCGTTTTGAGTGTAGTAGTGATGAATTAAATTACACAAAGTAATGCGCCTGGCTGGGTTTGAACCTGTGACCTACAACTCGTAAGTCGGGGCTATTACCATTACAGGGTTATCCGCATCGCTGAATCATCTACAAGGAGTGGAGGCAGCAGTCTACTACAAGATACTCTTAGATAAAACCATGAATCTCCTACTACGCAAGGAGCAGGCAGGTCTCCGTGCGAGCCGTTCGTACAGGTATAAATGACAGAGGGTGACTACCTTACCTTTGTCGACTTCGAAAAGGTAGTGCGGTATAAGCATGTATTGTATTACGTCAGTGGTTAGGGGCAGTAACTTTTTAACTGGTGACGTTGCACAATGCATGCCTAGACCCCGCAATGATTTTGATAGGTTTTCTGGAAGAAGCGAAGAGCATCAGAATGATATGGAACGAGGTAAAGCGTGAAGTTCAAGACCATTCGTGATAGATGACAACCATGGACAGAGTTTTTTTTTGGTGTGATAATCATCCAATGACATCCCCCGCTCTTGGGCGTAGCGCGTCATAGTGTCAGACTTTTACTTACTAAAACTCCACTCCTGTTCCTTCTTTGCCATTCACCCATTGCCTCAGTTGGCTTCGACCCTGCTGGGCCCCTACAGTTGCTGACAACTCCTTGAGGCTCACGACTTGGGCTTGGTCCAGACAGTTACCGGACGGTTAGACGGCGCACTAACCATTGCTCGCCGTCCGCAAGCCCGCGCCTACGGTAGAGGGTGAACACGACATATGATCGTAAATCAAATAAATAAAAAATCATCTAAAGAACCCTTGGCAACTGCAACGCCACAATACGTTCAGGAGAGTCTTGGTCCTGGAACGCAAATAGTAATTGAAGTTTATATGTCGATTTTTGTCAGAAAAAGGGGAGAAGTCATTGGATGACGTAATTCCACCTCAAATAAACAAATCTACAAAACCCCACGTGTTAACCGACTCAAGTCGTCTATGGCGCGCACTGTTCCTGGGCGCCTCAAGAAGTTGTCAGCAACAGCAGGGTCGAAGCCTACTGGGGCCAGGGTTAGTTTCGAAAGAGTAGCTCAGCCCCGGTATGAAGGCACGAAGGATCGGGGTGGGTTTTCAGTCAGTAAGAGTCTGACACTATCTCCCGCTCTGCCCAAGAGCGGGGATTGTCATTAAATGACTTTCGCACCACAAAAAAAAAAGTGTTAACCGACAAAATACGTTGTAACTCATATTCTAAAATACAGACTAGTTACCAAGGTAGACTATGTACCAAGCTAGGTACCAAGTTAGCTAACAATAACTGCGAAGTGTAAACTAAGTATCCGATTGTTCTCTCTCTTGAGATTAAGGTAGGTAAAGTCTTTAACTATTTGATTAAAACCCGATCCGCCCCAATGGAATGAATATGGTAATACTTACTTAACTGTGATAAACCGGTATTTTAGACCTACTTCTGAAATAGTTCCCCGGAGGAAAATTATTCTTGATATAATTATGCGTTGGGCCTATGTTTTAACAGAAAATTAAAACAGATGATTCCTTTTATATAGTAAAGGTAAGATATATTGGTTATAATAATCATAAATAATATACACTAATATTATGAAGAGGTAAAGTTTTTTTTTTTTTATCTCTGGAAGTGCTGGTCCGATTGCTAAAATTTTTTCAGCGATAGAAAGCTGCTTTATTCCTGAGTGATAGGCTATATTTTATGTACGCGGGCGAAGCAGCGGGCAGAAGCTAGTCCATATTATATAAAATAACTCTTCTTTACTTAAAATTATATTTACCATTTTTCACTGTAGTACCTACAAAGTAAATATCTGTTGTATTCATTTGCTTAAATTTAAAAATACGTGCGCGCAAAAACCTTTCTGACAGCTGTCATAACTTTGCCGCTACATAAAAAACAAATTATTATTTTTTTACGTAGGCCTACATGGGCACTTATGGAATGTAAGAAGTCGTTTCTTATGGGGAAGAAAACTGTGTGTGGAGTATATTCCACAATAGGGTAATTTCCAGGGTCAAAATAATTACATTTTATTTAGTCCGTATTTTAGATTATAAGTAAAAAAATATTGGGCACGTACCTATTTCTTCTTTTTTCGATTAAACAAAAAATATCAAAGATATAGCCCATTAAAGTTATGTGTGACGTCACCCCGGCCCCGTGCGAAAAAAGTGTAGCACTGGCGTGACGTTCCACGTAACTTTAATGAGCTATATCTTTGTCATTTTTGGTTTAATTTACAAATAAAAAAATATGTGTCCCTTATTTTTGAACAATCTAAAAGACGGACTAATTACATTTTTTAAGGCAACTAGCCTATTATACTTTTAAAAATTAATTGATTTTTACAGTGTTTCTATTATACAGAGTCAATAGTAATCTATCTTCTATAATATAAAAATGAATCGCAAAATGTGTTGGTAAGCGCATAACTCAACAACGCCTGGACCAATTTCGCTAATTTTTTTTTTGTTGTGTTCGTTATTATGAGGAGAAGGTTCTTATGGAAAAAAAAATGAAAATTAGGGTAGTGTAGGGTAGAGTAGGGTAGTGTAGGGTAGAGTAAGGTAGAGGAGGGTAGAGTAGGGTAGAGTAGAGTAGGGTAGGGTAGAGTAGGGTAGAGTAGGGTAGAGTATGGTAGAGTAGGGTAGAGTAAGGTAGAGGAGGGTAGAGTAGGGTAGAGTAGAGTAGGGTAGGGTAGAGTAGGGTAGAGTAGGGTAGAGTAGGGTAGAGTAGGGTAGAGTAGAGTAGAGTAGGGTAGGGTAGAGTAGGGTAGAGTAGGGTAGAGTAGGGTATAGCAGGGTAGAGTAGGGTATAGTAGGCTGAAGTAGGGAAGAGCGGGAGCGAAGCCGCGCGGGCAAAAGCTAGTCTTCTATAATATAAAAATGAATCGCAAAATGTGTTGGTAAGCGCATAACTCAACAACGCCTGGACCGATTTCGCTAATTTTTTTTGTTGTGTTCGTTATTATGAGGAGAAGGTTCTTATGGAAAAAAAATGAAAATTAGGGTAGTGTATGGTAGAGTAGGGTAGTGTAGGGTAGTGTAGGGTAGAGTAAGGTAGAGGAGGGTAGAGTAGGGTAGAGTAGGGTAGAGTAGGGTAGAGTAGAGTAGGGTAGGGTAGAGTAGGGTAGAGTAGGGTATAGTAGGCTGAAGTAGGGAAGAGCGGGAGCGAAGCCGCGCGGGCAAAAGCTAGTATAATATATAGTGCAAATCAGTCAGCAGCACTAGGTAAATAAATAACAAAAACGTGGATCTAAATAGAATCTTTTCTATTTAGATATACAGGGTTATTTGTAAAACACAACCTCTCAGAACTGTATTAACATCATAAACAACAACTTTTGTTGTACAATTGCCGTCACGGATCTTGAGCGCTGGCTTCAAGTTGCGCAGAAATCAAATATTCGGTCTCTTTAGTGGTGCGAAGTGAGAGGCGGGGGCGGGGAGTGTCAGTGATTGGCTCGCCGCGCCATCGTGTCATTGACGTCACTTCTGATTCATTCCCTGCGTTGCTGCATGTATCTAACAACGAAGACGATTGGCTCGCCAGTGTATGGAATGCGCAAAGCGATCCCCACTCTGACGCCGAGCGCTCAAGATCCGTTAAGGCAATTGTATGACTTTTTACAAAACAATTGATTTACCAAAAAAAAAAACCTTCAAGATTTCGTTATTCTATCTTACATTCTATCTACATCTGTATGACGCGACGCAAGCGCATCAAGCACCCCGCCCCCGATTCCCGCTCTTCTTCTCTATTGTACTATCGCTTGCTTCGCATAGACTTCGTAATATTTAGAACGTTCAATTTAAATAGTTTTTATTTTTGCATGAAAATCTGATGAACTAAACTAAGATAAATTCAGAACAGAAGTGGTTGTTTCTGATGTTAGTAACATAGTCCTAAGACCTTACCAGCGTTTTTCAAATAACCCTGTATGTTTTTAATTCTATCTGTGAGTTTCCTCTTCCTCATTACTGAGGGTCGTGAAGTTACCGTAGGCGCGGGCTTGCGGACAGTGAGCAATGGGTAGCTCGCTGTCCGGCCGTCCGGTAACTGTCCGGACCAAGCCCAAGTCGTCGACGGCGCGCACTGTTCCCGCGCGCCTCAAGGAGTTGTCAGCAACAGCAGGGACCCAGCCGGGTCGAAGCCTACTGGGGCCAGGGTTATCCGAAAGGGAACTCGAGCCCCGGTATGAAGGCTAGAAGGAACAGGGTGGGTCGTTTAGTCAGTAAGAGTCTTACACTATCTCCCGCTCCCCCCAAAAGCGGGGGTTGTCATTGGATGATTTTTCCCACCATAAAAAAAAGGGTCGTGAAGTTCCCGCTGGATTAGCTTCTTATTGATGGTATTTCGCCATCTGTGACGGTTCTTAGCATCATGAAGTATGACGTGCAATTGGGTGTCCAGTGTGGAGCGGACCAGGGCCTCAAGTCTGCTATTACAATAGTGTCAGAATGTTCTATCATTGATTACAAAATTGTGGATTTTGACAAGTTTGGTAATCTACTAACATAATGGCGTCATTATGACTTTCCAATGGTCAACCACTGACACTCCATTGAAGGAAGTGGCTTGTAATGGTAATCTCGTACACATTGACAAATGAATGTCTGACGTATGCGGCAATCTGCCAAAATTTTGACAGTTCCTTTGATCAGTAAGCTACCATTAGAATGTCATTGTTCAGTAATTGCTTTTAATAAGCTGGATATTGTCATTCTACTACAACTCTATTAAGAGACCATTGGTCGATCAATGATCGATCATTGTGAACTATCAGATTACAACTTTTAGCAAAATGACAATGGGATCGTGTTGGAATGACGAATTTATAAAAATAGCAGACTTGGGGCCCTGATCAGCCAGTCTTATTGGGCTGCGGCCTCTTGGTCGTTTGCCATCAACCATGTCAGTTACGATGAGCTGTTCAAGGTTGTAGCCATACTGTGACATTAAAATTTGTGAGTTTAAGTGTTCTTATATTGTTCTAAAGAATATGCCTACATATTTCTGTGATTTTCGTAGAGTTATTAGGATTTCTATAGAAAGAAAGAAAGAAAGAAAGAAAATGTTTATTTGGCACACAATGAACAGAACAAGTATTAAACCATTAATAAAATATAAAACTTAAAACAAAGTAAAAAATAAATAAAAACAAACGGCAACATTATATTATAATATTATATTTTATTTATATTCATACGCAAATTAGCCATTTTAATATCTCCGATCCCTAAAGTACCTAATAAGCCGATTAGTTATTGTATTCTATTCTATAAATAAAAAACTTCTACGTATTACAATTTCATGTTTATTGGGCGTAGATATTAATAAATATTATAACTATAGATTCTAATTAAAAACAAAATAAGTTTTTGTAATTAAAATCAAAATAAACAAAAAAAAAAGAAAAAGAAATATAATAACAATAATATAAAATACCGATAGTCGTTTCAGCCAATGGCTTAATAGCCAAGAGCCTCGACCAACACCTCAGGAGGCTCTTGTTAGGCGACTGGATCAAGGGCTTGATTCAGAAAGCGGTACTCCTGGACACGGCTCGTATAGTCAGGAGGTTCCTTTCTCTGGAGCCCTGACCGCCGGTAGCTTGGACCCTATTCCCGATACCGATGGGACACTATTTTTTATATTTTTAAATGTTTTTTTTAAATATATTTTTTAAGGAATATTTAAAAATGTAATAAATATGTTAAAATGTAGGTATAATAAAGGAAATAATAATAATAAATTTATTGAGCCATTGTTACAAATTGTACCTTAAATTAAATAATCTTAACGTATTATAGGTCTGTAACTATTTGCGGGCTTCAGTTATGTAATATACAGTGGTCCCCAAACTAGGCGGCGCCTGTATTTTGGGGACCGGAGTTAAAACTGTAAAACTGCTGTTTACCACAGGAGATGATGTAACAAAAGGTACATAAAAAGAATATAAACATTCGTAAAAAAAAATCTAAGATTAAAACAAGTTAAAAGGAGATCAGAGTAACTTAAGAACTAAGGCCTGAATATTTTGAAAAATAATAATTAGAATTAAAAATTGTGCTTAACCTTGCACAGAACTTATAGTAAAAATTAAGATTAAGAGTAAGATGTTGATGTGTGAGTGTAGTGTGAAGGTGTGAGTGTGGCATGTAGGTGTGAGTGTGATGTGAAAGTGTTAGTGTCTGGGATAGGATTCCGAGTGTGAGCTAAATATCATGAGAAGGTTCTCTGAATCGTCGCAATTAAGTCCTAAAAGCCATTTTGTGACTGTTTTTTTACACATTGAGAGGGTGAGTGTAAAAATACTTTCAAGATAAAAAATAAATCGGACAACTGACACTAATGTAAACGGTTTGCCATTTTGATATAAAAAGGGGTCGCTGAACTCTGCCTTTTTTACACCACATTCATTATTCCAAAAGAACGTCATAACCCTTTTAACGGATTCAAGGAATAACAAAGAATGTGTTAAATGCTTACAAAAGCTTTTATCCGTACAATATCATTTGGAAAAAAACATTATATTTATAGATAATCTTTCTTTGTATATCTCTTATCATTGGCCAAAAAAGAAAAAAACGGGTGTTTATACAAGGTGTCGTTTTGAAGCTGCAAAATATTTCAGGAGGTAATTATGTTAGTGATTCTCGACCCGAATCAATAATAAAATAAGTAGGTATTTTTTTTTTTTTTGTAACCGCGCTTTTTTTCACACACACAAACACGGAACAATAAAGGGCGTTTTCACACACACTAACTCACAACGATAGTTTCATAAATAATGTATCATCCAATCAACATCCCGCACGCCACACCCTAGCCACGCCCCCGCGGCCATCGATCAATCGATTTAGTTTAGTGTAATTAAACAATTAAATAACAAGTATTACTGATTATTGACCAGGTATCGTTTTTTTATATGAATATTTATGAGTTTTATTACAACCTCCTGAAATATTGTGCAGTTTTAAAACTGCACCTTGTATTTTCGTCGTACTCGAATACTTATTTGTGTCAATTTTTTTAAATAATTACAAGCGTGTCGAAAAGCATAATTAAATTATTACCCGACTACGGCAAAGCCAAAGAAGGGTTATGATTTTGACAGGCTACGTATTTTAATATCCCATTTTGTGTCTCAATCAACCTCTATATTGCTGCGTATGCTAACGGTGCTTACTAACGCGTTCCTGAGTTTGTTTCGATGTTTTTTTCTCAGGAGATGTCGAAAAAAAAAATGGCGTGTAAAAGTGGTTTTTAAACCTATTTGCATAATAAATATCATTTATCAGTTCCTGAAGGTCAACTCTGGATTGGACTTGCTTTCTGATGAACGAAAGACGGTTTTGATTGAAAGTTTCCGGTTCTGTGACCGAGGGTACAGAGTAAATTATTTTAGTACGGCTAATTTACTGTACCAAATCAAATCAAAACACAATTTCAAATAGACCAATTACAGCCACTTTTAAATAATCAAATGTCGGTCAGTCCAAAAAAAATGTAAAGCGGAATTGCACGTTCCAAAGCGTACATCTTTATGGAGAAGAACTAGCAAGAAATGATCTCTCTCTGATTCTGATGAATGATGATGATTAATGGTGATGATCTTATTTTAATCTATATATATTATTTGCACACCATGACAATATGGTAAATATGTTAGCAAACTCCATTGATTGTAACACCTTGCATGCATTGTTTTTCCGTAACAATTGTATGTTCACTCATATTTGAGCAAATAAAGGAATCTGAATCTGAATGTGAATCTGAATCTGATGATTGACGTTTTTGTAAGTCATTTATGAGTTACATATATAATCTTGGTTACATTATTCTTGCTGCTTCATACATAAACATCAAATTCAATTAAAATAACGTTACAATTATTTTTTATTTATAGCCACGATTAGGGGTACAGTTGACCAATAAAAATACAGAAAATTAATTGTATGGTTAAGTGGACCCGCGGGACCAAAATCGAGCAGGTCCAATTGACGACAAACTCGACATTCGTATCCCGAAATCCGAAACAGCGCCATGAAACTTCTTCAATAATAAAAATCAAGCAAAATTCTAGGTTCTAGAACTTTCGCCATGTTCCTTGTAATTAGTAGCTACAGTCTAGACCAGGGATGGTGAACCTATTGAGAATTTTATCATTTTTATAAAAAAATATGTGGTTAAATTCAATATTGATAAAACAAACGGATCGTTTAACATATTGTGGCGATATCTATGGCGTCACATAAAAACTAATTCTGCAGTAGGTAAATGTTGCGATTCTTATTAACAAAACAGTCCAAAAAGGATTTATGTGCCCATTTAAAACAAATAATAATACTGAGATATCATTTAACATTGGAGCAATCGAAGCAATGAACGGTGGACACAGTTAGCGCTATGGTTGAGTGATTTGTTTTCGCGCTGCGTGTCGCGGAGTCGACTTCCGCACGGAATAAATATTTTCATGGTCTACAAACGAAGACAGTAAAAACATTAGATTTGTTATATCCGCATATCTAATAGAAAACAAAGTGACTGTTTTCTGAGTTAACAACCAAATACACCGGTAAGTACTTTGTAAACTTCACACTGGATTATTTTTTCAAGTAGGAAATCATTTATGACGTCTCTTGCTCTGCAGCAGGGCATGTCAAACTTTTACTGACTCAAATCATTTTTGTGGCTTTCAGTTGCCATTTGCGGTCTAGGACCTTTTTAAAATTAACCTTGGTAACTGCGAGTTAACAAACCGTGCGATGCTAAAGGCCGGAATTAAACAGACACAACACTCGTACCTGCCTAGGCGGCAGTGCGAGTATCTTTGTGATTAATTCCGGCCAGCTGCGACCGGATACAGACCCTCTCCCCTCTTTGCGAAATTTGTTTGATTTACATATGTTCACTTTGAAGAATATTTAACCATCAATTTTTATGTGTAAAAATGTTTTTAACCGGTCAGCTTTCGCGTCCTGACCTGGGCCGCGAAAGTGCTCAGATGTCAATCCGAAACCCGACACTGCGACCCGACTTTCAGACCCAAGGCATTTTGGAGGAGTAGGGAAAAGTTGCGAAATAGTTTTTTTTTTTTTAGACAAATGTTTTAATCACACTAAAAATCAAAAGTTGTTCATGAATCTATAATAAACATAATATAACTTTTTTTTCAAACCTGTTTACCTAGCCGTTACCGAG
Organism: Mythimna ferrago; assembly: GCA_910589285.2. Lineage (NCBI taxonomy): Eukaryota > Metazoa > Arthropoda > Insecta > Lepidoptera > Noctuidae > Mythimna > Mythimna ferrago. The sequence goes on from OU342689.1 coordinate 4,365,219, forward strand.
GAGTAGGCTTCGGAAAGTCATTGTTTTATGGCACTGCTCGGGCGCTTGGGCCTTAATTTTGTAACAATTTTTTTTTTAATAATATAATCCAGTGCTTGACTGCGATCCCAACTGATGGTAAGCAGTGATGCAATATAAATAAATAAATATTTTTTCTTTACCATTCACTATCCCCGTTGGTTCACTCTCTCTGGTCTGGCAATGAAATCTCGGACGGTGCATCTCTTACGTCATAGTAATGACGTCAGCTATGAATGACGTCATTAGTGCCCATTTAGCAAGCTTCGGGTGCTGGATTATATTTTTTTTATTATCAGTTTATTTTTATTCCGTAAGGATTTTATTTGGATTTTATATTGTAAGAATGAAATAGAATGAGGCCTTTGTGTCTTTTATATTTTTTATCTACACTTCTATTATAAGTTTTTTTTTGTAGGATGTAATCTCGGAAAGTACTGGTCCGATTGCGAATTTTTTTTGCACCGATAGAAAGCTGCTTTATTCCCGAGTGACATAGGCTATATTTTATGTACGCGGGTGAAACCGCGGGCAAAAGCTAGTTGGTTATACATACATAAATAGTATTATGTATTAAAACTTTTTCAAATTTGGTATGAACTAATTCAGAAGCGAACTAAACTCGTGGCCTGATGAATTTCCGAACCGAATTAGTCCGTCTATGTATATACCATGTAATTGGAATAATACATACTCATAAATATCATAATTCGAAAATAGTTATATATTTTTTTTAAACTTTGCCCCACACTTAGTCACTCCTGTATCATGGGTGCAATCACAAATATGTAAACTGCGTAGTGCGCTAACATACACAAAATATCCAGACCCGTAACACCCATTTGTAGGTCATAAAAAAATATTTGTTTCGTACGGGAATCGAACTCGCGATACATAACGCGCCAACCAATTGCCCAAACCACTGCACCAACCGTGCCGTCAAACACATTTTATATTTAGAACGTTAACTTCCTCTTACCAACTTCACAGAGCGCTTTCAAAATTTTCAATCGCGTTCTCCCGTCATTAAAAGGATAAGAGGTAAAAATTGGCCCTTTTCACTTTTCTACAATACCATTTTTCAGGGGCAACCCGGTCTCACCTGTGAACGGTCTCTTTGACCCGAAACCTTCAATAGGAACCCTCCGGATGGCCCGTCATCGCGATACCCTTGTTATTTGAATATTACTACGATGGTCGTTTAGACCCCAAAGGCATTGTATATTACGGGTTCGTAAAAAGTTTTAAATAGCTATTAAGATAGTTATAATGGTCTATTGGGAAGTATTATGAGTGTTTTATCCTGTTTTTTTGCAATGGGACGTAAATGGAATCGTTTTTGCAAAGGGACAAAAATGGAACGGTGAGTTCTCGTGTTCGATTCTTGACATATGTTTTTTAGGATATTAGAATATAATGCGACGGTTGACAAAGAGGTTGGTTTGTTATGAAAAAATAACTGCTGTTTATCTGCATTGATTGCTACCGTCAAACTATTGAACAATGGTATTATTGAATTCGTAAAGAGAAGGCTTTACAATGGATTCTATTATGTTTCTGGAATTAGGTATATGTGGATGCTATTACGCACCAGCCGCCGCGATATGAGATACCCTGGCCATTGAGAATCGCAGAGCAATCTTCAGCCACCGTAGGCGCCGGCTTGTAGATGACGAGCAATGGGCAGTTTGCTGTCTGCTCATCCTTTAAGGACCGAGCTCAAATCATCGACGGTGCGCAGTGTTCCACACGCATATCAATTCTTTAGGGTCTTGCACGTCCGAAAGATAATTTAATTTCCTGCAAAAAATTTCCATTAAAATATTAACACTGATTGTTATTTAATAAAAGAATTACATTTAAGTAGAAGAAAAACCCCCCTAGCCAAGTTGCTAATCTGCAATCGTTCATGCTAGCAGAAAGCATCAAATGTACGAGAATGACGTCATCTCAACGGTCAGTCACGTGGTCAGAACAATAGAATTGGCGGGGCGGCCAACTCGAAGCGTTCGGCGCAAGCGAAACAGTTGTAACTTGGCTAGGGGGGCTGATTTTGTTGATATTTGTAGTTATTTTTAAAGCTCTAATTAATACTATTAAAAGATACTAATTAATACTGTATAATTACAATATTTGTTTCATTTATTTACATAAATACTTCAAAAGCTAAAGACGAATAAAATATTAACTTTATTACTTACTAACTTTTGGCCGCAACTTCACCTGCGTCTAAAAATGTAGTGTGTGTAACTCAAGAATAACACGGCTTTCTACCGGTGAAATAATTTCTGCAATCGGACCTGTACTTTCAGAGATTACCTCCTACAAACAAAAAAAACATAAAAACAAAAAAAAATAAAACAAATTTTACCTCTTTATTATATTAGCGTAGATAAAGTATTAAGCTAGAACTACATTAGACCGACGCACACGTCGGCGACGTCTCAGACGTGTGCGGTGGGTGTGCACACTACACCGACGCCACGCGTAACACGTGTGGCGCGCATTACAACCTTTGATTTCATCGGAGGATGTCGTCTGTATAGTTTTTTGGAAGTGTACGATCAGATAGCGAATATGAAGATGTTTTTTTTAATGGCTTTAGAATATCAAGAAACAAAAGTTAGCAAAAGAAAATAGGTACTGAGTTCCTAACATAAACTTACGGTTAAAAGAAGTCGGCAAACATACTTTTGTCAAAGATTTAGAAACAGATCAAGCTCGCTTTTTCATGTACCATCGAAGACATTTCCGCCTGACCTCCGCTAAGTTCATTTATGCTTGCACTCGAAACGAAAACTTCAAAAAGTTTGGTTTGGCGCCGCGCCGCAGGATTCAAGCCAAAATTTTTCTAAGTGATCAGGCAAAAATGACCGCGATGGTATATTGACATGTAAAAAGCACTAATTGACGAAATTCATGACATTACAAAAGATTACATCATAATACTAGTGCTGACAGTGACTTCGCCCGCGTGATAGTAAAAAAATATCCCTAAGGAACGTACTCTCAGGATAAAAAGTATCCTATATGTTATTCTAAGACATGGTCTACCTATATACCAAGTTTTATCGAAATCCTTTCAGTTTTTTTTTGCGTGAAAGTGACATCTATAAGTCCATTATTTTTTGTGACATCCATATAAAAAGAATGCGAAGTGCCACCTACCGGGTTTAATTTTATTTTCGAACCATCCAGGGACCTACTTAAAATACACACAAAATTTCATCCAAATCGGTCAAGCCGTTTTGGAAGAATTAGGTGACATACACACTTACAGATGAAATATACTTAAAAAGACTAGCAGTCCCGATAGATGTCGTCCTGTCCGAAGACTCTTGCCAGTTAAAAAAATTAACCCGATAGCAGCGCCACCTATCAGGTTCAATTGTATTTTCAAATCACGTAGTCATTATGCACACAAAGTTTCATCCAAATCGGTCAAGCCGTTTTGGAAGAATTAGGTGACATACACACTTACAGATGAAATATACTTAAAAAGACTAGCAGTCCCGATAGATGTCGTCCTGTCCGAAGAATCTTGCCAGTTAAAAAAATGAACCCGATAGCAGCGCCACCTATCAGGTTCAATCGTATTTTCAAACCAATCAGGGACGCACTCAAGTACTCGTATACACACGTAAGTGTCGTTGTAAGTGTCGTACATTAAAAGTTTCATTTAAATCGGTCAAGCCGTTTAGGAAGAATTAGTTGGCAAACACACATACAAATTCATCATACATTTTTCACGTTGGTATATTATGCTTAAGTTTTACATTTTATATGACAGGATACTACTGAATCTGTTCAATGAGCTGTAAATCGGTAATTTTTCTTATTACAATAATGATACCCGTAGATGTTACTCGGGCCGTCGTCGCTCGCGGAATGATGCGAAAGACGTGTGATGCAGAACTACACTACGCACACGCGATCCGACGCGTGGATAGCCCCGGCCACCTTCCTCTAAAATTTCTGGGACCGACGTGTCGGCGTCGCAGACGTAGCGTCGCGTGGCGTGGCGTGGATCAAGTGTAGCTCTAACAGTCTATTTTCCATATAAAATGTATGGAGACCGACGCTCCCAGATCGGCGTGTGTAGCCCACGTGTGAGCAGTGTAGTTCTACCTAGTTCCCTGTTTGAGGCGTGGCTGGAAAGACCTCACGGCGTCCTTACCTTCCGCATGACACAGGTCGTCACCGGACATGGTTCGTTCGGGAGTTTCCTGCACTGGATTCATGCGGAAGTGACGCCCGGGTGTCGCCACTGTGCGGAACGCCCGGAGGACACGGTGGAGCACACAGTCGAGGTGTGCCCTGCTTGGGCGGAGCATCGCCGTGCCCTCGTGGGGGCGATCGGCGGCGGAGACCTCTCGCGCCGGGCCTTGGTTGAGGCCATGGTCCGGAGCGAGGAGGAGTGGCAGGCGGTCTCTGACTTCTGCGAAGCAGTAATGCTCGCAAAGGAGGAGACCGAACGCATCAGGCAACGGCGTTATCGCCGCCGCCGCCGCCGCCGGGATTCTGATCCCGATTTCCGGCCACCGTAGGCGCGGGCTTGCGGACAGTGAGCAATGGGTAGCTCACTGTCCGGCCGTCCGGTAACTGTCCGGACTAAGCCCAAGTCGTCGACGGCGCGCACTGTTCCCGCGCGCCTCAAGGAGTTGTCAGCGACAGCAGGGACCCAGCCGGTTCGAAGCCTACTGGGGCCAGGGTTATCCGAAAGGGCGCTCGAGCAGCGTTGAAAAAAACAGGGAATATTCCCGTTTCTTTCAAATACTGTTGTTTTATTCAATGTAACATTCGAAACTTTCAAGAAATTTATAAATTATAAATTTCATGTATTTTTCCAAAAAAACCGAAAGAAACGGAAAAATATGAAAAGAACCGAAAACTTCATGTTTGTTTTTTTCAAATGCGAACTTTTTTTTTTAATTAATGTAAACTAGCGCTTGACTGCGGTCCTACCTGATGGTAAGCAGTGACGCAATCTGATGGTGAGGCGCACTACTTTATGAGGCTTATGTCCAACAGTGGGCATCGATCATTATAGCGCCTAAATGGCGACACTTGGAGAGTATTATGCCCAACTGTGGGCATAGGTCATTACTTATAGTACGGGGAGGCCTATGTCCAACAGTGGGCATCAATCATTATAGTGCCTAAATGGCGACTCTTGGGGAGGCTTATGCCCAACAGTGGGCGTAGGTCATTATAGTGAGAGGAGGCCTATGTCCAACAGTGGGCATCAATCATTATAACGCCTAGGTGGTGACACTAGGGGGAGGCTTATGCCCAACAGTGGGCATAGGTCATTATCGCGAGGAGGCATATGTCCAACTGTGGGCATCAATTATTATAACGCCTACGTGGTGACACTAGGGGGGGCTTATGCCCAACAGTGGGCATCAATTATTGTAACGCCTACGTGGTGACACTAGGGGGAGGCTTATGCCCAACAGTGGGCAAAGGTCACTATCGCGAGAGGAGGCCTATGTCCAACAGTGGGCATCAATTATTATAACGCCTACGTGGTGACACTTGGGGGAGGCTTATGCCCAACAGTGGGCAAAGGTCATTATCGCGAGATGAGGCCTATGTCCAACAGTGGGCATCAATTATTATAACGCCTACGTGGTGACACTTGGGGAGGCTTATGCCCAACAGTGGGCAAAGGTCATTATCGCGAGAGGAGGCCTATGTCCAACAGTGTGCATCAATTATTATAACGCCTACGTGGTGACACTTGGGGAAGGCTTATGCCCAACAGTGGGCATAGGTCATTATCGCGAGAGGAGGCCTATATCCAACAGTGGGCATCAATTATTATAACGCCTACGTGGTGACACTTGGGGAGGCTTATGCCCAACAGTGGGCAAAGGTCATTATCGCGAGAGGAGGCCTATGTCCAACAGTGTGCATCAATTATTATAACGCCTACGTGGTGACACTTGGGGAGGCTTATGCCCAACAGTGGGCAAAGGTCATTATCGCGAGAGGAGGCCTATGTCCAACAGTGGGCATCAATTATTATAACGCCTACGTGGTGACGCTTGGGGGAGGCTTATGCCCAACAGTGGGCATAGGTCGTTATCGCGAGAGGAGGCCTATGTCCAACAGTGGGCATCAATTATTATAACGCCTACGTGGTGACACTTGGGGAGGCTTATGCCCAACAGTGGGCAAAGGTCACTATCGCGAGAGGAGGCCTATGTCCAACAGTGGGTATCAATTATTATAACGCCTACGTGGTGACGCTAGGGGGAGGCTTATGCCCAACAGTGGGCATGGGTCATTATAGTGAGGGGGAGGCTTATGTCCAACAGCGGGCATAGGTCATTATAGCGAGGGGAGACTTATGTCCAACTATGGGCATCAGTATTTTAGCGCCTAATGGCGACACTCAGGGGAGGCTTATGTCCAACAGTGGGCATGGGTCATTATAGCGAGGGGGAGGCCTACGTCCAACAGTGGACAGCAGTCATTAAAGCCCTAAATGGCGATATTTGAGAGAGGCTTGTGTCCAACAGTGGGCACCGATCATTATGGTGACACTTGGGGGAGGCTTGTGGGAGCTCGATTCTGATCAAGCTGACGACAGTGAAATCGAGATTTTGGCTGAGGAAAGCTAGATCATTTGTATAGTGGGTGAAAATGTACCATTCGTACATTTTCACCCATTATAAATATATTTCAATTTCAATAAAACTCGTTTTTTTTCCATTTTTCATGAAATTAACCGAAACAATGAATAAAACATTCGAAAGATTTCTATTTTGTTCCCAAACGTTTTTTTCGCAAAATTTCAATGCAACATGTGAAAAAAACGGAAAAAAAAACCACAATTTGTTTTTTTCATTGAAAGAAACAATTGCTTCTTTCGGGAATTTTCAACGCTACGCTCGAGCCCCGGTATGAAGGCTAGAAGGAACGGGGTGGGTCTTTTAGTCAGTGAGAATCTGACACTATCTCCCGCTCCGCCCAAGAGCGGGGGATGTCAATGCATGATTTTTACCCACCATAAAAAAAAAATGTAGATAAAGTATTGAATTTGTTATCTAATGAACGGGTTTGTGAGACTCACTCCAATTTCGGTGTAACATTTATCAACCCCCATGACCCCAGGTTTAGTGTTTTTTTTTTATCTGTTATAAACTAGTACTTGACTGCGATCCCGCCTGATGGTAAGCAGTGATGCAATCGTTGATGGTGAGGCGCACTAGTTTATTAAGAGCCTATTCACTCTAGCCTTGAAGACACCTAAATTATAATCAGACGAAAAGACCGCAGCAGGCAAACTGTTCCAGTCCTTCGAAGCACGCGGTATAAATGACGAGGCGAAACGCTTAGTCGGGACCGTAGATGTTTTAACAACGTAAGGGTGGATACTCGCCGTGCGTCGGTTTGTCCGATGGTAGAAATGGTGTCTTCAAGAGGCTAGAGTGAAAAAGCTCATAATAAAATATTTCGTTTCATCATCAACGATTGAATATCTGCTTACCATCAGGTGGGATCCCACTCGTTTAAAAAGAAAATCAATTAAAAAGAAAAAATACCTACTATTAGTTATCATCTTACATAAAAATTAAAGTTCGTAATTTTATTGTTTCACAAAGCCAACCAACAGTACTAAAAGAAACAATGAAAAGTTATCTTGTTAGTGTTATTTTGTTTTAGATTAATAACAATAAAGTTAAGGCGTATAGTCCCTTGAACCATCTGGCCGAAATTATGTGAACGCAACTCTCGCACTCGCCTAGGCGGCAGTACGCAAATCTGTGCATTTATTTGCGGCCAGCAGCGCCCGGAAAGCGCTTTAAATCCATTTTCTCTGCGAGATATTGATTGATTTACATATGCAATGTTCACTTTGAAGAATATTTAACCACCAATTTTTATGTGTAAAAATGTTTCTAAAGGTTCAAGCCGTTTCGAAGGAGTAGGGAAAAGTTGCGAAATTGCTAAATATTTTTTTTTGACAAAAGTATTAATTGCACGAAAAAATCAAATGTTGATATTATTGTTCATGAATCTATAATAAACATATATTTTTTTCAAACCAATTGACCTAGCCGTTACGGAGGAGTAGGCCTCAGAAAATCACTGTTTTATGGCACTTTTCGGGCGCTTGGCCCTTAAATGAACAGATCGAGTTCGGAACACTATGGTATGCCCGACGGATCTTGGCGAGCCTGAACATAGGCTCTGCGCATCTCTCTCTCACGTCTTTTGCCATGAGAGAGAGAGAGAGATGCGCAGTCGCAGTCAGAGTGTCAGACTCTTACTGACTAAAAAACCCATCCCGTTCCTTCAAGCCTTCATACCGGGGCTCGAGCGCCCTTTCATATTACCCTGGCCCCAGTAGGCTTCGACCCGGCTGGGCCCCCGCTGTTGCTGACAACTCTTTGAGGCGCGCGGGAACAGCACGCGCCGTCGACGACTTGGGCTTGGTCCGGACGGTTACCGGACGGCCGGACAGCGAGCTACCCATTGCTCACTGTCCGCAAGCCCGCGCCTACGGTTCCTGCTCTTGGGTGGAACAAGAGATAGTGTCAGACTTTTACCGACTAAATATCCACTACTTTTCTATTGTTCGAGGGTCCCGAGGATCTCTTTCACATCACCCATGGCCCCAGTAGACTTCGACTCTGCTGGGCCCCTGCGGTTGCTGACAACTCCTTGAGGCGCGAGAAACTCGCCGTCGATTTGAGCTCAGTCCGGATGGTTGCCGGACAGTCGGAGGACAGCGGTGTCGCAATAGGGTCCCATTTTTAATCTTTGGGTATGGAACCCTAAAGAGAAAACGAACTGGTATGTTGTTATTCTTAAGACGATACAATTACCGAAACGGATCTTGAGCGCTCGGCGTCAGAGTGGGGATCGCTTTGCGCATTCCATACATTGGCGAGCCAATCGTCTTCATTGTTAGATACATGCAGCAACGCAGGGAACGAATCAGGAGTGACGCCTATGACACGATGGCGCGGCGAGCCAATCACTGACACTCCTCGCCCCCGCGTCTCACTTCGCACCATTAAAGAGACCGAATATTTGACTTATGCGCAACTTGAAGCCAGCGCTCAAGATCCGTGCTGGGACTCAAGCCTCCTCTCTAGGAGAGGAAACGGACCGTAATCCACCACGCGGGCCCAGTGCGGGTTGTTGCATGTGACATGTCTTCGAATTTTTGGTTCTAGGACATGCCGGTTTCCTTATGATATTTTCCTTTACCGTTTAGAGAGCAGTGGTGATGAAATAAATTACACAAAATAATGCGCCTGGCTGGGTTTGAACCCGTGACCTACAACTCGCAAGTCGAGGCCGTTACCACTTCAGTGGTTGCGGAGTGGCTCTACAGGCTATATTCTTCTGTATTTATTTGATAAAGTCGAATATAAGTCTCATATCATATTTTGTATTCAGCGTTTAGAATCATTATTTATTATTTTATGACACATGTATTGGCACAAGGCCAATGTACATAGCATTTTGTGCACACAAACACAAAATAGATAGGTAGAGAATTCAATCGCTTGGGTCAGAGCGAACGGGCGATTAAGCCGAGATATCGTGTCCGTGAGCGGTGTCAATGTGTGCGTTGCTCGAGCGCGCTTTGTATGTAGATTGACTTCTGTACCTACCTATTTATTTTGTGATGTGACACAACGGGAACTGTCATCATCATCATCATTTCAGCCGATACACGTCCACTGTTGGACATAGGCCTCCCCCAAGCGTCGCCACATCGAACGACGTTCCTGTGCATCCCGCATCCATCGGTTTCCCGCTACCGTCACCAGGTCATCGGTCACGGGAACTGTGCATACTCAGAAACTAAAGTGACGTGGTGGGTGGCAACCTAAATTATGTTATGTCTGCTCAAACCTCTGACATGTCACCAAGTTTGTTTTTTTGTCTGTAGGAGGAAATCTCTGAAAGTACTGGTCTGATTGCTAAAATTTTTTCACCGATAGAAAGCTGCTTTATTCCTGAGTGACATAGGCTATATTTTATGAACGCAGGTGAAGCCGCGGGCAAAAGCTAGTCTATAATATGTATAGAAAGAGGCGGTAAAGCCCTACTGATAGTAGTAGGACTGCAAATAAAAAAACTTTTAACAAAAAAAATTAACCAAAATTTTGTTCTTTTCAGTGTTTTTTAACATTGAAGTCGGTTTAATTTTTTTGTTAAAAGTTTTTTATTTTTCACTTTTTAGTTATGGTACTACCACTATAAAGTACCACTCAGCCAAACTTAAATATCTTAAAGCCAGAGTGTATCTCATAACGATTATAATAATTCCAAATATGGTTAGACTACATTAATTTACCTTCCGGCTTCATCACTAGATCAGTTCGATACATCCCCCCCCCCTTTTTCTTTCAGTCAGTCATCGACTACACGTACAAAGCAATTTTACTTGTTACGACAATTCTACTGTGATCCTATGAGGAGTTCTGTTCCATATCTTCGAAGTTCATGCTGATCATGAACTTCGAAGATATGGAACAGAACAATATTTCTATGGGACCAACTTGAAAGCATAAACTTTCAATCAAAAAAAGAAATTTCGAAATCGGTCCACAATTGACCGAGATATCGGTGAACATACATAAAAAAAAACATACATTCAGTCGTCGATGGCGCGCGCTGTTCCCGCGCGCCTCAAGGAGTTGTCAGCAACAGCAGGGATCCAGCCGGGTCGCTATAAGCCTACTGGGGTCAGGGTTATCCGAAAGGGAAGCTCGAGCCCCGGTATGAAGGCTAGAAGGAACAGGGCGAGTCTTTTTTAGTCAGTAAGAGTCTGACACTATATCCCGCTCCGCCCAAGAGAGGGGGTTGTAATTGGATGATTTTTTCCCACCATAAAAAAAATCCGAACATAGAACCTCCTCCTTTTCGAAGTCGGTTAAAAACTCAGGCAATTTTAGTCGGCTGTATTATAAAAAGTACATTTTGGAAAATACAATGCGTTCCAAATGAGAATAGCATCGATTTACATGTTGTGACGTCACGAATACGTTCTACTGTCAAATCGAGGAAAGTCATTTTTAAACTTTAATTAATTAACAAAAAAAAAATAATTTATTTACAAACTATGAACGAAAAAAGTTTAATGAGAATCTAGTTCTTTAATTTTACTTAACTCAAAGCTCTTTAATTTTACCGAAATTTCTTCGATTTGACAGTACGACGTGACGTCACAATATGGCAATCGATCTATTCTCATTTGGAACGCATAGTACAAACGGCACGGCGAGAAAACAATAGTATGAATGGAAAATAAGATGCGCGCGCTCGGTGGCGAGGTGACAATCATGTGCAGTGTCATGCGAGCCGGCCGGACTGCGCCCGCGGCGAGCGTCTCTCCCCGCAACCTCTGCTCCCGCCCGCCACAAAATAGATAGGTACAGAAGTCAATCTACATACAAAGCGCGTCCAAGCAACGCACACAGAGACACCGCTCACGGGCACAATATCTTGGCTCAATCGCCCGGTCGCACTCATATAGTTCGGCGGCGTAACGCGCTGACATAGCGTGATCGCCTAGCGTAGGTATAAAAAGTGAAGTACAAACATGAGATTGACTTCTGTACCCATCTTTATTGTGAGTCCGGTGTCGCCCGGCACGTAGTGAGGTCCACGCACGTTAGTGATGTCCAACCAATGCATATATGTATTTAGAAATATAACTAAGTACGTTTTCAGCAACCTAGTACTCACGGCAAAGTTTGAGATTAGATGACGTTGTGCTTGTGTGATAGTTGTGGAAAATCACTGTTTACTTTTTTCAGTTCTTTTTTTTATTCATTAATGCTTTATGCACATTGCAATTTACAAAGGCAGACTTAATGCCATAGGCATTATCTACCAGTCGACCTTTGGGTGGTGTAGAAACATAACATTGCAGGTAGAATTTAATAAATAGACAAACAGAAGAGAAACAAATACAAAAGTAAATACATACAAATAAACAATGTTGTTGTGAAAAAACAAATCCAACCTATCAGTGATGTAATGATTCAATAAATCTATATTACTGTTTATTATTATTCGCCTAAACCTTGTCGGATCGCTTCGTAACCACAATCGTGTTGAATCGCCCACTGATGTAAGACACCGCGTTAACGAAGGAAGAAGCGAAAGTGAAAGAAAAGAAAACAAAAAATATCAATTAAAAATTTACTAAACACACTAATCGTAAACAAACTTATTAGTATTCAAAATTCAGAAGTGGTAAATTGTATCTCACAAACAATATTTCCGAGGTTTTATCATCTTCTAGATTATTTGCTAGCGATTCATAGTTTAAACCTGCTTCACCAATAAATTGCTCATTTGGTACGGAACTTGGCGGTGGTGACAAATATGTGCATACTATTGGGGCAAAAACTTGATATTTCGTGTTATACTTCCACCACATTAAAGGATCTTCGTTAATTGGTAGTACACTTTCTCTGTTATATTGATTTATTAATGATTTCCAAATTTTTTCTTTGCTTTTTGTTTCCACAGCTTTATCTTCTTCGTCTTCATCATCGTCACTGCTTTGGTTTAGGAAGTTATCTAGTTTTGACTCTATATCTTGCGATGGTTTACGAGTGCTTGTGCTTGGTCTATCGTCTATTGGATTTGAGTCTATTCTCGATATTTTAGCAGCAGGCGCTCCATCTTCATCATCTACACTTGCAGATTCAAGACTCATGTCATGCAGTGATAAAAATCGTAATAGTTCGGACTGCACTTGTTTTTTAGTTATTTCACTAAAAAACTTGGACTTATATCTTGGATCCAAATACGTAGCTAGCGAATACAGTGTATTATTCGAAAGATCTCCAAATTTCACATTAATATCTTCGAGTAGTTCTTTAATCATGTTTTTAAAACACAGATTAGTGTCAGATTTTTCGATTTCCATCTGCAAAGTATGCTTTAGAGCGTGTATCAATGGGATCACTGATGATATGCTAGTTTGTTTGTCGCTAAATTTCTTCGTTACTTCTTCGAAAGGTTTCAGTATTGCCACTAGTTTACTAAGACACCACCATTCTCTTGAAGAAAATTGGGGAATGTTATAATTGCTTGTGTACAGGCAAATAGAATTTTTGATCTCCAATAGACGCTCCAACATATAGAATGTGCTGTTCCATCTAAAATGAAAGATAAATGAAATTATAGTTTGAAATTTGTACTATAAATATATTACGATTATCTTTTTCCATCTTATTATAGAAACAAATTCCTGTTTCTCTTGGTAACACTATAACTCGAGAATGATAATACCGACTTCCTTTATGTTTTTTCTACAGTTTTCCAATGTTTTTGGAAGGCTCTTATGGAAACAAAAATTATAGAAATTGAAATTGACAACTTTAAATAAAACTAGTGACCTGCTCCAGTTTTGCTCAAGTGTTGCAAGATCATTGAACATATGACACAAGTTTTAAACATAAATTACTTTGTCTATAAGTGAAAACTGCAAGAAAATCCTTTTTGTAATTTTTGAGTTTATTGCGTTCATACAGATGGATGCAGTGGACTTCTTTATCCTAGGTATATGTGATAGTACGTGTGTTTGACAGTTCATAGCTAAGACAAGATACTCAATTTCTGTAGAAAAGTCTGTCACACAGTTAATTAGAATAAAATAAACTTTATTATACATCAAAAAAGTAACACAACTTATACATAAACTTAAATCTATGGGTACAATTGCGGTCTTGTCGCTGACAGCAATATTTACCTGACAGCTTTAGTATGAATCGTAAGAACTTAAAATAATACAGAGGATAGTCTGCGGTGTACTGCTAACCAATTAATCAATCTCTATATAAAACACAATACATAACTATAAAATTTATATATAATTATTTAATGGATATTGATTATGAATATAAAAACATACCTGGTAACGTTGTCCTGAATCACATGAAGAGCAGGTTCATTTAGTTGTTCTGTTTGAATTTGAGTCAGTTCATCTTGGGCTATCTGTGAATATTTAAAATGCCCCGTTAATTTGTTGCATTTTTCAATTAAATTCTTAAGTTCTTCATTTTCGAGAGCAGAACGAAGACACTGTTGTAGTCCGTGGACAGTGCAATTTACTTCAGATATTTTAGAAGCCAGATGCAATGCTTTGACTCTACTTGATACGCCGTCACGAATAAAGCAATGCAACTGCTCTTCTTGGATGTCCCACTCCAGCAGCATCATTCTGAAGTTGTGACAGACCACATCACCAGTGTGGCGGTTATAAGGTGAGCAACATTTTAAAAGAACCTGCATTCTGGTGAAATCCTCAGTAATCCCATGAGCAGTTAAACCTAAAAGTGACATATTACCAAGCGGTTCGGACCATACATCGGTGGTGAATGATAATTTAGGAAATTGTTTAAGCATTTCTCCAATTTTCCTTGCCATTTTTGGATATATTTCCTCGCAAATATGGTCACTGAAAAATTGACGACCTCTTAACTGGTAATTTGGCATCACCATTTGCATTAACCGTTGAAACCCAACGCTTTCAACAAAACTGAATGGCAGATTCTGTAATGCAATCATTTCTCCGATCAAATCGTCCATTTTTTTCGATACAGCATGTGATGTATCCCACATTTGATTTTTTTTTCTTGATGGTAACGATACCACTGTTGATGGTATATCAATTTCTATGATTTCTCTTTGTTCTTCCATTTCACAAAGTTCTACATACTTTTCTTTATGCATTGATTTTAAATGCATTTTCAATGCTGTTATTGAACGACCCTTTTTTGAATAATTTTTGAAACAGATTTGGCATTCTGCAGTATTTTCGTCTATTTCTTCAAAATAATGCCAAATTTTACTTGTTTTCGGCTTGCTTGATTGGTGTAATGGTACAACTGTATACTCTGGTGGTATCTCATCCACTGATATTTCTACGAGCTGTTCTTCCACTTCAAAAAGTTCTTTATATTTATCTTTATGCATAGCTCTCAAATGACCTTTTAGCGATGACGTTGTTCGTCCTTTTCTTGAATAAGTATTGAAACAGATTAGGCATTTTGCATAATTTTCGTCTACTTCTTCAAAACACTGCCAAATATCACTTGTTTTATGTCTGCCTGAATGCTGATGAGATGGTGTCACTGCAGGTGGTACCTTTACAACTGTTTCTTTTTGTTCTTCCAATTTACAAAATTCCTCGTACTGTTCTTTATGCATAGACTTCAAGTGTCCTTTTAGTGGAGTTGTAGACCGGCCTTTATTTGAGTAGTTCTTAAAGCAGATATTGCATTTGACGTAATTTTCACCAGCTTCTACGAAGTACTGCCAAATATCACTTGTTTTGGGCTTCATAACGCGATTTTGATAAGTAAAACTATTTATAAAGCAACAAATTCACCGCGCGACTCGACAACACGATATTGAGAACCGAGTGAACGGTTGCGTCCCCTCGCGCCCGCGGCCCGCTCCCCCACTACACGCGGCGTCTCGTTCGCGCAAGCGCGATAGCGCGTAGCGTCGCACGCGATTATAAGACGTAAAACAACCTCCGTTAGGCACAACTTCGTTAAAATATTTCGGTGGGTGTGGGCTGCGAAGGCGGAGGTCGATAACTTACGGATGTTCCGCATTAGAGCGACAGAGCCAAGGTCCCGTTACAACTTTGTTAATAAACATTCATTCGCTTTTAAATTAAGAATTGCGATCTTTGATTTCGATTTATTTAAGACTTGTAATGAATGAATACCTACTTGTTTTAAGGATTATGAAATCAAATTAAATTTACCTTTGTACTCATACGTATAACATCGCGCCCGTATTTTTCGGAGGTGTGGGCAGAGTCCCTGTTCTGACGATTATGTTAATTTAGATGAAAAAAATAAGTAATGTGTATCTATACTTTTATAGTAATATTGTAAAGCGGAAAGATTTGTTTGTAATAAATAAATTAATTAAATGCTAAAAGATCAATTTCGAAAATTCTATCATTAGTATTAGATTGCTATTTTATCATTGAATGCAAAGAAAGCAATTAGGCATATTTTTTACATTCGCGGGTACTGCCGGTATTGCTTGTATATACGTATAAAGTCCAATAACTTATTTCTTAGGCCAATAAATGTCACTTTTGATTAATTAATAAAACTATTTTTTTTTATAATTAGTTTAGTTTTCAAAATAATAAGTAGGTACTTAACCTATTCTAGTTTTAAACGAAACCATTGCGCATTATTCATCATGTGTTAGTTACAATAAATAAATAACAAAATAAAAAAGCCTTTTATAATTCATGCATTAAGTAAATAATTGAACAATTATTGATACCTACTTCGAAGTTCCTCATCTCAAAATAAATTAAAATTACAGTGATGGTTTGGTTAATAAAATATCTTCTTTGTCATAATTTCGGCAATCATTTTTTAAATTATTTATATTATCAATTACAAAGCAAATTCCTACAACATGTCAAATAGTAAAAAAATATAATACAAAAAATATATTTAACATTGATAAATAATAAAGATTTTATTGATTGTACATTAAGGGGCCGGCGACGGATGAATTTCCATACAAACGTAATACCACGCTCATTTGCAGTTGGAGCATATTTCCAACATATTATGATGATATTCGGTTATAGACAATATTTATCTAGGTTCCTACGTCGAGAATATTAGAAATATTGTTATTTTTAATACAGGAAAAGCCAAATGGCATGTTTTGCCATTTACGATGTAAAAAAGTGCGAAATACAATTTGCTTAAATTTCTTTTTGTTTTTTTTAAAAAAAAAAAGAAAGACGTAGGAACCTAGATAAATATTGTCTATAACCGAATATCATCATAATATGTTGGAAATATGCTCCAACTGCAAATGAGCGTTTACGAGCGTTTATGAGCGTATTACGTTTGTACGGAAATTCATCCGTCGCCGGCCCCTTAAAGTTAAAATAAACAACATTATACAATAATAAACATTATAATGTGTTAGTTACAATAGCGTTGATATAACATGGACTATACTAGCTTTTGCTAACAACTTCGCTACGCAACTCAAAAAAAAAATGCTTAAAATACAAAGTTCGGTTCAGTAGTTTAACCGTGACAAAATAACAGAGAAAAGTGTGAATTAATCTAATGACTTCTCTCGCACTACGGTGGAGCGAAAGGGCGTGTCAGACTTACTGACTACAACCACACCAGTTGCGTTTTGTGTTTTAAGGCCACGTGTTTACTTTTCATTTTTTTTTATTTTTTATTATTGATAGGCTTGCGTTTGACCACCATCTCACCTGATAGTAAGCGATGATGTGGTCGACGATGAAGCACGCTTGCCTAGAAGAAACCTATTCACTCTCGACTTAAAGACTCCTCGGTTGTAGCTATCAGGAAACACAGATTCCGTCAGGGATTTCCAATCCTTGGCTGTACGCACAATAAATGTGTTTCGAAAACGCTTTGTGCGTATGGGTGGGATCATATCATTTCATGTTTTTCCATGGCCCTAGCAGTCAGTTGCCCTACGGTTTTGCTGACATCTCCTTAAGACGCGCGTGGAACTTTATGTAGGTCACAAAATATATAGGAACAGAAGTCAATCTACATAAAAAGCGCGCTCGAGCAACGCACACATAGACACCGCTCACGGACACGATATCTCGGAGCGCCTCGGCCCGCTCGTCGAACAGTTCCGGCTCAAACGCTCATTAGTGTGCGTCCACCGAGTGTAGGTATAAAAAATAAAGTACATACATGATATTGTTTTCTATAACTATCTATTTTGTGACTAGGTGCCCATTTGGGCTCAGTCAGTACAGAACGAGCAGTTGTCCGCACGCCCGCAACTACGGTAATTGATAGTATGGATAAGTAACTCTAATTTATTTAAAAAACATACACCAATTTTTTTAATTAGTACAAATACTTATAGGTTTTTTAAAAAAGGTCTTGTTATTAATTAAGTAGTCTCGATAGATATTCAAAAACAGCATAGTTATTAGGTAGGGTTTGTTTATATCCCAAAATGTTACTCAATTTATGGAAATATTGTATTGAGTACTTATGAATGAAAAACAAGATTTTAATGAAAATGATTTTTTCATAGCAAGCTTTTATAGCTTGGTATACCTATATAATTAATGCTCGTCAAGACGAATCATACAAGCCCAAACTCGATGGGGTTGTGTCGTTTAACTACAAAGTTCCTATAGCCACCTTTTTTTTTTTTTTTTTTTTTTTATGGTGGGAAAAAATCATGCATTGACATCCCCCGCTCTTGGGCGGAGCGGGAGATAGTGTCAGACTCTTACTGACTAAAAGACCCACCCCGTTCCTTCTAGCCTTCATACCGGGGCTCGAGCGCCCTTTCGGATAACCCTGGCCCCATTAGGCTTCGACCCGGCTGGGTCCCTGCTGTTGCTGACAACTCCTTGAGGCGCGCGGGAACAGTGCGCGCCGTCGACGACTTGGGCTTGGTCCGGACAGTTACCGGACGGCCGGACAGTGAGCTACCCACTGCTCACCGTCCGCAAGCCCGCGTCTACGTTGGCCGGAAATCGGGATCAGAATCCCGGCGACGGCGGCGGCGATAACGCCGTTGCCTGATGCGTTCGGCCTCCTCCTTTGCGAGCATTACTGCTTCGCAGAAGTCGGCGACCGCCTGCCACTCCTCCTCGCTCCGGACCATGGCCTCAACCAAGGCCCGGCGCGAGAGGTCTCCGCCGCCGATCCCCACGAGGGCACGGCGATGCTCCGCCCACTATAGCCACCTTCCAGTTGCATCATCAAATCAACTCCACGTCATAATGATTTTGCATTGTCATCTGATTTACACATGCACGCAAAATTTCAGCCCAATCGGTAACCGGGAAGTGGGTCAAATTTAATTTGCAAGATTTGATGACAGACAAACATCGGGACAGGTGAAACTAAAATAAAAGCTTGTAACAAAAAAGAAAAACACTGCGATTGTTATGATTTATTGATAAAATTTTGATATTACCAATTATGTATGACATCGTGGACAATGGGATTTCGTTTTTTTTACTTCTGACTACATAAATATATGATCAGTAACGGGTACGGATAGTGCCCCATGTTTTTTGTACTAATTAAAATACAGGACCCCTAGGCAAGTTGCTAATCTGCAATAGTTAACGCTTGTAGAAAGCTTCAAATATACGGGAATGACGTCGTCTTAACGCTCAGTCACGTGGTCAGAACAAAAGAATTGGCGGCAAGGGCAACTCGAAGCGTTCGGCGCAAGCGAAACGTTTGTAACTTGGCTAGGAGAGCGGGCGTATACTAGTAGCTCATCGATCGAGGCTAAAATAATAACAGCCGCATATGGGTCTATCTCCAAGGTTAAGCAACACTGGCTGATGACGGTCTGTGGATAGGTTTTCAACGAATCGAGATTTCCTTGTGCCTCGAAAAGCATGTTAGTCTAGGCTGGCATTTGTAGATCTTTGACAGTCTTTATGGAAACTCAGAAGCCCAAACACCACTCTTGCCAAGGGTTATAGTAGTATATTCAGCCTTATAGTGTTCCAACTATTTGGTCTGAAGCCTCCTCTCCAGGGGATGGAAAGGGCCGTAATGCCTGTAATCCAACAAGCGGACCCAGTGCAGGATGGTGGATGTGTTCGAGTTTTTGGTTCTAGATCAGGCCGGTTTCCTCACGATGTTTACTTTTACAACAAAGTTATGCGCCTGGCTAGATACGACCATGACCTACAATTCCCAAGTCGAGGCCGTTACCACTGAGCCACCACTGCGGATCGTGAGCTCTATGGACCGGGACCACGGTCCCACATTCAGCCTATAAAATTATATATTGTTTTTTAGTATTATTTTGGGACCACAACGAAAAAGCATTAAAATACAGTTACCAAAAAAAAACTATTATTTTATTTGTGGTCATAAACTTTTCATTTTATTAGATAGGTACTAGCTTTTGCCCAGGGTTTTGCTCGCGTATAATATAGCCTATATAAATAGCCTATGTCACTCAAGAATAAAGCAGATTTCTATCGGTGAAAAAATTTTAGCAATTGGACGAGTACTTCCAGAGATTACCTCCTACAAACAAAAAAAAAAAAAAACTTTACCTCATTATTATATTAGTGTAGATAATACATATTATATTATATATATAAGTATATTTATATAAGTATAAGTAGTAAGTAGATATAGTGTAGAAGTGTAGATTAAAAACTAAATTCAAACTCAAACTCAAGTTTTGTCCTCATCGGACAGCCGGACGGCGAACTACCCATTGCTCGCTGTTCGCAAGCCCGCACTTTAAGTTACGTATGATAAGCATAATAAACTTACATTCATTCATCGAGAACCACAAGTTCTATCAATGAAACATTCATACATTTCCTTGGCTAACGCAATTACTAACGGTTTACGTATAATCAATCTCTGTCGCGCTCGAACCCCTATTCATTGGTCGTACCAAGCCTTCTTGACTTTATCTGTTACCTAGAATTTGTCAAGTTAGCTCTAGCTTTGTACGTCTCACTTGGTGATTAGAATTTGAACTTATGAGCAATTTATTTTTGTCCTTAGGGTCTTTGCCACGCTTGACGGAAATCCCGTAGCGAAAAATCGGCAACGGAACGCGGAAGATCGGTCGCTCCGCGTAGTGTTGCCGCTATTTGTAATTTGTATGCAATAAGGTTTTTTTGCTATGGTGGGAAAATCATTAATGACAACCCCCGCTCTTAGGCGGAGCGGGAGATAGTGCCAGACTCTTACTGACTAAAAACCCACACCGTTCCTGCAAACCTTCTTACCGGGGCTGGAGCTATCTTTCAAAACTAGCAATCCGATGGATGCGATACGCACAGAATTGTTAATTGTGGCGACACTTGTGGGAGGCCTATGTCCAACAGTGGACGTCTATCGGCTGAAATTATGTTATTGATGATGATGAACATGTATTGACGTTCCATCGCCGATCTTCCGCGACGGAATTTCCGTCAAGTGTGGCAAAGGACTTAAGAACAAAAATAAATTCTTCATAAGTTCAAATTCTAACACGATAACTAGTGTTAACACTAGACGATGTTTCTGAAGTGTTTAGTACCTGTGAGATCTCTAAAACCGTATACACCGCTAAATTTTACGGACGGAACTTTACGGAAAAACTACCTACAGGTCATTGAACTCGCTCAGCTGACGTTTACGTACCGGATCGACCCTCCACGGGATTAAAACGATTAAAATTTAACGGTGTATAGAAAGAATGCAGGCAACCTGCGCTGATCTATTAGCGCTTGCAGACGCTGGTCTCCTTAGATAAGAGCTACATAAAGCAATCAGGTTGACAAATCTTAAGTTTAGACTTTAGTTGTTCACTATGTCATTAACTTTGTGCATCAAAGGTTAAGACAAATTAATTAAACTGCGATGCGATGCGATACGAAGCCGCATCACAGCAAAACTGCATCACTTGATTAGCAATCAAATGTAATGGAATGTGAGATAAAAAGTATCGATAGACAGACAGATGAACGACTAAGTGATCCTCTAAGGGTTTAGTTTTTTTATATAATTATAACTAGTTACGCATTATATTTTAACTGAAACGAGTGTCAATGGAATATCTTGCTCATTCATCTCCGTCAAGATCTACGCTTTGGAACGGGTTGAGGGTTTCATTATTAGGACTACCCAACTCTAGTCCTTCAAACTCCCCCTCCCCGACACATTTTTAAATAGATTATAAATTAGTGATTATAATTAACAGACAAACCAGATAAGCAATATTCGTATAATTTACAAGTCACCAAATCTTTTAATTAGTTAAATAGTTGCTTAAAGTATTGCTACAGTTAACCAACTAAATAAAAAAAATAATTAATTAGCAACGTAAATAAAAAAAAACAATTGATCTTTAAAAATTCAACATTCAAATAAAAGAATTAATTTAAACAGTAAAAACATGAAAGAAATAGTTATGTATGTATTTTACACATGGTAAAATAAAACCGTAAAGTAATAATAAATTGACAAGATTATAATTTGCTATCGAATTTATTTTCTTCTGAAACACATCATAATATTAGTCGTATATAGAGCATAGTAAACAATCGCAGTGTGTCAATTTGCTATCGAGTTTAATTTCCCCGGAACTACATCACTACAAAAGTCGCAAAAAGTATAGCAAACTGTCACGGAGGGTCAATTTGCTCAGCATTGAATGTTTGTCACCATTGTGTGGACCGCCCGGAGGTCACGGTGGAGCATGCAGTAGAGGTGAGCCCTGCTTGGGTAGAGCACCGCTATGTCCTCGTGAGGGCGGCAACGACCCCTCTCGCCGGGCCCTACGCGTTTGCACGTAGCAAAACCGTAGGGGCCCAGCAGGAAACCTACTAGTGCCATGGGTACTGTCCTGAAAGGAAAACCCTCTCTCTCTGAGGATGGCAAGGTAAAGAAAAAACATAGGAGTGGGTTTCAGTCACTAAAAGTCTGACACGCCCTCGAGAAGTCATTGGATGATTTGCCACCTAAAAAAAACCTACATTACTCTCAAAAACATTCCAACTTGCCAAAACGACGTAACCTTGAACTAAATTGATCTGAACGCTCATTAGGAAACAAAATGCCAGTATTTCTCAATGAAACTAAAGTATCGTTCAGTAATTAACTAGTCAGATTATCGTAATATGAATCTGTAACATTTATAGTGCCGTTGGCAGAGAGCCAAACACTTAATGTAATTGTTTGTATATAGAACCCCACCATGTACTCCGTGCTTTTTTTTGGCAGTAAAATGGCTATAGTGGTTTGGATTGTAGAAATACTGGATATGAATTTAGTGACCTTGGGCATAATAAATAATTACTAAAAATACTTGTCTTTTTTTTTGAGATGGGAAATCGTTCAATGACTTTTTTCGTTCTAGGGTCGGAGAGGGGGCGTCTCAGACATTTAATGACTAAAACCATACCTGTGTCTTCAGTAGTCCTTTGCGTTCTTGGACCACGGGTGTTCTTTTCAAGGTATTGCGTAATTTATGGTAAAAAATAATGTCTTTTTCTGTCTTATCATCTTTCTGCCCTTGTCCCGTTTTAGTTGGGGTCGGCGCATGTGTCTGTCAATGTCTTTTTCTGACATTCACATCAAAATTAGTAATAAAATGAGGCAAGAATTAGGTAGCATTTCAAATAGATGTGTGAAGAAGAGTGGACAACATATCACTATCTCTTTTCTACGTGTGTAACCTAGCAGCGGTGACGTCACATTGTAATCTGTGCATTTTTTTTCTGTTACTTGACAATTTTTTCTTTCATCAGATTATAAAGGTTTACGTAATTTTTCTATTTGAAAAATTATTTCTATTTGCGAGTTTGAATAAAGTTACTTATTAATACAAAAAAAAGTAAGTACCCAATTAACAAAACTAGAATTACTGCTAATATCTTTCTTCCTAAATATTTGCTTTAAATGTTTTTTGAAATTTCTTTAGAAAATTAGCATTATTTTTTATAATTTCCAGACAATACTATAGACGAGGCTGACTGAGGAATAAACAAACGTGGATTCTCAACCTTGCGAGTTAATGTTCCTATCCTGTTTCCAATATTCTAAGTACTGGCGATTTTCCTTCGCCAATACAAATACTCAGTACCTATCATAAGTGAAATATATTCAGGGTCAACATGCTTCTTATGTGAAGAGCTAAATCTCTGAAATATAAGACTTCTATAGATTTAGCTAACAATGACATTTTTGGGACACATAGATAGTAAAAAAATCCTAATAAAAACATGGTTACTTGTATAGTACTTAGCATTCTTTATGGCTGTAATAAATTGTTGGGATAATAGGGACCAGGAAATATTAAAAGTTTAATATTGGGTTTTAGTGTAATATGTTTTTTCATAATGCATATCACCATGTTGTGTTCCATTATGCACGATTAAAATATTTACTTAGTCTTGTTATACATTGTGACTTTTTTTTAATCTTAGTATTTTATTATTTCGTACATATCTAACACCTGTTTATTATTAAGCATTTATCACACATTAACATCCGCCTAGCCCATTCCATCATCGGACTACCAGACGTACGGCTATGCGCCACCGGTACATGGTGGATATCCCACCTACACTCACAAAACGTTTTGGGAACACATTCATTGTGCGTGCAGCTAGAGAGTGGAATTCCTTGCCGGAGTCTGTGTTTCCTGATAGCTACAACCCGGGAATCTTTAAGTCGAGAGTGAATAGGTTTCTTCTAGGTAAGCGCGTTCCATCGTCGACCGCATCGTCGCTTTTCATCAGGTGAGATAGAGGTCAAGCGCTAACCTATCAACAATAAAAAAAAAACCTTTGCATATATATTCATTTACCTTACACTTAATACTACTATGTAAATGACTGCGGTTCATTTTCAGTAAGGTTCAGTGAAAACCAGCGTCAGGCAACTACCACTGACTACCATGTAGTTGCCTAGCATTTGCGTTGCACAGCTAGAGACGCACATTGTGTCAGCGTTTTTTCTGTTGTCAAAAAAATTGTTTTGACAGTGTGTGTTTCTTTCTTTCTATTTTGTAAAATTATGTAAAGGCTGGACATGTTTTTAGTCCAGTGAACTGGTGGCGGTGATGATGAGCAATAATTTATCAAATTTTATATCTTCTCCGTCTCTGGATGGAGCAAGAGGGTGTGTCAGATTTTTTCTGACTAATTCTTTCCGGTGATCCATAAGTTGATCTTCGTTTTCTAGAATCACGGTCACTATTTCGAACTATTTTGTAGCCCAGAGATGGGTAATCCACCGTTTTCAAACCCGATTATTGGGCTTGCGGACAGTGAGCAATGGGTAGCTCGCTGTCCGGCCGTCCGGTAACTGTCCGGACTATGGTCCGGACCAAGCCCAAGTCGTCGACGGCGCGCACTGTTTCTGCGCGCCTCAAGGAGTTGTCAGCAACAGCAGGGACCCAGCCGGGCCGAAGCCTACTGGGGCCAGGGTTAGTTTCGAAAGACAGCTCGAGCCCCGGTATGAAGGCTAGAAGAAACGGGGTGGGTCTTTTAGTCAGTAAGAGTCTGACACTATCTCCTGCTCCGCCCAAGAGCGGGGGTTGTCATTGAATGATTTTTTACCACCATAAAAAAAACTCGATTACTGGGCTAAAATCTATCTGTAGCCTATTATGGATGGAGGATCAACAGGGCTTATACCAGATTACTGGGCTTAACCCATCTCTTCTAATCAACCAAGGTTGACCTTTGTAACATTCATGGTCGGTTATTTAAGGTCGATATAGTATATTGTATATTGTACCCTATGTACTATTCTAGAACATGGTCTACTCGTGTGCCAAATTTCATCCAAATCCCATTTTTTTTTTTTTCGATTGGAAAAATCATCTTATGACAACCCCCGCTCTTGGGCGGAGCGGGAGATAGTGTCAGACTCTTACTGACTAAAAAACCCATCCCGTTCCTTCAAGCCTTCATACCGGGGCTCGAGCGCCCTTTCGGATAACCTTGGCCCCAGTAGGCTTCGACCCGGCTGGGATCCAAATCCCTTCAGTAGTTCTTGTGTGAAGGAGTAACAAACACACGCACACTCACAAACTGTCGTCTTTATAACATTAGTGTGATTTTAAAATACAAATAGACCATGCAATGTCACTTTAAGACTAAAATACACATATACGGCTTAATAATACGTTCTATCCCTTACAAAGAACATAAGTATTTCCTCAATCCTCTCCAGATTATGTACCCTTACTGTCACCCCACATAAAAAACGAACTTTATCATTTCCAGAGACCTTTTACTTTTTAAAGTGAACAATTTTCCTTTAGCGGCCTTTCGTTTGGGTGACCCATATCAGGCCTAAAGAACCTTGCACACGTCACGGCTACGACTATGGCCAGTGGCCGAATATATCAAGCTTTGGAGGACAACCGAATTCAATTGCGTATTGGGCCACAACATCAAAGCGACTTTTTAATAAATTGAAAACAATTGTCAACGGCTTCGATTTTGATTTCGCGCCCACATTAATTGAAATTCACGCAGACAAAGCCACTGGCAGAAGATAGTAAAACTAGAAGGCAACAAAGGAACAGGAGTAGTTTTTAGTCAGTAAACGTCTGACACTATCTCCCACTCCGCCCAAGAGCGGGGAAGGTGCCAAATACCAATTTGATGCTCTGAAGAAGTCTTTTGGCGATGGCCGCACGCCGAGTTGCTAGCCTGTCGGTTTTCTATCGTTTACATTTCAGGGAGTGTGCATTGGAATTGCACAATCTAATTCTGCTTAGTCCGTTCCGTCATCGCGTATTATCAAATGTTCAACCAATCAACATCAAATGTTGCGGCCAAATGTGCGACATTTTACTGTTGACAACAATTGTCAAAAGTGTAAAATATGTTGGGTTGATTACGTGTTGTCAAGAGCAAATGTCAATTTCATCATCGCTGAAAGAATGTAAATTGGTCTGAACCCTATGGACTTATGGTGAGCTGCGAGTCACAGCTTGTTAAATTTTGGCAGCACATAGTTGCAACCTGCGTCTATTTGCGGCCAAACTTTGTGTAGACACTGTTTGACCGTCCAAATCTGGATGGTTCGAAATAATTGTCTACCGTAACCATTGCAAAGCTACTAACTGACTGAAGAATGTTTACCATCAGGTGGACAAAACTGAAGGTGCACTGTGATTTGGCGTAACTGCAAGCGCCTACTCAAGAAACCTTCAAAACTAAATGTACGAACCATTGCTGACATAAATTTGATAGGCGTTTGCTATTTACCTAATACCAAATTGTATTTAGTAGTTAGTTATACTACAAAATAGGTCAATCTCAATGTATTTACTTCACTTCTTATACCTACGCTCGACGGTTGCGCTAGGGTCAGCGCATTGCTCCGAACTGTACGAATGCGACCGGGCGATTGAGCCGAGATATCGTGTCCGTGAGCGGTGTCTATGTGTGCGTTGCTCGAGCGCGCTTTCTATGTAGATTGACTTCTTGCCTAGGTACCTTCAAACTGTAACCATCGATCTTACGAATAAAAATATATACTTAATTGCGTTTTTTTTTATGGCTCTTGTATGTTATCTAAAATCATAGCACACTGTAGGCTTTAGTCAGTAAAAATCGCAGCTGGGATCCTGATCCCGATTTCCCGCCACCGTAGGCGCGGGCTTGCAGATGGCGAGCAATGGATAGCTTGCCTTCCGACCGACCGGTAACTATCCGGACAGAGCTTAAGTTGTCGACGGTGCGTACTGTTCCACGCGCGCCTCAAGGAGATGTCAGCAAACCGTACGGGCCCGGAGGATCGAAGCCTACTGGGGCCAAGGATCTGCTTCTGAAAGGCAAAATCGGCCCTGGTATAAAAGGCAACGAAGGAACAGGAGACTGAATCTTGAACAAATTCCGATTTTCATTCCGGTCAAGAGTCTCACGACCACCCGGGGTTGTGGTCGTGTGCGAGGTCCTTTTTCCAGGCGAGAAATCATCCAATACCTCCAGTTGAGCGAGAATAAGCACCAGAATTTCACTGACTAAAACCCATCTTTTTTTTCGGTGAAAATCATCTAAATGACATCTCCTGCCCTTGAACAGAGCGAGACTTTAGTATCAGACTTTACTGACTAAAAACCCACTCCTGTTCCTTCTGTTCTAGGGCCCAGTGGGTCTCTTTCGCATCACCCATGGCCCTAGTAGGCCCTGCTGGTCCCTAGTCCCTAGTAGGCTATGGCTGTTTTCAAATCCTTAAGGCGCGCGTGAAACACTACGCGCCGTCGACGACTTGGGCTCGGTCGGACGGTTACTGAACGGTCGAACGGCGAGCTACCCATTGCTCACTGTCCGCAAACCCGCGCCTACAGTGGGACTAAAATCCACCTGTGTTCCATCAGTTCCCTTTTGCTTTCCAGGGTCACGGTAACTCTTTCGAATGTCCTCAGTGTGTGAGGTCCCTAAGATTGTATAAAAAACCTTCAGTGACCTCTTCTTAGAATCATTCCATTTGGCTGGGTTCTGTCCAGATACCACAATAGTTTTCTTTTTGGGTTCCATTAACGCTAAAAGTCAGATATATCATGCAGTCGCCATGTTGTCTGTAGTTTTGGTTTCACTAAAGTTATGAGTAATGTTATTAGCAGTATTTTTTCTATATTTTCCGCTGTTTGGTGCTAAATGCCAGTCATTAACTTTGTTAGAGTGGCATTACTAAAAATCGTACTCTCGTTTGAACAATAAAATAAATCTTTTTCCACTTAACTGAAACCATTTTACAGTAGCAAAATATTTTCGTTCAAATAATAGCTATTAATTGAAATGAAAAAAAAAATGGTGAAAGAATATATATCACAGAATTGATTGATTTTATATGTTTTTGAACATTCAATAGCAATTTCAGGTCTTCGAATTGTTTTGTTCTAGAATAAGCCATTACAGGTTTTTTCATCAGAAATATTATGATCTGGCTACGGCTAAAATGATGATGATGATCCATAAAATTATCTTCACTATTCTTCTCTGTGTCACCTAAAGGTTGACTGGTACAAAATGTCTTTTTTTTAGGTGGGAAAATCATCATCTAACTGACATCTCCCGCACTTGGGTGGAGCGGGATCTTGTTAGACTTTCACTGACTAAAAACCCACTCCTGTTCCTTTTTTGCCGTTGTTCCAGGATTTCTTTCGCATTACTCATGTGGTGGTTACGGTGGTAGAAAATGCCTAAGGTATTAAGTCTGCCTCTGTACCTCTATGTGCATAAAGTATCAAATAAATAAATAAATAATCATCATCATTTCAGCCCATAGACGTCCACTGTTGGACATAGGCCTCCCTCAAGTATCACCATAACGAACAGTCCTGTGCTGCTTACGTCCATCGGATTCCTGCACCCTCACAAGGTCTTTCTACCGCGTTTTTACAATAGTGGCTAGGAAATACATGGTAAAGAACTTGTCTAGATTTGTTCCTACGACTTGTAAATCTAAGTTATTATCTCTGGCCTCCGTTGCTTCCTCCTTCCTGGCATCTACTCAACCAAACGACCACGTTTCCTTCAACGCAAAAATCATAACCATCTAGTGGCCTAGATACCAAACCTATCATATCCTCTATGATAGCTGTATCATAAAATCGAACGTAGCCATGGGAAAATTCACCCCAACACACGATCCTATGGCGTGTATCGTAAGGAATGTGTAAAAGATGGCCGCTTCGGACCGGGCCGGGTGGCGAAACCGATGAGGCCTTTGTAAGTATACAGGAAAGGGGTTCTCGAGGCGATGTCTTGACGTCGAACGGTTAGGTAGCGATGTGGTGTATGAGCGGTAGCGTTTTGATATGTTGTTTCACATTATACACATCAGGATGATACTTTTAAACTGAGAGAATGTCTCATTCATCTAGCCTAGTTTTTTCTTTACAATTTGATATTTTTATTTGCATATCAGTTTTCCCTGATCACTGAAAAATGAAAAATGCTTTATTCAGTAACAAATTCGGTTCAACAATACTGCGGTTGACCTCTCCTTTTAAGTGTGAAAACTTCTGTGCCAGGAGAGGCCGCACTACCTTAACTTAATTACACTTTTGTATCTTAATAATTTACTTATACGACATTTATATGATTAAATTAATATAACAGTGAACAGTGAACTAAATCTACACGAGCGTGCATGCAATGTGCGCACTTGTGTGTGAAAGTATGATTTATGGAGTTTGAGATGGTGTGTCTGTGGATGTGCTTGTCTGTATGGGTGTCACTGTGACTGTGTTTTTGTATACGAGTGTGAAAAAATATATATCGATATATATTTATGTATTAATCACTAAATATGTACATATATATTTATATATTAATCACTAAATGTATCAAAGACACCCATTTGCGCCCAGTGGCTAACGACACAAAATAGGTATAAAAACTAGGCCATATGAATGAGACATCCTCGTTCATCTTGGTGAATTTGTGTGCACACACACGAATTCACATTTTTATCGGTTCATCATTTTTAATACACAACTTAATCCTTCTTATAATTCCTAAGTTATAGCTTTTAGGAATCACAAACTCCAGCAGGCAATTAAATACATTTGCTGTACGGACGATGATCATAATTGCAATACGATTTGTGAGTTATTTCACTATCTCACATTAGCTTTTTTTTCCGCAAGTCACCAGATTTATTTTAAACATAATTCGCCATCGCTTCCAGTTTTACTGTATCAATAGGGTATTGATACAGTAAGTGTTCTGTAATACATCTATTGAATAATTCAAGGCCGTAGTTGTCGGATATTCGGCGCTCTCCGCTGAAGCCTGTAAATCTGGTTTCACAGTTTGGATCTACTGTCTTATTAGCATATGGCAAATAAACTGTTCGGGTTCTTTGAATTAGGGTCTCTTCTGCAGATTTCTCTAGAATTCTTTGTGAATCGTTTCAAAATGACCAGAAGCTGGATGTGTTTATTTTTTACCAGCCCGTAACTTTGTCCGTGTAAGGGTGTTTTTGGCATCGTGCGGATTTCATCACGGCACACACACACAGCAGAAAATTTTGTAATGAAAAAAAAAAACGCATCCCGCTTACGTAGGTATTCCACGCATTACAATAAATACTTTTTTACACCAAAATAGCTATCTTTCTAGATAGCTATTTTTAAAAGCACAGGATGCCTGAAACTGTATTTTCTGTGTATGAAATGGTTTACATACATAATTTAATTCAATTAAATTCATTTATTTCAGGCATCTAAGCCCATATAAATTTTACATAATTATAAGAGAATAAAAATTACAGTAAATGGTAAAAATTTATTATTTTTACCATTTACTGTAATTATATAATTGCATTACAATTAAATTCGTAAAGATTAAAAATACAATAAAATTCATAATTTCTATCATAAATTGAATAAATTAAAAAATAAAGATAATGAGTCTATCTATCTGGGCCGCACTTGACTTTCCAAATACCCCCGAAACCCAGCATCATTGCTTGGGGATAGAAATTTATATGATGATTAGTAGCACTTCTCAAAAATTCCTATTTAGGTTAAGAAACGAAAAAACCAAAACCTTTTATAACTTTTTGACCTGCAAAACTCTTCAAAAGTTTATAAACGGCAGTAAAAACATTTCACAACAGTTGTGGTGCCACAATGTTTCCTTTTAATTCCGTGCTACGGAACCACAAACACACTACCCGCTCACTTATATCTCCAGTATTTTCTTTCAACTTGTGGCCATTTTCTCGAATTGAAGGATTTTCTTTAATTCTCTTTGAATGAAGTAGGAAGAGGAATTGTATCTTAAAGATACTATTCTAGCGCACTCGACTGTTGCGTTAAATAAAGTGCAGAAACAAACAGTTCTGTGCTTGAGAAAAACTGAAATATTCATGAAAAATCTTTTCTTTGAAACACTCGTCTTCTTATGTATTTTTTTGTATTTTTTATTGCCAAATACGAAATGCAATGCGATATAATTTTGTTTCAGATCTCCCCAATCATGTTCAAATGACAAAATTTCGGTTATGATGGTCAATGAATATAACTGTCATTGGATGGGAAATCATCCAAAGACATCTCCGACGGAGAAGGAGGTCTGGGTGTCACCATAGTGTGGAACGCCCGAAGGACACGGTGGAGCTACGCTAGAGGTGTGCTCCGCTTAGGTAGAGCACCGCCGTGACCTCGTAGGGGCGATCGGTGGCAGCGGTCTCTTACGTGGTACAGGCCATGGTCGAACTCGAAGAGGAATGGCAGGTGGTCGCCTCTTTCTGCGAAGTAGTAAAGAAGGTGGCCGCTCGCGCGAGTGAACGGCCATCACGCCCGAGCCGCTGGGATCTCGTAGTAAAGACTGACACGCCATTTTGCTCCACCCTAGTCCAGTCGAGTCATATTATAGTTTCATCATTAATTCAGCTGAAATACCTCCACTGTTGGAAATAGGCCAAGTGTCATCACAGTGAATGATCCTGTGCTTCCCGCATCTATAGGATTCCCGCAACCCTCATCAGGTCAACGGTCCACCTTGTGGGCCTTTCAATGTTGCGTCTTCCAGTACGCGGTTGCTACTTGAAAACCTTTTGGCCCCAAAGACCATCTGTTCTGTGAGCAATGTGCCCTGCCCACTACCATTCTTCGGGCTATGTAGGTAATCTTGGTTCTCTAGCGGATATATTGATTCCAGTTGCAATCACGCAAGGAATATAATATGATTTACTATCTCAAATAATAAATATTCTCAACATGTGCTCGATTTACGAAAAATATGACACAATGCGCCCCACGCTTTTTTCACAATAATATTAATATTTTTCGTTCATTATTATTTATTATTTTCTACCTATATTGAAAATAATTTTACACTTTTTAGTTTGATATGCTATGAAAGCGTGTTTTTTAGTTTTTTTTTACTACTATTTATTATTCACTTTTTAGTGAATAGCCACCGAATGGGTCAGTGGATACGAAATAAGGCATAGAGGAAAAATACTTCGAAAAATTTCACTTAAAAAACAACGCCTAATCAAGCTTTCAGGATCGGGTGGATGTGGGTTTAGAAGGGTGGGGAAACATCAAGGGACATGTGGTCAAGGTCTGGCCCTTGGGTGTCTCAAGCGTTTCCCAACATTTTATACATTTGACCTTGGGGTCAAGGTCATAAACCTTGGAGGTCAAGGTCATAAACCTTGGGGTCAAGCACATTGACTTTGAGGTCATAGGTATTGCCTTTGGGTGTCCCAGGCGATTCCCAACATTTTATACATTTGACCTTGAAGTAAAGGTCGTTGCCTTTGAGTCAACGTCAAAGGATAGGTCATAGGATAAAGGATTATTGCATTATCATTAGTCTTTGATGGGTGTGCAAAGTTTAAAGAAAATCTGATCGCCCAAAATTGGGTAAAATCGAGCTCAAAGGCGTTGATTACAAACAAACAAACATACAGGTGAAGCTAATAAAAAAGCGTGTTAATTAAAAAAGGGACTGTCCACGTGACCTTTCGAATTATCGATCATATCAATCCCATTAATTTAAGACTTATTGGTGAAAGAAAGAAAGAAAGAAAAAGTGTTTACTCACGTCAAACATGACGCATACCATAAAAAAATAAATAACAATATCAAACTAAAAGTAACACGTAAGATATGCGTCACATCCGCGCAAAACGGCCAGCGCTCAGCAAAATGCTGGGGCTCATGAGAAACAGAGCCACAGCGCTGATTTTCAGCACCAGCCGTCGTCGACGATGAGAAACCGATCACTTTCACTCAAATAGCATGATATAAGATGATCAATAGCAGTTCAAAGTTACTTTGCTCAAAGCATCTGGTTTCCTTTCCACCTAATTGCTCTGTCAGTACATCGTGTACCTAATTACCATGACAGCTTCACGTAGTATTACGTAATGATGCCTTCAGGCAAATTTAGTGCATGATGTACCAATTATAGAGTGGTTGCAGCTCGAATTAATTCAACATGCATTTTGATATTGTAATAATTGCTTGATGTTTCAGGAGTTAAAAAGATCTTAATAGTGATTGTAATACAAACAACAGGTATTAAATTGTAATAAATTATTACAATTATGATTTTTTGACGGCAAAAAAATGTAGCGACATCTATGACGCCACAAAGGAACTAAAATTTGAAATCATGAATAGCGGCCTCTGCACAATTAAAACATACACAACAGCCTGAAATCGAGTACGACTGGTGGTCAGACTTTCTGGCATCTGTCCTGTAACAATTGTCAATAACTACGACTAACAAGTGGGATCAACGGCTTTACGTGCTTTCTGAGTCAGGGTGGCAGTAATGTCCTAGACAAACTTAGGAAAATTCACATTGGTACTTCCCAGGTTTTGAACCCGCAACCTCACACATGAGAAGCGGGTTTCTTAACCACTAGGCCATCAAGACCATCAATAAATATATGTAATACGCACTAGATTAGGCGTGCCCAACATTCGCTTTAGTCGACTCAGGTTTAGTGTCGTCTGTATACCTTGAACATTACACTATGTTGAATGAAACGCGTAAGTGCCACGAAATTCATGGCGCTTAAGAAATTTTGGTCGAGAAAAAGTATCCTCTAAAAGGTATCTTAGCGCTGCATGATAGTTCAGCCCCTCTAGCCAAGTTGCTAATCTGCAATAGTTAACGCTAGTAGAAAGCTTCAAATGTACGGGAATGACGTCGTCTTAGCGCTCAGTCACGTGGTCAGAAGAAAAGAATTGGCGGCAAGGTCAACTCGAAGCGTTCGGTGCAAGCGAAACGGTTGTAACTTGGCTAGGGGGGCTGTTAGGCGATATAATGCCAATGTAGCGCTGCGAACTTTTGTTTTAACTTCTCAGTATTTTGACAAATGGTTTCCATGAAAGGGCTGGTCTATCACTAGAATATTAGTCGATGATCACGATACTGACGTCACAATATTCACTAAGAAACAATTTGCAAAAAATTAAAACAGCCCGCCAAAGATTTTAAAAAGACACTTCCAGTCTGATCATATTTAACCTAAAAATACTTAATTATTCCTAAAGCCACCCTCACCAAAAGTCCCAAATAATCAACCCCTTAGCTCGTTTATTAAAATCAAAATTAATTAGCTAAATTAAAGTCGAAATCTTCCTACATTAGAAATAATGAGATTTTTCTACTTATTTTTTATTACTTTTCAACTAAGTAGTCATAAACTTCTGGGACAAGATGTTGAGGAAAAATTAATTATTATAAGAAGTTAGTCTCAAGTGGCATTAATTAAATCTACTGATTAAAAACGCAGAGTGAGTTGATACTCGCTGTTGGTTACCAATCAAGAGAGGTATAAAAGAAAGAAAGAAAGAATATTTTATTTGGCGGAAAAGACGCAATTTTAAGACTAGCTTACGAATTATAAACATTCTTTATGAAAAATATGCGTCACGTCCGCGTAAAACGGCCGAACGCTCAGCATAATGCCGTGACCACAAGCAAAATGTGACCACTCCACAGCGCTGGTTTTCAGTGAATATCAAGATTTCACGACATTAGAAATAATCATATTACTTAGTGAGTTGGTGATAGCATGACGGGTGACAGAATGGAATGGTAAAAAAAAACCTGTAGCGTCGATCCCAAATAACACGGGACAATGTCAGAACACAAAGGCGAAAGTTTTTATGAATGTGTGTGTGTATGTTATTAACTCTTTTACGTTCAAACAGCTGCACGAATCGCATGTGGATAGACCATATTCTGGAATAGCACTTAAGATACTTTTTATCCCTAAAATGCATATTCTAGGGATAAAAAGTATTGTTTGAAAGCTTAAAAGTAAAAAAAATACCTCAATTCCCTATTTTTTTTTTTTACTTTCAAGTGAGCAAAGCCGCTGTCAGAAGGTAATAAAAATCCGAATCCATGGAGACATTTAATGTACGTACAACCAGAGGTCAGAAGTGCATTAGCACTCTACTGGTGCTTAAAGCGTCCAAAGTTTCTTAGTAGAAAAGTGTCAATAGTTTATGACTGATTTAACTTGTAACGTAGAATCTAAAGTACTGAATAAAGTAGTTGTAGACGATTCAATTTCGACTACAAAGAAGTTTTAGACGCTTTAGCATTACGGCGCGTTGTATTCCATATGCGCCTTAAAGAGATGTCAGAAAAACCGTAGGGGCCCTGCAGGGCTGAAGTCTACAGGGGCCTTGGGTTAACTACCGAAAGGAACACCATTATCCTTAGGGCTCAGCCAAGTTGATAATCTACAATCGTTAACATTAGCAGAAAGTTTCTAATGTATTAGAATGACATCATCTCAACGTTAAGTCACGTGGTCAGAGCAAAGGAATCGAAGGCGTTCCGTCTGACTGTAGAATAAGATTCGAAACGGTCGTAAATTAACTAGGCTTACTGGAATACAAAAGCAAAAAAGGAGCAAAGGTCTGGTTTTAGTCAGTATAAAGGTCAAAGCACACTTACACGACTCTGCACCCACCCGGCAAAAAGAATATCATTCAAATATGGGCTTTAAATATTGCTCTTAAGATATATTTTACATTGGCATCATAAATTAGCAGACATCTCGCTGTCAGCGAGCTTACCGCCGTCAGACTGCTCGGTAGTTGACGCGTCGCTGGCAGCACGTTGTAGTCAAGCGGTCCGCGCGCTTACTGTTAGCAGTCGCCGCGGTGTCGCCGCTCATTCGATCAGTATCTACACAAAAGCGAGAGCGGTCGGCGGGTGGACAGCTGGCCGTCTGCTAGCTGTCGCCGCGTGGACTGCTGGGTGCCTGTTAGCTGTCGCCGCGTGGACTGCGAGCAGTCGTCTTATTTTAGGGCGGTGTTGGGTGGGAGCGGTGTTGGAGCAGAGTCGTTTAAGTGTGTTATGACCACCAACCTGCACTGGGCCCGCGTGGTGGATTACGGCCCATTCCCTCTCTTAGAGAGGAGGCCTGAGTACAAGCAGTGGGAACATTAAAAAGACTGATGATGAAATCTGACACGCCTTACCGCTCCGCCCTAGACAGGTCGATGTAAGTTATGATAATTTCCGACCTTAAGAAAGACACTTAAGCATTGAAACGTTTGCCTTTATAACATCAGTGTGATTTGCAAATGCTTTTTCTCCTATTTTGTCCAAACTTTTTGATTAGAGACACTTTCAACCAAACTCACACTGACTTAGTTCTAATTTCATAAAATCTTAATCAACTGAACTTTGTCAGGGTGTCCTTCCCCGTTGCATTAATAATAACTTGTCACCCAATTCTTTCCTTATTGGCCAAGTCGTTTCCTTAATGAAAAGTTTTGAGGGATCCTTCTTACCCCTCTTCATTACCAAGTTAGAATGAATCAGAATGAATAATGTTTATAATTTCATGTTTTGGTGAACAGTGAATATAATCCTATTCTTTATTGTCCTCTCAATCTTGGAGTTAGGAATAAGTGATTTAATTTGAATAAAATTAAATATACTATTGTGAATAAGTAGTCGGTAATGGAATAGGGATTCAAGAAGTGTACAGTTCAATGGGTATCTTGATTATGGTCGTGATTTATTTCGCTAGAATTTACACCTGTTTTGATTACTTGAAGATTTTAGAATATCGCATACTAAATTAGGATAGCAAAAATATAATAAGTGTTTATTATTATTATATCTAGCCTATACTGTCCCACTGTTGGGCAAAGGCATCCCTCTATTCCTTCCATTGTTTCCGGCTTTAAGCCACCTCTTGCCAATTCCCAAGGAAACTAAATAGTGTTTAGATGTAGGTAAAAGAATTTTTTTTTTGGGATAAAGAAAATTAAAAGAATGTGTGTGTCATTTACAATAGAAGATTACTAATTATTATTACCCTGTCGGAGTCTGTTACTGCTAGGCAAGCGTACTGCATCGTCAACCACATTATCGCTTACCATCAGGTGAGATAGTGGTCAAACGCGGGACTATCAATTAAAAAAATAGTAGTTATATTCGTCCAGTTTTTAATTGATAAAAGTAATTTTTAGAGGAATAGTCGGGATTTTTTACTATTGTACAAAATTAGCTCTCTTATTTTTTAAACACATTATTTAACTCGTATTTAGCCTGAAGAATAACATATATTTTTCTTAATCTGTTTACCTACTGCAAGGGACCATAATCTACCGTAGGCGTGGGCTTGCAGACAGTGAGCAATGGGTAGCTTGCCGTCTGGCCGTCCGGTAACCGTAACCAGACCGACCCCAAGTCGTCGTCACATCTCCTTGAGGCACGTAGAGTTCCATGCACACCCCAAGGAGATGTCAGCAAAATCGTAAGGGCCCAGCAGGGTCGAAGTCTACTGTGGTCATGGGTCCACTTCTGAAAGGAAAACCCAGCGAAAGTAAGGAACCAAGGAACATAGGAGTGGGTTTTAGTCATCAAAAGTATGACACGCCCCCCTGCTCCACCCTAGAGTAGGAGAAATCAATGGATGATTTCCCACTAAATAAAAAGAGACTATATTTATTTATTTATTTAAACTTCATGTACAATAGTGGTACATAGGCGGACTTAATGCCACAAGGCATTCTCTACCAGTCAACCTTTGGGTTAAAAAAGACAACACTGTGGTAGGTTTGCACAATAAACAAATACATAACAAATAGTTCTAATGGAAAAATATAAAATAAGTTATTTATAATAATAAAATAAATATATATAGGTACTAAAATAATAAACTAATAAATACTATGAAAAATATCAAATCACTATGAGAACTTAATAACAATAATATTATATTATGCTTTTAAAACTCGAAATTATTATCTCCTGTACTCCCCATATACTTATACAGTTCACTCTATCTATACGTATTTCAAACAGCTGTGTGATATCGTTAATCAAATGGAAGTCCGAAGTACATTGGCATATCTTTTTCATTAAGGCCTTACTGCCTACAATTTAATCAGGCCGTTTGTAGAGTGAGGCTGACATTAGCTTAATTAATATTAGCCTAGCCTTTAACGCCTCGAGGTTAGCGAAATGTAAGAAAAACAGTAAGGTTTTAGCTTTTCGAGTACGTTTTCAGTTGTTTGGTTAAAGATTTTTGGCATATTTTTTGGTCTGAATTTAACCATTCAGACCAAAAAATATGCCAAAAATCTAGATCCGTAAAAAAATCTAGATCCGTATAAAGGCTAGATCCGTACTATTGTTTTTTTTCAATGTTTTTTTTTTTGGTAAAAGTTAGTGATAGCATGACGGGTGACATGATAGAATGGAAGAAAACGTGTTGCGCCGACCCGAAATAACACGGAACACAGGCAGAAAGATGATGATGGTGAGTTGGTAAATAGAATAAATTAAAGTACTTAAATTGATATGAAAAGAAGAAATTACGCTGACTGTAAATAAATTTGAATAGGGTCAAGAGAATAACCTACGTGATATTCCAGGAGAATGTTTATACATGTGCAAATATTCACACAATCGGTGCATTTCAGGACAATGCTTATTAAATACGAGTACATGTGCAAATTTTCACTTTTAAAATCGATGCTTGCACACTTTTCGCCTTTTTACCATTTCTGCCGAAACAATTTTTTTTTTATTATTGGTTGGCTCGAGTTTGACCACCATCTCACCTGATGGTAAG
The DNA here is from genome assembly GCA_910589285.2 of Mythimna ferrago. NCBI lineage: Eukaryota > Metazoa > Arthropoda > Insecta > Lepidoptera > Noctuidae > Mythimna > Mythimna ferrago. The sequence goes on from OU342689.1 coordinate 4,404,338, forward strand.
CGATGATGTGGCCAACGATGGACCATGCTTGCCCAGAAGTAACATATTCACACTTGACTTAAAGACCCCAAGTTGTAGCTATCAGGAAACACAGACTCCGGCAGGGAATTCCATTCTTTGGCTGTACGCACAACAAATGTGTTTCCAAAACGCTTTGTTCATGCTTCCAATATGCTATATCATCATCACAATTTACTTACAAGCCGGAACAATGTCCTATTTTAATGGCTGACTCAAGTAATCTTAGCTTCAGTTAACATGGCCACCCAATTCGAGGTCTTGTCTGTTTACTGTGTAACATGGTGAAGGCGTGGGGATCTTAGGAGAAAACCTATTAATTGTAGTCGATGGCCTTCGATAGGCCTGAACGATGTAGTTACTCCCTTTGATTGAATGAATCATCATCTTGCCCGTATCGTAATTTACTAAGACCCAAGCGTCCAAGAAGTCCCATAAAACAGTGACTTTCTGAAGCCTACTTCTCGGTAACGGCCAGGTTAATAAGTTTCAAAAAAAAATAATATTACATTCATGACCAACATTATCAACTATTGACTTTTTCGTGCGATTAATATATTTGCCAAAAAAAAAATTACATTCATTTTCGCAATTCACATTCGCAACTTTACCCTACTCCTTCGAAACGGCTTGGATCTTTAGAAACATTTTTACAAATAAAAATTGGTTGTAAATATTCTTCAAATTGAACCTAGCATATTATATCAATCAATATTTCGCAAAGAAAATGGATTTAAAAGTTAGCGAGGTTCTGTCCGGCCACAGCTGGCCGCAAATAAATGCATAGATGGTCGCACTGTCACCTAGGCGGGTATGAGAGTTGTGACCATTTAATTTCGGCCAAATGTTTAAGGGACTATAATAAGCCTTAAGGCCGAACGCTGCGTAACGCGGGCGCTCGCGCGATCTCATACAAAAGTGTTCCGTCGCGTGCAGCCGTGCCTCGCGCCCATTTTGCTACGTAGTAATAACACATCGGAGTTTTCCATCGACACGACTATACGCACACTGCGCAAATAATTATCCGGCTTCCACTACGGGGACCGCCGCACATGATACACGTGCGACATCACGCGACGGGTGCACGCGCGACTGTCCGCGCGGGCTGACGCTTAAGGCAGCGTTGGCCCTAAAGGTCGGCGCAGGCTATACTACGGCCTCCTTTCTCGAAGAGAGAACAGGCCACAATCCGTTACGCGGGCCTAGTGCTGATTGGTAGACTCATGTCTTCAAATTGGTTTTTTTTTTTTTTTTGAGATAAACTAGTGCTTGACTGCGATCCCACCTGATGGTAAGTAGCGATGCAATCTTTGATGTTTTAAAACCTTTTTTTTTTTTTCAATGATGTAAACTAGTGCTTGGCCGCGATACCTGATGGTAAACAGTGATGTAATTTATTGGAAATGTTTTAGCTATTATTAATTTATTTTCTATTTTTTTTTTTTTTTTGTAAGACATTAAGACACAATTTATATTGTTAAAAATGAATAAATAAATGAATGAATGAAATTGTTGATCGTGAAGCGCATTAGTTTTCTAAGAGCACACATCGAGGGACTGGAAGAATTTGCCTGCTGCGGTCTTCCCGTTCGATTATAATTTAGGTGTCTTCAAGACTTGAGTGAATAGGCCCTTAATAAACTAGTACGCCTCACCATCAACGATTGCATCACTACTTACCATCAGGTGGGATTGAGTTCAACCGCAGGTCTGAAATACAAAGGGCCACTGAAGAAACACAGGTGGGTTTTAGTCAGTAAAATTCTGAAACAACCTCTCACTCCATCCAAAGTGAAAGAAGCTATTTAAAGATACGAGTATTTCTGAAAGAAAGACTTCAATAAGTAACTAATTTTGTCTCCAAGGAAAATTGCTGCCAGTTAACGCTGACAATTTATTTCAATTAAGACATTTACTTACAGATATTTTTGGATCGTCGAGGAGTCTTTAAGTTGGTAAGAAAGTATCAGCTAATTGCCCAATTCGCTTTTAAAGGGTATTGTTTCGATTCAATTAAAGACACAAGCGATATTTATTCTGTCACCTGTTTCTGGTAGAAGCTTCACTCACATCTTCTTGGATTGATGGTTTTCTTTTCGTTGTGAGGAGTGATATGGAAGAAAAGGGAGTTAGTGATAGTGTGACGAGTGACAGGACAGAATGGAAGAGAAATACGTGTTGCGCCGATCCCAAGTAAAATGGGATAAGGGCAGAAAGAAGAAGAAGAAGATGGTTTTCTTTTCCCTCAGTTTTCGACTAGACTAACAGTGCGGGCGTAGAGCGTAGAGTGGGTGCGGCGCGGCACCGGCCGTCCGGTAACTGTCCAGACCAAGCCCAAGTCGTCGACGGCGCGCACTGTTCCCGCGCGCCTCAAGGAGTTGTCAGCAACAGCAGGGGCCCAGCCGGGTCGAAGCCTACTGGGGCCAGGGTTATCCGAAAGGGCGCTCGAGCCCCGGTATGAAGGCTTGAAGGAACGGGATAGATTTTTTAGCCAGTAACAGTCTGACACTATCTCCCGCTCCGCCCAAGAGCGGGGGTTGTCATAGGATGATTTTTCCCATCGGAAAAAAAAGGGTGCGGCGCGGCAAACTCAAACATAAGAACTGCTTTTGAGTATCCATGGTGCGCACGTGGGTGCGGAAAGCGGCGCGACCTGTTTAATGTGGGATACATGCGAGCAACTCATGCCGTAAGTCGTACATACAAGTGACCACACAGTGAGTGCGCGGGTAGCGAGCGTTTAACCGCGCGGGAACGGGTATCTCAAATTAGTTCAAGCTAACCACACCATGATGCTCACAATATGCGCGACCCCCAACCAGCGCCGCTCCCTGCACCGCGTTGTCAGTCTGGTCGAGCAGACAATAGTCGTCTGCGTGAAAGTAACGAATTTTCTTAACGCTACGTAAGCGAGTCAACGCGATGGCAAACGCAAAAAACGCGAAGCGATTTGGCGTCAATAGAACAAGAAAATTATACTCTGTTTTAGTGACCTATGTCACCAATCACACGTGGGTGTGGCGCGGTGATGAGTGAAGCAAAGCGGATGTACTCTGTTGATTTGATATTTTTGCGCGAACTCTTGCAGTGCTCACCGCACTGTTTTATTTAAAATCAAAATTCAAAATCATTTATTTCAAATAGACCATTTGCAGGCACTTTTGAATAGTCAAATGTCAGTCAGTCCAAGAAAAGTGAAGCTAAATTGCACGTGAAGCAAGCAGAGAGAGAGAGCCGAGAGAAATAGCAGCTGAAGCGGCCAATACGCGTATGGGACAGTATTAAAGTAGGATTTGAGATGTGTTTAACTTAATATACTCAGTTTAGTCAAATTTTGAATTGAAAAGGCTGAGTTTCAATGTTCACGCATTGGTAATATCACCGTTCGGTTTGAGCCTAAGTCATCGACGGTGCATGTTCTACGCGCGTCTCAAGGACATGTCAGAAAAACTGTAGGGAGCCTAGCAAGGCCGAAGCATTCTGGGGCCATGGGTTCACTTCTGAAAGTAACACCCGGGGCTCTAGAATGCTTCTTCTTCTTCCTGCTCTTATCCCATATTACTTGGGGTCGGCGCAAATTTTTTTTCTTCCATTTTGTCCTGTCACCCGTCAAACTATCGCTAACTCCCTTTTCTTTCATATCATACAATCCATCCATCTTTTCTTCGGCCTTCCTCTCCCTCCCTATCCACCTACATGTATACTCAGAATTCTTTTAGTAATATGCGCTTCATCTCTCCTCTTCACATGACCATACTAAGACAACCGATTACCTTTCAACTTTTCATTCACTGGCTTCGTTCAATTTTTTTTTTTTTTTTTTTTTTTTTTTTTTTTTTTATAATGGATAGGCTCGCGTTTGACCACAATCTCACCTGATGGTAAGCGATGATGTGGCCGACGATGGAGCACGCTTGCCTAGAAGCAATCTATTCACTCTTGACTTAAAGACCCCTAGGTTATAGCTATCAGGAAACACAGACTCCGGCAGGGAATTCCATTCCTTAGCTGTACGCATAATGAATGTACTCGCAAAACGCTTTGTACGTATAGGTGGTATGTCCACCATGTACCGGTGGCGCAACGCCGTACCTACGTCTTGTGGTCCGATGATGGAACGGACTTGGCGGAATTAAATTGTGTAACTCTAGAGCACACTCCCCGAAGTGTAAACGATAGAAAACAGACAGGCATTTCGTCTAATATACTCGTACTCTCTATAAAATGCAAGTGAAAGAAAAAATATATTAGTTTCAGTCAATAAACATGCCCTCCCGCTTCACTGTAGTGCGAGAGAAGTCATTAGATAATGTCCCATCTAAATAAAGAAATCTACAATGTCTCTGGCGTTAAAAACTGCCATAGACTTTTAATATATTTCGAATTCCTTGTTACATCATAGTAGAAGAAAAAAGTTTAATAAAGAAAAACCTTTTGCTTCAAAACACCCACTTGAATTTTACAACTTCATCTGCAGCTTTTATTGCAGGGTCCCTCAAGAATTTCTATATCGCAGTACCTGTGTAACTGGATGTCTCCGCAAAATCTGAGCGTTGAAGACACCTTTAATTTCCCCGATTTACATACCACGGCTAGGTGTACTCGTAAAATGGATTGTAATACGACCTCGGAGCAATGGCGTAGCGGTCGCATTAAGGGCGCCGTACACGGGCCAAAACTCGCAGCCACCGGCATATTTTTTACCAGCTTTTGCACACACCACTTCACTCGCTTAGGTACATAAAATATAGCCTACGTCACTCAGGAATAAAGCAGCTTTCTATCGGTATAAAAAATTTTAGCAATCGGTATTTCGGAGATTACCTCCTACAAACAAAAAAAACAAAGTACCTCTTTTTATTACTAGCTTTTGCCCGCGTACTTAAAATATGGCGTATGCCACCCAAGAATAAAGCAGCTTCTATCGAGGGAAAACTGAGGTTTAATGAGATTACAAAAAAAAAAACAATAAAAAAAACAAAATTACCTAATAATAAAATAAATAAATTATTTAATTAGATAATTTTCATACATTTTATATGGGTTCGCCGCACACGATTGACGCTGGTGGCCGCCAAATCACAAAATAGATAGGTACAGAAGTCAATCTACATACAAAGCGCACTCGAGCAACGCAAACATAGACACCACTCACGGACACGATGTCTCGATCGCCTCTCGGATCACTCGTCAAACAGTTCCGGCCCAAACGCTCATTAGTGTGCGTCCACCGAGCGTAGGTATAAAAAGTGAAGTAAATTACATGAGATTGTCTTCTGTACCTATCTATTTTGTGGACAAATGCTAAAAATCACCGCTGCTTGCTTCTTGTGGCCCGCACTGGCCACTAAACGACATCACGCCACTTGCTTATTTAAACCTTTTTCGTCTGAGTCCATTATTATACTGCGCGTATGGGTTAAAATATAATAAAATAGAAATACTTTTATTCGAAACAGACACAGCACAACGGTTATAAACACAAAGTAAAAAGGGACAAAAGTACAAAGTGCACCGAACGTGCCCGCACTTAAAGGGTAGCCACCAAAAGCAGCAGCTACCTGCCACAAGTGGCTGTCGCGCGGTTCAGCTGCCTTTTTGGCTGCTTCTGGCTTCTCGAGGCGGGGTTTGTGGCTCGTGTGCTGCGACCCTTACAGTTACATCGAATTTTGCGTTGTAAAACTCAAGTACTTGTGGTTAAAATAGGGTCTTATTGCGTGCGCCTTAAGGCCGCAAATTGGTAATTGGAATTTGGATGTCATGTTTGTACTCGAGGGTTTGGGTCATGAGTTAAGCCATACTTAAGATTATGAATGCGAAAGTAACTCATGTCTGTCTGACTGCTACGTTCTTCTTCTTCCTGCCTTTATCCCATATTACTTGGGGACGGAGCAACATGTTTTTTTCTTCTATTCTGTCCTGTCACCCGTCAAATTATCACTACCTCCCTATTCTTTCATATCACTCCTCACACAATCCATCCATTCTTTCTTCGGCCTTCCTCTCCCTCTCCATCCATCTACATGTATACTCAGAACTCTTTTAGTAATATGCGCTTCATCTCTCCTCTTCACATGACCATACCAAAACAGTCGATTACCTTCCAATTTTTAGTCACTGGCGCCACTGTCAAACTTCCTCTAATATACTCATTTCTCGCTTTATCCATTCTCGTCACACCACACATCCATCTCAACCTTCTCATCTCCGCTACATGCAATCGTTTTACATCCTTCTTTTCCACAGCCCAACATTCTGATCCATACAGTATGACAGCTCTTATGACGAACTTGTAAATTTTACCCTTCAACTTGAGGGGCATGCGTGGGTCGCAAGTTGTTCTCTATTGCAAGGCCTGCTATGTCAAGGCCTTTAAATCCTAAAGGTTTCTTATGTCCTGCCTGGGTTAGGGAGTTGGGAACTTTTTATTCCGGGATTGCGTTCAGTTGGTTTTTTTGAGGCGGCGGATCATCTTACGACTGTGTGAATGATTTATCCTACTCTAGAGTGGAGTATCAGAATTTCAACTAAAATCTCACCCATGTTCTTTCAGTTGCCTTTAGTGTTCTGGGACCACGAGTATGTTGCCTCTCATACGTTTTCCCATGGCCCAAGCAGACATCGGCCCCACTGGGGTCCAGTTCAGGGTAATCCATAAGGGAGCTCGAGCCCCGGTATGAAGGCTAGAAGGAACGGGGTGGGTTTTTTAGTCAGTAAGAGTCTGACACTATCTCCCGCTCCGCCCAAGAGCGGGGGTTGTCGTTGAATGATTTTCCCCACCAAAAAAAGGGGTCCAGTTGGCTAACATCTCTTTGAGGCGCGCGTGGAAGACTACACGCCGTCAACGACTTCCTTTGATGCGATTTTCACGCGGGCAAAGTTGCTGAAATGAGTTGTATTATTAACACGAAAGCACTTGTGTCTGCCTGTTTATTTGTTACCGCAACACGACTTAACGGTTGAACAACTTAAAAAATATAACATGTACGAGTAGTAGTCAGTAGTATTTTTATTCATAACAACACTAATTGTGTCGAACAGATTGATAATTTAATTATAAATGTCTTAAAAACTAGATTAAATTAAATTCTAAAATAAATAAAATCATTACATTGTCATAATTATCACATATATACAATAATAAATAAAAGATTCTTATAAATTAAATTATTGATGTAAAAAAGTAATTCATACAACTAGTGATCTATAAAATAATTCCAATTAATATTAACAACACAAACAACAACATTTTTATTTTTATTTTTAACGATATCTTTACCAATCGCATAATCTTAGCTAATCAAATTGATTGCAGCTTTAAAATTCAAAATCCGTGACGAGATAAACGAAAGTTTTTTTTATTAATTGATATAAACTAGTACTTGACTGCCATCCCATCTGATGGTAAGCAGTGATGCAATCGTTAATGGTGAGCCGCACTAGTTTATTAAGACCCTATTCACTCTAGCCTTGAAGACAAGCAAATTAGGAAGGCCGCAGTAGGCAAATTGTTTCAGTCCTTCGATCTTTTGATGCCAAAAAAGCAGCGTAAAAGGCAGTTCTACACCCATACTGCACCCTTCATACGGATTGGTTTTATATTTTTGTTAAATTTTTCACAGCACCAATGTTTAGGTTGCTGTTTAGTACAGAGCATTTTTATAAACACAAAATAAAACAATTAAAATTATTAACCCTGTCATGCCACCAACACCACGCGTCAAGCATAAGCTTTTATAGAAAACTATAAAAGCTTATTTCATGAATAAGCTTTTACTCAGCATTACAGGCTGGTATTAGTCAAAAAAAGAACACTACATTCTAAAAAAAAAAACACTTTTAAAATTTTCCCGAAGGCCAGGTACGTTAAGCCCGTTACACCGAACACATTCGGGTCCATCCGATGTTTTACGAGCGGCGTAAACGACAGCTGTACAGTAAAAAGTTTATTCAAATTTACCTTTTTTATTGTTCGGCTATCTCTTTGTTGGTATGGATATGTCGGTTCGTCGTTATATGAAAAAGCGTGAAAAAACTGGTTGTTCTATTTCGGTTGGACATTTTTTAGGTTGGCCTTTTGATGTTTTCTTTGTGGGCAACGTCATTTGATGTAGTCTCTTTGGTGTCCATGTGATTGTCCAATGTCGGAAAATATCAAGATAATTTTGTATATGTTGACTATCACCAATTTAGATTTTTTAGGTGAAAAATCTTTTCCAATTCTAGGTTGGTGTGAGAGGGTGTCCCGGACTTATACTGAATAAAACCACACTTATGTCCTTCAGTTCTTATTTATTTATTTATTTAATTTTCATGCAACACAAAGTACATAAGCGGACTTAATGCCTTAGGCATTCTCTGCCAGTCAACCTGGGGTGGTGCAGAGAAAATATGGTAGGCGCATAAAAAGAAAATTTTATTTTGAAAATAAGAGTAAAAAAGTATACGTATAATTAAAATACATATACATAAATATTGCTTTATAAGATGGGTTTCCTTTTCAAAAAAATCCCTTTGGCCCCCACAGTAAAGTTAGCCTCTATGGTTTTTGAGCAAAATCGAGGTTCACTAAGGGCGCGCGTGGGTCACTACGCGTCGTTGACGACTCGGGAACGTTTCTTAATGGATAGGTGGATGGTGTGCCATTGCTCATCCTAACAAGCCACGTAATCGCTATAATGTCAGCAGCACACTTGCCCAATATAAATACAATACCTCTGTATTGTACCCAAAAGTTGAACATCATAAAAAGTCCATTTAAAGTTATTTTGTTTGGTATCCTCGTTGCCATACTATGGGTAGAAAAACTGTTTCATGTTGTTATTTGTAACCCTTAAGGTGGCGGTTCGCGCCGCGACAGATACAAGCGACCGAGACAGGAGACCGCGACCGAAGACCGCGACCGTTACTTGACGTGAAGGTGGCGGTTCGCGCCGCGACAGAGACAAGCGACCGCGACAGAAGACCGCGACCGAAGACCGCGACCGTTACTTGACGTTAGGCAATGTATGAGCGACAGTTCTCCCGTCTCTGTCTCGCTCGCGAACTGTCGCTCATACATTGCCTAACGTCAAGTAACGGTCGCGGTCTTCGGTCGCGGTCTCCGGTCTCGGTCGCTTGTCTCTGTCGCGGTGCGAACCGCCACCTTTACAGTACATGCAGAAGAGACCGAGACACTTGTCGCGGTCTGCGGTCTCGGTCTCCTGTCTCGGTCACTTGTCTCTGTCGCGGCGCGAACCGCCACCTTAAGAAGATATATTTAAAAAATCACATTGTATGTGTGTGTGTACGTTTGTTATTCCTTCACGCTCAAGCGGTTGTGTAGGTTTGGATGGACATTGGTAAACCAGGTTCTGGAATAGGACATAGGATACCTTGTTTATTGCAGGAGTAAGTTATTTTCTAGTATTTTTTGACTGTCACGTGGGTGAAGCCGCTAACCAAAACTAGTGGTTTAATAAAGGTGAGATAGCGGTCAAGCGCACGCTATCTCGCCTGATGGAAAGCGATGATGCAGTCGACAATGGAGCGCTCTTACCTTAAAGTAACCTATTCACTCTTGACTCTCTCTCTTTTCTTTGATGGTTGATGAAACAAAAAATGAATCTACGTGATTATGTAAGTAGGTACATGACTTATACATGCTTATTTTTAGTATATGCGGAACCTAAAATACATGTCTAGTATTTTTATATAAAGAATCTTTGTACAAAATTTCAAAACTGTATTAAGAAAAATCACTAAGATATAAGCTTATCATGTCAGCAAAAATACAAGGTCTCGAGCCGTCCAGGCAACTAACGGGTTGTTTTGCACTTGCACCCAGCAGTTTGATGGCGCCTAACACCCGCTATGACCTGTCGTGACCTGTGTTGTGCTTAGTGTCAGTGGTGTCCAACTTGTGACCTTTTTAAATTTTTTGGGAAAAATATAACATGTTGTAAAAACTACTGGAATCCATTCAGTTACTGATTATATTCAGGTTTCGCATATTTATATTAAAAATAATGTTGTATATAAGGTAAAGTCCAAGGGTGTCTCAATTCTACCATCGGACAACCCGACGTTCGACGAATATCCACCCATATGTTGTTGAAACCTCTACGGTCCAGACTAAGCGTTTCGCCTCGTCGTTTATACCGCGTACGTCGAAGGACTGGAACAATTTGCCTGGTGCAGTCTTCGCGTCCGATTATAATTTGGGTGTCTTCAAGGCTAGAGTGAATAGGCTCTTAATAAACTAGTGCACCTCATCATCAGAGATTGCATCACTGCTTACCATCAGGTGGGATCGCAAGCACTAGATTATATAAAAACGCTTATTACTTTAGGATTAACTTTCAGTCTGTCTAGACTAGATGATCACCATTTTCAAGCCGTAACAGCTGTGCCTGAATATGAATTAGCGTTTTATTATGGACTGCTTGCCATCTGAGATTAATACTCCTTAGTCTGGTATTAGCGACCTACTATGGAACAATTTTGCTTTGGGTTCTGACTAATACCTTTTCTTGTTCATTTTCTTATTTTTTATTTTTTAAATCTAGTTTTTTTCTAGTTTAGAATAGCCTAACTTAAGAATTGAACATTTCTCGCAGAATAGGCTAGTGGCCGTAAAAAATGTAATTAGTCCGTCTTTTAGATTATTAAAAAATAAGGGACACGTATTTTTTTCGCATGGGGTGACGTCACACGTAACTTTAATGGGTTATTTATCTTTGTTATTTTTTGTTTAATCGAAAAAAGAAAAAACTACGTGTCCAATATTTTTTTATAATCTAAAATACGGACTAATAAAATGTAATTATTTTGACCCTGGCCACTACCCTATTGATGGTCGATGAGCATTAAAGGATCTAGAGAGGCGCGAAATTTACATACTGGAAGACACAGCGTTTTCTTTTATGGTGGGAAAAAATCATCCAAAGACATCCCCCGCTCTTGGGCGGAGCGGGAGATAGTGTCAGACTCTTCTTACTGACTAAAAGACCCACCCCGTTCCTTCTAGCCTTCATACCGGGGCTCGAGCTCCCTTTCGGTTAAGCCTGGCCCCAGTAGGCTTCGACCCGGCTGGGTCCCTGCTGTTGCTGACAACTCCTTGAGGCGCGCGGGAACAGTGCGCGCCGTCGACGACTTGGGCTTGGTCCGGACAGTTACCAGACGGTCGGACAGCGAGCTACCCATTGCTCACACTGCGTTGGATGACCTTCCACAATAAGAACTGATAACCTAATGAGAGTCACGAGTATCCGATGGATGCGAGAAGCACAGAGCCGGTCGTTGTGGTGAAACTTGGGAGAAGCAGGTCGTGGACGTGGTCGTCTTTTAACTGAAATGATGATGAGATTTTTTCCTTTAAATTATAGGTATGTATTTTTTTCATGTATTCAACAGTTTCAAATCACATCACGCAGTTTCAAACATACAACTCAAAGCTGTAAGTAGCTAAGTAAATAATATTATACCCAGGATATGGCACATAATTTAATTCTAGACACACCTGGCACAAAATAGATAGGTACAGAAGACAATGTCATGTATGTACTTCACTTACGTGCAGCCCGGAGGAGATTCTAAATTTCTTGGAAGCCTCCGGGCTAAAAGAGTTACTCTAACAAGGTGGCGAGTCACAATAGATCTTTTAGGTCGCAGTGACTACATCCCCTACACTATGGGTGATGCATAGCCCTCTTCTAAATAATAATAATGTACTTCACTTTTTATACTTACACTCGGTGGACGCACAGTAATGAGCGTTTGAGCCGGAACTGTTTGACGAGTGATCCGAGACGCTCCCGAGACATCGTGTCCGTGAGCGGTGTCTTTGTGTGCGTTGCTCAAACGCGCTTTGTATGTAGATTGACTTCTGTACCTATCTATTTTGTGCACCTGGGTAACAAAGGACTTGTCCCTTATTAGCGAGTTACCTGTTAGTTTTGGTATGAAAGGACTATGGTATACGAAGTTTCTAACATTATTGTGGATTTAAATTATCTTTACTGGGAAAACAAGAAGCAAACAGTTACAGAGTAACTTTGCTGAATGACTAACGTGGCGTCCAAAGTGAGTGATTCGACACGAATTGAGATTGCGAAGTGATCTGATCGGTACACGCGAATTCAATGCAACACAGAGGCTCTCGCGGGCTTACGGATGGCGAACAATGGGTAGCTCGTTGTCCAACCGTCTGGTAACCGTCCGGACCGAGCCGAAGACGTCGACGGCGTATATTGTTCCACGCGCGCCTGAAGGAGTTGTCAGCAAACCGTAGGGGCCCAGCAGGGTCGAAGCCTACTGGGGCCATGGATTTGTTTCTGAAACGAAGATTCGACCTCAGTTCGAAAGGCAACGAAGAAACAGGGTGAGTTTTTTAGTCAGTAAAAGTCTGACACTATCTCCCGCTCCGCCCAAGGGCGGGAGATGTCATCTGGATAATTCTTACCCACCGAAAAAAGAAACCCACTCCAGCCTGAAGCGGAAGATGTCATTAGATGATTTCCCATTTACAAAAAAATACTGCAAAAAATCTTAATCTATTTGAAAAAGAACCGACTTTAGAAAAAAATCGACATTACCTCGCCTTCCTACAAAAGTAATTTGCCAAAAATCCTCTCGTACAGACCCAAATGTGCTCCGAACAAATTACAGAATGCTTTCATGAGTGACAGACATCAAGACATTAGGTTACTCTTGATATTCTCAGCGATCATCGCATGTACTCGCAGCTTTTAAGCAAATTATATGAGGCGTCGACAGCTAACATTTTAGTTCAATGATCCAGAAAAAGTCTTGTCAATTATGTTCACTCATATTGTTATCAATGTGGTTTGAGTATGTAAGGTTTCTATAAGAGCCTAGTATTTAATTTAATAAATTTTTTTTGTATTTTTTTTTTATTTAAGTTATTTTATTTGGCCTCATCTTTTTTTTCCACAACTATCACACAGCGCCGTCTAGTCCCAAGCTAAGCAGAGCTTGTGTTATGGGTACTAGACAACTGATATACAAGCTTATATATTTATAAATACATACGTATTGTAGATAAATTACGCCCAGACATAGAACAAATGATCATGCTAATCACATAAACATTTGTCCTGGGGCCCAAGTCTGCTATTTTTGTAAATTCGTCATTCCAACACGATCCCATTGTCATTTTGCTAAAAGTTCCTAATCTGCTAATTCATAATGATCGGTCATTGATCGGTCAAAGGTCTCGTAATAAAATTGCGGTAAAATGACAATATCGAGCTTATTAAAAGCAATGACTGCACAATGACGTTCAAAGGAACTGTCAGAATTTTTGCAGATTACTGCATACGTAAGATATTCATTTGTAAATATGTACGAGATTACCATTCTATCCCACTTCTTTCAATGGAGTGTCAGTGGTTGATCATTGGAAAGTCATAATGACGCCATTATTTTAGTAGATTACCAAACCTGGGTGTGAATCGAACCCATGACCTCCGGCATAGCAGTCAGGATCACTAACCACTAGACCTACAGGCCTGTCAAAATGAATTAATAAACATTAAAATTAATTTGAGTGCTAGATCAGTCCCCTATTCAAGTTAAAATTTTTTCGTTTCAATTCTCTCGTTTCAAACGCCTTGATTTGATCACGCTTCCAATTCCTTTGTTCTGAGCACGTGACTGAGCGTTAAGATGACGTTCGAACAAAGGAACCGGAGGCGTGGCGAATCGAGGCGTTCAACACAAGAGAATAAAAAAGAAACGGTTGTAACTTGGCTAAGGAGGGCTGAAGTCGTTTCAAAAACGGTTTTAAAATATTAATGGGGGGAGATAATAAGCTGTAGGTCAGGGAATAGGGAGTCGGACCTGAGCATTGGTGGCGTTCGGACGTAAATACTAATGGTGACTAAAATAACTTTACCCATATAGCAGTCTGCATTTTATACTAATAATTAAACAGTGTGATTAGGTACCTGAAGAAATAAACAGGTGCATTATTTTAAGGTGTGTGTGTCTCTTTGAATAAGTTTTCTTACCGCTATCCTTTAAACCCAATAGCTTGCTTGTACTTTATATGTCCTAGCGCCGTTGATACTCTGATAAAATACTACTTTACATAATATTATGATGTACCACACTTAAGGTTCCGTACGACTGGCCTGTTGGTCTAGTGGTTAGTGACCCTGACTGCTATGCCAGAGGTCGTGGGTTCGATTCCCACCCAGGACAAATGTTTGTGTGATGAGCATAATCATTTGTTCTGTGTCTGGGTGTAATTTATCTATAATATGTATGTATTTAGAAATATATAAGTATGTTTATCAGTTGTCTAGTACCCATAACACAAGCTCTGCTTAGCTTGTGACTAGACAACTTTGTGTGATAGTCGTGGAATATTGTATTGTATTGTATTGTATTGTATTGTATTGTATTGTATTGTATTGTATTGTATTGTATTGTATTGTATTGTATTGTATTGTATTGTATTGTATTGTATTGTATTGTATTGTATTGTATTGTACGTCCTGATAAAAATTCTGTCGTGTGTTTGTCTGTCACAGCCGTTTTGCTCTAAATCTATTAATTGAATCTTTACTTACTTAAAATACTCGTATAACAATGGACGCGCAACAAAAGGGTTCCATGCAAACTTACATAAGTTAATAGTTGGATTCTCGAATCGGAATAAAAAAATATATTTTGTGAACTTCACAGTTTTTAGACCTTTCTCTTTACTTGCGCTATGAGATCATGCTTCTTGCTTAAATTCAAAAATCTAGATCAGTGAGAAGTATCCTTTAGGTTTTGATTTCCTAGCGAACGTCAAAATATGCGCAATAACGAACCATAAAAGGCTTTAAGCCGCGTAGAGACATCGCGAGGCGTGCGTCGCGAATGGTTTGTCTCGCATGCTTCGGGCTGTGTGGACGTGTGTGCTCACTGTGAACATTCGCGTCGTAGGATCGTTGCGAACGCGCCTCCTCAGTACGAGCCGTGCGCTCCGTGTGGATGGACAGGTGTTGTTTGCGTTTTCTACTGACTAATGCTGTGCGTGGTGGTTTGCGTGCTCAGCTTGAGCATGTGTTGTTCGGGACGCATGCATAAATTTACCGCCCTATGCCTCAAGTTGAGGCAAGCCAGACGAACCATTCGCGATGCACGCCTTGCGATGTCTGTGCGCGGCTTAAGGCCTTTTATGGTTCGTTATTGCGCATATTTTGACTTTCGCTAGGAAATCAAAACCTAAAGGATACTTCTCGCTGATCTAGATTTTTAGATTTTTAGACGAACCATTCGCGACGCACGCCCCACGATGTTTTTACGTGGCTTAAGGTGTACAAAAC
Source organism: Mythimna ferrago (assembly GCA_910589285.2). Taxonomy (NCBI): domain Eukaryota; kingdom Metazoa; phylum Arthropoda; class Insecta; order Lepidoptera; family Noctuidae; genus Mythimna; species Mythimna ferrago. The sequence continues at coordinate 4,419,676 of OU342689.1, forward strand.
CCTAAAAAAAGCCCAAATTAGATGCGTGTACTGTAATCAATATTCAATCACATTACCCACGTTTTCGAATACACCGAATTAGCCACCTCACATTACCCGCGGATTGCGATGTGTGCACACACGACTTCCGACCAATTGTTTGTTTGGTTGATCAACCGTTTTGTTGATGAGACGGTTTGATTGATTCACAGTTAATCGGATAACGGGTTGAGTCCATTACATGATACGTGGAAACAGATTTTCAGGATTATTTAATTAAAATTGCGCTTTTAGTCTTGTATTTACAAATGTTCGATTGCTCATGCAGTCACATTGAAATTAGGGTATCCTGATTTTTTTTTCTACAACTGTCACACAACGACATCTCTAGTCTCAAGATACACAGCCTCCCTAGCCAAGTTACAACCGTTTCGCTTGCGCCGAACGCTTCGAGTTGACCTTGCCGCCAATTCTTTTGTTCTGATCACGTGACTGAGCGTTAAGACGACGTCATTCCCGTACATTTGAAGCTTTGTACAAGCGTTAACTATTGCAGATTAGCAACTTGGCTAGGGGCACAGAGCTTGTAGTGTCCGACCGAATGTTCGGTTTCGGATTTGGTCGAGTTTCGGCAAAAAAAAACGAGTTTCGGTTTCGGTGGCAAACCTTCTTCTTTTTCTTTTGGTCTTCTTGACAACAGGACAGGAGGCAGGAGACCACCAGTCGGTATGCATTTAAGCGGAAGTTGCGGCTTCATTTTCAACACAAATAGCGGAGTAGTCTCAAAAATACTTTCATTTACCTTATATAAATTATGTATATTTGTATATAATTATGTAGGTTTATATTTCATTGAATACTAGTGTGATAAATCAAAACACTTCAGGATAAATTGTATAAATATTTTATTCACTTTGATCAACACAATTTCATACTTATCGTTCTATTAACAATCATTTACAAATACACAGATTAGTCGGACATGTTTTCTGTTCAACGACTCAAAGCAGACTGACTCTGTCCAAAATGACAGTAACAAACTCAGTGTTTCCCTACCACAAACTTTCACAAACACTGGTCGACTAACCGACCAATCAGAGCAAAGTAAAGAGTACGTAACATCAATTGACTAACTAATATACATTAGAGTTTATCTAATAATTAACTGCAAGTAAATATTTCATTTTAACAATTATGATATATTTATACAAAACAAATCCATAAAGTCTAATATTATAAATTATTACTTAATATCTACAACGAATGTCTAAAGTTCATGTAACTACTAGCGCCATCTATCGCTTATCATTGGAAGTTGAACGATTTATGAATATTTTCTTTAAAAATCATTACATTCGGCCATCCGACATCGTGCGATCTCCTGACGCACGATTACAATTAAAATGATAGGATATTTTCATAAAAATTATGAAACTTAATTCCAGTTCTACAAGGAACTGAGTCTTACATTCATAATCATTACATTCGGCTTAGTCTTGATTATTTGCTTTATCGTCACGTCATATGTTTATAACATTCTCATCACAGGAAGAATAGAGTATTTTTTTTTGTCAAAGGCTTTTCTCTATATCCGAGTTTATATAAGGTCGGAGGAAAGTATGCTTCTAAATGTTATTCCTCAGTTTGCCAAAATCGGTAATTACAGTAATTTTATACTTAAAACTTTGTTTTTTTTTCAATGGATCTATGGATTTTAAAATGAGGCAAATTCAATTTTACCCTCATAATTGCAATCAGATCTACTAATCTTTATTAAACCATTTATGCTGTAGGCTGTATCAAGGATTTTACTGATAACGAAAGTATCTTTTTGCTAGTCTAACCCAAGTGGTAGTTTTGTGGCAGTCTGTCTAGTGGGACATTTAACAGAATTAATAACACGCCATAGGCATATGTTTCCTTGGTGTTCGTCATAGGAATCATTTTATTTTGCTAGGGGATTTAAAATAGTGGTTATACATTTTAGCAAAACCGCGCTCAACCTTAGACAAGATACAGCGTTAAAAACAAAGTCAATACCATGACTATCGCAAAAGCTCTTGATAGTAGGGTATCTAAAAGAAATCCATGATTGCAGTATTATTCAAGTTAATAAACTACTGTCAAATATGTTTTATAACCAACACTCAATTAGGTACTCAAAACCATTGGTCAATGTTAATTATGTGAGACTGTAAGCATAAAGTAAAATTGATCAGCTTTTTGTTCGAAAGTATTCTTCATTATTTACGCGCGCTGAATTCACTTCATGTCATTAGGTTTTTCATCGGGTTCAGCTATAAGAATTTGAAATCTAGATCTTATTCATTTAATCCTAAGCAAATGCTGGCGCTTGCTCTCATTTTGTTTCTATTGTGTCTCTAGTCAAAGCATTCGAAAATTTGATATTTAGATCAATTCTCGTCTCAATACTATAAACAGCAACAGTATTCGTCTTAATTTCTGTGGAAAACATGATATTACGACTTAAGGTATCGACATACGCGTCCTAGATCTTACACTCTCAGTGGTTAAATGAAACTCACAAATCTGTAGCCACCATGTTGCTACATGTTGTGTGGCGACTCGTTTAGTCAGAGTTCATTACTTTCATTATTTGAAAGCATAATATAAAACAGAAACTTAAGCATTTAGAATAAAAGTGATCCTTCAGCTAGAGGCTAAGGGCTTTATTGTACTAATATTATCTCTCAAATAATATTAGCAGCATATGTGCGTGATTTCGTACCAAGTAAAGGTTCTAATAATGAAGTTTCGGATCGCACTGTTCGTCAAACTTTATTTTTATTTGAAACCTTGAAATTGGTCCTCTACTCTAGTGTATGGATTTTCAATCCATCTTCCCCTTAACCGAATAAATAACGATGTAATATTTAGCTCTATTTAAATCATTCATTGTATCATAATCATCTTAGGAACCGGCTTCGATTTCAGTCTGGACGACGAGAACTAGTTATGGTCATGTAATAGTATATATTTTATCCTACTTGTAAAATAAATATAATTGTGTTCTCTATCTATGGAATCAGTCTCTGCTACAGTATGCACACGTCACAGGAATTGAAAACGTGTAATAAATCCATTTCCTCGTCTACAATTTAATGGTTTGGCTCAATTCCTAATAGATTTATCATTAATCCCGTGTGTATAAATTTCTATCTGCAGCTCTTTTACTTATATGTTATCCGTATATAAGCATTAATTTGTCGTAATAATATTCACATAAGTTACACCTTAATTCTTACTAGCTAACATTTCTGCTTGAAACCGACCATAATTCTGCTCATTAGATAAAATCATTTTAGTTTAGTTTACCACTTCGTCACTAAATGCTAACTTACAAAACTTGGCAAGGTTTCGTAAATTTTCTATTTTCTCTTGGTAAGACTAGCAAGTTTTTGAGACAAATTGTATAGTCAGTTTCTGATCCTACTTGCTTAATACAAATCAATTATAATTACTCTTTCTAATCAAACTTAAATACTCTCAAAATTTACAGAAGTGATAGAACTCCCGTATCACAAAGTTCCAATGGATATGTTCAAACCTCGATACTTGTAACGCTTTCCTCCTTGAAAATCATTCAACCACTCTTTTAGACCAACGTGGGGTACCTCTTCGCTTCTTGCATCGTGGTGGTGTCTTATTCCTTCCAAATCGTCTCTTTGCATCATTTTTCTTCAAGTCTGTACTGTTTGAACCAGGAACTATCTATTTGTTCAATAAGACTGGCAATTTTTCCTTCTGTAGTTCTGTCGGAATCCAAGTCCTCAAAAATAAAAAAATCAGTGGTTAAAACATTTACAGGAAATAGTACTTGTATCGTTCATTTGAAACTCTTTTTTAAGAATCAAATCCCAGTGTTAAATTATACTTTCAATTCAATTTATCTATACCTATAATATCTTCAAAAACTATAACAGAATGTTCAAATCTCATCCAATAAACAGTTCAAATATGATATGAATAAACTTAATAAATTATTCAATTCATTTACAACATCTGCATTAAGCCAACGTATTCAGACTAAAATCACATTAATAGGTAAATTCATACGTTACTTACGCTCTTGAGGATAATTTCATCTGCACCGGGCACACTTAACCCGAATCTTAATTGGCTCATCTGGCCAAATCAAATGGCCCACTTGGCCTCAGATGGCCCACTTGGCCTCAAATGGCCCACTTGGCCTCAAATGGCCCACTTGGCCTCAAATGGCCCACTTGGCCTCAAATGGCCCACTTGGCCTCAAATGGCCCACATGGCCTCAAATGGCCCACTTGGCCTCAAATGGCCCACTTTGCTCCAAATGGCCCACTTGGCCTCAAATGGCCCACTTGGCCTCAAATGGCCCACTTGGCCTCAAATGGCCCACTTGGCCTCAAATGGCCCACTTGGCCTCAAATGGCTCACTTGGCCTCAAATGGCCCACATGGCCTCAAATGGGCTCGCTTAGCTTCATCAAAGGCATGCTTGCCTCATCCCTCATTAAGGCTCGCGTGGTCTTATTAAGGCTCACTTGGCTTCGTCAAAGGCACGCTTAGCTTCATCAAAAGCACGCTTGGCTTCATCAAAGGCACGCTTAGCTTCATCAAAGACACGCTTGGCTTCATCAAAGGCACGCATGGCTTCATCAAAGGCACGCTTGGCTTCATCCAAGGCACGCTTGGCTTCGTCAAAGGTACACTTGGCTTCATTAAAGGCACGTTGGGCCTCATCAAAGTCACGTTTGGCCTCATCAAAGGCACGCTTGGCCTCATCAAAGGCACGCTTGGCCTCATCAAAGACACTCTTCGCCTCATCAAAGCACTGAAATCAATTCAAAACATTTCAAATGAACCATCATTAAGGCTCGCTTGGTCTTATTAATGCTCGCTTGGCTTCGTCAAAGGCACGCTTGGCTTCATCAAAGGCACGCTTGTCTTCATCAAAGGTACACACTTAGCTTCATCAAAGGCACGTTTGGCCTCATCAAAGGCACGTTTGGCCTCATCAAAATCACGCTTGGCCTCATCAAAGACACTCTTGGCCTCATCAAAGCACTGAAATCAAATCAAAACATTTCTAATGAACCATTTACAGACTCTTAAATTGCCAAGAAGTCAGTAAGTCAGCAAATTGACGGTAATTACATATTCCAAAGTGTAGATCTCTATGGAGAAGAAAATCCATTTACAGCCTTTTAAATCGTGTTATACATATACAAACTCAGTTTTAACTTTGTTCTCTCAAATTCATTTATTGTTTGTCATAGGTGGAAATTTAGTTCATAAAACAACAGTACAAAATAAATATCATTTATCATTTAAGACTTATCATTTATCATCTATCATTTATCTTTTATCGTTTAACATTTATAAATAAATAAATTTATCATTTATCATCATTTATCATTTACTATTTATCATTTATCGTTTATCGTTTAACATTTATAAATAAATAAATTTATCATTTATCACTGATCACTGACCACCTATCACTGATCGCTTATCACTGATCACTTATCACTGATCACTAATCACTGATCACTAATCACTGGTCACTAATCACTGGTCACTAATCACTGGTCACTAATCACTGGTCACTAATCACTGGTCACTAATCACTGGTCACTAATCACTGGTCACTAATCACTGGTCACTAATCACTGGTCACTAATCACTGGTCACTTATCACTGATCACTTATCACTGATCACTTATCACTAATTACTTATCACTTATCACTGATCACTTATCACTTATCATTCATTATATATCATTTATCATTATTGTGACATACTAATAAGGGGTACAACATGTTTTTACAACTATGCGTCGAAACGAAAAGGAAATAAATTATCGTGCCACACAAAGTAATCCGAGGCAACAATGACAATTATCGCTTTGGGAAATAGGAAAATTTTACATATAAACTGTTCTTTTTTTTTTTAATCTATCACTATACGAATTCGATGAAATTAAATAAAGGAAAAGCAACCCAATTTGAAATATAGAAACTAAAATGAATCATCAGCATTTAAGAGGTGTTTAGTCTTGTCAACGTTCGATTACGAACATGACGCGCATATCTGTACCACTCAGTTCACACATTAGAAGGAAATCGAATGATTCAATACACGAGCCTGTCACCATCAGTAAGAAATTTGGGTGAGTGTGATACTGGTCTAAAATACTTGGCACACTTGGCTAAAAAAATAAATAAATCTCGAGCTCACTTAGCTTCAATTTAGGCACACATAACCTCTTGTCTGAAGTAACACTAGCACACATGGGAAAAAGAATAAAAAATATCTCGAGCTCATTTAGCTTCAATTTAGGCACACAACTTCTTGGCTTAAAGTAACGCTTGCACACTTTGGTGACAAAAAAAAAAAATATCTCGAGCTCACTTAGCTTCAATTTAGGCACAAATAACCTCTTGTCTAAAATCACACTAGTACACTTGGAAAGACAAAAATATATTTCTCGAACTCATTTTTCTTCAATTTAGGCACACATAACCTCTTCCTGTTATCACTGCACATATTTGTAGGCATATCCCACTTCTGAAATGTGATAAATCAAAACACTTCAGGATAAATTGTATAAATATTTTATTCACTTTGATCAACACAATTTCATACTTATCGTTCTATTAACAATCATTTACAAATACACAGATTAGTCGGACATGTTTTCTGTTCAACGACTCAAAGCAGACTGACTCTGTCCAAAATGACAGTAACAAACTCAGTGTTTCCCTACCACAAACTTTCACAAACACTGGTCGACTAACCGACCAATCAGAGCAAAGTAAAGAGTACGTAACATCAATTGACTAACTAATATACATTAGAGTTTATCTAATAATTAACTGCAAGTAAATATTTCATTTTAACAATTATGATATATTTATACAAAACAAATCCATAAAGTCTAATATTATAAATTATTACTTAATATCTACAACGAATGTCTAAAGTTCATGTAACTACTAGCGCCATCTATCGCTTATCATTGGAAGTTGAACGATTTATGAATATTTTCTTTAAAAATCATTACACTAGCTTTGCCCGCGCGGCTTCGCTCCCGCTCTTCCTTACTCCACCCTACTATACCCTACTCTACCCTACTATACCCTACTCTACCCTACTCTACCCTACTCTACCCTACCCTACTCTACTCTACTCTACCCTACTCTACCCTACTCTACTCTACTCTACCTTACTCTACCCTACACTACCCTATACTACCCTACACTACCTTCTCCTCATAATAACGAACACAACAAAAAAAAAAAATTAGCGAAATCGGTCCAGGCGTTGTTGAGTTATGCGCTTACTAACAGATTTTGCGATTCATTTTTATATTATAGAAGATTTAAGTATGTTTATAACATATATTTGTACACTTGTTTTCTTAATAACCTATTCTTTTTTTTTATGTACCTGCCATGTTTTCTCTTCACCACCCTAGGTTGACTGGTAGACAATGCCTAAGGCATTACGTCCGCCTTTGTACCTTTGTGTTGCATGAAGCTTCTAAAAAAAAAAAAAAACCTGCCGAAACTACTTCCGAAATCGAAACTGCACTCGGGAGTTCTCGCGCTATGTTCGGTTATGTTCAGCGCGTTGAATATCTTCCAAGCGAATAAGCAACGATGACATTTTGCCGTATCCACGTGCCTAATCATGTCGTGACTGGCTTGTGTTTCCAGTTCGTTTTATCTACTCCAAAATTAAAATTGAGTGCAGTGAAATTCATGATAGTCAACGAATGGAAATACCTAAATTTATAATGCATTAAAAAAAATAAGGACTGACTGATTATAATAACGTTTTCTTTATTTTTCTCTCAAAATATGGTCCTTGTAAGGAAGTTCCGGTTTCGGTTTAAGCCGAAACTGATACTGTTGCCGAAATTCGTTTTCGGTTTTGATGGAAAAACCAGTTTTGGTCGGACATTAAGAGCTTGTGTTATAAGTACTAGATTAGTGATAAAAATATACACCTCTAAATTTTGATCGTTTTAATCCCGTGGAGGGTCCATCCGGTACCTACATGAAATACTAGAAATCAATTTGTAAACATAAAATTAAAAAATAAAGTACCTTTATTTTAAAACTTGTATTAATTTACGCATGTACGAAATTAATTTCTTTAAGAAAACGTCAGCTGAGCGAGTCCAATGACCTGTAGGTAGTTATGCAACGCCGATTACTACCTAAATTAATACGAGTTTAAAAAAAGATACTTTATTTTTTAAAATTTATTGTTACAAATCGATAGTGTTTCATGCACCAGTTCGACCCTCCACGGGATTAAAACGATTAAAATTTAACGGTGAATATTTCTAAATTCATACATACTATAAATTACACCCAGGTATAGAACAAATTGGGTAAAAACAATCATATGTTTTCTAGGTCATGGTCTTTCTAAATGCCAAGTTTCATCCTCCATCCCCCTCCAAGTTTTATTCCCTTTCATCTGCTGTCGCGTGATTAATCTATCGCCACTAAATATCGTAATATCCAAATACACAGACTATCACAATTTATGATACTAGTTCCTACTACTTTTTTATGTTCCTGCATAAAAAAAATCATAGATGAACAACAGTTCTCGTTGACAATTTTCTTCGTAAAGCAACCTGATATTTCTCTGTTTTACTCAGCGAATTAAGTAAAAGAGACAACACGCTTGCAATAAAAGTACACGGCACAAAAACAGTACTATTCCGTGTGTCGTTTCTGCTAAATTAAGATGTGTTCGTGCTAGACTTAGCATAACTGACTGTGCAAAGTCCTTTGATTAAAACTGACACTATTTATTTTTACAGAATAAAGGGCATTTTTAAATGTTTGGTGTTCTATCCATCGACACGTTCACGTATGCTTCAAAGAGCTGTCAGCATAAGCATAGGGTCTTTTTTATGGTGGGGAAAATCATCCAATGACAACCCCCGCTCTTGGGCGGAGCGGGAGATAGTGCCAGACTCTTACTGACTAAAAAACGCACCCCGTTCCTTCAAGCCGGGGCTCGAGTTCCTTTTCGCATAACTCTGGCCGCAGTAGGCTTCGACCCGGCTGGGCCCCTGCTGTTGCTGACAACTCCTTGAGGCACGCGGGAACAGTGCGCGCCGTTGACGGCTTGGAATTGGTCCGGACAGTTACCGGACGGTCGGACAGCGAACTACCCATTGCTCACTGTCCGCAAGCCCGCGCCTACGGTGGCTGGAAATCGGGATCGGAATTCCGGCGGCGGCGAGAGCGCCGTTGCCTGATGCGGTCGGCCTCCTCATTTGCAAGCATTACTGCTTCGCAGAAGTCGGCGGCCACCTGCCACTCCTCCTTGCTCCGGACATTGGCCATAAGCATAGGGTCCACTACGACTGATACTATTTGAGTCACCTGGACCTCAGAACGCGGTGTTGGTTAGTAGAAGTCTGACACGACTTCTCACTTCACCCAGAGCGTGAGGAGTAAATTTTTGAACTTATACCTAAAAATAATTAAGGTGCATTTACACTCGCATTTCCTCAGTGATTATCACATACAAAGGATGAATCAACCAAATGGAATCGTGTTTTAAAACAGAATCATATATATTATCTCTAATGCAACGCTTTTCAATCAATGTCAAACACATGATTAAATCAATATGGCCGTAATAGAATAAAGCTCTTTTTACTGCCAAAAACAACTCGACCAATAAATAAAATAAACAAATCCAGTAAATCGCAGCAAACATTCGCTTCAAAAAGTCCTAATAATCTTTTGATCTTAAAATTCTTCAATAAGAATTTCTCGGCAAGAATCCCACTGTGCAGGCAATCCGAAGTTAATCTGAGGGTATGCCAGACCCATTCAAGAGCTCTGTTGATAAAAATACTGTGAGAAGTATCCGGGACCGCATTGTAGAGATTAAACAGAAATGTACTCGTGGAATACTTATTGAAGTATTTAGGTATTGTTGGGGAAGAATATTTTGTATTTTTAAGCTATTGCATAGCTTCTATCGCGGGCCTTGAGCGTAAAGACCGAATCCAGAAATTCCGTAACGAAAATAACCTAACACCCCCCACTCATTTGTTTTTTGAGCGTGGTGACCGATAAGAAAACAAATGAGTGAACAATCAATCAAAATTCAATTCAATGTGTGAAAGTGTAACTTCAATTAATATCAAAGAAAAAAAAAACAAAGGAAAAAAAATACTGCATAAATAAAATAAATAAATAATTATAATTGCATAAGTTGATAAAAATGCTATGCAATAGCTTTACCGCGGCAGTCCCCGAGTGCAACACGTCTTTTTTTTATTTATTTATGTACACACAAATACTATACTTAAAAGAAAAGAACAAATAAGATGGAAGAGTACAAAGGTTTTTCAGAGACTTTAAGGGCTATATTTCACCGGGACACCACAGCAGTGCAACCAGTAACCCTAGCCAAGTTGCTAATCTGCAATAGTTTACTCTTGTAGATAGCTTCATATGTACGGGAATGACGTCGCCTCAACGCTCAGTCACGTGGTAAGAACAAAAGAATTGGCGGAAAAACAACTCGAAGCGTTCGACGCAAGCGAAACGGTTGTAACTTGGCTAGGGGGGCAGTTCTGCCGCTGTGGTGTCCCGGTGAAATATAGCCCTAAGCTACCAAACTAGACACCATACAGACACCAGAGTCGCCACACGTCCGAGCTGGTCGCGTTACCAAATTAGTTGCGCAACCAAACGGACACACTGTATACATTTTGTTGGTAGCGGGGACTGGTCGCGCCGCCATGGTGTCTCTGTGAAATATAGCCTTAAGGCTAAACTCAAGTTTAACGCGCAATTGTTGGTTTCTTGATCCTCGGAACACTACTTGCAGGGGCCTTTTAGACACTTTCCATGGAACCAATTGATGACTATCCATATGCGAGCTATGCTAGTACACATAAAAACAAATCCCGGTTGGTGGGAAACTATTGCAATATATTAGGGTAAACCTAAATATAAGGCTATGTTTTTGGCAAGCTGCTTACTAAGAACTATGTTAAGACTATGGCCTGTGCCGGAATATTGTTATATATTTTAAACTAGATTCTACGAGTGGTTTCATCCACGTGGAAGTACGTTTCTTCATACAACCTTCGGACCCCTGTTTCATCCCCTTATGGGTGGATTTTGAATCCTCTCTTAATGCTCGTTTACGTCATAATTATAAGAAAACTTTGTGTGAAATTCCTTGCTCATATATAATTCTAGTAGTTTCAGCTCTACGTTGATAAATCAGGGCCTCAAGTCTGCTATTACAATAGTGTCGGAATGGTCTATCATTGATGTCATAATTGTCGATTTTGACAAGTTTGGTAATCTACTAATATAATGGCGTCATTATGACTTTCCAATGGTCAACCACTGACACTCCATTGAAAGAAGCGACATAGAATGGTAATCTCGTACATATTGACAAATGAATATTTGACGTTTGCGGTAATCTGCTAAAACTTTGACAGTTTATTTGATCAGTGTTTTACCATTAGAACGTTATTGTGCAGTTATTGGTTTTAATATGCTCGAAATTATCATTCTACCACAATTCTATTACAAGACCATTGACCGATCAATGATGAATTCATAAAAATAGCAGACTTGGGGCCCTGTATATAGTTTGTCCAGAATCAGTAACTGAATGGATTCCAATAGCTTTTTACATCATGTTATATTTTTTCCTAAAAATATTAAAAAAAGGTCACAAGTTGGACACCACCGACACTAGATAGATTGATAGATAAATTCTTTATTGTACACCAAAAATAAAAAAAAATACATAAGAAACTTAAAATTAATAGGGTGGACTCATTACATATATTACAAACAATATAATATAAATAATTATAAAAGCAGAGAAATACTGTACTTAATGACAATTTAATGTCCAGGAGGAAAGGTAACCTCAAATCTAAGTACAATACTGCTCATGGCAGGTCATAGAGGGCGTTACGTGCCCGCAAATAACCATGTGTAAATGCAAAACAACTCCTCAGTCACCTGAATGGCCCGGTGACTATATTTTTGCTGACATAACAAGCTGTGATTTTTCATGATACTGTTTTGAAATTTTGTACATAGATTCTTTACATAAAAATACTGGACAGATGTTTCAGGTTTTGTATATTATTCAGAAAATAAAAAATAAAAATAGTTTGATTTAAAAAGTCCGTTCTTTCTTACACATAATCCTCACTAAGACCAGAGTCACAACCACAGACTTATATTGACACAACAACGGAATGAGATCACAGTTTCACCGCGCAGAGAGCTGATCATAAAATGCTATGGTGTCTTTGACACCTTCATTATAACGTTGTATTTGGTTTCAGCAGAAGTACTTAATACCTATTAAAAGTAATTAATATCTACAAATAAAATATAACAACTTCGTCGTCAGTTATATTTTAGAGCCGTTTGGGCTTGACGCTTTTTAAAGAACTATCCAAACGCTTATTTAACACTTCGCGTAACCGAAAGGCTGACTTTTACTTCGGTCAGAGATAAATAACTATTGATATACAACGTGGCAATGCCGCCAGCCTTTTGGGCTCACTTCCAGTTGACAGTGATGCGGAGGAGTTTTATGACGCCATATTTTAATTAGGAGTAACCTTTAGTGTGTGTGTGACTAAAATAAAAATAGGAACCTTAAATCAAATAAAAAAATATATATATATCTACTACTTTGTCTTGCAAATGCAACCGTATGAATGTCGGGATAAATTCAAAGGGGGCACATAATTACCGACATATAATGTAGCCTATGTCCATTGTCAAGAAATCAATCTCTATATTAAAATTCATGAAAACGGACGGACAAAAAGAGAATAGGAAGCTGTCACCTCTCCTTGATACACCTTCTGCGAAGCAGTACTTCAAACGATAGAGGTGGCGGAAAGCGTGAGGGACAGGCAATTCTCACACCCTGGCCTACGTAGGAGACACCCCGAGCATCGGAAGTTGCAGGATGATTCCTGGCCGCCGCGCCGTGGGCGCGGGCGTACGAATGGTGAGCAGTGGGTCCGAGTCCCAGTCAGTGGCACGCTGTGTTTCACGTATGTCTTAAAGACATTTTTTTATTATTATTTTCAGAAAACTTACAGCTAGGATACAGACAGTTAAAAATATTGAAAAAAATATAGTTTAAAAAAAAACTAAAAAAACACGCATTCATGGCATATCAAACTAAAAAGTGTAAAATAATTTTCAATATAGGTAGAAAATAATAATAATGAACGAAAAATATTAATATCATTGTGGAAAAAGCGTGGGGCGGTTTGTGCCATATTTTTCGTAAATCGAGCGTAATCGGGTAAAAAAAAAGAAAGAAGTAAAGACGCTCGGAGCAAGTACATAGTTGGACTGTTTCAGCGATCTTCCAAAAATCTAGTGCACATAATTTTGGTGGAGAATAGATCTATGTACATTATCAACACTTATACACACTGCGTTGTAGGCTTTGCTAGCTCTTATCATGAAAGAGTTTTGCCGGTAAAAACACAGCATTAAGGTGTCACCAAAAGTGGCGAGGACGGCAGGGAGCCGATACCTGCCAGCCATGGTCGTGGATTTTTTGGAAAAAGTTACTGTGGCCCTATTACGTAAAAGGCAACTGAAGTAATAGATAGGTTTTAGCAAAAAAAAGCGTCGATACAAAGCGTGGCGTACTCGTCAAAAAGGCGTTGATCAAAACTAGGCAGACTCGTCAAAAAGGCGTCGATACAAATCATGGCAGACTCGTCAAAAGGAAACCGCTCACAAACTTTCAAGCAAAATGTATTTATCACTTAACAAAAAGTGTGCTATCTTGCGAACTAAAAGAAATGTCTCTCTCAGCTTACCTAGTTCTGATAAAGGTAAAAATATGACAAAAAATCACAGTTCCTTAAAGAAAGGCGAGTGAAGAAGTGGGATACAGCTAGTGTCAGATACAAAAAAGGAAGCTGCCTTTGAAATAGGCAAGCGATAACGTGAAATATAGTTAGTTTCAGATACAAAGAAGAGACTGGTATTGTCAGTACTTCAAACTTTAGAAATGTCTTCCTAACACTGAAAGTAATATCCATGAATAACTAAGGCCACAAAACAGTTTTTAATGCTTGAAACATTGTATTTCGAAATACGAGTATAACTATCATTGTAAGAAAACGTTAAATAAACTTTGGCAAAGAAAAATGTAATTATTGACTAACAGAGTATTTTCTTTTGCGAATGGAATAAAAATTCTGAAGAAGCTCACTGCTTAGGTTTTAAGTAATGTTGGGGCAAATGAAATTGTTTGTCTGTATATATATTCATGAAGTACATACTAGTATAGTGGTCTTACGTACAAACATCTTTAGAAATACTTTTATTATGCGTACAACTAAGGAGTTGAATTTTCATGCGGAGTTTAACCTAGAAATACTTTAATCCGATGCACACGTGGACTACGCCTGATTTGTGTGTAGAATGACGTCGCGTGGCGTCGCGTCACGTGGATCTAGTGTAGCTCTACAAGTCTAGTTTCTATATAAATGAAGACCGACGCGTCCAGATTGGCGTACATTGCACACGTGTGCGAAGTGTAGCTCTACCTTTAAATCAAGAGTGTATATCGTAGGTTACCAACCATTTTTTTTTTTAAATTAGCCTATACTTTCTCGCAGCTGAGCAAAGGCCTCACCCAGATCCTTCCAGGTAGTACCACGCTCTAGGCACTTCGTACCAGGCATTGCAGTAAATGTCTAGGTAGCCTCGCCATCTCTTTCTATCGGTAGCCTTGTTCAGCCTCAGGCACCCACTTTGTGAAGACTCTCGCCTATTTCAGTCGATAGACGTCCATTGATAATATAATAAACATCCCCTTAACTTCACCATAACGAACTACCCTCCACAGGCCTTGTGCGTATCACATCAATCAGATTCTTGTGACCCTCACCAAGTTATTTGTCCAGCTTTTGGAAGGCTTTCCAAAACTGCGTCCTCCGGTACGCAGTTTAGAACCTTTCAGCCCCATCGCCTAACTGTTTTGCGAGCATTGTGCACATTCATTTAAATTTGGTGATTTTTCGGGCTACGTCGTCGGTAACTTTTTTTTTTATTATTATTGATAGGCACGCGTTTGACCACTATCTCACCTGATGGTATGCGATGATGTGGCCGACGATGGAGCACGCTTGCCTTAAAGTAACTTATTAACTCTTGACTTTGGTTCTTCTATGGACATTTTCGTTCATGATGCGATCACACATACTCCGAGCATAGCCCTTTCCATTGCTCTTAGGGTGACTTTAAGCCTTCTAATGAGGCCCATTATCATATGAGTGACCACGTTATGCACAACATTTCTACTTGGATCTAAATAGAAGTAATTATACCTGCATAGTTACATCGTATTTGCACTAATGATCAGCAACGCTGAACTTTTCCGCTCAACCTGCAGGCTTAAAGCCATTCTCTCTAATTGCATAGAGATCCCACGTACTATTGCACTGTTTAATGGTTTTAGGGAAGTATGGTTAGCTTTAGTATGTGGAATTATTTGGACTGATAATAGTGATAATTTTGATTGAGATAATTTTGTTGAATAATAATGGAAAGTCAAAAAATATCGTTTTGGTTCTATGAAGTTGCCTTTTAAACCACAAGCTAACGCCGGCATTCGCGCTGTCATTGTCTTTATATTGTGTCTCTAATTAACACGATTAAAAGGATGAAACAATTTGAGCTGAGATTAGAAATAAATAAATGATTTAATATTTTAACAAATTAAAAAATAATAAATTATATGATTCTAACCTAACCCAACCTTTTTTTCAAATAGGTGGAAATCCTCATGGATGTCCTCCGCCTTGGGGCAGATAGGGGAATCTGTCAAACTCTTACTGCGGACGGCGAGCAATGGTTAGCTCATCGTGCGATCATCCGGTAACCGTCCAGATTGAATAGAAGTCGCCGAGGGCGCGTATTGTTCCATGCGCGCCTCAAGGAGATGTCAATAAACCCTTCGGTTTATTGACATCTCCTTGAGGCGTGCCCAAAAAGGTTAAAGCCTACGAGGACTAAGTGTTTGTTTCTGAAAGGAAAACTCAGCCCTGGTATGAAAGGCAACGAAGGGACAAGAGCGGAATTTTAGTCTTTAATAGTCTGTCACACCCTCCTTCTCAGCCCAAGAACGGGAGATGTCATTGATTTTTCCACCTAAAAAAACACTATGTAATATAAATGTCGTATTGATTTTATGTAGGTCGCGGGTTCGAACCCAGCCAGGCGCATTACTTTGTGCAATTTGTTGTTGTGTCGGTGAAGGAAAACATCGTGAGGAAACCGGCATGGCCTAGAACCAAAAATTCGAAGACGTGACATCCACCAATCCGCACTGGGCCCACGTGGTGAATTACGGCCCATTCTCTCTCCTAGAGAGGAGGCTTGAGTTCCAGCAGTGGGAATATTAAAAAAGCTGATGATGTGATGATGATGATGATGATTGATATTATGTCATGTGTCCATTGGTCAGGCCAAACGCTTTACTTTTCGTATTTTGTACATGGTAAGTTCATAGCTATACGGATATATCTAACAACGGTCATTTACCTACGAACCCCATAAACTAAGCACTAGGTGCCATTAGAGATAATTGAATGAACGGTGTTGTCATAACATTTCAACGTCAAAGTGTTTGTGTTGTGAGAAATAATAAGTTTTGAGTAAATGCCTTGTCTTAAGGAGAAAATACCAAGTTACCCTTGTAGCTCTTACCCTCGCTAAACTACTATTTATTTCTAACGTTACATACCTACAATCAGCTTTTGCCAGCGGCTTCGCCCGCGTATATAAAATAGCCTATGTCATTCAGGATTAAAGCAGCTTTCTATTGGTGAAAAAATTTTAGAAATTGGACTAGTACTTCCAGAGATTACCTCCTACAAACAAAAAAACAAACTTTATCTCATTATTATATTAGTGTAGATTACGTTCAGCAATACCATTAGGCACACCAGAATCATGGTAGTAAGTTTTTGAAGGGTGGCTGGAGAGACATTAGGGCGTCCTCACCTTCCACATGACGCAGGTCCTCACCGGACATAGTAAGTTCGAGAGGGTCCTGCACTTAATTCATGCTGAAGAAACGACGGGGTCACCATTGTGCGGTCCACCTGGAGGACACGGTGGAGCATACGCTGGAGGTCTGCCCTGCTCGAGCGAAATACCATCGTGTCTTCGTGGACGCGATTGGCGACAGCAGCCTCCCGGGTCGTGTCCTGGTACAGACCATGATCCGGAGCGAGGTGAAATGGCAAGCGAACGCTTGCTTCTGCGAAGGAATAATACTATGTAACCAAGCATTATATGTAACACATAATATGATTTAAAAGAGTGTCCATGGAGTTTCTTGCACGTTCTTCTCCATAGAGACCTACTCTTTGGAACGTGCAATTTAGCTTCACATTTCTTGGACTGACCGACATTTGACTATTCAAAAGTGCCTGTAAATGGTCTATTTGAAATAAATGTTTTGATTTTTGATTTTTTTTTTAGCAAAGGAAGCGGCCGCTCGCGTGAGGAAACGGATTTCTTCATGCCCCAGCAAATCAAATCAAATCAAATCAAAACATTTATTTCAAATAGACCATTTACAGGCACTTTTGAATAGTCAAATGTCGGTCAGTCCAAGAAAAGTGAAGCTAAATTGCACGTTCCAAAGAGTAGGTCTCTATGGAGAAGAACGTGCAAGAAACTCCATGGACACTCTTTTAAATCATATTATGTGTTACATATAATGCTTGGTTACATATTACTTGTTGCTTCTATCATGTGAGCACAATGTCGATAATGAAATAAAAAATGTAAAATAATTAAAAGATAGAAACTGAATTAAGCCACTGGCAGCTAAGAGATGACCAGTCCCATCTGACGGCACCCGTTCACGAGCATGACGCGTGCATCAGCCCCACTCAGCTCAACCATTTTGAAGGGAACTGAACGACCCAATAACACGTGCCACCAACAGCGAGACATTTGAGTGAGCATGACAAACTCTCAACTGCCATGCTCGTAATGTCAAAAAAGAAGTTGTAACCTAATAAAAATGCTCCATGGTGCTTCACATTCACAAACTTGGAAAAAGTGCTTCTACATTATACAATGCAATTGTGTCTTTCAAATTAAAAATAATAATATTAGTTTCCAACTAATCAACTAATTAGTACGCCCTAGTGGTAGTGGAGCTGGACCAGCATTGAGCCAAGCATTTTTATCTTGAATATAATCCTCCAACTTATAATATGCTTGCCTGCATAGTGTGCGTTTAATACAAGATTTAAATTTCGTTTCATTGAGTTCTAATATTTGGGGTGGTATTTTATTATAACATTTCAAACAGTACCCCATGAAAGAAGAGGCCACTTTAGCCAGTCTGAAACCTGGTTGAACTAATTGATCCCTATTTCTTGTAACATAATTATGTCTATCGCCTCTTTTGCTAAAAAGATGAAGATTTTTTCTAACATACATGATGTTTTCATAGATATATTGACAAGGTACCGTCATTATGTTAATATCTTTAAACAGTTCCCTTAAAGAATCGCACCGGCGGAGATTGTAAATAGCTCTGATGGCTCTTTTCTGTAATATAAAGATTGACTCGATGTCTGCAGCCCGTCCCCATAGTAAGATACCGTACGACATGACACTATGAAAATAACTAAAATAGACTAGTCTAGCGGTATCAACATCCGTAAATTGGCGGATTTTTCTAACAGCATATGCAGCCGAGCTAAGCCGTCCTGCAAGAGATGTTAAGTGAGGACCCCATTGTAGCCTAGAGTCAAGCGTAATCCCCAAGAAAACTGTTTTATCAACAAATTCTAGTTTCTCATTGTTCAATACTATGTCGCAATCACTACTTATGACATTTGGTAAGGAAAATCTTATGCATTTAGTTTTTTTCCCATTTAGAACTAGATTATTAGCAGTGAACCAGTTTTGGACCTGCAATAAAGCGTTATTTTCATCGTCAAGATTATTAGTCCTTCTATTTATCTTAAAAATCAAAGAAGTGTCGTCAGCAAACAACACCATATTAAGTTTATTTTTCAGCAAATAGGGTAAATCATTAATATAAACTAAAAATAAAAAAGGACCTAAAATTGAACCTTGGGGTACCCCCATTTTCACATTTAATCCCGACGAATTGACACCGTTTATTTGAACTAGTTGCTGTCTGTCATTCAAATACGATTTTAATAAGCTTAACGCTGCTTTGCCTAGTCCGTAATGCTCCAGTTTCAGGAGTAATGTTTCATGAACCACACAATCAAACGCCTTAGACAGGTCGCAGAAGATGCCTATAGCATCTTGTGCCTCCTCCCACGCATTAAAAATGTGTTTTAGTAAGGAGACACCAGCGTCAGTTGTACAACGCCCTTTGGTGAAACCATACTGTTTATCGTGTAAGATGTTATTGGTGTTAAAATGATTAAGCATTTGATTTAACATCACCTTTTCAAATATCTTGCTAAAAACCGGCAAAACGGACACCGGCCTATAATTATTAGTGTCTTTACTGTCTCCGGATTTAAAAAGTGGTATCACTTTACTATATTTCATTAGATCCGGAAAGACTCCTTGATCTATACACAAATTAAATATTAACGCTAAGTACGGCGCTACAGTCTCAATAATTGAGGTACAAACTTTGATAGACATACCCCATAGATCTTCTGTCAATTTAATCTTGATTTCTTTAAAAGCTTTTATTACTGTTATGGGGTTTATATGTTTAAAGTTAAATTCAGTCGAACAGGCTGCAACGTTCGCCTGTAATAAACCAAAAGCATGCGATGGCGACGAATTTAGAGCTTCAGTAGTTTTAATTGGAATGCTGGTAAAGAAATTTACAAATTCTTCTGCAACTAGTTTGTTATCGCTAATAAGACCATGATGAGTCTCCAATGTGTAATCATTATTATTTCTTTTGTTTCTGTTGGTTTCATTATTTATTATATTCCAAACCGTTTTTATTTTATTATCTGCTGTTTTAACTTTGTTGCTGATGTATAAGGCCTTAGCTGCCTTACAAGTATTTTTAAACATTTTAGAATAAGTAGCAACATATTTATTAAAAGTTTCAGCCATGATGACCTCGGCTCGGACACCGTATGACCGTCCGGTAATCGTACGGACCGAGCCCGAGTCGTCGACGGTGCGTAGAGCTCCACGCGCACCTCAAAGAGATGTCAGCAAAACCGTGGGGGGGCCAAGCAAGACTGAAGTTTACGGGCCATGGGAGTAGGTTTAAAATGCCTTTCGGTAAATGCATAATGATGTAACAGTAAGCCGTAAATTGCGGGCAGCGGCATTACCCGAAAGAGTTATAGTGGCACTAACACGAAAAGGGCGACTGAAGGAACACGAGTTAGTTTTAGTCAATAAAAATCGGAAAAAGTCCCTCTCGATCCACCCAACGGCTTCCATACGGACTTCACACCGTAAAAAAACCCACAAAAAAAGAAAAATACCATCATGGTTTACACGCATCCCCTTAAGTAGGCTTGACGCGTTAAAACGATCGATTAACATTAATGACTTATTTAGTAGTCTGGAAATTATAGTGATTTGCTTACAAGAAAATGTTAGACTATTCCAGCCTATGTTCCTGTCGCCTAACACGCTGAATCTCTGCATTTATTGGGATTTAAAATAACCTCTTTTACACACTTTTTACTGACTGTCCAGTGACTGTACTCCTCTTTCAGTAGCTCTTTGCATTTTAGGACTGCGAGTTTCTTTTTCAGAAATTGCCCGTGGCCTTTGTAGCCCTGCTGAGCCACTAAGGTGCTGCTGACATTACTTTAAGGTGCGCGAGAAATATAATGGACGGACGGCGGGTGGCGGGCGGGCGATCGCTTAAATAGTTGACTTCTATTCATCATCATCATCATCTCAACCGACAGACGTCCACTGTTGTACATAGGCCTCCCCCAAGCATCGCCACAATGCACGATCCTGTGCGTCCCGCATCCATCGGATTCCCGCAACCTTCACCAGGTCATCGGACCACCTTGTGGGAGGCCTTACACCGCTGCGTTTTCCGGTGCGCGGTCGCCACTCCAGAACTTTTCGGCCCCAACGGCCATCTGTTCTACGAGCAATGTGCCCTACCCATTGCCACTTAAGTTTGGCGATTCTTCGTGATATGACGGCAACCTTAGTTCTCCTGCGGATATCCTCATTTTTTATTCGATCAACAAGAAAACTCCGAGCATAGCTCTTTCCGTTGCCCTTTGGGTGACTTTAAGCCTTCTGATGAGGCCCATTGTGAGCAACCACGTTTCGGATTCATATGTCATTACTGGCAACACACACTGTTCATAGACTTTCGTCTTGAGACACTGTGGTATGTTGGATGAGAAGATACCGCGTAGCTTCCCGAACGCTGCTCAGCCGAGTCGGATTCGACGGTTGACCTCTTATTTTATTTTTTATTGTATCTTATTAAATATATTCTTTATTGTACATAACTTTAAGATTATTTTTATTTCCTTTGAAAATGTGATAGTAATTTCATTTTACATCCAATGTTCACTATTTATAAAATGTTCAATATTAGTAACGCAACAGTGGCAGTCCATAGAAATATATGAGCAGTCCCTTTTAGAAGAATGTTTTATGAATGTTCACAGTTTTGTTTAAATTAATTGGTTTTAAAATTAACTTTATGAAAAATGGTGTTGTGTCCTAAAAACTTATTTCATTTCGAATTTTTATCAAAACGTAGTATTGTTTAAAATGATTTCATTTCAAAATGAACAAGGACAGTCAAATATAATTGTATGGACTGAAAAAAATGGTGAGCCTAATAAATGTAAGGCAGCCAATATTTTTTTTTTTTGTTAAAGTTTAGTTACCCTTAGTGTTTTTGTTTATTTATTTATTAAAACTTCATGCAACACACAGGTACAAAGGCGGCCTTAATGCATTAGGCATTCTCTACCAATCAACCTAGGGTGATGAAGAAAAAACATGGCAGGTGCAAAAAAAAAAAAAAAACAAAAAATGGATTATTAAGAAAAATAAAGTACACATACATATACATTTATATAAAGTAGAAGAAGTGGGGTTCTCCGCTATTTGTTCTGAAAGTAATGCCGCAACTTACGCTTAAATGCATACTGACTGGAGGCCGTCCTGATGTCGAGAGGAAGCGCATTCCACAGAAGTATGGACTGTATATGAAAGGAAGAATGAACAAAATCAGAAGTATGAGAGGAACAGTTATAGTTATCTTGGTGTATAATAAAGTAGACCCCACTAATGTTTAATTAGTACAAAGGGCTTATTAAAAAAGGTCCTGTTATTATTATAGTAACGTCTCAATAAATAATATTCATAAACAGCAAAGTTATTAGCGTTTGTTATTCCAAAATGTCACTCAATTCATGGAAATATTGTACAGACTGAATTCGTGAGAATGAATAGCGTTGAAAAATACTGCGCATAGTATTTTCTGGTAGCAATTGTTATGAATGATTGATTAAATAATGAATTTATCAGCTGGGCGGCGTTCAGGAAGCTACGCGGTGTCTTATCGTCCAATATACCACAGTGTCTCAAGACGAAAGTCTATGACCCGTGCGTGATGCCAGTGATGAGTGTGATGACATATGGCTTCGAAACGTGCTCACTTAGAATAGGCCTCATAAGAAGTCACCCGAAAGGCAATGGAAAGGGCTATGGTAGGAGTTTCCTTGCGTGATTGAATCAGAAATGAAGATATCCACAGGAGAACCAAGGTTGCTGACAGCACGAATAATCACCAAACTTACGTGGCAATGCGCAGGGCACATTGCACGCAGAACAGATGGCCGTTGGGGCCAAAAGGTTCTGAAGTGGCGACCGCGTACAGGAAGACGTAGCGTTGAAAGGCCTCCCACAAAGTAGACCGACGACCTGGACAGCGTCGCTGGAATCCGATGGTTGCGATACGCACAGGACCGGTCGTTACGGCGATCGGTGACCTTTGGGGGAGGCCTATGTCCAACAGTGGACACCTTTCGGCTGAAATACTCCGGGATACTGGGATACTCCTTGGAGCATCATTTCCTGCAGCGTGCCGGGGTCTGTGTGTATGTCCACAATGACATCTGCTGCCAGCGTCTCTGTCACCTTGAGGACCCTAATTTCTCAACGTTGTGGTTGCTGGTGGACACCGGTGTGGACAAAATTGTCTATACTTGTGTCTACCGATCGCACAGCGGTGACCAGGAGACGACTCAATTGTTTGGCCACCTCAGTGAGGCCGCCGATAAGGCTCTACATCGGTACCCTGATGCGCAGTTACAGAGACTGCCCATATATTTCTATGGACTTCCTAAGTGAACGGTCTCTCCGAGTTGTTGTCGATGGATGCTCACAGGGCCGTCTTTCACGTATTAGCGGCCCTGGGCATAAAAAGATAATGGGGCCCCTATGTCCATAAGTTCATAATAAAGCACTATGTTGTTAGAAGTTCATAATAATAAGTATTATGATGAATAGATAATAAGTTGATTTTTAAATTTTCAAATTGTGTAATTTATTACATCAGCACTGCTCTCAAAACGGTGAAGGAAAACATCGTGAGGAAACCGGCATGTAAAACATGTGACATCCACCAACCCGCACTGGGCCCGCGTGGCGGATTACGGCCCATTCTCTCTCCTAGAGAGGAGGCCTGGCTCCCAACAGTGTGATCATTATAAGGCCGACTGTACTATGCTAGATAATAGATATAATTTGATCCATAATACCTAAGTAACCAGCAACCAGGATTAGACTTATAATATGTATGCTGTTTGAAGAGGTACCCTTTTTCTAGATTTGAGTATATCAAAATCGTTAAGTTAAAAAAATGATTAAGTTAATTCAAACTTATTAAACATGCTGGAATCGGGAAGCCTGATTTATAGGCCAGAGTAGAGTAGCTTTCGTTTATCGTTTGGTAATCGAGTAGGTAGAGCAGGGGGCCCCAATCGATCGCGGGGCCCTGGGCACGTGCCCAGTGTGCCCAGTGGAGAAGAGTGGCCTGGATGCTCATCAGAACCCATGACGACTAATGCCGGAGTTCCTCAGGGGTCTGTTCTCTCTGCAACCCCATTCCTACTGCATATCAACGATCTACTGATGCCCGGTATCTATGGGTATGCAGATGATAGCACAGTTGTAGAGAGATACCTGCCTAGTGCTCGGGCTAGTAAGGAGCTAATCCGGTCCGAAAGAGAGGCTATGGTAAAGCGTACAAATGTCTCAATTCAGGCAGTCTCCAAGTGGGGCAAAGCCAGTCTGGTGGGATTTAACGCCTCCATAACACAAGCGTATCTGTTCACCGCCAAAAGGAGCCCGTTCACCTTGGCTCCTACTTTTCAGAATTTATCCTTGGAGCACACCGACCGCCTTCAGCTCTTGGGGGTTTTAATTCCCTCAGACCTTAACTTTGGGCGGTTCGTTGAGTCCAAAGCCAAGATAGCTGCTAGGAAACTAGGCGTTCTTGCAAAGGTCCGGCGGTACTTAACACCGGGACAGCTTCTAATGCTATACAAAGCACAAGTCCGTTCGTGTATGGAGTACTGCAGCCACATATGGGCTGGTGCTGCAAAATGCAGCCTGGCAGCTTTGGACTCTATGAAAAGGCGGGCGAAGAGACTAATTGGCGATCCAGATCTGGTTGAGTCCAATCTACAGCGTCTTGAGCACAAGCGAAGGGTATCCAGCCTTTCGGTGTTTTACAGGATGTTCTTTGGAGAGTGTGCGCAGGAATTACATGACTTGATTCCACCATCGGACAAGCCGACGAACGGCGAGTATCCACCCTAATGTTGGTGAAACCTCTACGGTCCGGACCAAGCGTTTTGCCTCGTCGTTTATACCGCGTACATCGAGGGACTGGAACAATTTGCCTGCTGCGGTCTTCCCGTCTGATTATAATTTAAGTGTCTTTAAGGCAAGAGTGAATAGGCTCTTAATAAACTAGTGCGCCTTACCATCAACGATTGCACCACTGCTTACCATCAGGTGGGATCGCAGTCAAGCACTAGTTTATACCAATAAAAAAAAAATGTCCAATTATGACCAATTTTCAAAAATATAAATTCGACACGAGATTTTTACATAGTCTAAAACTAAATTGGATACCAATCACACAGTCACTTTGCCGACTGGCCGGTAGTGATAACAACTTAACATGAATGTAATTTGAATCTGATACCTACCACATAACTCTAACCATCGCATCAACATTTTTTTTAACGTCTGTATAAAATTTTACGTGCATGCATAAAATCCAAAACATTTATTTACCGAATAATTTCATTTTTTTACTACAAATGTTTTTGCTGTTTAGAATCCGAATTCCATGAATGAGTTTTTCACTGTCTTTTTTTTTGTTCCAATAACAAAAATTTCGTCTCTCAAATAATAAATGTAGCTGACATGCGAGAAAAATTGGGAATAATTTTTAAAATTAATGTCCTTTCTCAAATAAAAATGAATAGCCTAGCTTTGGCGATTCTCACACAAAGCCACGCCCTGTTGCGCCAGACGGTAAATCACATGTCGCATTGGCTTATATGTGTCACGGGATAATTGTAAACTTTGTAAGAATATGAAACTATTCAACGTATGACATGTTTTTCTAAAAAACTACGAACGTAACTTCTAATTAAGCAGTAAATGCTCCAGTCTCCTAGAATTCTTAGAGTCTAGAATATTCAACGAACATAAAATGTAAGAAAAACCATTTTCTAATAAGATTCTGCTGAAGAAAAAGCCGAAGATACCGAGGATTTATCGGACAGCAGTCTTACGAGCTTTAAACGGTATTTGAATATTTTCATCTGCTTTTACGAAACTCTGTTTTGCAGGAGTCGATTTCAGTAATGAACCTGGTGGAGGTTTATGATTGCATGTGGTATTAGATAACCTGAATATTATATAGCTTAAGTCACTCAGGAATAAAGCAGCTTTCAATTGTTGAAAAAATTTTAGCAATCGGACCAGTTCTTCCAGAGATTACCTCATACAAACAAAAAAACAAACTTTACATCTTTATTATATTATTAGTGTATTAGTGTAAGATTACTAACAGCACTCATGGCCTTCGCTACGTCCCCGTCAGGGGGCGTGGCAGGCGGTTTCAGGGCTTCGTCTTCTGGCCGCGAAGTACTGCCGGGGCTCGTGACAACGAACCGGTCATCGTGTTGCCTTTATAGGCTATGGCGTCGTGCTCTATGTGTGTACTGTAGGCGCGTCACGACGCTGCTGCACACAGCGCCGCCTTTTCACGACATACATACTAGGTCAGTCTCCGCCAGGTGAGACTCCTTAGGGAAGCCTGGCGGCAGACGACCTGCTACGAGTATGCGCTTGTTACGAAGCTCTAGTAGGAAATGTGATCCCTGTCTAACCCGCTTCCAGAGCGAGCCGGATAGGTTTGAGACCGCAGGGACGACTTATGTATGTGTGTGAGCGGCATTTTATTTGTATTTTGTAACATCGCTTAGTGCACGTCCACCGAATAGTGAGCTTGCACTACCTGTTTGTTGCGTGAGTCTAGCGCGTGTATAGAGGCGAATGTATGGTCGACTCGCTTCGTGCCTATATTAACATAGCACACGACGCCGACGCTTGTCGGGGTGAGAGTACTAATGTAGAGTCTTGTTGGTTGAGTAGGCTGCGTTACTAACAGCCCGCTCAGGTTGGGTATTTATAATACACTATCGACCTGCCCCACTTTCATTGTCTTCGGGTTTTTTTGAGTGGGGTAATCATCCAATCCTTCTGCCTGAAATCTGCAGAAATCATCCCCTTGCTTTTCCCGCTCTAGGGTCTCCACCCTCCCCCAGGAAGGCTTTTACTGATTAAAACCAAATGATGTTCCTTCAGTTGTTTTTAATGTTCTAGGATCATCAGTGTCCTTTTCAGAAGCCTGCCTATAGTCCTAGCAGGCATCAGCTCTGCTGGGCTGGGTTTTGCTGACTTCTCTTTGAGGCACATATTCAATAATAATATTTAAACTTCGTTCTAAGATCGTTTTTAGTATCGTTTTCCCCAAAACAACAATGGTTATTATAATTAACAGGTAAAGTTATTGAATACTTAAAGTGACTGCATCATATACCAATTAATTTACTAACGCTCAATTCAACGTTGCCCAAAAATGATTCTTTGGGTTCCGTACCTAAAAGGAAAAAAATAAATCCTTTTGGAATCACTTGGTTGTCCGTCTGTCTGTCTGTCAAGACCCTTTATCTTGGAAACGTGTGGAGGTATCAAATTGAAATTAAAACCATATACTCAAGACTACAAAAAATATTTAAAAAAATAGCTGTAGGTATCTCTTAAATTTATTAATAATAGGATGTCTTTTGTTTCATTTTTATTACACTCTGCAACTTTAGTAGGCAAACCAATATTACTTTATGTAAAATATCACTAGCAATAAATAAAAAATCTCCTTAAATCATGATTTTCGCGTCGAATTTTGATTCCACCATTTCTGCATATTTTTATATATGCTTATTTGTTTCACAGTAACATTGTCATTAATAGCGCTACATAGCGAACACATGTAGTCAGTTTCCGGCGTTTCATCGACTGCGTGATATGAATAGTGATTAGTCCACCTGAAGAAATTGTAGTACACTTCCTTGTTTAGTATGGCCGCAATTATTTTGCTTACTAACTCCTTCATACTAAGTTTCTTCGCATCCAAATAGGATCCGGGTGGCAGAAACCTGAAAAGTAATCTATCTTATTTTCTGTTTGTTCATCTAGCTTCTTTACTTTTAACGAGTAGCATGCGTCCAGATCTGGCAAATGCACCGCTCGCGAGCCGACCGCGAACTGCGCGCGTGTAGTTCATGCTTTGCTGCTTGCATGCATGCATGCTTTCGCACCGTGTCAAGTCTTGGCGAATGAGCCGCTCGTGAGCGCCGTATTCGCCAGGTCTGGACACACCATAACATAAATAATCACAAGAGAGAGAATGGGTCGTGATCCACCATGCGGACCCAGTGCGTGTTGGTGGATGTTACATGTCTTAAATTTTTTTATTCTCTGACGTGTCGGTTTTCTCACGATGTTTTCCTCCACCGTTTTGAGAACAGTGGTAATGAATTTTTATACTGGTACTTTAAACAATTTAAAGTACCTAATATTGCAGTACACAGAATTAAGAACTATAACTACTGTTGTACTTTTAATTATAAAGCCAAACGTTTGCGAGTGAAAAAAATGACGCATGGCACGAAAAAGAAGAGGTCTGAATATACTCAGCAGCGAAGCTAATAAGGCTGCTAATAATCCGTCAAGGTTGCAGACCAGAAATAAAAAACGGTTTCCAATAACACTAAGAGCGCATACATACGAGCGATAATGCTAACGGCAGAGCTACAACTGCAACCGTCGCGTCGATCTATAGTGACACTTGATACACACGACGACTGCCACTGATCTTCAAAGTTGGAATGTCGACGGCCGCCGTCGACGCGTTGACAAATGGCGCCGGGGTGTCGACGGTTGCCGCCACCCTGTGTCGCCGATCGCAGGCAATGCCATCACCCGCTCTTGGGCGGAGTGGGCGTGTTAGACTTTAACTAACTGAAAACCCACTCCTGTTTCTTCGTTACCTTTCTTCAAGAAGCAGACCTTTGGCCCCAGTAGGCTTCGACCCTGTTCAGTAAACCACAGGGGCCCATCTACGGTTTGCTGATATCTCCTTGAGGCGCGCGTTAAACAGTACGCGCCGTCGACGACTTGGGCTCAGTCCGGATAGTAACCGGACGGTCGGACGGCCAGCTGCCCATTGCTCGCCATCCGCAAACCCGCGCCTACGGTGGCCGGAATCCGGGATCGGGATCCCAGCGGCTGGGGCGTGGGGGCTGCACCCTCGTGCGTGCACGTGCGGCCACATCCTTTGCTAGCCTTACTGCTTTGCAGAAGGGGGCGACCATCTGCCACACCTCCTTGGTTCAGACCATGGCCTGTACCAAGGCCTGCAGTTATCTCTGCCATTGGCAATAAGCCGTTCGTGTGTATGAGCTCAAAATAAGTTATCTAACCTGTTATAGTCAGCTCCACCATAGACTATCGGGACGACGCGATGCTGTACCGCATTCAACAGCTTCTCCGTGACGTAGTCTTCACTAAGAGAGTTTTCAAAAGACAAATAGAAATAGTAATCTGTCTCTAATTTACGCAAGCAGTCCGTTCTAGCTAAGTTTAAGTCAGGATTCTTGGGACAAGATTTTGTTCCTTTCCAAGAACAATTTTCGCTGTATATGTCTAGTACCAGACCACGAATATAAAGTTCTTTCTGCAGTTTTAGTGCGATTATTTCTCTTCTGCTTATCGAGTTACAATTTGATACGAACCAAGCAGCAACAAATTTTTTGCTCTTCAATTTATTTCTCAAGTCACTATCTATAACTTTCATATCTTTCACACCCATCCAGTGCATGTTTCTACTAGGCCCAATAACGTTACCATATTCATTTCTAATTACAATGAAACCAAAATATATATCGGAATTCAGTTTATATGTATAAGTCCAATTAAAAAAATCATTGTATCTCGGGGAATTTAATTTATAGTAAGCCGGGGTTTCTCTGCTCACAAACACATATTTCTGGTGCAATGATCTCTCTGTTGGAAAAGAGACGTGCTTCTGGCTAAATTCAGGGCCATAGAACAAAATAGCATCAAAATCTTTTATACTTTTTAACATAGCTTTGTCAGAGGTTATAAAGCAATTATTGACAGGACACCATCTCTTCAGAAACTGTTTTTGTCCCTTACCCATTAGAAAGAAGGGATCAGTGTCTGCACTTGTCCATTGCAGGATATATTTCATTTTGTGTTTCTCATCTTTTGGTAGTAGCACTGGTACTTGGTGTAATAGACTTACAAAGACTGTTATAGTACAAATGCATAGAATTCCAGCTTTAAAGTACTGACATTTTTTCATTGCGTTACCTTTATAGAATTTCTGTCGAAATCAGATTTTCGATAATTGCAACCTTTTGGCTTTGTCCACTGAAATACAGATATAAACTCAAGTCTTTTCTTACGAAAGTGTGTGTTTCTAGACTTGCTACGATCCTAATAAGTCAACAGATTTTTGCTGAATAAGCTGTTCCGCGTCCAGCTGAAGAGATAAACAGACATATACACTGTTTTAACTATTTTTGCAAATTTTACACTTCTAAATTACAAGCAAAAGTGATACTGAGATCAGTTACACATTCAAACAAAATAAGAACTGTCGACCGCGCCACAATGAGTTACACTTTCCACGACCAGTCTTCACCAGCTCGAGGAAAAAGACGAGGTCACAGCTCGCTAATTTAACAACATGCTTACTCCAGGATAGGGATGTCGATCTGAAATTGATTAATCGAACAATCGTATTTATAGAACAAATAAATTGATTTTTTAAATCGATCTTAAACAATTTACCAATTCTGTGAATCGATCTCGGAATATGAAATTGAGACTCAATTTTTTTTATGGAATGCAACCATTTTCCTTCTCAAGACAATTTTCATGAAACAAATGTGTATTGTAAATCATCTGTACTATGATTTAAATCGAGTTCTAAAAGATCGGTCCGTTCGATCTTTAAGAAATCGATATTGTACTCGATTTACTACCGATTCGACTACAATTCAATTCGATTCAAAAATCGATTTTCTTATGGATGAATCGTCATCTCTACTTCAGTATAAGTGGCCCTGTGTGTGCGTGTTACGTAGTCACTTCAGTGTAAAGGTGCTTTTCCACTAAACATGTGCTGTGCAACTAATTTTAAAAAAATACTGGTCAAGTGCAAGTCAGAATCGCGCCCAGAGGGTGCCGTACAAACTTAAAAATATGATAAATTTTTAAAACTCATTCTCATTCTCACTCACTCACGTTGAAAGGAAATCGTTTGTTGCTAAAAGGGGGGATGAAATGCATGTTGCTAAAAGAGTTATGAGTTTTCATGAGGATGGAGGGACAGGGAGAATGGGGCCAGAGAAAAGATGGATGGATTGTGTGAGAAGTGATATGAAAGAAAAGGGAGTTAGTGTTAGCGTGACGAGTGAAAGGACAGAATGGAAGAAAAAAAAACGTGTAGCGCCGACCTCAAATAAAACGGGACAAGGCAGATGATGATAATGGATATCAAACGCATTCATAGCAACGTAGCATAGCACATCTTTAGTGGAAAACTACCTTAGGGCAAACAGGCCTTGTGAACAACAGTTCACACGCATATTTTCTCAGTAACACCATTCATTGACCGTGAATAGAGTTTATACTTGTTTTGCCTCTGATACGGTAACTTGGCCGAATTATAAACCTCTTTTCTGTTAGCCAATGTACTGTTTATATCTGGTGGAAATGGACAGCTGATCATTAGCAAACAATATTTACATACCTTCAAGTACTTTGAATAATTTTGTCAACATCTACTTTGACCGTTTGTTTGTTTCGATCCCAAAGTTCACTGAACTTAAATACCGGCAGTGTGGTGGATGCGGCAAGTTTGTATCGGCAAGTGACTCCAAAAAGTGCACGAAATGTGGCGGTGTGTATCACCGTACGTGTGTAGGCCTCCTTGCAAAAGGTCTTGCGAAAGATCCCGCAGCCTTTATAGGCTAGTAGCCCGAGAGCAGGAAAAATAATGTCGAGACACCTGTGCGAAGTTTGGTAGTTCCAAAATGAGGTGACGGCGGATGTGCATTGACTCAAGACGAAAGTCATATTATAGCTCCAAAACTTAGTCGCTTACAATGGGCCTAATCAGAAAGTTCAAAGTAACCCAAAGGGCAATGGAAAGGGCTATGCGGTGTTTATTTGTGATATCAGTAGAAAAACCAAGGTTAACTACATAATCCAAAGAATCTTCAAACTTGCGTGGCAGTGAGCAGGATACATTGCTCAAAGAACCGGTCGATGGAGACGAAAGGTTCTGGAGTGGCGGCCAAGTAGCGGAAGATGCAGGGTTGAAAGGCCTCCCACAACCTTGGGATCGGTCCACCCGGACCGATCGCTTTTTGAGGGTCCTGGGATGACCCGATGGATGTAAGACGTACAGAACCGGTACTTATGGTTACACTTGAGTGAGGGCCTATTTCCAACAGTGGACGTCCTTCGGCTGAAATGAAAACTAATTACTGATAAAGTTAACTTGCTTTTAAGTTTTTTTTTTAATAGTGAGTATTTAATTACCTTTTAGCATTAATTAAGAATTTAAGTACTTTTATTGCAATAAAAAACCATGTCGATTGGAAATTGCAAATAATTTGATGAGGTCTGCTAGAGTTACTTAGCCCTGGAACGTAAAGGGCAATTGAAAGTTCGATGTGAGTTTTAGTCAATAAAAGTCAGACAAGCAAGCAAGAGGGATCTTGCTTTACCCAGAGTGGAAAGAGAGAAAGGCTTTCTACCTTTCAGATAACGTCAATTTGAGACACATTCAATAGTAAGACAATAGATGCGCGAACGCCGGCGTTCGCTTGAGTTTTAATGAACTAAAGCGTGGAAAATCATAAAATTACTTCTATCTTATTTAGGGAGTGTCAGAATTTCGCTGATCAAATTCCTCAGTGCTCCTTCAGTCACCTTTATTGTGAAGGCTGAAGTAACTGCTTCGAACAATCTACATGCGATATCGGCCCTAACTGGCCCCATAAATGCTTTTTTTTTTTTCTATGGGAAAAATCATCTTATGACAACCCCCGCTCTTGGGCGGAGCGGGAGATAGTGTTAGACTCTTACTGACTAAAAAACCCATCCCGTTCCTTCAAGCCTTCATACCGGGGCTCGAGCGCCCTTTCGGATAACCCTGGCCCCAGTAGGCTTCGACCCGGCTGGGCCCCTGCTGTTGCTGACAACTCCTTGAGGCGCGCGGGAACAGCGCGCGCTGTCGACGACTTGGGCTTGGTCCGGACAGTTACCGGACGGCCGGACAGCGAGCTACCCATTGCTCACTGTCCGCAGCCCCATAAATGCTGAAATCTCTTTAATTCATTAAACCTCAAGCGATCGCTTGCGTTTGCTTTCTCATTGTCTTTCTATTTTGTCTTTAATTACGGTATTCAAAAGATTAAAACGCATCCTCGATCCGTGCTTGGTACTTAGCTTACCGA
The DNA here is from genome assembly GCA_910589285.2 of Mythimna ferrago. Classification (NCBI taxonomy): domain Eukaryota; kingdom Metazoa; phylum Arthropoda; class Insecta; order Lepidoptera; family Noctuidae; genus Mythimna; species Mythimna ferrago. The sequence continues at coordinate 4,452,851 of OU342689.1, forward strand.
ACGGCCAGACGGCGAACTACCTATGGCTCGCCGTACGCAAACCCGCGCCTACGGTAGCCGGTAGTCGTCCAATTCCAAGGGCATCTTTGATGGGGGGAGGAGTGAAAAGGGCTGCGGTAACTCTTTCGTACAATCTCCCTACCCTTTTTTTATGGTGGGAAAAATCATCCAATGACAACTCCCGCTCTTGAGCGGAGCGGGAGATAGTGTCAGACTCTTACTGACTAAAAGACCCACCCTGTTCCTTCTAGTCTTCATACCGGAGCTCGACCGCCCTTTCGGATAACCCTGGCCCCAGTAGGCTTCGACCCGGCTGGGTCCCTGCTATTGCTGACAACTCCTTGAGGCGCACGTTAACAGTGCGCGCCGTCGACGACTTGGACTTGGTCCGGACAGTTACCGGACGGCCGGACAGCGAGCTAAATCTCCCTACCCTGGCATGGTATGAGGCGTAATCAGCCTTTTAATTTTCTTACTGCTGGGACTCAGGCCTTCTCTAGAAGAGAGAAAAGGCCGTAATTCACCACGCGGGCCCAGTACGGGTTGGTGAATGTCATATATCTTTGAATTTTGGTTCTAAGACATGCCGGTTTCCTCACGATGTTTTCTTTCATCGTTTTAAGATCAGTGGTGATGAAATAAATTACACAAATAATGCGCCTGTACGGGTTTGAAACCGTGACCTACAACTTGTAAATCGGGGCTGTTACCTCTTGGCCACCATACATCAGCATCATCATCATATTAGCCGATATATCCACTGTTGGACATAAGCCTCCCCCAAGTATCACTACAATGAACGATCCTGCGCGTCCCGCATCCATCGGATTCCCGCAACCTCGGCCACCATTCCACCTCACTAATTATATCTGGACCTTCATGGTATGAGGGCCCTGACACAATTACACACTCGATCACTTAAGTACACAATCAATATGTTTAGTACAATTAATTTGCATGCTAAGCTGTGCAATAGTCAAGTTGAAGTGTGTACTAGGACAATATAGATTCAAGACAATATGTTACTACTACAAGCGTGGAACGTAAGCGTTAGCATTAAGAGGGCCCTTCCTAATCCATCTATCGTTAACTTCTTTTTTCACCCAACGCAATCTATCTAATGTTTGATAAAGAGGCAACGTGAAAAAGAGAGATAGTGTCTGAGCGCTCTGCTGGCATTCGGTAACTTGCATCTTTCATTCAAATCACGTGTTTTTTTTATCTTAAAGTTTTTTAGGAAAAATAATTGTCGTTCAGAATCTCGATTAAATATGCAAGGTTTCTAAAAATATTCCATTTTATTTACTTTTTAAATTTATCAATACATTATTATGAAAGTCCAAAAAAAGTTCACGTAAATCAAAATAGCAGATTTTCTGAGGTTTTTACTGGATTAGTTTTACACAAATTTATTTTTTGATTTGAATAGAAACCTAGTTACGAGTATCATTTCCTAGTCCTTAGTGTCGCACAGCTAGGCAAAAGCCTCCCCCAAGTCCTTCAAGATATTTTTCAACCCCACTGTATCAAACCTAATCTCACGGTATGCGTACAAATCGTCCCGCCACCTCTTGCAAGATCGCCCTGGAAGGCCGAGTATTTGTGTTACCAAAATATCTAAAGAAAGATGTGTAATTACGTCATAATCACGTAAGAGCAGTTATATGGGAATAATATCACGTATTGGGCGCTCTTAAACATGCATTCGCGAGTTAATTTGACTTTAAAGACACTGAGTGAGTTCTTAATTACACCAATTCGAAAGTTTGTCATACTGCAATGAGACTCGTGTGGAAGTTGGCTCTTTAGTTGTCTGACTTTGGGCGTTACTTTTAGACTTCGTGTTCAGTGCAATGGCACGAAATAGGAGGAAATTGAATTCAAAATTGTCGTCTTTCGTCCTAATATATTTGCAGTCAATGCAGCACTGTCTTTGTCATGAAGGTCTAGGCTAACAATTGTTATCTCAATAGTTCCCCCACCCTAAAAGAGTGAAGTTTCTTGCCGGTTCTTCGCCATAGGAAACGGCCAATTTGAACCGTGCACTAGCTTCTGACGGTTATAAGTGCCCATTTCCAAAAATTTGTTGGATTTTGAATTTTTGAAAACCAAATGAGAAGTGTCTCTTGGGAAGAAGATAAAATCACTACATGTTTTTGTTTTGTTTTCTTTTTTTTTTGTGAAGGCGATTGACGCGAATGGAGGACAGGAAGTTGACTTCAAAAGGACTTTTTTAGAAGGACGTGGACAGATTTTTACTAACTCAAACAACGAGAGAACTTAGAACAAAAATAAAAAGAACGCAACCCCAAAAACATGTTACATTTCAAGACTGTCGATTTTTTTTTTCTTGGAAACTTGTTAAACATTCCAATTTCAAATTCGTAGCGTTCGAAACTCTAATACGGAATTTGGATGCGATCCAGAAGTCTTGGTGCGATGAAGTTTTGGCCCGGTTTCGTCTGGCATTTCGTTCGTCTCAGTTTCTGACCTGAGTAGAATTTATTGAATACAAGCTTTTAGCGAGTTATTAATTTTTTTTCCATGTAGTATAAATAATGTAACAACATGATTTTTTTGTATGTAGTTTTATCTTTTGTAATAAATGGAAATTTATTTTCAGTTATTTAACTTTTCAAATACGTTAATAAAAAAATGTACATATAACTAATGTTATTCAAAATTAAATTGGGAAGGCGCTGACTCTTGACGCTTAGCTTGTAAGTCAGAGCTTCTTACCATCCATAATTCAATAAAAAATATTAATATGATACACCCCTATTTCTTAAATCAAACAAACAATGGGGCTCTATTTTTGCGCTTTGTGGTGTATTATATATTTTACACCGAACTTTTATCATTATTAATTTTATTAATACTTTGCGTTCGGAAATGTATAAACGGATTTAATGCTGCATGACATCTACCAGTCAATCTTCGGGTTAAAAAGTCTACTCTGTGGTGGCACCATGCCTCTTAAATACAGACACTTTATTGCTACAGCCTAAAAGCTTACTAGCGCATAAGCTGGGGTATCCTTAGGGACTCACAAGACGGTCTGAAAACCGCAGCGAATTAATCACAAGAGATTAGATGTGAACATGGTGTACGAGTTATTTGGCACGTGTTTATCATTTGAGATGTTAAAGTCAAGAGAATTGTTTACTAGGGTTTGTCTGTTGAGTACTTATTAACTTGACGTATGGATTGTGATAGTTGTAAGGAACCTTTGGAGGTATGCGGAACAGAGATTAAAGTCCCGCAAACTTCAGTTAAAAAGGAAGGAACCTCCTACCAGACTGGTGTTATGTTTCGTGGGCAACTGCCCGATAAATGATTTTGGGCTGTTCTATATGTTCTAATCGCGCGGAGAACTTTATACGATGCAGGATTAGTTCTTATATTGCGCCATAGATGTCGCTACAAACCTATCTAAGGACTGAGCTTAAAGACAGCGGGCTCTAATTTGAAATGAATTTAACTCTCGAATAGGTACATGATCGAAGTTGGTGCTGTCTAAATGCACGCGCGTTATCTTCAGAGATCGGTAGATCAAAGTGGTCCAAAAGCCTGCGTCCCACACATCGCATCCCTTGCCGCTACCCGCCGATGTCTCACGACAGCAGCCGAAGATTGCTGAGTGGCTGAAAGCGCCCGAACAATTAGTACATTAGTACTTTGAGAACGCCTATAAATCCAGTAAGGGACGTAATATGGCAAAAAAATGAAAACGATGACTTAACTTTATAATAACTTTACGAACAAGCGACCTCACTGCGATTCAATCATGGCAATAGACAATGACATCGATCGTCGCAAAGCGCTTCGCAGGAGAACCAAAGTTACTGACATAGCCCGAATTATCACCAATCTTAAGTGGCAGCCTACAAGCAGAGCATATTGCGCGCAGATTAGATTATAATCGATGGGCCGAAAGGTTCTGGTGTAACAACCGTGCACTGAAAGACGCAGTGGGAGACACAAGGTGACGATCTGGTAAGGGTTACGAGAGAGACGCACAGAATCGGTCCACAAAATAGATAGGTACAGAAGACAATCTACATACAAAACGCGCTCGAGCAACGGACACGATACATTTACCGGAACGGATCTTGAGCGCTGGCTTCAAGTTGCGCAGAAGTCAAATATTCGGTCTCTTTAGTGGTGCAAAGTGAGACGCGGGGGCGGGGAGTGTCACTGATTGGCTCACCGCGCCATCGTGTCATAGACGTCACTCGTGATTCGTTCCCTGCGTTTGCTGCATGTATCTAACAACGACGACGATTGGCTCGCCAATGTATGGAATGCGCAAAGCGATCCCCACTCTGACGCCGAGCGCTCAAGATCCGTTTTGGCAACTGTAACTACATCAGATTTCATTTTGCCTTATCAATTACCCAAATCCTTTGACTTTTTAGACAGACTCTAATTTACAACATGCCGCCCGCGACTTAGAGACACTGCTTTATTTACACGTTCTTAAGAAGCTTTGTCTCTGTACGGTTTATTTACAGATTTACTCGTGTCGCTTTATCCCCTAGTCACATAATCTACTATTACTTCACATAGGCTACACTACCACTTTTAAAACGTTGTGTCGGTAGTTTTACCTCGGCTCAATCGCCCGGTTGCATTCGTACAGTTCGGAGCAATGCGCTGACGTGTGTGCGATCACCTAGCGTAGATATAAAAAAAAAACATACGAGTACATTCAGCCGAACATAGAACCTCCTCCTTTTCGAAGTCGGTTAAAAAGTGATTGACTATTTTGTGACCGGTCGTTGTGGCGACAGTTGGAGGCGGCTTATTGTCACGAGAGTTATGGTGACGGTTTTATTGAGTATAGTTACCTCAGAAAAAAAAATGTTGTACTATCTGATATCAAGCTGCAAGTAGCTAAAAACTTTCGAGAATTTTATTTTCGCGGGCTATCTATTTCTTCCTAGGTCTTTTAGTTTTGGGCAAGTAGTGATAGACCAGTAGACTTCACTTAAGATTATTAGGTACCTATCAAAGTCTAGCGCACAGACCACAGGATACAGGAAGAGGAAATATCGTACGTTAGTATTGCCACTATCTGATACTACGTACTATATTTTTAACAGGCTTTTTTATACATGTACATTGATATGAAAGAGTAAGGAGCTATATTTCACCGAGACACCATGGCGGCGCGACCAGTCGCCGCAACCAACAAAATGTATACAGCTCTATAGAGAGTTACTCACTTGATGTCCGTTTGGTTGCGCAACCAATTTGGTGGCGCGACCAGCTTAAACGTGTGGCGACTCTGGTGTCTGTATGGTGTCTAGTTTAGTGGTTCAGGGCAATATTTCACCGAGACACCATGGCGGCGCAACTGGGCCTCAAGTCTGCTATTACAATAGTATCAGAATGGTCTATCATTGATGTCATAATTGTCGATTTTGACAAGTTTGGTAATCTACTAAAATATAATGGCGTCACTATGACTTTCCAATGGTCAACCACTGACACTCCATTGAAAGAAGTGGCATAGAATGGTAATCTCGTACATATTACCAAATGAATAATTATTTGACGTTTGCGGTAAGTAATCTGTTAAAACTTTGACAGTTTATTTGATCAGTGTTTTACCATTAGAACGTTATTGTGCAGTTATTGGTTTTAATATGCTCGAAATTATCATTCTACCACAATTCTATTACAAGACCACTGACCGATCAATGATCGATCATTATGAATTAGCACATTACAAACTTTTAGCAAAATGACAATGGGATCGTGTTGGAATGACGAATTTATAAAAATAGCAGACTTGGGACCCAGGTCGCGCCACTATGTTGTCCCGGTAAAATATAGCCCTAAGATCTGCTGTTATAGATATCTCTAAAAATAAAGCCTATACAATATTCAATTGCTTTAAATATAATTGTTACCTATTATTAATAAATTTAACGACAGACAATACTATATTTACTTCATCCCGTCTCCTTGATAATTGACTACAAAAAATAACTTACGAAGAAAAAAAATAAAACAGGAAAAAAATATAAAATCTCCTTGTGATTATTTTGATCACTAAAACATTAATTTGAAAAAGCGGTTTCAATTCGCCTTACTCTGACAAACTTCTGTCTCTTAATATTTTGTTATAAAAATAACTAACTATAAATAAATAAAATAAAAATTATTTATTGTCTCGTTTAGGTACATTACAATCTTAGATCAAGCCCTGAACCCCACACTAGGATTCCCTGTGTTGTGGAGTCCAGTCTCTCTCAATCCATATTAGGAAGGTACAGTACAACAATAGTTTTAGGTAACTAACCTATACATATAAACAGAAGTTTGGGTAGAGTGTAGTGAATGTAGTGTAGGAAGTGTAGTGCGGTAGGTGTAGTGAGTGAAGTGATGTAGGTGTGGGTGTGTGAGTGCATGTGAGAAGGGTAAGAGTGGATGCAAGTGTAAGTGTGATAATAACTAGTATACCTATGCGTTTATTGATTATTTCTTTATTATTATTATTTTATGACATTATTTTTAAGATGTCCTCTGTTTCATCGTAATCCAAATTAAGTAGCCAAAGGGAGATCACTTTAGAGCAAGTTTTTTTTCTTAATTTTTAAATTTTGTGAATTTTATTTAATTTAGTGTATAACTATGAAATTGGATTTACGTTAGCTTCTTTTAAAAATATTTCTTTAGTAGATACATTACATAATGTACTAGCTGTGCCCGCGACTTCGTTCGCGTGGACTACAGGATTTTGAATTTATTTTTTCTAAAATAAAAGCAGCCTTTGTTACTCCTTATTACATCAGCTACTTGCTAAAAAAAGTCCCGTCAAAATCGCTCCAGCCATTTCAGAGATTAGTCCGGACAAACAGATAGACAGACAGACAAAAATTGTAAAAAATGTTATTTTGGTGTATGTACCGTATATATATTCATATGCATGTAGTAAGCAGTTATTTCAATATTACAAACAAATACTCCAATTTTATTTATATGTATAGATGTATAGAAGATTATTTCTGCTTGTTGAAATTTATTAAACTAGAGATAATGCCTGTAAATAACTTGGTTCAGAAATATGAAATTTTGCACAAATCTTTATTATGTAACGGAGATGAACATAAATAGCATAGGCATGATCAGCTTTATAACGTTCCCATCACTAGGACCCATCGACCACGTGGGCACAGTATAAAATATGATATCCATATTTATACTGTAACGTGGGCCCTGTGCAGGTTGGTGGATGTCACATGTCTTCGATGTTTTAGTTCTAGGACTTTGCTAGTTTTTTTTATGAAGTTCTTTTACCGTTTTGAGAGCAGTGCTGATGACTAAATTACACAAAGTAAAGCGCCTACTTGTTTTTATCTTGCCTTTTTTTTAAAATGACTAACGAATACCTGGGTTCGGAGTGATGATATCATTAGTACTGGAAAAAACGGAACCCTTATAGCATCACTTTGTTGTCCGTCTGTCTGTCTGTCTGTCTGTCTATCAAGACCATTTATCTCGAGAATGAGTGGAGGTATCGATTTGAAATTAAAACCATAAAGTCAGGTCTGCAGTCCCTTCAAGCTGTGAAAAAATCAAACTTCTAAGTTAACGAATAAAAAAGATACGGCAGTTTATGTCGCAAAAAAACGTATATTTTGATACTCTCAAAGATCGAAGTTCATAGGGTACCTCCCGTTGACCCAGAATCCTGAAATTTGGCATAAAGCAAGGTCTTATAGCACAGGTATATAAAAAAATCTGAAAGCAGTAAATTTGTTCCATTCGGGAATTGTAGTTTGCACGGAACCTTCAGTGCGTGAGTCCGACTCGCACTTACCCAGTTTTTTTTTAACTAACCCTTACTGTCCCACTGGGCAAAGGCTTCCCCAAGTCCTTCCAATTTTTTTTTCTCTCACGTCACATTTTCTACTAAATTTATTAAAATATACATACTCGTAATACTACTTGGTCAGAAAGCCAGTGGGTTATAGTGCCTTCAAGTTACATGCCAAAAGTAGTTTAAGACATTTTTGGCACTTGTAAGTTAGTGTGTTTACCCCGCTGTGGTTCGTAAATTATGCATATGTCGTGGCTAGATCTTAGAAATTGATCACTTCATGATCATCATCATCATTTCAGCCGATACACGTCCACTGTTGGACATAGGCCTCCCCCAAGCGTCGCCACATCGAACGTTCCTGTGCGTCCCGCATACATCGCATCACTTCATGATATGGCCAAGTAAAATTGACCAGATTATTTTAAACGTTAAAGTTTATTTTATATGTCAATCCTCGTTTGGCCTACTTTCTTTGTTAATAACCTTTTAATTATCATAGAAATCTTGTATCTATGATATGGCCAAATGAAGATTGTTGATGAAAATTACAAGGTTAAAGACTATGTCGACGACACGCTTGTTTGGCAATGACTGCCTCTACACTTGTGGCTCCCTGGTAACTCATAATATTGTGTAAATGTATCTATTAACTGCTCCATCTCTTTGTTGTAACATTTTTTTTTCTAAAATATTGCTTTTGCAATTTTTTTTATATTATCTGACTCCAACCACCGTAAATTTGTTAATTTTTTTTTTTGTTAACGTCTCATTTATTGACAGTTGTAATTATTATTTTTTATCTAGCTTTTTTTATAGCCTCTTTTTATAATGTAAATGGAAGAACACTGTAGACTCCACGAATTCTTACATTACTGCTTACTTTTGAGTACAATATAGTCCGGTTTACACTGTTCTCAAATAATATCTATTAATACTGTAATATGGAAATATTGTAAGAACAACCATTTTTTTACAAGAGTAACCCGAAAAGTAGTTGTTAACGCGCAGGAGTGCGGGGTGCGGGACGCACCGCCGCCCTCTCCACTCTCCCTTCAATTGTGCGTATAAAAGTGCGTGTACCGCGGTCATCGGGGTCTACGTCTGCTACCCACTTGCTCTGTATAGTCGCATCGTAATATTAGATTTCAAAGTATTGTAAAAGAAAAATTGGGAAGACCAATAAACGTATAAAATCTTCACGAGTATCTTTTTCAGCTCCTATCTAGACCTAACACACACCACACACAGTCTAAGCCTAGACATCTTATGGTGCCGTGACCAGGATTTTGAGGAATAAATTGAAGCACAAGGTCAAGGACAAAGTCAAGGAATCCAAGGATAAAGGGAAGAGAGAGTTATATCAAGGAATTTACAAACGCCACAAGGCGAGGTGAGCCCGTTCCATTTTTTTTTCCTTCCTACCTACTTATATGAACCGTGTGCAGCACAAATATTTGGCAAAGTATTGATAAAGTTCCTTATATCCAATTGCAACTAATTCAATTAACACAACGTAGGTCGTATTAGAAATAATGTCTCAAGCCTCCAGGAAACTTGCAGATCCAATAAAAAAGAGAAGTTATATAAAGGGTAGATTGACAATTTTTAAAGGTTACATAGAGGACATTACAAATTTAGAGAAATTAACGGATCAGCAAATTTCCGAGTTAAAGTTAAGACTATCCAAACTAGAAACGTGTTTTTCCACTTTCGATGACTTACAATCTGATATTGAAATAGAATCGGAAAATCCAGAGGAACAAATGAAGATTCGTTCCGAGATTGAAGGTCAATTTTATTCATTAATTTCTCAAGGTCGGTGTATTTCAGAGAAAGTGGAAGAATATAACATTAGAAGGAAAAGTCTGGCCCATCCAACTATAAGGCAGACCGGTAGTTTCGAAAGTGCGAATTCATTTTCTGGTTCAATTAAATTACCCACGATTAAATTACCAACATTCGATGGTAATTATAGTCAATGGTTAGAGTACAGAGACACATTCGAGGCATTAATTCATAAAAATGATTGTATTGAAACAATAAATAAGTTCCATTACTTGCGATCGTCATTAGAGGGTAGCTCCGCTTTGATAATTAAATCCTTAACATTTAGTTCTGATAACTATCGTGTAGCGTGGGACTTATTATGCGAAAGATATAATAATAAACGCCTTCTTATAAGCAATCACATGAAGTCATTATTTGATATGGAAGGCATAAATAGGGAGTCTGATAAATCGCTGCGTCTTATGATTGATAATGTAACTAGGAATTTAAGAGGTTTAAAGACGTTAGACCAACCTGTAGATCATTGGGATACTATTATTATCCATTTAACAGTGAATAAACTGGATAATGTAACTAGTAGAAGGTGGGAGGAACATAAAGGTTCATTAGGAGAGGTTCCTACCCTCAATGAGTTTTTTAAGTTTTTACGCGATCGAGCGGATGTTCTAGAAGCGGCGAGGCCAAGTAAATCGTATATTAAGGGTGAGAAGGCAGCTAGTTTTGTCGCATCCTCACAAGCAAATAGTAACCGTAATTTTAATAATAACTGTGTCATTTGTAATCAAGATCATCGTCTATTTGAATGTACGAGGTTTATTTCGATGAGTATGGATGAAAGAAACAATGTTGTTTCTAAGAATAAATTATGTATTAACTGTTTTAAACCAGGTCATCGGGCTCATAACTGCAAATCATTCGGCTGTAAAATTTGTAAATACAAACATAACGTATTATTGCATAGAAATAGACCTCAATCCGAAGACACAAGTAAAAAGGTGAGTTCGACCCAAGACGTCACTACCGTTACGTCACACTCGACGTCGTCCGTGGGAGTTGTGGCTGGATGCGAACCGCCACCTACTCAGCTGCCGGCCGCCGCGGCCTGCGCTGTGCCTACGCGGTACGTACCGCCCGGCGCGGACCCGGTTTCCTTATCAACAGTTGCCACTCAATACGTTCTTTTGTCGACCGCGCTTGTTAAAGTTTTTAGCGAAAGGAAAAATAAGTATTATGTAGCACGCGCGTTGTTAGATTCGGGTAGTCAAATTTCATTAATAAAGGAAAGTTTTTGTAATAAACTGGGATTACCTTGCAAACGGATAGATCATAACTTTAATATTAATGGTATAGGAAATACTAAATTACAATTAGTAGAAAGTAGTAACTTTGTGATAAACTCATTGCACAATAATTTTTCCGTAGAAGTTAATTGTATGATTATACCAAGGATTACTAATATGTTGCCAAGTGTAAAGATAAATGCAAATAAATTGAATATTCCAGGTGACATATTAGTGGATTTGGCAGATAACAGATTTTATGAGCCCTCTGAAGTAGATATATTGATAGGAGCCGATTTGTTTTGGGAACTTGTAACAGGTCAACAAGTAAAATTAGGTAAAGGTCTTCCCACACTGCAGAGTTCAAAGTTAGGTTGGCTTGTTACGGGTCCCGTGGATATATGTATACCTAAATATGAAGCAAATTGTAATTTAGCAAGAAATGTTAGTGAACAGTTGGAGAAATTTTGGAAGGTTGAGGAAGTTATTTGTATAGATCAATTACCGAATAGTACTGAAGAAGAAATTTGTGAAAAACACTTTGTAAAAAATATGTATAGAACTGAAAATGGTAGATTTTGTGTAAAAATGCCTTTCCATACTTCTCCTTCTGTATTGGGAGACTCCTTTGTGAAGGCCAAATCTCGTTTAATGAATTTGGAGAAAAGGTTTAAAAAGCAGCCTAACGTAAAGGGTACCTATGTAGAATTTATAAATGAATATGAACAATTGAATCACTTATCTGAGAGTAGTAGGCCCCCGTTTGCATGTTATTTACCGCATCACCCGGTTATTAGGGAAAAGAGTGAGACAACAAAACTTCGGGTTGTATTTAATGCCTCCGAGAAAACCAGTAGCGGGTATTCGTTGAATGATATACAAATGGTGGGACCGGTGATTCAAGATGACCTATTTAGTATATTGCTCAGATTTAGACAACATAATTATGTTTTGACCTCCGACATTGAAAAAATGTATAGACAAATATTAATTTCTGAGAGTCAAAGACATTTGCAAATGATATTGTGGAGGGAGAACGAGTATGAGCCAGTAAAACATTTAAAATTAAATACTATTACCTACGGAACCGCTTCCGCGCCGTACTTAAGTACTCGTTGTCTATCGCAACTAGCAGATGAGTGTGAGAATCCAGATATTAAGGAGATAATTAAACATGATTTTTTCATGGACGATTTATTAACTGGTCATCAGACGGAGGAAGGGTTAAATCGTATAAGCAGATTAATTACTAAATCGTTAAGTTCAGCCGGTTTTAATTTGCGAAAATTCCGATCGAATGCAAATCAATTGTTTGTAGAAAATAAATTAAATGAAGTACAAGAACTCACCGAATTTAAAACCGTAACAAGCACTTTAGGTTTATCATGGTCCCCTCAGTCTGATTTATTCAAATTTTCAGTACAAATAGATATGCATGAACAAATCACGAAACGAAATATATTATCTTCTATTGCAAAAATTTATGACCCATTAGGTCTTTTAAGTATATTTATTGTTAAGGCTAAATTAATCTTACAGAGGCTATGGTTATGCAAATTAGAATGGGATGATCTAGTCGATGATGAAGTAAAAAAAATGTGGTATAATTTCATAAAAAATGTGAATTCCCTTAGTTGTATAGCAATACCTAGACATGTGATGTGCAAAGATGCATTGAGTATCGAAATTCATATTTTTTCTGATGCGTCGGCATGTGCATATGGGTCATGTGTTTATGTGCGTTCGAGGAATAAAAATGGAGAAATTCATGTACAGTTACTTTGTTCTAAATCAAGGATCGCCCCATTAAAAAGTTTAACAATTCCTAAGCTCGAGTTATGCGGCGCGTTGTTGTCCGCCGAGTTAGGGAATAAGGTGACTCACTCTTTACGATGTACTATTTCTCGTTGTGTTTACTGGACAGATTCGATGATCGTGCTAGGTTGGTTGCGTACGTCGCGGGCTCCTCCAAAGCAATTAAAGATATTTGTGGCTAATCGAGTGAATAAAATTAATTGTTTAACTAAGAATTGTGAATGGCGATACGTACCAACCGAACACAATCCAGCTGATTACATTTCTCGAGGAGTAGATCAGATGAATAATAAAGTACAAACTTTGTGGTGGAGTGGTCCTCAATTTTTATCCTTAAGTGAATCTCATTGGCCTAATGTGGGTAACCATAAGTTGAATAGTATAACGTTACCAGAAATGAAGCAGGTAGGCTCATTAGTAAATCATGTAAACGTAAACAACATGTTAATTGAATTTGAGCGTTATTCTAAACTCAATAAGGTACAACGTACAATGGCCTATGTGCTTAGATTTATTAAGAATTGTAAAATCAAAATAATGCAAAATAGACTTACCTGTAGTTATTTAACGGCTGATGAGTTAACTGATAGCTTAATGTATTTGGTTAAGTTTGCACAGTTAGATTCATTTAGTGATGAATATAATAGATTATTAGGTAATAAGCCGTTACATAACAAGAGTAGAATTTTATCACTCAGCCCCTTCTTGGATTCACACTTTAATGTAATACGTGTAGGAGGTCGCCTTAGTAATTCCCCTCTTTTGTATGAAAGAAAACATCCTTTAGTTTTAGATTATAAACATAGATTGACAAGGCTTATTTTTGAAAATGAACATAATAAGTTGTTTCATGCGGGTCCTCAGTTATTATTATCAGCAGTAAGGGAAAATTATTGGATTGTGAATGCAAGAAAGGTGGCTAGGAGTGTAGTTAAGAATTGTATAGTATGTAAGCGATTTAAATTTAAGCCTATAGTCCCAATTATGGGCGACTTACCCAAACAGCGATTAAATCCAGGAACGCCTTTCGAAACTACGGGAGTTGATTTGGCGGGTCCCTATTTCATAACCGATAGGAAAGGTCGCGGTTGTAAAATAAGTAAATGTTATATGTGTTTATTTGTTTGTTTCACTACTAAAGCACTACACTTAGAAGTTGTGAGCGACCTAAGTACCGACGCATTCCTATTATCTCTCAGGAGATTTATTTCTCGGCGCTCTAAACCTAGTTTAATATGTTGTGATAATGCGACCAATTTTTTGGGTGCTAGTAATGAACTTAATAAATTTTTATTAGTTAATAAGGATAAATTAACTGAATTTTGTTCTAATGAAGGTATGAAGTTTGCATTTATTCCCCCTTATGCCCCGAATTTTGGAGGATTATGGGAGGCCGGGGTCAAATCAGCCAAGTTCCATTTAAAAAGAATATTAGGGAATAGGCACTTGACATATGAGGAACTTTCAACTTTATTTTGTCAAGTAGAAGCTATACTAAATTCCCGACCTTTAATTCCCATGTCATCCGATCCCAACGATTTCCATTCTCTGACTCCCGGGCACTTCCTCGTTGGCAAACCACTGATAGCTCTTCCCTCTCCAGTGTTAACAGACATTAACTGTAATCGACTCCACAGATATGAGCTATTGGAACAGATGAGGCAGCATTTCTGGATGAGATGGCAACACGAGTACATAAGTGAGCTTCAGCACCGTACCAAATGGCGCAACCCAGATGTTACATTACGTATTGGAGATATGGTCATAATCAAGGAAAGTAACATGCCACCCCTAAAATGGAAAATCGGACGTATACAAGACTTACACATGGGTAACGACGGTGTATCCAGAGTAGCTGATGTGAGGACGGCGAGTGGCACGGTGCGGCGAGCTATCAATCGCCTGTGCCCTTTGCTCGAGCCTGAGGACGGACAGTTGAAGGTGCGACCTTCAACGGGGGGAGTATGTTAACGCGCAGGAGTGCGGGGTGCGGGACGCACCGCCGCCCTCTCCACTCTCCCTTCAATTGTGCGTATAAAAGTGCGTGTACCGCGGTCATCGGGGTCTACGTCTGCTACCCACTTGCTCTGTATAGTCGCATCGTAATATTAGATTTCAAAGTATTGTAAAAGAAAAATTGGGAAGACCAATAAACGTATAAAATCTTCACGAGTATCTTTTTCAGCTCCTATCTAGACCTAACACACACCACACACAGTCTAAGCCTAGACAGTAGTAAACCAAATTTGGAACCGTGCACTAGTTTCTGACGTGTTATAAGTGCCCATGTAGGCCTATGTGAAATAAATAAAAAACTTTTGAATTGACATATCATCAAATGTTAACGTTTAAACGATCTGGCCAGTTTTTGTTGGTCATATCGTGAAGTGACCAATTCTAACCACGATACATTTGTACCAATTTGTCCAGTTAGGATATTTAATCTGGGTGTTAGGATGTTTAATAAGAACGCTGGATACCAGCCAGAAATCGGGCCAGATTGAAACTGAAGATATTTGATACATTCTCGCCTGACTACACTCAATAACTTTATCTATGTTTCCTATATCTGCATATATTTCTGCATAACCACCCACCCATATGCACAAAATCAATTGAGAATACAGTGCGCGAGTCCGACTCGCACTTTCCCAGTTTTTTTTATTTTCTAAATACCTACATGTGCTTAGTTTTTATAATTTGACTAGCTTTTGCCCGCGGCTTCGCCCGCGTACATAAAAGACATTCCCTCTTTCTCCCCCCTTTCTCACTTTTTTTATAAAAAAATTAGCCTATGTCCGTCTCCAGGGTCCCAACTATCACTGTACCAAAATCCATCAAAATTGGTTTAGCCATTTAGGTGTGAAGACGTAACAAACAATCAAATAAACAAAAAAACTCACTTTCGCTTTTATAATATTAGTAAGGATTGTGATTTGGTGTATTCTTATGTTGTGGTAAATAAATGCTTTATAGATAGATAGATACATGTAATATTACGCATAATACGGTAAAAAAAAGATGAAAATTTCAGAGTTTTCTAACACCCATACGATAGCTAGTTATTTTTTTTTAGTTAAAGTTTTTATCATCCTAAGGTGGTCTGAAGGAGAAGAAAGTTTGGAAGGACTTGGGGGGGGAGGCCTTAAAAAAAAAAAAGGTTGTCTGGTAGATAACGCTGTCAGCGATAGGATCGCCATTATACCTATAGATTTAAGTTTCTGTGAAATTGTTACTATTTATTTTTTTGGTGCACAATAAATTTCTATTCTATTATGAAAGAAAGGTACCTTCTTTCCCAGGTACAAACATACGCAATGTAATCGATATCAATGTGCACTTTATAGCTTGTAGAGACACTAAACAATGTTTTATTACGACTACCCTCGCTTTATGTCCCGATTGTAAGTGGTTTAGCGAGGTATTGTTTGTCTAGTTGCGGACGTGATCGGGGCTTTATAGATATATTGGAGTTCTGTTACAGTGGGCACAGGTTTTTGTTCATTATTTATTTGGACCACCTTTTATTTGAGTTGCTTTGTTAGTTAGTTACAAAATGTTCGTTGAATAGCAGTGGTGGTGGTGGCCGAGAGGTAACGGCCCCGACTTACGAGTTGTAGGTTGCGGGTTCAAACCCAGCCTGGCAAATTACTTTGTGTAATTTATTTCATCACCAGTGCTCTCAAAACGGTGAAGGAAAACATCGTGAGAAAACCGGCATGTTGATTCTAAGATCAAAAATTCTAAGGGTCTTTCTGTAAGTCGGGCTCGTTACTGACCCTTTTTTTTCTTTCTGGTGGGAAAAAATCATGCAATGACATCCCCCGCTCTTGGGCAGAGCAGGAGATAGTGTCAGACTCTTACTGACTAAAAGACCCACCCCGTTCCATCTAGCCTTTATACCGGGGCTCGAGCGCCCTTTCGGATAACCCTGGCCCCAGTAGGCTTCGACCTGGCTGGGTCCCTGCTGTTGCTGACAACTCCTTGAGGCGCGCGGGAACAGTGCGCGCCGTCGGCGACTTGGGCTTGGTCCGGACAGTTACCGGACGGCCGGACAGCGAGCTACCCATTGCTCACTGTCCGCAAGCCCGCGCCTATGGTGGCCGGAAATCGGGATCAGAATCCCGGTGGCGGCGGCGGTGGCGATAACGCCATTGCCTGATGCGTTCGGCCTTCTCGTTTGCGAGCATTACTGCTTCGCAGAAGGCGACCGCCTGCCACTCCTCCTCGCTCCGGACCATGGCCTCAACCAAGGCCCGGCGCGAGAGGTCGTTACTGACTTGGGCAGTGATTATTTATTTTCGATTTCTTTAATTTTATGGAAAATTGTGTTCGTTCAAAGCCAAGTCGCGATAAGTCGTCATGTCTGACGAAAGGACCTAAGAACCTTAAGTGTCCAACCTTTAAAAAAGCAACCATGAAAGGCAACCCAGCATATTTTCAAGAGCATTTTTCTGCCTTTTACAACGACAAAGTCTCACCAGACCACTTTGACCCCTCTTTTTTACTATTTTTGACACAATACACTCATATAAGTATATTTTCTATCAAAAATTGCCCTTACGACTGCTACCACAAATTTATATTCATCACGTGTGAGCCGACCACCGGGCTATGGCAGCAGATTGGGTCTATTATATCCCACACAATATCGTACGTTCTTCGGTAAAATTCAATGTTAGGAGGGTCAAAAAAAAGGGTTTCATGAAAGGTATACACTTGGGTCGTATGTCGGTTGAAATGCGGGTTTTACGCCCATATGTTTGATATTAGACGGTCATGTGACCTTTACCTTATAGTTTTAAGATAGTCATTGATCTGAATCTGAATTTTGGGTTACTAAAAGAATTGTACACCTCGCTTTCAAATGTAATTTTGTTGAATTTTTAGCTTTTTCGATTAAAACCTCTTTTCGACTAATGAAGGTCCTCGACGACTTTTTGCATTCGTTTCAGTAACGAGTTTCGATTCGCACCGCTACCTTTTTTGGTCATTTGTCGTATTTACAACGTGCAACTACATCGATGCAAATGTATGACTATGTTGATGCTACGTCGCTACTAACGCGTGACTGCGTTGATGCACGCATCACGGTGTCAACAGGCGTTCACAAGTAGTCACTAAAGCACGACTGTATCGATGCTGAATCTTGGTTACTTGTAAGCGAAACTATTAGACAAGTGACAGCATTTCAACTATTAAGTGGTGTTTTTGCAACGCTTTTGCTTCTGAATCGTTGCAAAATGTCTTCTTATGTACCTGCTTTACCATGATTTGTTACAATGTCAGTCATGCAAGCAAGAAAGAGGGGTAGAGCTATAAGTTCCATCCCTTTAGCAGTTCAGTTTTGATCGTCAAATATTTCGCGTTAAGAGCTTGTAAGGTCTGTCTTATGAAAAAGTTTGGAATAGTAGACACATTGCAATAACGTCAAATCGATTAGAATAAGAGAATGACAGATGATCTTACTTAGTATGCAACTTTTACTATGTATGCAGCATGAATATTAATTTAGCGATCTGTAAACTGATCGTCTTCAAACAATTTCTCATCCATAAATAGCTTTTAGCTAAGGGGGTCGTTACAGTGTCATTGTAAGTGTTGATATAATTAATCTTGTATTTTGAGAAGGGTCCAATCTGTATTGTCTTTGACGCTAATTATTAAAATATCAATTCTTGACCATTTACTAAGGATGGTCATAAATCATTTAGAGTGAAGATGTCTCATGCAAACCTTGCTATCAAAATTAGAAGATTGAATGCAGTAAAATTACTTTAGATGAACTCATATTTTTTTTGGTATTATCATTTATGTCCTTATATACCTCAAAAACCTTGAAAGGTGTACAAAGGATCTAAATTAGCTTGCAGAGGCTCTTTAGATATCTATACATTCTATACGTATAAATAAAATTGGAGTGTCTGTTTGTAATATTGAAATAACTGCTTTTTACTACATGCATATGAATATATATTGGGCACGCCACAGTCGTGGCGGTAAGTCCCCTCTTTGAGGCGTGGCTGGAAAGACCTCACGGCGTCCTTACCTTCCGCATGACGCAGGTCCTTACCGGACATGGTTCGTTCGGGAGTTTCCTGCACCGGATTCGTGCGGAAGTGACGCCCGGGTGTCGCCACTGTGCGGAATGCCCGGAGGACACGGTGGAGCACACAGTCGAGGTGTGCCCTGCTTGGGCGGAGCATCGCCGTGCCCTCGTGGGGGCGATCGGCGGCGGAGACCTCTCGCGCCGGGCCTTGGTTGAGGCCATGGTCCGGAGCGAGGAGGAGTGGCAGGCGGTCGCCGACTTCTGCGAAGCAGTAATGCTCGCAAAGGAGGAGGCCGAACGCATCAGGCAACGGCGTTATCGCCTCCGCCGCCGCCGCCGGGATTCTGATCCCGATTTCCGGCCACCGTAGGCGCGGGCTTGCGGACAGTGAGCAATGGGTAGTTCGCTGTCCGGCAGTCCGGTAACTGTCCGGACCAAGCCCAAGTCGTCGACGGCGCGCACTGTTCCCGCGCGCCTCAAGGAGTTGTCAGCAACAGCAGGGACCCAGCCGGGTCGAAGCCTACTGGGGCCAGGGTTATCCGAAAGGGCGCTCGAGCCCCGGTATGAAGGCTAGAAGGAACGGGGTGGGTCTTTTAGTCAGTAAGAGTCTGACACTATCTCCCGCTCCGCCCAAGAGCGGGGGATGTCAATGCATGATTTTTTCCCACCATAAAAAAAAAAAAAAAAAAAAATATGAATATATATACGGTATATACACCAAAATAACATTTTTTACAATTTTTGTCTCTCTGTCGGTCTGTCTGTCTGTTTGTCCGGGCTAATCTCTGAAATGGCTGGACCGATTTTGACGGGTCTTTTTTTGGCAGGTAGCTGATGTAATAAGGAGTAACATAGGCGTCTTTTATTTTAGAAAAAATAAGTTCAAAATCCTGTTGTCCACGCAAAACGAAGTCGCGGGCGCAGCTAGTTTTTTAATAAAACATGGTAACTCTTATCCCCATAACTGTTATGCAAGGTCACTCAAGGACAACCCCAGGTTCGTAGAAAACTATTGTAATATATGAAAAACAAGATATGTTATGGTTTTGGCAGACTTAAGTGGCCTGGTTACCCAGAAACATGTAAAGACTATTTTATGGCTCCCACCTGAATGAATAGTGTTATGCTTGGTTACCAAAAACCATGTAAAGACTATTATGGTTTCTACCTGAATGATTAGTGTTATTAAAATATATCGATAAAAAAGACAGGGGATGACTTGTACACTTAATAAATGAGCCCCGAAAAACGATCGCTAGCATACAGTGGCATAGGTATATCCTGCGGTGCTTTATTATTATTTTTACTAGCTTTTGCCCGCAACTTTGCCCTCATTTATAAAATATAGCCTATGTCACTATAGAAATCAGACCAATACTTTTAAAGATTACCTCCTACGAACAAAAAAAAAACAACAAAAACCCAAACTTTATGTCTTTACCTATACATCTATATTATATAAATAAAATTGGAGTGTCTGTTTGTAATATTGAAATAACTGCTTTTTACTACATGCATATGAATATATATATACGGTACATACACCAAAATAACATTTTTTACAATTTTTGTCTGTCTGTCTGTCTGTCCGGGTTAATCTCTGAAATGGCGGGACCGATTTTGACGTGACTTTTTTTGGCAGGTAGCTGATGTAATAAAGAGTAACATAGGCTACTTTTATTTTAGAAAAAATAAATTCACAATCCTGTAGTCCACGCGAACGAAGTCACGGGCACAGCTAGTCAATCATATGTTTATTTATAAATCATGTGGCGTTAGGCCAATAAAAAAAGATAACTATTGGCATAGCGCTACAAATGATTTTGCTAGATTTGTACCATTTTAATCATTTTCAGTACATGATAACGACATGAAATCCTCTTTTAAATTGAAACGTAAACCCTTAAAAATAAGATAGCAGCCGGAAAATTAGGGATACATTCTTAACATTTTTGACACACGCGGGTGTTGCTGCGGCCATTTTAAGACCCCTACTGTACCCTTACTGGGCAAAAATTCTAAACAATGATCTCTAACGATGGGGTGTACAACGGAAAGAATTTTTACGTTTTTGTACTAGGGTGTGGTCAGACATAACTGTCCCGCACATGGGCCTCAAAAAAACGCCGCCACAAAAAACGCTAGAAGCAGCCACAAAAAAACAGCCGAAGCGCGCGACACCTCTTATGTCCGGTGTAGCTTGAAGTCGCTTTAAGCGTTTTTTTGTGGCAGCACCGCCGCACACGAGCCACAAAAGAGGCCGTCTCAAAATGAAGCTTGAAGCGGCGTTTTTTTGAAGCCCGTGTACGGGGACAGTTACCTCGAAATACTACGTGAAGTTTTATGTACATCTACACTACACTAATGTAATAAAGAGGTAAAGTTGGGTTTTTTTTTGTTTTTATATTTTTTTGTTTGTAGGAGGTAATCTCTGGAAGTACTGGTTCGATTGCTAAAACTTTTTCACTGCTAGATAACTCTTTTATTCTTGAGGCATTGGCTACATTTTCAACTGCAGCTAAAAGCTAGCAATAGATATCGGATAAATAGTTACAAAATATGAATTTTGCGAGATAACACAATAATAAAAATGACTACGTTGTCAGCAGAAACGACGATATCCGTAGAACCAAGGTTACCAACGTAACCCGAATAATCGCTAAACATAAACGGCAGTAGATCAATGTGCCCTTTGCTCGCAGAACAGATGGTTTATGAAGCCGAAAGGTTCTGGAGTAGCAACCACATACCAGAAGATTGCATCGTTGGAGTGCTTCCCACAAGGTGGACCAATGAGATAGTGAGGGTCGTGGGAATCTGATGGACGCAAACGCAAATAACCGTTAGTTGTGCCAACACTTTGGAAGGCCTATGTCCAACATTGGAAATCTTTTGGCTACAATGATAATGACGTTGTCCCAAAGCTGGGTATTGCCCATTTTTGAAGCTCTGTATGTTTTCTCCGGCCAAATTGTCAGAAACGAGTCCAGGTTGTCACGACAGCATTTTTTAGGTTTGTTCAGTGACAATGACGTCCATCTTCAGTACCAATGTTGGGGAATTTTAGGGATTCTTCAAAGGAACTAAAAATTCCTGATAGCTAGACAGATGTTCTGAATGATGTACAAAGATGGAGTTCGATGACGTACACGTAAATTGAACCTTACAACTAATTAACGTTATGAAACATTGCGCAGTTGATCTGCTCAGTAAAAACGAGCAGGCATTTGATGATTCGAAGTCCAGCTCGAACAACCCACTATAAGAGTCTCGACCCATCTGTTTTTTTTTTAATTGATATAAACTAGTGCTTGACTGCAATCCCACCTGATGGTAAGCAGTGATGCAATCTCTGATGGTGAGGTGCACTAGTTTATTAAGAGCCTATTCACTCTAGCCTTGAAGACACCCAAATTATAATCTGACGAGAAGACCGCAGTAGGCAAATTGTTCCAGTCCTTCGACGTACGTATAAACGACGAGGCGAAACGCTTAGTCCGGACCGTAGAGGTTTCAACAACATATGGGTTGATACTCGTCATACGTCGGGTTGTCCGATGGTGGAATTGAGATGGCGGAATCAAGTCATGCAATTCCTGCACACACTCTCCAAAATGCATCCTGTTTTCATGAATCCTAAAGATATGACCAGCCTAGTTCCATTTCAAGGTTTCCAAACAAGCGATGAAGCGTTGAATACTGCAAATCTGACTCATCGACTGAATCCGTAACACACTTATATGCTCCAAGATTGGCATCGCCAATATCGGAGATAAATCTGTGATGCGTTAAGACCGATTGGATGGACTTTGACGCATTGTGCGCCATTTCGAAGCAATTTTGCTGCGTTTCGAGATTCCCATTTAGTACAGTGTTTGACTCTGAAAACCTAGGTAGGATGGTCGTTTAAGTATTAATCGTCAGTGCTCATCTAAATCTATCAATTGTATTTACAATACGTTAGTGTAGTTTTTTCATCGAATGTAATTGGTATTAAATTAAAAAAAAAAAATAGTTGGCGAAAACTATTTTTTTAATGATTGCTAGGGTCGCGTTTGACCACCATCTCACCTGACGGTAAACGATTGATTGGTCGACGATGGAGCATGCTTGCCTAGAGGTAGCCTATTCACTTTGACTTAAAGACCCCTAAGTTGTCACTCCTTGGCTGTATGTATAATTAATACATACCTCCCACAGTGTAGTCTTTTTAACCTAAAAATTTACTGATAGAAACTGTTTTGTTGCAAAAAAAAGAAATTGACTGGTAGAGACTGCCTTATTGTCCGTCTATGTACCACTACTAACTGTACATGAGTACTTTTCTATCAGTAAAAGACGTACGGTGACTAATCGTACATTGCGAACCCAGTGTATTTTGTTGGTTTTGAATAGAATAGAATAGAATAGAATAAACTTTATTATACACCAAAATATTAACAATTTCACAGAAACTTAAACCTATGGGCACAATGGTGGTCTTATCGTTGAAAGCGATGTCTTCCAGAAAACCTTGGGATGGAATATAAGAACTTAAACTAAAAAAAAGGGGGTAGTCTGCGATGTCCTTCAAGCAATATAAATCAAGGGAAAATGGTTGGCGGGACTCAGCTAAAAGTTTCATATCAAGGTCACCTTCTGTTTTTGTTAGTATGTGATGTGACTGTAGCCTTATCTAGCAAGAATTCTGTACAACGATGTCCAAAGATACGATGATAAACAAAAAAAATAACAAAAAGAATTTTAGTAAAATGCCCAAATTAAAGCTCGTCTATCCTTTGAGAATTATTTAAAAAAAAAAAAACATTGTGTGCTTTGCTTCTCAACCACTGTTTTGTATTTAAAATACTCTAAAATAAATACAAGGAATGTATTTGTAAAGATCCTTTTACATAATTTTGCACATCATTTCTCCATCAAAATATCCTATTTAACGTGGTGTTGTTTTTTTAAATATTGCGAAGCGTAAAAGGGCTGTTATTGTCTCTCGTTGAATTTGGGATACCCATAGAGATTTTATTTTTATTACAGCAATTGCCAAAGGCTGGTTGGTTACAGTTGAGTTTTAAGTTATTTTAAAATTGTTGTGAAAGCTTTTTCTTGATTAAACTACTGAACCCTGTTTAATGAAATTTAAAACAGAGAAAGCTTGAGCACTGGACCCGACTTACATGTTGTACGCCGTAAGTTCAAACCCAGCCAGGTGAATTACCGTGTGTAATATTTCATCACAACTGCTCTCAAAACTGTAAGGAAAACATCATGAGAAAACTGGTATTTCTTAGAACCAAAAATTTGAAGATATGTGACATGTAGGTAAGTTGCCATTCCGCCCGGGCCCGCGAGGTGTATTACGGCCCATTCCCTCTCCTAGATAGGAGGCCTGAGTCCCAGCAGTAAGAACATTAAAAAGGCTAAGCTTGAATCCCAATTAAGGACATAGGCTACTTTTTATCTGACGTCTACTTCGCATCTGCGATAATAACATTCGCGCGGACGAAGCCATTGGCAGAGAAATATTTGAATTAAAGATACACAATGTTCATACGAATTTATTGGACCTATTTGGCGCAGCCATGAGACATCCCATGTAGATATATATAAGTTTAATTTTCTATACTATAATAATTGTTATCTCATTGTGTGTACCTGTGTGCCAAATAAACGTATTTTCTTTCTTTCTTTCTTGATAAAGACCAGAAGATTTAGGCAAGTTGATAATCCACAATCATTAACGCTAAGACAAAATTTTGAGAATGACGTCATCTCAAATCTCAGTCACGATCGACGTAAGAGATTCGAAACGAAACTGTTGTAACGTGGCTAGGCTGCTGAATTGAGAAGACTTTTTGATTTAAAGGCTCCAAATAATAAACAGTTTAAAAAAAATAATTGTTCCACAACTTGTCCGTATTCTAACAGTAGTCTGCCTCAAAAAGAAATTGTCCAGAAATTTAATCTTCTCGGACGAATATCAAATGATTTATTGCTAGGGCAATGTCACCATTTTTATTCCGAATTCAGACGTCCTAGTTTCTAACGCTATTGTTTTTTCCAAGTGCTATCATGAAACTGATGAATGATGTAAAACTATTTCCTAGAAAGAAAAAAAAAAAATCAAAAGAAACTTGGAATCCGACGGCAAATAGTAACCTTTGGAAAAAAATTAACTTTGTAGACTGATTTATTTGCAATATCTATGTGATTTTTTTTTCTAAAATTTGATGTCACGTTCATTTCATCATCTTCCTATTGTCTCGTTTTATTTCGGGTCGGCGCAACACATTTTTTTCTTCTATTCTGTTCTGTCACTCGTCACGTTCATTTCATCTTCCTATTGTCCCGTTTTATTTGGGGTCGGCGCAAAACATTTTGTTCTTCTATTCTGTCCTGTCACTCGTCACGTTCATTTCATCATCTTCCTATTGTCCCCTTTTTATTTGGGGTCGGCGCAACATATTTTTTTCTTCTATTCTGTCCTGTCACTCGTCACGTTCATTTCATCATCTTCCTATTGTCCCCTTTTTATTTGGGGTCGGCGCAACACATTTTTTTCTTCTATTCTGTCCTGTCACTCGTCACGTTCATTTCATCATCTTCCTATTGTCCCCGTTTTATTTGGGGTCAGCGCAACACATTTTTTTCTTCCATTCTGTCCTGTCACTCGTCACGCTATCACTAACTCGCTTCTTTCATATCGCTTCTCACACAGTCCATCCTTCTTTTCTTTGGCCTCCTTCTCCCTCTCCATCCATCCACATGTAAGCTCATAACTCATTTAGTAACATGCTTTTCATCCCTCCTCTTTACATGACCATACCAAGACAAACGATTTCCTTTCAACTTTTCAGTCACTGGCGCCACTTTCACACTTCCCCTAATATACTCATTTCTTACTTTATCCATGCTCGTCATACCACACATCCATCTTAACATTCTCATCTCCGCTACATGCAATCTTTTTTTTATCCTTCTTTTTCACAGCCCAACATTCTGATCCATACAGTATGACAGGCCTTATCACGGACTTGTCGATTTTACGCTCATTTAACCTTTCAAATACCGTCAATTAGAGACACAATAGTAAGACAATAGCAGCGCAAACGGCTTTCGCTTGAGGTTTTATGAATTAAAAAATATTTTATTAACTAGCTTCCATTAGCAGCAGAATAAAAATGCACGGAACCCGGTGCAATGCCTGCTACGGCTGCGGAATTGTTCGAGAGAATGCAGCTGAAGGAACTATGAGTGGGTTTTAGTACATAAAAGTCTGACTCATCATCTCGTTCTACCCTAGAGCAGGAAGTAATTTGATGATTTCCTCCTCAAAAAAGAGGATCTCATGAAAAAATGGTGTGTCAAAAAAAAGGCTTGAGTGAATAGGCTCTTAACAAACAAGTGCGCTACACCATCAACGATTCCATCACTGCTTACCATCAGGTGGGATTGGAGTCAAGCATTCATTTATATCAAATAATAATAATATCAGCCACGGCAGAAAATTTGTGGTAAAATTGCAATTAAGTAGGTAAACATTTAACCAATGTTAAGTACCTAACGTAAGTAAACGTTAAGTACTTACCTAATAAGTGTACCCAAGGGCGGCGCGGAGATTTCATTGGATGATTTTCCCTCCTACAAAAAAAAAAAATGGTAGTGTTAGATTATCATCAAATTACTGGCGAAAATCTTAAGGGGCCGGCGACGGATAAATTTCCATACAAACGTAATACCACGCTCATTTGCAGTTGGAGCATATTTCCAACATATTATGATGATATTCGGTTATAGACAATATTTATCTAGGTTCCTACGTGGAGAATACTAGAAATATTGTTATTTTTAATAAAGGAAAAGCTAAATGGCATATTTTGCCATTTACGCTGTAAAAAAGTGCGAAATACAATTCGCTTAAATTTCTTTTGGTTTTTTTAAAAAAGAAAGACGTAGGAACCTAGATAAATATTGTCTATAACCGCATATCATCATAACATGTTGGAAATATGCTCCAACTGCAAATGAGCGTGGTATTACGTTTGTATGGAAATTCATCCGTCGCCGGCCCCTAAGAATTATGATTTGAATTGCTTGATCATTTGCTTTACTCACCAGATCTCCCAAAGATTTTTTTTTGCACCCTAATTTAATAATTGCACTCTGAAGATAAAGATTATCGTTAAATTAGAACGCAAACTTCATGAATAATTATTTTGTAGAAAAAAACGCCGACTAATGTTTGAACGGGTTAGAGATGAAGATGAAGATGGAAGCAGCGTATAGAGTTGCCAGGAGACTGTTCGCGCCCCGCACTATAATATACGCGCAGCACTACGGGCCGCGAGGGGGTGAAGAGGAGAGAGAAGCGGGCGCGCGGCCGCAGGGCGCACCACCAGTCGAAAATAAACGTTTTCAAGCAAGTGTTGTGTCAGAGTTTGACTGGCCTGTTGGTCTAGTGGTTAGTGGCCCTGACTGCTATGCCGGAGGTCGTGGGTTCGATCCCCACCCAGGACAAATGTTTATGTGATGAGCATGATCATTTGTTCTGTGTCTGGGTGTAATTTATCTATAATATGTATGTATTTAAAAATATATATGTATGTTTATCAGTTGTCTAGTACCCATAACACAAGCTCTGCTTAGCTTGGGACTAGACGGCGTTGTGTGGTAGTTGTGGAATATTATATTATAGAGTGCCGCGTTTCATTCCGCTCCAAAGGAACCAATATTATTCCAGTATTAAAACTTGTAACAATATACAAGAAGTCTACAGAGAAAGGAGTTTTATTTTGTCATCCTAGACAAAGACACAAAAAAGAAAAATAAAATGTAAGAATAAAAATGTCTCGCATTTTTGCTGGATCGGAAACTTTCCAGACTACCTGTGTATATAACCAGTATATTTCTCTTTACTATATGTGGAACTCTCAACCAAACTAATTCATCTAACTAGGCAGCTACGTACTATTTGAACTCCATATTCCAATTAATTAAATCTAAAACTTTACCCGCCATTTCATTAACATAGGAACACATATTCACAATATCAGGGAAGTTAATATTTGCTGTTTCTGCACACCTGTGTCGCCTAATAAATATTTACTTAAGTTTCTAAATGTTTGAATGTCAATCGGGCTCGACTTGATGAAAATTAACGTGTGTGTTATACATCTAAATATTACGCTGGAACTCTCCGGAAGATAGGCAGTTGTATATTATTTGAAGATGCGTATGTGTGTGTGGAATTCCCTGCTGAAGTCTTTTTTAGGGTACGAACCCTCAAAACAAAAACGGAACCCTTGTAAGAGCATTTCATGGTCTGTCCGTCCGTCTGTTAGTCTGTCTGACCGTCTGACCGTCTGTCAGTCTGTCTGTCACGACCCTTTATCTCGGAAACGCGAAGGTATCGAGTTGAAATTAAAACCATATACTCAGGATAATCCGACTTGGCTGGGCAGCGTTCGGGAAGCTACGCGGTATCTTCTCATCCAACATACCACAGTGTCTCAAGACGAAAGTCTATGTTTGCCAGTGATGACATATGGATCCGAAACGTGGTCGCTCACAATGGGCCTCATCAGAAGGCTTAAAGTCACCCAAAGGGCGATGGAAAGGGCCATGCTCGGAGTTTCCTTGCGTGATCAAGTCAGAAATGAAGATATCCTTAGGATAACCACGGTTGCCGACATAGCCCGAAGAATCGCCAAATTTAAGTGGCAGTGGGCAGGGCACATTGCTCGTAGAACAGATGGCTGTTGGGGCCGAAAAGTTCTGGAGTGGCGACCGTGCACCGGAAAACGTAGCATTGGAAGGCCTCCTACAAGGTGGTCCAATGACCTGGTGAAGGTTGCGGGAATCCAATGGATGCGGGATGCACAGGATCGTGCGTTGTGGCGACGCTTGGGGAAGGCCTATGTCCAACAGTGGACGTCTGTCGGCTGAGATGATGACTCAATATAAATCTGAAAACTGTGAAGTTGTTATGATACAATTTTTTTTTCCTTTCGGAAAAATCTTCCGTGACTCCATTCCGGAATTGAACTATTTACATAGGTAAGTTACACAGAAATGTAGACTACCTACCCAAGACCAAGTTATTAAGAGCTCTGGCTGTTGGGAGTGGAATTCCTTGCCAGAATCTGTGTTTCCTGATAGCTATGTCTTCAAGTTGAAATAGGTTACTTCTAGGCAAGCATGCTTTATCGTTGATCAAATCTTCGCTTACCATCAGGCGAGATAGTGGTCAAACGTAAGTCTACCAGTAATAATAAAGAAAGAAATCCTTAGAAAAGTAGACAAAATTATTGCCCCCTCAGCGTTCTCACAAAGTGAGCCTTTCCAACGCTGTGTCTTCCGGTACGCGGTCACAACACTTCAGAACCTTTCAGCTACATTAATCACATTCTCTACGAGCAATGTACCTACTCAATGTGTAAACAAACGGTTGTAAACACAAGTAGACCATAGCAGGAATTTGGTCTACTAAATCTGAAGTAAATTCTGTTTTTTTTTTTTTTTTTTTAAGTTCGGTAAGTTTTGACTTCTTTGACTTAGTCCAAAATCCAATTAACTTCAAAATTAAATTCTTGACACGAAAGACCTGTCCCAATCAAACCGTCCAGAATATCGCCATTAGAAAACAAACGCTCTTTCTAAATCCACAATCCATTCCCGTTTTGTAGGTCAAACGAAAAATCTTCTAAACCAACAGCCATTCGGCGAGTTATTAAAAATTCCAAAAGTGAAAGGATTGCGTCGAAATTCAACACTCTACTCTCGTTACGAAAGGTCTTTGTTTTCGTAATTTTATATCCGAAATAAGTTTTCCCTGAAGCCTGCCAGTGAAATAATATTATCCTTTACAACTGTTAGGTACGAGCGAGGCAGACGGGCGACTTCTTGCTGCGACTATTGCATTACGGATTTTTTTACGAATCTTGGTTAGAGTTGAAAATGTCCGCATGAGAATCAAGGTAACCAACATAGTCTGATAAAACGGAAAACTTAAGAGGCAGTAGGCAGGGCACTTTGTTCGCAGAACAGATGGTCGATGGCATCGAAAGGTTTCAAAATGGCGATCACGTACTAAAGGACGCAGCGCTGGATAATTTGAAAATACTTTTTTTTTTTTTAAATAACGAATAAT
Organism: Mythimna ferrago; assembly: GCA_910589285.2. NCBI lineage: Eukaryota > Metazoa > Arthropoda > Insecta > Lepidoptera > Noctuidae > Mythimna > Mythimna ferrago. The sequence goes on from OU342689.1 coordinate 4,482,760, forward strand.
ACGTAAGGTAGTAATTTTTTTCACCCGTCTGGTCGGAGGATCCTCCCTTTTCAAAGCAAGTTTGCGAGACTTCACACATAGTTCCATAAACGGAACAATGTGTGAAGTCCCGTGGTTGAGGTATACGAGTAGTTGAGAGGTATACCGCTCAACTATATCTCAACCACGCGATTTTGTAGTACCCTATTAAAACCAAGGCATAAAAATGTACGGATGCTTTTAAAGTGCACGTCTCTCCACATTGTTTTCACAATATGTATAATTTCTATACGAACATTGGAACTATATAACTTTGTGTCTACTTATTGATTTAATATCTGTGGAGTTTCTTACACTGTCTGTATTTTCCATAGAGATTTACTTTTTTTAACCCATTTACGGCCAAATGAAAATGAGCAATCTAAAAAAAGAAAAGTCTTTTTTTACTTAATATTAGGGATACGAACAAACATAAAAAGAAGAAAAAAAAAATTTAAAGGACATTTTTCAGGAATTACAGGGGTGTACCCAAATTGGCACAGTGGCCACTTATTAATGAAATTTGGTAAAACAGTTTTTGTGTGCAGTGTGTTTTCTTGCACTTTTTACAACCTCAGCAGCTTCTATTATGGTAGATAACACAATGCACCCGTTTTGGAAGTTTTTCAGAAATATGGTTGGCACCAGATGGTAATTGTTTACAACTAGATAGTTGTAAACCCTCGATTTTTGATGAAGAAGAGGGAGTAGTTACTCTTTGCGAAGCTCGTTTTAGGTAAAACCTTGCAATGTTTTGTCGAAATAGCAGCTGGTCTATGATGCCAACTTCTCTTGAAATTACATGCAAACACTACGCGTTAGATATGGCCATATCAATCGTGTAGGTAAACAAAAACCACCACCATTTTTTGCCATGAATGCCAATCCTATACTGATATAATGTCCTGTGATGATATTGACTGATCCATTTCATCCTCATCTCCAAGACCTTGTTGTAGGTATGGAACAAATGAAGTATTTTCATGTCTATCTTTTGTTTCCTTTCTGAACACCACCTCTTCACAGTTCCCACTGGTTTATAAGAATCACATAAATCGTAGTCATTGAACAGATACTGTTGTCTTTCAAACCTGTAATCAAACTAAGCTCTTGGTTTTTCATCATATCCTTAGCATTTCTTAGTGCTATTTTCACGGATGGTTCTTGTAGCACGATAACCTATTTGATGCAAATCATTCAGTAGGTCACGCTGGTAAAAAAGTTGTATCATTCGTTATCAATCAATTTTGTAGATCATTTGGTCCATCGGAACTTTGTATATTGTTTGTTCGGGTTCGAATCCTTTTTGCAGCCAATGGTTCTTTATCGTTATCGTCCTCAGAATCCAAAAGATTGCCAACATTATGTACCTCGAACTCTCGTGGAACATATTTTGGCAAGCTAGTTGCAATAGTGTCGTCATCAAAACTCTCTTTTTTGTTGATTTGAACACTTGGTTCTGGTAGAATCATGGCCAAGTCATAATCCAAACCATCGTCAGTATCTTCGAGTTTAGTATTTAGGGCATTCTCTAAACTACGGTATTGGTTATTCGCATCATAACGTCCTTTCCGATTCACCTTGATAATGTACGAATGTAGTATACTTGTGGCCATTGTACCCAAATTGGTACACCAATATTTCAAATGTAATAATGACTTATGTATACAGTTTTAGGAATCGAAAATCTGTTTATACATTTGGTTATATATTGTTTATAGAGATATATAACTATTTATATGGAAATCTATATTGCATATAATAATAAAAATTACAAACAGGTACTTATCTCCACTAGTCCTTTGATAATGACTTTTTATTGAATTTTATCTAAAAACACTACTCTTATTTGAAATAGAGCAATATTATATTTATTCAGGATACTTTTAACTATTCATTACATAAAAAATATATTGACCAACTTCAATATGTTGTTTACCTAGCCTCATTAACTAACTGTACCCAAATTGGCACAGTGGTCAAGAATGGGTTAAAGGTGGTCTCTCATCTAATGCCTTTTCCCGTTTTTAGGGTAGATTGGGAGGTCGTGTCAGACTTTTACAAACTAAACCCACACCTATGATCCTTCTTTAAACGCAAAGACGTTCCAGTCCAACCATGACCACCAGATTTACGTTTTAGAACGCGAAAATAGTTACTTTTAAGTTTGAATATAAAACAGAGGCCTCCACGTATAAACGCAGCATTCTAAGTGAGTATTTCAACACGTTTGTGTTTGCGAAGCGATGCGGTCCAATTGTATTGAACGCGACATAGCGGTTCTATCGTAAGTACGCTTGAATTTGCTGCTTTAGCCATCATTTATATAAAATTTCGCACTAGATTTTGCGTGAAAATGTTAAACCGACTATTAGCGACCGCTTCGCTTCGTCTATCGCTACATCGCACCAACGTGCGGGTAGTCACAAAACTACCGTAATATAATATGTAAATCGTTTGTTCCATTTGTGCCGAATCGCATCAAAGCATCTGTGTTAGGACTACTTAACTGTCCACGGACGCGTGGCCTTATAGACGTGTATTTGTCATAATATGCATAGTGTACACCTGCGTGAAGTTTAGTTTATTTATTTATTTATTAAAACTTCATGCAAAACAAAGGTCCAAAGGCGGGCTTAATGGCTTGCCTTGCCTTGTTTTGTATACATATAAACATCCGTGTACAGTAGGGCTTAGTCTTCAATCAATATTTACAATGTTTGAAAACATTAAACATGGCAATGTCGCCAGTTTTTGGGCATATTACCAGTCGACAGCGATGTAAAAGAGTTTTTAACGCCATATTTTAGCTTGATTTTAGTTAGTTGTAATTAGGTTTATTTTTTTTTAATTTACTGTAATTATAGTATAGCTAGTTAAGTATTTTAAATGTTAATTATTCGTGTAAATAAATAAAGTAGTATTATTAGAAAACGGAACCTTCTTCTTTCAGAAGTCGGTTAAAAACTAACCATTTCATAAGTTTACAAATCAAGCTCATCATCGCTACTGCGCTGAAAGCGCTTTCCAAATTTTCCAGCAATTAGGCAATTATTCAGTTTCGATATTAATATGAAGCACTTCTTGAAGTTATAATTGATTTCATTGAAGCGCTTCTGGATGCTTCCAGCGAACGTTTATGTACGGTAATGAGGTGATTCAAAGGTCTTTGAGAAATTATTTAGTGAATGTAGACTTTGCTGAAAGTCAGAGTGTTATAATTATTAGTTGTGTACCTAAAATGTTGGATAAGTACGTGGAAATTAGCTTTTTACATTTTTTTTGCACACAAAAAAACAGATGGCCGTTAGGGCCGGAGTGGCGACTGCGTACCGGAAGACGCAGCGTTGGAAGGCCTCCTACAAGGTGGACCGAAGACCTGGTGAAGATAGCGGGAAATCGATGGATGCGGGACGCACAGGAACGTTCGATGTGGCGACGCTTGGAGGAGGCCTATGTCCAACAGTGGATGTGTATCGGTTGAAATGATGATGATGATGACGATTTTTTTTGGGTTGAGAAATCAGTCAGTTTTTTCAGAATTAGATGGGCCTACAATGGATTAGTTTATCTATAACATATCAGACATGCCGCTTGATTAGTGTTGCCCAAATTCAGTCTTGGTCTTGCAGTCTTGGTCTTGTTCTTGCGTTTTTGCAAGACCAAGACCAAGAACAAGACCGCGTATTTTTAGCAAGACCAAGACCAAGACTGACCGTGCAAGACTTGAGCAAGAACAAGACATAGCCTGCAAGACTCTTACGTCTTGCAGCTAGGACTTAGCGCTATTTCACTGAGTAGTTAGGTGTAACAGTTCGGTGTATAGGTAGGTACGCTTAGGAATTCTATGAGACGCAAAAAACTGTATCAAAGAATATGAAAAACTGGACCTATGCGCATTACGACTAATACCATAAACATAGCGAATAAAAAAATATCTATTAAAATCAAACTGAGTGCATGCATAGTTATGTTTTAACCATCGGCACTTTGATAATGCGGCATCAAAGGTTTTGTACTTACTTCTCAAAGAAATTTGCCGCTTTTCGGAAGTACATGGTTATGATACACGCGCCGGCGGCTTCTTTTGAAATCTAAAACAATCGTTGCCGCCACGCCGAAATCATAACATTTGTGACACTATTTGATTGCCGCCATAGGGCGTAGGTATACTCATGCAAAATAATTTCGAATTTTTTTAAGAGTACCTACAGGTGTTCCAAAGAATAAATAAGTTTCAGAGTGCTTAGAATGAAAATGAATACATTATACTGATCACGCAAGTAGTATTATGATTAGGATAAAATGGTAAGGATAGGTAGTAGATGTCATATTAATTCATTCTAGTAAGTATATATTATAATATTGATTACTTATATGGTTTTAAACTAATTACTTAGGTACTATTATTGTACATTTAGTCATTATATTTCTTAAGTTTTTACAAGAAAAAATAGCAAAAAAGTGTTCAAATATCACCCGTTTAATAAATATTGTAGCCACTTTTAAATATACTTGAAACGTGTAAAAAAATTCTACAAAACTAATAAAATAATATAAAAAGCGTAGGTACTTACCTACTAATAAAATAAAAAGCCTGCGATAAGAGTTTTGTATTACTTACCAGCCCGAATATCTCTGAGAGAGATGATGAGAGTAAGTATTTACTAGCTGTGCCCGCGACTTCGTTCACGAGGAATAGTAACTTTGGAGGTATAGTGACGTTCAGGACTTATTTATTTATTTTAAAACTTCTGTCATCAAACATACAAACGAACTCTTCAGCTTTATAATATTAGTATAGATGTACGCCAAAACATTCACTTATATGTAAAGAATAGTGATTGGCACTAATTCTATTTTATTCACGCGTCGCGTCTGTACAAGTAGGTAATATTTAGTGTGTGTTTGTACGCCGCACGCGGCATTGTTTGATTTGCGGCGGCATCCTTTTCATAGAGCCGGCACGTGGCGAGGCGGCGCGGTAGAAAGCAAGGAAACGTACTATAAATAAAGGAATTATTTTAATTCCAGTCATTTCCAATTGAGCTGTGCTTCGAGTCTAACTTAATAATTGTTTTTACTAATTCTCGTTGTTTTCTAAAAACGTATCACGTGTACAATTTAATATGAGTGACGAAGATTCAAATTATTCTAGTCCGAGTAACGAGAGTTTGAGTCACAGATCTAAAAGACCCAAAAGCAAATTTGAGGAGTTTTTCGAAATAATTCATGCATCCCAAACTGCCTTCTGTAAATTGTGCCAACATAAAAAGATTGAAATAAAAATGAAAAACAGAAACACTTCAGGCTTAAGGAAACATCTAATATCTTTCCACAAAAAGGAATCAGAAATATTTCTTCCTGTTAAACCAAAATTAAGTGGAGATATCACAAGCTTTTTAGTAACCGCTGGAAGAAGTGGACAGGTAAGAATATTTTTTAACAGTTAAAAGAATTTTAACTCCGCGTAGCTATTCATGCGATACTTTCAAAAACGCCATTAACTTACGTAAGTATTTTTGAGTTAGTGGTGTTTTCATCTAGGGGTGCGACATATTAAGTATGTAATTATCGTCTTAAATATTTTTTATAAACACCCATATTTTCATTTAATCGGCCAGTAACAACTAAGTACTTTATTTTGGTAAATTACAGTACAGTGCAACCTTAATATAACAAATATCAATTTAACGATTTTCTCGATTTAACAACAACAAACCTCCTCCTCTTATACGCTCAAACCTAGTATGTTTTAAATAATAACACAAGATTTATTGTTTTGTTTCAGTCGGAAAACAGCAGTGACAACATCACGACAGCTACAGTTGATTGGGTGGTGAAAAAATATCTTCCCTTCTCATTTTTCGATGACGAAGCTACACAAGTATATTTTCGACGTATTTGCTCTAATATGGTGTTTCCTAAAAGTTCTACACTTAGAAGGAAAGTCAAAGAGCGATTTGAAGAGCTCCAATTGAATCTCAAGGAACGACTTCAACAATTATCATCTAAAATGTCTTTTACCATTGATGGGTGGACGTCAATTGCTGGTAGGAGTTACTACGGGGTTACTATTCATTATATAGACAACGAATGGAAGTATCAATCTGTAGTTCTTGATTTTATACCATCACGCGGTCGACATACTGGGGAAGATATTGCAACGATTTTCCATGAATGTTTATTGGAATATGGCATAATTGATAAAATACAAGGTATCACGGTCGACAACGCAACTGCAAATACCAAATTTATGTATGAACTGGGCAAACAGCTGCCGCCACACTTTGATTCAGACAATCAACATTTCCGGTGCTTTGCTCACATTTTAAACCTTGGTGTACAAGATTTATTAAAGACCTTAGCATTACACTGTGAGTCTGACACTAACGCGCAAGATCAGCAGTACGAAGACTATGCAGACGAAACTGAGGATGAGGAAGATGAAGAATCTGCACCAAATATTGCTGACTCGCGTACATCTGTAACAAAGTTACGCAGTATTTCCAGTAAAATAAAAAGAAGTGAGATAGTGAAGAAGAAGTTTCAGTCTGCTTGTGAAACAGCTGGCGTGCCATCAAATCTAAATGCCATTCTTGACTGTCCAACGAGATGGAATTCCACACATGATATGATTGGATTTGGTTTAAAAGTGAGAGCGGGCATTAACATATTGTGCAGTTCTGTCACCGAATTAAATGATTTTCAAATCACAGCTAATGAATGGCAGGTACTCGAAAAATTACATAAATTTCTAATAAACTTTAAACTTTTAAGTACAAAACTTGGTGGAGACAAATATGTTACATTACCGCTAGTCATTGTATCATTCAATCTCTTGCTAGATAAAATTGAATCCATGGTAAAACAGTTAGATGAGAAACCTAATCGATCTGAAGTGGATGAAAGGCTCATTCTAGCTTTCCAAGCAGCTCGAGACAAAATGCTTAAACATTACAAGAAGAGCAACTGGATTTATTGTACTTCTTTAATTTTAGACCCAAGGCATAAGGCTCAGACTTTTGACCTGACAATGTGGGGGAAGCAACTTAAAACAGAAAGTCTGCGCAAGTTCAATGAACTTTATGAAGAATATAAAAGTCTACACTCACTGAACAAATCTCTAGAATTACCAGAAAAAGAAAATAAAGTATGTGATGAAGATGAAGACGTAATAGACTTTGATAAACTCTATGAATGTCCCTCGACGTCGTCTGGATCTTGTCTTCAAGGCTTAGTGATAGACGAGTTGGAGGAGTACCTGAGAAAACCAAGAACTGCCAGCTCGGAAGACATTTTAGATTGGTGGAGGACGCATGAGACAGAGTATCCGATTTTATCGAAAATGGCCCGTGATTTTCTCTCAATACCTGCAACTTCAGTACCTGCTGAGAGGTTATTTTCTAAAGCATCATTAGTAATTAGAAAACATAGAAATAGGTTAAGTGATGAGTCAGCCAGATGGTTACTTTGTATTAATTCTTGGTCAAAAAAATTGATATAAAGTATCATAACCTAATGATAAAGCTGTTGATTTGTGTTGTATTTTATTTTTTATTCAAATAAATGATAAATCGTAAAACTCTTTTATTAAATTTCTTATAAGTTGAGGGTTCAATCTCTTTCTAGACAGATAAGTATTGTTCTTTAAAATACAGTCAAGTTATTGTAATTAATTTGTTTTTTTACATGTTTTAGCAAATGTAAGCTTATAAATCATAAATGTTTATTAAGAAACAGTTACTTCCATGGAAAACGACATATAGGTCAGTTGATTTTTCGAATTTCTTATCAAATCTTCAGTTATTTATTAATCTGCTTGATCTTTACTATGGCTATGTTAATTCAAGCTCACAATGTTCCAATTCTAATACGTTTTTCTAAGATTTAAAGTAAACTTTAATAAATAGTAATAGACTAATAGGTAATTGCAAGACTTGCAAGACTCTTGCTGCAAGACCAAGACCAAGACCAAGACTGGGAGCGCAAGACCAAGACCAAGACTAAGACCAGGTGTATTGGCGCAAGACCAAGACCAAGACTGGCTAAGTCTCGTCTTGTTCTTGCATTTGGGCAACACTACGCTTGATAAATCTTCCTCAATTTTATTTTTATCTGATATAAACTCGTGCTTGACTGCGATCCCACCTGATGGTAAGCAGTGATGCTATCGTTGATGACGAGGCGCACTAGTTTATTAAGAGCCTATTGAATCTAGCCATGAAGATACGCAAAAAAATTAATGAGCTGCTGTGTTTTTTATTTATTTTTTTGTACTTATTTGTGCCATGTTGTTTAAGATACTTACATAGTTTTTAAGTTGTTTTGGTAATACTAACACCCTATGGGCCTACGATGCCTGAGATTATAAGATTTTTATTTTTTACTAGCTTTTGCCCGTGGCTTCGCCCGCGTACATAAAATATAGCTTATGTCACTCGGCAATAAAGCAGCTTTTTGTCGGTGAAAAAATTTTAGCAATTGGACCAGTACTCTAAGAGATTACCTCCTACAAACAAAAAAGCAAACTTTACCTCTTTATTACATTAGTGTATTTCTCCAGCTCTGACTGAACTAAGAAGTAGTATCAAATTTTTACTGAGTAAAATCGAACCTTCAGCCGGCCTGCGTTTCAGAGTTATTTTTTTTTTTTTGAGATGGAATTTCATCAGTCGCTCTACGCTGAAGCAAAAGACAGTCAGTCTTTTAATGACTAAATTCACCAGTATCTTTCTGTTGCCTTTTGCGTTTTAATGCCACGATAAGAACACGGGCAGATAAAGGTGTGGTGACATGAGGAGGAGGACTGCAGTGTCCTCAAATAACCCTTGAATCGTATATTATTTTAGACATATTTATTTTGTAAAGGTCTTCCTGCTGTATAAAATATGCTGTAAATATCACAAATCCTTTGAATAACATCTATTAAACATACCTGTATACAGTTGTCCTAAAACTCAATCCAACATGTACCAATCAGTACTGTAAGTGCACTCCATAAATCATCAGATTCGTTCAATATAACTTCAATCCGTTCCAATTTTAAATACAACCGAACAAAATAATAACTGGCCACGCATAGAGGCGTGATGCGTAAAAAATTCCATTTTCCAATACAGTTCATTTCGAAATCACTATCTAAATTGCACTAGTTCTATGACGAGGTCCGTACTAAAACTGAGCGAGAAATGAGTGGAGCTAGCGAGATGGTTAGAAAGAAAATTGAAGTTTTGTTTGTTTAATGAAAGAGTGAATTTATTTATTTATATACACACAAACACTTAAAATCGAAAAAAAACAAATAAGGATAAAAGAGTACAAAGGACCTGCTTATTTCTAACGAAATTTCTTCCAGCAGACCTGCGACAGGACAGTTGGATGAGATATGTAGGCAGTGTGTATACCTAAATTAAAATATACTAAACCACTAACTAAATTGACTATAATTATCTAAATGAAATCTCATAATACATACTTAAAAAATAATAACAGTTTTGTTATTTATTATTTTATTTCGGACACAGTAAGATCCATATAGGTAGTTTTAGTAACTTAATAAATAACTATTATCTAGTGTTTGTATCCATTACCCTTTGCACACGAAATTCGATTGGAGGGCTATAGCTCTCCGCTACAGTTCTCTGGATGCTGTTGCGACTATATCTTACTCTCTGAGTAGCGAAGCGCTTTTCTTGCGAACAATCGCGGACCCCGTTAACGATTACCCTGAAGAATTAAATAAGTTGGAAAATATTTACATGTTTCTATCTTAATAACGAAAACATAATAATATGTCTATAACCTATGAAGTCACCAAAACACCAGCCCCTAGCCAAGTTACGACCGTTTCGTTTTGTTTTTCTTGTGTCGAACGCTTCGAGTAGGCCACACCTCCGAGTCCTTTGTTCTGACCACGTGACTTAGAGTTGAGATGACGTTAGAAGGCCGTATCTTTTATTTTCGTTAACTCAGAAGTCTGATTTTTCACAGTTTTAAGGAACTACAGAGCTGAGTATATGATTTCAATTTCAACTCGATACCTTTATGCGTTCCCGAGATAATGGGTCTAGGGACAGACAGACAGAAAGATGAAAACGGACAATAAAGTAATTTTATAAGGGTTCCGTTTTTTATTTTGAGGTAAAGTTAACAAAGCCAAGCGATAAATGACACATTTCACGGTATTACCTAACAAAACCGCTTGTTTCTAACAGGAACGAATATAAATGGGTCGTTCAGGCCGCTTCAAATTATTCGGATACTGAGCGACACGTTACACTCGGTACTGTTGACTGGTTTTAAATGGACTTTGATAGGATATACTCACGTTTTTGTGTTTTAGAATAATTTTACAGCTTGGAACTTTTCCACGACCAACGGATTTATTTAAATGAGTATTGATTACTACAATGTTTTGTTTTACAAACAGTTAGATTACAGGGTTTTTTTGGGTTGCCAATTCATGAAATGACTTCTCACGGTCTATGGCGGAACATGGGTATGCCCTCTGACGTTCTTTTATCATCAGCCTTTTTAATGTTCCCACTGCTGGGACCGCAGGCCTCCTCTCTAGAAGAGGGATGGGCCGTAATCCACTACGCGGGTCCAGTGCGGGTTGGTAGATGTTACATGTTTTCGATTTTTTGGTTCTAGGACATGCCGGTTTCCTCACGATGTTTTCCTTCACCGTTTTGAGAGCAATGGTGATGAAATAAATTACACAAAGTAATGCGCCTGGCGGGGTTTGAACCCGCGACCTACAACTCGTAAGTCGGGGCCATTACCACTCGGTCACCACTGCATTCCCAAACAAAACATTATAATATTAAATTAACTTTATTATATTAACAACTAAATAACATTAATTCAAAAAGCTATCAGTATAATACTTATTTCTAAAGTTCCATTTAATATTCATTGCACGTGCAAATCTCACTTTTTATGTAGTTTTGTCTCATTCAATTTGCTGTTTCTCTCATAACTTCATAATAAAAGAACTAAATAATAATGCAATCATGCCTTTGTTAGTCAGAGAAAAAATAAATTCGTATTTCTCTTGCATGGAATTTAAAATACTCGTATATTCATTTCGCGTCCAGTCATTTGAAAACAAAAAGAATCCAAAATGGGTATTTATGAACTGCATCGGTACAAATGGAAAAAGAAATTGGTTATTGAACAGGTGATACATTAATAATAAAATAATAAAAAAAAAAAAAAAAAAAAATCGTTTATTATCAGACAAGAGTCCATAGCCAGTAATCTCATTAAAACAGGACAAAACTAAATGAAATTAAAACAAAAAAACAATGAAATCATAAAATAAATCAATTAAAAATATAAATTAAAATCAACACAAATCAATTCACATAGTAAAAATAAATAAAACATTAAATTAAAATCACAATAAATAAATCAAATTTAAATTAAAATCAACATCACAATAAATAAATTAAGTCTAAATAAAAATCAAAATCAAATGTCAAAATATTTAACTTCAAAGTCAAAAAACAACTGTCCAAGTCAGCAGGCTCACTGAACCCCCATAACATGAAGCTCCGTAAACCTGCCCAGCAGTGCAGTATCATACCTGTCTCCTATCATTCTCAGTACACTGTTTCGGCTCCCACGTACACGTCTCATTACTGACGCAACCTTTTTGCGCATTAATGCGTAGAAGTCATCCACACTGGCGTCAGCAAACATCCCAGAGGCACTACAGCACCTAGGAAGCCGGAACAGCGCTCTGAATACATTATTGTACTGGACGCGCAAGGCACTGTAAGTTCTCTTAGTAAAGTTTGTCCACAGTCCACTGGTATAAAACGTCTGGCAAAAGGCTTTAAACAGTGTTATCTTTACTTCCGCTGTACACCGAGCAAATCTGTGTGCCAGCATATTACCACGCACTGACAGTGCCCTGCGCTCCCTTTCAATATCCTGATCATCACATAATCTCTCAGTCACTATATGTCCAAGATATTTAAACTGTGTCACACGTTCTAGAGTTACATCATTCAGTAATAAGGGTGGTATGAAGTCAGGATCTTTATTTTCAAATTTAAATAACATAAACACACTCTTCTTTTCATTATACTTGAGGCCGTGATCCACAGCATAGTGCTCACATACCCTCAGCAACTGTCTTAGACCCCCAATTGAGGGGCTCAACAGCACCATATCGTCAGCATAGCTTAAATTATTAACACATACGTTATCAATATGGCATCCCACATGCATGCTGCTGAGCTCCTCAACCAGATGGTTCACATAAATGTTAAAGAGCCGCGGCGACGTCAGACCCCCCTGCCTCACTCCACACTGCAGCGAATATTCATCGGAGCACGCATTTCCCCAACGATCTGAGTTGGACTGGTTGCTGTACCAATACGCTAAAATGTCCACAATATCACCAGAGACACCTGCATCTCTTAGCTTCGTCCATAGCTTATTGTATGACACTAGGTCAAACGCCCGGGACAAGTCCAAGAAACATGCGTAAACAGGCGTCTTTCTCTTAACATAGTAACATACAGTGTGCTTCAGAGATAATATTGCACTCTCAGTCGACAACCCCGGCCGGAACCCAAACTGCGTATCTTGTACTTGCACAAATCTGTCAAGCTGTTTATCCAGCAACCCGTCCAACACCTTCGCCAATACAGTAGCGAGAGATATCGGTCTATAATTGCCCTTATCTGACGTATCGCCCATGGCATTTTTAACAACCGGCACCACAATTGTTTTCATAAGAGCAGATGGCAAATATGAATGCCGAATGCACAATGTAAACAATAAGGCCAAGACTCTACTCAAATGGACCCCCGCATGCAGCAGATGCTCAATGCTGAGCCCATCATTACCTGGTGACTTACCCCTTTTCATATTTTTAATAATATTTGTAACATCCTTTCCAGAGAAGCGAATCGGTTTTTGGACTGACGTACACTCAGCATCCAGCACCACCGGCAAGCAAGAGTCCACTCGAAAGTGCCTTCCGAATGAGTCTGCTATTAATTTTGGATCGCTAATACCATCAACACTTGCAGGCAGACTGACTCGACCATTTAATTGTTTAGTCCCTTTCCAGAACTTGTGGAACTTCTTAGTAGAGTGTTGTGAAACAAGTGTATCCATTTTAATTTGCTCCTGGTTTTTGTGGCAGTATTTCAGCCGAGCTTTAAAGGCTTTGCGACTTTGATACATTTTCTGATACACGGGGCCACTCTCAGGCTTACCCTCAGATACATACAATAAATAGTCAATTCTAGCCTGCCTATGTGCTTCTTTCACATGCTTATTCCATCCATAAACACACTTAGCATTCTTTTTGTTTTTCGGTACATAGCAACGGCTCTCTATGGATGCTTGGCAGAGTATATTAACAATATTGTCATATAAATTATCAATTATATACCTATGGTCTACATTTTGACACATAGAATCAGCACATTGCTGCATTTCGTGTGGAAAATCAATGTTTCGCAGTTTACTATTACAAATATCTTGATATTTCTTTATTTCTTCCCCATTTCTAACCCCCCACTGTACTCTATTATTGGAAATATGATTATTAATTACTAATTTTGATTTAATTACTTCTAGATTGCAAGTTATTTCAATTGGAAAATGGTCAGACCAGTAAACATCATTATGAACAGTGACATTCCCCACAGACTGCAAGGCTGACTTAGATACCAAACAGTGATCGAGCCAACGCTTACACCCATGCACTTCACTTTGGAAAGTATAGGTACCAGATGATAAACCAAGTCTATCTATATCTACACATATCCATTCATTTTCCACACAAAAGTCAAGGAGTTCATTACAAAAAGGAGCACTGGGATGAGCGTTAAAGTCACCCAAAATGTATATCGCTTCTACACCAGTGTCTTGTACAATAGCACTTAACTCACCCAAACAGTGTGTAAATACCGTCAAGTTCTCGGTCTGGTCTGTCGGCATGTAAACGCACACGAAAAGCACCTCGCGATTTACTCCTATGGTTGCCTTTATAGCAATAATACGATCACTTTGACACTTAACCACCGTAACATTACTGAAGACACTTTTCCGCCACAGGAGCGCAACACCGCCATGTGGTCGACCTCTTAGAATCCCTGTACTCAGGTCTACTGCTGACTTCGCCGTGTAGCTGAAGTTATTGTCAATTTCGCCAACGATATGCAAATCATGTGGCAAGAGCCAAGTTTCCTGCAGGGCCACCAAATCAGCTGATTTGCACAGCTTTCTCACACAACTCATACTCCTTTTTATATTCTTACAATTATAGCTCATTAGTACAGTACTATCCATAATTGTGCGAGCGTCATGAAGCCTTTCTCGTATCAACAAACCGACGGAACGTAATTCCATCGGGCCATAATTTGTTATCAAGATATAAATATAGCCTACATTGTGAAACAAACAACTTGAAAGAGTTATACCCTTTGTCACGTTTCATGTTTATTTTGATTAGACTCACTCTCTCCTGAGTTTTCATTTGTATGTACTCAATAATATCCGACTCTAAGGTGTCCTTATGAACATTCGAGATAAACAAGGCAACTTTAGTATCTGCTGCCTTGAATTTACTGAGCGGCTCCATGTTCGCTTTGCCCAACTGCCCAACAAAGCGATTACGCAGTCTTCTTTTTTGCACAAGAATCCAGTCTTCACTAGGTTCTTCTCGTCGAAATACACCATTTCCTTGTACCATCTCCGCCATCGTTTGATTTTTAGGGGCCTTGTCAACTATCGGTACACTTGTTATAGATTTATTACTCATGCTTCCATCGGCTTTTTGCAAAAACAGTTCCGACACACATTGTTTTTCAACTGTCGGCGTACAACCTGTCACTGCGTCGCGTTCCATATTCTTTATTTCATTGTCACATATCTTTGTCCCACTCGCACTCGCTTTAGGCGACTGCGTGTCAGAAAGAGATAGCCTACACGGTGTGCTCACTATCCCACAGCACTGTGCCGATCCGGCGATCGTGTTTATTACCGGAGACATGCCCATCGGTCCGCTGTCCATACGGAATGCACCTCGCCGAACTTTATTCACTTTGCTATCTTCTAATCCAATAATTGATCCATATTTGCAGGAATGCAGTTCCGCTTTTATTTCGTCGAACTGCTTTACAGTAGCGTAATTATTAATTATATCTTTCACTTGAGTTTTCAGAAGCACTATCTCTTTTAGCAGTCCAGTAACATCGATGTGGTCAAATGTTACTGGAGGCAATTTACTCAAGTTCTTGGCCACAAATATAGGAATAATCTCCGGATCTGTGTTCTTGTACAATGTAATAATGTCCTCTAGATCCTTAAGACGTTTATCCTTGCGCCTTGAGATTTTTTTCTTTCTCGACGACAGCGATTCGAATAATAACGATTTTGCTTCATCAATATCTTCATTTGAGAAACCCGTTGCACAAATATTAATCAAACTTTCATTGTCCATAACGTCAATTTTGTTCTGAATAAACGCTAACAGTTCATTTATTACAATGTTACACGTAGTGCACTTCACAATCGTAGAACTCGACATTTTCGCGGTACTTATTTACCGACACACCTCCACCACATTAGCTGTAATAGTAAACAGTTATTGTTATGTTAAGATTAGCTTAAATGCGGACCACCCGGAGGACACGGTGGAGCATACAGTGGAGGTGTGCCCAGCTAGGGTGGAGCACTACCTTGTCCTCGTGAAGTGCGACCGGCGGTGGTGCCCTCTAACGCCGAGCCTTGGCTCAGGCACTGGTTTGAAGAGGGAATGGGATGCGGTCGCCTCCTTTTGCGAAGCAGTAATGCTAGTGAAGGAGATGACAGCAAACGAGAGGGAATGGACATCCACACGCCCCAGCCAGCCACGCCAGCACAGAAGATGGCCCGGGTGTCGGGAGTCGCAAAGCGATTTTTGGCCACTGTATATGGAATGGTCTTTTGAGGAAAGAACCACATGGATTTCAGTAGAAAATTGTACGTACTTACATCTAAATTGTTTTTTTTTGTTTTTAAGAGATAATCTCTGAAAGTACTGGTCCGATTGCTAAAAATGTTTCACTAAGAGAAAACTGCTTTATTCCTGAGTGACCTAGCTTATATTTTATGTACGTGAGCAAAGCCGTAAGCAAAAGCTAGTATTAAATACAGATCAAAAATCCTGCCTACCTTCTCATCAGCTAGAGTAGGTACTCACTACTCACGTCTTCACCATAACTCATTATATTCTCGATAGGTTCTCGTTAGAAGTTCAGTAAGGTCACTGAATGATTTACTGCTCTTTTGCCTATTTTCAGCCACACGGTCACTTTAATACATAAGTGGCTTTTAACTAATGGTTCTCAAAGTTTTGGGTAACTTATTTCGTATGTGACTATTTTATTTGTATTTTCTCGCTTCATTCACGATATTTTTGAGTTTAACCTCTCGAGTGCCGTAATTAGAGACACAATTAAAAAGCCATTGTGTCTCTTATTCACGTTTAGACACACAACGGGTTAATGTTTTTTTTTTGGTAGGAAATCATCCAATGACCTTTTTCACACTAGAGCGGACCAGGAGGCGTGTAAGACTTTTACTGAGTAAAACTTACTACTATGTTCCTTTTCTGCGTTCGTTCCAGGGCCTCGGGGTTCTCTTTCGCAGAGCCCATGGTCGCGAGTGTAACACGATCTTTTGATAGAGCCTTCGACTTCATTCAACCTTCGACTTCATGCCAGTCACAAGTTTTGGGATTTAAGTAGATATATCCCATACCTATATCCTTCTTAAAGGTCTAATCTCTTCTTATATTCATTATTTCAGCCGGAAGACGTCCACAGTTGGAGACAGGCCTCTCCAAGTGTTACCACAAAAAACAATCCTGTTCGTCTCGCCTTCATCAAATTCTCGCGACCTTGATCAGATCATTTTACCATTTCAGCCACCGGTACATGGTAGACATCCCACCCATACGCACAAAGCGTTTTAGGAACACATTTATTATGTGTACAGCCAAGGAGTGGTATTCCCTGCCGGAGTCTGTGTTTCCTGATAGCTACAACTTAGGGGTCTTTAAGTCAAGAGTGAATAGGTTACTTCTAGGCAAGCGTGCTCCATCGTCGACCACATCATCGTTTACCATCAGGTGAGATGGTGGTCAAACGCAAGCCTATCAATAATAATAACAAAAAAAAATTGTTTCTTTATGCTAAAAGTCAAAATCGGTACTAACATACGTAAGTTTAAGTACGAAAACATTTTTGGGAACGATTAACCTTTCAATCGTGGAAATTACAGACACAATAGAAAGACAATAGGTGCGCGAACGGGCGTTCGCTTGGGGTTTAATGAATTAAAGGAGTCATCGTGGCCCTGGAAGGCGCCTATAAAGGAACATAGCTACGTATTAGTCGGTAAATGTCTGACACCTCCTCTCGCTCCACTCCAGAGTGAAGAAGTCATTTGATGATTTTCTCAAGAAGCATGAAAACTTTAAAAAAATAACTAAATGGTAGAGTTACAACCCGTGCGCATTAGCATGGCACCTTTTTTTTTCCGATGGGAAAAATCATCCTATGACAACCCCCGCTCTTGGGCGGAGCGGGAGATAGTGTCAGACTCTTACTGACTAAAAAACCCATCCCGTTCCTTCAAGCCTTCATACCGGGGCTTGAGCGCCCTTTCGGATAACCCTGGCCCCAGTAGGCACCGACCCGGCTGGGCCCCAGCTGTTGCTGACAACTCCTTGAGGCGCGCGGGAACAGCGCGCGCCGTCGACGACTTGGGCTTGGTCCGGACAGTTACCGGACGGCCGGACAGCGAGCTACCCATTGCTTACTGTCGGCAAGCCCGCGCCTACGGTGGCCGGAAATCGGGATCAGTATCCCGGCGCCGGCGGATTAACATGGCACCTGATGAACGACATTTGAAGTATTGGATGCATTGAATTTTATTATAGTTCTTTGAATATTAACATTTATTTTGCGCTGAGTAGTAATTCTGATGAAATACTACTTATTTTACGAATTTACGATGCTTTAAACGTGACAATACGAACTATTTTCGAATATTCATTGTGGCAACTGTTTTCGAGTCGGGTGCCTTGTTAATGTGCTAGGGATATAAGTATCGAAGCTTTTCGGATCTATAAAACGGCCATTTTATGAAACTGCTCGTTTTAAATTATGATAGCTTCAAATTGATCTTAAAATCTTAAGTTGAAATAAACTATAAAATTTAGCCGTATAATTTTATTCGTGACATATCGTGTGAAATGTATTGTTTTCTCGATAGAATTTTTCTGAGATTTCAAACACACAAATTAACCCCAAGCGAACGCCGGCTTTCGCGCGTGATTTCGCGCCATTCGGTTCAACACTAAGATTATTAAAAGTCCGCGTAGATTATTCAAATTTTGAGCGTTTTATTTATTGGTTATGTATCTATGTAAATAAGAAATTCTTCATAAAGTAGTCTGTTAATTTCGAAAATGAGCAACCTTTCCATTTTTCCCGTATTTATACCTATTTAAATGCTTGGGGTCTCAGGGGTTTTGTTGGGTACTCAGGGTTGTAATTACAAACTATAATAACTATACACCATATTACGGAAAATACAAAACCTATACCTATATGAAACACGTGTCTAGTATTTTTATGTAAAGAATCTATGTACAAAATTTCATAATTGTATCATGAAAAATCACAAAGATATAAATTGTCAGCAAAAATACACAGTCACCGGGCCACTCGGGCGACTGAGGGGTGGTTTTGCTCACGCGCCTAGCTGTTTGTTGTTTCCTAATGCTCACTAAAACAACAACTTCCTAATGCTCAAAACGGTAAAGGAAAACATCGTGAGGCATGTCCTAGAACCAAAAATTCGAAAACATGTGACATTGACCAATCTGCACTGGGCCCGCGTGGTAGATTACGGTCATTCCTATTCCATAAAGAAGAGGCCTGAGTGCCAGCGGTAGGAACATTAAAAAGGCTAACGATGAATGCTCACTATGACCTGCCGTGACCTGTATTTAAAAAACCAAAACTTGGGTAATCTAATAAAATAATCAATTTTTGAAATCTGATGCAGTCAACACTAGTTGAACAATCGAGGTTGCAAAGAGATGAACATTGTTTACTTATAGAATCTTATAAAAAAAAAGTATTAGGTATATTTTTAACAGATTTTTTAATTCGTTTAAAAATTTCCAAGACGTTTGACTTTTTAGACAGACTATACTCGTATAAAGGCCACTTCCTCTATGATTTAACCCTAAACCAAAATGTCTATCAATAAACAATACAGGCTTATTTACTCCACCAACAAATCTATCTGTATTTCATCACTTCATCGTGAAGCGGGGAAAATAACTTGATACATTATTTTCAATACATCCCCTGATTTCGAGTTCACTTCATGTTTCAACCCAATGTTACAGAACGCCAAATTATCTTGCGTTCCGATCAATCAAAATTGACCTGTAAGATTATGTGTTAAGAGTGATATGGATTGAAAAGTTGGGTTGGTAATAGAATAGGCTAGTAAATGCGTAGCCTTGGAGTGTAAGTGTGTGGAAAATCGCCATGTTAGCTTCTTTATACATTTGGCATAGTTTTCGAGTGAATTCGCAAAAAAAAACTATCGTAGGAAGACTTAATGTCTTGTGTATAAGGCATGTTAAGGATCGCTGACTTGAGTTTAGCTTGTATCGAAAATAATATGGTACCGAATGCTAAAGTAGATATCTCCATTTTCCTTTGTTTTATCGTAGTAAAGCTATTGTTATGACTAAGTAAATAAAACGATGGATTGTTTTATATTTACTAGAAGTTTAGTCGTACAGCAAAGGAGTGGAATTTCCTGCCGGAATCTGTTTCCTGATAGCTACAACCTGGGAATTTTTAAGCCGAAATGTGACATAATTTTGCTTTTGCTAATTCGAAGTCTACGGGCCATTCCCTCTCCTAGAGAGGAGGCCTGAGCCCCAGCAGTGGGAACATGAAAAAGGCTGATGATGATGACTTATGCTATAAGGTATACCAACATTCAGGGCCGTGTAGATCAGAAGAGCAGACAGGAAGCCGATTCCAACTTAATTGTAGATTTATCTTTTGTAAATAAAAATGGTTTCGACTCTGTAGTGTTTGTCATTATGTTATATTTGATACACTAGCTTCGAACTGTTACGTCAACCGCGTGAATTTAGAAAATTATCCCATGGGAACATATTTCCAGAATAAAATGTGAAAAAAGGTAAGGACTGATTTGCTAAAATGATTCGCAGAACGTAGCGTGGTGACCACATGTGACCACGGTTCTCAGCATAATCCCGGAAATACGGTGAAGATCTTCATAACTGGATTATTAGCTTCTGCCAGGGACTTCGCCCGCATGAAAGTAGGAAATTAACTATGTGCTATTCTGTCCTGGTTTTTTTCTTCTTCATATTACAAAATAATGCCCTTATCCTAACTTATTAATACTAACATCTATAACTAATTAATGATGCTAATGCATTCCTTGTGGATTCACAGCGACTACAACAAAATATTATTACCACCATTTATTTCATCATCACTGCTTCCAAAACGGTGAAGGAAAATATCGTGAGGAAACCGACATGTTCTAGAATCAAAAATTCGAAGACATGTGGCATTCACCAACCCGCACTGATCCCGCGTGGTGGATTACGGCCCATTACCTCTCTTAAAGAGGAGGCCTGAGTCCCTGCAGTGGGAACATTAAAAAGGCTGATGATGATGATGATGATGACAACAGAATAAGTAAGTCGTGTCCAGTAGTAGACCATTACCAAATAATAATCTTAATTTTTTCAGTCGATCCATGAGTTAGAAAAAATTCAAAATTTTCATTAATACAAAAAATACGAAGATTTCATAGTAGCTTACTACGCGAAAGTAAATCTCTCGAATATACTTAAGAGGGTCCTTTTCTACTCGCCTATCGTTATCATTGAGCATGGTTTAAAGGCTTTTTGCTTCGTCTAATGCAATTTAACGCGATGTTTGATGAAGGGGCAACGCGAAAAAAGACAGATAACGACTGATAACACTCTTGGCATTTGGTAATTCCATGATTTACTCGAATATTTTACAAAACTTGTTAATTTTTTTGAAAGAAATTGACGTTATTCAAAATTTCGATTAAATGGTCAACGCTTCTATGGATGTACTTTTTTATATTTTTAACATATGAGTACATTATGGAGTGGCAAAGTTCATGTAAAACAGCAGATTTTTAGAGGTCTTTACTAGATTAGTTTTACATCAATTTATGTTTTGATATCTATTGAAGCCTAGATAATATTTTCAAGATAGCTGTGTATCCAAAATATCTAGAGAAAGATGTGTAATAATATCATAAACACGTAAGAGCGGTTCTATAAAAATGTACCTCGTAAAGGACACTCTTAAGACATCTCCATTTCGTGTTTCTGTCTTGATTGGTTTTAGAACCACTTTGTGTCTGTCTGTTTGTTAGACATGGTATTGCTTTATACAGAAGGTGTCGATAAATTCGGTTCTAAAGCTTTATTGAGTAAGACATTGCTGTTAAATGTATTGGAAGGTGTTTCGTCTAGTTACTTGGCCATGCCGTCAAAGGAATTGAACGCACTACACTCTGGGTAGTGTGTACTGGGTAGTGTACACAGATCTCTTAGTGACGATATTGCCTGGCTTTTGTATTTACTCCTATATACCTATAGTGCAGGTCATTTGGCTATTTGTGTTTCTGGATGTGCGACAAAGGATAAATACGGGGTCGTCAAAAATTTAGTAATTTTGGTAAGTTAAAAGTGTATTTTTTTATGGTTGGAAATCATCCAATGACTTCGGAACGGGAGTCAGACGGTCGGATTTCAGACTTTTATTGACTACTAGCTGTACCCGCGCGGCTTCGCTCCCGCTCTTCCCTACTTCAGCCTACTATACCCTACTCTACCCTACCCTACTCTACCCTACCCTACTCTACTCTACCCTACTCTACCCTACCCTACTCTACTCTACCCTACTCTACCCTACCCTACTCTACTCTACCCTACTCTACCCTCCTCTACCCTACTCTACCCTGCTCTACCTTACTCTACCCTACCCTACTCTACTCTACCCTACTCTACCCTCCTCTACCTTACTCTTCCCTACACTACCCTACACTACCCTACTCTACCCTACTCTACCCTACACTACCCTAATTTTCATTTTTTTTCCCATAAGAACCTTCTCCTCATAATAACGAACACAACAAAAAAAAAAAATTAGCGAAATCGGTCCAGGCGTTGTTGAGTTATGCGCTTACCAACACATTTTGCGATTCATTTTTATATTATAGATAACCATACCTAAGTTCTTTCTTTGCCTTTTTGTTCCAGGGCCAAGAGTTTCTCTTTCAGAAGTCAATCCAGTAGGCTTCAGCCCTGCCCCTACGATTTTGCTGATAAGAGAAGTGAGCGTGGTATGATCTACATTAATATAATAAAGAGGTAAAGTTTGTTTTTAATTTTTTTTTGTTTGTAGGAGGTAATCTCTGGAAGTACTGATCCGATTTCTAAAATTTTTTTACCGGTACAAAGCTGCTTTATTCCTGAGTGGCCTATGCTATATTTTATCTACGCGGACGAAGTCGAGGGAAAATGCTAGTCTTTTATATACACACACTCTCGCTCAATGAGCGGTCTATCGCTTTTAGCGATAAGACCGGTCATTGTGACACCCTATTACTTAGCAAAGGAGAAAGCCGACCGCATCAGGCAACGGCGGCGCTCACAGCGCCCCAGCCGCCGCCGGGATTTCGATCCCGATCTCCGGCAACCGTAGGCGCGGGCTTGCGGACGGCAAGCAATAGGTAGCTTGCTGTCCGATCGTCCGGTAATTGTCTGGACCGAGCCCAAGTCGTTGACGGCGCGCACTGTTCCCGCGCGCCTCAAGGAGCTGTCAGCAACAGTAAGGGCCCAGCCGGGTCGAAGCCTACTGGGGCCAGGGTTGTCCGAAAGGGATGCTCGGTCCCGATACGAAAGGCACGAAGGAACGGGGTGGGCTTTTAGTCAGTAAGAGTCTGACACTATCTACCGCTCCGCCCAAGAGCGGGGGTTGTCATTTGACGATTTTTCCCACTATAAAAAACACCATATTAATTTTAAGTTCCTTAATTCAAATTAGGTAGTTTTTAGTTAAGTAATTTTTATTTTTTGTGTACAATAAAGAATATACCTAAAAAAAAACAAAAAACAATCTCTTGTGGAAGAGATGTAGTTATAACAACAAAATTATTCTTTTTTTCAATCCAACAAACTGCACTATCTAAATATTCAGCATCGAATATATATATTCATAAGGCCATATATTCAGCATCCAATGGCGCGTAGACGTCGTTCGATATACGCATCCGTTTGGCGCCAAACACATGACCTATAGGCAATGGCCAGCTGTCACGATTCTATGTAGTGTATTCAGCTATGAGTATCGTGAGTAATATGTTGAAACCGACAAAAATATCTAAGATATAGACCATATAATAGAAGTACACGTATGTAAAACTTTATTTCTTTGAAACCAAAATGCAGGGTGAGTTGAATTACCGTCCGAACCGAGCTAAATAGCCTGATTCATGTAAAATCAAACAAGCCAAATATCGTTGAAGTTTTATAGTCGTTCGATCGAAGCCCTATCCAAAAGCGGTATTCACGTGTTCCTTAATCGAGATTGGATAGAACGACTACTCAACTAGCTCGAAACTAAACGATTTAACGACGACTTATTTCCAGTTACATTATTAATAATCTACCAGGATAATGAAATACAGATATTTTTTTTTAAATCGACTCTTCGACCAAACAACTTTAAAATCGGTGTCGTTCAAACTCGATTGATGGATGTGAATACGGAAATGGTCTAAACGACTAAATCGCTACGATATCGTTACGATTTTGGTTACGTGAATCGGGCTACAGGTCGTTGACAGCGCGTAATTTTTCACGTGCGTCTCAAGGAGTTGTCAGAAACCGTAGGGGCCCAGCAGGGTCGAAGCCTACTGGGGCCATGGGTGATGCGATTGGTTTTTAGTTAGTAAAAGTCTGACACTATCTCCCGCTCCGTCCAAGAGCAGGGGATGTCATATGGGGATGATTTTCCACCTAAAAAAAGGGTGAGTTGAATTATTTCTGAGATTCCCTGTACAAATGCTTTAGGCATTTTCTATCAGTTTGTCAATCAAGGCTGGTGCAGAATTAGCATAGGAGGTGCACTCTTTTACCTATGGATCTCTGTGTATTTAACTACAGATATCGTGACTTAATATATCTAAAAATAGCAAAAATGGAAATCTTTCGCTTGACCAACTATCTCAACTGATGGTAAGCAATGATGTGTTCCGAAAGGGCGCTCGAGCCCCGGTATGAAGGCTAGAAGGAACGGGGTGGGTCTTTTAGTCAGTAAGAGTCTGACACTATCTCCCGCTCCGCCCAAGGGCGGGGGATGTCAATGCATGATTTTTTCCCACCATAAAAAAAAATAAAAAAAAATGATGTGTTCGACAATGGATAACACTAGCCTAGAAGTAACCTTTTCACTCTTAAATTAAAGACTCCGAATCGAAGCTACTCGTTTCAGAAAACGCACAGACAATGACATACATACTATGGAAATTGGTCATATATTTTCAGACTCAGATCCAAAGGGGTAGAGAGATCAAAAACCTAATGTTCCACAGTAAAGTTCTACACAATATCGAACATTGGCATATTTCCAAAGATAGTAGACTCCTGGACAATGCTCATACATAAATTACAGTTTCTGCGAATGCATGCCGGGAACGCTGCCATATCACATACCCAGTATAAAAGTAATGGCGAGTTTTCATACATTTCTCTCTTTTTATTCTATTAAAAAATTCTGGATGGATTTATTGTAGTTTTCAGGGTTTTTTTCGGGGAGATAAATTAATGGAAAAGTTTGTTTTAAAATAATGTGTATGAAATATTACTTGCGATGTCCCACATAACCAGTGAGTTTTGTTTCACAACTTTTTCTTGATTCCATATTGTACAACAAGATGAATACATTATAATATATAGTAATATTAGAGTTCATATGCATATTATTAAACTTGCTTAGCTGAAAGTTGATTGATAGATAGATATACCTACTCTTAACATTACGATTACTTTGTAAATTTTGGAGTGCAAATAAAAAATTTAATTAGCAGCGTCTAGTTTCTTTTTTTGGCGTGTTAGACTTTTATCTAAAACTCACCAATCTTCTTTTAATCTCTTGTAGTCTAGGGTCATTGAAATTCTTTGACACAATCCCAAAACCCTCGAGTGTTTTTCCACCCTTAAGAAATTTCTCAAATGCCTAAAATAATAAAGTGGAATTAGTGGTAACAAAATTCAAAATTAGTTCCATTAATTTCAGATTCTTTTAAAATGGATTAGTGATTTCAGAAACATCAGAAGTTCTATCATAAAACTGTTAATGGTACTAGTGAAAATAAAGCAATCATTTCTATCGGAATAACTAAACAGTTGTATCGTTGATAATGAAAAATATGTGATACGTTTGAGTTCCTTTCCGCACAACCAGTTTATCGGTTCTGTTGATCGGAGTGGAAGTACCGAATATAAGGCCTTGTTATGATTTTCAATTCAATAATTTACCTTCTAAAACCACTTCACACCTACTTCCATAAAATAAACCTCAAAAAATGTTCTACAATTTTTATCAACCACATTTTCTAAAAAAAGATTCTTTCTTTTGTGTGACCTGCACCCATTAGGGTGACAATTCCCGACGTTAAAATATGAATACTCATTGGTATTCCGGTATTCACCATCCTCCACTTTAATACCGTTTATCTCGTTACTATAATATTTCCGGACGTTAACCTCGCCTCGACGAATAAGGCTTGGCTCACACTTTCGATTTTCCAACGATATTGGAACCACCGAAAATTCTTTGAGTTTGATATTACCAGGCCACACTGAAAGTTTTGTGAAAAAAAGTTTTTTATGTGTAAGGTACTAGCCAATTGTAATTATTTTGAAAACTTTGGTTATTTAAAAGTAAAAATACCATTGTTCGAATTTTTAATTTTCCTCCATATTTCTTCGAGAGCCAAATCAAATTACCGTGTCATTTAAAAAGGGATCTGCATCGAGAACATTTTTGTGCGATGTTTTACTACGATTTTAAATGTGACCTAAAACCTGATGAGTGTTTTGGTCGACTTCAAATTGCATTTATGATTGAAGGACCTTCAGAAGCAACCATCTACCGTTGGTATAGCGAGTTCAAGCGCGGTAAGGCAACTTTGGGGTATGAACAAAATATTGGTCGTCCTACGACGACAGTTGTCGGAATAAAATGTTAAAAAAAAAATTCAAGAAAACAGGCGGATTACATACGAAGAGATTCAGCTTACACTGTATCTATGCTGCCGTATATGAAAAAAGAAAAAAAAAACAAAGAGTTCCACCTGGTGGCACCATGCTTACTTTATTTATTTGTGATATTTTCATCTAAAATCCTTAAATTGAATATATGTATAATATGCAAAAAAATAAACATATAGGGTACAGGCAACGGCTACTACAATTTTTTTTTTGTAACAGTAACGTTGGAAAATCGTAAGTGTGAATACAGCCTAAAAAAGTTGTAAAGGGAAAAATATCTGCATTTTATAAGTCGCTCTTTCAAACCTTACGTAGCTTTGATAAGGTTTTTAAACGATTTTGAATGGGATTTGCTTTGGGTTGGGATTCCGTTTTTATTTAAATATCTTTGTGTATTTATTTGTATGTGTTGTGAACAGGGGTGTGTAATCAAACGCATTGAAAATAATTGGACGTTTTTATAAAAACGTTTTTGTGTATTTTTCAAAACGTTTTTATAGACTTTTTTGTCGTAGAATTTTGTGCATTTATTTCCCAGAAAATATTTACCCTATAATACATTTGTTAAAAGCGTTAACTACCAATAACGCGCTCATAATCATCATCATCATTTCTGCCGATAGATATCCACTGTTGGACATAAGCCTCCTCCAAGCTTCACCACAGCGACCGGTCCTGTGCGTCTAGCATCTATCGGATTCCAGTGACCAGGTCATTGGTCCGCCTTGTGGGAGGCCTTCCAACGCTGCGTCTTCCGGTACGCGGTAACACTTCAGAACCTTTTGGCCCCAACGGCTATCTGTTCTGCGTGCAATGTGCCCTGCTCATTGCCACTTAAGTTTGGCAATTCTTCGTGCTATGTCAGCAACCTTGGTTCTCCAGCGGATATCTTCATTTATTCGAATTACGCGTTATTTGGCTCAAAAAGTATGATCTTCAAATCCGTTTATATTCACTAATGATTTATTGTACAAACACGTGATTTACAGAGAACATTAAGGGATATTCTTGTCTAAATAGTTAGACAGGATTTTATTTAAATTAATAGCAGGCTTGTAAATTATATTCACTTATGTAAATAGAGTTTTAAGTTAACAATCTAATAAGAACGTAAGAATAGAATAAGAATCTCATGAGCAGCCAACAAACAAACACACATACTCACTCACTAACATAATACCAACTTTAGTAGATAAGTACTTGTGATGAAAAATTTCAAACAAGTTCCGCGATTACTTTCATCGTAGAAATGGGGGAGAAAAGTGGGGAAGGGAAGGGAAAACTTAATCTGTTTATATTAACTGCATATTGTATGATAAATCTAGCGGATACGACATTTTAAATGGCGTACTATGAATACTAGTTTTTGTAGTCATTTCGTAGCGCTTCGTAGCAATTTCGTAGCTTCGTAGAGGTTTCGTAGCAGTTAAGACATTAATATTTTTTTTTTTACTATACAAAATAGACGAACTCTGTTTTATTTTGTAAATATATTTTATTTTTCTCTGGCAAAGGTTAAATTTTTCATAAAAGTTTTTAAGGGTGTCGTAGTTGGTCATTCTTCCATACAAAAGTAGTAGGACGATAACTTCATTCGTCGTTATCTAAAACAAGACAAGACATCGAAACTTTCATATTTTATAAATTCATAAGCTAAATCAAAAGTCATAATTTATCATTTCAGACGAAAGACGTCCACTGTTGGACATAGTCTCGTCCAAATTAAAAGTACATAAATCTTTTTTTTTTTTAATTATTGATATTCCCGCGTTTGACCACTATCTCACCTAGTGGTAAGCGATGATGTGGTCGACGATGGAGCAAGCTTGTCAAGAAGTAACATATTTACTCTTGACTTAAAGGCCCCTAGGTTGTAACCATCAGGAAACACAACCCAGCAGGGAATTTCACTCCTTAGTTGTATGCAAAATGAATATGTTCCCAAAATGCTTTGTACTCTCCATCAATCCAAAAGGCAAATGTTTGATAAAAATAAATAAATTTAAAAATTTATTTAAATTTATTTTAAATATTTTTTTGGACCTATTTTATACTTTCATAAGGGCTAAATCACTGGAATCAGTTAGTATAGATATAGTAAACGCTCACAACTAAACCAGCTCCGCAAAACCCATGTTACTGACCAATGGAGAGTGTTACACAAGACCAGTTAGCAGATAATCCGACTCGGGACAGCCTTGTGACGTCATAGCACAAAATCTGACGTTAGAGGCTCTATCTCGAGCTGAAAGCCTCTTAACGTCGCATCATAACGTCTTTAATGTTTGAGAGTTTTAATCATAGTTTGTCGTACGTTAGAACGATATTTTAACCGACTTTAAAAAGAGGAGGTTCTCAATCAGTTAGAATCTTTTATTTTTGTGTATGTATCACGATTATTCAAAGACAATGGACCGATTTAATTTTTTTTTATGATGCAAACCAGTGCTTGACCGCGATCTCACCTAATGCTATGCAATGATGCAATTATTAATAATAATAATAATAATGTTTATTTAGAGAAACTTAGACACAAGTTACAAAATATTTTAACAGGCCAATTTAGATCAATATATGTGGTGTAGTCATCTGTAGTCGAACTAGGCAGAACCTGTATTTCGACTATCAGCGCCAAACCCATTTGAGAGTTATACATATAATTGCCTATAACATTTAATTTTTATCTTGTACTTACAGAATCATTTTAACAATTTATAATATGTTTAGTTTACTTAGGTATTAGATAAGAGAAAAGAAAAAAAAATGTACAAAAAAATATAAAATATAAAAAGAAAAACAGTTTGTGCAGTGTTTGCATGCAGTGCCTCTTATTTGTGTAAGATGGAAATGTACGTGTCTAGTGTGTAAGAGGATGTGTGTGTTCTGTTTTGTGTTGTGGTGTGAGTGAGCGTGCGCGCATTTAATTGGATGGTATGAGAGATGTTAATTTGTATTAACATTATTATTAGGAAGCTACGTACAGAAGAAGTTCTGTCTGTTCATAGGTAAGACTTTTTAGATATTCAGTAAGCTTCTTCTTGCACTGCATTTTTGTTAACGGGTATATATTTAGTATTCGATTTAACTTATTATAAATTAGTGGACCAATGGAGTGGGCAAAACGTTGACCAAATTTAGTTTTAAATAGTTTTGTTTTATCGCATACTATGTCTTTTCTTCGTTTTTGGAGGAGTAGTGGAATGTAGTTCAGCTTACGGTGAGCTATTGATGGTAAGGCGCACTAGTTTATTTTTTTTTCCTTTGAAAGAGTGATTCTTTAGCATTAGTCAGGATCAGATGATGGAAAACTGGAAATATTGAGGGAACTCTTCAAATTTTATAGAGACACTTGTAATGGTTATATTATATTAGCGCCTTATAATTGAATTTTTACTTAAATTTTGATCGTTTTAATCCCGTGGAGGGTCGATCCGGTACATGAAACACTATCGATTTGTAAAAAAATTAAAAAATAAACTACCTTCCTTTCAAAATTCGTAATTAATTTACGCATGTACGAAATTAATTTCTTCAGCTAAATTAATTTCAGCTGAGCGAGTCCAATGGCCTGTAGGTAGTTTGTACGCTACGCCGGCTACTACCTACAGGTCATTGGACTCGCTCAGCTGACGTATTCTTAAAGAAATTAATTTCGTACATGCGTAAATTAATACGAGTTTAGTGTATATATCCATAAAGTGATGAGACTGCCGTTAAAATCGATTTCGTTTCGCATTTCGTGCAACAATTTTGCTAGAGTAGGTAACTCTTTTCTTTTCTCTTTAGACAGAGAGAAGCCAACATTACGGCGAATGAACTTCTTATGTGAAACGCACTATTTATATTGAAATTATATTTGTTAACACAGGTATAACAATAAAGGTCTTATGTAAACATTTTAGTCATATGTTAGCTCTATATCCTACCAAAGAAATCGGTGCAAAATATTAAATTAGACTTAGTTAAAGAATACAATAAAAAGTGAAAAAAAAAATGTACAAAAAAGTACAAATAGCTTTAATTTCTGAAGTCGGTGTTAAATAAAAAAGTACTAAAATAAATGTTATTTCTAATTTTTTTTGTAATCTTTTTTTATTTTTCACTTTTTAGTTTTTATTTTATTTTGAAGTCGATAACTTAAATATATTTTTTTACTACTTTTATCTTCACTGCTATCTACGTATTTTTCAAACAAAATTATATTGAAATAAACTGGAGTTTATTTCAATATAATTTAATCCTTTCACCCAACAATTTTTTACATAGTGTTCAAATATAAGCCTTTTTTATCCTCAAATCTGGCGAGTATTTGACGAGTGGCACACTGCGAACGCGAATGAGCCTCGAAGTTGTAAGCCGTACATAAGTGTTTGTGATTTTTCTTACTTGAGATCTAAGAGCGAATTTATGTGTTAGCGGTAGATAGGGATATAAAATTGTAATAATTTACACATTTTTAGGGTTCCGTATCTAAAGTGAAAAAACGGCACTGTTACTAAAATTCCACTGTCTATCTGCTTATTGTTTTTATTTAATAGATGATTGTTTAAATTGTAAACATACTTAATGCATTACTGATGCGCTTGCGTCGCGTCATACAGACTTAGGTAGGTATAGCAAAATACAGAGTAGAAATGTGTAGTACTAGTACTAATTTTGTTTGTAGGAGGTAATCTCCGGAAGTTTTATCCTGATTGTAATTTTTTCACCGATGGAAAGCTGCTTTTGCTGTTTCAATGTTCTCGCCTATTAATTAATATTTATACATTTGGCGATTTCACGACTGCAAGTTTAGGACAATTTAACCAAGAACGCTTTTTAACCGACTTCGAAAAGTAGGAGGTTCTATGTTCGGCTGAATGTATGTTCTGTATATCTCGGTCAATTGTGAACCGATTTTGAAAATTATTTTTTTGATTGAAAGGTTATGCTTCCAAGTTGGTCCCATAGAAATATTGTTATGATCTGATCATGAACTTTGAAGATATGGAACTACTCATAGGATCACAACAAGTTTTTGTTTTTTATTATTATTTTCTATTTCTCTATTATAATTATAATTTGTAATGCAAATATTTGTACCCCATGACGGCAAGATGTAGTGTTCATTTATATTGACATTACATTTGTAATTTTGTTTACCTACCTATGTTCTACAAATAAAAATATCTGAATCTGAATCAAGTAAAAATTGCTTTGTTTAAACGTGTAGTCGATGACTGACTGAAGGAAAAGGGGGAGGAGATGTATGGGACTGATCTGATGTTGAAGCCAAAAGGTAAATTAATGTAATCTAACCATGTTTGGGATTATCAGAATCGTTATGAGATGCACTTTGGCTATAAGGTATTTAAGTTTGGCTGAGGGGTACTTTTTAGTGGTGGTACAATAACTAAGAATTGAAAATAAAAATTATTTTACAAAAAAATTAGAACCAACTTCAATGTTGTTAAAGATGTTAAAAAAAAAACACTGAAAAGTACAAAATAACTTTAATTTCGGAAGTCGATGAGAGGCAAAACTATTATAGAAACACCGACTTCCGAAATTAAAGTTATTTTGTACTTTTCAGTTTTTTTTTAACATTTTTAACATTGAAGTGGGTTGTATTTTTTTTTTTTTGTAAAAAGTTTTTTATCCACATTTAAAATAGTTACTAAGACGCAAAGAGCATACATTTTACCCATATCAAAACTCCAACCTTTAGCCGGTGTACATAAGATATCTTTTCCTTTACCACTAGACTATAATAAATACAAAACCTTCCTCCCTACGTTAAAGAACAAACAAAAACTTAAATATCACACAATATCATAAAGACTACGAAAGCTTTACACATGACAAAACTTTTCAAGTATTGTACAAAACTTGCGCAACCATACTTGCGCAAGTACATAGCACAAGTTGACGGCAAAGTTACAAGCGTAAGTTAAATTGTTCCAAGTTACATTCCACTTGCCATTGGAGAGTTTACAAGTTTCTTAATAAGGCTATAATTGCTGAAGGCTTATGAGTTGAGTGCTGTTTGCTATAGTTTTAATAAGTGCATTACAACTGCAAATGAGGAAAATAACTTTCAAAAGGAGGTTTTTAGAGTTCCGTATCTTTTTTTTTTAGTTGGAAAATATTTCAATGACTTTTCCCGGTCTTGGATGGAGCGACTTTTACTGAGGAAAAGTAACTCCTATGTTTTTTATCTAGCGTTTTAAAAGTAATATTGTAGTACTTAATTTTAAAGTTGGTGCACATGTTTAGTTACAAAATTTTAGACAAGTAAAGCTTTTAAATGTTTTTATAAGTTATTTGTACTATTTACATTAATCATAACATCTGGCAATTTATTAAATATTTATTTATAAAATAAATTTTATTTATCTCAATCAATTTTAGAACCAGTCCTTGGATAACGTTACATACTTTTATGCAGTCAAATACTCCAAATGAGATTCCATAACGTCACTTGAAACTCAATTGGGAGACAACAAAAGTATTGTATTCTAGTATTGAGTGACAGAATCGCAGTAACCCTGGCGCCGAGGGAAATCTGCATGCGAATGAATTGATGTATTGTGACTCAATTGTAGCTTTGTTATATCTATGTACTATGGAATAGTAACAAGCGATTTAAAAAAAAAAAACACCGTCAAAATGCCTGCTGCGGTCTTCCCGTCTAATTATAATTTAGGTGTCTTCAAGGCTAGAGTGGCTCTTAATAAACTATTTAGTGTGCCTCACCATCAATGATTCAAGGATTGCATCCCTGCTTACCATCAGGTGGGATCGCAGTCAAGCACTAGTTTATATCATTAAAACCATACAGTACAGTTGAGTACCTACATTTCTCATATCAAAGTATAATATAATATATAATAATATAATATTCCACAACTATCACACAACGCTGTCTAGTCCCAAGCTAAGCACAGCTTGTGTTTATGGGTAGGTACTAGACAACTGATAAACATACTTATATATTTCTAAATACATACATATCGCGGGTCTCAAACCATAGGGGCGTATCCACAAAACCCCTACTTTTCAGGAGAGCGAAAAAACTTAATAACTTTTCCTGTGATTGAGCCAGCTCGTTGTTTTTTTGCATGTAGTTATATATTTCTACTGCAATTAATATAGGATTCTTAATTTTAGGGTATTTCCTCTTTATCACTTGTTTTTGGTTGATACGCCTATATAGCATGACGACTATACTGTAAAATTCCGTCAAAATACTCCCTGAAATATATGAAATTTATGGACGTAAAATCTTTTTCCTCAAATTGTTAATATTTATACCAATATTTATTATTACTTAATTGGCGACTTAAAATATTGCTATTTAGGAATGAGAACCCATTGAAATTCACGTTATTTACGTAATTTCAAGAAATCATACGCCTGTCTGGCTTGTCATAAATATTGAGAGATGTTTTAACTCAAAGAGGAAGTATAAACCAGTTTTGTTCTACAATTAAAAAAAAAGAAATGATTACACAATATTCTCGTGTTTGAAAAGAAAAATAAGCATTATAAAAATAAAATTTATTCATAAATCTGAACATAATTATTAGAAATATCGTTAAAATCACAAACATTTGAAATTGAGCTGAAACAAAACAGCTCTCAAAAACGCTGAAGGAAATCATCGTGAGGAAACCAGCATTAATGATGTTTGTGTGAATGTCTGATTTCTCACATTCGGGAATGCGAATGCGAATATTCAAATTCAATATTCACGAATGCGAATGCGAATATTGACTTTCAAACAAAGTGCGCGCAAAATGTCAGACAGTTTTCACATTTCGTATCAGCCAAATTTAAACCGAACATAACAGAGCCTTAACAGACTGATTGAATGAAGCTCAGGAAACCCGGACTCCGGCAGGGAATTCCACTCCTTAGCTATACGCATAATGAGTGTGTTCCCATAACGCTTTGTACGTATGGGTGGAATGTTCACCATGTACCGGTGTCGCAACGCCATACATCTTGTGGTCCAACGATGGAACGGACTTGGCGGAATTAAATTCTGCAATTCCAATGCACACTCTCCGAAAAGTAAACAGTAAAAAAAAACTGACAGGCCAACAACTCGGCGTCGATGCTCAAAAGACCATACACGATCAAACTTGTGCTTGATAGAGGTTGTACTGTCTCACCCTCGCTAAGATCCCGAATTTTTTGGCAGACAGTTTGGCTTTTGCTTCGATGTAGAAGCTGAAATTGAGGGTAGTCGACAGCGGCACCCCAAGAAGCTCTGAGATCTGAAAGAGATCTCGGAGAGCCTGGATCTGAGATCCATAAGCTCGCTCGCCGGACATGTAACTCTCAACAACAGTGCTATCGTCTGTATACCCAAAGGCACTGGCTTTAAGTAGGTCATTTATGTGCAGCAAGAACAGTGTTGCCGAGAGTACCGACCGCTGAAGGACCCTGGCATTAATATCCATTTGACCCGACGAGCAGCCATCAATAACCACTCGGATGGATCGATCCCTCAAGAAGTTTACGATCCAATTACACAGACCAGTGCTGAGACCAGTGGAAGGAAGCTTAGCAATAAGACTTTCATTTCAGCTTAGACCCTATCGAAAGCATTCGAGATATCAAGGGAGACGGCAAGCGCTTCCTCATACTTCTCGACGGCCTCGCTTTAGATGTGAATGGCATACGCTTGAAAATCCCCAATAGACCGATTTCGGCGAAAACCGTATTGCCGGTCAATGAGGATGTCGTTTGTTTCTAGGTATGCCAGGAGTTATCTGTTAAACACCCGTTCCATACTCTTACAGAGGATGGACGTAACGGAGATGGATAGGTAGTTTGCCAGGTCAGCTTGACTGCCCTTCTTGGGCACAGGCTGAACGGCACTTATTCAGTCTCAGAGAGGTGAAATAGGCGGGTCAAGATTAGAGACAATTCAAGTGCACAAGTTTTAAGAACAGCTGCTGGTATCCCGTCGAGGCCACTGGCTTTATTCACGTCAAAGTTATGCAGAACTCTACGAACGTCCTTCTGATGGATACGAATATCCGACATACTCGTCACGCACCCATCTGGAGAAACAGTTAAATTCATTTGAAAAAAATTGTTATGATTTGAGGTTAACATGTTGTTTCACAATTTGTTATAAAATGTTAAATAAAGTTGTGTGATGGAAAAAGATTAAAGTAAATATAAAATCATATCAGTTGTATTGTCTTTCTAGATCCATTCAATCAAAATATTATTTCCTTTTTGTTTGTCAGAAATATTCGCTAAATATTCGCATGTTTTTTTGCGAATGCGAATGCAAATATAAAAAAATGTGCGAATATTCGCGAATGCGAATGCGAATATCAAAAAATGTGCGAATATTCGCGAATGGAAATATTTGTTACATTACTTACGTCTATATAGCTTGACAAAATGATTTCAGGTTAAAGTAAAACAAACAGTCGTATGTTCATACGCCTTAATGGTCCGATACGATTTTCTTGGATCACGACAAAATTGAAAGTCGTACGTGCGTACGTCTCTATGGCACGTCGAAACTGCCCCAATACGCAATAATATTGCTCTTACGTCAATTATACGGCTATTTGGTCTAAAAATAATTTTAGACTCTCCAGCATACGGCAAATAATATTTTTTAATTTATGTAAAAAGTAATTAACACTAAATTATAAAAAAAATTCAGTAAATGTATCGCTTATAGTAGAATCCAATGGCATAAAAAACGAAAAATCACATTTTTGCATATACGCCCCTATGGTTTGAGACCCGCGATATGTAGATAAATTACACCCAGACACAGAACAAATGATCATGCTCATCACACAAACATTTGTCCTGGGTGGGAATCGAACCCACGACCTCCGGCATAGCAGTCAGAGCCGCTAACCACTAGACCAACAGGCCAGTCAAAAAAAGTATTTAGTATTTAAGAATAAATTGTATTTCTCATCGCATCACTCGCCAGCGAAAATGCAATGTCGTCAACCACGACCACTCTGTCAAGAAGAGATTAATTAAATTAATAGAGGAGGTATTTCTCACAGGTATTAAGTGAATTGTATCTATTTTCTAAGCCGTAAATCGTAAAAAAGTCACTCTACGCTAAGAATTAAATTAGAACTACATTACGCCCATGTGTGACACACATGCCGATCTGGGCGCGTTGCTCTTCATGCATTTTATATGTAAACTACACTTGTAGCGCTACACTTGATCCACGCCACGCGACGTCGTTTTACTGTCCCTGCACACGGGCCTCAAAAAAACGCCGCCACAAAAAAACGCTAGAAGCGGCCACAAAAAAAAAATAGAAGCGGCCGCAAAAAACAGCTGAAGCGCGCGACTACATCTAGTGTCCGGGAAAGCTTGAAGCCGCTTCAAGCGTTTTTTTTTTGACGACACCGCTACACACGAGCCACAAAAAAAGGCCACCTCAAAAAGCAGCTTGAAGCGGCGTTTTAATGTGGCCCGTGTACGGGGACAGTTACGTACAAATCAGTCATTACGTGCGTCGCCGCGTCGGTTTAATGTAATTCTAGCTTTAGGATCACAGGAGATATCCAGGGTATCGGGAGCCGCAAGGCTTTCTCCTACCATCGGATGCGCGGGCTTGCGAACGACGAGCAATGGTTAGTTCGCCGTCCGACCACCGTCCGGTAAGGACCGGGCCCGAGTCGCCACCGAGCCCAGCAGATCATCGGACGTGCTGAAAGGACATAGGGACAAAGACATAGGTATGTTTATTTTTTGAGATGGGAAATCGTCGAATAACTTTTCCTACTCTGAGTGGAGCGAAGGAGTGTTAGGCTTTTATTGGCTAAAACCTAGATACCTGTGTCCAAAGCTGGGGGACTCTTATAAATTGTAACGTTGTGGTTCTTTAAATTAAAATTGTGAAAAAATTGAGCGCCTTTTATTGGCAAGAGGAATAGAGAATACAATAGGGCTTGGACCACAGACTATATAATGCTAACATAGATCATTAATCTATACTTTACACAAATAATCCCGTGGCGTGGTATTTGAGCAACCCTGCTTAATTTCATCGCATGTTTTTCATTCTCACCAACACATGAAACTAAAAACCTAAGGTTACAACATGAGATGTTCCAGAAAAAGTTAAAAAAAAAAAATTAGAAAATATTTTACTAAATAATAAAATGTATCTTTCATTTGACTTTAAAACTAAGACACCTTAATAATAGGTTGAAGGTGCTAAAATACTTAAGTAGTTTCAAAGACTTTCATCGCAAAGATTACGGGCACATAAAAAACGTTCTGTTTGTTTATTTAATCAACCAATGGGCGGAGGTTTTGGGGTGCAAAATTAGAAAAGTTTCGTCCTTATTTTTCTGAGAACAACCGTGTTTAGTGAGAAGTGTTTAAATATTAAGTTTGCTTAATAAAGCAGGACTTTCGTTCCCTTCCGAAGTGGAAAAAGATGGCGGATCTAGAATGTCATTACGGAATGTTATTTGAAGATTAATGTGGAATGGTTTTTTATCATTAACGCTATTTTTCTTTGGTTCCTTTATTTCTTTTCTTGAATTACTAGTATGTTTGTTTTTTGTTTTAACAATTTTTTTTCTAGATGTTTATTGACAACTGGTTGTTTATTTATTTATTTGCACTCATGTTGTAAATAGTTGTTAAACAATTATATTGTCTCAAACACGGACCCCGGAAGGGCACAGCTACATTTATATTGTTAATTTCATGCATTATACAAATTAATTAAACATTACAACAAACATTACAAACAAATTATTATAATTTCATACATTATTATTATACTGAGTCATTCGATATTATTATTCCGTACATCATTACATCTGTATACGCATCCGCATATCAGCATCCGTGTATCAGGTGTACAATAAAGTTTATTCTATTCTATGCTATTCTATTCTATTCTATTCTATCAGTTATTGACACGTTTGTTCTTAATTTGTGACGATCTATAAAGAAACTCTAGTTTATAAGCCCATTATTATGTCTTTTTTTTCCAACAAAGCGTTTTTTACTTTGATATCCTTGTGTAGTGACATCTATGATAAAGTTACCACATAGAAACTAAAGTACAAAATCCTCCACCCGGGATAAATTCGCGCGATATTTTCTTTCAGTCACACTAGACATAATACGAGTTTCAAACAGAACTATTTAATTATTCATATACCTACCTACTTGTAAAATATGTTGTAAGCGGATATCCGTCCCATATAAATTGTCTAGTTCGACTACACATGCTTTTTGTGTTATCTGTAGTGAACAATTTAGTTTTAAATTAACGAACTAATACTATAAACAAAAAAAAAATTAAAATGCTTTATATTTTTAATGTGAGTACACAAATAATCATAAAAATCGGCCAAACTTTTCGGAGGACATCAATAACAAATTTTGTGATTTTTTTTTTAAATATGTGATATTTAATAGATATTCATATTTTAATATTCAACATTAAATTAATGGCTTTTAATTTATTTTATTTTTTCAATCATATTCATCTGTGTTCCTAAAAAAGACAGCACATTGTGTGACCACTAAGTTGTGAAAGTAGTGAGCGTACTTACGAGTATCTATGTAAAGGTAACACCTATTTCGCTCACCCACCCAGCGACTCCGTGGCGCAACGGTAGCGCGTCTGACTCCAGATCAGAAGGTTGCGTGTTCAAATCACGTCGGGGTCAAAATTTTCTTTTTGTCATTGTGACTTTTTTTAATTTCAATACTTTTTCTTAAAAAATATTCAAGTAAAAAGTCTGAAATAAAGATTTATTGGAAATGAAGGAAATGTTTCACAAATAATTGTGAAACATTTCCTTCATTTTTTTTTTCCTAGAAAAGTGACTACAATAAAAAGGACTATTATTCCAATTTTCGGTGTAATATTATTTAAGTATCACACTTAAGTGTTGGTCAAACTCATACAAACTCCCATAGAAAAACGTTGTTATTACCGAATACTGTGATACAAGGAGGGTTCTGGAGTATTAGGTAAATAACTTGAGGAGTATCATATTTAGTTACTGTACCAATATTCTGACGTAGAGAGGAAAACACACAACTCTTGGATATAATAACAACTAAGTCTATTAGACATCTTGATATTTAGTGGGCATAGTATATTGTCAAGTGTGTATTTTGGGTTCCGTACTTCAAAAGGAAAATAACGAATGTCACCCTTGTGTTTTTTTTTTTTAATTTATCATAACAAGGGCTTTTTTCATTCCTATTTCGTCACGGTCAACCGTGATTATAATTTTTTTTTAAACCAAAGAGGTGGATATTTTTAAGGTTTAAATATTTAATGAAAATTAAAATAAATTAAGTTTATGAACAGAATATCATGAATAAATAAGATTATTTACACAATAATTTGTTATTATCAACAAATTAACAATTATCTATGTTCTAAATTCAAAAATATTTTGATTTCTATTTTTAATATTAAGTAGGATGTATAGGGTTTGATATCTTTCCTTCTTCATCAATCTGCAAAGTTAAAGCGCGGGAAAAAAGTCTATTAAATATATATTTTTTTATTTGTGTTATATTTTGTGAAAAAAATGTTGAATTTAAGATTTGAAGAGAATTCTTCAGATGTATGTACCGCCGCCAGATATTATAATTAAGTTAATAAGTACTTGCGATAGCCTGCTGCCATTTAAATCAAAATTAAAATGTATGGCAACTTTGGAACATTTTTTTCAGTACAAAATGAACAGAAATGCGTCGTAATTTTCAGAGAAAGTAATTTTTTTTTCGTAAATGTATTGAAAAGCGTCGTTTGATACACGTGGAGATTTGTCACTACAGCACTCGGCTCCATAACACCCTCGCCTGTACGTCTCGGGTGAATTTCGCCTCGGTTGCAATGATGAACTTTCCCCACTTGTATCAAAATGTACTATTTTTTGCCATTCGGATAAATCTTCATAACTCAATTCAACTAGTTAGTCGACAATTAAAGGGTTTTGTATCTGAAGTGTAACCAACGGAACCCTGTTATTAAGCCTTCGTCCGTCCGTCTGTCTGCCAATGGGTTGTATCTCATGAACTGTCAAAGGTAGACTAATAAAAGACCATTGATTAAAAAAAAAAATGGGTATTGCTGTACTGTTTTAATTTCTAAAAACTTTCTGCAAACTTATTTATTTAATTAACAATTTCCGTACACACAATAATAAAAGAAAAGAAGAAGGATAAAGACGAATAGTATAAAAGTGATACTTATTTCTGTGAAAGGAGAGTTGGAGTTTAGACTTAATAGTTTTTTTAGTACAATTTCACCCTCAAACGTTAACTGTGCTTAAAAAGTAAGGACTGCTAAGCTTTGAAACTTCACAGAAAAGTTTTTCGCACAAGGATTCATCATATAAACAAAAAAGACTTTTAACAAAACCAAAAGCTTTCATCCTTTTTAAACACAAAATCTGAAAAGAAGAATTGGTCTTGAATAATACCTGCATTGTTCAAAGAAAAATTCTACTTTCCAAGTCGGGATTGGAGGTTTAAATTCGAACCATGCATTTATAGATGTGCTTTTCTGTGGAGACCGTTGACTTGTAATATAATATTTGGATATGTGAGCTAATGTTAGTCGTGACAGGAGAATCAATAATGGTGATAAGTGATGGTCATTCTATATACTCGTATCTGAACTCTATATTCTCTTGGTCATATAATAAATATATTTTAAAATTCATAAATAAAAAATGGTCACCCGGCGAGTATTACACTATGCTATGCAAAGAAAGACATGTTTTTAATTGTTGAAAAAAAAAACGGATTTCGTTTTTTTTATGTATGATTTTAAATATCTAAAAATATCGTTACAAAGAAATAAAAAAATTCTTTCTAATGATATCGGCTCGGAGCACAGCTGATGTGTGCTTTCCAATTCTATATAAACAAAATAAATAATAAATTCTATTTCGATAAACTCGTAGATTTACAAGTCGACAAGTTTTGTTTTATGTATTAGGAATAATAGTGTCACTACGTCAACAAGTCCTGTATATTTCGCATCCAGCCATCGAATCGAACTTACATTAATATTATTAACGGTGAAAGTTCGTGTGTTACATATGTAAGTGTATGTTAGTTACGCTCAAACGCCTGAACGAATTTAGATGAAACTTTAGAGTAATATACTCTCAGAATAATACACTCAGAAACCTCTAGCTTCCCAAATCCTTCCTAAATAGTCCACAATAGTGGAGTGAGTACCTTACAATATGTAGCATAAATAAACAATGGAGCACATCACAGCCACTGACTGACACAAACGCCGGCATAATATCCTAAGTACGCATAACCAATCTTAGACCGTAGCGAGGAACATGCGGCCCGCAATCCGAATACAAATAGGACGGACAGGGACAAGGAGGTATTTGTGGCGGATGCGGTAAGGAAAGAAGATAGATAGAAGAAGAAAAAGAAGATAATAGAATGTTATTTATGATTTGGAGGATGGAACTGGACCTATAGGAATTCGTTTGAAATCTCTATTTTTTCAAAGAAAACATTACTTATTCAATACATTGCTTTTTATTTTTTAATTATTGATAGGCTCGCGTTTGACCATCATTTCACCTGATGGTAAGCGTTGATGTGGTCGAAGATAGAGCAGGCTTGCCAAGAAGTAACCTATAAATACATTGTATTTTGATTATGATACATTGGACATACTTACCAGTCTTTATATTAAAATAAAAAAAATATATATACTACTAC
The DNA here is from genome assembly GCA_910589285.2 of Mythimna ferrago. Classification (NCBI taxonomy): domain Eukaryota; kingdom Metazoa; phylum Arthropoda; class Insecta; order Lepidoptera; family Noctuidae; genus Mythimna; species Mythimna ferrago. The sequence continues at coordinate 4,524,923 of OU342689.1, forward strand.
GTATATTTATAAAGAAGCATGCTTGTAGTGAAAGAATTTTTAGAAATTGGTTTAGTAGTTTTTGAGTTTACTGATTACAAACAATAATAATATAATAATCTTTCCTCTTTATAATATTAGTATAGACTATTTATTATACAGTTTTATTGTGAGTTAATCTAAATCTTGTGTACATCAGCTGTCCTCATATAAGTTGTCTTTTTTTTTAAATTTTGTATGTAATACTGCTGTCTTAACTAAAAAGGGTTAAATATTTGGAATAAGAAAAAAAAATCGATTTCGATTAAATATTCAAAGAAAAAAAAAAATCTTGTGCTCTCTGATGATCAGATGTATCTCTTCAACTCAATTATATTCTGAAAATAACATACTCAACTATAACATCTTCAAAGTAAGTAGTCGGTGTCAAAAAACATGACCACCAAAAAACACAAAAAATAACATTACTAGCACCAATTCTACAAAGATATAAACACGACAGGCCATAAATAAGTAATCAACCCATCGAACACTGGAAAGAAAAAACTTCGTTCGACCCTTGACGACTCATCCAGAAATAGTTCATCCGTGTCATCGATTCATGACTTATGGCCGCCTCCACGGTCCACTCAAATATTCATGACTTCCATTCTGACGGCGATGGAACATCTTTTTTTATATCACTGTATATATTTTTTACATATTCTCTTGAGGAAAAGTCTAATTCGATATTAGGATAATCTTTACTCTTTTGTGAATCCTTCTGATTTTGTTTTAGTAAGCAAAATGATATGAAATGAAAATCTTTGAGATTAAGAGATTTTTTTTTCGTTTGTTCTTATTTGTGCTTTATGCATTTGAAAGTAAAGCTTACCTTTGGTATTTCTAAATGTTGTCTATTTATTTGAGAAATAACACAGTTATACATTAGGTACCTATTTTACAAGCTTTCATTTAGTTTCACCTATTCCGATATTGGTCAGTAATCAAATCTTGCAAATTGATCTACTTCCCGGTTACCGATTGATCTGAAATACATGCATGTGTAAATCAGATGACAATGCAAAATTATTGTAACAGGGAGCTGATCTGATGATGAGCCTATCAAGTTTGAGCGTTTTGGAATGTTCCTAAAAACTAAAAGCTTTAAAAGTAGCTAAAAAAGTAGCTGTAAAAGCTGGCTATACTTATATTTATATACCTATAGCATGAAACATAATATAGGTCCTGAAAATGGTATGTTTATATATGGTATTTTTATCCCAACAATAGTAAAGAACTATTTTAAAATAAAAAATCAATCCTATGACACAATTCTTAATAAGTCTTGATTACGTCACCAGCATATTTAAATACTCGTGCGTAGATACTAGTATCAGAGCAGTGATGGCGGAGAGGTAATGGCCCCGACTTGCGAGTTGTAGGTCGCGGGTTCGAACCCAACCAGGCGCATTACTTTGTGAAATTTATTTCATCACCACTGCTCTCAAAACGGTGAAGGAAAACATCGTGAGGAAACCGGCATGTCCTAGAACCTAAAATTCGAAGACATGTGACATTCACCGACCCGCACTAGGCCCGCGTGGTTGATTACGGACCATTCTCTCTCCTAGAGAGTAGGCCTGAGTTCCAACAGTGGGAACATTATAAGGCCGACTATGCTATAGGAAACCGGCATATCTCCTGTAGCAAAGCCGGCCTTATAATGTTGGCGGTGTTTTGTAGTTGTGACTCGTTGCCCATGTGCATCGCCCCTTTCGTATAATCTGGCAGCCCAACTGTCTAATATCTTTAAAAAGATTGTATTCTTTTCAAGCCCAATCTATTTCCATCTACCATCACAATCAAGCTGTTTCATTGAAGTAAGTGCCCCTGATTTGTCCCCAGAGAAACGACGAATTTTCCAAAGTGCTCTATGATTGGGCAAAAAATATATGGAAATAGTTCCCGTGAGTAATGTACTAAGTGGTGGCTTTATACTATGATTATCTTTAATCGTTTAAGGTAGGTAATTAGTTGAGCTATAGGAAGGGGTGGAGCTTATCCATTTGGTTAAAGAGGACCGATTATGGGGGCTGGATTAAGTTGTTCGTAGTAATTGTTTTCATTTCAAGAAATATGGGTAGAGGTTTTTTAGTCTTTTGAACATCTAACCGGAGTTAAATGTACACAAACTTATACTACCACCTATGCCGCAGTACGAGTATGTGTGCATTTGATTGAATGCTCGTTGCACTTTGATAAGACGCGCGCGGCCGCTTGAATGCTCGTAGCACTTTGAGCATCTTTTTTTAACCTTTCAAGCGATACTTTACTTTGAAGGATATACAGCATTAGTTTTACTATGTGCGAAACTCACCAACACCTGTATAGTATTTTTATGTAAAGAATCTATGTACCGGGTATAATGGGGTGAATAGAAACTCAAGGGTGAATAGAAACAAAACTTTAAAGGGTATTTTCTCGATATTTGAATATGATTTTCAGCATTTAACTATATCAATTTATTAATGAATTTTTATTCTAAAAAGTTAATGCTTTGTTAGACGACAAATAAAATGAAAGAAAAAAAAATTAAAACCAAACCAAAGTTTTATTTCTATTCACCCCTTTTTAAATTGTTTCCTGAAAAATCACAGTCTAAAAGTTTGTTATCTTACTTGACTGTCCGCTCAAATACATGGTCACCACGCGGTGCCTTCGAAACGTATTGCACTAATTGATAATATATTTTTTCAGTTTGTATTGTAATAAACTGGTGATAACATTTTACAGGTCATCATTATCCAAGTGACAACCCCGCCCTTGGGCAGAGCGGGAGATAGTGTCAGACTCTTACCGACTAAAAAACCCACCCGGTTCCTTCAAGTTTTCATACTGGGGCTCGAGTTCCCTTTCGGATAACCCTGGCCCCAGTAGGCTTTGTCCCGGCTGGGCCCCTGCTGTTGCTGACAACTCCTTGAGGCGTGTGGGAACAGTGCGCGCCGTCGACGACTTGGGCTCGGTCCGGACAGTTACCGGACGTTACCCATTGCTCGCCAATCGCGTATGAATCGGTCTTTACAGAGAACACCAAAACAGAAACAAAACACTACCATCTATTCCATCATATAACATCCATAACACATTAGCGATGGAATTCCTAGAGCTGATTAACACACTGCATTTTCAATTTCTCATTCCACATTTTAGCATGCAAAATATAATTTCATTTGCTTCGTATTTTCATGAGGACCGAAGACTCGTGGGATGTGTTTTAATAACACTTTAGAGTCGAGAGCTTTTGGTCTAATTGCTGAAAAGTTTTCAGCGTCTCATAGAGCTGTATGGTATTTTTAAATTTGGATTTCCAACTCGGGGGAGATAATGGCTGCGTCCTTGGTATTGTGTGTGTGAATTTTGAAGCTCTGCGGTTCAAATTTTTTAATTTACTTATTCTTTCTTATTATTTTTATTGATTCTTTTTTTATATTTTTGTTCGAAATACCTACATATGTATACAGGGTGTGGCGTAAATAGTGGCCCAACGTTAAGGGGCCGATACACCATATATTCAGCTATCACATACCACAATTTAAAACCACTTTTTACCATAAGTAGGTCTCAGAATAAAACTGATCTTTATATTTTTTTGAAAAACAACACCATGCGACACTAATTTGGCTCTAATTTAAACAAAAAACATTATTTTTCTATTTTGTTTTTTGTATGTTATTGCTGAATAGGTAAATTTGCTATAATACGAAAATAACTGTTTTACTGTAAACTTAAAAATATTAAAGAAAAAAATTGTTTATTTCAAATTTTAACTGTAGTCTTCAGATAATCACTAGACTTTAAGCGCGAATGGTGTAAAAGAAATGTACTACACTGTCGGTGCCCATTATTGAAATTCCATTAAATGCAGATTCTAATGTGGTATATTAAATGCAGATTCTAATGTGGTATATTAAATGCAGATTCTAATGTGGTATATTAAATGCAGATTCAAATTAGAGCCAAATTAGTATCACAAGGAATTGTTTTTCAAAAAAAATATAAATATCACTTTCATTCTGAGACCTATGGTAAAAATTTTTTATTTACGCCACACCCTGCGTACTTAGTATTAGTCTACTGTTCTCATGTATTGTGTGGTTATATACCTAAAGTTTTAACGCAAAAAGGACTATCAATGATCAACTGTTTTTCTTGCCTTTCATTATTAAACATTTCTCCAAACTAGGAATAATGCCTGTATCGTGGGTACATTCACATACATGTAAGCTCGTATACACAAGACACTCAGCCTCGGAATACTTACTTGTAAGTCATAGAAACAATTTTTCTGTGTGGGAATCGAAACCGCAACACGCAGTGCAGCAGCCAATCGCTCAACCACTGCACCAGCGGTGTCGCTAGACATACATTAACACAGATTTAAGGCAAAAGTTCATTAATCTAAAGTTGTATTGTATGTTCTTTGACAATTCTTTGCGATTTTTGGGCTGTCAGACAAACAATAACAAGTAGTTAGAAGTAACTTGCGTCATCACCATCATTATTACGTTTTAAGAGTAATATAATATTCCACAATTATCACACAACGCCATTTAGTCCCAAGCTAAGCAGAGCCTATGTTGAGTACTAGTCAACTGATAAACATACTTATATATTTCTAAATACATACATATTTATAGAAAAATTATACCCAGACACAGAACAAATGATCGTGCTCATCACACAAACATTTGTCCTGGGTGGGAATCGACCCCACGACCTCCGGCATAGCAGTCAGGGCCACTAACCACTAGACCAACAGGTCAGTCAAAGTGAGTGTTTCCCTAATCGTCAACTTATCCACCGGTGGTCTGCGTCTCTCATTCAGCGGAATCCTGCGGCCTTCATCAGGTCAACAGTTTTTGTTGGAGACAACTAGTGAATAATTGTAAATCTACCTTTACCTACGTTTTAAGGGTTCAGTATCTCAGTTAGCAAAAATGGAACCTTTATAAGATCACTTTATTGTGCGTCTGTCAAACCCTTTTTCTCAATTGTCTACCCTAGAGTGGAAAAAGTCGTTTGCTGATATCTCAACTAAAAAAAAAAGACGTGTGGCACTCGGGGACTGCCGCGGTAAAGCTATTGCATAGCATTTTTATCAACTTCTGCAATTATAATTACTTATTTATTTTATTTATGCAGTATTTTTTTTTCCTTTGTTTTTTTTTCTTTGATATTAATTGAAGTTACACTTTCACACATTGAATTGAATTTTGATTGATTGTTCACTCATTTGTTTTCTTATCGGTCACCACGCTCAAAAAACAAATGAGTGGGGGGTGTTACGTTATTTTCGTTACGGATTCGGTCTCCACGCTCAAGGCCCGCGATAGAAGCTATGCAATAGCTTAAAAATATTCATGTCGTAAGTATTTTTTTTTTATGGTCCGATAACCATCACATTACTTCACCCACTCTAGGGCAGAGCAGGAGGGCGTGTCACACTTTTACTGTCTAAAACCACACCTTTGTTTCTTCTTTGTCTTGCGTTTCAGGACCCCGGGTTTTTTTTTAATGGATAGGCTCGCGGTTGACCACTATCTCACCTGATGGTAAGCGATGATGTGGCCGACGATGGAACACGCTTGCCTAGAAGCAATCTATTCATTCTTGAGGTTATAGTTATCAGGAAACACAGACTCCGGCAGGGAATTTCACTCCTTAGCTGTAAGTATAATGAATGTGTTCCCAAAACGTACTTTGTACATATGACCATGTACCTGTGGCGCAACGCTGGCGCCGTACGCCTTGTGGTCCGATGATAAAACGGACTTGGCGGAATTAAATTGTGTAACTCTAGAGCACACTCCCCGAAGTATAAACGATAGAAAACAGACAGGCTAGCAACTCTGCGTCGATGTTGGTTTCCCTTAAGTCATAAGTATAACTTACGTAGTTTACTACAAAGAATATAGTAGGAAGTATAAAATTAAGATAAGTGTAGACAAGACAATGCCAAAAAACTAATATCTACTACATTTTGATGGCGATTTACTACAGTCATATAAGACCCGGGAAACAAGAACATGATAAGTTAACCCATTTCCTGATACACAAGGCCATCAATATATCGACAACATTCAAAATTACGTCCATAAGAAAATATTTCTCGTTCGTCCGATATAACATAACGACTCATTAAGTCCTAACAACCCGTCAAGTAATCCAAGGTCGGTAGTTCAGCCAGAAACGTTGACAGACTATAAATATTAAAGGCATTAGTTTTTCGCGTGACTTAGTAACTGGCAACACCCAAACAAACAATAAAATTTGTTAGAACACAATAAAATTTAATGACGAAAAGTTAGAGAAAACGGGCTTATGATAACCTTATATTCTATAAAAAAAAGCAGCATATAAAAAATAAAGACAAATAGATTGATAATGAATAAAATCCTAGATCTTATGCCGAACTGTCTTAACTTTGTGCCCCCAAAAAAAAAAAAAGCAGCATATAAAAAATAAAGACAAATAGATTGATAATGAATAAAATCCTAGATCTTATGCCGAACTGTCTTAACTTTGTGCCCCAATTAAATACAGCCTCATCAGGATATACAGCTTGTTCGCTTTGTCTGCGAGTCACACTGTTGCGCGAGCCCAGTCCCAGTCTCCTGGAATGCTACCGCGAGCTTTTATCGCAATCCTTTTTACGGCCTAAACTGAATTGTTAAAGGGATGGCGCTATTATAGAGTATAGCTCCATCCCTCTTTCTCATTTGAACGACTGACTTTTTAATAGATTATGGTTCATCCCCTATCCCTCGCACTCTCTTTGCGCTCAATACTCTTTGAACACTTACCATCATCATGATGTATTCGCGGATAAATAGAAGACGATGATGTCAGTATAGGTCTGGAGTTCTGTGAGATGAGTGTGTGAATTATCAAGTTGTACGGACGTATGTACAATCGGCGCGTGAGGAGATAAATAGGTAAAACACAATATTTTCTTTTAAGCTATTGCATAGCTTCTATCGCGGGCCTTGAGCGTGGAGACCGAATCCAGAAATTCCGTAACGAAAATAACCTAACACCCCCCCACTCATTTGTTTTTTGAGCGTGGTGACCGATAAGAAAACAAATGAGTGAACAATCAATCAAAATTCAATTCAATGTGTGAAAGTGTAACTTTAATTAATATCACAGAAAAAAAAAACAAAGGAAAAAAATACTGCATAAATAAAATAAATAAATAATTATAATTGCATAAGTTGATAAAAATGCTATGCAATAGCTTTACCGCGGCAGTCCCCGAGTGCCACACGTCTTTTTTTTTTCTATTTTAATTCTATACAACCATACCGTTATAGACTTTGAAATACTTTGACTTTGATTACTAATCTTGGACATTGAGTATATCTACCGTTGCGTCTATGTTTAATGTTCCGGTCGTTTTTCACGTAAAACGTAATAATAACGTAACAGCAGCAGACTCTTGTTAGATCATACATAAAAGTGGAGATCAATTGTGAAATTATAAAGGCTGAAAAATATTTTAATCAAAAATTCTCATAACTACATTTTTATTTGAAAATAATAAAGCAAACTTTAATAAGATGGTTAAAATTTTAATTAACTTCAACTGATGCATAAAAGCTGTTGTGCCAGATGTTACGAGAATTTGCATTTTTCTTTTAAAGGTTTTACAGTTGGAAGCAGTTAAATTGCAGTGTACTTGTCTTTCATTAAAAAGCTTGCGACAATCTTTAGTGAGCCTTATGGCAAAAAAATAATTATTCAACTGCGATACAGTTTGTAATTTTATTTTCAAGATGTTTTTTTATAATGCTACTTAGGGGTTGGGCTACATCTGTCAGTACTGAATCGCACTTTTCTATGCTTCGATTCTTTTCTACCAGTTAGAACCGCATTCCGCATTCTCTTTCTTGTTCTACTAATCATTTAATTTTGCTAGAACGAGAAAGAGTATAAGCGAGAATGAGCTAGAGTGTGATCACGAGGACTTACCATGACGTGTTAATATGTTAGTCGTACGAGCAAGAAAGTAGGATGGAGTTACACACCCTAAGAAATTACATCACCTTATCAGTTCAGTTAAGGTCGTAAAATGAATGGCGTTAAGAACTCGTGGTAGCACATGGCAACGGAATTGACGCACACATAGCACTCAAACGCAGACATAGCACTTGAATCGCACTTTCCTGAAAGTGCGATTCAAGTGCTGCGTCGATTCCGCCGCCTTCACAGGTGAAGGAAAGTGCGATTCAGTGCTAACAAATGTAGCTCAACCCTAAAAGTAAATCATCTAATAACTTCTCCCGCTCTTCTCCCAGTCTCAGAGTGGCAGGATCGCTTTGAGAACGGTAGAAGAGGGAGTATCAAACTCTTGCTGACTAAAACGTACTTGTGTCTTGTGTCATTTACGCCTTGGAGGCCACGCTACCTCTTTTGAACAATCTGGAAGCCGTCTGGGAGCCTCCTGCAGGAGAAGTGTTTATGTAGTTACAGTATGGCATGGTTTACTTTGTGGTTGAGTTGCAAGTTTGATTTTCGCACGAAACTAATATTTTTATGGCCTTCAGAGATAATTGTTCCAGTGGGTGTCTTATATAGATTTTTCTAAACGCTCAAAAAATTTTAAAATGTATGGCAGATAACAAATACAGGTAGTAAAAACAATGCAAACTGTAATAAACTTTGTTTCTCATTGAAAAAAGTAACAAAATAATACTAAAGTAATTCAATTAATAACAATTTCATTAATACCATGTAATTATCAACATAAACAAAGAAACATTTCCCAAAGATTTATTCCGAATCATTATAAATTCTATTAAGTTGAAATCGCCCCTTAAATAACAAAACCTGTCTTTACGGTGTATATAAAATTTCAGATTATACGTAATGAAACAACGGTAACGCCCTGAGTAATATTTGGTGCAGACGGACCTCTAGGAAGGCACTCTTTTGATTGGAAGAAGATTTTTATCATCATCAACAATCCAGCCGATAGACGTTCACTGTTGGACATAGGTCTCCCCCAAGTGTCGCCACAATGCACGATCCTGTGAAGAAGATTTTAATCGACACTAATATTATAAAGAGAGAAAATTTGTATTTTTGTGTGTATGTTTGTAATGAATAAACTTAAAAACTACTGTGCCGATTTCAAAAATTCTTTTACCATTGGCAAGCTACATTCACCCCGAGTAACATAAGCCATATTTATTTATATATTTGTAATAAATAACATGATCGAAGACTGCCCTTGGAGTTTCTTGCACATTCTTCTCCAAAGAAAGCTACGCTTTGGAATGTGCATTTAGCATATTTTTTCTGATTTACTGGCTTTTTGTCACTACAAAAGTGCTTGTGAAAGGTTTATTTGAAATAAAATGCTTTAAATCTTTGAATTTTTCAATTTTTGAATCTTTCTCCTTTCTTTCAGTCCATCCAAAGGTTGTCTGGAAGAAATTGCCTTGTGCGATAAGGCCGCCCATTGTACACATATTTTTAATAATGTTTGTCTTGTATTTTTTTTGTGTATGTGGTGTACAATAAAGAATATATAATAATAATAATAATTTTTGTCATGTACCAATCAATTGTGATGAGCAAGATCATTTGTTCTGTGTCTGGGTGTAATCTATCTATAATATGTATGTATTTAGAAATATATAAGTATGTTTATCAGTTGTCTAGTACTCGTAACACAAGCTCTGCTTAGCTTGAGACTAGACGGCGTTGTGTGATAGTTGTGGAATATTAATTGTACTTGAGTTCAAGTTGTCTTGGGAGGGCAGCAGAGCTGATGCCCACTAGCTAAGACCGCGGGGAATTTCTGAAAAGGAAACCCGTAGTCCTAGAAAGCAAAGGGCAACTGAAGGTCACAGGTGAGGTTTTAGCCACTAAAAGACTGACCCTCCAGCTACGCCCAGAGCGGAAGAATAAAAAAAAGCAACCAGTAACTCTCAACACCTAGACCATTTTGATTACTAAAAAGGCCAACAAAATGTTGCCCGTCTGTTCTATAACAAACGAGAGACACTTAATTTATGCTATCATAAACAATTTATTCATGAGTATCTTTTGTCTTGTCTCTTGCCTTCTTTGGAAATTGTCGTAATAAAAGTATTATTACATTAATACGGGAATAGGGTTGCCAAAAATTATTGTTTAATATAGGCCAGTGTTTTTGCATAAATACTTTATTCTTAATCCCCGTCTGCCACTCGATGTTGAGTAAAAAACAGCCAGTGGGAATAAAGTAGCCACTTCTCATGAGTGCAACTCGATAGATGAGTGAAGATCATCGCTCACTGAATGCTTGAGGGAGGGCGTTACCTTCCAGTCATGGAACAAAAGTTGTTGTTTATAATATTAGTACCATATTCCTGAGGTTGGCGGCGTTTTAGAAATAACGCTGTATAAAAGCGAAATATCACTCATTTATCACAAAATCTCAGAAACTATTTTAAATTCAAATATTTTTATTTCACATAGGCATACATGGGCACTTATAAAACGTCAGAAGCTAGTGCACGGTTCCAAATTGGTCGTTTCCTATGGAGAAGAACCGGCGAGAAACTCCATGGTTAGTCTTTTTGAAAAAAGTTACAATATTTCCATATTACAGTATTAATAGATATTATGTAGAACCATGTCCTGAATTAGCACATAGGGTATATCCTAAGAACATGTTCCCTTGAGACAATTTTGTAAAATCAAGCGGGTGAAGCCAAGAGAAGCGAAAAAATTAACTCTAACAAAACAACCTTTTCCAAAAAAACCTTGATGGTCGGCCATCACATACGGCAACCCTATCTTCACCCTATTGTTAATGGCAAAAACAATGTGGTCATGTATCGTTGAAGGATTTCCAAACATATATATGGCTATTACCATTAATGTAATGACCATCTCGACTATACATCATACACGTCGCCTAACGATAATTGTTCTGCCCGTCGCCTTTTGCCAAGTGGATTCTCGACCTTAAAGTAATTAGCAATAAGAGCTAGCTCGTTTCCAAATAAGTTTCTAGAGCTAGCTCAAAATTCATTATTATGGTGATGGGAAAAAATTTGTAGTGCAATCAAAAAGATTAGCACTAGACATTTAACGTCTGTGTTATTTTCAATGAAAATTTTATATTTTCCTTTTAAGCTGTCCCAGAAGAGATAAAATTAAAATAATACGTTAGCTACTTTCCTTAAGAAATATTTGCAATTTGGACAAGGCCCACTAGGGCCTTCCAATCCTTTATCTCGAGAACACGTAAAGGTTTCGAGTTGAAATTAAAACCGTATACTTAGGTCTGTAGTCCCTTGGAGCTGTGAAAAAATCAAATTTCTAAGCTAACGGAAAAAAAGATATGGCCGTTATTGTCGTAAAAACGTATATTTCGGAACTCAAATCTAAACTCAAGGAAAGTAAAATTCTAGAGTACTTCCCGTTGACCCAGAATCCTGAAATTTTGTATAAAGCAAGATCTTTTTACACAAAAAATAGGAATAAATCTGAAAACAGTTGTTACGTCAAATTTTTTTTTTTGCAAATTGAGTAAACTTCGACACTCCTATCAGGAATTGAACACAGATAAGTTTGTACTGAACCCTCAGGGCGCGAGGAAAACTTGATTAATTTCAAAGAAGAGATTATTCAAAATGGCGACCACCACGTAGGTACCGGAAGACGTAGCGTTGGTAGGCCTTCTACACGGTGGACCGATGACCTGGTAAAGGTTGCGGAAATCCGCATATACGAGACGCACAGGACCATTCATTGTGGCGACACTTGGTGGAGGCTTATGTCAATAGTGGATGTTTTTGGGCTGAAATGATGATGATGATTGTTCGAAAGAGTTATCGTGGCCCTGAAACACAACGAGAAATTAAAAGAACATAGACTTGTTTTAGTCGGTAAAAGTCTAAAGCCGCGTACAGACATCGCGAGGCGTACGTCGCGAATGTGTGACATGTGTGCTCACAGTGAGCATTCGCGCCGTACGATCGTTGCGAACGCCACCTCGGTACGAGCCGTACGATCCGTGTGGACGGACTGGTGTTGTTTGCGTTTTCTACTGATGAACACTGTGCGTGGTGGTTTGCGTGCTCAGCTTGAGCATGTGTCATTTGGGACGCACGCAGAAATGTACCGTTGTATGCCTCAGGTTGAGGCATGCGTGATGTACCATTCGCGACGCACGCCTCGCAATGTCTGTACGCGGTTTAACATTTCCTCGCGCTTACCCTCTTTTTAATAGCAAATCCTGTTGTATTTTATTCGGTTATAATTTTTTTACGTCACACATAAATGTGGTTTGTAAAGACAACTCATCTTTGAAATTGGTTCATAAATCTGAGATATTAAGTTAACCAGGCGAGGATCTATGATATTATTACATAAAATTGGTGTTCTAGGTGGAACGAGCCTCAAACGCTGTTAAAATGGTTGAACTAACATGAACGGATGCAACAAAATCGAATGAACTAAATAATGGAGGTGGCATTTGAAAAGCACATTTATTGTGCGTACGGCCAAGGAGTGGAATACCCTGCCGAAGTCTGTGTTTACTGATAGCTACAACTTAGGGGTTTTTAAGTCAAGAGTGAATAGGTTACTTCTAGGCAAGCGTGCTCCATCGTCGGCCACATCATCGCTTACCATCAGGTGAGATGGTGGTTAAACCTGGCATTAAAAAAAAAAAGCTTTGGTCTTTATAACTATGACTAGATACATCCTTATTTATAAGGGCGCTTTCGATTTATCCGTTTTTTGAAGGCCTGCTATGGTGCGGATGCGGTGCGTTAGTCGACTGTATTTTTCATACAAAACGTGCGATGCAGCAATCGTGCGGCGAACGGTCGACACAAGCACGGCAACGTCACAAGCACCACGTGTTCGATTCGGTGTTGAATACTGCAGTATTGAATAGTGCATCACTGGTATACAACCGCACGGCAGCCAGATACGTTTTCAATCCAGGCACTTGTTGTCGGACTGCTAAACGTACTGCAACAGGCCAGCTGCGGCACGGTAAATTGCGGCAGCTGGCCGGGCATAGTACGCATAAATTAAAAGCACCCTAAAATTCGCCGTTGAAACCAGTGACATTGACAGATTTAATAAAATATAAATTAGGGTTAATGTTGCCATTATTATATTGGTGCGTCAAGATCTGGCGGATACGCCGCTCGCGAGCCGCTCGTGTATTTCGCGCACGTCTCGTTTGTACGAAACCCGTGCGCCGCGTGCGCTTTGAACGAACATGAAATGCACGTGCGCAGCTCAGCAATTGCTCATAAATGTGCCGTCTCCACAAAAAAAAACAAACTTAGGTACATCTAGCCTAACGAAACCTCCAAGCAGAGAGTGTATGACGTCATATCCTGCTATTATTGCAACGTTCTACCTACAATTTGCCTCTAATAAATACCGGGCTGCCGGCAACGACCTACAGTCTACTAGTGTTTATGGATCATACATAATTAAGGCAAGGAACGGACTGGACTACCAGTGTTTAAGATTTGATGGGGTCTGGCTGGATAGAACTAACTTTAGCTTTGGTTTTTTTTTTATTGATAGGCTCTCGTTTGACCACCATATCACCTGATGGTAAGCGATGATGTGGCCAACGATGGAGCACGTTTGCCTAGAAGGAACTTATTCACTCTTAATCTTCTTAATTCATTAAACCCCAAGCGGCCGGCGTTCGCGCACCTATTGTCTTTCTATTGTGTCTGTAATTTCCACGATTGAAAGGTTAATATGTTTATTACTGTTTCTTTATAATATTGAATGACTTGGAACTAATTTTCCCTGATTTTTCTTTGGCAACCTATCACCTACACTAATATTGTAAAGAGGTGAAGTTTCTTTTTTTTTGTATACACCACTATATTTTAATTAGTACAAATACTTAAAGGGCTTATTAGAAAAGCCCTTGTTATTTTATAAATAAAATCTCAATAAATGATATTCATAAACAGCAAAGTTATTAGCGTTGGTTTATGCCCCAAAATGTCACTCAATTTATGGAAATATTGTGCAGGCTATTGATTAATGAATGAATAAGTGGCAATTATTAAGGAAAAACACTGCCCGCAGTATTTTCTACTAGCAATTGTTATGTTTGATTGATTCTATGATGAATTTACCTTTTCGTGGTCAATTTTAGGATTTCGGTTTTTTCTACTTTTGACTACAAAAATATGATCAGTGACGGGTACAGATAGAGCCCCATTTTTTTTTTGTACTAATTAAAAAGTAGGGGTGTATAGGAGGTAATCCCAGAAAGTACTATTCAGATTCCTAATTTTTTTTTCCTAAATTTTGAACCGCAGACTTAGGTATATGTTTTAAATTTCAACTCGATAACCCCACGCGTTCCCGAGATAAAAAGTCTTGTCAGTCAGACAGACAGGCGGATAACAAAGTGACCCTACATCATTAAGGCCCCTAGAAACGGACTGGTCTACCAAGATTTGATTACAAAGTGATCCTTTATGGGTTCCATTTTTGCCATAACTGTATTTTCAAACACAACACTGCGCTCCAATATGCAAATTCTTGATGTGGCTCAAAAGGCTGCCCAACTTAAATGGGGCTGGGCAGGACATGTCTGCCGCATGTCTAACGAGCTGTGGGCGCGTAAAACGCAGGATTGGAGCCCGGACACAGCGACGCGGGGCCGAGGCAGACCACGAAGGAGATGGCGGGACGACCTGGATGGCTTCCTTAAGAACTGAAATGAGAAAGCGAGGAACCGTGATCGTTGGAAGGAGTGAAAGGAGGCCTTTGCCCAGCAGTGGGACAATATGGGCTTACTATAATAATAACAATAATAATGTATTTTCAATGCACTGTGCTACTTCAGTGAACCTCACCTGGCTGCAGTGAAAAAGATCTACATTAGTTGTAATAACGTTTAGTATTTTTATGGCGCGTGACATGTTTCACCGAATTTCAGCTTACATGACATGTGGCGAGATAAGATGACAGTCGATGGACTATCAACATCACGAAATGGAAAGGACCGTTTGGCGTTCGAAAGAGAGGTCACCCGTGCTCCCGGTGGCAGGACGAGATTGTGGCCTATGTAGGAAGGAACTGGATGACTACAGCCAAAAACAAGAAAAAATTGAATTCTTTAGAGGAGGCTTTTACCCTTAGGGGGTCCAAATTAAATAGGCATCATTATATAATTATTATTTCAATTATTTTTATATAAAAAAACCGCATCAAAATCGGTCCATTCGGACACGGACAGACACACAGACACATTAAACTTATAACACCACTCTTTTACGTCGGGGTTTAAAAATGATTGCATTTTTTAATTTTTACTATCTAATAATTGGCAATAATGTGATTTATTTTTCGTGGAATAAATTAAGCTCTTTTATAATTATTCATATGGCGCGTGACATGTTCGACCGAACTTCAGCTTAGATCGATTTTTCGCCTTTTTGGGATCCCGATCATAATTAATTAATTACCCTTTCGGTCGAATTCTGGGAAAAGGCTTTGCCTTCAACAGTGTTCGTTTTAAAGTAAAAACGGTTCTTCTGGTAAAACAGGTAGTAATCGCTTCGTGTCCCATTGGTACCTGTAACCCAAAACAAACTTTATAACTCCGATGTGACTAAAATAGGTGGCCGAAAACTATAAAAACAAAAACATCTTCAAGCAAGTCCAGTTAGACTTAACTAGACAACGCATTTTACGACTAAAATATAAATGGACCTAGTTTTACTTTCACAGAAAAAATATAAAACTACAAAAAATATGTCAAAAACCGCAACAAAATCGGTCCATTCGGACACGGACAGACACACAGACACGTTAAACTTATAACACCACTCTTTTTCATTTTTGATGCATGTCCTAGAACCAAAAATTCGAAGACATGTGACATTCCCCAACACACACTGGGCCCGCGTGGTAGATTACGACCTATTCCCTCTCCTAGAGAGGAGGCTTGAGTCCCAACAGTGGGAACATTAAAAAGGCTGGTGATGATGATGATAATGATACAAAAAATATATAAAAAAAAATACTTTTAACATTCAAATACCAATTTTTCATAAAAAAAAAAAATGAAGATTAATTCCATTTCCAAACAACAGAACTGAATATCTTCTCCAAACCATCTCATAAACCATTGAAACATATAAGCAGTTCAAAGAGATGTCGGCAAAACCGCACGGGCCCAGAAAAACAGAAGCGTACTACTAGGGTAGTTCGATTTCTGAAAAGGTTACCCGTTGTCCTAGAACGTAAAAGCAACAGAAGGAACATAGGTGTATTTTTAGTCAGTCAGGAAGGAAGATATCCGCAGGAGAACCAAGGTTACCGTCATTGAACAATCGCCAACTTAAGTGGCGATGCGTAGGGCACGTTGCTCGCAGAACAGATGGCCATTGGGGCCGAAAGATTCTAGAGTGGCGATCGCGTACTGGTAGACGCAATGCTGGAAAGCCTCCTACAAGATGGACCGACGACCTGGTAAGGTTTGCAGGAACCCGATGGATGTGAGATGCACAGGATCGTTCATTGTGGAGATACTTGCAAAATCCTATGTCCAACAGTGAACGTTTTTCGATTAAAATGCTGAAACTGCGGACCTAATTACGATGGCCCCTTCCTTATCCTCAAAACAGTAATCTCATCTCAATTTCCCAGTATCAGGTAATAAACATTAATTAGTAACAATACCAAAATGCTATTGGAAACCAACTAATTTAACTCCAGACGTATCTGTAATTGGACCTGAATATTGAATGAAACTGTTCTAATTTAGAATGAAGCCATAAAAATAAAATAGACTCTTGGGAGAGAATATGTTCGTTCAGTGGTTTTCGAGCTCAATGCTTAGTTTAAGTTCAGTATCGAAATTAAATTATTCAGTTAACTAACGGGTTAATTTGTTTTTGTAGTAATTCGTTTAAAAATTGGCAAGGAAACTAAGTAATTGAAAACTGTAATCTATGCTACCAAAATACTATTTTTTTTAGTTTGTTAACTTGTATAACTATTTTTTAATTGATTTAAATTATCAACAAGTATGTTGACAGTGTCTAACAATATCTACATTGATGCTCTGTATGTTACCATTTTACTAATATTATTGAAGAAATTAAATTAATACGAATGAATTTTTGTGAGCGTTTTCATGGTTAAGGAGAATATTGTAGTAAAAAAAATCAGATAAAAACCTATATAAAAAAGCATCGATATTAAAAAAATTAAACAAAATTCAATAAATTAAAATTATTACAAAATAAATTAAAATGCCAGCTACCGATAAAAAAATACCCATAAACCCTTTTCAAGATTGGGCATGCCACAATAGGCTAGTTGTCGTAAAAAATGCAATAAGTCCGTCTTTTAGATTATTCAAAAATAAGAGAACGTATTTTTTTATTTGTAAGTTGAACCAAAAATGACAAAGATATAGCCCATTAAAGTTACGTGTAACGTCACGCCGTGCTACATTTTTTCGCACCCTTCTTTGAGGCATGGCTGGAAAAAAAAAAACCTCACGGCGTTTTCACCTTCCGCACGACGTAGTTTCTCACTGGACATAATACGCTCGGGAGGTATCTGCACCGGATTCATGCGAAAGTGACGCTTGGGTGTCGCCACTGTGTCGACCGCTCGGAGGACACGGTGGAAAACACGGTAGAGGTGTGCCCCGCTTGAGCAGAGCATCACCGTGTCCTTTTGGGGGCCATCGGCGGCGGCAATATCTTGCGTCAGGCTTTGCTTAGGCCATGGTCCGGAGCGAGGTGGAGTGGCTTCTGCGAAGCAGCTATGCTAGTAAAGGAGGAGGCCGAACGCATGAGGCCACGGCGCTCACGCCGCAGTCGCCACCGAAATTCTGATCCCGATTTCCAGCCGTAGGCGCGGGCTGGCGGACGGCAAATAATGCGTAGCTCATTGTCCAACCGTCTGGTAACCGTCCGGACAGAGCCCAAGTCGTCGACGGCACGTACTGTTCCCGCGCGCCTGAAGAAGTTGCCAGCAACCGTAGAGGACCAGCAGGGTCGAAGTCTACTGGGGCCAAAGTACTGCTTCTGAAAGGAAGGCTCAGCCCCAGTATCAAAGGCAACGAAGGAATGGGGTGGGTTTTTAGTCAGTAAAAGTCTGACACTATCTCCCGCTCCACCCAAGGGTAGGGATGTCTGGATGATTTTCACCCACTGAAAAAAAACCCTTTCAAGATAACTTTATTGTAGGAATCACCAGACCAGAATCCTCTTTCCATTTCCTAATTCAATATTTACAGCACTATCAACGTAAGTGAATGCAGGCAATATAAGTTGTATCGATGCACTTTAATACGACCCAGAGCTGTTAGCACGTCCAGGAAATGTTAGTACTTGAATATACAACATTATTTTTAGTACGAGTATAATATGCGAAACTTAGAGCAGTGGTAGCTGAGTGGTGACGGCCCCGACTTAGAGTTGTAGGTCGCGGATTCAAACCCAGGCTGGCGCATTCTTCTTCTTCTTTTCATGTCAATGCTCTCAAACTATACTTCTTTTGATCAATATTTGGCAACCTGTACAGCTCTATTGTTGGCCTCGTTTAGATCCTGAAAACTGCAGGTCGTTACGCAGGATGGGCAGCTTAGCAGGTGGTGCAAGTCCTGTGGAGAGGCTCCACACTGGCAATGTGTTAGTGATGGGTCGAGGAAACCCCATTTGGCCAGATTGTTTTTACACCGGCCAACCTGGTAAATATGATGTATAGGAAGCAGTGGTGGCCGAGTGGTAATGGCTCCGATTTACCGTTTGAGAGTTCAAACCCAGCCAGGCGTATTACGTTGTGTAATTTATTTCATCACCATTGCTCTCAAAACTATGAAGAAAAACATCGTAACGAAACCGGCACATCTTAGAACCAAAAATTTGAAAACATGTGACATCCACCAACCCGCACTGGGTCCGCGTGGTGATCGGCGGCGGAGACCTCTCGCGCCGGGCCTTGGTTGAGGCCATGGTCCGGAGCGAGGAGGAGTGGCAGGCGGTCGCCGACTTCTGCGAAGCAGTAATGCTCGCAAAGGAGGAGGCCGAACGCATCAGGCAACGGCGTTATCGCCGCCGCCGCCGCCGCCGGGATTCTGACCCCGATTTCCGGCCAACGTAGGCGCGGGCTTGCGGACAGTGAGCAATGGATAGCTCACTGTCCGGCCGTCTGGTAAATGTCCGGACCAAGCCCAAGTCGTCGACGGCACGCACTATTCCCGCGCGCCTCAAGGAGTTGTCAGCAACAGCAGGGACCCAGCCGGTTCGAAGCCTACTGGGGCCAGGGTTATCCGAAAGGGCGCTCGAGCCCTGGTATGAAGGCTAGAAGGAACGGGGTGGGTGTTTTAGTCAGTAAGAGTCTGACACTATCTCCCGCTCCGCCCAAGGGCGGGGATGTCAATGCATGATTTTTCCCACCTTAGAAAAAAAAAAAAAAAAGGGTCCGCGTGATAGATTACGGCCCATTCCTTCTCCTAGAGACGAAGCTTGAATCCCAACAGTGGAAACATTATGAGGCCGATTATGCTATGCTATATGAAGAATTTAGGTTAGAGACATAGCCCAAAGAATCGCCAAACTTAAGTGGCAGTGAGCAGGGCACATTTCTCGCAGAACAGATGGTCGATGGGCATGAAAGGTTCTGGAATGGCGACCACGTACTGGAAGACGTAGCGTTGGTGGTCTTCCACAAAGTGGACTGATGACCTGGTGAGGGTCACGGGAATCCGATAGATGCGAGACGCACAGAACTGGTCATTGTGGCGACACTTGGGGGAGGCCTATGTCCAACAGTAGACGTATTTCGGCTGAAATGATGATGATGATGTGAAACCTGAATATATGTATATAGTTCGTTCAGAATTAGTAACTGAACCGATTCCAATAATTTTCACATCATGTTATATTTTTTCCCAAAAATATTTAAAAAAGGGTTGGACACCACCTACACTAAGTATGTATAACACATGTCACGACCGGTCTTAGCGAGCATTAGACGCCAGCACATAGCTGGGTGTAGGAGCAAATCAACCCTTCAGTTGCCCGGATGGCCCAGTGACCATCTATTTGTGCGAACAACCAGGGCCTCAGGTCTGCTATTATAATAGTGTCAGAATGGTCTATCATTGATGTCATAATTGTCGATTTTGACAAGTTTGGTAATCTACTAATATAATGGCGTCATTATGACTTTCCAATGGTCAACCACTGACGCTCCATTGAAAGAAGTGGCATAGAATGGTAATTTCGTACATATTGACAAATGAATATTTGACGTTTGTGGTAATCTGCTAAAACTTTGACAGTTTATTCGATCAGTGTTTTACCATTAGAACGTTATTGTGCAGTTATTGGTTTTAATATGCTCGAAATTATCATTCTACCACAATTCTATTATAAGACCATTGAACGATCAGTGATCGATCATTATGAATTAGCAGATTACAAACTTTTAGCAAAATGACAATGGGATCGTGTTGGAATGACGAATTTACAAAAATAGCAGACTTGGGGCCCAGGTAATATACCATTGTAATTTTTCATGATACAGTTGTGAAATTTTGTACATAGATTCTTTACATAAATATACTAGTCACGTGTTTCGGTTTAGCTTATATACTAAAACGAATGTTGTATGTTTGATACACTGTGCTGTCCAAGATATTGTTTCAAAGGATGCCAGGAATTTAATTAGTAAAATTCCGATTCATGATCCTTTGAAACAATATCTATAATAATTTAGGCAAACAAAACAGTTACCTAAGACGTTAAAACAATTCATAAGTGTCAGACATCAAATTAGTTAAAACAGCAACTGTCCCAGCTTATTACATACATCAAAAAAAAAACTTTTAATAAAGATTTTTTTTTTAATTTATTATGTGCTTACAGACAGACAGAAAGATGATGGAAAATTTTGTATAAAGATGATGCTTGTGTCTTTTTATTTTAGCGTTAGATCTTTTATATTATTTGATTGTTTTAAATTTTATTTGGTTTAATTTTTTTTATTAAGTGACTTTTAAATTTTTAAATATAATTTTGTTTAAAAACTACCAAACCATGATTTCCAATTACCATATCGTCAATATAACACCTTTTTCCATGATATAAACTTGCTTGACTGCAATTCTACCTAATTGGAGGCAGTGACACAATCGTAAATGGTGAAGCGCATTAGTTTATTAAGAGACTATTATAATATAGGTTCGCTTCTAAAAGGAAAACCCTGCCCTGGAATTCAAGGCAATAAAGGAACTAGGAGTGGTTTTTAGTCAGTAAAAGTCTGTCATGCCAAGTCCTGCTTTGCCCAACGGAGATATCATTGGATTTTTCCCTAAAAAAAGTGTCTATTATAATTTTGGTGTCTTTAAAAAAGACTAGTCTAGAAGACACCTAAATTATAATCGAAAGGCATTTCCAATTCAAAAGATTAAAAAATAAAACTCCGTTCAAGGGATCAGTATTTCATATTAAACTTTAAAATATCGTTGACGCGATGCATGAAACCTGACGTTACATAATCCGTAGTGGAACAGGCGAACAGGTGTTTTAATATCGTCACACGGAGAGACCCGCTGACACAGCGTCTCCCTGATATTACAGAAGATGGATGGAAGGGTATATTTATAGTCAATACCTGAGCAGAAAGTTTGAGCAGCAAGAATGTGTTTTTATACTAGGTCTCTTAAAAGAGATCGATGCTGATTTTTTTTTTTCGTTATTTGATGCTTGAAACGTTTTGTTATTATTGGTAATGTCGTGAAGCCGACACGAAGTTAGTTTGAAAAAGGCTTGACTGTTCTAATTAAACCTTCATAAATTGCAATTTCAACGTTAAAATTTATTGAAGTTTTTTTAATAGTTTTCACTAATTCAACACAATTATTCTTTATTCCACATAAAAATGTTAAACATGATACATTTCGAGATACGAAAGTGTAGTATTTTCTCAGGTTAGCAGATTGAGTGTTCCAGTTAATGGACCTCTACTTTTTTCCCATCGATTTCACAATTAAAAATGACTAGCTTGTTGGTCTAGTGGTTAGTGAACCTGACTGCTATGCCGGAGATCGTGGGTTCGATTCCCACCCAGGACAAATGTATGTGTGATGAGCATAATCATTTGTTCTATGTCTGGGTGTAAGTTACCTATAATATGTATGTGTTTAGAAATATATAAGTATGTTTATCAGTTGTCTAGTACCCATAACACAAGCTCTGCTTAGCTTGGGACTAGACTAGACGGCGTTGTGTGATAGTTGTGTAATATTATCATTACAATATGTTGAACGAAACGAGTTGGTAAGTGTTACGAAATTCATGGCGCTTAAGACATTTCAGTCGTGAAAAAAGCACCTACGACCTTCGGCATATCAGTCAGGGCCACTGACCACTAGACCAACAGGCCAATCTAATGTTCAAGGAGCACGGACTATATTACATCTGAGTCGATTGAAGTGAGCGTTTGGGTACATACATATCGATGGTGTTTTCAGAGTCAAAATCATAGACTGCATAAAATACATTCACCCTTCCCCGCCTCATTTAGGCGGTTGCATGCACGGTGCGGCACCGCAGCACATTGTGTGACATACCACAGATATTTTGGGCAAAACAAATTATTATGCTCATCACACGAACATTTGTCCTGGGTGGGAATCGAACCCATGACCTCCGGCATAGCAGTCAGGGTCACTAACCACTAAACCAACAGGCCAGTCAAATGAAATGAATGCATAGCTATAGTTACTACTATCGCTTCTCCTAATATCACGTTTAAATCCAGTTGCAACGCTAAAACGCTATCAAACTACACTCGTACACGCTCTAAAGCATGTTCCATATTATATTCTACCAGCACCGAGTCGTTTCCTCTGTATTCGCGTTAAGCGCACAAGAAAATGAGTACTGTAAACGTTGCGAACATAAAATTTAAACAATAAACCTGGAACAACACGTAAAGTTACTTTAAAATGCAAACAAAATACTTTTAAAAAGTTAAAAGAGTAATAAAGAAGTTATCACTTTGTAAATGTTTGTAACAGTGTAAAAAGTGTTACTATGTTATTTTGTACTAGACTGTCTGTGGTTTTTTTGTTAAGATAGGATATCAGCCTTTTCCTGCTCTAGGGGAGGAAATTAATAAAACTACACCTATTTTTCTTTAGAAGCCAACCCATGTCCTCCAGGCTAGCTCGCCGTCTGACCGTCCGGTAACCGTTCGGACCGAGCCCAAGTCGTCGACGGTGCTTACAGTTCCACGCGCGCCTCAAGGAGTCGTCAGCAAACTGTAGGGGCCAAGGGCCAAGGGTCTGCTTTTGAATGGAAGACCGGCCCTGGTACGAAAAGCAACGAAGAACCAAGACTGGGTTTTTAGTCAGTAAAAGTCTGACACGCCCTCTCGCTCTGCCCAAGAGCAAAAGATGTTATTAGATGATTTTGCCATCTACAAAAAAAAAAGAACCCATGGTCCCAGTTGAGATCGACCCTACTAGGCCCCAGCAGTATTGCTAACATCTCTTTTAAGCGCGCGTAGAACACTACGTGCCGTCGACGACTCGACCTGGATCTGGATGGTTATCGGACAGCTGGACCTCGTTTGTTTCGTCCGCACGTCTACGCTTAGGGTGGCTGATAGGATGTCCGTTCCCTCACGCGTGCGGCCACCACCTCCGCTATGATTACTGCTTCGCAAAACGAGCTGGCCGCCTACCATTACCCCTCGCTCCAGACCATAGGATGCCACCACCAGCTGTCTTTGGTTATTGCTCCACTCCTATTGGTCGCAGCCATTGATGGATAAAAAAACCCAAGATGCACAGTCTGGAACAAAAGTAACACTCGAAACTGTCACCAAACACTCGGCAATTTTTCATAAGTTTTTATAGTTCTACACATTTGCTTTGCAAATTCAACTTTGTGCCCATTGTTTTTCAATAAATCAATGGTCTTGCTTTTCTGAATATGAAATACTAAATAAGATTTTCTACTCGAATCAATAGTTCCGTTATGTATGAAGGAGTTTCCGCATTTATGATTTTTTGTTTTCTTTATAATAAAAGGTCTATGGGTATCCATCATGCTGTGGATGAATAAAATTGTGTGAGGAGTGATATGAAAAAAAAAAGAGGGTTAGTGATAGTGTGACGAGTGACAGAACAGAATGGAAGAAAAAAATGGGTTGCGCCGACCCCAAGTAATATAAAATAGAGGCAGGAAGAAGAAGAATAAAATTTGGTTAGAAGTTTAAATTATTTCATTAGACTGTTCTGACCCATTCCTGTTTATATTATTTAGAATTCAAATCTGTTTAGACGTTTAAATCGGTAATCAGAAACGAAAAGACAGTAAGAATGGTGGCATTTTAACTTTGTTATCGATATTCCGTACCCTGTTTCCAGAGCTTATTTTTTTTAAATTATTACTGATAGGCTCGCGTTTGACCACTATCCCACCTGATGGTAAGCGATGATGTGGCCGATGATGGAGCACGCTTGCCTAGAAATAACCTATTCACTCTTGACTTAGACCCCTAGGACATGCCGGTTTCCTCAAGATATTTTCTTTCACCGTTTTGAGAGCAGTGGTGATGAAATAAATTACATAAAGTAAAGCGCCTGGCAGGGTTTGAACCCGCGACCTACAACTCGTAATTCGGAGCCATTACCACTTGGCCACCAGTACCACTGCTCTCCTAACTAGAATGTAAGTGTATAATCTAGATATAATTATAACCTTATGATTCCTAAGTTAGTTTGCCTCAGTTGGAACAGTAATAAGATGTCATAACTTTTGGATTTCATTTCCATGTTTGTTGGGAAATATAAGAAAATTAGAAGATGTACCGATGACCTGGTGAAGGTAGCGGGAATCCGATGGATGCGGGACGCACAGGATCGATCATTGTGGCGACACTTGGGGGAGGCCTATGTCCAGCAGTGGACGTCTATTGGCTGAAATGATGATACGAAAATTATTAATAAGCCATGAATATTAGTTATTATAAACTAGCCATATCTTTTGCCAATACGTTCGGTAACGTGTCGCAACACGTTTTTTAAACGGCTCCAAATATGGATAACATAATGGGATAAGGGCAGGAAGATGATAACCTCAGTTCGCATAACAGAACTCTAATTATGATCACTTTGATGGCGGTCTGTCTTAATATCTTAGACTAAATGCATTTAAAATAATATAAAAAACACATAAAAATTAAATTGTTTTAATTTACAAACATTTTGGTTTAATTTTTTTTGTCATACAATATTTTTAATATACCTACCAGTAATAATAATTGCTAAATAAAAGTAGAAAATATTGGTAACCATGAGATATTTATTTTCCAAGTGTAGATAAAAATGTAACCTCATCAGATTTTTACACTATTTCACCTTCGCCATTTTATGAGCACAAAAACACACGTTATTTGGCGTAAACCTGCATTTTTCCTGAACATACGATTTACTACCATGGGTCGTAAGCCGTAATTCAGTATGTACGAGATACAAAAGTAATGGAATCTTATCGGATTCGATCTTGCAATGTCGACAAACATCCGTAATAAACCCACCAGAAACCCTACCATGAGCTCTTAACGCGATCCATCGGATCCATTTTACGACCTGAACTGAAATGTTAAAGGAAATGGAGCTATACACCACAAATTTTTAATTAGTACAAATACTTAAAGGGATTATTAGAAAAGGTCTAGTTATTATTTAAGTAAAGTCTCAATAAATAATATTCATAAACAGAAAAGTTTTTACCGTTTGTTAATATCCCAAAATGTCACTCAATTTATGGTCATATAGTACAGTTATTGATTTGAACGAATAAATGGCAATCAAAATGAAAAAAAAAACATTGCGCGTAGTATTTTCTAGTAGCAATGCAATGGTTATGAATGATTGATTCAATTATGAATTTACCAATTATGACTTGTGGACAATTTTGGGATTTCGTTTGTTTTTACTTTTGACTACACTAATATGATCAGTAACGGATACGAATAGAGCCCCATTTTTTATACCAATTATAAAATAGTGCTGTATAGGATGTATAGCTTTTCTTTCTTATAACTCCATCCCTCTTTCTCGTTCGCACGCCTGACATTTTAAAACGTCATGGTAAGGCCCCATCTACGCTAATATTATAAAGAGGTAGTTTGTTTTTTTTTGTTTTTATTTTGTTTGTAGGAGGTAATTTCTGAAAGTACTAGACTGATTGCGAAAATTTTTTCACCAATAAAAATCTGCTTTATTCCTGTGTGACATAGGCTATATTTTATGTATGCAGGTGAAGCTGCGGGCAAAAGCTAGTGTTTCATATTACGAAAAGAATTTATAGAATTCATGGAAGTATTATATAACAAGATATGTGAGCAGTTGTAACATAAACGCTGTGACAAATTCTGATTTTAAAGACAATAGTTTGTCGTCAAAGAACTGCACGCTTAGCCAAGTTGTTATTCTGCAATCGTTAACGCTGTCAAAAAGTGATGAAACGAATGGGAATGACGTCATCTGAACGTAAAGTCGTTTGGTCAGAACAGACGAATAGACAATTCGTAGCCAAGTTCACATCGTTCAAAATCGTTTCTACAATATTTCACGCTACATCCTTTGTTATACCAACGCTACATTGTAGAATGAGCGGCCGACTCAGGCGCGTCAACATGGCTACCAATTTATCGTTTTCTACAGTTGCTGTCACCGAGGCGTTACCGATTAGAGAACGGAATTCGATTCTAATTTGGCTAGGGGGGCTGGACAACTTATGAAAAAAAAAACGTTTTGTATAACTTAGTAACAAATAACTTGGAAGTAAATAGTATTGGGGATAGAACAAGTAGACGACGAGTAAAATACAATAGTCACATTGAAGGTTTTGCCAGCGGAATGCAACCCTATAATTATTTAACCCATTTTCGTCAAGGTAAACGTACCGAAAGGGAAAAAACGGGACCCTATTACTAAAACTTCACTGTCTGTCCGTCTGTCTATCCCCAGGCTGTATCTCAAGAACCGCGATAGCTAGACAGTTGAACTTTTCACAAATTATGTATTTATGTTTCCACTATAACAACAAATACTAAAAACAAAATAAAATAAATATTTAAGGGGGGTTACATTAAACGCGATTTTGTTGCCAAATTTTCTTAAGGACGGTACGGGATTCGAGCGCGAGTCCAACTCGCACTTGGCCAGTTTTTTATTGTGTGATTATTGTACATCCAATTCATGAAACACAAGCTTTTGCCAGCGGCTTCGCCCGTGTCAATAAAATACAGCCTATGTCACTTAGGAATAAAGCAGCTTTCCAACGGTGAAAAAATTTTATCAATCGGACCAGTAATTCCAGAGATTACCTCCTACAAACAAAAAACATAAAACAAACTTTACCTCTTTATTATATTAGTAAAGATAATATGCTCTGTAACAATAATATAATCTGTACCGTGCAGTATAGGAGTAATTTTAGGAAATCGATTCTTTAGACCCCGATTTTAATCGAAAAGAATTGACATCCCTACAACATAGAATCAAAAGATCAAAAGTGATTGTGTTTAGTAAACACCGATGAAACCTCTAGATGCTATACAATGCAACCATCTTACAACCGCCGTCGCGTTCTCCCGTTTTATTTACACAATACCTTTGGCAAAGGTTCTCGACGGAACCCGAACAAGTATAGCGTCCGCTCGCCAACAGCGCTGGGTTCGATGCTGACTTTTTTTATGGCGTGTCGGAAATAAAGCCACGAAACACTTCCGTGGGAAGCGGCGTAAGGCATGAGAGGCAAGAGATAGCTATGAAAAAGCTTAACTCAAAACATTAACATGTATTTCAAACCAGCTTCTACTAGCGGCATCGTCCGCGTGAATGTTGGTTATTACAAACGCAAAGTCACAACGACCGGTCCTATGCGTCCTGCATCCATCGGATTCTCACGACCCTCACCAGGTCATCATTCTGTCAACCTTATAGGAGGCCTACCAACGCTGCGTCTTCTAGTACCCAGTCGCTACTACAGAACCTTTCGTCCCCATCGACCATCTGTTCTGCGAATAATGGACAGGGCAGGCCCACTACCACTTAAGCTAATAACTATCACAAATCATTCTTGTCTTTCTTTCTTTTTAAGAAAAACGTTTTTCCACACTAGGCAATACTCCTGTGTCATGGGTGCGTTCAAAAACATGTAAATTCACATACCAAAGACATTTGGACCTGGAACACCTATCTGTAGGTCATACAAATATTTGTCTCGTGCAGGAATCGAACCCGCATCACGCAGTGCAGCAGTTGACCGCTCAACCTCTGCATCAACAGTGACTGAAGCCTGCTCCAACATTTTTTATTTCAGTCAGATAACGTGACTGAAAAATAAATTATTTATTAAAGCTTAATTTACATAAAGCTGTACAAAGGCGGACTTAATGCCTTAGATATTATTTGCCAGTTGACCTTAGGGTAGAGCAAAAACGTAACATGGCAGGTGAAACTTAATAAATAGACAAACAGAAGAGAAACAAATATAATAGTAAATACACACTTAGATACATACATATAAATAAGCAATGCTGTAGTGAAAAAACAAATCCAACTAATCCGTGCTGTGATGATTCTACCAATTTTGCAAATACGCTCACGCACCTTCATCTGGAACGCCCGGAGGACACGGTGGAGCACACAGTCGAGGTGTGCCCTGCTTGGGCGGAGCATCGCCGTGCCCTTCTGGGGGCGGACACCTCTCGCGCTGGGCCTTGATTGAGGCCATGGTCCAGAGCGAGGAGGAGTGGCAGGCGGTCGCCGACTTCTGCCAAGCAGTAATGCTCTCTAAGGAGGAGGCCGACCGCATTAGGCAACGGCGCTCTCACCGCCGCCGGGATTCCGATCCCGATTTCCAGCCACCGTAGGCGCGGGCTTGCGGACAGTGAGCAATGGGTAGCTCGCTCCAGCCGTCCGGTAACTGTCCGGACCAAGCCCAAGTCGTCGACGGCGCGCGCTGTTCCCGCGCGCCTCAAGGAGTTGTCAGCAACAGCAGGGGCCCAGCCGGGTCGAAGCCTACGGGGGCCAGGGTTATCTGAAAGGGAGCTCGAGCCCCGGTATGAAGGCTTGAAGGAACGGGATGGCTTTTTTAGTCAGTAAGAGTCTGACACTATCTCCCGCTCCGCCCAAGAGCGGGGGTTGTCATTGGATGATTTTTCCCATCGAAAAACGTGCCTTCATTTTAAAGGAAAATTGGCTGGTCGCCATCCTGTTATTCAGAGGGATTGCATTCGATATCACCCGGACGAAGAAGGAGGAGTGGATAAGTCCAGATCGGTGTGAGGGAGATGGAAGATTGCTATTGTACCCAGAGCAAAGAAATTGAAGTTCTGAAATCAGATAAGAAGGGGAAAATTACGCTTATAACTTGCACCAAGCGTCAAGCCGCATCACCATTGTCACTAGAATCACAAGAGATTTCCGCAGCCCGTATTAGGAGATTGCCGACGCGACCCAGTTATCTAGACCCGAAAATTATTACCGAACCTAGGTCAAAGAACGCGTTTGTCATTTGAAGGTCAATTTTGGACATTGTTATAATCTTTCTTGACCTTCAGACGTCGGAGTTTTTTGTTACTTTTGTTTCATAAAGAAAACAATTCCGAGGCAAGGAAGCCATTGTTTCATTAGATTTCCTAACTAAGCGATATTTTCTTTACTTATTACTTAGCAAAAATACAAATTTTTAAGCAACTTAGCCTTATTTTAATCCTCTGCTTTGGATTTTTGGTGGGGTTTGCGATAATTTTACCATATTGACGAGTAGGTTGGCGATCGTAGTATGGTTCGCAATGATGTCTTTGAAACGTGGTCGCTCCCAATTAGGCTCATCAAAAGGTCATCATCATCATCATTTCAACCGAAAGACATCCACTATTGGACATAGGTCTCCCCTAAGTCACCCAAAAGGCAAATGGAAAAGGCTATGCTCGGAGTTTCCATTCGTGATTGCATCATAAACGAAAATATCAGCAAGAGAACCAAGTTTACTGACATAGCCCGAAGAATCATCAATTTTAAGTGGCAGTGGATAGGGCCCATTGCTTTCAGTTCAGATGGTAGATGAGGACGAAAGGTTTCGGAATGGTGACCATATACCGGAACACGTAACGCTGGAAGACACACAAGACCGGAGACTCGATAGATGTGAGACGCTCCAGACCGGTCGTTATGGCGACACTTGGGGAAGCCTATATCCAACTGTGAACGTCTTTTGGCTGAAATGATGGTGATGATCTATTAATGATCTATTTTTACATATTTGTGAGAATTGTAGCCAAAAATACGGTCTCATATAACAGCACGAAGTGTGAGTATCTGGTTTTTAAGGCTTCTGGTATATGCTCATGTAGTGTACCCAAAATAAAACTAAATAAATGACATTGAACTTAGTGTACCCGCACTCGGGCCACAAAAAAAAGCCGCTACAAAAAAAACGCCGCCAGAAAAAAAGCTAGAAGTGGCAACAAAAAAAAAATGCTGAAGCGCGCCACAAAAAAAGACCACCTCAAAAAAAGCTTGAAGCGGCTTTTTTTGTGGCCCGTGTGCGTGGACACTTAAGCAGGTGAATAATTTTAAATACTTAGGATTTATGTCACTGAAGATCTTAATGAACAAATGGGCATTGAAAGGGAGCGCAGGGCACTGGCGGTTTTGAAAAAATGTCTCGCCCTGGGTCAACCCTGAGTGAAGTGAAAGAAAAAGTCATACTTTAACTAACTAAAATGTGGTCTTTCAGGTAGCCCTTTGCGTTTCAGGATCACAGTTTATTCTTTCAAGCAGCACCTTGCCAGTTTTGCAAGCTCATTTTTAGAGTTCCGTATCTCAAAAGGAAAAAAAAAACGGAACCCTTATAGGATCACTTTGTTGTCCTTCCATATGTCTGTCTGTCCAGACTCAAGAACGCGTGGAGGTGTCGAGTTGAAATTAAAACCATATACATAGGTCTGTAGTCCCTTCAAGCTGTGAAAAAAAACAAACTTCTAAGTTAACGAATACGTCAAAAAAAAAATTGCAATTCGGAAAAATCTTTGACACGGAACCCTAAGTGCGATAGTCCGACTCGCACTTGCCCAGTTTTTATTTATTAATAATAATTATCTTTTGGTTTATTTTACAAGAAAAGAAGCTAACAAAATAAGCTATCTATTAATAGCTTCCAAACAAAATAAAGGTAGCTATGTTAAGTAACGATTGGTGCTGACAAAGATATCGTGTTAATTAATATTAATGATGAAGCGTTTCATCTCTACTATTTTTATTCCGGCTACAAAGCTATCGCAAAAAAAAGATCTTAGCGAAGAATAAAAATACTAATACTGCCGTCTATTTTACCGTTCAGAAATATAAACTAAATAAGTGGACAAAGAATAACAGAATAAAAGTAAAACTGATAATGTCGAAGAATCTTTTTATACTCTTTCCTTTGAAATAACAAACGATTTTGTTAATTAATGTAATGTTTTGTTTGCAGCCGATCCAGAAATTAAAGATAAAAAAACAATGGCTACAGAAACAGTAGGTAGGTACTGATACTTTTAAATGAAAACAAGATTGTAGTCAAATAAATAAAGGCTTATACAATGTGTAATGTTAATATTTAAAAATAAGAAAGACAGTTTATTGGTGCCTCATAAACGTAACACACTAATATTGTAAAGGCGAAAGTTTTTGTGAGTGTGTGTGTGTGTCTTTACTCTCGAAGGAAAATCCGTTCAACCAACTTAGGAGTCTTTAAGTCGAGAGTGAATAGGTTTCTTCTAGGCAAGCGTGCCATCGTCGACCACATCATCGCTTACCATCAGGTGAGATGGTGGTCAAACGCAAGCCTATCAATAATAAATAAAAAAAAAAACAGATTTTCATGAAAATTGGTGCATGGGTATACCTTGTTTTGAAATTGGCATTCCAAGACACCTTTTTTTATCTTGAGAGTATGTTCCTTTCAAACTAGAGATTGTGGTCAAACGCGAGCCTATCCATTATAAAAAAAGAAAAAAACCTATTTTTTACTTTCATACGGGCAAAGCATAAACGACCTTATTTTTAGTAAGTATATGCGAAACCTGAAATACCTGGCTAGTAATTTTATGTAAAGAATCTATGTATAAAATTTCAAAACTGTATTATGAAAAATCGTAAAGTTATAAGCCAGTTATTGTACCTGGTTGGCGACATAAATACTACTGAGGGGTTGTTTTGCTTCTGCAGCCAGCTGTGCGCTGGAGCCTTATGCCAGTTATGACCTGCCGTGACCTGTTTTGTAGTTAGTGTCAGTGGTGTCCAACTTGTGACCTTTTTAAATATTTTTGGGAAAAAATTTAACATGGTGTAAAAATTGCTGGACTCGATTCAGTTACTGATTTAAACAAACTATGCTCAGGTTTCGTATAGACTAAAAATAATTTTGTATAGACTAAAAATACACATTTTATGATGGATGATTATATTGTTAAACATGATATTTTCCTACATAAAAACGCTGACACAAGAATCTAAAACAATTGTATCAGCACTAAACTTCTATAAGTAAAGATAAACACATTAAATCGGGATAAGATTAGTTAAAGAAACCTTTTTTCTGCCTGTTTAACCGATTTTAACTTCTATTTCGTAGGGCATAAGGATGGCATTATAAGAAAAAAAAAGTAGTTACAATACCAACTATTTACTGCAGCCGCCATTTGTCAGGCCACCAACGTTATAAAAGTCAAAATCAGTTGAACAGTCAGTAATAAAAAGTTTTCATAAATGTCTAATGTTATTTTTGGTACACTAAACAGAAAATTCAGGCCGATGGCATCGATACATTTACTGCAGTCCATTGTCCTGTCACTGAGAACAGATTGGACTACAGAACATGGGAATCAACTCTCGTGTTATGTGTTTGGCAATTGGACACAGGACATAGTAACGTCTGTGGTAGGTTTGATTTAGAACAGTGGTTTTCAACCGTGGTCTATTAGGAATGACATATGGTACGCGAAAAAAAAAGAAATATTTTTTTTTTGACATGTACATTAATTTATTAGGTAGACCGATGACCTGGTGAAGGTTGCTGGAAACCGATGGATGCGAGACGCACGTTCATTGTGGCGATGCTTGGGGGAGGCCTATGTCCAACAGTGGACGTATATCGGCTGAAATGAATTAATGAATGAACATTAAAAGGGGCCTCTATGGTGTTCCAGGCCAAAGATGGACATCAAATATTACTAAACAAGTCAACTGTTCTGTTTGTAAAACCTTAATGATATTAGATACCTAAAAACACAAATTGACGCCATTATTATTGAAATATTTAAACAAGAGTAACCTTTTGAGGTTATTTTCCTATATGATAATGCCTCTGACTATGAGATAGCTTAAAAGCATCTCGTTTTTCAATGCCTGGTACTTAGATTATTTAGAACTAAGGGAATACATAGTTTTTTATAACAAAATTAGTGAACAAAGTATTTTTTTTCTAGTCAATTGTCCGCTCATGGCGTCAAATGGGCAATCCCCTTTATTGTGTTATACAACACTTTATGACTTTTAACGTTATATACGTTTTTAAGCTTAACATAACAAGTTAAAAAATAATCACACAAAGGATCAAAAATAAAAAAGGAGGTTTAAAAATAATTGCGTCTCACGGCCCAAAAATTTCAAAGTGAAAAGATTATTACCTACGAACTGATTTTAATTTTCTATCCGAAAAATTGTATTAATAATAAATTCACGCGGGCAAATACGCTGGCAGAAATTAAAATCTGTCTATAAAGTCGAACGACTTGGGAATTTTGTAAAATATTTAATCATTTAAAAAATACTTATATTCGATAATTTTTATAAGGTTCTTCTATTAGTAAGCAATGCTTAAGATCTCT
Source organism: Mythimna ferrago (assembly GCA_910589285.2). Taxonomy (NCBI): domain Eukaryota; kingdom Metazoa; phylum Arthropoda; class Insecta; order Lepidoptera; family Noctuidae; genus Mythimna; species Mythimna ferrago. The sequence continues at coordinate 4,558,871 of OU342689.1, forward strand.
TTATCAACCTTGATTATCGAACTAGAGTTGACTACATCAGATTTCATTTTACCCTAATAATTACCCAAGTCGTTTGACTTTTAGGCAGACTCTAGTGATAAATACTTTTCTTTCTTTACATAGTTTAAATTTCTTCTGGACTTCTCTTTGGTCCCTAATAACCACTAAGAGTCAAAGTACCCTGTCGAAAAAAGGTTTGGAATACCTGATTTTAAGAGGCCCGATATGATAATTAGTGCAATATTTGGCAAAATTAAAAGTAAGGTATTATTTTGGAAGATGAAGAAAGAAAAAATAAATGAAAGAAACATCATCAGGGCATCAGTGTAAAGATTGCCAGAACTGTATAAAAGAAGACAACGTATTATGTAGACCATGAGGACAAAGGCAGAAAAGTTATGATAAATGATGATTACTTTGATGTTAAATCAATGATACAATGTCCAGGATATAATAAAACTAGCCATAAAACTGACCCGCAGTCAAAGATTATTGTCAGTATAAAGAATGTTAATGGCACTTATCAGTGTAATATTACAAATGCAAAAGTTTGTATGCCTTAAGTAAAATAATATTTACGTGACTTAAAAACATTCACTTGAAAATATCCCGCAAAAATCATAGTTTCGCACTTAATATTATAAAGTTTCTAAATATTATCATCGTTATTTCAACCAAAAGAAGTCTACTGTTGGGCAAATGCCTCCCCAAGTGCCACCATAATGACCGGTCCTATGCGTCTCATATCGATCGGATTCCCATGACCCCCACTTGGTCATCTGTCCAGCTTGTGGCAGGCCTTCCAAAGCTGTGTCTTCGGGTACGTGGTTGCCACTCTAGAACCCTTCGTTTCTATCAACCATATGTTACCAACCCGCACTGGGCCCACGTGGTGGATTACGGCCCATTCCCTCTCTTAGAGACGAGGTCTGAATCCCAACAGTGGGAACATTATAAGGCCGACCATGCTGTGCTAACCATCTATTCTACGAGCAATGTATCCTACCCAATGCCAATTAAGTTTCCCGATTCTTCGGACTATGCCAGGAACCTTGATTTTCCTGCAAATATTTTCTTAAGAAAACTGAGTATTTGAATATTTAATTTTGTATATTTGTTACTGTTACTTTTTCATAAACAAATGACTTAGCGAATTAGGATCTTTAGCTCAAGAGTAGACTTGGTGAACTTTTTTTTAAATTGATGAACTAGTGCTTGACTGCGATCCCACCTGATGGTAAGCAGCGATGCAATCTCTGATGGTGTGGCGCAATAGTTTATTAAGAGCCTATTCACTGTAGCCTTGAAGACACCCAAATTATAATCGGACGAGAAGACCGCAGCAGGCCAATTGTGTCCAACCATCCGGACCGAGCCCAAGTCGTCGACGGCGCGCATTGTTTCCGCGCGCCTCATGGAGTTGTCAGCAACCGTTAGGGGCCCAGCAGGGTCAAAGCCTACTGGAGCCAAGGGTCTGTTTCTGAATGGAAGGCTCGGCCTTGGTATGAAAGGCAGCAAAGGAACAGGGTGGGTTTTTTAGTCAGTAAAAGTGTGACACTATCTTCCACTCCGCCCAAAGGCAAGGCATGTCATTTAGATGATTTTTATCCATCGAAAAAAACACCTATAGGATTTTCATCCCGGGAGTATATTCCCCCAGAATTGTTTTATAATTTCAAGTGGGCTAAGTCTTAATAAAAGTGAGATGTTTTCTTGTATATGTGTCTGTGTATAAAGGTTAATATCTCCTTCACTCTCTAACTGTAAAACAAATTTGGGTGTAATTTGGCACACGAGTAGACCATGTCACTGAAATAAAATATTGGATACTACATTCTATTCTGGGAATATGTTTTCTTGAGATAATTTTCTAATTGCATGCAGGCAAAGTTGCTAGCAGAAACTAATCCTGAATATTCAATGACATATTCTGTGGTCAAGCTTTCACGAACTCCATTTTCGTAAACTCCATTTTGATAATTGAAATGCATAAATTACAACAAAACTTTCACAGTGATAATAATTATATACTCCCCAAAATTAATATCGAACTTATTAATACTTTCGAAGTCTAATTTGCATTTCAATTTCAATAAAATGTTTTAATGCTCACATTCACAAAAACTTTGCTTCAAAAACTACACCCGAATTCAGTTCAAGGATTTTAATAAAAATTGCACAAAATTAAAAAGCCTTTTTAGTATTTGAATTTATCATACTTATATTATAAGGGCGAATGTTTGTGAGTGTGTTTGTTTGTTACTTCTTCATGCTTAAGCGGGTGAACGGATTTGGCACATAGAAAGAAAGAAAGAAAGAAAAACAATTTATTTGGAACAGCACAAGGCCCAAACACAATAATATACAAAAACACGTATCAAAAGTAAAAGAATCAAAAAGATAAAATAAAAAATAAAGTTGTTTTGTGCTTCATGCTGCACCAAAATAGGTCCAGTTCAACATGAATGCCAGACAACTAGTGCATAGGTAGACCATGTCTTGAAATAACAAAGGATACATTTTATGTCAACAATATTTGCCTGGAGAAAATTTCATACCTTCACGCATGCAAAGCCGCTAGCAGCCGCTGCATAAACTAAAAATATATACGTATATTTTATGAAAAAGTAAACCTAAAATTATAACCTATGCGAGGCCAAAAAAACATCTAAATTAGCTTATGCTGGGATCTTTAAAACAATAAATAACGCAGGGCTGTTATTCTGTTAGGGCCTGCTATAATGCTGCTGTTGAATACAATGTTTGCCTTTAAAAATTAAGCTGTGAGATTTCCTGGCAAGCATATTAGAATATGCTTTTTATCCTGGAATAATGTTCTTAGTGATATTTTTTTTTATGTTCAAGCGAGGAAAGTCGCTGATAGCCACTAGTATTTTATTTATTAATATTATCTGCTCAGTAAAGAAAATTTTACTCAAAAACGGTAATTCAATTCAAAGATTTATGCACTCTGTAACCAATTTTCAAATTTGCCCTTTACACACAAAAAAACCTAATAAGAAATCAGAACGATACGTACAATTGTATCCAAAATTTCATGGGAAGCTTAATCATAAATATAACCATGCTTTTGGGGCCACAAATGAAGGCAGTGATCCAAAGTTTCAAGAAATTTCAAAGTTTCAAAGCATTTTATTTCAAATAAACAATTTACAGGAACTTTGTAATGTCCAAGAAGTCAGTCAGTCAGAAAAAATATGCTAATTGCACATTTCAAAGCATGGATCTCTATTGAGAAAAAACTTCATGGACACTTTTTTTTTGGTGGGTAAAATCATCCTATAATAATAATAACAACCCCCGCTCTTGGGCGGAGCGGGAGATAGTGTCAGACTCTTACTGACTAAAAGACCCACCCCGTTCCTTCTAGCTCATACCGGAGCTCGATCTGTCTTTCGAAACTAACCCTGGCCCCAGTAGGCTTCAGAACATATACCTACTGGTTTAGGAATTTTTCAGACGCATGGCATATTTGGTAACTCAGTACGTGAAAAAGATGTTTTGAAAAGATAAACGTGTAGGAAACATTGTAGAAAGTAGAACTAGTCTCGTCTCTTGCAAATTTTGTTTCGAATAAAATTGCGAGTGAATTCGATACGTTCGCTTTTCTATTTTCACGTATTTGCTTTGAAAATAGAATTACCTTTTTGGATATTGTTTCTGGGAATGGCACATACAATTGTTACTAGTATGTAAGATAATCGTTTTATTTTATTTTCCTGGAAATATATTTCGGATGGGACCGAAACTTGCTGAAGAATTGGTGAAGGCGGACGGAAATCCATGAGGTCATCAGGGTCGGTTCTTGACTGGTTTTCAGACATGTTATAACGAAAACTTCAGTGTAAAGTTAATAACTGATTTATTGTAACGAAATCACAATCAAATAATTAACTATTTTTTTTTTTTTTTTATTAATGATAGGCTTGCGTTTGACCACTATCTCACCTGATGGTAAGCGATGATGTGGTCGACGATGAAGCACGCTTGCCTAGAAGAAACCTATTCACTCTCGACTTAAAGACTCCTAAACTAGTTAAATTAATAAATCACTTCACTAAATAAACAAACTAACTTTAACAATAAATTACAATTATGACTCAGGTGTGATCTGCATCACAATTCAGAGGTGTCGACACTGTGACTGCTTCGGTCCAAGTGACTCGAGCTCGTGGCTTTCGCTACGTCCCAGTTAGGGGACGTGGCGACCACCGTGGCGCCGACATATAATTTATATATTATTATTTAGAAGTCGTAATGTTTTCGCTTGATATATCCATATGAGTTTAAAGAGAGAAACTGACTAATTGAAATATCAACGTACTGCTAAAACTAATGGCTAGGAACATAAAATTTTGCAAAGGGTTTTAACTTAGGTGAAGCACTAAGAGAAAAGTGCTGCAGTAGAACTAAGGTTACCGACATAGCACGAAGAATTGCCAAACATACCAGCAATGGGCAGGGCACATTGCTCGCAGAACAGATGACCGTTGGGGCTGAAAGGTTCTGGAGTGGCGACCGCGTACTTGAAGACGCAGTGTTGGAAGAGCTCCTATAATGTGGACCGATGATCTGATGAAGGTTGCGGGAAACCAATAGATGCGAGACGCACAGGAACTTTCGTTGTGGTGACGCTTGGGGGAGGCCTATGTCCAACAGTGGACGTATATCGGCTGAAATGATGATGATGATGATTTTTTTTATGGTGGGAAAAATCATCCAATATCAACCCCCGCTCTTGGGCGGAACGGGAGATAGTGTCAGACTCTTACTGACTAAAAACCCACCCCGTTCCTTCTAGCCTTCATACCGGTGCTCGTTCCCTTTCGGATAACCCTGGCCCCAGTAGGCTTCGACCCGGCTGGGCCCCTGCTGTTGCTGACAACTCCTTGAGGCGTGGATGATGATGAACACAAGAGAGGGCTTTTCAAAATTTACCTCCTAAAGGGATGAAACGGGGGTCTAAAGTTTGTATGGAGAAACTTACTTTTATGAGGGCAAAGCCACTGGCCGACGGTAGTCTAATATATAAAAATCTCGTGTCACCGTGTTTGTTATCGAATTCCTCCAAAACGGCTCGACCGATTTTTATGATTTTTTGTGTATATTTGGTAGGTCTGAGAATACATCGTAGGATAAATCTTTTTTACACCTCTAGTTGATAAGAGTGACCCTCTCTAAAAATAAATCTGCACTAATATTATTAAGAGGTAAAGTTTGTTTTTTCCGTCCGGTTGCTAAAATTATTTCACTGATGGAAAGGTGCTTTATTCCTATATATTTTTGTACGTGGGCGAAGCCGTGGGCAAAAGCTAGTAATTTATATAAAAAAACAACGTTAGCTGAACCAGTGAGTTAGTGATAAAATAGAAAATGTCTACTGTACATTTAAAAGCTAAAGAGAACACAGGTTCTTTCCCACTGACTAAAAACGTAAAACCTACTAATAAAATAAAAAGTAAAATGAAAATAATATTTGATACTTACAACAAAAAAAAAGTAAAATTCTAGGAATACTTCAAATTAAAAAATTAAAGAGTTGAATTTCATAACTCCAGTAAAATAAATAGTATATAAAATTTATTCTAAAAATCTTATGACCTACCAAAGTTAAATAACAAAAAAAAAAACATTTCTAATATCCACACAATATTTAATTTGAACTCATTACATCTCTGTAAGCTACTCACGCGTGCCCCAAAACTGAGAAATATTAAGAACGACACTAGAATTTAATGTACGACCAAAAAATGATGAGCAGAGACCGAGGCCATTTTTTTTCGGCTGAGTATAGATATTTCATGCCAAGTCCTAGGCTGCCGACAGTGTCGATGCCACTTATCATTATTTAGTCTCGAACTTACCTTATTTTTATATATATTATTTTTTTTGTGTCATTATATATAGTTTTTTTTGTGTCATTGGAACATTATTCAGACCCATTTCCGATTTGCCTTGTTCTCTTTTTAAGGAAAATGTACATACCCTTTTTAGGGTTCCGTAGCCAAATGGCAATAAACGGAACCCTTATAGATTCGTCATGTCTGTCTGTCTGTCTGTCTGTCTGTCTGTCTGTCGGTCCGTCCGTATGTCACAGCCACTTTTTTCCGAAACTATAAGAGCTATGCTGTTGAAACTTAGTAAGTAGATGTATTCTGTGAACCGCATTAAGATTTTAAAAAGCAAAAAATTTTGGGGGTCCCCCATACTTAGAACTGAAACTCAAAAATTTTTTTTTCGTCAAACCCATACGTGTGGGGTATCTATGGATAGGTCTTCAAAAATGATATTGAGGTTTCTAATATCATTTTATTCTAACTTGAATAGTTTACGCGAGAGATACTTCCAAAGTAGTAAAATGTGTCCCCCCCCTGTAACTTCTAAAATAAGAGAATGATAAAACTAAAAAAAAATATATGATGTACATTACCATGCAAACTACCAACGAAAATTGGTTTGAACGAGATCTAGTAAATAGTTATTTTTTAATACGTCATAAATCTAAAAAAATACAATATTATTAAAACATCGATCAAAGTTACAACGAATTACAAGAACTTTTATATTATATTACTTGCTGCTACGGAACCCTCCATGGGTGAGTCCGACTCGCACTTGGCCGGTTTTTTAAATTATTATAATTTAGACCTACATTTGACTACCATCTCACCTGATGGTAAACGATGATGAGGTCGACGATGGAGCACGCTTGCTTAGAAGTAACCTATTCACTCTTGACTTACCTATGAATGTCACCGAAATAAAATCTGTCACTCTAGTCTATTCTCAAAAATGTTTTTCTTTTCTTTTTATAGCAATTGAGCCGGTGTCTCAACAATGTTTAAGATCTTTGACAGTCGTAATACGTTGTCGAACACCACAAAGTGTGACCATCAAGTTAGAACTACATTAGACGGATGTTTACGTGGACCACGCTTGATTTGTACTATCACTTGCAAAAGTCCATAAGAATTCTTAAAACTTATTCGTTTGACGTTTAGTTTGACTTACGACCTTTTATTTTCAAGTTTCGCCAACAAATGATTGAAATTCACAATTTCATCAACTTATCATAAGTCAAGATGGCCCAGTGGTATAGGCACACAGATTGAAGCGCAAATCAGCGTGCCGCAAGTTCAAATCCCACGCAATTATTGACTTTTTGTAAGTTCTTACCCGATTGGAAGTTATGTATTTGCATTACATATATTAAATTATTCTTTAACTTGTTCACACATTTCTTAGAGTTAGAAAGGTAGATCACAAAAAAACTAAATAAAGAATTAGATTTCTGCGAGGTAGACATGAGTTTTAACTTAACCGAAATGAACTGTCGTTTGGTTGTAGTTGTTGGTTAGTGACGTGAGGTTGACAGTATTGTAATATTCGCAAAATGCAGGCTAATATTAGTATTGAAGTGAGGGCGACTATCATTGAGGTCTTAATAAAACACAAATATCTGAAGAAACCGGACTGAATGTGAGTATAATAGCTATTAATGAATTGTAACTTTATTACAAATTAATCTTCTAATTAAAACGTATGCCATTTATGAATCCATTCATCGTATCTTTATGAGGTTTAAAAGAGAAATACGTAAATCGTTGGGTTTATTGGATTGGTTATTGGATTAATAAATGCAGTTTTATTTTAAAATTATATTCAATAATTATGATTATTAACATTTTATATAATGAAAATGAAGTGAAGTAGGTATAGCTGCCTAATATATATTTTTTTTTATTTTAGAAAAATACTGTAAATCTTTGGCTAAAAAGATATGAGGAAGAAGGTAGCCTTGCTAGTCGAAAGAGGAGTGGGAGACCGAAGCTTATTAGCGAGGCGCAGCGACGACATATGGTGGACGTATACGAAACGAATGGTTTCGCACCAACGAGACATTTTGCGGAATTATATGACACCTCGATGGATACTGTTCGCCGTGCACTTCACGCTGAAGGCGTGCATCACAGAAAACCTGCTAAAAAGCCGTACTTGACAGAGAGGCACAAACAAGAACGATTACGTTTCGCACTAAATATTTAATGTTAACTAAACTAAATGGCCTACCATTTTATTTTAACATATCTGTGATTATTCGTTAACAAACACTGTATTATATTGTGTTTACTTTCGTTTAAAACAGCTATATCTTTTAACTTGTGCCATCGCCTCATCTTAAGAATGCAGTGAACTCGCTATCAATTTTGTTGACAATAATCATGAGTCTATTTCGTTTTTTATTCTTCTACCCGCACTGTTTTAACATAATACTATAGTTCAATTTATTTTTCTTGTGAGAACTAAAGTTCTTTTAACAGAAATTGAGGTTTGGTTTCAATCTTCTTTTCGTCAAGAAAATGAACAATTAAGCTATGACCTCAATACATTCATTGTGACGTTACACAAAAATAAAATGTTTACAAAGTCCAAATCATATATCACTTTTCAATAAATAACTGGATATAAACAATTACCTATATTTTATTTTATTAAAATTTGAATATCCGTTCATTGTTACGTTATTCATATTATGAATGGTCTAAGTGGGTATACTTCCAACAAACAATCTTAGGCGTAACATAGATAACGGTTACAAGATAACTTTTTGTCTAGGTAACAATTCGACGTCACAATTCTCATAAATGTTTAATTTGTAAATATAAAGAATAAACATTTTTATTAAACACGTCTTTTTATTTCCACCTTATAACATCGAAAAGATGTAACAACTAAATAATTGCAAATTACGAATGTGATTCTTCTTGTGGTTAATAGATCACATTCGTAATTTGCAACTATTTAGTGCAAAAAATGCAATAGTATTTTTCATAGAAATATAAAAAAACAACTATATCAACATAGATTGGGAATTTCAAAGTAAGAAATAACTGCAACGGACCGACCATGATTTGAACTCGGGTTACGTGATTTGCGAATCCAACACTTAGTTCACACGGCTACCAGCACATGACGAATTTGCGCGAATTTTGCTATGGTAAGAACAGAAAAGTAATAATGTTTTTAAGCTCAGTGCGACGACAGTTCCTTAGTGTGTGTTATCTGTGGAATGTGGATACTCATACATGCGCACACATACGCACGGCAGTATCGCGCTCGCTCGGTTCGTAGCAATGTAATCTTTAGCGCTCCTATGGACTTTTGCGGCCTTACTGTACGTAGGATGATGTCGCGTGGCGTGGATCTAGTGTTGTTCTACAAGTCTAGTTCATATAAAACGTATGGAGAACGACGCGCCCAGATTGGTGTAAGTGGCACGTGGTCCACTGCGTAATGTTGTTCTATTTTTAGTCTAACAAAGGAGTAACGTGTTTTCCAATAAGTGGATTGTGGAGGCCTTGTAGGCAGTTGATCCATGTCAAACACGGGTATCTAGCCAGTTAGATTCGAAGTCAACTAGTCGTCATCCATATCGCAAATAAGCGATTTGTTAGTAGAAAATTCGCTCACATACGCTTTGAACCCCCGGTAATATTATTTAACTATAAATGAATTCTATTTATTAGAATTTTTATCGACTTGAATGTATGTGACTCTATTTTAAACCAGATATGTTATGGATATAAAAAGGATACAGGTGCAGATATAGGAATAATATAATATCGATTTCAGATTCGGTTACGAAAAAGAAATGGTTTCGGATTAGCCTGTAATTTCGGATAGCATTTCGAATGTTCGAATTTTAACCTCTCTGGCTCCAGTGTACCGAATACGGATATTTTTAGGTTTCCGTAGCCAAATGACAAAAAATGGAACCCTTATAGATTCGTCATGTCTGTCTGTCTGTTTGTCTGTCGGTCTGTCTGTCTGTCTGTCGGTCTGTCTGTCTGTCTGTCACTTTTTCCCGAAACTATAAGAGCTATATTGTTGAAACTTAGTAAGTAGATATATTCTGTGAACCGCATTAAGATTTTCACACAAAAATAAAAAAAGACAATAAATTTCACCATACATAGAACTGAAACCCAATTGTACAATTGTACATTACCATACAAACTGCCAACCAAAATTGGTTTGAACGAGATCTAATAAGTAGTTAATTTTAATACGTCATAAATTTAAAAAAATACACTATTATTAAAACATCGATCAAAGTTACAACAAACTACAAGAACTTTTATATTATGTTACTTGCTGCTACGGAACCCTTCATGGGCGAGTCCGACTCGCACTTGGCCGGTTTTTTTTATTTCGAATATTCAATAGTTTTTATAACAGTTACCAAGCTCCAGAATATCCCTATTTTCAACCTATGTGACACAAAGTTACTCGTATATTGAAATATCCCACATTTATAATGTACCCACTCTATATTCTGTTGTTAAATTTACTATCCTAGTATAAGTTTTTACTGCGACCTTCATGTGTTAACACAGTTTTCAATTTGCCCAGACTTCATTGAAGACAAATTTTGTAACGTATCTTCTATTAATTTCAAAGTCACCGTATTCATAATTCAAATAAAATAATAGAGCAAAGATAATAATTATAACTTTAACTAATTTCAGGATTGCGCAATATCACGTTTTATTTAATAAATAATATTTCAATTGAAATATAAATTTATTTAAGTGTATCATCTGGTTTTGATTTCTTATGATAAATTAACTAATTAATTTCACGTAATTACCGCGTGCTGTCGCTAGAGGCAACTAAAGAATTATTAGGCACAAGAATCTGTAATATAGTAAATATTTCATTGAAAATAATAAACCTGTCATTGTTTTTGTTACCAATAATTTATTTTTATACTCAAAGGGATATAGAATCTGAACATTATTCACTAAGAAAGTAAATATCGGATAGCAAAAAAAATATTTTATACAATATCATAATATATTTTTTGAGTAAAATTGTATTATAAAATAATAAAATAAATACTTTTATATCTTATTACATTCAGTGTCTGGTACTGTAAATCTTAAAGTGATTGTTGATTATAATGTAAAAACATATTCACAAATGTCTTATATGATATATTATTAACAATTACAGAAACGGTTATATTATAAAATTTGTTAGTAAGTTTAGTGTTTTTTTTTTTTACGCATAAGTTTTAGGATGTAGGTATTAATATACTCTGTCCATAGTTGGATATGCACGTTCACGATATGAAAACATAGCAGAGCAACATATCAGTCTGTGATCGCAATCACCACAAAGACCCAAAAATGCGGTCTCTGTGACCGAAATTTGCTGGATGATGTCATCATCACAACGATATTTAAGTCAAACGGGGCTCAACGTCTATCTTTTCCTTTAATTTAAATATAAAGCAAAGGATATTTACTTCTGTAAGTCAGTATCCTATAAACACTTCCGAACGTTAAAATACAAAATACAAGGATTTAATCTTACTGGTTATACTTTTCATGGAAGTTAGTTGGTTATCATCAGTTCATGACAGTTAAATAGCATTATGTTATAAAGTGGTATTTCCCAGAAGATGAAAATATTTAGTTTTCATCATAATGTTGACTCATGTAAAAGTGGGAAAGGAATTCGTAATCGAGCACACTTTGAAACTGTGGGCTGCACGGTTTAAAATTTTTCATGAGTTAAATAATGCAATAGGAAAACGCTGATGAAAAATTTCACCTCTAGGTCTTCCAAGATCAATTATACTGTATTCATGGTACACACTTACGTGTCGATGTCTGAGACATTGGGTTAGTATTTCATAAAATATGACGTGAAAAAATTCCTCCACATTGCTGTCAAGTGGAAATATGCCCAATAGACCGGCAGCATTGCCACGTTTTATGACAATAGTTATCACATTAATTAAGATTTAGACAATAATGTATGAAGAAGATTTGCTCGAAATCAAAGAACTAAGCTCCATAAACAACCACAGAATTTTATTACATTTATACCCAGAGAATAAGCCAGATAAATAACACTGACAACCTTCTGCCCTTGAACCCCAAAATATAAGTAAGTAAGGGCAAGCAAAATGTGTTTAATAACGCTCCTTGGATCCGGAAAATTCCCCGACACGTTTGCTCAAATTGAGACAAGTCCTCTGGGGTCAGGGTCGGTTCCGACGGTACCAATAAGGTTGATACTATGAAGGCTGAAAAGAACTATACAGAATGTAGTCTAGCAGAAAAAAATATCTGGCTGGTTTTGTACATTTCGTGGATTTGAATTCAGAATCAATTCGAATTTAGAATCAGTTTTTGGCGGGATTTTGTCAATTGATGTTGAGCAGCTGTTTTCATTTATTTGCAAATTAGTTCTTAATGGATATTGTGATGTAAAATTGATGTTGTTTTACGAGTATATTTCAAATATATTGTAGTACAAACTGGTCAATATGTCGAATTATTAAAACACCGATCTCGGTAAAATGGAACTGGGAATTTTATTGTAGAATTGGCTACCATAGCAAAGTTTCTGAGAAGGCTGACTTGATACTTTTGATATATCTGCATTCTAGAGCAGTAAAGTCACAGAGACTGTATTCTGTATCAAAAATTAATGCATTCTAAAATTGACATTATCAGAGAAGTGTCAAGATGAGAAAATATTTATAGGAAGCCGAAACCAATTTCAGGCAAACAGTTTTTAACTGACGGGCGGGTGGGCAAGATGTAAAAATGGGCCAATGAAGAATTTATTAATATAATATGATTGTCAAAATTATAGACACTGCGATATAATTAATTTAGTATGTTTATTATTATACTGTTGGCAAGGTTAGTGCAGTAGTTGAGTGATGGGTTGCTGCAATGCGTTTTGCGGGTGCGATTCCCGCACGGATCAAATATTTATATGACCTTCAGATATTTGTTCCGGTTCTGGGTGTCTTGTGTAATATATGAGTTTATAATATGTGAACCCACCCATGATACAGAAGTAATTCCAGGAGTGGGGTTACGTTTAATTTAATAAGAATATATTATGATTACATAAGTCGTTGACAGTCGTTTCATCCTGGCAACTCTCAATCTAGGTGAAAACAGTCTCTTCTTTGAGCAATAGTTAGAGAGTTGCCAAGGTATCCTCCATTTTTGCTGGTTACAGGTCCTCACCGGATAGCCAGACAGGTCAAGGGATTGTTCGAAATAGCTACCGCGGCCCTGGTACACAAAGATAACTGAAGAATTTTTTTTTTTAATTGTAGGTGTGTTCGCGCTTGACCGCTATCTCACCTGATGGAAAGCGACGATGCGGTCGACGATGGAACGCACTTACCTAGAAAAAACCTATTCACTATCGACTTAAAGATTTCCGGGTTGTAGCTATCAGGGAACACAGACTCCGGTAAGGAATTCCACTCCCTAGCTGCATGCACAATGAATTTGTTTCCAAAACGTTTTGTGCGTGTAGGTGGGATATCCACCATGTGCCGGTTGCGCATCGCCGTACGTATTACAGGTAGGTTTTAGTCAATAAAAGTCTGACACACCTTCGTTCCACCAAGCTCGCCGTCCGGTTGTCCGGTAACCGTCCGGACCAAGCCCAAGTCTTCGACGGCGAGTAGGTAGTGTCCCACACGCACCTCAAAGAGATGGCAGGAAAACCGTAGGGCCCTGCAGGGCCGAAGCCCACTGGCATCATGGGTTGGCTTCCGACAGAAAAGATGGAACCTAGGAGTGGGTTTCAGTCTGTAAAAGTCTGACACACCATAAAACGGGAGAAGTAATTGGAGAATTTTTCATCTAAAAGAACCTCTCATTTCACTACCATGACAGGCAACTACCAAGTAGTTGTCTGACATTTTTGCTGAAATGGATCTACTACATTGTGTGTATCTACGAGTGTGAATGCCAAATTAAATAGTTTTCTTTCTTTATTTTCTTTTATTTCACCAAGAGTGGGAGAAGACTACCAAGTATGTGAAGATTTGTCACTGTAAATTAAAAAAAAAAGACGTGTGGCACTCGGGGACTGCCGCGGTAAAGCTATTGCATAGGTAGCATTTTTTATCAACTTATGCAATAGACCTCGCCAACAGCTGCATAACCCCACCCATCCAAAACCAGACCTCGCCAACAGCTGCTTAACCCCACCCATCCAAAACCAGACCTCGCCAACAGCTGCTTAACCCCACCCATCCAAAACTAGACCTCGCCAACAGCTGCTTAACCCCACCCATCCAAAACCAGACCTCGCTAACAGCTGCTTAACCCCACCCATCCAAAATGAGACCTTGCCAACAGCTGCTTATCCCCATCCATCCAATACCAGACCTCGCCAACAGCTGCTTAACCTCTTCCATCCAAAACCAGACCTCGCCAACAGCTGCTTAACCTCTTCCATCAAAAACCAGACCTCGCTAACAGCTGCTTAACCCCACCCATCCAAAACGCCGACAGCTGCTTTCACTCATTTGTTTTCTTATCGGTCACCACGCTCAAAAAACAAATGAGTGGGGGGTGTTAGGTTATTTTCGTTACGGAATTTCTGGATTCGGTCTCCACGCTCAAGGCCCGCGATAGAAGCTAAGCAATAGCTTTAAAAAATGGGTTCCGTCTATTATTCTGAACTGCCTACTATCTACTAATTTGACAAGCACAAACAAATCACTAAGATATAAAATAAAGGGTTGTTTCTACATAGACTTTCGTAGTTAAGCTAAAAGCTGTCATAAATTTGGTTAATTTTTACTGCTGCCTCATAAATTCTTGCCACGGCAAAATGAGGTTAGAAGGAAAGAAAATAAGGGCTACAATAAATAATGGTTCGCATCTTAACCATTAACTAACGCTATGGTATTTTAGGTTTGATTCATTGGCACCACTACAATAACTATATTATCTACTTGTACTCACGTCATAGCTGTCATAGTAATTTATTTCAGAACAACATACATACGTCATTACAATGTTGATTCCTTGGATTAGTAGTTCACAATAACGTTGTTAATGTATATGTTTTTATTATTTTATTTCTTTGCCATTAGGTGGACCTACTGTATTCTGTGTTTGTTCCAATCTTAGACTAGCTAGTAGAAAATGTCTTACAGCCTGGGCCTCAAGTCTGCTATTACAATAGTGTCAGAATGGTCTATCATTGATGTCATGATTGTCGATTTTGACAAGTTTGGTAATCTACTAATATAATGGCGTCATTATGACTTTCCAATGGTCAACCACTGACACTCCATTGAAAGAAGTGGCATAGAATGGTAATCTCGTACATCTTGACAAATAAATATTTGACGTTTGCGGTAATCTGCTAAAACTTTGACAGTTTATTTGATCAGTGTTTTACCATTAGAACGTTATTGTGCAGTTATTGGTTTTAATATGCTCGAAATTATCATTCTACCACAATTCTATTACAAGACCATTGACCGATCAGTGATCGATCATTATGAATTAGCAGATTACAAACTTTTAGCAAAATGACAATGGGATCGTGTTGGAATGACAAATTTATAAAAATAGCAGACTTGGGGCCCTGGTCATGAGTTCGGTCTTTGCGGTGAGTGGCGCGGCGAACGGTGCTGCATCAGTAGGTGGCGCGCGGCGCTATGAGCGGTGTCTCGTGGTATGCTTCAAACGTTTTCACACTTTTCTTCTTACGGCTCGCCGCCCCGCGCTTAGCTACCTCTCACAGCGGCAAGGTCGTGAACGGGCCGTTACTTCGCTTGTGTACTAGACCAGTGCCTGAGATGTTATAATCACCAAAACTTCGGATTATAAAAAAAGAAAATATAAGTTTAAAATCCTTCCATGCTGATCTGGGAGCAAAAGAAAAACATAGAATGTATCAGCTGCTTTTCGCCCCGCGCAGGTCGTAAAAGTCGACTAAGGGAAACGTTTACCTTAACATCCTCAAGTAAACAACAGCCAACTTAGGGCATGCGAGCTGTCACAGTATGCAAATGGCTTAAGTTGGACAATTGGCGTAAGAACAGGACGCTAATTTAAGGTGGTGACGGTATATCTTAGTATTATCCGCAGCACCTACGAACCGAGTGAGCAGGTTCACTGTTCACCCATCAACCCGCATTAGACAAGCGTGATGGGTTAAATGTCTAACCCCCTCCATAAAGAATGATGATGAAGAACAAGAACAATAGGCCCCAAATGCCCGGCGGTCCCAGCGGTGATACTGCTGATGACGGTGGGCAGGCTCACTCTGGGACCAGGGGTGCTAAGAATCCCCGGGTGAGATCGACTTCCCGTTATACGACCCAGGCAAAGCATAAACCGGATAACGATAAAACGCTTCACGTTTTAACCTTTAATACTCGAACTTTGAAATCGGAGGATCGGCTGATTGAACTTGAAAACGCATTAAGCGAGATAAAGTGGGATATAGTAGGACTGTCAGAGGTAAGAAGAGGTGGTGAAGAAACAGTAGAAAGAGAAAGTAGTATTCTGTATCACTATGGACAGATGACTGGACTCTACGGAGTGGGTTTTCTGGTTGCAAAGAAATGGAAAAATAACATATTGGAATTTATCTCGTATTCCGATAGAATTGCAGTTTTAAAATTTAAAATTACAAAAAATAAAACTTTAACTATTGTCCAAATTTATGCTCCCACATCATCCCACCCCGACGATGAAGTAGAGGAATTCTATGACTTACTCAATAAGGCGTACGACGAACATCGAAGCACGTGGAATATTGTTTTAGGTGACTTCAACGCCAAAATAGGACAAAGGCAAGACCTGGATAATGAGACAATTATCGGCCCGCACGGTTCTGGAGACCGAAACGACCGTGGTGCACGACTAATCCAGTTTGCTTTCGGACAAAACTTATGTTTAAGTAATACCTTTTACTACAAGAAACAACAAAGACGTTGGACATGGATCTCTCCGAACAATAATATTAAAAATGAAATCGACTACATCCTTTCGTCTAACAAACAAATAATAAATAATGTGCAAGTTTTAAATCAATTTAAGTTCAGCTCAGATCATAGGCCCGTTCGCGCACTTCTAAAATTAAACATTAAAATTCAACGCAAAAATTTATTCAAAAATAAAATCAGAAAACTAAACAAAGAAACCCTGATAAAGTGTAAAAAAGAATTTAATCTAGAGTTGAGGAACAGCTTTGACATATTAAACAAAGGAAATGAAGAAAAATGTGTCGACCTACAATATAAAGAAATCTTAAATAGTATAACGAAAGCTAATAAAGCTATAAAACAAAACAAAAACCGAACCAAAAAACTATCAAGACAAACCCAGAAATTAATAGAAGACAGACAAGTTCTAAGTAAAATAATCCGAGATTTAGAGTACAGACTAAAAGATAAGGAAGTTAAGCGTAGCATAAGAAAAGATATCAGAGATTACAATACAAAATTAGTACAGAATGCGTTGGAGAGGAACCGATCACTGAAAATAGCGAAACAGGGTATAACCAAGGCTAAAACATGGATTACATGTTTAAAAGATGATAGGGGCGTTAAAAAAATCAACAGAAATAACGTTCTAGAGATCTGCACAACATTCTATAAGACTCTATATTCCGATATACCTCAAATACAACCAACATCCAAATATTCATGTTCCGACGGTATACCACCAATATCTGAAGTGGAGGTTCAAGATTCACTTCGCAAACTAAAATACAATAGGTCTTGTGGTGAAGATGGTATAAGCACAGAAGCCCTTAAAATAGGTGAACCATCACTACTTTTCTACCTTGCGCGACTGTTTAACGATATTCTCCAAACCGGTAACTTTCCAACAAATTTTTGTCATTCAAACATTATATTACTGCACAAAAAGGGTGATAAGTCCGACATCAATAATTATAGACCAATTAGTTTGATCTCCCATGTCTATAAAACCTTTATTAAAATTATAGAAACACGTATATCTGGTCAACTTGATTTAAAACAGCCTCCAGAACAAGCAGGCTTCCGTCGAGGACTTTCCACCACCGATCACTTGCACACCATCAATCAAATAGTTGAAAAATACCACGAATATAAGGCCCCACTGTATCTTGCATTTGTGGACTACTCCAAGGCCTTTGATAGCATCACACATTCTGCAATATTTGATGCACTGACGAAACAGGGAATAGAACTGACTTATATTCAACTGCTGCAAAATATTTACACACAAAGTACAGCTGCCATAAAACTTGAAACGTTAGGTCCTAAATTTGAAATTCTCAAGGGAGTCAAACAGGGTGACCCGCTATCTCCAAAATTGTTCACAAGCACTCTTGAAGAAGTCTTCAAGACGTTGGCAGACAAATGGGAAGAGAGCGGTATTGCCATTGGCGAAGTGAGATTGACCAATCTACGCTTCGCGGATGACATTGTCCTTTTTTCTCCCTCAGCCGCTGGACTTGAGCAAATGCTACAAGACCTTAGCGACGCATGCCTTAAGGTTGGACTCAAGATGAACATGTCGAAGACTAAGATCATGACCAATGGTTCTAAAAGCAACATATATATAGGTGGGGAGAATATACAATATGTCCAGGAATATCTGTACTTGGGCCAAGTGATTTCTTTCCAGGCAAGGCAAGACAAGGAAATAACACGCCGAACAGAAAATGCCTGGAAGAGTTACTGGTCCATGAAAGAACTATTCAAAGGCACCTTGCCGATGTCACTCAAGCGAAAGCTAATGGATATGTGTATTCTCCCCATTCTGACCTATGGTGCACAGACTTGGTCTTTGACTAACCTCCAAAGGTCCAAACTTAAGGTTTGCCAACGTCCTATGGAGCGCAGCATACTAGGTGTTAAAATAACGGATCGCGTTCGAAACACTACACTGCGCTCCAAAACGCAAATCGTTGACGTAGTTCAGAAGGCTGCCCAACTTAAGTGGGACTGGGCTGGACATGTCTGCCGCATGCCTACCGAGCGGTGGGCCAGTAAAACGCAAAATTGGTGCCCTGAAATTGCACGACGGGGCCGCGGCAGACCAAGAAGGAGATGGCGGGACGACTTGGATGTCTTCCTTGGGAATTGGAAAGAGGTGGCTCAAAACCGGGAACATTGGAAGGAGTGGAGGGAGGCCTTTGCCCAGCAGTGGGACAGTATGGGCTAGTAAAAAAAAAAAAAAAATAAGTTTAAAAAGTCATACAAAAAAATCTGATCTTGATTTTAGAAAAATAAAATTATATTCACAAATAGTTCAACTAATATCTCAGGAACTACGTCTGAATTGAAAAATTTTTTTTTTTTGTAGATAGCTCGTATATCGAGAAGGGCTGTAAGCTATAATAAAATCATACTACTAGAGTAAAACCGCGGGGAACTGCGAGCAAAGTATCCTTTCGAATACCTACCGTTATTAGAGACACAATAGAAAGACATTGAGAGAGCGATTGAGTTCGCTCTGTCAAAAAGTCGCTTTTTAATATAAAAGTAAAAAGTCTTAGCGTTAGAAGAGCTTCCACAAGGTAGACCGATGACCTGATGAGGGTCGCGGGAATTCGTTAGTTGCGACACACAGGACCAGTCGTTATGGCGATACTTGGGGGAGGCCTATGCCCAACAGGAGAGGACGTCTTTCGGGTCAAACAATATGATACAATTCATTTCACAATTTCAAACACTTTTAATATTACAAAAGCGAAAGTTTAAGAATAAGTGTAGTTGACCCCATAAAACACTTGCCTGCGGTTCATGCAAATTCCTCCTTGATTGCAATGACAAAGTTTGAACTTGTATCAAAATGTACTATTTTTTTAAACCAAGGACAAAAATAAAAACCATCCTTCTTAAGAAACCGTATTTAAAGAATCTTGTAAAAGCCAAGAGCTGTATTCATAGTTTTTCCCAAAATGCTGTTGGCAAGCGTTACACCATGTACATCACTAATCATGTCAAATCTACAACGTAAATACATGGAAGTGCAACAAAACGAAGGCCAACCAGATAAGAAATAACAGAAATTTCTTGGCAAACCGAATTGTAAGTTGTTTGCTTTATTGAAACTTCAGTTGGAACAATGCCTGACTTTATTAAAATTGTACTTTCTTTTGTTGATAGTGAAATATCGTGTACATAATATGGTTCTTGACTATGAATAAAATGCTTAGTTAAGAGATGGTGAGTAAGCAAGGTAACATTTATTATGTTTTTTTGTGTGACTTTCCTAGATAGAAGACAAATTGTACTAACGTACTGACTGCTTACCAAAAGATGTTGCGTTAGTTAGTAGTCAATTAGATTTCAGTGGATGCCAGGCTCATGAAACCAAGTTATATTTAGGAGGTAACAGAAGTAAGAAATGGATTGCTATATTTAATCCTATATATAGAATAGAAGTAATGAAAGAAAAAGGAGTTAATGATAGTATGACAGATAACAGGACAGAATGGAAGAAAAAGACGTGTTGCGCCGACCCCAAATAATATGGGATAAGGGTAGGAAGAAGAAGAAGTAACGAAGAGATAACAAAAAAAGGTGTCCTTTTTTTTGTTATTGATCTTTTATCCAAAATGACGATGAAGACGTTACCTGTCCAATTTTTCCACCGAGCACAATTTTGTACTGTAGAACAATTGTGGTAGTATTTAAAGCTTATTAATTTTTATCACTGAAAATATTGGTTCGATTGCTGAAAATTTTTTCACGAATAGAAAACTGCTTTATTCCTGCGTGGCATAGACTATATTTTAAGGCGGCTAATAGCTGAGCGGTCGCAGGCGCGCGCGCGCGAATTTGCGCGAACTATTATATACACAATAACATATATATATATATTATATATATATTTATATATTATTGTGATAAAACTAATGGGTAAAAGAAAAAAAGTTTCTGTAGGAAAGTTGTTGGTAATCACGTGTATAGTATAGGTATCGGTCACTAATTGCCAGTCACCTTATATATTTTTTCCCTTAATTTCATCATCATTTCAGCCGAAAGACTGTCGGATATAGGCCTTAAGAGGCTGTTTTTGCACTCGCCTATCGTAAAAATCGAGAATGACTTAAAAGCTTGTTACTTCATCCAACGCAATTCAACGTGATGTTTGACGAAAAGGCAACGCGAAAAAAGAGTAGTAGTAAGATAATACCTGAAAACTCAGTTGGCATTCAGTAATTCCGTGATTTACTCGAATATTTTACAAAACTTGTTCCAGGGAATAGTTTTTTTTTTTTAAACAATTCAAAGTTTTTGAACAACATTGTCATTATTTAAAATCTTGATAAAATTTGCTAGGCTAGGATAGTTGTACTTTTTTGACTTTTTTAATTTTTGAGTAAATTATGAAGTGTCAAAGTTCATGCAAAATAGCAGATTTTCAGAAGATTAATTTTGCACAAATTTATAAATTGATTTCCATAGAAGCCTAGATAATATCCACAAGATACTGTGTTTCCAAAATGTCTGATGAAAAATGTGTAATAACGTCATAATCGCGTAAGAGCGGTTGTATGAAAAACAGTGAAAATGTATGTCGAGATGCATCCCCTTAACCAAACATCGCCATAATGACCGGTCCTGTGCGTCTCATTATAATGACATTATAAAATTATTATTTTTGTTTGTTCACGTTCATTTAGTAAGGCTCCTTAAACTCTTCTTCTTCCTGCCCTTGTCTCATAATACTTGGGATGGCGCAAGTAATTGTTCTTAACTTAACTATAATTTGAAGATGAATTATTTTTTGATAAGCATTTGGGCAGGGCACATTGCTCGCAGAACAAATGGCCGTTGGAGAGGCCGAAAGGTTCTGAAATGGCGACCACGTACCGAAAGACGTAGCGTTGGAAGGCCTCCCACAAGGTGGACCGATGACCTGCTAAGGGTTGCGGGAATCCGATGGATGTGAGACGCACAGGATCGTTCATTGTGGCGATACTTGGGGGAGGCCTATATCCAACAGTGGGCGTCTTTCAGCTAAAATGATTATGTGATGATGATGAAGCATTTAGTAGGTTGTCTTTATTTATTTACTTTTTTTCATCTTGATGCAACAAAAGATACAAGGGCGGACTTAATGCCTTATGCATTCTCTTCCAGTCAACCTAGGGTAGTGCAGGGACAAAATGGCAGGTGCATAAAAAAAAAATATTAATATTATTTTATTATTGTTTCTTTAGTTTTTGTTTTCAGGGTTTCCATAATAATTAATTAAGAAACGTCGGACATGGTTTTGCAAATATATTTACGAAACAATTTTGTGGCAAAAGAAAAAACTCCGTTCTCTCAAACTGTTCTAGTTATGCTATGAGACAAAAGAAAATCCAAAAAAAAATTGGCAAACAAAGTGTAAGTTGCCGTTTGTTTTATTGAAACTTAAGTTGGAAACGTGCCTAATTTTATTAGTTTGCAAGGCTCAGCTTTCTAATATATGACAACGTTTTGGACATAGAACATTGAGATGCCATGGTGGCCGTTTTCAAGATGTCTTTATCAAAATTTTTTTTTTGGCCAATGCTACACGGATCTAGTGCTGGTTGGCCGACGTCGCATATCTCTGTTTGGTTTTAAGGCATGTCGTTTTCTCACGATGGTTTCCTTTACTAAATTGTGAGCTGTGGTAAGAAATAAATTACTACCGGGCTCAGGGCCACCACTGCACCCTAATGGGCTACAACTGCTCTCCACTGGCCACCTCTGCTCTCTGCTGGGCCAGAACTGCTCTCTACGGAACGGCCACAGCTCTCCACTAGGGCACCACTACTCTCAACAGCGGCACCACTGCCCTCTACTGCGCCCCCACTGCTCTCTACAGGGTCAGAACTGTTCTCTACTGCATCGCCCCTGCTCCCACTAGGTCACCACTGCTCTCTACTAGCTCACCACTACTCTCTACAGTGGCACCACTGCTCTCTACTGCGCCCCCACTGCTCTCTACAGGGTCAGAACTGTTCTCTACTGCATCGCCCCTGCTCCCACTAGGTCACCACTGCTCTCTACTAGCTCACCACTGCTCTCAACAGTGGCACCACTGCTCTCTACAGGGCCAGAACTGTTTTCTACTGCATCGCCCCTGCTCCCACTAGGTCACCACTGCTCTCTACTGCGACCCTACTGCTCTCTACAGGGCCAGAACTGTTTTCTACTGCATCGCCCCTGCTCTCACTAGGTCACCACTGCTCTCTACTAGCTCACCACTGCACTCTACTGCGACCCTACTGCTCTCTACAGGGCCAGAACTGTTCTCTACTGCATCGCGCCTGCTCCCACTAGGTCACCACTGCTCTCCACTAGCTCACCACTACTCTCAACAGTGGCACCACTGCTCTCTACTGCGCCCCCACTGCTCTCTACAGGGTCAGAACTGTTCTCTACTGCATCGCCCCTGCTCCCACTAGGTCACCACTGCTCTCTACTAGCTCACCACTACTCTCTACTGCGCCCCCACTGCTCTCTACAGGGTCAGAACTGTTCTCTACTGCATCGCCCCTGCTCCCACTAGGTCACCACTGCTCTTTACTAGCTCACCACTGCACTCTACTGCGACCCTACTGCTCTCTACAGGGCCAGAACTGTTCTCTACTGCATCGCCCCTGCTCCCACTAGGTCACCACTGCTCTCTACTAGCTCACCACTACTCTCAACAGTGGCACCACTGCTCTCTGCTGCGCCCCCACTGCTCTCTACAGGGTCAGAACTGTTCTCTACTGCATCGCCCCTGCTCCCACTAGGTCACCACTGCTCTCTACTAGCTCACCACTACTCTCTACTGCGCCCCCACTGCTCTCTACAGGGTCAGAACTGTTCTCTACTGCATCGCCCCTGCTCCCACTAGGTCACCACTGCTCTCAACAGTGGCACCACTGCTCTCTACAGGGCCAGAACTGTTTTCTACTGCATCGCCCCTGCTCCCACTAGGTCACCACTGCTCTCTACTTAGACCCTACTGCTCTCTACAGGGCCAGAACTGTTTTCTACTGCATCGCCCCTGCTCTCACTAGGTCACCACTGCTCTCTACTAGCTCACCACTGCACTCTACTGCGACCCTACTGCTCTCTACAGGGCCAGAACTGTTCTCTACTGCATCGCCCCTGCTCCCACTAGGTCACCACTGCTCTCTACTAGCTCACCACTACTCTCAACAGTGGCACCACTGCTCTCTACTGCGCCCCCACTGCTCTCTACAGGGTCAGAACTGTTCTCTACTGCATCGCCCCTGCTCCCACTAGGTCACCACTGCTCTCTACTAGCTCACCACTACTCTCTACTGCGCCCCCACTGCTCTCTACAGGGTCAGAACTGTTCTCTACTGCATCGCCCCTGCTCCCACTAGGTCACCACTGCTCTTTACTAGCTCACCACTACTCTCAACAGTGGCACCACTGCTCTCTACTGCACCCCCACTGCTCTCTACAGGGTCAGAACTGTTCTCTACTGCATCGCCCCTGCTCCCACTAGGTCACCACTGCTCTCTACTAGCTCACCACTACTCTCAACAGTGGCACCACTGCACCCTAATGGGCTACAACTGCTCTCCACTGGCCACCTCTGCTCTCTGCTGGGCCAGAACTGCTCTCTACGGAACGGCCACAGCTCTCCACTAGGGCACCACTACTCTCAACAGCGGCACTACTGCTCTCTACTGCGCCCCCACTGCTCTCTACAGGGTCAGAACTGTTCTCTACTGCATCGCCCCTGCTCCCACTAGGTCACCACTGCTCTCTACTAGCTCACCACTACTCTCAACAGTGGCACCACTGCTCTCTACTGCGCCCCCACTGCTCTCTACAGGGTCAGAACTGTTCTCTACTGCATCGCCCCTGCTCCCACTAGGTCACCACTGCTCTCTACTAGCTCACCACTACTCTCAACAGTGGCACCACTGCTCTCTACTGCGCCCCCATTGCTCTCTACAGGGTCAGAACTGTTCTCTACTGCATCGCCCCTGCTCCTACTAGGTCACCACTGCTCTCTACTAGCTCACCACTACTCTCAACAGTGGCACCACTGCTCTCTACTGCGCCGCCACTGCTCTCTACTGCGCCGCCACTGCTCTCTACAGGGTCAGAACTGTTCTCTACTGCATCGCCCCTGCTCCCACTAGGTCACCACTGCTCTCTACTAGCTCACCACTACTCTCAACAGTGGCACCACTGCTCTCTACTGCGCCCCCACTGCTCTCTACAGGGTCAGAACTGTTCTCTACTGCATCGCCCCTGCTCCCACTAGGTCACCACTGCTCTCTACTAGCTCACCACTACTCTCAACAGTGGCACCACTGCTCTCTACTGTGCCCCCACTGCTCTCTACAGGATCAGAACTGCTCTCTGCTGGGCCAGAACTGCTCTCTACGGAACGGCCACAGCTCTCCACTAGGGCACCACTACTCTCAACAGCGGCACCACTGCTCTCTACTGCGCCCCCACTGCTCTCTACAGGGTCAGAACTGTTCTCTACTGCATCGCCCCTGCTCCCACTAGGTCACCACTGCTCTCTACTAGCTCACCACTACTCTCAACAGTGGCACCACTGCTCTCTACTGCGCCGCCACTGCTCTCCACCGAGCCGTTACTGCTCTAACGGCTGTACTGTCACATCTACCGTCATCGTTGATTCTATTACATTTTATCTGGGCTGTGGTATAGTTTGAAAGAGTCATGTGGGTTTTAGCCAGTAAAAGGTCTTCTATCGCTACATCCACAGCAGAAGATGAACTCCTACCCAAAAAAGTCCATTACATTTGTACGGCCATGAATGAAAGTAGCAATATGGCGACTCTATTTGCTGCCAGCGCAACGTTCCGTTGTCTGTGGTTTTTATGACTCCTCTAGCATTATCTCCTACATGATATATTTACGTAGAAATTCCATTTAATGACTAGGTCAATGGGTATTGCTTTCCGGAAACCGTATCTGTTGCCAGATTATAACGTTAGTCGCTTTTGTATCAGATGCGGCATTGCTATATATTTTGTATGCCATGATATTTTATGGGTGAAAGTAGAATAAATCTTGATGAAGATAATATTTTTTTGTGAAACAATTTTTGTTTTTGCTTCAATCCTTTGTTGGTCAAGTCTGATTGTGGATTTAAAAGCTCGATTCCTACATTGGGTTAAGTAAAATTTGGTATTATTGTTAAGTTATTATGTGTTTATTACTTATAAACACATAATAACTTACTACTAATAAAACAACTTACTATAAATATGTATTACATAAATTATGTGTATAATTTTTGTTTGATTATTATAATTTGCTAGAAGTACACCGCAGACTATCCCCTTTTTTTAGTTTAAGTTCTTATAGCCCATCCTAAGGAAAGAAAGAAGGAAAAACAACTTTATTTTGCGGAACAAAGTGCAAATTAAGGACTAACAAAATAATTCATAAATATACTTTGTGGAAAATATGCGCCAAATCCGTGCAAAGCGGCCGAACACTCAGCATAATGCCATGACCACACGCAAAATGCGACGAGTCTACGGCGCTAGTTTACACCGTTACTGGCCGGTGTTGACATAAAGACATAAGTTGTCTAGTAGATATCGCTGGCAGCGATAAGACCTAAGTTTATTTTATACTATTATATTCCTTGTAGGAAATTTTAGTCAGGTGGTACTTTAGAATAGGTCGCTTTAAGTGGACTTGACTTTTTTTTCTAGCTTTTTGTCTGTACAGTGACATAAAATTTCGAAAAACTTATAATAAACTTAACTTATATAATAGGGATCTGCCGAATAAGTCTGTCTGTCTGTCAAGACCTTTTATCCCAAGAACGCGTGGAGGTATCAAGTTGAAATTAAAAACCTTATACTCAAGTCTACGGTCCCTTCAAGCTGTGAAACAATCAAATCAGTTCTAAATTAACGAATAAAAAAGATACGGCCGTTTATGTCGCAACGAAACGTATATTTTGATACTTTCAAAGATCGAAATTCATAGGCTACTTCCCGTTGACCTGGGTCAGGATTCTGGAACCCTGAAATTTGAAATATAGGAAAAATCTGAAAACAGTAAATTTGTTGTTACCTACGTCACAAAAAAAAATTGCAATTCATGAATTGTAGTTTGCACGGAATTGACGGAACCCTCAGTGCGCGAGTCTGACTCGCACTTACCCAGTTTTTTTTTTAAATTTTGTTTCACTTGTTTCCTATGCAGTATTCGTTGATGTGGCTAATCATGATGTATTACATGTCACGAACAGTACAAAACTAAGTGATGAATTGTTCACGCAGGATTTGTATAACACCCACGTGTCTGAAACATATCCCGCTATTTAGAAACTACAGATATGTAAAAAATGTATTCAAAAAAGTAAATTCAACTTTTCTGTATTTAGAGATGAGACTCGAAAATAAACTCCAAACGTTTTGGGAATATATACTTTGATTACAAAGTCGGCGTACAACTAAGGAGTGAAATTTTCTGTAGCACAGCATAGCATAATTGGCCTTATAATGTTCTCACTGTTGGGACTCAGGCCTCCTCTCTAGGAGAGAGAATGGTCCGTAATCCACTTTTTTTTTTCGGTGAGGCAAATCATCCTATGTCAACTCTCCCGCTCTTGGGCGGAGCGGGAGATAGTGTCAGACTTTTATTGACTAAAAAACCCACCCCGTTCCTTCAAGCCTCCTTGAAGAACCTTGGCCCCAGTAGGCTTCAACCCGACTGGGCCCCTGCTGTTGCTGACAACTCCTTGAGGCGCGTGGGAACAGTGCGCGCCGTCGACGACTTGGGCTTGGTCCGGACAGTTACCGGACGGCTGGACAGCGAGCTACCCATTGCTCACTGTCCGCAAGCCCGCGCCTACGGTGGCCGGGAATCGGGATCGGAATCCCGGCGGCGGCGGCGAGAGCGCCGTTGCCTGATGCAGTCAGCCTCCTCCTTTGCGAGCATTAGTGCTTCGCAGAAGTCGGCGACCGCCCGCCACTCCTCCTCGCTCCGGACCATGGCCTCAACCAAGGCCCGGCGCGAGAGCTCTCCGTCGCCGATCGCCCCCACGAGGGCACGGCGATGCTCCGCCCGTCCGTAACCCACTACGCGAGCCCAGTGCGGGTTGGTGGATCACACGTCTAGCTTTTTTTCTTTTCTGTATTTTTGGTTCTAAGACAGACCGGTTTCTTCACGATGTTTTCCTTCACCTTTTTAAGAGCAGTAGCGATTAAACAAATTACACAAAGTAATGCGCCTGACTGGGTTTGAACCTGTGACTCTCTGCGATTTTCTGGAGACTTCTTTGGAAAATTTGTGTGTCCTAGTAGCTATAACCTAGTCAAGAGTGAAAAGGTTACTACGCAAACGTGCTTCGTCGTCGAAGTTTTTAAAGCACTAGTATTTTTTATGTTTATACTAGCTGTCCGCCCGCGACTTTGTCCGCGTGTACTTCGGTTATCGCACTTTAAACGTGTATTCCCGTAGGAATAAGATATTTTTCCGGGATAAAAAGTAGCTTATGTTCTTTTCCATGTCAAAGGCTATATGCATGCCAAATTTCATTCAAATCCGTTCAGCCGTTTTTGCGTGATTAAGTAACAAACATCCAAACATCCACACTTTCACATTTATAATATTAGTTAGGATTACTTTAATTTCGGATGTTGGTGTTAAATAAGGTAGATGCTAAACTAATTACAGCCACTTCCAAAATTGAAGGTATTGTATTTTTTTTCATACTGAAGCCGGTTGGGTCAATTATTATGCGGCAGACCAAGATGAAGGTGGAGATTTTAACTGGACTCTTACCAGAGGGACTGGCACGCAATGGCCGATCACAGATGTGTGTGGAAAAGAAAGAGGGAGGTTTTCGCCCAGCGGTTGGATATAATAGGTTAATGAAATAGAAGAATGGAGAGGTAGAAGCTGGTTGTGATTTTTGTAAAAAAAATTCAATCAATTAACATCAGGTGATGGTAATAGTAAATGGTAACAGTAGGTAATGGTCACACGTGAACCAATAATTATTATTTTATTTTTATACTAGCTATGCCCGCGACTTCGTTCGCGTGGACTACAGGATTTTAAATTTATTTTTTCTAAATTAAAAGTAGCCTATGTTACTCCTTATTACATCAGATACCTGCCAAAAAAAGTCCTGTCAAAATCGATTCAGCCATTTCAGAGATTAACCCGGACGAACCGACAGACAGACAAAAATTATAAAAAAAATATTCTGGTGTATGAACCGTATATTCATATGCATGTAGTAAAAAGCAGTTATTTCAATATTATAAACAGACACTCTAATTTTATTTTTATCTCTTAATGTTGTTTTCTATTATTTTTTAAGCTAAATATTTTTGGATTAAGTAGTGTATTTTTACTTTATTGTTGTTTGTCATATACGAATCTCAAACAAATGTTTTCTTTCTTTCCTTTCAATAACACACTAATCAAACATCAAATTAAACTTAGTACATCACATTCTTAGTACATTCATTAGTTTTTCATAAATCATCCCATAAAATTAAACCTTCTTGCAAGGCCAAAATGATAAGTAGGTCACAGACGCCCCGTATATCTTGCTTATGCAGTAATAGCCGTAAGATCCTAATGAATCAGGAAATATTGACATGTTCGTTCCGCCTCCGTGGCAATTTGTTATCTAATTCTCCTCCTACTAGTTTGCCTTTTAGATTTGTATAAACAAGAAACGATAGTCTCATTTTTGGAAATAACAAAATATATGTACACAAATTTCTTGAATAGGTATCTACAAATATTTGTGACCTGATTACGTGCAAATGTATATGCCAAAACCAATACACTAATTGGATGTCAAAGTACTCCACAAGACTGTCTAGATACTAGGCACGATGAAAACGGGCCCTAGAAAACTGGTAGATTTGCCATATTTAATGGCAATACTATTTGAAACAACAAAAATGTGCAACCTAACTGTTCTACGTACATAATGTATATACAAAAACAAATTAATACACTTATTAGGCATAGAAATACTCTTCCACATCTCTATCTATTGGGCACGATGGAAACACACTCAGAAGACTAGTGACATTGTCATGTTGAATGGCAACGTGCCAGCCCTTCGGTGACGCAAAGTGTCGATCAGATGATGAGATATGTTTTTGACAAGTTGACGTGCTTTCGCACCACACGACCCAAGCGTGAAATGAAATAGTTTGACACTATTTTTTCTACCCCAAAATTATACGAGTAAGCTATTTTGTATTTTTCAACAAATAGCCTTGATTTTTATTCTAAACCAATTTATTTATCTTGTTAACGTTGCAAAATAAACAAAACCAGTCTAATAATTTTCCATTTCCATTACAATGAAACTGACATCTCTCTTAATAAACAAAGCTGTAACAGATTGCCACTTCAAAATAAAAACAAAAGACTGTATAAACAAAAAACATTTTCAGATTTCTGTTGATTCAAACTGTTACCAATCAAAAGTCAGGATTCAGTTAAAACACTCCACCAACCTATTGTGACGAACATGCACGAGCAAGTGATCCATCATGTATTCAGTTTATTTTTTAAATACGACCTCCATTTTATTTGCGTGTATCATATCCATTGTTTTAATTAGTCTATTTGTTATTTCATTTCATTTTTTTTTTGCAGCGATCATCTGTTTTTCTATTTGACAGTAAAAGCTTATTAATCCAGAAAAAAACAATGAGTACAATTTTTACGTCAAATGAGGGCCGAAAATAAATCCTTGTGGCACTCTTATTATAAAACAGACAAAAGTGAAATTTTTCGTAGCAACTTACGTTAAACCTTTATACAATGCTGTATGTACGTGTGGCGTGTATGTTTGCATTCTATGAGGGTTAAAACAGAATCATTAATAGTGTTCTCTTTAGTAAACCAAATTATTTTCTAAGTGATGTTTTATGATAACCGAATTGAAAGCCTTACTAATATATTGTTTTAAGTGCGTTATAATAACATGTATGTTTGCTTATGTTCTATCTTTTTAAGTAAATTGAGATTGTTTTACAGTCTGTATCACATTCTTATTACATATGTATACAGATAAACTGTATTGACTTACGATATTATGCTTAACAGAAAATTTTGGTAAACTGCGAACTCTACTAATACAGTAAGCCTCAAAGTTACCCTGCTTCAAATGATTACGTAAACATAAGTATGTCTATACAAGTCCTGTTTTCAAAAGACTCGTCCTACATAAACAAATAATTTTTAGGTCATACATTTTTTTGTCCTAAATAAATAAAGCTGATTTTCATATGGCTGTAATGATGTAGAGTGGCTTGCAAAAGTGTAGCAGATTTGAGCGGATTAATTTGCCTGTTCATGTTTATGTTATACGGCCGAAAGGGACAATCTGTAAATGTGTAAAAATGAAAATTTATTGCTGAGCAAAATATCAGGTAGACTGGTCATAAAAAATGAGCACTTTATAAAAGTGGACGCTTGGTGAGGTTTTAAATTAGTTTTTTTTTGGGTGGAAATAAAATGTAGTCTATCTAGTGTTATTTTGACAGGCGCTCTAACTTTTTACCTTACCTTAGCATAATTATGTTTTTCGTCCATAAAACCCAAAAGAGATCACACATATTTTAGTCGCCTTTTTTGATGTAGACGACAATGGAGCACGCTTACCTAGAAGTAACCAATTCACTCTTGACTTAAAGACCCCTAGGTTGAAGCTATTAGGAAACACAGACCCCAAAAGGGAATTCCACTCCTTTTTCGCATAATTAATGTATTTCCAAAACGCTTTGTACATATAGGTGAGACCACTAACGCCGTTACCACCAACGCGATGGCGCAACGCCGTACGTCTAGCAGTCCGATGATGGAACGGACTTGGTGAAATTATTATTATTATTAAAACCTTGATATTTTCAGTTGTGATTAAGCGTAAATCGCCCAAGTTATGTTAGAATAGTTTGGTGCTTACCCAATAACCTCTTTTCGATCGACAAAATATCTGAGGGCTCAGTCAAGTTGATGACCTACAATCCTTAACGCTAGTAGAAAACTTCAAATGTATTGGAATGACATCATCTCAACGTTATATCCCGTGGTCAGAACAAAGGAATCGGAGGTGTTAATGATTGTAGAAAGTGATTAGAAATGAAACGGTCGTAACTTGGCTAGGCCTGCTGAACGATTTTTTTTTTATTGTTGATAGGCTCACGCTTGACCATTATAACACCTGATGGTAAGCTATGTTGTGTCCAACGATGGAAATCAGAAACGTTTATTTCAAATAGACCAGGCACTTTTGAATTGTCAAAATGTCGGTCAGTCAAACAAGTGAAGCTAAATTGCACGTGCAGTTGGAGCATACTTGCCTAAAAGAAACCTATTCTGTTATGACTTAAAGACCTCTCGGTAGTAGCAGCAGAAAAAACAGACTCATGGAGAATTCCAGTTTTTAAGTATACACACAATCAATGTGTCTCCAAAACATTTTGGGACTTGGGTAGGATGTTCACAATATACCGGATTTTTTTTATGTGGAACAATCATCCAATGACAGTTCACGCTCTTGAACGAACCGGGAGGGTGTGTTAAACTTTTATTGAATAAAAACCCACTCCTGTTCCTTCTTTGTCTTTGTCCTACGGCACTGGGTTTTACTTTTACACAACACGTGGCTCCAGTAGGCTCAAACTACCAGTGGCGCCCAGCAAATGGTGAAGTGTTTGAGGAAAGAGGACGAAAATCATCGTCATCATCAAGTCGTCCACTATTGGAGCCTCCCTCAAGTGTCACCACAATGAGCGGTCCTGTGCGTTTCGCATCTATCCGATTCCCGCAACCCTTACCAGGAAAAATCGCTAAACGTGGCAATGGGCAGCCATTGCTCGCAGAACAGATGGCCATTGGGGCCGAATGGTTCTGGAATGGCGACCACGTACCGGAAGACGTGGCGTTGGAAGGCCTCCAACAAGGTGGATCGAGGACGAAAATAAAACAACTGAATTAAGAACCTCTTTCTTTTTAATAGTCAGTTAAAAAAAAAACTTTCCTATCTGCTTTGTACAACGACAATGAAAACCATGTTTTATTCTAAACTTTTCCATTACAAAGGCTTCAAAACTCTATGAAATCTAGGTAATGTCTAGCTTATGTATTATTTAATCCAGTTCACGTTTCCATTAGCTATGAGTCACAAAGGAATGCTTTTAGTTCAGCTAAAAAGTGGAAGTAAATTTTCCAACAAATATCGTAACTTTGCAATGTGAATACGCGTGATAATTTTCCAACGCTATTTGAAACTTTAGCCTTCTATTGTTTTTTGAAAATTATTTGTAAGTTGTGAGCAATTTAAATAGTTTTATATTAGTTTTGTTTCATTTAGCAAAAGGTGACTGAGTACCAGTTTTTGAGCGTGTAATTAAATTCCTCGAACTATAAATACTTCTATTCTTGTACAATCACAATCAGCCTTGTCATGTTCCCACAGCTGGGAGTCAGGCCTCCTCTCTAGGACAGCAAATTGGCTGAATTCCACCACGTGAGCCCAGTGCAGATTGGAAGATGTCAATTTTCTTCGAATATTTAGTTCTAGGATATACCGGTTTCGCTACAATGGTTTTCTTTCACTGTTTTGAGAGCAGTGGTGATGCAATAAGTTACACAAATTAACTTCTGGGTATGAATTCACGACGTTCAAATCATACAGTATTTCCGTTACCATAATGCCACTAGTACTCTTTCTATTTATAGTGTGCTGTAACTTAATATAGTTGAAAAGGGAGGATCCTCCGACCAGACGGGTGTTACCTATGTCTGGTGGAAAACTGCACGATAGATAAAAGCTGTTCTATAAATTGCACGATGCAGGATTAGTTCGTATATAATGCCATAGATGTCGCAACAATATAATATACACACACACAAACACGACTCACGGGATGATCTTTCTTTATATTGTCTTCATGCAACTAGGATAATTAACAAGCTGTTTTATTAGTCGAAGAGCTGTTTTATGTAGTACGCGTACTAAATGCTAATAGGTGAACAGCTCACGTGAGGCAATGGCCGTCGCGCCCCAGCCACCGAGTTGCGATTTCGATTTTCGGCCACCGTAAGCGCGGACGGCGAGCAATGGGTAGCTCGCCGTACGATCATCCAGTAACCGTCCGGACCGAGCCCAAGTCGTCGGCGGCACTTCAAGGAGTGGCCAGAAACCGTAGGGAGAGCAGAGTCGAAGCCTACTGGGGCCATGGGCAATGCGAAAGAGATCCCGGGTCCCTAGAACGATGACAAAGAAGAAATAGGAGCGGATTTTCCCACCTAAAAAAGTACTAATAGGTGATGGTATAGTCTGTCTAAAAGATCAAACGACTTAAGAATATTGTATAATATTAAATCATTTAAAAAATACTTATATTCGATACTTTTTATAAGGTTCATCTTTTAGTCAACAATGATAAAGATCTCATCATCATCATCATCAGCCTTTTTAATCTTCCCACTGCTAGGATTCAGGCCTCCTCTCTAGGAGAGGGCATGGGCATGTAATCCACCACGCGGGCCCAGTGCGGGTTGGTGAATGTCACGTCTTTGAATTTTTTGGCTCTAGGACATGTCGGTTTCCTCACGATGTTTTCCTTCACCGTTTTGAGACTGCTCTGCACCACTGCTGGTGATGAAATAAATTACACAAAGTAATGCACCTGGCAGGGTTTGAACCCGCGACCTACAACTTGTAAGTCATTACCACTCAGCCACCACTGCTCTCCAAATCAAAGATCTCATAAACCACCTTAATTATTAAACCAGTGTTGACTACATCAGATTTTATTTTGCTAAAATACCCGAGTCGTTTGACTTTTAAGACAGACTATACTCGGTACTGTACGAAAAGTTACGTTACGAATCGTAAACTTTAAATCGGACAGTGGTTGATTTATTCTCGGATAGTGTACGAATACACTATCCGAAATTAAATCAACCACTAAAGCGGCGTTCATATCTTAAAATAATATCTTGGAAAAAATAGCTTAGAATGCACAGGACTGGTCATTGTGGCGACACTTGGAGAGGCCTATGTCTAATATTGAACTTTTTTTGGCTGAAATAATGATGATGCTCATAAGGTTAAACTAGCCAGTTTGATCGCGCTTTGAAGTAACTGCGATAGACAATTTTATTTAGCGTTTCATTGCTGTCAGCGGTAAAGAATTTATAATATTCCACAATTATCACACAACGCCGTCTAGTCGCAAGTTAAGCAGGGATTATCTTATGAGTATTATACAACTGATAAACATACTTATATATTTCTAAATACTATACTATATATATAACACTATCATAGATAAATTACACCCAGACACTGAACAAATGATCGTGATCACACAAACGTTTGTCCTGGGTGGGAATACAACTCACGACCTCAGTCAGGGCCACTAACCACTACACCAACAGGCCAGTCAATTGAATCTTAAAAAAAAATCGTGTGCGCAACAAAGCAATGAATTTACACTAGAGTATTTATAATTTTTAAGTCCTCCATTTATAAAATGAGTGATCACTGTAATACAATTTATATTTACGAAATAGTCGTTAACCTCACATATTATTTAGATTTATTTATCACTAGCTGTACTCGCGCGGCTTCGCTCCCGCTCTTCCCTACTTCAGCCTACTATACCCTACTCTACCCTACTATACCCTACTCTACCCTACTCTACCCCACCCTACTCTACTCTACTCTACCCTACTCTACCCTACTCTACCCTACTCTACTCTACCCTACTCTACCCTCCTCTACCTTACTCTACCCTACACTACCCTACACTACCCTAATTTTCATTTTTTTTTCCATAAGAACCTTCTCCTCATAATTACGAACACAACAAAAAAAAAATTAGCGAAATCGGTCCAGGCGTTGTTGAGTTATGCGCTTACCAACACATTTTGCGATTCATTTTTATATTATAGATTTATATTTTCAAATGAGCTGGTCTTTAATTAATTTTCACTAATTTCAGAACACCCACCCACATGGTGACCTAATATGTACACAAAAACAATCTAAAACAAATAAAAAATACGTAAAACAAAATGGCTGAAACCAAAATATTTGTATAAAACACCACTCAACAACCAGTTCATAAATAAATTCTGGCAAACATGACTCCTGAAGCCGTTTAAATGAGAGTTCCATTTAATTTTACTTTAGAATTTATAATACAAAACTCAGTATTATACATAGGGTTTGAGTGTATGGACTAAACGTGTAACATAACAGGGTTGGTATGTTAGCTTAGGATCTTCTCGTTCGTAACAATGGCAAACATCATAAGAACCCACGTCAAAATTCATCATACGACCTAACCTTAAAATATACCTGTATAAAAAGATTGAGACCAAAATTCAATACTTTGGATATATCAATGAAACCAATGTTTTTTTATTTTCTTCCTATTTCGAATATTAACTTTTTGTTCGTTCAGCCTAACTTCGGACTTGCGCCGTCGTAGCACCGCGTAGTCGTAGCTTCAGTCGAGCTACGCCGGCCGCCTCGAACGATAGCCCGTAGCAAATCATGCCGCGCGCTACGAATCTCTAACGTAGTCAAACTTTTCCTGGGATACATTTAACTAGTTCAGTGTTAACCGTGTACATTGTAAGAATATGTAAAGTGTATTTTAGTGTTAAAAGTGTGTATTATAAACGTGAGTGTACACTTGCGTATAATTATTATGATCGTTGGCCGCCGCTGTCCAATTTGCAGAAACAACAAACGATGACCTTTTCATTTTGCAGGTTAGTTGTATTTTTAATTAATATGAGATGAGAGGGCATTTTACATTGCCAGTTTTAATTTTTTTTTTTCGGATATAAAAACTTATTACCTTTCGCATCATTACGGTTATTTCGTGAAGTTTTATAGCCCTATAAAAAATTTCGGATTACATTAACCGGTATTGGTCGACTGTGTGCGTAATAAAGTTGATTTTTATATTTTTATGCGTTATAAATCTAACGTGATTCGCACAAAAGTCGTGAACATTGGTAATGGGAGAATTATGACGAATATTTGAGGTTTCTCTTTTTATTTTTCTTTGTGAATAAAATTCTTAGATTTTGTGAATAAAAAATTAGAGTTTTGTTTAAGGTCCCGAAGCTGTTTTACTTTATGTAAATTGTTTTAATTTAATTTATTACTCTAAGTTAACGGTTTTTGTCCATATTTTTTCATTAAAGCCTGTAGGCGGCCGGCTAGCCCTAGAGATTACTGGAAATTATGTACATTTTAATATTTCAAAGTAGAAAATTAATGTTACTCTGTGTTTAATTAAAATGAAACCTAGATTTTTTTGCGCACATTTTGTATTTTCTTAAAGAATTACTAAATGTTTTTGTTTAATTAATAAACTATTGGAATAATCTATTATATAAAAAAAAATCGTGTCACAGTTTTTGTAAGCGAACTCCTCCGACACTGACCAATTTTTATGATATTTTTTTTGGGTGTGTTTGGTAGCCCTGAAAATAAGTCCTAGACTATTTTTTCCCTCTTACCCCCTTATTTATCTTTTATAATTTATATAGCAAAACAACGTTTACCAACTTAGCTAATTTATTTCATAACGATTGCCGCTTAGTAAAATGCGAAAAGAAAATAAAATTGATATTAATAAACACGAAAAAGACGCAAAATTAAGTTAATGAAGATTGGAACAGATTTTGGGAAGAAAAGGGCAAGAAATATCTTTAATGCTGAAATGTGATTTATGTTTTGGCTCATGAATATAAGGCGATCTTTATGAGTAACAAGAAGTATGCGTAATTTTTTAAGGATGGGATGAATTTCTTATGAATGCGTAATATTCGTTTTTCATACGTCGTATGGTATGGTTTTTTTAATGCTTTAACTGCCTTGCATTTTAATAGTCCGACGAGTTCACCAAGGCAGAGTGTTTGCGACTGGGTACACCATCTTGGTTAGGTCTTCAATTCCCATGGGTGACAGAAGAGCTGACAAGATGCAGTATTTGATCGTGGATGTGCTACCTTTGCGGAATAAACGCGAAAATGTTTGTCGCATAATATATCCGACTTAGACGCTCAAGAAGTTAAGACGAGAAATCGAAACCACACCTATGTTCCATCAGTTGTTCTTTGCGTTCTAGGACCAGGGGTAACCTTTTCAGAAGTTGTTCCTTGACCCTAGTAAGCTTCGACCGTGCTGCGCCCTTATGATGGTAGTCATTTAGAGATTTTTGACAGTCGTTAGGGGTATATCTCACTCGTAAGTGTCCAAAAGGTTTTAGAATAGTGATCGCATACCTAAATACGCAGCGTTCGTCGGTCTATTTTTGGGGAAGCCTTCCACTTCCCGTACTGGACAGCTCCTTTGCTTCGCATTCCTCAATAGGGTAGTTTTAAGGGTCAAAATAATTACATTTTATTTAGTCAAAGTTACGTCTAACGTCATTCCGTGCTGCATCGTTTCGCACGGGGTGACGTCACACGTAACTTTAATATTCTATTTCGTTTCTTTCTTTGTTATTTTTTGTTTAATCGAAAAAAAAAATACGTGTCCAATATTTTTTTATAATCTAAAAGATGGACTAATTACATTTTTTACGGTAACTATACTATACGGCTATACTGAGGATCGTAACCTCCCTGCTTCATCACTTTCATTTTTATGGTGTTTCTCCATCTATTCCTATCTCTGGCGGTGTGCAGCGGTGTGCGTATACTGTAGAGTCAAGAGCGGTATGGATCTGGTTGGACCAACGTATTGGCCTGCGGTCGACGAGGTCTTTTTCCATCTTCTTTACCGGTCACGATTACGGGCAATTATAAGCTTATAAGTTCGTCACCAAAGTTAAGCTGTTGTTCATCTGTTGGTCCTGGCTGTCATTTTCAAATCTTTGGTTAATAAAGGTTAAAGGTTAAAGGAGTTCAAAAATCTGATACCATTATTGTCAAGGAGTATTGTGTTTATTTAGTTACTGGGTTGTGGAAGTCAGATAGGCCGTTGCTTCATGTAAAATAGGCGCTACTTTATATTTTTTTTTTCTTCTAAATATGGCTTCACGTATTTTTTTCTTTTTAATGTTATGTTGTGATTTTTATTTTAAGTTATTTGTAGAATAGTTTTTTTTTTTTTATTATTGTTTGTCCTATGCGAGTAACAAATAAATGTTTTTCTTGCTCTTTAAAATACTGGTATTTAGTAGTATCCTATTGGAATGGAAGGCTACCTCAATATGTTTGGGAAATGAATAGTTAGATTGAATGTCTGTGTTGATGAGGCTGTTTATCGTTAAGGACTACCTTAATGACAAACAGCCACAACACAACACAACACAACAACAACTCAGTTTTGTCTACAAGGATTACTCTTAGTGGATTAAAATCGGTGAGGCCTATGCCCGGCAGTGTATTGCTGTAGCTTGATTATGAAGAAAGAAGACAGCAAATTTATATTACGATAATTCAATCAATATCTAGTGTCTTATAATAGGTAAAATAGGCTTTACCTATGGATTGCAGTTTTTTCAAACGAGTTGATTTGAAATGTTATAAACGTATCTTTATATTGGCTTGGAATTGTAAGTTCAAATAAACTTTGTATTAAGGTACGTTATTTTTTTTTTCGAAATTAGGTATTTATTGGTTTGTTTGTGTTTTGTATTTTCTGTAATACCTACGTACAATTTGCGTAAGTGATATCTAAAGCAGCTGTGATTGAAAAGTGTAACGTAATTTTGCCTAAGTATGTATAAATAATTTTTTCTTGATTTATTTAATTGATTTTGCACTTTTTGTCCGCTCGTCATAGCTGGTTAGGTTTTGATTTTCAGTTAACTTTAAATATTTTTGGAAATTAATTCCTTAAACAAGCAAACGGGTCTTTTTGGTATAAAACAACATAAGAAAGAAGAAATAAATACTTTTTAACCGACTTCGAACAGGAGGAGGTTCTATGTTCGGCTGAATGTATATATTTTTTTTATTTGTCGGAGAGGCGCAAAAGGATTTACAAATTATAATATATTTGCTGAAAAGAATGCGTAACTTCCGAGCAAAACGGCCATTAATCACTAATATATACACCACGGTCTATCCTTTAAAGTTAATTTTGTCACTAATTTCTGTTTTTTTAAACTTCAAACAACACTTTTCCAAGGAGCTATAATTTACGTGAAGATAGTGTCCTCTCGACTTATGTCGACTCAGTTTAACTGTTTTTTTTTACACGTTAAGCTAGAAATTGAAACATTTAATCTCACATGCACAAAATATCTACACCCGTAACGTCTGTAAGTACAAATAATGGTTCCGTGCGGGAATCAATCTCTCAACACTACAATCTAGTGTAACAATAGCTCAACTATAAGACCTTTTTTTTTTATGGAGGGAAAAAATCATGCATTGACATCCCCCGCTCTTGGGCGGAGCGGGAGATAGTGTCAGACTCTTACTGACTAAAAGACCCACCCCGTTCCTTCTAGCCTTCATACCGGGGCTCGAGTGCCCTTTCGGATAACCCTGGCCCCAGTAGGCTTCGACCCGGCTGGGTCGCTGCTGTTGCTGACAACTCCTTGAGGCGCGCGGGAACAGTGCGCGCCGTCGACGACTTGGGCTTGGTCCGGACAGTTACCGGACGGCCGGACAGCGAGCTACCCATTGCTCACTGTCCGCAAGCCCGCGCCTACGGTGTCAACTATAAGACCTACTATGACTTTAACTTCAACAAAAAAGTAGCAACCATTTAATTTATAAAAGAACAGTTAGAAATAAATTTATACCAAAAAATAAGTCAACATTTTATGAAAAAAAGAACCTTAAAATAAAATTTATGCAAAACAATTTCTCCTCTAAGTGACGAAATATCTTCTTCCGAGACGCAACTTATCATAAGGTGAAAACATTTGCTAATCTAGCAAAGTACTGTGACCGCAGAGAACTGATGGTGGTCGATTTGTATCCTGCTACTCATCTCTTGAAAGCAGCAGTAACCTAGTGGTGACGACCCCTATCTTTTTCTGACCGTGTCGATGGCAAAACTTATTAAATTCCATGCCTGGCCCAGTATTCGACCACAGCAATGCCGTCCACTGATGCTGTCATTCGATGTTGATCACGACACCGATTATCAATTGTAGGTTACGGGATCTTATTTTTTTGTCTTCTGATAATTCTACGCCAGGAGAGTCGGTCCTGGGTCGTCGATTTTGGCAATTGGGCTTTCTTAAGATCTCTCTCGACGTTAGGCAACTTGGCGGATGGTCTCTCCTTCTTTTTTGTTTTTGTAAATGGAAGGCTGTCTTTACCACGTGGTTTTCGCTAGTCCTCATAATATTTCGATAGCATCTTAGGCCGTGCCGACATTTTGTCCGTAATGGGTGCAACCTCAATTTATTTTAAACCAGGCGCATTGTTTTGTGTAATTAATTTCATTAGCACTGCTCTCAAAAACATTGATCGAAAACATCGTGAGAAAATCGGCATGTAATAACACAAAAATTCAAGACATATGACATAGGTACTCAAATTCAATTATTACCTCTTTAATCATGAAAAGAAAGCGTGAGTTTATGTATGTATGTTACTCCTAGGCTTATTGGTTAGGTTAGGGGTTTTTAAGTCACGAGTGAATAGGTTACTTCTAGATTGGCGTGCTCTATCGTCAAGCACAGCATCGTTTATCATCCATGTGAGATAGTGGTCAAACGCGAGCCTATCAATTATATACTGTACAATGATAGACATTTTAGCTATCTATACTAATACATGTTAGAAAGAGGTAAAGATTGTTTTTTTTTTTGTTTTTACGAGGTAATTTCTGAAAGTACTGGTCCGATTGCTAAAATTGTTTCACCGATAGAAAGCTGCATTATTCCTGAGTGACATAGGCTATATTTTATGTACTCGGGCGAAACCGTGGGTAAACTAGTGTTGTATAAAAATCTAGTTATGGGTCCAATGAAGTAGATGACTTTCATGAAGTTTGAACCGTTTTTTTCTAAAGTTTGTGCTTTAGGAATGATAAGTGGAAATGTTAGCTGTGGTTTAATAAATAAGCAGCTTTAATTGCTTTCTTCTCAGGTATGCAGAACCCGAATACGGAATACTTCCTAACTATTGTCTAATAAAACAAAACGCTTTGCATTTGTCGACCACAATAAAATCAACTGACCTTACTTTTAGGTATTTATTTATTTAAGCTTTATGTACAATAGTGGTACATAGGGGGACTTAATGCAACAAGGCATTCTCTTCCAGTCAACCTTTGGGTTAAAAAAGTCAACACTGTGTAAGGTTTGCAAAATAAACAAATAACAAACACTTCAAATGGAAAGAAATAAAATAAGTAATTTAAAATGATAAAATACAAATAATAGGATAGTTTCCAGGGTCAAAATAATTATATTTTATTAAGTCCGTATTTTAGATTATAAAAAATATGGACACGTATTTTTTTTTTTTCGTTATAAAAAAAATAACAAAAATATAGCCCATTAAAGTTACGTGTGACGTCACACCGTGCGAAAAAATGCAGCACGGAGTGACGTTACACGTAACTTTATTGTGCTATATCTTTGACATTTTTGGTTTAATTTACAAACAAAAAATACCTGACCCTTATTTTTGGATAATCTAAAAGATGGACTAATTAATTATTTTACGGCAACTGGCCGTAATAAACTAAAAAATACTATGAAAAATATCAAATCATTACGAGAACTTAATAACAATTTCTGAGGAAGACCAAACTAAGGTTGAAAGGACTTTAAGCAGTATACGAATAGGAATAGGTATCTTATTGACGCTTGTTGCAACAAGCGCAGAGAAGGCAGACAACAAAAGAAATGGAGTGACAATATCATAAAAACAGCAGGAAAAACATGGAGTAGAGTAGCCCGAGAAAGACCAACGTGGAAACGATTGGAGGAGACTTTTACCGCTATCTAGCGGCCCTTGTTCAAACTAAATATACTCAAAACTTCAATAGTAAAGTAAGGAACAAAATGGTAAAGAAAGCTATTTTTATTTATTTATTTTATACACCGCTAAATTTTAATCGTTTTAATCCCGTGGAGGGTCGATCCGGTACATGAAACACTATCGATTTGTAAAGATAAAATGAAAAAAAGTACCTTTTTTTTAATTAATTTCGTACATGCGTAAATTAATACGAGTTTTGAAAAAAGCTACTTTATTTTTTAATTTTATCTTTACAAATCGATAGTTTTTCATGTACTGATCGACCCTCCACGGGATTAAAACGATTAAAATTTAACGGTGTATTATTGACAAAATGAACAAAAATTTTGTAATATTCAGTAATACGCTAGCCTTTGTATCGCATTAAATATTGAAAAGAAAAAAAAAGAAACTCGACAAAACAAAAGGTATTGAAACAGCAAAAGTCTAGTACAATACGATTTATCACTTCTTTTAGTCCCATAGGACTGTATTGACAACAACTCTTTACATAAAACAACACACCTTACAGTCGATCTTCAAAATAGACATCAGTTTTTCCAGCGACACTTTGTAGTATGTAGTATACGACACGATTTCGTTATGAAATTTTCTGCTGATATTAGTATTCCTTTGTCGTACTGTCAAGGGTAAGAATGTGAATAGTGTGACAAGATCTAGTGTTGTGCGTGTTTTGTCCTTTGTCTCAATTTGTCGTGTTTTGAAGAGTGACAGATACGCTGATAAAATAATGACACCTTTTTTGTACATGTCCCTTGCTTACTTTAGACAAAAGGTTGAAACTTGACGCCTTTATTTCATTCACGGTCACATATACCTGTGTTATTTATTTTCCTTTGTTACCTACGGATGGAAATAGATACTTTACTCTTTTCTTTAGGGTTCCGTATCCAAAGGGCTCATAACATAACTTATGCAGGAATACAACTTTTTCATAGGTCAGTTTGTACGGAATCCTCAGTGCGCGAGTCCGATTCGCCCTTGCCCGGTTTTTTTTTATATAATATAGAAAGGTTTTTTCATGTGTATTTTAACAATAGACAGAATGGTTCTTGAAAGAAGTGTTGCATATTATTAGTAGAGAAGAGCCGAGAATTTCAATGGTTTTTAGCACTGGTGTAAAGCTGGGGAAGATCGCTAGTCTGTACTTTTATCTTCTTCTTCTTTTTGATCGTTTCACTCTAACTAGCCTCTCAAACTCCAAGCGAACGCGCCTTCGCGCGTGATTTCGCGCCATTCGGTTGAACATTATTTTGATTATTAAAATTTTGAGCGTTTTATTTATTGGTTATGTATCTAAGAATGTAAATAAGAAATTCTTCATAAAGTAGTCTGTAAATTTCGAAAATAAGCAACCTTTCCATTTTTCCGTATTTATACCTATTTAAATGCTCAAGATCGAATGTACGTGATTATCACGAAACTAACTCTCCAGGAGCCGTCAGGGTACAACTTCCCGCCACTTTTGCCTGCTGGCAGTCATTTGGGCGCACTCGTTCAATGGGCAGCTAACAGCCGTTTTGATTTCAGTCCATCGCATCAG
The DNA here is from genome assembly GCA_910589285.2 of Mythimna ferrago. Lineage (NCBI taxonomy): Eukaryota > Metazoa > Arthropoda > Insecta > Lepidoptera > Noctuidae > Mythimna > Mythimna ferrago. Next base: position 4,603,219 of record OU342689.1, read on the forward strand.
TGATCTGCCACGCTTGTTCCATCCATCTTTCCTTGTAAAACAAGCCATTTGATGAGGTCATCTCCACGCCGACAAATATGGCGAGTTTCGAATATATAGATATATATTCGAAACTTGGTTCAAGAGACCTCGAGCATTTTTCTCCAACACCACTTTTTTAATGCGTCAATCTTTTTGGTCTCTGTCTGTCGTAGGGTCTATGTTTCAGCGGCGTATGAAAATATGGGATACTGATGTTTTAATGAGCCTGATCTTTGTGGATTTGGTTATTTTTCTGTTTCTCCATATTTTTTGAGGTTATCCATTGCCTTGTACTTCTATACTTAATATTATAATGAGGAATGATTTGTATTTCTTTTTGTAATTAATAAATTCAAAAACTATTGAACCGATTTTAATACAAAAAATCTTTTTAAATTAGAAGTTAAACTTGCATTTTATAATTGAGTGGCATAGGCTGTTATTTTTTTTTTTTTTTACCTGGGTGAAGCTGCTCGCAGAAGTTAGGAGATAAATATGGTCAAAAGTTTCCAAATAAATAAATAATTTGATTTATTTTGATAACAGGAAGAAAAGAATTCTATGTAATTTAGTCCTTAGCTGCTGCTGGTACGTAATAATTAAACAATGTTAAGGACACCTATAATTATTACACCAATTTGCCAGACGGAAATTGGTAGGTAGTTACTGAATTACGGTTTTATTTTTCAAGGTTCTAAACATGTTATTAAACGTTCATTTTACCTAACAATTTGTAATCATTGTATTAGGAGATTAAATATTTAAAAATGCTCAAATAGCATTAAAAGAAAAGAAAGAAAAAGAGAGACTTTGAGTTTCTTTGGGTTTTTTCTGACTTTGTTTTTTTTTTTTTTCGATAGCCTCTCGTTTGACCACCATCTCACCTGATGGTAAGCGATGATGTGGTGGACGACAGAGCACGCTTGCTTAGAAGTAGCCTATTCACTGTTGACATTTTTTTTTATGGTGGGACAAAATCATCCAATGACATCCCCCGCTCTTGGGCGGAGCGGGAGATAGAGTCAGACTCTTACTGACTAAAAGACCCACCCCGTTCCTTCTAGCCTTCATACCGGGGCTCGAACTCCCTTTAGGATAACCCTGGCCCCAGGACTTAAAGACCAAAAAGGACAGGCAGGACTTAAGTTGTAGCTATCAGGAAACAAAAACTCTGGCAAGAAATTTCACTCCTTGGCTGCTATCTACTTTTTAGACTTTTTTATTAGAGTAGGAAACCATCCGATGACTTCTTTCGCTCTAGGGTGACGCGGGACGCGGGTGTTAGATTTTGACTCCTTAAAACTGTGTTTTTCAGTTGCCTTTTGATTTCTAGAACCTCGGGTTTTCTTTTTCAAAATTTCTCGTGGCCCACTTTTTGAAACTTACTAATATGAAAGCTATTAACGCTTGAATGAGTGTGTTTAAAATACTTTAACTTAAACTCTTGAAATCTTAAAATATTGAAATTGCACATAGCATTCTTTTTTATCCCAAAAGTATGTTCCCGAAGGATAATATTTTACTTTCACGGCAGAATTTAGTAATAACTTCATTTCATGGAACACTCACTTTCATCAATATTACGTTTGTGCCATGTTACTTGGGGTTGGGATTTTTTTATTCTATCCTATCAGCTGTCCTGCTATCACTAACCCTTCTCCTTCATAATACTCCTCACACAACCCGTCCATTTGACTGGCCTGTTGGTCTAGTGGTTAGTGGCCCTGACTGCTATGCCGGAGGTCGTGGGTTCGATTCCCACCCAGCACAAATGTTTATGTGATGAGCATGATCATCTGTTGAGTGTCTGGGTGTAATTTATCTAAAATATGTATGTATTTAGAAATATATAAGTATGTTTATCAGTTGTTTAGTACCCATAACACAAGCTCTGCTTAGCTTGGGACTAGACGGCGTTGTGTGGTAGTTGTGGAATATTATATTATACTATTTTTTATTTGGTCTCTCTCTCCAGCCATCCACATGTATAATCAAAACTCTTTTAGTAACATGCTTTTAATTCGGCCTCATCTAGTTTAAACTGACGAAAAAAAAATTGACGTGTAAAAATGTTTTTAAAACCTATTTGCAAAATGAATATCATTTATCATTTCACTCATCTTCTTCACATGACAATACCAAGATAAATGATTCCCTTTTAACTTTTCAGTCACTGGCACCACTTTCACATTTCTAATATCACTTACTCATTTCTCTTATCCATTCTCGTTACTCCACACATCAATTTCAACATTCTCATTTTTGATTCACTTTGACCAATACCAATCGATAAATTATAGGAATAGATCATCTCATTTCTAGACAGCACAATTTAGGGTTGCACATAGTCCCGTATTTCTCCATTCCATAGAACACTAGAGCTCTGCATAGCCATCCATCACTTGCCGATTGGAATCCTGAACACTGATATAATCACTTCCATTGAATACTGCACCATCGAATCTCTTGGTCAAATAATAATTGATTGGATAACTGCAGATAACATCCTATATTTATAACTAGCTTTTGCCCACAACTTCTTCCACGTACATAAAATATAGCCTATGTCACTAAGGAATAAATATAATAAAAATAAATTCTATGGTTTATTGGTATATCTATTCTACGGTCTATTTATTATATCTATTTTTTTATAATCGCCTTTTTCTTACTCTTCTATTGCTACTACTTTTTCTCTGCATCACCCAAAGGTTGACTGGAAGAGAATGCCTAAGGCATTAAGTTTGCCTCTGTACATTTGTTCATGAAGTATTAAATAAATAAATAAAACAGATAATGTTATTGTAGATGGTTAATTTATAGCAGCATTCATAACATGTCTCGGGACATGTGTCCATTTTGAAGGATAAGTACCACTTTATAAGGTTAGCTTGTGGATGAGTAACCGTCCAATACACACCGACACTTCTTTTTATTTTAATATTATAATATTCCACAACTATCACACAACACGGTCTAGTCTCAAGCTAAGCAGAGCTTGTGTTATGAGTACTAGACAACTGATAAACATACCTACTTATATATTACTAAAACATACATATTATAGAATTACAACCTGACACAGAACAAATGATCGTGCTCATCATACAAACATTTGTCATGGGTCGGAATCGAACCCACGACCTCCGGCATAGCAAACAGGACCACCAACAACTAGGCCGACAGGTCTGTCAATTATAATTGGATTTATTTCATTTGTTTCAGTTTTCTGTACATCTTGATTGATCCTGAAATTTATCCTAGTCTGAGAAAAAATAATCTAAAGTAACTATAAATATGCGACTGGCCTGTTAGTCTAGTGGTTAGTGGCCCTGAATGGTAAGCTGGAGGTCCCGGTCGTGGGTTCGATTCCCACCCAGGACAAATGTTTGTGTGATGAGCATGATCATTTGTTCTGTGTCTGGGTGTAATTTATCTATAACATGTACGTATTTAGAAATATATAAGTATGTTTATCAGTAGTCTAGTACTCATAACACAAGCTCTGCTTAGCTTGGGACTAGATGACGTTGTGTGATAGTTGTAGAATATTATTATTATATATTATATTATTATACTCGTATATAAGTAAAAGTTTATGTTTGTTACTTAAAGGTGCACTAGTCGTTGCCTCGAACTCGTTGATGAGCGAGGTTTAAAATGCAATCTCATTCAACTTTATGTGCAAAGTTAAAAGTGCTGTTATGAGCAATAAGAAACTAGTGCATACACTTCCATAAAAGAACGCGTAAAATTTCATAAACAGATCTTTGTGTGGATATTAACTGAAAATATCTGTTCAACATAAAATAAATTAAACTTTTGAACAAGTAATCTACGAGTATGCCTGAGCGGTAACTACTTTGCTATTTTTGCATTTGTGTAAGTTATTTTTTCATTCAAGAATTTGTAAATTGGTGTCTAAATTTAGAAATTTTAATGCTCATAACTTCCAAATCACAGCACACAGTTTTTACACATAAAAGTTTAGTTTCCATATAAGAATTTAGATAACGACAAAACAAATTAATGTCATATATTGTTAAAACTGTCAAGCAGTAAATTAATCGCCATGCAGCGTTTGTACGTTACAAGCCTATCAATAATAATAAAAAAATTACTGATTAGGACACCCTTAAATTGAGAAAAAATTATTGCAAAGGTCCAGTTTGTCTTCCTGATAACTTGTCATGTTTTGACACTTAATTTATGTGGTGAGGTGAAAAACCCTAAGGAATTCAGTATTCCTTTAAAATAAATTATTACTATAATTTGTGTCATAATTTTACTGGAGTAAAAAGGGTTTATTATTACGCGCTCTACATTTTTTGTTTTTTCACGGCTTTAAAAGTAATGATAATGTTGCTTGCAAGCTTGTTTTTTTTTATCCTATTTTTACTTCTTATTATTAATTTTGTTGTTCCATTGTTTACAACAACCTCGTTGCTTGGTATAAAAAACCGAATTTCTACATGTCCGCCCGCTACAATGTTATTATTATAAAGTTATCTCAACTCAGGTCCCCAAGATACAGGTTCTACCTAGTTTGGGGACCACCATCTAAATATATGTTAAATCCATAATTAGTTACAGAAAATATTAAGGATTATGTAATAGTTTCAAGGTATTCTTCATATTATATTGTAATAATGAACAATAAACATTATTCTTATTCTTATTCTTAATGTTTGGTCAAAAAAATTAAACGACAGATTGTTTATTACTTTAATCTTTAAATAATTGACATCATATGCATTAGCACAAAATCGATTGGTGTAGATAATTAGAAACTAGTCTGATCATGAAACAAATAAGTAACAATTTTGAATCTCGAGTGTTTTTCGAACAACTTGAGCTCAATTTTATTCCAAGCACTGTTTCGGCTTAGAAACAAAGGCTTTTGGCTTTCTTAGGGTGAGTTGCACCATTTAACTATAGCGATAACCAAACCATAACCAGCCGTGAAACGGCCTCCTATTGGTCATTTCAACGATTTGGCAACTGTTAACAGCTTTGTTATCGTTATAGTTAAATGGTGCAACTCACCCTTAAGTTACTGACTTTGCGAAAAAACAAAAGATTCTTCGAAATCTATTTTTGCTTAAAAGAAAATTAAATAGCGGATATGCAAAGTGAAACCTATCATCCGAAAAGGTCAAAGATGACAAGTGAAGGAAAATAGATTCCGGAAATCTCGAACACAATAGGTCTCTCTGCAGTTACTGTCCCTTTGTTGTCCTACGACCCCCGGGGGAACCAATCCGGTGATCCCATTCGTAACACGGAACCAAACCGCCTGTGATTGGGGTTCCGTACTCCTGAAAAACATAAGCAATCTTTGTTTACTGTTCGAAGGAAATGCGGATAAAAATAGAAGAATATTTGGAACGTCTAGGTTTTTTTTTTGGGACTTTTGGAGTTACTTCTAAAGCAAAAATAGATATATCGAATGTCCATACAAAAATATTTTCATCTTTTCGAAGTCTCACCTAATTTATAAGTAAGCGTGCTTCATTTTCAACCACATCATCACTTACCGTCAGGTGATATAGTAGTCATAGATCAAACGCGAGTCTTAACATGAATAAAATTAAAATTAAATACTTCAAAGAAGAATTTTAAATGCCTTCACTATCTAATATAAAAATATGTGCGCCTCACAAACATTTTACTCGTAAAAACAATGTTTTTCATTAATTTTATATTTGAACAGGCAAACAAAAAATCCGAATGGTAATGGCACCGACTTACGAGTTGGTCGCGGGTTTGAACCCAGCTAGGCGCATTATTTTGTGTAATTTATTTTATCACCACTGCTTTCAAAACGTTGAAGGAAAACATCGTGAGGAAACCTGCATGTCCTAGAACAAAAAAATACTAAGTCACCTGACATTCACCAACCCGCACTAGGCCCGCGTGGTGAATTACGGCCCATTCCCTCTTCTAGAGAGGAGGCCTGAGTCCCAGCAGTGGGAACATTAAAAAGGCTGATGATATAGAATTAAAAAATATACCTAGCTTACCTACCTCCTCTTACCTAGTTACCTAGCAGTGGGACACAATATACTGCTATGTAAAGGCGTTCCCTTTTTCCATTCAAATTTCTCTGTATAGGGCGATCTCTAGCTAAGTTTGCCCCACAAACATGATCAGTTAGTCACACTACACCACCTTCGCCGCGGTCGATCTCGATGCCATCGCCCTCCTTAAGGCGACCAGTGAGTGACTATCTTCGTAAACGCAATTGAGAATAAACTTTAGTGTACATCAAAATAGTAACATATCTTTTGTTCGAACTTGAATCTATGAATACAATGGCGGCCTTATCGCTAACAGTGATACCTAGTAGACAATCGTTTGATGTTCTGAAGGAATTCAAAGAAACTATCTCAAATTTTCTACATTTTTGTCTGTTGCAGCATTCTCATTTTCGAAATTTTCTCAATTTTTTTTTCGTTCTTTTTTTTTCATTTTTATGTTTAGATCCTAGAAAACGCTGATCATCATTGTCATCGTCAGCCTTATAATGTTCCCACCGCTGGGACTCAGGCCTCTTCTCTTGGAGAGGGAATGGGCCGTAAACCACCACGCGGGCCCAGTGCGGGTTGCTTAATGTCACATGTCTTGGAATTTTTGGTTCAGGTTTGAAAGTGCTGGTGGTTTCATATTTTATTGAGGTGGAAAATCATCAAATAACTGCTTCGAATCTGGGTGAAGCAAGACTTCGTGTCCGACATTTACTGACTGAAATCCACCTTTATCCCTTCAGTTGCTTTTTGTGTTCTTTGGTTAATCTACGGGGTCAGTGTTGTTGACATCTCTTTGAGACGCACCTAGAACGCGTTGCCAACTCAAGCATGGTCTTTACCGGACGCCAAGCGGCCAGTTGTTCTGAGAATCGCCCTATGGGAGATACTCTACTAACAGGTTCCTGATCACTACGTTATAGAGACTGCAGCAATCTCATTATTCCTTACTACCTACCTTGTTACAAGCTTTTATTTAGTTTCACCTGTCCCGATGTTTGTCTGTCATCAAATCTTGCAAATTAAATTTGACCCACTTCCCGGTTACCGACTGGGCTGCAATTTTGCATGCATGTGTAAATCAGATGACAATGCAAAATCATTATGACGTGGAGCTGATTTGATGATGCAAATGGAAGGTGGCTATAAGAACTTGGTAGTTAAACGACACAACCCCATCGAGTTTAGGCTCGTATGATTCGTCTTGACGAGCATTAATTATATAGGTATACCGAGCTATAAAAACTTGCTATGAAAAAAAGATTTTCATTAAAATCTTGTTTAATTCTTTGTATTATTACAAAGTTATGTATTGCATTTTATCTAAGTGAACACTTATTTTACATACATGCTTACGGACTTCTTACGATCCATCTCAAGGTTGTCTGGTAAATATCGCTGTCAGCGATTAGATCGCCATTGTACCCAAACATTTAAGTTTGTGTATAAGTTGTGTTAAATTTTGGTGCACAATAAAGTTTATTCTGATCTATTCTATTCTACCTCATATATGTGATGTTTCTCATCCTAATGTGAACCCAATGAAATCAGTCTCACGTTTGATTTGATAGCCAGCATTATAATGATTGCTTTGCTTACTGGAGCGAAGTGAACTTCGGGGTGTTTCCGCTTCGATTATGTGTGTATGAGGAGCAGATACGCATATTAACGGGTTATAGGCCTGTGTATTATGTGACTGGATATTATTAATGTTTTGGTGTATCCATGTGATTATGACGAAATCGTAATATCACGTATATTATTTCGCGACTTGCTAGCAGAACAGAGGGCAGTTGGGGCCAATAGGTTCTAGAGTGGCGACCGCGTAACGGAAAATGCTGAGTTGGAAGGCCTCCCACAAAGTGGACCGATAATGATGATTATTATTATTATTAATTTTATAAAATAAGAGTACAATGGGCGGTCTTATCACACAAGTTAATTTCTTACAGACAACCTTTGGATGGACTGAAAAAATGGAGATAGATCCATCGATCTAACCGTAATCGTAACCGTCTATCGTCCGCAATCCATCGGATCCATCGCATCCATCGGATCCCCGCAACCCTCATCAGATGATGATCTGATGAGGGTTGCGGGGATCAGATGGATGCGAGACGCACAGGCTAGTTCATTGTGACGACACTTGGGATTGATCATTACCATTGGGCCTGGAGACAACAGTCCTTGCGCGCATGCATGATTTGCTCACAGAGATGCAACGTTGTGTAGCGTTACACGCGTGCCTCAAAGAGATGTCAATAAAACCGTAGGCTCAGCAGGACCGATGCTCACTAGGGCCGAGGGAAATATCTAAAAAGGAAACCCATGGGTCGTGGTTAAAAAATTCGTCACGCCCCCCCCCCACTCCACCTCAGATCTGGATAAAAAAAATTGAGAACCTAAATAGATATGTCAATAGTTTCAACGCGAGATGTTTGCAAACTTACTCTTTATTTCGAGAAAAAAAAAATTGTTCAAATCTCTCAAAAACAGATAAATCGACGTTTTCTATTTGCAGGATTTACTCAGTTTTATTTTATGTTTGCCCAGGATTCAAAGTCAACGGGAAGTACCCGATGAATTTATACACGTTTTTTGCGACATAAATAGCTGTATCTTTTTTTTTTCGGTACATCAGAAGTTTGATTTTTTCACAGCTTCAAGGGATCGCAGATTTGAGTGTATGGTTTTAATTTCAACTCGATACCTTGACGCGTTTCCGAGATAAAGGGCCTTGACCGACAGACAGAGAGACGGATAGCAAAGAGATGTTATTAGGGTTCCGCTTTTCCTTTTGAGGTACGGAACCCTGAAAAGAGGGCAAAGCAAAGCAGACAGGCATCAGGTGTAAAAGCAAACAATGCCTTCCATACCAATGATGGCTTCCTATACCAATTTACATAATAAATTATCATACATTGTAACACAATTCAAATACCATCACAGGTACCTACAATACAAAGCGAAACCCTTCTAAAAGGTAAGAAAACAGAGATACGGAAGACCTTTCACAAAGCAGGGATCATGACATTACGTAACATATGCGAGCTTAAGTATTCAACAAGTTATTTGGTGCACGAGTTAAATAAATAATTCATAAGTACGAGACGGTTCGGGAAGTACAGTCAGTTACAAAAGTGGTTAACTTGTCACAGATTTTGACAGGTTAATCAATTAAATTTTTACTCCTGTCATTTATATTAAAAGGTAAAACTGACTGACTGACATATCAACGCATAGCCAAACCTACTGGGACTGGAAGCGTAAAATTTTGCATAAGGTTTCCTTTATGACGAAAGCGAGCACTGAAGCAGTAATGCTCGCTAAGGAGGAGGCCGACCGCATCAGGCAACGGCGCTCTCGCCGCCACCGGGATTCCGATCCCGATTTCCAGCCACCGTAGGCGCGGGCTTGCGGACAGTGAGCAATGGGTAGCTCGCTGTCCGGCCGTCCGGTAACTGTCCGGACCAAGCCCAAGTCGTCGACGGCGCGCGCTGTTCCCGCCCGCCTCAAGGAGTTGTCAGCAACAGCAGGGGCCCAGCCGGGTCGAAGCCTACTGGGGCCAGGGTTATCCGAAAGGGCGCTCGAGCCCCGGTACGAAGGCTTGAAGGAACGGGGTGGGTCTTTTAGTCAGCTGCTCAGCTGCTCAAACTTTATCAAGCGCAAGTTCGATCGTGTATGGAGTATTGCTCTCATCTTTGGGATACCAGCTTGATGCACTTGAGGCAATTGAGAGGCGAGCCAGAAGGATAATTGGCGATGATACACTCGTCGAGTCGAGGCTTCAAAGTCTTGAGCATCGACGCAGAGTTGCTAGCCTGTCGGTTTTCTACCGGTTGCATTTCGGGGAGTGTGCGTCGGAATTGCATAACCTAATTCCGCCTAGCCCGTTTCATCATCGGACTACCAGACGTACGGCTATGCGCCACCGGTATATGGTGGATATCCCACCAACACGCACAAAACGTTTTGGGAACACATTCATTGTGCGTGCGGCTAGGGAGTGGAATTCCTTGCCGGAGTCTGTGTTTCCTGATAGCTACAACCCGGAAATCTTTAAGTCGAGAGTGAATAGGTTTCTTTTAGGTAAGCGCGTTCCATCGTCGACCGCATCGTCGCTTTCCATCAGGTGAGATAGCGGTCAAGCGCGAACCTATCAACAATAAAAAAAAAAAAAGTAAGAGTCTGACACTATCTCCCGCTCCGCCCAAGGGCGGGGGATGTCAATGCATGATTTTTCCCACCATAAAAAAAAAAAAACCTACTGGGACTGGAAGCGTGAAATTTTGCACAAGGTTTCCTTTATGACGTAAGCGAGCAATGAGAGAGGATTTTCCAAAATTCGCCTCCTAAGGGGGTGAAACAATAGTCCAAAGATTGTGGAGAAACCTATTCTGACTCTAAAATAATAAAAACCAATGATATGACATGAATTATACAGTCACATAAAGAATGTTTACTTTCAGTTACCGATAATATTATTCGTCTGAACTTTGTATGTAAATATACATAATTATTAGTATTCGTGTGCGTATGTGTGTGTTTATTTATTCCTTCAAACCTAAACTGCTGAACGGATTTACATGTTGAAGACACAGTTAGACCATGTCTTGTAATAGGATATAGGATTTTTTATTCTGGGAGTATGTTCTCTTGGGATAATTTTGTACTTTCACGCGGGTTAATTTGCTAGCAGAATTTAGTGAATTATAACTTTTGGGTTTTTTTTCTTTATTGGCATATGGTATAGATCAATGGTATCGGAGCCTCCTCATATACCATGGTTTTACAACACTAAGTTATGCAGGCGGCTGGTTGTGATCGCGCACAGACTGCGATCTGGACACATGCCCCTCAATAAGTTTGGATTTTTAATGAAAAAAAAACCGACTCACCAAATTGTGATGTATGTGGAACTCCGGAAGATGTAGTACACTTACTGTTGGAATGTGCCCGATTTCAGTCTGACCGAGTAGAATTATTTGAGGATTTACACTTTATATATGTATGATGTAGGTGTATTTCATCATCTTTTATCTACACCTAATTCGGAGGCTGCCTCCAAAGTATTTATGTTCACTAGGTTACATTTTAGTTAGATAATGTATAGTATAAGGTATGATGGGACTGGCATACACGTCCGTGTAAAAGTCCCTAATAATAAATAAAGACCAAAAAAAAAAAAAAATGTTTGGCTTTGCACCCATGATTTATTTCTCATATAAAACTCTATGCCTGCTAGGGCCACGAGAATTTTCTGAAAAGTAAACTCTTAGTCCTGGAACGCAGAAGAGCAACTTCAGTTGCAACCACACCTATTCCCTTCAGGGCATTGGTGAGGTTGCAAATTTTAATGCAAATTAAATGATAAATGATATTTATTTTGTAAATAGGTTTAAAAAACACTTTTACACGTCAATTTTTTTCGTCAGATTATGCTAGATGAGGCCGGTGTTTCCTATCTGACTACCCTGAGAAGAAACACCGAAACAAACTCAGGAGTCAAAGTCTCTTTTAAAGTCCATACAGTAAATATGTAATGGTCAAATCACATGAGAACCATGCAGATTTGTCTGAGATGGTCTTTTGAAGAAAGAACCATACAGATTTGAGTGGACCTATCCAATCAGTGTAAGCATTTGTCAGTATTCGAAAAGTTTAACTTAGGACTACTAAGGAGCTCTACGACTTGACGAACAATACCAAAGAAAGGACATTTGGGTAGGCCGCAGAAAACACTCAAATTGCCAGACATACGTTAAAATTACTGAAAAGAAAAGAAAAAGCAATCAACATAGTCCTCACATTTACAATAATATAAGCAAATTGATAGTTTACAAAATATTTAGCAAAGTAAATATTTATGTCAAAGAAAAAAAAAATACTTTAAGTACTTAAAATGTATACATGTCATTTTGTAAAATAAAAATAATCTCCAATGTCAAATTGTAAAAAAAAAACAAATAAAATAAAAAGAAAAAGCACATTTGAAAATAAAAATAATTAAAAAATACAAAAGAAGAAAAATAAAAATGACAACTGTTGTAGTAGGTACTGGAGCAGGTCAATCCCAAGCCTTTTCGTCCTGAATATAGTCCTTTACAGTGTAAAAAGCCTTTTGACAAAGTTTACGTTTTACAAATGATTTGAACTTATTAAGGCTTAGTTGTTAATAGTATGGGACGCCCTACCGTTTCACTCTAGAACAAGTGAAGTCATTGGACGATTACCCATCCAACTTTATACTACTCGTCGGCTTCTAAATTCAAAAGAAAACATTGTCGATCCGTGGTTCTGCAGTAGCTTACGTGAAAGAAGAACAAACCAACAAACAATCGATCACATTATTATTCTAGTAGAATTGTAGTGACGACAAGCGTTCTAAGTTTAAATTGAGTCAACTGTCACAATATCGAGCTCTTTCAGGAAGAATGACGTCAGCAACAATTTGTGCGTTTTGAAGAAAGAGTTATTCTTTCGTATCATATCTATCATATAAAAAGTCAACATCATTTCCCTAAGCTTTTCCCATCTAACTTGAGGTCGGCTTTCAGTCTACCTGGATGCGGACAAATATCCGTGTTTTAAATGGAACGCATCCTTATCATAACTCATGCGTCACGATACTTCTTGGATACACTTTATACGTCAGACTTTCTGGCGTCTGTCAAAGACTCAGAAATGACAACCGGAACCAGCGACTGTCCGTGCGTGCGCATATATAATATTAAAATTTGTCGTATATAAACTATTCTACAGTGCGTTTCACTTAAGAAGTTCCTTCGCCGTAATATTGGCATTACGGAAAAACAGTGTTGCTATATTTTTGGCGATGGAATTACTTAATATTAGGAAGATTAACTGATATTTCGTTACTTTTGACATTTGCTTTATTTTTTTTTTACTTTTGGAAACTTGAAATACTATTTTTAAATAAAGTATAGGACTCTGGGCTCCATTTAGATTGTCCTGCAATTACCGAAAACACCAAGCCACAATATCGTACCTCTCCATTGACAACTTCCTTTTAGACCTGGTTTTTTTAAATACAATCCCATTCCCATCATAATTTACCAAAAAGTGTTTCAACTACCGTTAAAATCGATTTCGTTTCGCATTTTGTGCAACAATTTTAGTAGAGTAGGCATTTTTTTCTTATTTCCCTTTTTTTTACTGTAGACAGACAGGGGAGCCAACATTATGGCAAAGGAACTTCTTAAGGGGAAACGCACTGGAATAGACCAATGAGTAACAAATTATGTCTTTTTTTTTCTAAAAAGGTATTTTCAGTCAATTTTTTTAATAATTGGGAAAGAGAAAACCCATTATTGTCAAAAACGCTTACTGTCACTTACGACGTGCCTCCTAAAAATAGTTGAAATTTTCATTTGTTATGGTGGGTAATGTTAGCAACACTACCAGATACACTTTCTTGGGCGACAGTACTTGTGATGTGGTTAGTCTGACCGATCAATACTCAAGACTACATGTGCCAACTATACCTAGTTATCGTGGGTAGTACTCACAAAGCAATGAATTGCCGCAGCGTCTAATATTTGCGTTGCTACAGATAAAAAAATACCAGCCAAGTGAGAATCAGACTCACGCACCAAGAGCTCTGTATAAATTTAGCTATGCAAATAGTTTGATCCCTGAATCAAGTCTCCAATGTTTACGAATCGCAAAAAAGTGATTATTTTCTGATGAAGGTAGGTAACTATAAAACGATTTTCAGACTTTTTCCTGTACTTTTATTATAAGATCTTGCTTTTTGCTATCTTTCAGGATTCTAGGTCAACGTGAACTATAGGTTTTGATTTTTTGCTGGTGACAAAATATGCGCCCTATACAAATCTTTAAGTAATATTTAATGACAATATCTTTAGGTTGTATTGACTTAGAAATTTGCTTTTTTGACTGCTTCAAGGGGTAGCAGAGTATCCACGCGTTCTGATAAAAAGGGTCTTGACAGACGGACAATGAAATGATTCTATAAGGGCTCTGTTTAAATGATTCTATAAGGGTTCTGTTTTTCAACTAAGGTACAGAACCTTAGCTCGCCGTCCAATTATCCGGTAACCATCCGGACCGAGCCCAAAACGACGGCGGTGCGTATTGCTCCATGCGCGCTTCAAGGAGTTGTCAGCAAACCGTAGGGGCCCAGCAAGGTCGAAGCCTACTGGAGCCCGCTCCAAAGTTTGTATGGAGAAACCTACTTTCTCACGAGCAAAGCCGCTAGCAAAAGCTCGTATACACAAACCATACAAACTTTCGCCTTTGTAAAATTAATATTAGGATGTAATATGATGATAATATCTCACTCAACTTCAACAATCTTCAATTGATCTACATCCTCAATATACGTTCTCGCAAATAATCATGACACAAACTTTTTACCTAATTATCTCTTCAACAATATAAGCTCACGCCACAGTAATTCCGTCATAAAGTTCTACCACCTTCGCACATTATATTGTAAGGACTACAGGTGTTCTATCTTCATAAAACAATATTTCATTCTGAACTTAGTATATAGGTATACACAATACACTGAACTAATTAGGGTTTGCGTGAAAAATGACGTCATTCATTGCTGTCTTAGAAATTCTTGTACAGGTTTAATATTTCATTCCAAGTTTTCTTAACGTACCATTGTAGGTTATTCTGAATAACTGCTGTATTTTATTTATGTTCTTGAGCTTCTCTTTACTTATCTTTCTTTGTAGAAAGAGAAGAATCGTTGTTAAAAGTTACTCATTATTTTTGCTGTTTCATTTCCTTGTACAGCGGAGATGAGAATGTTGAGATGGAAGTGTGGAGGATTAGACTGGATGAAGTAAAGTGTTGTTATGTTAGAGGAAGTTTAAAAAGACTACAGGAATATTCATAAGTATCGCCGGTACATATACCATATGCTACAGCCACAAATGCCGTCACGAGAAGCTTGAAGCGGTCACAAGGGAAGTTAAAGCGCGAGACAGCCACTTGTGGCCGGTGGCTGCTAGTTTTTAGGGTTCCGTAGCCAAATGGCAAAAAACGGAACCCTTATAGATTCGTCATGTCTGTATGTCTGTCTGTCCGTCCGTATGTCACAGCCACTTTTTTCCGAGAATATAAGAGCTATACTGTTGAAACTTAGTAAGTAGATGTATTCTGTGAACCACATCAAGATTTTCACACAAAAATAGAAAAAAAGCAATAAATTTTCGGGGTCCCCATACTTAGAACTGAAACACAAAAATTTTTTTTTGCGTTAAAGCCATACGTGTGGAGTATCTATGAATAGGTCTTCAAAAATGATATTGAGGTTTCTAATATCATTTTTTTCTAACTGAATAGTTTACGCGAGAGACACTTCCAAAGTGGTAAAATGTGTCCCCCCCCCAGTAACTTCTAAAATAAGAGAATGATAAAACTAAAAAAAAATATATGATGTACATTACCATGCAAACTACCAACAAAAATTGGTTTGAACGAGATCTAGCAAGCAGTTTTTTTTAATACGTCATAAATCTAAAAAAAATACACTATTATTAAAACATCGATCAAAGTTACAACGAACTACAAGAACTTTTATATTATGTTACTTGCTGCTACGGAACCCTTCATGGGCGAGTCCGACTCCCACTTGGCCGGTTTTTTAACGAATGCGCGCAGTATCATAATGAACTCTGACGAAGAAGGTTTAATTGGCCAATCGGCGTGTGACGGTTTTAGTGGCCGGTTCGGGCCACAAGAAGCAAGCAGCGGCGTTTTGTAGCGTGTGGCGACCACCGGCGTCAACCGTGTGTGGTGAATCCATATAAAATCTATGAAACCTACAGGAAATATATAGTGGCGGCGTTTTGTGGCTGTGGCCTGTGGCTCGTGTGCGGCGCTCCTAAGAGTTACTGTGGCCCTGGATCACAAAGAACTACTGATTCAGAAAGTAGGTTTCCTCATACAAACTTTGTATAAAATATCCTCTTTTTATTTTTTGAATTGACCACTTCATGATATGACCAACCATTTCGTAAACGTCATTATTTGACTACTAGATTTTAACAACGATTTAACCCGTATAAAAATAGAAAATATAAGTATAGTCTATGATACTATATGAAAGTGATAAAGTAACATTCAACTGGTGAATACTTTTGAAAATTGGTACAGTGCTTCTTGAGTTTATAAATTACAACACATACATAAATCCCAAAATAAAAATCTATTCACGCTTTAAATTTGTGTATATAAGTATAGAAATACAAATAAAAAAAGGACTTTAAACCTAACTTTTTAAGGGTGTGTTGCACCATTTAACCATAACGATAACAAAGCCATTAACAGTTGTCAAATCGTCGAATTGACCAATAGGCGGCCGTTTCCGGCTGGTTATGGTTTGGTTATCGTTATAGTTAAATGGTGCAACTGACCTTTAGTTGTTGGGAGATCGATTAATAAAGATTTTTTTTTAACTATTAAATATAAACTTTTTTAAATTATAGATAAGTTCGAGTTTGACCACTATCTTACTTGATTTTAAGCGATGATGTGGTCTACAACGTGCCGTACGTGTGGCTAAAAGTAACCTTTTCTTATACACTATATATATATATACTTAAAGATCTTTAGGTTGTACTTCTAAAAGTTCATGTATATTTTTACGATAAATATAATCAGGTCTCAGATCGACCTAACCATGTCAAAACATAGTAGGTACAATTACGATTCCATTAGCCAAATGTTATATTTACGGTTCTAATTATCGCCTAATGACCTGGACGTTAGTATCATAAAATTAGTCAGCTTATGTTTTACTATGACAGTTTAATTAATGGTGATTGTCCTAGTAAGTAGGCGATGGAGATTTTATAGAGCACAACTACGTGCGCAAACATACCTGTGTACATACATTTTTCTTAATTTTTCTAGTCCGATGAGATGGAGATCCAACCCAGAGTAACTTAAGAGAGAGATGATATATTTCGTTCCTTCTAGTTCCAGTGATAGGGTCTCGCTAACGGACGCTAAGCAGTAGGTAGCCCGTCGTCCAGTCGTCTGGTAACCGTCCGAACTGAGCGACGGTGAGTGGTGATCCATGCGCATCTCAGGATAATGCTAGTAAAACCGTAGGAACCCAGCAGGGTCGATGCCAACTAGGCATAACATAGCATAATCAGCCTTCCACTACTGGGACTCAGGCCTCCTCTTTATGATAGAGAATTGGCCATATTCCACCACGCGGGCCCAGTGTGGGTTCGTAAATGTCTTCGAACAGTCAGCTAGCATTTTTGCCGAGTTTTGCTGTGGTAGTTAAAACTACAATAAAATACTCAGTTTCATTTTATCGAGATCACGCTTATTTGAATTGAGAAGGCACATTCAATACAAAGTTATAGTTAGTAATTTTACATCAAAATATTCAGTCGGAATCAATTTGTATAACACTAACTAAATTGGTTTATCCTTACTATTACGGGGGAGGCCTATGTCCAACTAGTCGTAGTGGACATCTATCGGCTGGAATGATGACTATTTCAGCAATTGTATGTGAATCAAGATCAGAAACTTAGGCTGTCAAGGGTATTAACAAATGCTACAAAAAGATAAATTAGTTACAGGCTTCATTGCCAAAAAAAAAGTCAACACAATCAATTTCAAATTTTCATATTACCAGTTCCACGTAAGGGAATTACTATTATATAGAAACTTTATTTAGATGCAACTGAAAATCTAGATGTATTGTAATTTTTTTAGAACCAAATTCGAACCAAAGAGATTTTGAAAAGAAATATTTTATCATTTTTGTAAAAAAAAATTCTCCCCCCCTTTTTTCCTACTTCATCACTTTCAAACGAACAATATTCCTTCATGTTTCTGTTCCTCTGCTGTGATGTTGTTCTGTTTGTGTATTTTTTTTTACACTTGTGTAATTATATTAGCCACTTTTTTTAGGTAGGAAAATCATCTAACGGCATCCCTCGCTCTTGGGCAGAGCGGAAAATAGTCTCAGACTTTTACTGACTAAAAACCCACTCCTGTTCCTTCGTTACCTTTCGTATCGCAGCCGAATCTTTCTTTCAGAAACAAATCCTCGGCCCCAGTGGGCTTTGAGTCTGCTGGGCTCCTATGGTTTGTTGACAACTCCTTGAGGCACGCGTGAATAATACGCGCTGTCGACGTCTTTGGCTTGGTTCGAACGGCTACCAGACGGTCGGACGGCGAGCTATCTATTGCTCGCCGTCCGTGAGCCCGCGCCTACGGTGGCCGGAAATCGGGTATAGAATTATAACAGCCATTAAAATTTACTAAAAAAAAAAAAACCGCCAGTAACACTTTATTTTGGACATCTTAAAAATCGTTATAGTATGGCACTTCGTCTGTAGCCTCTTATCAGTTTTAGGCCTAAGTACCTTCAATAGACGTTAAAAAACATCGTAAGATTTACCGAACCGAACAAAAATATAAAAACAAAGTGTTCCCTCCAGATTATTCCGAAAGCCTTCGGAAAATTCTTTCAAGACTCTGAATTCACTGGTTGGACGTAAGGTTGTTCATAACCTAGGCCTGATATTGCAAAGCTGGTCTGAACATCAAAGATTTTCCTATAAATATTTTTTTTGGCTTCAGTGTATAAGTTGTTTTCGGCAGAATTTTGAGACGTAGGTATTTAGACAAAACTGAAGAAGGTTCCGTACAAATCAATGATTCATATTTTATCTAACCTGTATAAACATTAAACATAATATAGGATTGGCCGAGAGGTAACGGCACCGACTTACGAATTATAAGTAGCGGGTTCATACTCAGCCAGGCGCATTACTTTGTGTAATTTACTTTATCATCATTGCTCTCAAAACGGTAAAAGAAAACATCGTGAGGAAACCGATACATCCTATAACCAAAAATTCGAAGACATGTGACATTCACCAACCCTCACAGGGCCCGCGTGGTGAATTACATTCCCCCACAGCCCATTCCCTCTCCTAAAGAGAAGGCCTGAGTCCCACCAAAAAAAAAACAGTTCCAGTTAAAATATTTTTTTTTCTTTCTTTTCAGCAGTGGACGCATTAAAAGGCTGACATAATTATAAAGGGTATACGTGCCCCAATTGGTAACGTGCCCTATTTGCCAAACTAAGACATGCATTTAAAATTATATATTGATAAATGATATTTATTTTGCAAATAGGTTTAAAAAACACTTTTACACGTCAATTTTTTTTCGTCAGTTTATGCTAGATGAGGCCGGTGTTTCCTATCTGACTACCCTGAGAAGAAACACCGAAACAAACACAGGGGTCAAAGTCTCTTTTAAAGTCCATACAGTAAATATGTAATGGTCAAATCACATGAGAACCATGCAGATTTGTCTGAGATGGTCTTTTGAAGAAAGAACCATACAGATTTGAGTGGACCTGTCCAATCAGTGTAAGCATTTGTCAGTATTCGAAAAGCTCAACTTAGGACTACTAAGGTGCTCCACGACTTGACGAACAATACCAAAGAAAGGACATTTGGGTAGGCCGCAGAAAATACTCAAATTGCCAGACATACGTTAAAATTAAATATTACATCATCATCATACTGATAAACTAACCGCTCAAATAAGCATCAATACGTATCTTAGCAAAATGCAAATTTAACGTCCCTAGTCCCAGTAATTTCGACGGTGCGTTAATATGCCTATGGTATGTTAATGCCTTGTGGCATTAAGTCCGCCTATGTACCACTATTGTACATGAAGTTTAAATAAATAAATAAATAAATATGTCAGTCAGTCAGTTTCTCCCTTTATATCTACACTAATATAATAAAGAGCTAAAGTTTGCCTAATCTCTGGAAGTACTGCCCCCCTAGCCAAGTTACAACCAGTTTGTGTCGGATTCCGTTCTCTAATCGGTAACGCCTCGATGACAGCAATTGTAGAAAACGATAAGTTGGCAGCCATGTTGACGCGCCTGAGTCGGCCGCTCGTTCTACAATGTAGCGTTTGTATAACAAAGGATGTAGCGTTAAACATTGTAGAAACGATTTTGAACGATGTGAACTTGGCTACGAATTGTATATTCGTTTGTTCTGACCACGCGACTTTACGTTGAGATGACGTCATTCCCATACGTTTCATCACTTTTCGACAGCGTTAACGATTGCAGAATAACAACTTGGCTAGGCTTACTGGTCCGATCGCTAAATTTATTGACCGATAGAAAGCTGCTTTATTCCTGAGTGACATAAGCTATATTTTATGTACGCGGACGAAACTGCGTGCAAAAGCTAAATCAGCGAAGTCTATATTATAAAAACGTGAAAAACAGTTAAAAATAATGCAGATACTAGTCAAAACAATTTTGTCTGATGAAGACACAACAGCTCTACCTCGCCAGAACAAAACATCTTTGTTACGAGCGCGCCATTATTGTTTTCATTGAGCAGTGGTCTGACTAAACAGATACTATTGTTTAGGTATTGTTTTGAAACAAGTCTACGCATAGCTTGAAGTTACGTATAAGTTTGAACACCTACCACAGTGTAGTCTTTTGCACACAGGTTAATTTTCTATTATAAACAAGGTGTATTATAATTTAGGTAACTTCAAGGCTACAGTGAATAGGTTCTTAATTCATTAAACCCTAAGTGAACCGCCGCATGACGCCGCGCACTGTACCCGCGCACTATAAGGAGTTGTCAGCATTTGCAGGGGCCCAACTGGGTCGAAGCCTACTGGGGCCAAGGTTAGCTCCGAAAGGTAGTTGAGCTCTGGTATGAAAGGCAAGAAGGAATGGGGTGGGTTTTTTAGTCAGTAAGAGCCTGACACTATCTCCCGCTCAGCCCAAGGGTGGAGGTTGGCATGGATGACTTTACTCACAAAAAAAGTCTATTATAATTTAAGTACTTTCAAGGCTAGAGTGAATAGGCTCTTAATTCATGAAACCCCAAACAAACCTCGGCGTTCGCTCTCTGTTGTCTTTCTATTGTGTCTCTATGGTATTCGAAAAGTTAATAAACTAGTGCGGTTCATCATCGACAATTGCGTTACTACTTACGATCAGGTGGGATTTCAGTCAAGCACTGGTTTATAATATCATTTCAAAAAAGGAACCCCACTTTGTCCGTTTGTCTTTATAAACACGATAAATTCAGAAACCACTGAAGAGAGTGTGTGTGAGTGTGTCCATGAGTTTTTTGCTTATAGATAAAGTGATTTATGAGGAAGGTTTTAGTATATAATACATGCATAACCCCTCCGACATTAGGTCTTTTTGCGCATCTACTTATTTTACAATAATCGATAAAAACAACAAACATATTCAAACACTTTTTTCATAACACAAGCTTTACAATGACATACGTCAAGTAGTCGATCTGTCCGCGGCAAAATAAATAGTGTAGGTATTCCGTATCGAATTATTGTTAGATGTTTAACATGTGATGTTATTTTGCTGTCCTATTCCTTTTCCTACAATTTGTATAAGTTTGACAAGGAAAAGTATACTGTAGACTGAGAAATTCTCCTACTCACGTCAGACTCAATGAGTCGACCGACGTATGCACAATTTTTTTACGTCGACTCAATGAGTTCGCGTAACGTTTGAGGGGTCAAACGTTACGCGAACTTATCACGTAATATAGTAGAAAAAAACTAAGAAGTTCCGAGAATTTGAATACCCGTGTAAAATAGGAGCAGGTTACTTATAAAATGTACACTGTGCGTGTGCCTTGTTGCTTTCAGTTTCCATATGTACCAGCACTTTATATAATTTTTAAATAAATAAACGTATTACATCCAATAATGTTGTTGGCATTGAGGTGTGTTTTAATTAATATATAAGTCTATAAGTTAGTCTATAATCTTGACTATAGTCTGCAAAATGAGTTGTATTCAAGAGATTTTTTTTGGTTCTTACCTCATTAATGCCCCACTGTTGAGCAAAACTCTCTCCTATCTTCTTTCAAACCTATCTATCTGGAGTAATCTCTGTCAGAACTTGACCCATCCTCCGTTTAAAATAAGGGAAAGAAATAAACAACTCGTCATTTGAACCTATCAAATACGCTTTTTACAAAAATCATAATTATGTATATACATACACATACTAGAACCATACACACTAAAGTCGTATCACGGCGACCAAAAAGTTTCTGTCTATCTACCACGGAACTCTAAAAATAAAACCGTTTTATCGTATCATAGCAGTTTATAGATGGTTGTCAAACATGAAACGCTATAAGGCACGATTTTCGGGACTAACATAATGTATCCGAGATAGTACGACCGACAGTCACGTTTTGTCGAAATGATGGGCTGTGTTTAATTGAATGTAGCACTTAAATCTTTCTTAAACACTCGCATTTAAACAACCATTTTATAATATAACATATAATAAATCTGTAGAAGTTTTATGTTGTACGCGCATCACGTAAAATGTATGAAATCGATGTAGATAACTTATATATATATATATTAAAATTGTGTATAACTTGATTTATTACGTAGGTTTTGTTTCATTGCAATCGGTCGACTATATCGAAAGATATACTACACTAGATTTTGCCCGCGGCATCGCCCGCGTGGCATTAGTTACTTAAGGAATCGGGATAAAGGGTAGCCTATGTTCTTTTCCATGTCAAAGGCTATATGCATACCAAATTTCATCCAAATCCTTTCAGCCGTTTTTGCGTGATTAAGTAACAAACATCCAAACATCCACACTTTCACATTTATAATATTAGTTAGGATTAATTGACTATTAGGCGGTACGAAGTTGACCGGATCAGATAGTATATACATTACAAATAGCTATTCGTTAGTGTCGCCAGAACTCGAGAACAGCTAGTCCTATTTGGCTAAATTTTGGTCTTGAAATATTCGTGTTATTTCAGCAAATCTTACGAAAAATTATGCAAAAATTCATGAAAAAAAAAACGAATATAACGCCATCTGGTTATACTAGACGGCGTTATACTTTGACAGTTTATGTAGCAAAGGTACTACAATATCCATTGACTATGAGGCGGTACGGAGTTTGCCGGGGCAGCTAGTATAAGATATAAAAGTATTAACAGACGCTCAAACTTGGTACGCTCAGACCACGAATTTGGGTCACTTCCGAATCAAATCAGTTCATGTACTTATACAGTAGTCCAGAGTTGAGTCCGTGTACGTTCGTTATCGTAATTTTCTAAATTTATCTAAGACTACCTTTTGCTCGCATCTTCGCCCACGTACATGAAATACTTCGTCACTTAGGAAAAAAGCAGCTTTCTATCGGTGAAAAAATTTTAGCAATCGGACCGATACTTCCAGAGATTAGCTTCTACAAATAAAACAAAACATAATAAAAACAAACTTCACCTCTTTATAGCTTTTGCCTGTGCGGTTTCGTTCCCGCTCTTCCCTACTCTACCCTACTCTACACTACTCTACCCTACTATACCCTACTCTGCCCTACCAAACTTCACATAAACCATCTACTAAATAGACCAAATAAAGCCTAAACATTTGGTTTATATAGGTGAGCCCGTTCTTGAGTTATAAAATTACAACGAAAAGTGGCATTGATTTTTATATACAAGGTGTAAGGGACAGCCCTCCACAAACTTTAAGGGCTTGCTCAGTAGACGAAACTGAAGAACCTTCCACAAGATTTTTTTTCAGGAAACGAAAAAAAAAAATCAGCCTCACCATACAAAATGATAAACTTGATTAGACAATTTGTATGGCGAGGTCGACATACGCCATACGTTTCATCACTTTTCGACAGCGTTAACGATTGCAGAATAACAACTTGGCTAAGCGTGCTGTAGAGACAGTGAAAAGTTTTACGGCGACAATACTTAATTAAAGCCACCACTTCCATCGTGGGATATGACAAGGATCCTATTAATGGCCAAGGTTTCAACAGACTAACTGTATATTCAAATATGAACTTAGGAATAAGCTCCATTACCTACTCCTTCAAATGGGCTATAATCCCGCACTCGGTACAAAATCATAGTAATAACAAATTCTACACGCGTACATTACCATCTACCTTTATTACCAAATATTCTGAGCTATAAAATTGTATTCCAAATCTAGATATCTAACCTAAGTAGACTTTTGAAAAAGAACCCGAGACTACGTAAATAAATCACGGAAGTACCTGACTGAACTTTGTATTACGAATTACATAATATTACAAGTCGTGTGGCCTATGGGATGGTGGAATAGAGAGAATTATTATACGAGTATTACAAACTGAGTAGCCTGTGGGATTTTTTATCGAAAATTGTATTACAAGCTGTGTAACCTGTGGGGTGTTAAAATAAAAAATAATCGGAAATAATATTACTAACTACATACGAGTAGCCTATAGGGTTTTGGATCGTAAAGAATATTACAGGCTACGTAGCCTGTGTGTTATTGGATCGGATATAGTATTACAAACTGCGTAGGCTGTGGAGTTTTCGATTGGAAATAGTACCTGTTACAAGCCGTGTACCCAGTGGAATTTTGAATTGAAATAATATTACAAGTCGTATAGACTGTGGGGTTATTGGATTGAAAATAGTATTACAAGCTGCGTAGTCTGTGGGTTATTGGATTGGTTATAGTATTACAAGCCGTGTAGCCTGTGACGCTAATCGCTCAATCACTGTGCCATAATTTCGTCTAAACTTGCATTTTAACTAAGTATGTGTTTCATCCGATCCTTTGATATCAGAGCACTGACACTCCTAATAACCGTAGCTTTCAAAAAGCGTGACTTTATACGAGTATTTTGAGAATGAAGATGTGCACTCTATAGTTGGCTATCAACATCAAAAAGCGCACTACCGAATCCGCCCCTTTGAGTCACTTTCACAGACTCCAGACACTATACAAGTGAAATAGAATACATAGACAGAGCAGCTAATATTATAAAAGCGAAAGTTTGTGAATGTTTGTGTATGTTTGTTACTTTTAATTTCGCTCGAACGGATTACAATGAAAAAAAAAAAAATATTGCTCTTAGCCCCGCGCTTGACCGCTATCACACCTGATGGAAAGCGACAATGCGGTCGACAATGGAGCGCGTTTACCTAGAAGTAACCTATTCACTCTTGACATAAAGATTTTCGGGTTGTAGCCATCTAGAAACACAGACTCCGGCAAGGAATTCTACTCCTAAGCTGTACGCACAATGAATGTGTTCCCGAAACCGTTTTGTGCGTGTAGGTGTGATGTCCACCATGTACCGGTGGCGCATCGCCATACGTCTGGTGTTCCGATGATGGAACGGGCTAGGCGGCATTAGGTCTTGCAATTCCAACGCAAACTCTCCGAAATACAACCGGTAAAAAACCAACACGCTAGCAACTAGGCGTCGATGCTCAAGACTTTGAAGCCTCTGAGATTAACTCCTGAAATAGCACATAAGATCCTTTTTTATTCCAGAATAGGTTTCTTTGGGACAATTTTCTACGTTCTCGTGGGCAAAGCCGCTGAAATACTGTTTTTCGTCAAGTCACAGAGGTGTATCCATTTGTGATTGATGATCCTATTCATGGACGGATCACCGTGATGAACCGATCAGTTATTATTACTTAGCCACGGGCAGGTCACACCCCCCTTATAATTACATAAAACAAAGTATGTTAGTTACTCTATTTGTAACTCAGGAATGGCTGCACCGATTCCAATGATCATTGCTTTATAAGATTTCTCTTTGCCCCAAGTAGCAGAATACGTATTGAAATATTGGAAAACATCCCCTGAAAAAAAATAATTAAAAAATATCCAAATAGATCAAAAAATTACAGCTGCTGTCAAAATATATTGGTCTCAGTCAATAATTCGGTTATAAGTTTAGCTATACGGTAATCATTACATTCATTGATTGTTTTTTTTAAATGTGTGTAAATCATCCAATGACATCACCCGCCCTTGGGCGGAGCTGGAGGGCGTGTCAGACTTTTACTGACTAAAACCACACGTGTGTCCTTCAGTTATTTTTTGCGTTCTGAGATTACGGGTTTTCCCTTCAGGAATTCCCCACGGTCCTAGCTAGTGGGCATCGACATTCCTTTTTTTTCCGATGGGAAAAATCATCCTATGACAACCCCCGCTCTTGGGCGGAGCGGGATATAGTGTCAGACTCTTACTGACTAAAAGACCCATCCCGTTCCTTCAAGCCGGGGCTCGAGCGCCCTTTCAGATAACCCTGGCCCCAGTAGGCTTCGACCCGGCTGAGCCCTGCTGTTGCTGACAACTCCTTGAGGCGCGCGGGAACAGCGCGCGCCGTCGACGACTTGGGCTTGGTCCGGACAGTTACCGGACGGCCGGACAGCGAGCTACCCATTGCTTGCTGTCCGCAAGCCCGCGCCTACGGTGGCCGGAAATCGGGATCAGTATCCCGGCGCCGGCGGCGGCGGCGATAACGCCGTTGCCTGATGCGTTCGGCCTCCTCCTTTGCGAGCATTACTGCTTCGCAGAAGTCGTCTCCCGCCTGTCACTCCTCCTCGCTCCGGACCATGGCCTCAACCAAGACCCGGCGCGAGAGGTCTCCGCCGCTGATCGCCCCCACGAGGGGGCATCGACCCTCCTGGGCCCCTACGATTTGCTGTCATCTCTTTGAGGAGCGCGTGGATCACTACGCGCTGTTGACAATTGGACTTGGTCCGGTTAATTAACGGACAGCCACATTCATTGACTGTTAGGCGGTACCAAGTTCACTGGGTCAGATAGTCGTTATGTTTTTTCATTCACCTTTTTGTGGTTACTATGGCCCTAAAACCAAGGTAACTCTTTCAAACGTTTTTTCAGACAAAAATAGACAGTCTAGGCCAACAAAATGCTTTCAAACATCATTATTTTCCCATTACACAATCCTTCAAAGAAATAGATAAGCCGAGGTCCAAAGCGAGGATCTACTAACAAAACACTGAAAAAGCTGAAACTATTGCGTCCCAGATTTATTACTAAAACGGTGTATCCAACAACAAATCGCTGTTAACCATTATGGCTTTTGTTTTGGCAATGTACGAACTATAAAATATTCAGAAGAGACAATACCTTTTTTTTTGATGTGGGAAATGATCAAATGTCTTCTTTCACCTAATGATGTTTTTAATATAGTGTGGATTTCATCACGCATGCGGGATTGCCCCGCATGCCCCAATTTCCGAGTGTATTAAACGACGTTTTTCAACACCCTTACAAAGATATCTATAATACAAGGTGCAGTTTTAAAACTGCACAATATTTCAGGAGGTTGTAATAAAACTCATAAATAATCATGTAAAAAAACGATACCTGGTCAATAATCAGTAATACTTGTTATTTAATTGTTTAATTACACTAAACTAAATCGATTGATCGATGGCTGCGGGGGCGTGGCTAGGGTGTGGCGTGCGGGATGATGATTGGATGATACATTATTTATGAAACTATCGTTGCGAGTTAGTGTGTGTGAAAACGCTCTTTATTGTTCCGTGTTTGTGTGTGTGAAAAAAAGCGCGGTTATAAAAAAAAAAAAAATACCTACTTATTTTATTATTGATTCGGGTCGAGAATCACTAACATAATTACCTCCTGAAATATTTTGCAGCTTCAAAACGACACCTTGTATAAAAATGAATCGCAAAATGTGTTGGTAAGCGCATAACTCAACAACGCCTGGACCGATTTCGCTAATTTTTTTTTTGTTGTGTTCGTTATTATGAGGAGAAGGTTCTTATGGAAAAAATAATGAAAATTAGGGTAGTGAAGGGTAGAGTAGAGTAGGGTAGGGTAGAGTTGGTAGAGTAGGGTAGAGTAGGGTAGTGTAAGGTAGAGGAGGGTAGAGTAGGGTAGAGTAGAGTAGGGTAGGGTAGAGTAGGATAGAGTAGGGTAGAGTAGGGTAGAGTAGGGTAGAGTAGGGTAGAGTGGGGTAGAGTAGAGTAGGGTAGAGTAGGGTAGAGTAGGGTATAGTAGGGTAGAGTAGGGTATAGTAGGCTGAAGTAGGGAAGAGCGGGAACGAAGCCGCGCGGGTACAGCTAGTAAAATATAAACAAGGGTTGACACGCGATTCGTGGAGGTCGTTTAGCTCCCAGCTTGATACGATAAATACAATAAATAGGGTAGTTCCCAGGGTCAAAATAATTACATTTTATTTAGTCCGTATTTTTGGATTATAAAAAAAATATTGGACACGTATTTTTTCTTTATTCGATTAAACAAAAAATAACAACGATAAAGCCCATTAAAGTTACGTGTGACGTGTCCCTTATTTTTAATTAATTTAAAAGACGGACTAATTACATTTTTTACGGCAACTAGCCTAATACGGTGGGGCAAAACCGCGCACTTTTTCGAAAACTGTTAATTGCGTGCCTAAAAGCGTCACTGATAAGAGCGGGTTTTTGGATAAATATACCTATTGTATTTAACATGGATTTCAGCAATTTCATAACTCTGTTTTTCCGTAGCAGATTGGCATTTTAAAAGACGAGATTATGCAGAAAAGCAAAGCAGCCTAAATGTTCATAAATCAAATTTAAACGAGTGCCACCTTATTTTTGGGGAAGATTATGCAAAGTTGATTATCTTATTTAGTAGATAAAGCTGTTTTAGTGGATATTTTGCGTGCAGCGATTACGTTGGTGTTATGCTATGCTATTAGAATTTTCTAAAACATTTTTTCCCGACGTAGCCATTTTTATGTACCATTAAAACTAATTATACTGATTATATTTTCCTAAGAGATTATAAAAGATTTAACTTAGTATCGTACATTATACATGTTATATACTACACGTAAAAGATAAATGTAGTATGTAGGAGTAGTATGTAGGACTACTTTTTATTTCGAGAATACTCATTTATTTATTATTTATACTCTTTTTATTTATTTGTATATATATATACTTTTTATTTCGGTAATAGTAGCAATATTCCTGAAATAAATAGTCTTATTATACCACCACACATTTTTAATTAGTACGTATGTCTTATAGATATAGAGAGTAAGTATGTCTTAAAGAGCTTATTAGAAAAACCCTTGTTATTTTATAAGTAAAATCTCATTAAATAATATCCATAAACAGCAAAGCTATTAGCGTTGGTTTATGTCCCAAAATGTCACTCAATTTATGGAAATATTGTGCAGGCTATTGATTAATGAATGAATAAGTGACAATTATTAAGGAAAGACACTGCTCGCAGTATTTTCTACTAGCAATTATTATGTAAGATTGATTCTATGATGAATTTACCTTTTCGTGGTCAATTTTAGAATTTCGGTTTTTTCTACTTTTGACTACAAAAATATGATCAGTAACGGGTACAAATAGAGCCCCATTTTTTGTGTACTAATTAAAAATTAGGGGTGTATAAGACATAGCCTACCCATGCGCGTATTTTTGCAAATACGTTCAGCCGTTTGAGCGTGAAGGACTAACAAACATACATACGTGTATACGTATTAGTACATACAAACCGTCACCTTAACAATATTAGTGTGATTCTTGATATCAATTAAGTTATAAAAAAAATATTCAAAAGTCATGACTTTTTATCGGTGGATATACCTTCAGGTGTTGCTGTGTCTTGCTATCAGTCTGCAATACAAATCTGCCTTTTACAACTATCAACAACAACTACAATTTTCAAAGAACAAACAATAATTACTATAAACAAAAAAAAAACAATTATTACTACAAACAAAAATTATTTATTTATTTATTATTATTTATTACAACGAAAAAAAAATTACAACGAGAATAAATACTATAAACAACAATTATAACAATTGCTACAAAAATAAAAATAAAATACGATAGCAAAAAATATTACAACCAACAATTACTACAAAAACAATTATAACAGCAAAAGTTACACAAACAACAATACTACAATAACAACAATTACTACAAAAAACAATTACGACAGAAAAAAATTACTACAAAAACAATTACGACAACAAAAATTACTATAAACAGCAATTACAACAACAACAATTTACTTAAAAATTACTTCCAGCATTTCAGGATTACCTACTTTTTCCTAGCTAAGGCATACCCTTCTTCCACCTTCCTGCTCAGTGGCAGTGGGCTATAAAACTGTAGTTACGGTATCAATCGCATGAAGGTAGCATGGATCGTTAGGTAACTTGAGTAATGGCGAAGTTATTATACCCACTGTAATCGCACCGAACGAAATATTCGAGGTATTTTTCTAAATAATAAATGTTTGATGTTTCTTGGTAACGTAAAAGGGAAAAATGTAAGGTTTTTTTGAGGTTTTGCGATGTGAGTGGCAGTGATGATTTATTTTATAATCTTTTTACGTAAAAAAAGGTTATGTTTATCGATAGGTATTTATGACTTTTTCCAGTTTTTGCCAGTGACTTCATCGATTATTGCAGACGCGCAATGTCAAAACTAGATCAAAAGTAGCCAGTGTCATTTCTCAAATTTCGTAAAATACAGTCCTGTCAGTAGTTTAACCATGAAAGCGTAACAGGCAGACAGTTACTATTACATTATTTTGTAAAGGTTAGGTTAGGCTGGATTAACTAGTGACCTTTCCCAGATTCGCAAAAGTTTTAGAAATCGACGGCGGCGATCTCTCGCGGCCTTGGTAGAGGCCATGGTCCGGAGCGAGGAGGAGTGGCAGGCGGTCGCCTCCTTTTGCGAAGCAGTAGCTAGCCAAGGAGGAGACTGACCGCATCAGGCAACGGCGCTCACGCTCCAGCCACCACCGGGATTCCGATCCTGATTTCCGACTACCGTAGGCGCCGGCTGCAGACGGCGAGCAAAGGGTAGTTTACTGTCCGACCGTCCGGTAACCGTCCGAACCGAGCCTAAGTCGTCGACGGTGCGCACTGTTCCCGCGCGCAAGGAGGGTCGTATCACTAGTATAGAAAAGAGCGCGTGCTCTCCCCCACCACAATATTTTTACTTTTTACATTTATTGTATCTGACTGGGCGTGCGGCGTGAATCGTGCGGATGAGTAACCGGTAAGCTACTGTTTATTCATTTTTTCGTACGTATTAATTATTATATATGTATTAAAAAAAGTCGTTTGATAGACGTGCACAGTCACTGCAGCCCTCGGCTCCATAACACACTCGCCTACGGCTCGTGCAAATTTCGCCTCGGTGGCAATAACAAACTTTCTGCACTTGTATCAAAATGTGCTATTTCAAGACGTAAAATAAAAAATAAGTAGAAACCAAAGTTTTATTTGAAATCACTGCAATTTTATAGAAATTATATCATATATAAATATACAAATATATTAAATATATTATAACTCATCATGCCGTCTCAAACTATAATTTGGAAACAAAGTATTTCAATCTAATTTTACTATTTTTCCTTACGCTAGATGAAACTTTAATCAAGGCCTTAATATCTTATTGTGTTGTTGAAATGTATAAATTATCGAGTCTAAGCTGAGAGAAATCTAAACAGTTACACTTATATTAAGTCTTATTTATTATTTATTTATTATACACTTTATTGTACACCATTACACATACAGAAAAGAAACTATAACTAAAACACATACATACAATGGGCGGCTTTATCGCATTCCGCGATCTCTTCCAGGCAACCTGGAATGGACAGTAATTGTATGGACAAGAAATGGAGCTGTCATTGGTGTTACAAAACCAGTATTCATCATCATCATCATTTCAGCCGATACACGTCCACTGTTGGACATAGGCCTCCCCCAAGCATCGCCACATCGAATGTTCCTGTGCGTCCCGCATCCATCGGTTTCCTGCTACCTTCACCAGGTCATCGGTCCACCTTGTAGGAGGCCTTCCAACGCTGCGTCTTCCGGTACGCGGTGGCCACTTCAGAACCTTTCCGTCCCAACGGCCATCTGCTCTGCGAGCAATGTGCCCTGCCCATTGCCACTTAAATTTGACGATTCTTCGTGCAAGGTTGCCGACATCAACCAGTTTTCGTTTAAAACCAGTACTAAACGTATTCTATTTTTAACCGACTTCTAAACAAGGAGGAGGTTCTCAATTCGGATGTTTGTATTTTTTTTTTTTATGTATGTTCGCGCTTAACTTCGTCGCTTACCAACCGATTTGAAAAAAACTTTTTTTGTTGGAAAAGGTATACTTCCCAAATAGTCCCATAGTCGCCAAGTCGGGATCTGATGATGAAATCTTGGCGAAATCGAGGGAACTCCTCAAATATTATAGGCAACCATATAGTTCTTTTGGTATTTTCATCAAAGACTTAAGCATTTATAGTCAAAACATGACATTTGATGAAGTGGAACTGGTGAAGAAGACCAGAAATAGCCAACGCAAGTTCATACTCACACAGATCTCCCAATGAACATAGTTACAAATAAATGAATAGTATGTGCTGAATAGGTATGTTGAAAATGGTATCATCGATGTGGCTTGATGATGATGATGGAGCCAGAAGATAGGCATCGGAACTCCGTAATTAATCAATGTATCCTAGCCGTGTTTGAGCTTATTAGAATTGTCATGAGATGTACTTTGGCTATAAGGTACTATCGAACTGATCTGATGATGATGATGGAGCCGGAAGATAGGCACTGGAACTCCGTAATTAATCAATGTATCCTAGCCGTGTTTGAGCTTATTAGAATTGTCATGAGATGCACTTTGGTTATAAGGTACTATCAAACTGATCTGATGATGATGATGGAGCCGGAAGGTAGACACGGGAACTTCATAATAAAACAATGTATCGCAGGGTTTGAGTTAATTGGAATTGTCATGAGAAAAAGTTCATCAGGCTGTAAGTGTATTGCAACTAAAAAATGTGAAATAAAAAACTTTTTACAAAAAAAAATAACCGACTTAATAAAAAAAAACCACTAAAACCATCAAAATAACTTTAATTTCAGAAGTCGGTGTTAAATAACGAAGAGGCAAAACTATTATAGAAACACCGACTTCCGAAATTAAAGTTATTTTGATGGTTTTAGTGGTTTTTTTTTTAGTAAGTCGGTTACTTTTTTTTTGTAAAAAGTTTTTTTTAGTAAAACAGACATTTCATCTCTGTTACTTTTATAACACGTCTGTATTTATACCAATTAAAGCCAAAATTCTTTCTTTGTTCGAGAAACAAAAACGAATATCGATTGCCATGCTCTTCCAAAATACGCCACATGCACGTCTCGAAATCAACTTTCAAAAATTGGGGCCAATTTTGCAATTGACACTTATATTTTCCAGTAGGCAGCATCATATTTTAATTGATCTGCAATGCGATATGTAACATATTGCAGGCTTGTTACCGATCGTATTAAGCCTCACATCGCAATCCGTGACTGAAATCAATGAACAGCTGAAAAGAACAATGAAAACAGTAAAACAATAAACGGAATTATCTGAATAAATTTGTATATAAGGAATGTTTTTCCAAATGTAATAAAACATTTTGTTCAAAAGGAATTTGAACTTTAGACAAAGGGTTACAATAATAGAAGCTATTTTACAATTGAATTTATTATTTGCAATAAAATCTGCGTTGTATGAGTTTGACTTATAACGCTTGTTTTTCCACAACATTTGGTCGTAATACTCGTGGTTCTAGAATGCAAAAGGCAACTGAATGGACACGAGTAGGTATGGTTTTAGTCAGTAAAAATCAGCCGCCCTCTCGCTCCACGCTAGAGTGGGGAGAAGTATTTAGATGCCACTTTAAAAAAGGTAACTTAATGTCCTGCCAAGGTAGCAGATTGGGTCGAAAGAGTTATCACAGTACGGTCAAGGTAACTGGTGGAATAGAGATGGGTTTAAGTTAGTAGAAGTCTAACACTCCTTCTCGCTCTACCCAGAAGAGAAATTATTTGATGGTTTCCTACCTCAAAAAAAGATCTCTTACAGCTTTTAAGAACATAAAATTCTTTGAGACTAAAGTCTTATTCGCAGACAAGTCTAGATAAGACAAGAACATTTTGTATTACAGCGAATCTACAATTGCCGAAACTCGACCCAAAACTTCATTCCTTTTTAAAATAACCTTTTACGACACAAAGTTGTTGCGACAATCCTATTAATGCTGTATTCACACAGACTGTCACACGGCCAGCTGCAAGCGTGCAAAAGTACCTCGTTTAGCGAATATTAGCGCATAGTAATGCATTTTTGACGAGTAAGCCGATTTGCGCAAATGTTGGTATACAAATACACTCGTACCGTGTGTTGAACAAAAATAGCAATAGAATACGTGTGCGGAAAAATAAAAATACAAAGGTAGGAAAAATGTAAGCAAGTCACGTGAAAAAAGATAAAAGATCACTTAACGAAATTCAAAAGCGATTTTCGTTTGAATCTTTTGGATTTGCGAGTTATTTTGTGAAAATCAAATCATTGTGTGCCTGATATGAATTATGTATTAAGTGAAAGTGAAAAAGTAAAGCAGCTTTGAAAATAATTATAACCCTATTTTAAATGTCATGTTCTGGATTGGAAAAAATACTATTAGATTTTCAGATTCAGGTACCAGGTATTCAGACGCCAGAAAGTCTGATCATCCGTGAAAACTGAATATTGGTGGCAAAATTCCCACCTCGGGCAATATTGCCAGCAAAATTCCCACCTCGGGCAATATTGCCAGCAAGTTCCCACCTCGGGCAATATTGCCAGCAAAATTCCCACCTCGGGCAATATTGCCAGCAAAATTCCCACCTCGGGCAATATTGCCGGCAACGGCACATCTCTATCTAGGAGTATCGTGCTACCCAGTAAATTGGTTGTAGAGGTCTGATAGTCAGTCGTTCCAAGTAAAACACAGGTAACCAGCAGCATCTGACTAGGCTGGAAACCTACCCCAAAACGCCTGAAGGAACGGACATCACACGCTAATCATGCATTGATTAATTTAAACTGCATTTGCAAAGGTACAATGGCTGACTTAATGTCTTAGTCATTTTCTACCAGTCAACTAATGGTGATGAAGATATAGCATGCATTCATTCAATCTTAATTATTGTTGGCATCGTGACTTTCCGATCTGCTACTAAATTGCGTGGCGCTATTTCGATACCCAAAAATGTGAACGACATATATGTATAGATATTGTGTTAGGTATGGGTATTTGTGTATGTAAGTTCAAATATTTGTTAACATCCCATACGTACAAAACGTTTTGGAGACACATTCATTATGCGTACAGCTAAGAAGTGGAATTATCTGCCGGAGTCTGTGATTCCTGATAGCTATAACCTAGGGGTCTATAAGTCAAGAGGGATTTTTTTTAATTATTTTTTTTATTTTATTATTGATAGGCTCGCGTTTGACCACTATCTCACCTGATGGTAAGTGAAGATGTGGCCGACGATGGAGCACGCTTGCCTAGAAGTAACCTATTCACTCTTGACTTAAAGACCTCTAGGTTGTAGCTATCAGGAAACACAGACTCCGGCAGGGAATTCCACTCTTTAGCTGTACGCATAATGAATGTGTTTCCAAAACGCTTTGTACGATTGGGTTGGATATCCACCATGTACCGATGGCGTAACGCCATACGTCTAGTGGTCCGATGATGGAACGGACTTGGCGGAATTAAATTGTGCAATTCCAACGCACACTCACCGAAGTGTAATCGATAGAAAACCGCCAGGCCAGCAACTCGGCGTCGATGCTCAAGGCTTTGGAGCTTTGACTCAACAAGCGCATCATCACCGATGATCCTCTTGGCTCGCCAATTGGTTGCTTCTAAGCAAGCGTGTAGACGTCTTTCAGCTGAAGTGATGATGAAGCGTGCTCTATCGTCGGCAACATCATCGCTTACCATCATGCAAGATAGTGTAAGATAGTGGTCAAATACGAGCCTATTCATAATAAAAAAAACACACCCATGTTATTAGAGAAATTCCTAATATTGGTCACCTTTTTTAAAAACTTTATAGCTCGGGCAGTAAATAAAAAAACTGAATGAAATAAGAAAACGGAATAGGCAATAAATATATCGCTATAACGCTAAGATGCCCAATACATCACCCACCTGTTATTACTAGGGAATGCGCTCAACCGAATATAAAAGTATTAGGAAAGTGATACAAACCAATAAATGGCGATGGATGGAGACCCTATCATATAAAGACTTAATAATTTGTTAGGTTGAAACATGGATCTGGATTCTACAATATTATTTTTAGTACGAGTATATACGTGAAACCTGTAGCTTGTTCAGAATCATTAACTAAGTGTTACTGATTCCAATAGTTTTTACACTATGTTATATTTTTACCCGCGGTTTTAGCGGTCACGCGGGCACTCACCTACGCGTTGGACAGACCTCATCAAAGCTGCAATACAAACTTCCTTAGTTCAGAGTTCTCGAGACGCCGTAAACCGGGACAAATGGAGACGCATCGCGAGGGCCTCACTCGCCAAATGAAAATGCAAAATCACCAACCACGATCACTCTGTCAAGAGTGAACGACTGAGGAGGGGATATTTTTACCCAAAAATATAAAAAAATGGTCACAAATTGGACACCACTAATTACTAACACTAAGTACAACACAGGTCTCTCTGTCTTGTACTTAGTGTCGGTGGTGTTCAACTTGTGACCTCGAAATGGCAAAACACGGAACCCTTATAGATTCGTCATGTCTGTCTGTCTGTCCGTCCGTATGTCACAGCCTCTTTTTTCCGAAACTATAAGAGCTATACTGTTGAAACTTAGTAAGTAGATCTATTCTGTGAACCGCTTTAAGGTTTTCACACATAATAATAAATTTTAATAAATTTTGGGGGTCCCCATACTTAGAACTGAAACTCAAAAATTTTTTTTTCTTCAAACCCGTACGTCTTCAAAAATGATATTGAGGTTTCTAATATCATTTTTTTCTAAATTGAATAGTTTACGCGAGAGACACTTCCAAAGTGGTAAAATGTATGTCCCCCCCCCTGTAACTTCTAAAATAAGAGACATGTAAACTACCAACGAAAATTGGTTTGAACGAGATCTAGTTAGTAGTTTTTTTTAATACGTCATAAATCTAAAAAAATACACTATTATTAAAACATCGATCAAAGTTACAACGAACTACAAGAACTTTTATATTATGTTACTTGTTTAATATTCTTG
Organism: Mythimna ferrago; assembly: GCA_910589285.2. NCBI lineage: Eukaryota > Metazoa > Arthropoda > Insecta > Lepidoptera > Noctuidae > Mythimna > Mythimna ferrago. The sequence goes on from OU342689.1 coordinate 4,640,298, forward strand.
GAAAAAAAACATAACATGGCGTAAAAAATATTGGAATCTATTCAGTTACTGATTCTGAACAAAATTTTTTTTTTATTTTTTATTAATGATAGGCTTGCATTTGACCACTATCTCACCTGATGGTAAGCGATGATGTGGTCGACGATGAAGCACGCTTGCCTAAACTATGTTCAGGTTTCACGAAAACTAAAAGTAATGTTGTATAGACATCTCTAAAGCAACGCCACAGTATCGCTGTTGTCTTTGTGATTTTATAAAGCAGAATGCTTACGCCTAAAGATTAAGTAAATGCCAATCTCAATGTTTTTTTTTATTGTGTGCTTTTCAACAGAATTGTTTTTATTCGTTTTGCTATCTTCCCTATGATTCAGATGACTAAGGGATCCGTTTGAGTTCAAAACTAGTCAGAAACTCCCGATTTGATGCTCGTAAAATGTCCCAAATACAGCTATAAAAGTTATCATTGTGATATTGTTGGAAACGGACACTCTCGCACTGGTATTTATTTCCTTCTAGTTTTTCCTCGCGGCTTTTTGCCCATTGTTTTACTTTCACGCATGCGGAGAATATAGTTTCATTTTTGCTTTTTAAATGATATAAAAATATAAACTAGTGCTTGATTGTGATCTCACCTGATGGTAAGCAGTGAAACAATCGTTGATGGTAAAGTGTACTAGTTTAGTTAGTTTCACTCTAGCCTTGAAGACACATAAATTATAATCGGATGGAAATACCGAATTCATCTGTCCGATCTGTCCGAATCGTCCAATCTGTCTACAATTTTGACAAGATAGGACAACTTACGGGATTGTTTGAAAGAGTTACTAAGGCTCTGGAAGGCAAAGAACAATTAGAAGGTTCTTCTCGCTCCGCCCAGAGCGGCAGTAAAGCGGAAGAAGTCATTTTGATGATTTCTTACGAAAAAAAATGGTATCTACCATCATATTAGCTTACCATCCGGCCGTCTAGTAACTGTTCGGACCAAACCCAAGTCATGACACAAGACGCCGCGTAGTATTCCATGCACATCTCAAAGAGATTTCAGCAAAACCTTAGGAAGCCTATTGGAGTCATGGGTCGTCTATTGAACGGGAAACTTGTGGTTCTAGAACAATTAAAGGAACATAGGTGCGGTTTCATATAGTTAGTAACTCTCGACTGGCCTGTTAGTTTAGTGGTTAGTGGCCCTGACTTCTATGCTGGTGGTTGTTGGTTTGATTACCACGCAGGACAAAATATGTTTATGTGATGAGCATGATCATTTGTTCTGTGTCTGGGTGTAATTTTATCTATAATATGTATGTATTTAGAAATATCTAAGTATGTTTATCAGTTGTCTAGTACTCATAACACAAGCTCTATCTGTGTGATAGTTGTGGAATATTATTATTAGTAATTACTTTTCCACTCTACCCTAAAGCTTGAAAAGTGATTTGTTGATTTTTTTTGACCAAAAAAAAAAGACATAGTACAGTCATGTGATATCTTGCATACATAAACAAAGAGATAACTAAACAGTGCCTGTCATTCCATATGCTGTAACCATCGCGTTAAACTAACTTCGTAAACCCGACATAGTTGGGAAGTTTATCTTAAATGTAAAAGCCTTAACACTGTCTACCGTACTTGTATAGCTGAATAGTTTATCTGCCGTTTTCATTTTCATTTCAGTACACTTAATTATAAAAAGACCTAACTCAAATAGAGGTATTTGAAAATTAAATCTTAAGAATTAGGTTTTAAGATTCAATTTTCATATATCTCTTTTTGGAGTTAGGTCTCTTTGTAATTTAGTTTGCGTTTTGTGTTTAAGTTTTGGTGTGAATTTTTGCTAACGTTGGTATTGTTGTGCCACTCCATTAAGTTTCTGAAATATTTTGTACAGAAGTGTTAAAATATAACTTTCGAATATTATGTGCTTACCTTGTTAAGTTGTCTTATTGTAGGCTGCGAGGCCTGCGAGCTTGTTTGTAAGATTTGGCAACTGATGAAACACGGTTGGATTTAAGTCAGTAAAAGTCTGACTCTTCCTCTTGCTCCACCTAGAGTGGGAAAACTCAGAATCAGCATAATAACATAATCAGCCTTTTAGGCCTTCTCTCTAGTAGAGGAAATGTAATCCACCACGCGGACCCAGTGCGGGTTGGTGAATGTCATATGTCTTCGAATTTTTGGTTCTAGGATATGCCAGTTTCCTTACGATGTTTTTCTTCACCGTTGTGAGAGCAGTGGTGATGAAATAAATTACACAAAGTAACGCGCCTGGCTGGGTTCGAACACGCGACGAGTACAACTCATAAGTCGGGGCCGTTACCGCTCGGCCACCGCTCCTCTTAGGGAAGGGGGGGGGCTAACAAACGAGACAAATGGGAAAACTTAGCATATCATAATTAGCTTTACTGCCTTTTCACTTCTCAGACGAAGAAAAACGAAAACAATAGGACTATGGTTTTTGGAGTCCTAAATACCAGGAACTTTATAGCAGTTATTATTATCATTATCAATCTAGGACATTACTGATACCGCGTGTCTCAGAATGCACGCAAAGTCGTTGGTCCTGGTTGTCATTCGTTGATCTTTGATCATCGTTACGGTTACTCAGACGCCAGAAAATATGACCATCAGTTTATCCAAGGAGCCCAGTAGCCTAGTAACCTGTTGCCTAGTAACTGGGTTGTGGAGGTCTGGTAAGCAATCGTCATCATTTTTATTTATTTATTTATTTATTACAACTTCATGCAACACAAATGTACAAAGGCGGACTTAATGCCTTAGGCATTCTCTACCAGTCAACCTAGGGTGGTGAAGAGAAAACATGGCAGGTGCATAAAAAAAAGAATAGTTTGATAAGAAAACAAGTGTACAAATATTTATATAATAAACATACTTAAATATTCAATATAATATAAACCTACATATATACAAATATATATAATTTATATAAGGTAACGAAAGGATTTTTGAGACTACTCCGCTATTTGTGTGTGTGTGTATTTGTGTCATTTTCTTTCCCGTATCCGTATTATTTGGAGTCGGCGCAACCCGTTTTTTTTTTTTGCTGTCATCTGTCACGCTATAACTTCTTTGTCTTTCATATCTCTTCTCTCATAATCAATTCATTTATTAGGTGTGATAGGCAGTCGCCCATGTAAAATGCGGGTGCGGGTATTCAGTATAGGGCTAATCTAGTTGAGGAAAGGCCAATGAGTTGCAGAATTGAAACCATGAGAGCCAGAGTGGCCTAATCATTTTTTTTTTTTCATTACGCATTTCATTTGAAAAAAAGTGCCCTCTTTTTAAATATAATCAGTATCGAAAAACTTAGGCCACTTTGGCTTATTATTTTTTCAACACGTACTTTATTAAAAAAAACTACTCTTTTTTCAAATGAAAAAAGTATTGAAATAGGTAATGAGTTAAGTCACAAGGCATCAATTATAGGTCTACTATAATTTTGCAAAGGATTTTCAAAATATCTTACTCAGCAGTTACATTTCTACTACCAGAACTTTTTAAAATTTTTATATTGCAACAAACATTTTTATTCGCGAGAGATCCTCCACTTACAAAACTCTTCTCAATGAGCTCTCAGTTTTTAAAAACAGTATGAAATATAAAAGTAGCGCGTCGCCTCAAAAAATACTGTTAAAACTTATAAACTTATAAAAGATAACTTAGCGGCAGAATTTTTCTTTTGTCTTTGAATCATCGTATAAACAAAGCGAGTAAACTGTGTTCGTAACGGTTTGCGACAATTTTTATATTAAAATTCCTTTTTGCGATATTGTGAGAGTAAAATTTTGAAAGGGTTTAAAAATGTAATACTATAAAGCTGAAAATACCCGTCTTTATGGCAATACCGGCTTTAAGTTTAGAGCAGAAGTGGCCCAGAGTAACTGCCCCGTCTTACCTAGGTCGCGAGTTCAAACCCAGCCAGGCGCATTACTTTGTGGAATTTCATCATCACAGCTCTTAAAACAGTGAAGTAAAACATTGTGAGGAAACTGGTGTGTACTAGAACCAAAACTCAGTTGAGACTCTCAGTCATCTCTTAGCTGCCGGTGGTTATTTTAATATCTATATTATTTAGTTTTTATTTTTACTTTATTTAAATTGTTCAGACATAATAGTAGCGAACTTTTCAACACGATTGAAAAGAGTGTCCATGAAGTTTCTTGCACAACCTTTTCCATAGAATTCTAAGCTTTGGAATGTGCAATTACCATCATTTTTCACATTGGCGGACTTTTTGACATTTCAAAATTGCCTGTAAATGGTTTATCTATACATATAATAAAATCGTAGGAAAGTCAAAACTGTACATTGAATATTTTTTTAAAAGAATACTTGGGGCGTGATGTACAATCGATATCAAACCCAAAAATATAGTTTTTAGAATTTTTGTCTGTTTGTCTGTTTGTCTGTATGTATGTCCGGGATAAACTCAAAAAGTACTGCATGGATTTACTTCAAATTTTGCATGAATATTACTAAGAGGTCGGGTCAACATACAGGCTACATATTATCACGCTATCACCTACGGGGGAGGAGCTGTGAATCTTTATTTTTCTTACGCATTCTGGGACAAGGTGTGATCTAACGAAGCATATTTAAATGTTGTTTTTGAGTAAGCCATGCTATCATCTAGCTTTACACTATAAAACCTACGCCATTTAAGTAACTTGGGCAGAGAAACATAATTTAATGAATGTTAGTAGTATAAAGACAATTTTGAAGCAGCGCCATCTATGAGATTTCATAAAAATCTAATCAAGTTACATGTTAATACTTTTTGGAAATTAATAATTTGATCATGTTGGCGAGGTTGGTAGTTAGTTATTCTTAAAATTCATAGATGGTAATGTGTATTTTCTTCATAAAAGTTGTATAGTATAATTCGTTTTGACAAATTCAAGTTCCAACAAAACCATCATCTTGAGCAGAGATGAGGAAGACAATTTAAAAAAAATGTGGTGTATTACATGGTGACATTTTTCAGGCTCTGTGAAGTCGATCAGTTTGCGAGATCCCTTACGTATGAGGTGCCTTCATATTACCCGTACGACAAGTAAAGGGGTGTATTTTAACCGACGTCAACGAGGAGGAGCTGTGGAACGTTTTCTGGGAATTTTCAAGGACACCGCATTGGGTAGGGATTATACCGTGCATCCGATTAATGGCGAATGCTATTTTCTGCGGTTGTTACTTCACACTGTCCTAGGCCCAACGTCTTTCACCTTTCTGAGTACATTTGATGGCGTGGAGTATCCCACTTACCGCGCAGCCGGCGTAGCACGTCACCTTCTCGACGGTGACCAAAATTGGAATGACACCCTCGCGGAGGCGAGCGTCAGTGACAGTCCCAGCCACATACGTCATCTGTTTGCTGTCATCTTGGTGATTTGTGGAGTCACGAACCCGATAGCTTTGTGGGAGAAGTATCGCCATCATCCGTCTGAAGATTTTCTACGAGCTTTGAGACCTGATATTAGAGACGAAGTCGAAGTAACTGATGAACGCGTGCTGAACACCTGTCTCAGTTCATTTCAAGATGTGGTAATTTCTATCAGCGGTAATCCACTGATCGAATATGGGTTACCAGCTCCACAATCATCACCGCAATAAGACCGTGGAAATCGGGAGTATAACGCTGAGACAAATTACGATTCAGGCAAAATGAACACCATACGAAATGACCATGTCGCTTTGTTCTCTTCAGAGCAAAAACAAATTTATGACACCGTCCTTGAAAGCGTTGCGCAAAACCAGGGTAAAATGTTTTTCTTGGATGCTCGTGGTGGAACAGGAAAAACATTTGTTACCACTGGCATACTTGCAGAGGTCAGGAGGCAGGGCAAAATTGCTATTGCGTCGTCGGGAATCGCTGCCACACTGCTTCCGGGTGGCAAGACAGCACATGCCATGTTTAAAATTCCCATCGATTTAGATAGCGCCGAAAGACCTGTTTGTGGTGTGTCACGTAACAGCGATAAGGGACACGTGCTTAAGGATTGCTCTCTGATCGTATGGGATGAGTGTACGATGGCCAATAGGAAGGCAGTTGAGGCCGTGGACAAATCCCCGCTTGACATCCGCAGGGACGAACATTTGATGGGTGGTGTCACCGTTTTGTTCAGTGGCGATTTCCGGCAAACACTTCCCGTGGTGACGCGGGGATCGAGGGCTGACGAGGTGAATGCTTCGATGAAATGATCTTCGTTGTGGTCACGAGTTCGTACGCTGCGCTTGACCATTAATATGAGAGCTCGGCTCGGCGATTGCCCGTGCTCGAGAATTCTCCAATGTCCTGCTAAGTCTTGGCGAAGGCACTCTAACAGAAGAGAGAGGTGGACAGGTGGTGCTTCAGTCTCTCGGTAGAGTGGTATCCAGCTTAGAAGAACTCATTCGCTGTGTGTACGGGGACATCAGTCGTATACCGCACCAACAGAATTCTTAGGTGTGTGAGCAGGCCATTTTGACGCCCTAAAATGATCAGGCTGCAGCAATTAACGAATACATTCTCTCGGAAATTGAGGGGAATGAAGTGGTCTACACCTCGATAAACACTGTTGTCGAGCAAGATGACGCCACACATTATCCCGTGCAATTTCTGAACTCCCCGTCAGCAAGTGGACTTCCAGCGCATACCATCAAGCTGAAGGTCGGTGTCCCGATTATGCTTCTTCGGAACCTATCTCCTCCGAAGTTGTGTAACGGGACCCGCCTTAAAGTTATCTCGCTCCACAGGCACACCATTGAGGCGGAAATTTTTACGGGTTGTGGTGTCGGCGAGGCAGTATTTATACCACACATTCCCCTCATACCTCATAACTCCCCGTTCCAGGTTAAGCGCGTACAGTTCCCCATGGATGTTTGCTTCGCGATGACCATCAATAAGTCGCAGGGGCAGACACTGAGGGCAGCGGGCGTCGACCTCAGCTCAAGTTGCTTCTCACACTGGCAACTGTACGTCGCTTGCTCCCACGTCACCAGTCCTGACTCTCTTTCCATTTTGGCTCCTGGCAACATAACTACTAACGTAGTTTCTAGGGAAGTGTTGTAAGGTATGATACCTTTGTACGTATTTTTACTCTTTTGTGTCTTGGAATGTCTTCTTGGAAGGTATTCCTGCATTATTTTCTCTATTTCCTTCAGCCACATCTTATGACTGAACTCAGCAGGATTCCCATATAACTCTCTTCACTTGCAAAAAAAACTTATATTTTAATGCTATTTTAAAAGTTGTTTACTTATAATCCTATAGCGACACTGGCATCTTAGGTATTTTTGGTGCTGAAGAGCCTTCACGTAGACGACGTCGCGGGCAGCAGCTAGTTTCAAATAAAATGTTTTGAATTTAAATTTGAAAGTCATTTGATAATTTCCCACCTCGAATTAAAACGCCAATTTTTGCACTGGAAAATCATTTAATTACTTTTTCTTTTCTAAGGCAAAGCAAAATTGATAAAGAAACTAACTGAGCTTCGGGGCATTAAATGTTACTCAGCAACTTAACATAACTCAAGCTCAAGTTATCTCAAGAACAAACAAAGAGAAAAGTGAGATAATACTCTCTGTTCATTATTATATTCTTCAAAATTCGACACATTTCCTCACGTTCAAGTTCGTTCGTGAAACCAGGTTCGTTACAAAACAACTAAGTTATACGTGTTTCACGAAAAGCTTCCATTAAAAGTTAAATCCGAAACAAGTATTTAATGTTTTATGGAGTTCTTTTTAATGCAACGTTACGTTAACTTTGTTTTGTGAAATGTTTTTTGAAGTTAACATTGTAAATGAAACGTGTAAAATGATTTTAGGTGTTATTCCCTGTATCGAAATATCACAGGAGAAGCGAGGTTACCGATATAGCTCGAAACATTGCCAAACTTAAGTGACAGTAAGCAGCGCACATAGCTTGCAGAATGATCGCTTTAATGATTATTAGTATGTATTTGTATTAATACTTTATTGAATTGGATTTGTTGAATTATTATTATTTAATTTGATTTGTTTAATTATTGTTTTATTGAGTTAGATTTATTGAATTATTGTTTTTTTTTTTATTGAATTGGATTTGTTGAATTATTACTATTATTGAATTGTATTTATTGTATTACTATTGAATTGAATTGCTGAATTATTATTGAACTGAAAATGTTTAATCTATTTATTAATTATGTGATTCAGATACTAGATTCTTGTTATTGAATAAATGACTATGACTATGACTATGAATAGATGGTCGATGGGACCAAAAGGTTTCAAGGTGCCATTCGAGCCTTGGAGGCAGGCTGCGTATGCGGCGGCCGTACGAAGCCGACTGCAGCTATACGACTGGTCTTCTCCTACGTATGCATTTTTGTAATAAGAATTCCGAACGCGGCAGCGGCCGCACGTGTGCTGAGCTTCGACTGCGAATGCTGCCATGTCCTGCAGCCGCGGTCGATTGCAGACCAGTAGTGCTGCAGCCACTCTAACCTTTAGATTTCAACTGTTTAGATAAGTCCAAAACAATCGCCACTCGGAGTTGAGATCGCTCATTTTGGATTGAATCGTAGATTTGCGACAGGCAGTCATGCGTGTGCTACCTGTATACGCAGCCTGCATCCGCAGCCTGCAGCCGAGGTTCGAACGGCATCTTTAGAGTAGTGACAGTGTTGGTGATATAAGGCAGGGCACATTGTTCGCAGAGCAGATGGTGGATGGGGCCCAAAGATTAGAATAGAGACACCGTTGGAAAGTCGCAGGAATCCGATGGATTTGAGACGCACAGGATCGATCACTGTAATGTTACTTGAGGGAGACCTATATACATGTTCAACAATGGACATCTTTTGGCTAACAAAAAGAGAGTAATAGTATCATATTATGGGTGTAAAGCACACACACACACAGCCCACCGTGCAAAGCTTGCATGGAGGAGGACGAGACAGCAGCAGATCTGCTTCTAAGCTATACTTTGTCTGCTATAAGCTATCTATCTATCTATCTGTTCTTTGGCAAAAAAACTTCAAAAGTTACCAAATTTCGCTGAAATCTAGACTGAAATAGCGTACAACATGAATACTAATTCAAACATAAATCAAATACTGCCCCAAAATTATTAAGTAACCTATCACGACCCGAAAAGTTGAAAAGTTTAGATGAAAAGTGAAATATTCACCAGAATAAATATTTAAACACCCATCCGTGGGGTGTGCTTGTACAAATTAATTATTTGAAATCATTTTTTCGACTTCGCTTCGTGTTGTTTGTTAATTAAGTAGAAACGGCCAGGTGTTGGAAGTAACAAAAACGTTTCAATACATTAAGGATGAAAGTTAGGAGAGAAGTAAGTGAGATAGGATATTTGACTGTGAGGTTACGAGTTGAAAGTTTGAAAAACTTTGAAACAAAACTTGGCATTCTCTGTTTTGTCAATTGAGCCACGTAGGATTCTGAAGAAATAAGCTCAGTTACTGGATACAACGCAGCATAATTATGTAATTTATCTGAGCAGTAGTGGCCAAGCGGTAACGGCATCGGCGCATTACTTTGTATAATTTATTTCTTCACCATTGCTCTCAAAACAGTGAAGCAAAACATCGTGAGGAAACCGGCATGTCCTAGAAGCAAAAATTCGAAGACAGGTGACATCCACCAACCTGCACTGGGCACGCATGGTGGATTACGGCCCATTCCCTCTCCTAGAGAGAAAGTCTGAGTCCCAACAGTGGGGAAATTATAAGGCCGACTATGCTATACTAAGCTCACATACTGAAGATAGAAATTAACTTTTTTAGCCAAAAAACGTGGATAGTTTAACAAGCATCACCACTAAGCGACTTTCGGGTGTTCTTGATATCGTGCGGTCACGCATGCGGAATTGGTCTGCACGCGTAACCCCCGCAAATGTCCATTTCATACAAGTATTTATTGTAATGCGATGGATACGCACGCGGAACGCATTTTTTTTCAATTTTGAAATTTTCTGCATGCGGTGCAATCCTGCATGGGTGATGAAATCCGCAGGGTATTAAAAACACTCTTAATCGGCCCTGAGGATCTTTGTCTAGGTAGAGGTGACCTCTGACGTTAGGCCCTGGTTCAGCCAATAATACGCAGCGAAAGAGCTTAGGAAGCTGGCACCTCTTTCTGCGTAATGCGAGCAAAGATGGTGGCAGAAATTGTAAGCGAGAGGCAGTCATTATATCCCAGACGACGCAGTAGATGCCCCGGATGTTGGGAGTCGCAGAAAGATTCCCAGCCGCTTCAGGCGCGGGCTTGTAGACGGTGAGCAATGTTTCGCTCCGATAAAGATTTTGCTGGTGTCGACGGTGCATTGAGTTCCGCAGGCGGCTCAAATAGATGTGCAGCTGAAGAAATACATTGGGTATTAGTCGGTAAAAGTTCGACACTCTCGCTCACTCCGCCCAAGGCAGGAGAAGTGATTTGATGCCTTCTTCCGCGCTAGGATAGAGCGAAAATGCGTGTCAGACTTTTACTGACTAAAAGCCATCTTGTTCCTTTAGTTACTTTTGCGTTCTAGGACCACGAGTTTTCTTTTCAGAAATTATACATGGCCTTGCTATGTCCTTACGATTTAGCTGACATTACTTTGAGGTGGGAGTGGAACACTAAATGCCATCGACGACTGGGGTCGGTCCTTCCTGGGCGTCTGGTCGGTGCGCTACCCGTTGCTCCCAACACTCGGGGCGTTGCTCCCGATGCCCAAGGCTAAAAGTATAAAACCTGTCAGATATATCTTTCTGTCTTACATTTATTATATTTAACGCAAGACAGTTTTGTTTGTGTCCCAGTCGCATGCCTAGTTTTCCCTTTCACTATACGTCGTAAAACTTATGAAGGTACTGTCCGCATGTCAAGTTTTAAACATAAACCGTTCGGCCGTAAAAATCTTGTATGTCAGACGGTGGGATCAAGTTTGATGTGCCCAATATTTATTTATTGTAAAAAGTTTTATATACGTGCTTCTTTCAGTATTGTTTGACTCGATTCAGACTTCAGGCTGTTTATTTAGTGAGATCTGAAAAACAAGCGATATTAAATTATTTTTTTATTCGAGACACGTGGATGTACTACGAATTTTTCTTCAAATTGTTCTTTCTTTTTGTATTAGGAAGATGTTTTAGTTAGACTTTTACTGCCTAAGGACCAAAACTATCTACGTTACGGCCTGATCACGACTTCGGTCTTAGCGGAGCGTGGCGCGGCGAGCGGGGCAGCATCGGTAAGCGCTTACGTTTTCATATGAGCGACGTCTCGTGGCATGCTTCAAACATTTTATCTTACGGCTCACCACCCCGTGCTTTGCTACCGCTTACAGTGGCAAGGTCATGAACGGGCCGTTACGCGGACGCCCATCAAAAGTTCCGGTTTTAAATACCTAAGGGTATTTAAAAATATGAAATATGGTAGCTTAAGGTACTCGGTAAAAGTAGGGTTTCAATAGAATTTAGACTTTGTCTTATATGACATAAAGTTTATTGTTATTTTTTTTTCTTTCGGATACTACATGTATATTTATCCCGTTTAAGTTTAGAAATTACGTAGTTTTTAATACAGACTACTCGTACAATTATTTTGTTTCCATTAAAATGGGGATGTAACTCATTCTAAAGTTTTTGCATTATTTGGCAGCAAATGTATCGAGTCAGTTTTCTTGGCAAGCTTCACTGAGGTAGTTAATACTAGATACAATAAAATTTTCAGCTCCATTTTACTAAATACGTGTTTCAATGATTCCAAATATTGTTCAGTTGTGTCAAAAATTGAGATATAAAATGGGATTAAATATAATGACCACCATAAAACGCTTTGGTACCCTTAGTTCTTTTGTCAAAAATATATTACTTGACACCAAAAAAATGAAATCCTAAAGTTACAATAGACTGTACTTTAAATTGTATTCGAACATCAAATGTAGTAAATGATAACCAAATCTTAGCGAGCAAATTAATGCGCTCTTTTTAGCCCCGTAGAGCAGGATGATACTTTGTCTAATCAACAATCTATCTTAGTGGAATTTTAGGGCACCCCGGGTCGGATAGATTTAGGTTAGAAGAAGGTGGCGGGGTCGTAGTGAGCGAGCGAAGCGAGCGAACACAGACCCCGTCACCTTCTTCGAGGTTATTTTTTTTTAAACCACCCAGAAGTAGGAGCCCCGCGTAGCGGGGCTCCGTCGAGCTGTCTTGGCAGGTAGTTAACCTAACCTCAAAATTTTAACTACTGATATCTCCGTAACCATGGGGTTCTGCCGATGCTTTATTTGAATTCATTTTACTTAAATAGGATAGCGAGATGTTAAAACTTTGGTTATAATTTTACATTAAAATGTAGGTTTAATTTTGGTGATCATTTACTATTTTTGTCTTTTAAATGTTACTATATCTGGTGGTAAGTTAAACATAAGCCATATAAAATTACATTAATTTTACATTATTCCTAATATCCACTTGAAGTATACTTGCGAGTAATTTAAAAGCTTCTAAACTTCACTCACAATCACCCTGCCAAAAAATCTAATTATGATATAACGAGCTTTTGCCCGCGGCTTCGCCCGCGTACATAAAAGACCTTCCCTCTTTCTCCCCCTTTTCTCACATTTTTTTATAAAAAAATTGGCCTATGTCCGTCTCCAGGGTCCCAACTCTGTATCAAAATTCATCACAATCAGTTTTGCCATTTAGGCGTGAAGTCGTAACAAACAAATAAACAAACAAACTCACTTTCGCTTTTATAATATTAGTAAGGATTATTTTAATTTTAATTTCAAATATATTTCTGAAAACCAGTTAGTAAATTTAAATGGTAGTAAAACATAACTACTGATTGGTAAACATATCTGTATTTCCGAATAACCCAGGTGTAAATTGAATTCCTATTAATTTCATTTACTCCTGACTAGACATGTGCCGTTGCCGGCAATATGGGAATATCGCTGGCAATATTGCCACCAATATTCATACTTCGGGCAATATTGCCACCAATATTCATACTTCGGGCAATATTGCCACCAATATTCATACTTCGGGCAATATTCCCACCAATATTAATACTTCGGGCAATATTGCCACCAATACTCATACTTCGGGCAATATTGCCACCAATATTCATACTTCGGGCAATATTGCCACCAATATTCATACTTCGGCCAATATTGCCACCAATATTCATACTTCGGGCAATATCGCCACCGATATTCAAACTTCTGGCAATATTGCCACTTCACGGCAATATTGCCGACAACGACACATCTCTACGCCTGACAAATATCAGGTTAATGTAGCTGCATGATCATTTGTAAGAGTAACCACAGTCCTGGAATGCAATGGGCAACTGATGGAACTCAAGTAGGTTTTAGTCAGTAAAAGTCTGACACTTAAGGTAGAACTACATCGGCTGTACGTGGGCTACGTACGCCGATCTGGGCGCGTCGATCTCCATATTTTTTTTTATGGCAACTAGACTTGTAGAGCTACATGAGACTACCAACGCGCCACTTTTTAATTTCAACTCGATATCTTTACGCGTTCTCAAGATAAAGGGTCTTGACAGACAGGCAGACGGACAAACAGACGGACGGACAACAAAATGATCTTATAAGGGTTCCGTTTTTTCCTTTTGAGGTACGGAACCCTAAAAATGAGGGCCAGTACATTTGCAATTGACTTATATTTCTCCAGTTGGCAGCATCATGTTTTAATTGATCTGCAATGCGATTCGTAGCAGATTGGAGCCTTGTTACTGAACATATTAAGCCTCATATATATCAAAAATTTAAAAGGAGTCGTATATGTTACATACGGTTCCCTTTCAAGTCACTGGCGTTAATTTCAAATTTCCTCTCATATGTGTGACGAGAATGGAAGTGAAAAAGCTTATTATTTATCACTTAGAAATGAAATTTCTCAATTCCATTTTCGTCACTCCATTAAAAGGTTAAAGAAATGTATTGCCCACGGAATATTTAAATCCGCGTACAGACATCGCGAGGCGTGCGCCGCGAATGGTTCTGCCTCAACCTGAAACATACGACGGTAAAATGCGTGCGTCCCGAACGACACAAGCTCAAGCTGAGCACGCAAACCACCACGCACAGTGTTCGTCAGTAGAAAAAGTAAACCACACCTGTCTATACACACGGAGCGCACGGCTCTTACTGAGACGGCGTTCACAAAGATCGTACGACGCGAATGCTCTCTGTGAGCACACTCGTCTACACAGCCTGAGGCATGCGAGACGAACCATTCGTGACGCACGTCTCGCGATGTCTGTATGCGGCTTTAAACAACATCAGAGAAATAAACCTAAACCTATCTACACGTGTGTTTTAGTATCGTACATACTGTATTTAGTTTAACTTTGCAGTGTTAAAGTTTGCAGACAACCAAATTCTAAACAGCTATAATATTATTTGACTTATTTTACATAAATTCAGGACTTGTGTTTGCTTGCTTAGGGTTTTAAACAAAATGGTTTGTACATGAACAATATATGCCTATTTGATGGTACAATTAACTTGTTTATATTGCGTATAAAATAAAACGAACTTATAATTTGTTGTGAAAATGTATATTATGATAAAGAATCTCGATATGATATGCCAACACCTAAACAAAGGCATAATACTCGTAATATAATAACATGCATACACAAGTTAATTTAAATATGTGATGTTGAAAAAGATGGCGTGACCATTTGGACTCCTACCTTAAGGATTGGCTAAGGACAGAATAGAGTGGAATCACGGAACAGGGCAAAGGCCTTCCCCTTTGCCCTCCAGTGGGACTCAACAGGCTCCTAATAATATTAATGTGGTGTTCATTAAAATCACCACTTTGGGATTTGAATTCGATTTTACTTATAAAATAACAAGGGCTTTTCTAATAAGCCCTATGTATGTGTACTAATTAAAAAATAGTGGTGTATAATAATATACATTTACAAGATCTACCAACAATATTTAATTCCCTGATTGTTACTTTGCCTTCATTTTCTCTCATAACTTTGCTGTACCCTTTTTTTTATGGTGGGAAAAAATCATGCATTGACATCCCCCGCTCTTGGGCGGAGCGGGAGATAGTGTCAGACTCTTACTGACTAAAAGACCCACCCCGTTCCTTCTAGCCTTCATACCGGGGCTCGAGCGCCCTTTCGGATAACCCTGGCCCCAGTAGGCTTCGACCCGGCTGGGTCCCTGCTGTTGCTGACAACTCCTTAAGGCGCGCGGGAACAGTGCGCGCCGTCGACGACTTGGGCTTGGTCCGGACAGTTACCGGACGGCCGGACAGTGAGCTACCCATTGCTCACTGTCCGCAAGCCCGCGCCTACGGTGGCCGGAAATCGGGATCAGAATTCCGGTTACGGCGGCGGCGGCGATAACGCCGTTGCCTGATGCGTTCGGCCTCCTTCTTTGCGAGCATTACTGCTTCGCAGAAGTCGGCGACCGTTTGCCACTCCTCCTCGCTCCGGACCATGGCCTCAACCAAGGCCAGGCGCGACAGGTCTCCGCCGCCGAACTTTGCTGTACCCGACAGGGTCCATATTGATATTGACAATATTTTTCGTAGCTAGATAATAAATATGAAACTTCTAATTAAGTCATATTATATTTGTTATAAATTTGTTTCCTTGCGTGATCGAGTCAGAAATGAAGATATCCGCAGGAGAACCAAGGTTGCCGACATAGCACGAAGAATCGCCAAACTTAAGTGGCAATGGGCAGGGCACGTTGCTTATAGAACAGATGGCCGTTGGGGCCGAAAAGTTCTGAAGTGGCGACCGCGGTGCGCGGCGACGCAGCTTTGGAAGGCCTCCTACAAGGTGGTCCGATGATCTGGTGAAGGTTGCGGGAATCCGATGGATGCGGGACGCACAGGATCGTGCATTGTGGCGACGCTTAGGGGAGGCCTATGTCCAACAGTGGACGTCTGTCGGCTGAGATGATGATGATATTTGTTATGTTCTAATAACAAAAATATAAAAATAAGTTCTTAAAATAAAAAAGATATACTAGTCGTGAGCTGCTAATACTCTCTAGTACCAACTAAAATTTAGCTTAACTAAATAGATATTGTTTTTAGATGCAAAATTTAATCCACTTTAGATACAAAAATTTATGAAATCCGTCCAAAATATTTACACCAAAAAATATTCTATAGTTCAATCTGGATTTTCAGAATAGCTGGGGAAAAGCCGATTGCTGCGTGCTCTAGTTAGAATTTTATGTTGTAGTACTACTAATAAAAATAGTACTGCAAAAAACCACTTGTTATTATTTGGAGGTAAAGAAAAAACAATTTTTTTGGCAATAAATAAATAAATATAGGCATATATTTTACTAATAAAAAAGGCTATCATATTTAAATCTGAAAAGTTTTGGTGGCTAAATAGTTAACATTTTTTTTTTAGTCAGTACTTTAAAAGAGACTTTGACCCATAAGTTTGTTTCGATGTTTCTCAGGGTAGTCAGCTGAGAAACACTGGCCTTATCTAGTTTAAACTGAGGAAAAAAAGGTGTTTAAAAGTGTTTTTTAAAACCTATTTACAAAATAAGTATCATTTATCATTTAAATTAAAAATCACCCTACAATAAGACATTTAATCAGAATCATCATCTTCATCTCCCTAGTCCCGTTTTAATTGGGGTCGGCGCAACACGTTTTTCAGAATTTTATTATAAAAACCATTGTTTTTATTTTATGTAGGTACATTTCATATTGAATACAATGCATGATGTTTATATTAACTATGTATGTAGATATATTTTATATATGTAATACTTTCTCAATAACATTTTCTTTTTTTTATACACCTATCATGTTATCTCTCCATTATTCTTGGTTGACTGATAAAGAACGCATAAGGCATTAAGTCCGCCTTTGTACCTTTGTATTGCATGAAGTTTAATCAAATTAGTGATAATAGGTATTATTGAAATTTTAAACTTCTCAACTATACAGCTAAGCATCTTAAGCACGTTCTCACAAACGATCTCAGTTTCTCTTACAAGTTCGTTACACAAACATTTTCGTAATTAGAGTAGACACGAACTGTAAGCTTGTATAGTGTATGTTGATTTTATAAGTTGGCCTGATGAAGAAACCTTGTTGCTTGTAAGTTGTGGCATGTGTGCACTTATGTTTATATTTTCTATCTACAGTATGAAACGAGATTATAGTTTAGAACTAACAATGCGTTGTTACTTGTTTGAGATTAGTTGAGGTGAATAAGATATCAAAAGGAGATATGAACGAAATGAAACGAAACGTTTTTTTTTCTTTTTTTTCTTTTAGGGTTCCGTATCTCAAAAGGAAAAACGGAATAGGATCACCGTCATCCGTCCGTCCGTCATTCTGTCAAGATCTGTTATCTCGGGAATGCATGAAGGTATCGAGTTGAAATTAAAACTCGATTGACGCAACTTAGTGCGCAAGTCCGACTCGCCCGGACTTGCCCGGTTTTTTATGACCAGTACTTTCAGAGACTATCTCATACAAACAAAAAAAAAACAAATTATTCCTCTTTATAATACTAGTGTAGATTTTTAACAAACACATTTAGTTACCTGCACTGATGATATTCATTTTTCTTATGAACGTTATAAGTATTCTTGATAGCTTAGATTCACCACTCGACGCTCTCACAAAATTATCCAAATCGTTGCGACTGGTTTAGTACTAAATTTAGGCACCTATAAATAATTAATTACTATTGATGTTAAGAATCTTACACTATATACCTTTGACCTTTACTCGAAACATACTTGAGTCCACTCAACGCCAAAATTAAATACTTACCTAATTAGAAGGAACTTTAATAAAATTGAAGGAGAGATTTTGACACTAATTTTATCTAATGCTTAAATTAAAGATAAAATAGGACGGGTAATGTTTTAGTTTTAAAAAGAAAATTTATCAAGCACACCCACTCAAAAACACGAAGTTTTGCTTAGCCTAGAAAAACAGTTTGACTAGCTAAGTCCGGGTTTATCACTACTATGCGAATCGAGCAAACTCCGGTTTTTGGAAGTCGCAAGGCGTTTTTTGGCCACCGCAAGCACGGGCTTGCAGACGGTGAGCAATGGGTAGCTAGCAGCGTAATTGATGAAGCCCGTATAGACTGATGCCTGCTAGGGCTGCAGGATTGTTCAAAAGAGTTACTGTGACCTTCGCAATAGGCAATTTAAGGAACATTATTGGTTTTAGTGAATAAAACTTACTCCCGCTTCCAGAGTACGAGAAGTCAAATCAACAAATGGTGATTTTGCACTTAAAAAAAGGTGGTCTTTACCTAACATCATGTCTAAAAATAGCCTAATCTTGTATTCCAACAAACACAGAAAGAAAATCTTCACCAAGCCCCGAGACACGAATTAGCCGCGTCCGTGTTAAACATTTAGATTGTAAACATTTGCCGACTCAGTGTGCCATTATACTAACGAGCTGAGGCTTCAATTTACTGACTGAATGTCAGTAAAGCTGCTGTCATGGAAACTGAGATGAGCGGAGAAATGCATGAAAACATTAACCGATGAAAATCTGCTGAAATCACATTTCGCTTTGCCTACTTAGATTGCGATCGGTACACGTCAGTCAGTGGATATCTCTCTATGTATCTTACGGACTACCTCAAAAATAATGATGGTACTGATGAATCTAACTAAGCGGTCTTTTTTGTTGATAGATAGATAAATTCTTGATTGTACACCCAAAATAAAAATTTAATGAGAAACTTTAAATGAATAGGGTGTCACAATGGGCGATCATATCGCTAAAAGCGATTTTTGATAAACAGTAAGTTAAACATACTTTTTTCATGATAATGGCGAAGTAAAGATCAGTTATTATTTTTAATTGCTGCCGCAATTTAGAGATGTCGTCATGTTAACATTTTTTTCCCGTTCCTAATACTCTTGATAAAGACACTAAAGATAGCTATTTAAGTAAAAAAAATAAGTATATTAGTCCAACCCCAAACATATTGGTAATTCCATATAACAAAGTATTTTAGAGCCCTTGCCTTTTTCCACTGTGTCTATATTTTGCTACGCTGCACTGCTCCCTCGCTCATCTCTGCTAATTCGCATCAGGCAACGGCGTTATCGCCGCCGCCGCCGCCGCCGCCCGGGATTCTGATCCCGATTTCCGGCCACCGTAGGCGCGGGCTTGCGGACAGTAAGCAATGAGTAGCTCGCTGTCCGGCCGTCCGGTAACTGTCCGGACCAAGCCCAAGTCGTCGACGGCGCGCACTGTTCCCGCGCACCTCAAGGAGCTGTCAGCAACAGCAGGGACCCAGCCGGGTCGAAACCTACTGGGGCCAGGGTTATCCGAAAGGGCGCTCGAGCCCCGGTATGAAGGCTAGAAGGAACGGGGTGGGTCTTTTAGTTAGTAAGAGTCTGACACTATCTCCCGCTCCGCCCAAGAGCGGGGGATGTCAATGGATGATTTTTTCCCACCATAAAAAAAAAAATCTCCGCTAATTCGCTCCGCTTTGATCAATACATAGCCTTAGTGAGGTTACATCGTGATGAAGTAAGATTGAGGGCTGCAAATGGTTTGCAGATAACTTTAACGGGCTTCGAGGACAGATAGGGATTGGGTTTGTAATAGGTGGTTAAGAATTGAATTAAGATGGAAAATTGTTGGGGTTCTTAACTTAAATTCGACTGGCCTTTTGGCCTGTATAGCGGCCCTGATTGCTATGCCGAAGGTCGTTGGTTTGATTCCTACTTGAAGCCAATGTTTGTGTGATGTGCATGATCATTTGTTCTGTGTTTGGGTGTAAAGAATTTGTAGCATATTTGTATTTAGAAATATATTATGTAGGTTTATCAGTTGTCTAGTATTTATAGCACAAGCTCTTCTAGGCTAGATGGCGTTGTGAAATATTATTTGATATTACATTTTAACTATGCTGTACAAGTGATCCTTCAACCGATGTGTTATATCTGATTAGAAGACGTTCGATGCATGATGCAATTTATTAGATGTTTGATGCAATTTAACGATCCAACAATATTGTTGGGTTGTTAAATTATGCATGATACATCGTGTGAAAAACTTTATTTGTGCGATGTAGGACTTTTTGTGACGTCAAGACATGTTTCTGTAGCTTTTATCCATAAAAAAAATGACTGGCTCTAAACCCCACTCTCGTAAGCGGAGCCACACCACGCAAGTTGAAGCATAACGCCATGGGAAGTCCAAAAAAAAAGCCCCGGGCTCCTGAATCAAACGGCAAAGAAGGAACATAGATGCACACAGCAAAAATCTAACACGCCCTCCCGTTCCCTCTAGACCTGGAGAAGTCAGTTAGTAGTTGATTTACCACCTTAAAAATGTTGTTGCATGTCTTATCGCTTCGATATTGTAGTTACCACACAAAAAACCTAATTTCTTCTAACCGACATAGAAACAACTTAAATACAGGTATCACAATATAAATATATTGTATGTTCTCCTAAAACAGTATTAAAAAAACATGCTAGTATTTCCCAAGTATGTAAGCACTCTAGCGTATGGTTAGACCCATTATGATACGTACTCTAAAGGGTCAATGTTAATATCACTCCGCACTGAGCTCTATGAAAGGGATTGAACCCTCCATGATATACTTAAGTTTACAGGGTGTTCCATGCGGAAGAAGTTATTTGATGAGAGAGTTAATAGGTTTTTTTCTAGAGAGGCGTGTTCTATCGTCGACTACTTCATCGCTTACCATCAGGTAATGCAAAAGTCTAATAGGTTTTTTTAGGTAAGTGTGTTTTATCGTCAACTTCATTCTACATCATCGCTCACCATCAGCAGGTGTAGCCAAGTTGTGACTGTTTCATTTCGATTCTCTTTCGTCGATTACCTTTGTTTTGACCACGCGACTGAGCATGAAGATGACGTCAGAACAAAGGAATCGGAGCGTGGCCGACTTGATGAGATCGACGAAAGAGAATCGAAACGAAATGGTTGTAACTTGGCTAGGGGGGCAGGTGAGATAGAGGTCAAACGAGAAACTTCTGAAAAAAAGTGGTTTGTTTGTAACTTGTGTTACTCGTACTGATGGCAGATACTTACATTCATCAGATGGTCGATGGGGACAAAGGTTGGAGGGCCTCACAAGGTGGACTTATGACGTGGTGAGAGTTGTGGGATGGATGCGGGAATCCGATGGATGCAAAACACACAGGACTGTTCGTTGTGGCGATTTTTGGGGGAGACTCTATGTCCAACAGAGGACGTCTATCGATTGACATCCTTTCCCAAACATCGCCACAACAACCGGTCCTTTGCGTCTCGCTTCCATCGGATTCCTGCCCTCACCAGGTCATCGGTCCATCTCGTGGAAGATCTTCTAACGCTGCGTCGCTACTCTGGAGCCTGTCGTCCCCATCGGTCAAATGATCTGCGAGCAATTATATATGGCGATTCTTCCGGCTACATCGGTATCCTTGGTTCTCATGTTGATATTTATTATTAGTCCAACAAAAACGACGTGGCAACGCAAATCAATGCCATGACCATTTTTCAAAGAAACTGCTGACCGAGTTAAAGTCTCGCTCATGATCAACTCATTAAGGTAAAAGCGCTAGGGTGGCGAAATTCAAATTTTCTTAAGTCATTAGCACTTTGCAGGTTATTGTCAAATTTTAAGTTGATTAAAATACAGGCTGTAAGGGACAGCCCTCCACAAACTTTAAGGGTTGCTCAGTAGAAGAAACTGAAAAACCTTCCACAAGATTTCTGTCCAATTAAGTTTTTGATTTTGTGTAGTGAGGCTGATTTTTTTTTTCATTTCCTAAAAAAAAGTATGGTGAAAGGTTGTTCAGTTTCGTCTAGTAAGCAACCCTTAAAGTTTGTGGAGGGCTTACCCTTACATCCAGTATTAATTTCATGTAAAAGTCATTCAATGGGGTAAAACGAACTGAGAAGGTTGTATTGATGATTTTAAAGATTACTAGTTTTTGCTCACGGCTTCACCCTCTTATATAAAATATAGCCTATGTCACTCAGGAATAAAGCAGCTTTCTATCGGTGAAAAATTTTTAGCAATCAGACCAGTACTTTCAGAAATTACCTCCTACTAACAAAAAAACCACTTTACCTCTTTACAACATTAGTGTTGATAATTCCGTAAATAAATATGGATTACGACTGGCCATTATACTTTTATCAACATACAGCTTGACACTAACTTGGAAAATAGAAAAAGAACCGACCAAGTGCGGTCGGGCTCGCGAAAAAATAGCAAAAAAATATCACGTTTGGTGTGTTGGAGCCCTTTAAATATTTATTTAATTCAGTTTTTAGTATTTTTTATTACAGCAGCAACAAAAATACATTATCTGTGAAAATTTCAACTGTCTAACTAGAACGGTTCGTGAGATACAGCCTGGTGACAGACAAACGGACAGCGGAGTCTTAGCAATAGAGTCTTGTTTTACCCTTTGGGTACGGAACCTTAATAATGATGAATGCCAATAGAAGAAAGTTGTAAGTGCAACTGCTTATCCACACTAATATTGTAAAGAGGTAAATTTTGTTTTTTTTTTTTTTTTTGTAGAAGGTAATCCCGCAAAGGGTAATAAAAACGGGACCAAAAGGGAACCCTAATTTCAAGCTCACAAAAAATCACGTTTGGTATATTGAAGTACCTATATCTAGTGCCTTATTTTCTTAATAGACTTCCAGAAGATTTACAAACATTATATAGAACGACTTCGAAAAGTTTTAAGTACAAATCAAAACGTTTCTTTACATAAAACTTTAATGTATAATTAGGTAAAATAGTTACATTTATAACATCACTGTTTTATATTAAATGAGCGGCTCGCCTTTACACAGATAAACCCTGAGAGGTTTTCGCTGTACGGCAAAAAAAATCTACAATGTAAAATAAATAATAATAAATAAGTCCTTTAAATATTTATTTAATTCGGTTTTTAGTATTTTTTATTATAGCAGCAACAGAAATACATCATCTGTGAGAATTTCAACTGTCTAGCTATCACGGTTTTTGAGATATAGCCTGGTGACAGACAGACGGTCAGCGGAGTCTTACCAATAATAATATAATAATATTCCACAACTATCACACAGCGCCGTCTAGTCCCAAGCTAAGCAGAGCTTGTGTTATGGTTACCAGACAACTGATAAACATACTTAAATATTTCTAAATACATAAATATTATAGAAAAATTACACCCAGACACAGAACAAATGATCGTGCTCATCACGCAAACATTTGTCCTGGGTGACACGACCTCCGGCATAGCAGTCAGGGTCACTAACCACTAGACCAACCCTGTCAAAAGGGTCCCGTTTTACCCTTTAGATACGGAACCCTAAAAATTTGGAATGGCAATAGAAGAAAGTCGTAAGTGCGACTGCTTATCTATACTAATATTTTAGAGGTGATTTTTGTTTTTGCTTGCAGAAGGTAATCCCGCAAAGGGTAATAAAAACGGGACCAACATTTCGTAGGTAACTTTGGAGCATCCTATACAGGTACGTGGAACTTCCCACATGAATTTAGAACCACCCTGTAGGTACATTTATGAACCCGAACAAGGTCAAAGTCAAGGCGAAGATCCTAGGGAGCTTATCTAAAATGTATGCAATGGATTAACGGTTCTGGAGCATTATCCCGATTTAGGCCTGAAAAGCGGACGGCAGATATTGCCTAAGTCAATATGCTGGCGATTGGATACCCTTTTTTCTAAGGAATTTTAATGCGTGGGTTTCCTTACAATGGAGGATTTAGTATGAATATGAGACTGCGGATAAAGGCTGAGTTTTAGAAATGATTCTGGGAAAGAAAATACAGTGGTTGTTTTTACAAGGTTTTTTTATTACCTACTTTTGTTAGGCTTGCGTTTGACTACTACATATCTCACCCGAAGGTACTGTGCGTTTCAAATGAGAACAGCCCCCCTAGACAAGTTACAATCGAATTCCGTTCTCTAATCGGTAACGCCTCGGTGACAGCAATTGTAGAAAACGATAAGTTGGTAGCCATGTTGACGCGCCTGAGTCGGCCGCTCGTTCTACAATGTAGCGTTTGTATAACAAAGGATGTAGCGTTAAACATTGTAGAAACGATTTTGAACGATGTGAACTTGGCTACGAATTATCTATTCGTTTGTTCTGACCACGCGACTTTACGTTGAGATGACGTCATTCCCATACGTTTCATCACTTTTCGACAGCGTTAACGATTGCAGAATAACAACTTGGCTAAGCGTGCAGGATCGATTTCCATGTTGTGACGTCACGTCGTACTGTCAAATCGAAGAAATTTTGGCAAAATTGAAGAACTCGGAGATGAGTAAAATTTAAGAACTGAATTCTGATTAAACTTTTTTCGTTCACAGTTCGTAAACAAATTATTTTTTTCGTTAATTAATTAAAGTTTAAAAATTACTTTCCTCGGTAAATCGTGACGTCACAATATGGCAACTGATCCTATTCTCATTTGGAACGCGATGTAAGCGACGATGTGGTCGACGGTGGAGCTTGCTTGCCAAAATACAATAAGTCTTTATTTAAATTACTCTATTAGGGTGTTTTTAATATCATGTGAATTTCATCATGCATGCGGGATTTCCCTGCCCCGCATGCGTTCCACGTACACATTAAATGTTACGCATGCAGAGCAATGCGTGATGAAATACGTACGATATTAAAAACACCCCGAAAATGGATTTTGAAATACTAGTAGTAGAGTAATTTACTAGTTTCATCATCCTCATCAGCCTTTTAATGTTCCCACTGCTGGGACTCAGGCCTCCTCTCTAGGAGAGGGAAGTACTAGTTTATACTATTATATTAAAAAGCAAGGACTTCGTTGTAGTACGAAGGTCTAATGCAACTTGTATTGTATGTCTGTACTTTTTTATTATTATTATTTTATGTTGTTGTATATTGTGTTGCTTGCGCCGAATACATGCTATTCTATTCTATTCTAATGAAGAAAATATTTAGTTTTATCTATGTTAAGTAAATAGGTTACTTATCATCGCTTACCATCTGGTGAGATGGCAGTCAAACGCGAACCTATCAATAATAAAAGAAAGAAAGAAAGAAAGAAAGATGTCATTGTCAATTTTTTATTTTATTTATAGACTATCTTACCTTATGGTAAGCAATGATATGGCCGACGATGGAGCACGCTTGCCTAGAAGTAACTTATTCACTCTTGACTTAAAGACCCCTAGGATGTAGCTATCAGGAAAGACTCAAACAGGGAAGTCCACTCCTTAGCTGTACGCACAATGAAGGTGATCCTAAAACGCTTTGATATAAACGATCTCTACTACTATGTTGAGTAGTAGAACAAATTATCTGTGGATATGTTTACTAACAGTATTGATTCTTTTGATCTAAATTTTGAATGTATGTAAAATGTTTGATACCTATTGATATTGTTTTTATTTGGAATACATTCTTAAGTAAATTTAAGTACCAAAATTTTAACATCATAATTGCACTATAATTTTAATAAATGATTTTTTGTTTTGAAAACCAACATTTTATTCTTAAGTCCCTTGCGCGACATTTTGCGAAAGAGACATTCTGCGAAAGAGACATTCTGCGAAAGAGACATTTTACGAAAGAGACATTCTGCGAAAGAGACGTTTTACGACCAGGGGACATTTTGCGAAAGAGACGTTTTGCGCCTGAGCCAAACCAAAATCAATAAAGCAAAATCGAATATCTTCGATATTAGGTAGAAGAATTTGTAACTTTTTATACCGCGTCATTTGTCTTCAAGTTCCGTACCCAATCCTCATATTTCTTTAAGTAAACAAGACTATTTTTATTTACAAAACAGGTTTAGACGTTACTTTGAAGAGAGCAAAGTAATTCTGGATTTTATTTCATCCACATCGGTGCTTTCAGGCAGATTGTACTTACTTTGACAGGATTGAACAGTTGATAGCACGGTTGGCGCGGTAGTTAATCAATTAGCTGCTGCACTGTGTGTCACCGGTTCCTTTCCTATATGGATGTAGTACATTTTGATACAAGTGGAAAAAGTTTGTTTTTGGAACTGAAGCGGAATTCACTCAAACCATAGACAAGAGCATTATGGAACCACATAACACATCACTTTTTATATATATCGCATCAGGCTGGGCGCTAATAGACTCACACAAGTCGCCAGGCAGCCCTCATTTATTTATTTCTTCGCAAGTATATTAAAAAACGTCATTTGATACACGTGGAAAGTCACTGCAGCATTCGGCTACGTAAGACCCTCGCCTGAGGCTCGGGCGAATTCCGCCTCAGTCACAATGACAAACTTTTTCGTACCAATAGATATTACAAATAAAAACCATAGCCTCATTCATCATCATCATTTCCGCCGAAAGACTGTTGGGCTGAAATGATGATGATGAATAAGGGACTACTCACACTTATTCAGCTCTATTCAGCTTATGTCCATAGAAAACAACGATTTTTGACATATAAAACAAGTATAAAATAAGAACAAATGTGTTTTTTTCATGCGAGTGCTTTAGATAGAGTTCAGCACTGATAAAACTTAAACTTTACGCGGCTGATAGAAGTAGAACTGTATAAGTGTGACCAAAATCGTTCAGCGAAACGCGAATAGAGCTGAATAAGTGTGCGTAGTTCCTTAAGGCCTCTACAAATGTCACCGTTAGGACCAGTCATGTGCGTCTCGCGTCCTTCGGAATCACTAGGCCATCGGTTTTTTTTTTTCCGATGGGAAAAATCATCCTATGACAACCCCCGCTCTTGGGCGGAGCGGGAGATAGTGTCAGACTCTTACTGACTAAAAAACCCATCCCGTTCCTTCAGGCCTTCATACCGGGGCTCGAGCGCCCTTTCGGATAACCCTAGCCCCACTAGGCTTCGACCCGGCTGGGTCCCTGCTGTTGCTGACAACTCCTTGAGGCGCGCGGGAACAGCGCGCGCCGTAGGCCATCGGTTCATCTTGTGGGAGGCCTTTTAACACTGCGTCTTCCGTTACGTGGTCGCCACTCTAGAAACTTTCGTCCCCATCGACTATATGTTCTACGAGTATTGTGCCTCATGTACAGCTTAATTACGATCAATTATTAATTCTAGCAAGTTAGCAGTGGTGGC
This sequence comes from Mythimna ferrago, assembly GCA_910589285.2. Lineage (NCBI taxonomy): Eukaryota > Metazoa > Arthropoda > Insecta > Lepidoptera > Noctuidae > Mythimna > Mythimna ferrago. Next base: position 4,667,411 of record OU342689.1, read on the forward strand.
CGAGTGGTAACCAGCAAGTTACGAGTTTATAGGTCGCGAGTTTAAACCCAGCCATTAGGCGCATTACTTAGTGTAATTTATTTCATCACCACTGCTCTCAAAATGGTGAGGGAAAATATCGGGAGGAAACCGGCGTGTCCTAGAACCAAAAATTTGACAACCCACACCAGGCCCGCGTGGTGGATTACGACCCATTCCCTCTCTTAGAGAGGCCTGAGTCCCAGCAGTGGGAACATTAAAAAGGCTGACTATGCTATGCTATGCTATTAATTGACTGGCCTGTTGGTCAAGTGGTTAGTGACCCTGAATGCTATACCGGAGGTCGTGGGTTCGATTCCCACCCAGGACAAATGTTTGTGTGATGAGCATGATCATTTGTTCTGTGACTAACCATGGCCCTGGTAACACCGATGAATTTTAGGCTGTTAAAGTCTGACACGCCTTTTCACTCTACACAGAGACCTTGAAATCGCTAAATAAATCAACAGTTCAGGACATTTTGTCGTACGCAAACACAAATGTTTGTATGGGGAGGTTGATATATTTTTCTCATTTTCGTGGTTGGTCCCATGATAAAAGTTATTCATGATGGTGAGCATTGCCTGTGTTTTCATTTGTTGTTATACTAGCTTTAGGCAGCGGTTCTGTCCGCGTGAAATTTTTTACCTTAGGTATAAAATTAAATTCTTGGTATAAAAGTATCCTATGTACCTACTACCTCAAGCAGATGTCAGCAATCGTAAGGGTCCATCAGGGTCGAAGTCTACTGGGGCCAGGTGTGATGCGGAAGAGAACACCGGGGCCCTGGAACGAAGACAAAGAAGGAACTGGGTTGGGTTTTAGTCATTAAAAGTCTGACACGCCCTTCCTCCCCGCCCAAGAGCGGAAGCGGGCTTTTCCCACCTTGAAAAAAATTTACCTCACGTGTACACACCTGTGTCCTTCAGTAGCCCTTTGCGTTCCAAAATAACGATAACTCTTTATTTGAAAATTCCCACTGCCCTATCTGGACGGCCGATCTTTTTTGGATGGTCAGACGGTGAGCTACCCATTGCTCATCGTCCGCAGCGCGTTTACATTAACTGGGTATCGCCCTGTGACTCCCAATTCTCAAGTCCTCTAAATAACTCTAAAGAGGTCAACATGGAAGCACTTTATCTACCAACGTCTAAAGTACTTCTCCTTGTTCAAATAAAAGACAACACTGTTACACAAAAGTACATAGACTCTATATATAGTAATGTCTCCATGAACCTTTTCTGGTGTCGTAGGAAACTTAAATTGACTTAAAGAGAATTTAGAAGAAAAGCAACAAGGTTCCCAAGTTGAGTCTAAGCTGAGCTAAGGATATGTTTCCACTAAAACAGGACTTGTTCGTCAACTCGCTACTAATCTCAAACAAATAAAAACGCATTATTAGTTCTAAACTATAATCTCGTTTCATACTGTAGATAGAAAACGTAAACATAAGTGCACACATGCCACAACTTACAAGCAACAAGGTTTCTTCATCAGGCCAACTTATAAAATCAACATACACTATACAAGCTTACAGTTCGTGTCTACTCTAATTACGAAAATGTTTGTGTAACGAACTTGTAAGAGAAACTGAGATCGTTCGTGAGAACGTGCTTAAAATGCTTAGCTGTATAGTTGAGAAGTTTAAAATTGCAATAATATTATCACTAATTTTATTAAACTTCATGCAATACAAAGGTACAAAGGCGGACTTAATGCCTTATGCATTCTTTACCAGTCAACCGAGAGTAATGAGAGATTACGTGGCCGGAGCATAAAATCTTTCGATTTTACCTTCTCTTTGTCGTCCACACGCCTAAGTGAAATAAAAGAGATTGAAACCAATATCTAGTCTAAGTAGCTACTGACTTATTTAAATTTCGGGATATATCAAAGGTTTGGAATGAGCGAGTGAGTTTCGAAGTAGCGAGTTGACGAACAAGTCAAGCAGAGCTGGGCGAAGTGGAGGAGAGCAGTGAAATGTGACAAATGTTTTGATTGGCCTGTTAGTCTATTGGTTAGTGGCCCTGACTGCTATGCTGGAGATCGGGGGCTCGATTTCCACCCAGGACAAACTATCACACAACGTGTTCTAAGCCCAAACTAAGTAAAATTTGTCCTATGAGTACTAGACAGCTGATAAACATACTTATATATTTCTAAATACATACATATTATAGATAAATTAGACCTAAACACAGAACAGATGATCGTGGTCATTACACATACATTTTTCCTGGGTGGAAATCGAGCCCACGATCGCCGGCATAACAGTCAGGGTCAGTCACCACAAGACCAACACGTCAGTCAAAAGAAAGAAAGATAGAAGAAGAAAGAAAGAAAACACGTTTATTTGGTACATAAGTACACACAATGAAATAACAATTATAGAAACTACTCAATTTTAAAATACATCCACATTGTGTGTCTCACGGCTGCGCCAAATAGGTCCAGTTCAGTTTATTGCCAGGTCACTACGTAGCAGTTGCGTAACGCTGGTGTTCTAATGAACCTTACTATGAGTCCACGGATGCTAATTAGTTTGTTAAGTGTGAGGTAAATAAATATAACTTACATTAATTTGTCAAAACATTTGTCATATTTCACCGTTCTTCTCCAGTCCACTTTGCCCAACTCTACGTCAGTAGAAACGTACCCTTAGGAACAAAATTAGATAACAGACAATGAGTTCAAGTCCTCAAGTTGTGGTTTTACTGTTCTTGTTTGACATGCCACTGAAAGTTACGAAAACTAAGAATGTGTAACTAGACCGTGCCTTCAGTAGTTGAGATGTTACTTCTCTCGTAATGGCAAGAAGTTTCAGTAAGTACCGCGTGTATCTTGCAAGATTGCGAATCCTTGTTTATTTTAGAATTTATGAACACACGTATACACAGAAGAAGAAACTGTCTCTTCCAGGTTGCCTGGTAGAGATCGCGGAATGCGATAAGGCCGCCCATTGTATGTATGTGTTTTAATTTTAGTTTTCTTTTGTATATGTAATGGTGTATAATACAGTATAATTATAATAAACTAGCTGTCCGCCCGCGACTTCGTCCGCGTGTACTTTGGTTATCGCACTCTAAACGTGTTTTCCCGTAGGAATAAGATGTTTTTCCGGGATAAAAAGTAGCATATGTTCTTTTCCATGTCAAAGGCTATATGCATACCAAATTTCATCCAAATCCGTTCAGCCGTTTTTGCGTGATTAAGTAACAAACATCCAAACATCCACACTTTCACATTTATAATATTAGTTAGGATAAATAAATAAGAATCACCAATATTTTTTTTTACAACGTTACTGATTATTTCAAAAAGAAATTTCTTTCAGACCACCTGCGAAAGGAGAGATTAGAAAAAATGTAGTCAATAGTGTGTAGAAATTAGAGAAGAAGAGTTTGTGAAATCTTAAATTAAATTTTAAAAAATAACACATTTTGGGCGAAGCCTACTGGGGCTATGAGTCGACTTCTGAAAGCACAACTTTAGGAACATAGGTGTGATTTTAGTAAGTAAATATCAGCTTATTCCGCCTTATAGCGAGAGAAGTAAGTACTAGAATATGATTTCTCATCTAAAAAAAGACTTAAAGTGACTAAAACACATCTGCCCGCCTGTTCTTTCAGTTGCCTTTAGCGCTCCTGGATAACTCTTTAGGTCAATCTCGCAACCCTGGCAAGTATATAGTGGTCCTACTGACGTAAAAATTTCAACCAGTTGCCAAGCTACTACTCAAGGTGCGCCAGACGTGCATAAGTATCGCCCCTTGTGGGGGCTAGTTAGGTTATAAGCATACCAGTAGTGGTACTAAGTATTTTGTGGAGTTCACTTTGAACCTTCGTCAAGTAACTTTCCTCGTATTATTCAAGTAATATCAGTTGTTTTTAAAGTAAATATTATTTTTTATCAAAAGCTTATGGACTAGTATGAAATACTGTATAAAGGCGGAATTGAAACCTTAGACATTTTCTACTAGACGATCTTAGAGTGGTGCAGAAATAAAATATGGTCTGTGTAACCTAATGGTAAACAAATAGAAAAGAAACACAATAATAAATACATACAAATAAACGATGTTATTAAGAAAAAAGAATCCAACAAATCATTGCTGTGATGATTTTACTAACTCTTGTGAACGTATTCACGTGTCTTTAATTTAACCGACTTGAAGCCATCCTCATATTCAGCAGGACCGCTTTTCGTAGACAGATCGCCTGGACCAAAAACCAAAGCAATGTTAGGGACATAGTATTAGATATAATCATTTACTGCTATGTCTCTGACATCGCTCTAAAAAAGTCATAAATCGCCGGTTTATCTGGAGGATCCTCTTGATAGACAGAAGACTTAATTTTTTTTTACACATCTTGTTATTGTTGTGAAATCTTAAAAACCTTACACTAGGGTGAGTTGCACCATTTAACTATAACGATAACAAAGCCGTTAACAGTTGTCAAATCGTCGAATTGACCAATAGGCGGCCGTTTCTCGGCTGGTTATGGTTTGGTTATCGTTATAGTTAAATGGTGCAACTCACCCTAAGTGACTACACTGAGCTGTCAGCTCCAGACAGATATCAAAACTAACAACTAACTGGTTTTTGACATTAGTTAAAATTACGTCAACATCATTCACAACGCAATTTTTCACCATGATTTTTTAGACAGGGTCTAAACAGCCAAACTTCCGCAAACTTCTATCTTGTAGAGTCTCTAAACTAAGATAAGTGCCAGATAAACGTGGAATAACGGTCGTTGAATTTCAAAAACGGAAATAAAGACATAAAGCTGTTTTGAATCGACATGTATCGTGATCTAGTGATGAAAAGCAATTTGTTGTTGGTTTTTCGGATACCTACGCAGATATATTAGGAAAAGGTCTATGTACTATTTATTCTTATTATTTCACCGTATCTGTTGTGGCGCCTTCTATAGTAAGGTATTGTACGTTCTGCCTTTCATAAAATTATAGAGAAACTAACCAACTCTATTACTGCCGCAACCCATAGTTATGGCAGTAAGTCCCATATTTGGAGAGTGGCTGGAAAGATCTCTTTCGAAACATGTTGCTAGGGATTTGGCAAATAATTTACAGTCGGCCACCTGCCTGACACTAACCCTCCTTGGGAATGCTGTTGCTGGTGATATACCCGCCACCACGCGGTGACCTCAGGTGCTTAACAGTGCGCACTGTCTCAAAATGTCCCTTAGTCGCCTCTTACGACACCCACGGGAAGAAATGGGATGGTGTTATTCTTTACGTCCGGACACCATACGCAACACATGTAGATGGATGGAGAGGGAGAGGAAGGCCGAAAAAAAGATGGATGGATTGTGTGAGAAGTGATATGAAAGAAAAGGGAGTTAGTGATAGTTTGACGGGTGACAGGACAGAATGGAAGAAGAAAACGTGTTGCGCCGACCACAAGTAATATGGGATAAGGGCAGAAAGAAGAAGAGGTGGTAAAATCTTACGGCTTTCTGACCTTCCGCATGACACTCACCGAACATGTTCAGTTCGAGAGGTTCCAGCGCCGGATTCATGCGAAAGGATCACCCGGGTGTCACTACTGAGTGGACTGCTCGGAGGACACAGTGGAGCATACGGTAGAGGCGTGCCCCGCTTGAGCAGAGCATCGCCGTGCCGAGGGCGGTAACGATCTCTCGCGCCGGGCCTCGCAAGGGCGAGAAAAGTCATTGGATTATTTCCCCTCTAAAAAAAGGACTGAGGTAACTCTTTGGAAATATCTCGGAGGGGCTTAAATTGTAATCCCATGATTATTCTTTTATAAAAAATACGTCTCTTGGAACCTTTTTATAACATTTCAATAGTCGCGAAAATACCACCTGTCTTGTTATAATCGATGACATTTTGATTGACGCCACAAAGCCACGACAGACCACATTCGAGTTTCGAATTTTTACGAACGGCTTCAAATGTCAGTCAGCCATATTTCTTTTCATGTGAGCATTGAGTGACAGAATGGCTGTTGTAGCTCAATGTCTATTTCTCGTATTCATTGAGCTATGTGATTGTTATTTGGGTGATTTTTTACATTAATTTATTCTGATTTAATATAATCAATGTCCCCAACTGGTTATATTATCTATACATATAATGAATCTAACATACAAATAAAAGTTTTTAGTTGTGCGCGCATAACGAAAAATTTACAAAATCGATATATACAACTTTTAAATATTAAAATTGTGTGTAACTTGATATATTACTTAGGCTTTGATTCATTGTAATCTGTTGACTATATCGAAAGATATAGAATATGTACTAAGTACATTGATTGTTAAGCGGTACGAATGTTCACCGGGCCAGCTAGTATCAGAATAAAATATTACTGCGGAATGGTTTCTAAAAAGTACCGTGGCCCTAGAACTGAACTTAAGGTTAAGGTGGGGTTTATTCAATGAAAATCTGATACTATCCCACATCAAAAAAACTTTAATCTTGACAGAGCATTAACTTATCTTGGTTATTTTTTCATTTTCTTCGATAACAGTCTACTAAATCCTTCATAGAAAGCAGAATAACCTTAATTTCCCATAACGAAACACATAACACGCCTTTTACCATCCCAAATCGTCTCTATGAACGCCCAAACCTACTATAAGCCTATCAAAATGTCATTACAAACTATATTCTTACTTCCCCAGTACAAATCAGGCAATTAGAGCTATTCCCCACGTTCAGGGTCAATTTGACCCCGAGCGTAATGGGAATTGTTCTAGTCCTCTGTCGTTTTAGTCCGAAACTCATCCTGAATCAGATCAATGTGAAACCATTTGAATGGCTTTGGCTGTTGATAGTTATGTAGATTTTGGGCTAGGCTAGATAGGGACTAGATAAAAGTTACCTGTTAGCGTAGCCTTCGATTTTTTTTAGATAATACAATCCTTCTAATTTTTGAAATCCACAGATAATTTTTTTTTTTTCTAAAACTAGGTGTCCCGGCAAACTTCGTACCACGTAACAGTCAATGAATGTAATCGATTGACTATATCTTTTGATATAGTCAATCGATCGCAATGAAATAAAGTCTAAGAAATATATGAAGTTACACACAGTTTTAATGTCTAAAAGTTATCTACATCAATTTTGTATATTTTACGTGATGCACGCACAACTAAAAACGTCTACAGATTAATTATATGTATAGATAGATGATAATGATCGCATAGAAGGTGATAATGATCGCATAAAAGGTGATAATGATTGCATAAAAGATGATAATGATTGCATAAAAGATGATAATGATTGCATAAAAGGTGATAATTCTCGCATAAAAGATGATCATGATTGCTTAAAAGGTGATAATGATCGCATAAAAGATGATAATGATCGCATAAAAGATGATAATGATCGCATAAAAGATGATAATGATAGCTTAAAAGGTGATAATGATCGCATAAAAGACCGTTACCCTTTGTGTTTTAGGCCACAGTCACTGTCAGATATTCTTGCAGCCTGAAAAACATTGGCTCTTCTGGGCCATTTCCGTTCTGCTGATATCTCTTTGATCACGCATGGAATACTACGCACCATAATAGATATCTTAGTTACCATCGAAACATCTTTTAAACACAGCCTCTCAACTAAATTAAAGCGAAACCTCTTCACTATATTTCACAACTTTACTCTTGAACGGTCTTCAAAGCACGGCTCTTATAACCACGAATAGCAATATCTTTTATGATTTTGGATACGCTTCGATATTATGATTATATTAGTGGTAGTTTTGCGGCCCATCGCCCTTGGGTATACCATTCGTTATTTTCTATTGAGAAATCAACTTTGGTGTCGAAGTGTCTTGAAAGTAGATTGCGTATTTTCAGAGACGTTTGGGGATCAGTCAGAGGGTGTTGAGTTTTTCTGAGTTACGATTTATTTAGAGTGTTTTGTAGTATATACTGAAATTATTCAGTTGTTTATTACTTATAATAGATTATAACTTTTATTTATTATTTTCGTGTCGGTGGACTTGAATTAATATTTTTCTGAGTATATTTGGCAAACAAATCTGTTATTGGCTTCGTATAAATCCTGAATGCTGTATGGGTCTTATCATGACATGTTGTAATGTCAGTTGTGATATTGCAACATGTCATATCATCATCAAACGAGCGCTCTATATAGCTTAATTCCTTTAACAATTCAGTTTAGGATGTAAAATGGGTCACGTTTAGGGCTTGTAGTAGGGTCGCAGGTGGTTTTGTAGCACGGGCAGCAGAAAAGGTGACACATATCCTGTGAAGGGGCTCCACACTTGCACTGTATTGAATATTATATGGGTCGAGGAAGCTCCATATGGCAAGATTGTTTGTACAGAGACCAGTCTGGGCCCGTTAGAATATAAATGCAATATACCTTTTAATCACTAACCTTTATTAAAGCAAAACTTAACTCACGTTGATTACCTAGGTTGTAACCGTAAGAAAAATGTAATTTTAATTATAATTCTAAATTTAATTTTAAATTTAATTTTAAATGTAATTTTAAATTAAATTAAGTGCATATTTTGTTGATTTATATCACAAAGCAAATGAAAAGCAAATTTTATGTACGCCGTTATTGTTACATACATCAGACCACCATGTTGAAATTTATTCTTTTTTAATGATAAATGTATTGTAATGAGGCAGTACTCAATAAATAAATAAATAAATAAAGAAAACTCCGACATGGACTCCGGCAGGGACTTCCACTGTTAGACTCCTCCAAGTGTTGCCAAAATGACCGCCATGATGTTTCCTGCGATCCTCACCAGATTATTCCACCTTGTGGGAGGTCTTCCAACACTGCATCAACCTTTCGTCCCTATCTACCAGCTGTTCTGCGAGCAAGGTGCCTTTATAATGTACAACTATCTAAACTCAAAATGTTTCAATTGAGAGAACTTGATCTCCACGTGATTCACAGGTACCTACCTGTGAATCACGTGGAGCATTTTAGCACAGAATCACAAGACACATTTCTGTAAAAGGACTGTCTCGAAGACAAACCACAACTGTCTAACTAGTTCGGGAGTAGATTACAACTTGCTGCTGGAAATTTGCCGTCTGGGAATGAATTGTCCTAAATGCTGGAATACTGCGACAGATACTTTAAACAAGAATAAAACTTTCAAATAAAAACTTAATTAAATTTAAATTTTTTGGTGCCCAGCAATCATCATCATCATTTCAGTTGAAAAATGTTCACTGTTGGACAAAGGCCTCCCCCAAGTGTCACCAAAACGACAGATCCTGTGCGTCTCGTATCTATCTGTGTCCTGGGACCCACACCAGGTCATCGGTCCACCTCGGGGGAGGCCTTCCAAATCTGTTTTAGCCTTCCGTTAAAGGGAATCCTGGGGTCTTAGATTGCAGGGCAAAGAAAAAACATCTCTCTTCAACCTTATCAGTATCACTCTTGACAGAATGATTGTAGTCATCACTTCAGATGTTGGTGGCAAGCTTCACAACACGCCACTCCTCTTTGATGGCCACCTTCCTCATATGGCGCATTCGTGCAGTGATGATGAGTCATTTACTGCCGCTTTTAGAAGAAGAAACATATAAATAAACATATATAATAGATGTGCTTTTAGCCAGACAAAGTCTGACACGCATTCCTGCTCCGCCATAGAGCAAGATAAGTTATTGAATGATTTCTCATCCTAAAAAAAGTAAAAAACTAAAACCCGACTACGACAAAAACGACGCTGAAAAAGGTTGAAACAAGATTTTCAGGATGGTGAAAAACAAGAACAGAACAAAAAGAAAAGCCGTAGTCACACGTTATAGGTACGGATTTTCTTTTTCGTGTTAAATCACTGTGTTTCTATACTATTTACGTGAAACCCTTTCAAATGATACCGAACACGATATATTTATCTTATTTTTGTTTAACACAAAAAAATTGTCCGCTAGAGGGCGCCACATCTCGCTATGTTCAGCGGACTATTAAGACGGTTCTAACGATACCTCATATGTCGAGTTCCAATAAGTAGATTAAGAGCTATAAGGGAACAGATAAACTTACTCACATACATACGAGTGTATACAGAGTGGCCCACGGCGCGCACTGTTCCCGCGCGCCTCAAGGAGTTGTCAGCAACAGCAGGGACCCAGCCGGGTCGAAGCCTACTGGGGCCAGGGTTATCCGAAAGGGCGCTCGAGCCCCGGTATGAAGGCTAGAAGGAACGGGGTGGGTCTTTTAGTCAGTAAGAGTCTGACACTATCTCCCGCTCCGCCCAAGGGCGGGGGATGTCAATGCATGATTTTTTCCCACCATAAAAAAAAAAAAAAGAGAGAAATGCACTTTTGATTTTGCGCGCATTTTTAAACAACAAAATGGTGGTTTTTTTTCCTTGATTTTTCAAAAGTGCATTTCTTTTTGGCCCACCCTGTACATAGCCTGTCAAAATCATAACTTTCCTTAGGCTTTGCCGTAGTCGGGTAAAAAAAAATGTAGGTACGTTCTATATTAGATCAATATCATCTTTATGTGGTCACGTAAGATGAAATAGCCATTTCATTTGCACTACTTACATATTTCCAAGGACATTTCTATAGTAAAAGTTGTTTGTTTACATGAGATCTTTCACCCCGTGTAATATCTCAGTGGTGACACATTCATAGTACTAAACTACGAAGGTCAATGAAACTTTGTCCTGAAATCCAATTCGTGGCATCTTCTAGAAGACAAATAACTCGATTGAAGGGGATGCAACTCGACATACATTTTCACCGCTTTTACGCGATTATGACGTTATTAAACATTTTTCATTAGGTATTTTGGAAACACAGTATTTTGTGGATATTATCTAGGCTTCTATTGAAATCAATTTGTGTAAAATTAATCCAGTAAAGACCTTTAAAAATCTGCTATTTTACGTGAACATTGACACTTCATAATTTACTCAAAATTTAAAAATGTATAACAATAGAAGTCTTGCAAATATCAAGATTCTAAATGACGACAATTTTTTTTTTAAACTTTGAATGGTTTTAAAAAAACGTATTCCCTGGAACAAGTTTTGTAAAATATTCGAGTAAATCACAGAATTATCGAATCATCTCAGCCGATACACGTCCACTGTTGGACATCGGCCTCCCCCAAGCGTCGCCACATCGAACGTTCCTGTGCGTCCCGCATCCATCGGTTTCCCGCTACCTTCACCAGGTCGTCGGTCCACCTTGTAGGAGGCCTTCCAACACTGCGTCTTCCGGTACGCGGTCGCCACTCCAAAACCTTTCGGCCCCAACGGCCATCTGTTCTGCGAGCAATGTGCCCTGCCCATTGCCACTTAAGTTTGGCAATTCTTTGTGCTATGTCGGCAACCTTAGTTTTCCTGCGGATATCTTCATTTTTTATTCGATCACGCAAGGAAACCCCGAGCATAGCCCTTTCCATTGCTCTTTGGGTGACTTTGAGCCTTCTGATGAGGCCCATTGTGAGCGACCACGTTTCGGAGCCATATGTCATCACTGGCAACACGCACTGGTTAAAGACTTTCGTCTTGAGACACTGTGGTATGTTGGACGAGAAGATACCGCGTAGCTTCCCGAACGCTGCCCAACCGAGTTGGATTCGACGGTTGACCTCTTTCTCGAAGTTAGACCTACCCAACTGGACTGTCTGTCCGAGGTAGACGTAATCGTCCACAACTTCGAGTGTAAAGTCTCCGACCCTGAATTATCGAATGTCAACAGAGGTTTCATGCGTTATTTCTCATTTTTCACGTTGCCGTTTCGTCAAACATCGCGTTGAATTGCGTTAGATGAAGTAACAAACTTTTAAACCATGCTCGATGTCGATGATAGGCTACCGATCGGCGATCGGACTACCAGACATCCAGCAATGCGCCACCGGTACATGGGGAACATCCCACCTACACGCACAAAGCGTTTTAGGAACACATTCATTGTGCGTGCAGCTAAGGAGTGGATTTCCATGCCGGAGACTGTGTTTCCTGATAGCTACAACCCTGGAATCTTTAAGTCGAGAGTGAATAGGTTTCTTCTAGGTAAGCGCGTTCCATCGTTGACCACATCGTCGCTTTCCATCAGGGGAGATAGCTGTTAAGCGCTAACTTATCAACAATAAAAAAAATAGGCGAGTAGAAAAACAGCTTCTTAATACTAAATAACCTATTTTGAAAATATTCAATCTATCTAGATTAGCATAAAGTTAATCAATAGACCTCAGTAGCTGGTCTGACAAACAGATTCAACGTCTGTTTACACAGAAACAGAAATCGCTTACATTGATCACTAAATAGATATCCAACTTGATTTGAATGTAAATTGCTTGAAATATCAAAACTTAATTAAGTTTAGATTATTTGGAGGAGACCAACAAACAATATTATTTAATTTTTCTAATTACTTTGTTGGTTTTGATATAACTAAAAGAAGAAACTGACTGACTGATGTGTCAATGCAAAGCCAAAACTAGGTACTTGGACTATCCTGCCGGAGGCTCTACGCGGAGATCGTTCGGTCCATGGCCCTCTACGGGGCACCGGTGTGTGCACCGTCGCTGCAAAACACTTTTTGGCACTACCGTTGTGCTGTGCTGTTGCTGCTTGTGCTGTATGCTTGTGCTGTATGTTGCTGTTTGCTTTTATTTTATTTTTATTTTATTTTGTTTTAAGTTTTAGATTTTATTAATGTTCATATATTTGTTTAGTTCATTGTGTGCCAAATAAACATGTTTTCTTTCTTTTTCTTTTCTTTCAAAACGAACGCCTGCCAGAGGGTCATGGCAATACGGATGGTACGGGGATACCGCACGATTTCCCGCGAAGCGGCGTGCCTTCTGGCTGGCCTACCACCGTTGGATCGGAGCATCGCCGTGCCCTCGTGGAGGCGACTGCGCCGGGTCGAAAGGCTTCAGTAGGCACTGGGGCCAGGGTTATCCGAAAGGGAACTCGAGCCCCAGTATGAAGGCTAGAAGAAACGGGGTGGGTCGTTTAGTCAGTAAGAGTCTGACACTATCACCCGCTCCATCCAAGAGCGGGGGTTGTCATTGGATGAATTTTCCCACCATAAAAAAAAGGTACTTGGACTAAGAGCATGAAATTTTGCACAACATTGCCTTTTATGATGTAAGTGAGCACAAATGATTTTCCGAAATTCGTCCCATGATGCGATGAAACGGGAGTTCAAAGTTTGTATAGAGAAAGCAATTTACTCGCGGACGAAGTTGCTGGCAAAAACTAGTCTGGTATATGGTTATTTCGTACATAAGTTAGGTGTTAAAATTTGATATCGACTCTCTCAGCTCGGGCGTAAATACCATTTTAGTGAAATGAACTTTTTGATGCACTCTTACTCAGTTTTTTACACTTTCAATCTGTAAATTTAAAATTGGGCTATGTTAAAAATAAGATTTTTATTACCTAACATGACCAAGCTCTTAGTCAGTTGTTTGCCAAACGTTTTCGATTTTTCTGTTCATCGTCAAAAGTATGAGATTTGGAGTTACGCCTTTTGTATTAGAAAGGGTCAATATCCGATTTTATGGCAGCGAATGACTCAATCGATACTAAATTCAGCTATATTTATATATATAAAAGAAAGTCGTGTTAGTTACACTTTTTATAACTCAAGAACGGCTGAACCGATTTGGCTGAAAATTGGTGGGGAGGTAGCTTAAAACCAGGAGACGGACATAAGACCTACTTTTTTTTTTTTTTTTTAGTAGGGTAGGGTAGAGTAGGGTAGAGTAGGGTATAGTAGGGTAGAGTAGGGTATAGTAGGCTGAAGTAGGGAAGAGCGGGAGCGAAGCCGCGCGGGCAAAAGCTAGTTATTACATAAACAAGCTCTCAGTGGTGAAAAAGTTTACTAAGCCGGGCTCTCAGAATAAGTAATTCTAGACATTGCCGCCAAAATGAAACCAACACTCTAGACGATTTAGTAAACAAGAACAATTATCATCATCATATAAGCCGAAAGACGTCCACTGTGTTGGACATAGGCCTCCCCCAAGCTTCGCCACAACGACCGGTCCTGTGCGTCCCTGACCAGGACCTAGACCATGACGTTTAAAGTAAGATTGTTTTAATCTTGTTTCAGTGTGGGTAAGAGACAGAGCTTTAGAGGTTGTCTAGCGCCGCTTACCCACACTGAAACAAAATTAAAGTAACCTTGCTTTGAACGTCATGGTAACCCCGCTGGTCATCGGTCCACCTTGTTAAAACAATATAATATAAATAATAAAAAAAAAAAACATATAGTGGTGTACCTAAATATTCGAAACTAGGTTAGGTATATCTGAAAACACAAATCATAAATTATATGACCCATTAAAAATACTAAATCTTCTTCTTTCCGTGTCGATGCTCTCAGACTTATACTTCTTTTGACCAATATTTGTCAACCTGTACAGCTCTAGATGGGCAGCATAGCAGGTGGCGCATGAGCACTTTACTGTGTTCCAATTTGAACTACTAACTTTGACTTGATGTAATACTCGGGTGCCGTTCAATGACACGTAGGGTTTCATTCCTTGAACGTGACTTATAAAGCATTGCAGGCATAATAGAAAAAAAAGGTTTGAGTACCTTTTATAGATGATTCGAAATTCAAATTGCTTCTCTATTCTTTTAAAACTGACTTTAGTTATTTTAAAAAATATTTGCTTTCGTCTAAGTAAGTAAGTTTTTGTCTAAGTATCTAGCTTCTGCCAGCGGCTCCGCCCGCGTTAAAGTAGGTTTTCTATACAAAATTTTGTAAAATCAGTTCTTAGCGGAAGTCTACACCCTTTAAGGAACCTATCTTCCAAATATTAAGTTTGTAGGTGTATAGTTTCTGAGATTTTGTGATTAATTAGTGAGTGGTATTTCGCTTTTATATGTATAGATTATCATCCTGATGTAACCCAGTGGGTACTGGGTTGTTGAGGACAAATCGTTATCATCATCATCAGCTGAAAGACGTCCACTGTTGGACATAGGCCTCCCCTAAGCATCACCACGTAATGATGCCCATTGTGAGCGACCACGTCTCAGTGTCATTTACTTTATTCGGTTTTTAACATTTTTGTTTTAATGTCAACAGCAATACATCATCCGTGCAAATTTCAACTAACTATCGTGGTTTATGAGATACAGCCTGCTAACAGACGGACAGGAAGACAGGCGGACGGTCAGTGGAGTTTTAGCAATTGGTTCCCATATGACCCTTTGGGTCTGGAACCCTGAAAACTAGTATTCAGCTGCATACCGATAGTTAAATTAGACCGACGCACATGTGGACCACGCCTGATTTGTGCGAAGAACGACATCAAGTGTAGCTCTACAAGTCATGTTTCCATATAAAATTTATGGAGACTGACTCGCTCGGATCGGCGTACGTGGCACATGTAAGTGCAAAGTAGTTCTACCTTGGTGGTTCTACTCCACTTCGGTTCTACACCACTTCCTACATCTTTGGCCTGCCTAAAATCCATTGTTGAAAACCACTAGCTTGCCGCTTGTGCGTATACATGTAGCCAGCCACGCAGCTGATAGAAGAGGAATTGGCGTTATGAGTTCACAGTGAACCACAGTGTCAACCAGTGCAGTAAATAGGGCTGTGCCAACGATGCCCAGGCACAGGGCGCAGTCCCTGGAGACCCGCGAAATGTTACATGTAGAATCTCGCACCCAGCGAATAAAAGGCTAGTTACGGCACTAAAGTTAATTCACTGTCAATAAAATAACTGGATTCTATCAGACTGACACGCAGGCGGAGTCAGCGGAGAAAATATATATAAATCTTCATATGTATATTCATTAAGGATTCTGTTACATCTTTGAAGACTTGCTATATTCAAGTCTATTTTGAGTTATCTAACTTTGCTAGTTCAGAGAAACACAACATACACAGTACGTTAGAATTTCTAGAGATGTCTCACTAACGAGCAGACTACTAATTAATGTCTGAAGTCTATTTGATAATTAACTACGTTCTTAGAATTTGAAAATTCAATGTTTATTTATGGTATATGTGCTATTCGGAGCGAGGAGGAGTGGCAGGCGGTCGCCGACTTCTGCGAAGCAGTAATACTCGTAAAGGAGGAGGCCGACCGCATCAGGCAACGGCGCTCTAGCCGCCACCACCGGGATTCCGATCCCAATTTCCGGCCACCATGGGCGCGGGCTTGCAGACAGTGAGCAATGGGTAGTTCGCTGTCCGGCCGTCCGGTTCCCGCGCGCCTCAAGGGGTTGTCAGCAACATCAGGGGCCCAGCTGGGTCGAAGCCTACTGGGGTCAGGGTTATCCGAAAGGGAACTCGAGCCCCGGTATGAAGGCTAGAAGGAAAGGGGTGGGCTTTTAGTCAGTAAGAGTCTGACACTATCTCCCGCTTCGCCCAAGAGCTGGGGTTGTCATTGGATGATTTTTACCACCATAAAAAAAAAAGGTCTATGTGCTATTAGGGTTCCAAATCATCATCACTTCAGCCGAAAAACGTCAACTGTTAGGTGTAGGCCTCTATGAAGTGTCATCATAACGACTGGTCCTGTGCTTCTTGCATCCATCGGATTCCCTTGACCCTCGCCAAGGATTTACTTTGTGAGAGGCTTTTCAACGCTGCGTCATCGGTACCTGTACTTTACTCCAGACTCTTTCGTCCCCATCGACTATCTGTTCTGCGAGCAATGTGCCCTATCCACTGCCATTTAAGCTTGGCGATTTTTCGGGATTTTAAGTGCAGTTACAATTTTCGACACATTTTTTTTTAAGCTAGAAATCAACAAATAACTTCTCCCTCTCTGGGCGGTTCAAGATCGAGTGTCAGAATTTACTGGCTGAGACCCACCTGTGTTCCTTCAGATCCTCTTTGCGTTCCAGGGCTACGGTAACTTTTTCTAACAATCTCGCAGCTCTAGCAGGCATCACCTCTACTGGGCGGGTGGAACACGTTGCGTTGATGACCTGGTCTTTATCAGACAGTAAGCTTCTCATTGCTTGCCAACCACAAGCCCACGCCTACGATGACCGGAAATTGGCCATCATAGGCGTGCAGATAATCCTGCGAGGCATCATTCAGGCGTCAAGGGGTCAGGACGCCCGAAGCATCTCTTGCAGCGGCTACAGCATAAGTATTTCCTCTCCCTTATGCTTTCCACCACATCCTTCGCTCGCATTACAGTTTTATAAAAGGAAGTGACTGCTTCTCATTCCTTTTCATTCTGTACCATGAACTTGAAAATTGAGCCAGATGCTAGATGTCCCTGCCGTCAAAGGCTTTCAGAAGAACAAAGCAGTGCTTTGCCTAAATGGAGCAGACGTCCCCTTTTACGAATCTGCGACAACTTACTGTGGTAATGATCTTGAATGATAGCATATTACTTCTGAATCAGCTTTCGATCGTTCTATTTGAAAGAAACGAATTTTTTTTTATTATTGAAAGGCTCGCGTTTGACCACCTAATCACCTGATGATAAGCGATGATGTGGCCGGCGATAGAGCACGCTTACTTAGAAGTAACCTATACACTCTTGACTTAAAGACTCTATCAGGAAACAGACTCCGGCAGAGAATTCCACTCCTTAGCTATACGCACAATAAATTTTCTCTCAAAACGCTTTGTGCGTATGGGTGGGACGTCTACCATGTACCAGTGACTCAACGCCGTACGTCTAGTGGTCCGATGATGGAACGGACTTGGCGGAATTAGACTAAATGTATACTTTTATTTATGTCTAGCGTTGACCGTTGCCTCGTAAATATTGTAATTTTGAAATAATAATATTATACACACATGCATAAAATGATTGTAAAAATCTGAACATTGAAGTTTGAGTTTCTGATCACAGTACACAATAGTACAGTAATAAAACATGAAGGTCTTATTTTATTCTAGGTTCTGTTAGCGACTTCATCCGCGCAAAATGTTTATGAAAGAAAAAAAAATGTCCAATGTCAGGGCGGTAGAAGAAGCCTATATTCAGCTGTAGACATCCTAAGACATATATATAAAAACAAACAAAATAAAATTCACAACTACAATACTTCCAATCAACAAATTACACACAAACAATGGTACCACACAAAAAAATACTTGTAATTAATTAGCCCTATCACACACGCTCCATAACCCACAGCAATTACATCACACCACACTGAATATCGAAACCACAATTCAAATGGAGGCATTACTCAAATTCACACGCCAGTAAAAACATTCCCATTAACACCTAAAAATGTCCTCAAATATAAATAAAACTGCGGAAACTCATTTATCATGCCCCATCCCTATCGCTTATATATTTACATTCAACGAGGTTACAACACTATTAATCCAATTGACAGTCAGTAAAAGCTCGAAGGCGGTTACAATAGCCCTCCTGATGGCTCCTGATGGCTATAACGATTTCCGTTATCGTTAACGCCCGTCAAAAACACGCTAACGTTAACGATCTCCGTTAAATTTCTGTTATTGCTAGAGGGTGTTCGAAATCTTTTGTTGAAGTGTATGGAACACGCGATTGTTTTATATAGGGTGTAATGTGATTGTCTTGGTGTTAAAGGCATTTGTTGGTGATGTAAAAATATATGTTATTTTTTGTTTTAGTGTGTCGTAATATCCAATGGCTAAGGCACCCCATGCTTGAGGTTTGAATCTAGGCAAGTAACAATGTAAATTTTTCAATTTATGTGTGTTGTGGCCAGATATTAGAGTTGATCGCTTTAAGATATGGCCAATTAAAACTGACAGCATCGTTTAAACGTTAACATTTGATGATATGTCAGTCCTCGTTTGCCTATATCATTGATGTAGGATTTCAATGATAATAAAAGATCTAAAGAAAGTAGGCCAAACAAAGATTGAAATATCATCAAATTTTAACGTTCAAAACGATCTGGCCAGTACTCCTAGACAAGTTGCTAATCTGCAATCGAAAGCTTCAAATGTACGGGAAAAACGTCATCTCAACGCTCAGTCACGTGGTCAGAACAAAAGAAATGACGGTGCGGTCAACTTGAATCGTTCGGCGCAAGCGAAACGGTTGTAACTTGGCTAGGGGCTGTTCAACTTGGCCATATCATGGAATGATCAATTTTTATGATCTGACCACGACATGTGCATTCTCTAAGATATCTTCGACGTTACTGACGCCCTGTGTCTAGGAAAGCACATAAAGCCGTTGATCCCGGTTGACATTAGTAGATGACAGAATAGCCAAGGAGCATTGTGTTGCTCATTAACTGGGTAGTGGAGATCTGGTAGACTGTTACTTCATGTAAAACATGGGTATTTAACCGCATTCGATTAGGCAAGAAGCTGACCCCAAGCTAGTTGGAAAACGGTGAAGCAGATGATGAAATTTAGTTTTAGGGAGTTTTTCAGGAAGTTGTAGGTAAATTATGACAGCCGTATGATTAGATTTCCAAGGGTAAACAACGCTAGCTGAGGTCGGATTGGAGATGGGTAGCCGTCTTATTATAGGTATAGATCATAAAACTATCGTCAGCCACTCATTTTTGATGGTTAAATCCATAATTAAACAGGTATGAATCATGAGGTTAGAATGTAATCAAATTTTAATAGCTTCTACAACAACTTTTTCTGGATAACGTGAGGAAGTGTCAGACTTATACTGAGTAAAACCCACCCGTGTATGCAGGTGCCCTTGGTGTCTCAGGGTCTCATATACAGGGTCTATAATTATGTATAATTTTTACTCTTGTTTCAATACCAAAATTTTCTTTTTGTGCGCCTACCATATTGTCTCTTCACCACCCTAGGTTGACTGGTAGAGAATGCCTAAGGCATTAAGTCCGCCTATGTACTTTGTGTTGCATGAAGAATAAATAAATAAATAAATAAATAAATAAATAAATACACGATATTTTCATTTTTTTATGCACCTACCACACCATCTCTCAACCAGCTTAAAATATAATAAAATAAACTTTATTGTACACCAAAATATAATATAATATAATATTCCACAACTATCACACAGCGCCGTCTAGTCCGAAGCTAAGCAGAGCTTGTGTTATGAGTACTAGACAACTGATAAACATACTTATATATTTCTAAATACATACATATTATAGATAATTATTGCCAACATAGCACAAAGAATCGCCAAACTTAAGTGGCAATGGGCAGGGCACATTGCTCGCAGAACAGATGGCCGTTGGGGCCGAAAGGTTCTGGAGTGGCGACCGTGTACCGGAAAACGCAGTGTTGGAAGGCCTCCTACAAGGTGGACTGACGACCTGGTGAAGGTAGCGGGAATCCGATGGATGCGGGACGCACATGATCGTTCGTTGTGGCGACGCTTGGGGGAGGCCTATGTCCAGCAGTGGACGTCTGTCGGCTGAAATGATGATAGATAATTACACCCAGACACAGGACAAATGATCGTGCTCATCACACAAACATTTGTCCTGGGTGGGAATCGAACCCACGACCTCCGGCATAGCAGTCAGGGTCACTAACCACTAGACCATAGTAACAATTTCTTGGTTGACTTGCAGAGAATGCCTAAGGCCCGGCGCCCACTATCGGTGGGCATCGGTGCGGCTCGGTAGAGCTCGAGCGCTTTACGCCGGCTTCGAGCGGCTTAGGGCGCCTTAGAGCTCCGTCGGGCGACTTCGGGCGGCTTTGGGCGCCTGAGAGCTGCCTCGGCAGTCGTAAACACGCCTAAGGACGCCGTAGCTGATTTTGGGTAGCCTAAGAATAGTTCTGGCTGCAGAAACATCGCAGAGCAGTCACTCGTTACGTTCCGTGAAAACAGTTATGTGTGTGTATTTATAATGGTGGATAATGGTGTTGCCATCTCTATCTTGAGCACAGGCGGTTACAAAAGTTTTCGAGGATTGTTGTTATTATTATATTGTTTTGTTTTTGTTTAGTTTTTTTTAAGTTTGTTTTTGTTTAAGTGTTTATTCATAAGTTATTTTTGTAGCTTTTAGTCTCAAATTGTTTTGATATTTATTTTATTTTTACTTGGTATTAGGACATTTTTATTAGTATTTCGGTTTAAAAAAAAAAATGCCAATAACAGTTTTCTTTACGAATGTACATGCGCAGAAGTTCGCAGAGCCTATGTTCAGGACTGCCAAGTTATTTTGCGTCTACTTGTACGATACGATAATGAAGGCGCGTGCGGTGATCGAAATGACTGTTCTGCGACGTGTCTGATCCGAAAATGCCACCCGAGCTACCCGAAGACCGCCTCGGCATCCTTAGCCATGCTTACGGCTGCCGAGGCCACCCGAAGTCGCCCGACGGAGCTCTAAGGCGCCCTAAGCCGCTCGAAGCCGGCGTAAAGCGCTCGAGCTCTACCGAGCCGCACCGATGCCCACCGATAGTGGGCGCCGGGCCTAAGGCATTAAGTCCGCTTTCGTACCTTTGGTTGCATGAATATGAAATAATATAATATGTCAAATACCTTCAAACGATTTTGCAGAGATATATATGTCTTTATGAATTCTTCTAGCTTCGATGATTTTATTCCCACAAAGGTTTTTACCAACATTTCAATGCCCTCATTCAGATCCTCACATCTCCACAAGTTCACAACCTGTATATTTCTCTAATAAAAGTAAATAGCTGTCGACTGTATCGCCCTCTCCATGCACGAGTTGGAGGGTGTCATCCCACCCCTTGTTGTTGGCAAAATTTCATTGTCCCAATAAAGATTTTTGTTTATGCTCCTCCAAGCGTGAATTGTTGCAAATTATCTTCGAAATTATTGTATTTTGTGACACTTTTACCCCATTTTAGGGACGTAAATTATAAGTAGGATGTGATAGGTGTGTAGTTAGTTTCAGGGTTGAAGCACTCGGTAACTTCTATAAATGGTGTTTTTTTTTTAAGGTTTGAAAAATCATCCAAAGACAACCCCTGCTCTTGGGCGGAGCGGGAGATAGTGTCAGACTCTTACTGACTAAACGACCCACCCTGTTCCTTCTAGCCTTCATACCGGGGCTCGAGTCCCTTTCGGATAACCGCGGCCCCAGTAGGCTTCGACCCGACTGGGTCCCTCTTTTGCTGACAACTCCTTGAGGTCTATGAATGGTGTAAGATTTCAGAGACAAGAATACAGCGTATTTTTGTATAGTTTATGGTTCTCGCCACAGAACAGGTGACTGCGTACTCGAAGACACAGCATAGGAAGGGCTCCCACAAGGTGGAACGACCAGCTAATGATAGTTGCGTGAATCCGATAGATGCGAAATGCACCAGACTGGTCATTGTGGCGACACTTGGTAGAGGCCTATATCCAGCCAGGACGTCTCTCAGCTGAAATAATGATTATAATGAAGGTTCTCTCCTTAGGTCTGGCGTGACGCAACTACAATTTTTCAGAGACTTGTAATTTCATGAAAAGAAATCTATGAAGACGTGTCATCAGGTCGTCCTCTCTCATATTTGCAGGAAACCACAACTTGAGAAATTATGCTACTCATAGCCATTTTTTCATCCGTAGATTTTAAAAATCTATGACAACGTAAAACGAATGCTGTTTATAATCTCACATTTTTAGTTTATAGCCCTGTATAGTATGTACTAAAATTCCAAGCATTAAATTAAACGTTTTACTGGCACTTTTGAATTATCAACGTTGTTCAGTCCCAAAAAAAACGAATCTTTGTGAAAGGGACGTGCAAACACTAACGACACTCTTATTATATATCAACTAGTTTCAGCCAGCGGCTTTACTTACAAGAAAGTAGGTTTTATAGAGAAACCTACTTTACCTTTAACCCCTGTTTCATAGAGAAACCTACTTTACCTTTAACCCCTGTTTCATAGAGAAACCTACTTTACCTTTAACCCCTGTTTCATAGAGAAACCTACTTTACCTTTAACCCCTGTTTCATAGAGTAACCTACTTTACCTTTAACCCCTGTTTCATAGAGAAACCTACTTTACCTTTAACCCTTGTTTCATAGAGAAACCTACTTTACCTTTAACCCCTGTTTCATAGAGAAACCTACTTTACCTTTAACCCCTGTTTTATAGAGAAACCTACTTTACCTTTAACCCCTGTTTCATAGAGAAACCTACTTTACCTTTAACCCCTGTTTTATTTTGGAAAATTCTCTTAGTGCTCGCCTACATCCCAACTTTTTTTTTACGATGGGAAGAATCATCCTATGACAACCCCCGCTCTTGGGTGGAGCGGGAGATAGTGCCAGACTTTTACTGACTAAAAAACCCATCCCGTTCCTTCAAGCCTTCAAACCGGGGCTCGAGCGCCCTTTCGGATAACCCTGGCCCCAGTAGGCTTCGACCCGGCTGGGCCCCTGCTGTTGCTGACAACTCCTTGAGGCGCGCGGAAACAGTGCGCGCCGTCGACGACTTGGGCTTGGTCCGGACAGTTACCGGACGACCGGACAGCGAGCTACCCATTGCTTACTGTCCGCAAGCCGCGCCTACGGTGGCCGGAAATCGGGATCAGTATCCCGGCGCCGGCGGCGGCGGCGTTAACGCCGTTGCCTGATGCGTTCGGCCTCCTCCTTTGTGAGCATTACTGCTTCGCAAAAGTCGGCGACCGCCTGCCACTCCTCCTCGCTCCGGACCATGGCCTCAACCGCGGGCTTGCGGACAGTGAGCAATGGGTAGCTCGCTGTCCGGCCGTCCGGTAACTGTCCGGACCAAGCCCAAGTCGTCGACGGCGCGCGCTGTTCCCGCGCGTCTCAAGGATTTGTCAGCAACAGCAGGGGCTCAGCCGGGTCGAAGCATACTGGGGCCAGGGTTATCCGAAAGGGCGCTCGAGCCCCGGTATGAAGGCTTGAAGGAACGGGATGGGTTTTTTAGTCAGTAAGAGTCTGACACTATCTCCCGCTCCACCCAAGAGCGGGGGTTGTCATAGGATGATTTTTCCCATCGAAAAAAAAAAAACACTCGTGGTACAAATCGGAAAGTATTCCTTTTCCAACCTGTTTCATCTTTACTGTGGTTATTTCAATAATGTTTTAGTTATACAACATTTTGCATAAGAAAGTCGTGCACATTAAAAGCATTCAAAATAAAAACAAAAAACCAATTCAAAGAACAAACAGTTGAAACAAACCGTGGCAGCTGAGAGATAACTTGCTTATCAACCCAATATTTCAATAAACCTACTGTATTCCATTTTGCCAATTGACACCCCATAATCCTAAATACCATTCCTAAATTAATCCGCGTTTACTAACTTGAGTGTAAACTATCAGAATGCGGTCAGATTCCAATTACATTGGTTAACTAACCACGAATTAACGTGCAGTTAATTTGCTAACCCGCGTCTCGGGGGCGCTGTTAACGTCAAAATGATGGTGTGAACCACCGCTCTGTTTGTATTTTGGAAATTGAGGTGGCGTTGGAATTTGTTGGAGATAGTTACTTAAGCATCTAATGAAGGTGTAAACAAAATAAATGAAAATGTCATCATCATCATTTCAGCCGAAACACGTTCACTGTTGGACATAGGCCTCCCCTAATTGTCGCCATAATGACCGCGGCCCTCACCAGGTCATCGGTCCGCTTTGCGGGAGGCTTTCCGGTACGTGGTCACCATTCCAGAACCTTTCATCCCCATCGACCATCTGTTCAACAACCAATGTGCCCTGCCCCCTGCCATTTAAGTTTGGCGACAATGAAAATGTATGGGACAATAATTTCTGGCAGAAGTCATCGTCATTGTGGTCTTCAGCCTAGCCTGGAGGACAGGTTAGAGCATACGATGGAGGTGTAACCCCACTTAGTTGAGCACTGCCGTGTCCTCTTGGAGGCGATTGGCGGCAGCAACCTCTTGCACTGGGCCCTGGTTCACGCCATGGCCCGAAGCAAGAAGAAATGGCAGGCGGTCGCCTCCTTCTGCGAAAAAGTAATGCTAGCGAAGGAAACGGCCGCATGCATGAGGGAGTAGACATCCTCACGCCCCTGCCACCGCAACCCTGGCAGCGACTATCAGACATGATAGGCACGAGCTTGCGGACGAAGAGTAACGTCCGGCCGTCGGGTAATCGTCCCAACCGAGCCCAAGTGGTCGACAGCGTGTAGTGTTCTGCACATTCCTCGAAGAAATACTAACAAGCTGTAGGGGCCGAGGGCCGATGCTTGTTAGGGCCACGTACATTTTCTGAAAAAGAAACTCGTAGTCCTAGAATGCAAAGAGCAACAGAAGGACACGAGAGTGGTTTTAGTCAGTAAAGGTCTAACACGCCGTACCGCTCCAACCAGAGTAGTAGAATTCATTGTATAATTTTCCACCTTGAAAAAAACACGTACTAGTTTGTGGCAAACATACAGCTGTATAATGCGACCTCCAATAGTAACCTTTTTTTTACAAATTCTAAGTCTTTCACAATCGATACCTTTAATTGGCTACAATTCAATTGATTTATAAGAAACCTTTCAAAGCACGACGTAATCAGCAATTATGAAAGGACTTTGAAATGGCTAGAATAGCTTATTGTGTAGACGAAGAAGCCTAGCCTTGGTGTATTACGAGTATACAGGGTGGCTAAATTGGATGTATACAACTATAACTTATTATTTTACTAGCTGCTGCTAGCGGCTTCGCCCACGTGAAAGTAGATTTTTTTTTTAAGAAACATAACTCCTGGGATAAAAATATTCTACTTATATTACATTTTATCCCAATCGATCCAGTCAACTATTTGAGTGTAAGAAAAACACAAACATGCAAACACACTCACAAACTTTCGCTCTTATAATATTACTAGCTTTTGCCCGCGCGGCTTCGCTCCCGCTCTTCCCTACTCCACCCTGCTATACCCTACTCTACCCTACTCTACCCTACTATACCCTACTCTACCCTATTCTACCTTACTCTGCCCTAACCTACCCTAATCTACACTACTCTACCCTATTCTACCTTACACTACCCTACACTACCCTACTCTACTCTACCTTAAACTACCTTAATTTTATTTATTTTTCCATAAGAACCTTCTCCTTAAAATAACGAACACAACAAAAAAAAGAATTAGCGAAATCGGTCCAGCCGTTCATGCGTGATGGCGTGACCAAGGAAATAGGGATTCATTTTTATACACGAGTGTATAGATTGTGATAAAATAACAAAACAAAAATATTTATTATTCAAAACTACTCAAATAGATTGTAAAGAACAATGCACTATGTGTCCATGTTGGGTAGCATTTGGTCCAACTCTCATACATGGATGGTCAATGCTATAGTTGCAAAACTTCTGAAATATTTGGAATAATTCCGGAATACTTCTGGGAAAGTTTCTTTAAATCGGAATTATTCAAAATGAATTTAATTAAGATTTTTTTTTTTGCTGAAAAATTGTATTTTGCATCGATCGTCGATCGCCGCCGCCGCTGCTACAGCGCTGGCCACAGAGTACTTTGTACGCTGACGCCGCGACGCGCGCGCGGGCCCGACTGCCACGAGTCGTGCGTGCGTGCAGGCGATGGCGGTGCGGGGTGCGGTAAGAGGGGATATGCTCCCCGGAGAAGTTTTCCCCCCTGCGAGAAAGATTCGTACCCCGCAATCGAATGTTTCCGAATGTTTCCGAATATTTCGCCCGAATATTTCGCCGGATTGCCGGAATAATTCAATCGGAATTAACGTGTTTGTAAGTTAATAATTGTTCAGTGGCACATACGTAAGTAAAATATAATAAATGTTTATTTTAATATAAATGGGATTGATTAATGTTAGCCTGCGATTAACAGGATTTTTATTCTTTTGTTTTTAGGTAGGTACCTACTTATTTCGAAATCGAATGCTATTTTTATAAATGTCAGTTGTGAATTAAAAAACCAGGTCTAGCATTATTTGATTTGTTTTTTGAAAAAGGGTTAGAGTCTGTCTAATAAGTTAAACGACTTGGGTAATTATTAGGATATAGTGAAATCTGATGTAGTCAACACGGATTCAATAATCAAGGTTGATTAAGAGATAGAGATCATTGTTTAATAACAGAAGAACCTTATAAAAAGTACTGAATGTTTGTATTTTTAAATGATTAAATATTATACAAAATTCCCAAGTCGGTTGAGAGATCTCTGATTCGCGAGTCGCATAGCCCACCAAGTCAATAAAAACATTACGCGTAAATAGCCCAGTCAATAAATACATTGAATTTGTTGTTTGTGTTTGTTGTTGTTTGTTCTGTTTGTTTTGTTTGTGTGTTTGAACGAAACATATTAATATTATATTGTAAAAAAGGGTGGGGCGCTTTGTGCCATATGTTTCGTAAGAGTCGAATCGAGCACCCCACGCTTTTCCTAAAGTCAATGACCATGACCCCTAAGTATTTGACCTAAAATGTTATCGAAAAAAAAAATTGATCTGTTTTATTTAGAGAAGTAGCGCTCGCCGGCGGTCAAAGCAGCCCTTTGGTGTCTCGGGCGTTTCCCAACATTTTTGCATTTGACCTTGAGTTCAAGGTGATTGACTTTGGTGTCAAGGTCATGCCCTATGGTGTCCCAGATGTTTTCCAACTTTTTATACATTTGACCTTGGGGTCAAAGTCATTGACCTTGAGGTCAAGGTCTAGCCCTTGGGGTCAAAGTCATTGCCTTTGGGTGTCACAGGCGATTCCCAACATTTTAATGAAGTAAAGGTTTAAGTAAAGGTCATTGCCCTTGAGACCAAGGTCATAGAATAAAGGATCATTGTGTTGTCATCAGTCTTTGATGGGTGTGCAAAGTTTTAAAAAAATCTGATCGCCCTAAGCTGGTCAAAATCGAGCTCAAAGGCGTTGATTACAAACAAATATATAGGTGAAGCTAATAAAAGCGTGTTAAAAAAGGAGGTTATGAGTTTGAACCGTATGTATGTATGTTTGTCCGCGATCATCTCGCGTTTGGCTGAACCGAATTTGATGCAGTTTTCAGAACAGTATTATTAGTCACTATATGTACCTATACGTGACATAAAAAAATGTTGAAACTAAAATGTTTAAGTAAAAAGATAGAACTGACTTCAATGAAGCCGGGGCGCTTCAAACCACCACCAAGCGAAGACTTTATTGAAGAGGTGCCGGCCGGACTTCAATAAGGTCGGAACTTTATTTAAGTCGGTTCTATTGTCCTTGATGCGACGTGCACTCACAACTATAAACTTAATTGGTATATTCCTACCGCTCACAATACAACTAAAGATAATATTTTACAACTTCCAAGCGCGAAATAGGTAGTAAGGTCGATTTTCCTGGTTTTTTTTTGACAGTTGAAATATTCCGAAAGTTTCGGAATATTTCGGAATACTTCCGAAGTATTCGACGGGAATGATTCGGAATTTTTCCCGCCAGCATCTATAGTCAATGCCCTTTGGCCTTAAATCAAAATTGTAGCAAAACAAAATTGTATACATCCAATTTGGCCACCCAACACTAGCACAATAGCGATCGTGACTTAGCCAAGACTGAGTCCTAATAAAAAAAATATCGATACTGAGAAAAGGCATTCTAATGAAAATCCGTGCTGGTACAAAAATTAAAAAGGGAACTTCAATCAACTTTCTTAATAGCTAATACCTGTGAGGTTTTAGCCAAAAGTGAATAGGTTACTTCTAGGTAAGCGTGCCCCATCGTCGACCAAATTATCGCAATTCCTGCTCCTTGCGTCGTTTATTCTCAATGCTGAAGGTCGTGACCTCAACGAATAACTTTCTTGTGGACTAAATTTCGCCACGTTGTACTATCTTCGGCGACGTGGATGGCGTCGCAGACTTTGGTCTCCAGAGTACCACGGATTAGTTCTGACCACGTATCAGACTCCTGCCACTGGGTCTTTTCCCATCCACTTTTCCTGTCAGAAGAATCTTTTCAGGCCATCACCTCTATTTTTGGCAATGTGGCCAAAGAAATTAAAGATTCTTCTTTGGCTTATGCTGATGAGTCTCATGGGTGACCTGAGTTCGGCTTCTATGGAATCGTTGGTCTGATGCTCTGTCCAGTGTTATCGTAATTATACTTGACTTAAAATATTTGAATGGCCACAACAGAAATGTGGCCAATAAAAAAAAAAAAACAAGAACCAATTAAATTAATAGTATACAGAGTTAAACGTGGAAGGAAAAACTCATGGCAACAGTCTTAATTGAGTCATAAAATATCATACAAGTTATTATGTCCTTTGAAACGGCATCATTAAAGTCTATTTCCCCATAAAGCCGGTTTCAGGTTATGCCTGGGAGAATCAACTGATAAACATAACATGCGCGGTTACGTTCTCTTTAGAATGATGTCGAGACACATTAAATTAATGTAATACACTTGTTATGGAAATGTTTTCGTTAAGGACTTGATATTAATATGTATGGGACGGAAGTTAGACGTTTGTAAGACAGGCATTTCATTAAATAAGTTAATGAGTCGTCTTCCCTTTTGTTTTGAACGACAAAGTTATAATGAATTGAGAAGATTTTGGAGATAATTTGATTTACGGTCTAGAATATAGCTGTTTTGGAAATTAGGTAACACTTTTGTGTGTGAGTCATCGTCTTCCCAGCCCTTTTTCAACTAACTTGTGGACGGCTTTCAGTTTAACTCACAGAAAAGATGAACGAGGTACAACGAGTGTCGCCTCTTATCTCACACCCTTTTTCGATGGGAAACATCATTTTATGAGAACCCCCGCTCTTGGGCGGAGTGGGAGATAGTGTCAGACTCTTACTGACTAAAAAACCCATCCCGTTCTTTCAAGCCTTCATACCGGGGCTCGAGCGCCCTTTCGGATAACCCTGGCACCAGTAGGCTTTGACCCGGCTGGGCCCCTGCTGTTGCTGACAACTCCTTGAGGCGCGCGGGAACAGCGCGCGCCGTCCACGACTTGGGCTTAGTCCGGACAGTTACCGGACGGCCGGACAGCGAGCTACCCATTGCTCACTGTCCGCAAGCCCGCGCCTACGGTGGCCGGAAATCGGGATCGGAATCCCGGCGGCGGTAACTCCCCTACAGGCAATAAACCAATACGAACGCGCATTACGCAACTATCAGACCACGCACACTTTGATCGCAAGTTTGCTATTGGTAGTTGAACTATGAGCATTTTTGTCCTGTGGTCTAACCTGATGGAGCTGAATACCCGTGTTTGACATGAAGCGACTGCCTATCAGACCTCCATAATCCAGTTATTGGGCAACATGACTAAACCGATGGTCCTTGACTAAACTGATGGTCAGACTCTCCGGCATATGGTTACCTCTATCGGCTGTCATAAAGTGCCTTTGAATTTTGAATGTTTCGGTTTTTTTTTTACGAATGACAACTGGGACCAACGGCTTTACATACTTTCCGAGACATGAAGAAAATTCGATATGTTATTATGGTCACCATCTTCAAATGTATCAAGGTCTTCTGGTGTGTGGTAAGTGGCTGTGGGTTCGTAGATCTTTGGCAGACGTAGGCACCCATAGGGATGAGCAATCAGAAGCCAGGAAATTATACGAGACTGGTATAGTATTACCCGATTACTGGGCTGTGAAAGCCAGGTAGACAGGTACACTGATATACGGCAGAACCCGTTAGTTTGGAGTCTCTAGAGCTACCGTGAATTTCTGAAAAGAAGACCAAACGGTACAACAGCAGAATCTGACTCGCTCATTCACTCCATCCTCGAGCAGGAGAAGTCATTGTTTGGTTTCATTATCATCATCATTATCACCCTTTTTAATGTTCCCATTGTTGAGACTCAAGTCTCTTCTCTAGGAGAGGGAATGGGCCATAATCTACCACGCGTGCCCAGTGCGGGTTGGTGAATGTCACATGTTTTCGAATTTCTGGTTCTAGGACATGCCGGTTTCCCCACGATGTTTTCCTTCACCGTTTTGAGAGCAGTGGTGATGAAATAAATTACAAAAAGGAACAGTGGTGGGTGGCCAAGCGGTAATGGTCGCGACTTAAGAGTGGTAAGTCGCTGGTTCGAACCCAGCCAGGCCCATTACTTTGTGTAATTTATTTCCTCACCACTGTTCTCAAAACGGTAAATTGTCTGGTTCCCAACCTCAAAAAAATGCATTTGGAAAAAACTGGGCAGATTGTATGAGCCGTTCTATTTTGTAGAAGTAGCTGGCAGTCAGTGAGATTTTTTTTCAAGTGATATATAACCTAACATCAGTCGTCTTTTTAATGTCAGCTGAAATAAAAGTTTTAATCCAACAAAATCCTAAGAAATCACCTTTCTTACTATCTGATTTAGAGCCAAATCCTTCAACAGCTGTATATATCTTGTAAAAACTTCAGACTCAATTCAAGGACGCATCTCCAAGTATTGGCGGGTAGCCAACAATAAATTCGATTTAGTATTTGCTAGAGTTTTAGGTGCCTGGTCCAACCACGAGAGACTTTATATATTCTGGGCAGGAAAAGTATGAAACTTATTTAAACATTACACGTATAATCTCCGGAGAGGTGAGCAAAGATACAGGTATAATAAATAATCATTTTTGGCAATGATAAGACGAGTTTTTTTGAAGGGTAGAAATCATGTAATGTCTTCTTCTACTCTTCTCTTGTTTTCTCTTATGACTGGCCTGTTGATCTAATGGTTAGTAACCCTGACTGCTATGCCGGAGGTCGTGGGTTCGATTTCCACCCAGGACAATTTTTTGTATGATGAGCATGAACATTTGTTCTGTGTCTGGGTGTAATTTATCTATAGATGTATGTATGTATTTAGAAATATATAAGTATGTTTATCAGTTGTCTAGTGCTCATAACACAAGCTCTGCTTAGCTTGAGACTAGACGGCGTTGTGTGATAGTTATGGAATAAAAAAAAGACTTTTACTGACTAGAACCACACCTGTGTCCTTCAGTTGCCATCTTCATTCTATGACTACGGAGATCCTTTTCAGAAATTCACCGCGGTCCTAGCTAGCAGGCATTGGCCCTGCGAGGCCCAACGGTTTGCTGATATCTCTTTGAAGAGCGCGTGGATGGACTAAATGCTGTTGACGACTGGGCTCGGTCCGCTTAATTACCGGACGACCGGACGACGAGCTACCAATTGCCCGCGTCTACCGAGGCTGGTAGTCGGGGCTAGAATCTTGGCGGCTGGGGCGTAAAATCGTTCGTTCCCTCACGCGTGCGGCCTCCTCCTTCTCTAGTATTACTTTTTCACAGAAGGAGACCAGGATAAATGGAAAGGATACTCCAGACCATAGCCCGAACCAGGGCTCAGCGCAATGATATAATGGCAAAAGCCAGACACTATATTATGATGTGTCGTGTCGCGATGCAATTGTTTGTTATTTCGATGGTAAACTCGTTGACCTATTTGAGGTGGCTATGAAAACTGCAGCATCAGTGGCACTCATTAAATTCTCTAATTACAGGTGTATGGTCAATCTAACGTGTGGCACTCTCACATCTGGTTCATGTTTTGAACAGGGGGTACCGCACTCACATTGAGTATCCGACTGGTCTATAAAACCCAATTTCACCAAGTTGTGTTTGCAGTGGTCTACCTGGGTGCGGAAACAATTTAGTGCTTTCCATATTAGACCACTGCAATTCACGTCCAGGCGAGAGATGTACTTGAGGTTTCAAGAAGTTTGATTGATGTGAAAAGATAGAAGCTTGAATAGATATTTTGGATTGGTGTATTCCGCGCTATAATATACCCTCGTCGTAGTAATGTAACCAACTATCTATATAAGTACATGTCTAAATATTCAGTATTGGGTGTGACAGTAGTATCTTGTTTATCTCTTTTCCTGTTATTGTTTTAGGTATTTTTGTGCGAGTGTTTTGTTATCAAATTAACCAATTTTTTCTTTCATTTCAGGTACTTGGCAGACTTGATGTTTTTCTTTTTTTTTGTGGAAAATTCCTCATGGATACTCTTTATCTCGGGATAATGGACTGTTATGTAAGTGGAACACCAACCGACGAAAACTCCTCTTTTTCTACCACTACAACGAGTAGTAGGACGGGAATACCTACATTTAAATTCACGCGCAACCCTAGCTGCCAGCCATTGCTATAAAGCTTCATCACCTATTGAGGCCAATTTTATGACCAAACACTTATATAAAAGCGCGCGTGGAACAAGTTTTGAAACACCCCATAAGAAACCGATTAGTGTTTTTTTTTTTTTAATATAATTATTTTTAATTGTGACGGTAAACCGGTAAGCTAATAATATTTGTTTTTATGTTGTCGATATGATGGTCTTAGGGTTTTTTTTTATATTATAAAAAAACTCTAAGACCATCATATCAACAACCTAAAGACTACGCTACGGTATTTTATAAAACACAACTGTGCATAAAAATAATTTAATATCGAATTTGTGTAAGTTTTTTCACATATTTTTTGCTTCTCGGATTAAAAAGTGTTTGTTATTTACAAAAACATAAAATAAAAAAATATGTGAGCATATAAAGAACGACGGTAGGCATAAAAACTTAATCATAAAAAAACCAACTTAATGCTATTTACTTAGATGGTATCGATATTATTTGATTGTTCTATTGTACTGAACGGTACCCTAAAAAATAACTAACTAAAAATTTACTCAAATTAATTTGAAATAAAAGTCAATTTATTTGAAAGTAATTTTAGTTAGTTGTTTGAATTTGAAATTCGTGACCCATTTTCTAATCCAATTAACTAAGTTAAAAAGTAGCTTTTCGAATACAATACTTGTTATATATTTTTACATATTTATACTGTGACAATATGAAATTGTAGCCTTTGACATTTCTTAATGAGAAAGTATGTTTCTGGAATTTTGTCAGAAAA
This sequence comes from Mythimna ferrago, assembly GCA_910589285.2. NCBI lineage: Eukaryota > Metazoa > Arthropoda > Insecta > Lepidoptera > Noctuidae > Mythimna > Mythimna ferrago. The sequence goes on from OU342689.1 coordinate 4,701,115, forward strand.
TACATACCTACACTCGTATTTAGTCTTTGTATAATTAGGTCCTTTAACATATTCCATACCTACTCATGAAACATTATAACATTTTTATTATTCAGATAAAGAAGGAAAAATATGTTAAAATTCAGCTGAAAAGTTGTCCTCGTGTAAAATGGGGACGTAAGAAATTATGTCCTGGATACACGAGGCTAGTTTATATTTTTGAACCGACTTCAAAAAAAAAAGGAAAAGGTTCATAATCCAGTTGTATTTTTATGTTTGTTACCTCAGATCTTCATCATGCATGAACTGATTTAGAAAATATTTGAAAGAGTCTACTTTAAATTATTATCTAAATTCAGTTTTGACAGTATTTACAAGCAGGTTGGAGCAAATTGAAGCAGCTCCTAAAATATCATATTGAGTATTTTATTATATTTGAGTATTTTTATAACATTTTGATCAAATGGGCCTTCCTCGACCCATCTCTAACACAGTGCCAGTGTGTAGCCACTGCACACATACATGCGTCACCTGATATCCTGCCTCCAATACTCAGGATCTATACGAGGTCAACTTGGTCAACGAGGTTGCCAAATATTGGTCAGAAAAAAAACTAAAAGAAGAACACATTCATATCGGGTTCGATTAAAATCAACCAGTGAAAATACTAATCTGTATAATCTTCACTAAAAGCCACAGAAAATCGTATTAACACTAAACAATGTATCAAACCCTCATCAGCAAGCTTTCAAAACAAAACCCTAAATCAATACCGTTACATTGACTTAACAAAACAATGGATTCATGATGAAAAGGTGAACTAAACCCATGTACTCCTTACTTGTAAAATCGTTGTTTCATAACTACCTGAGCAAGATAGCATTACCAATACATGTAACCTTTGACCTTTGCTCTGAAATCCAATTTTAGCACAAACAAGAACAAAGAATAAGAACATCCTTTTTTTGTACGGCGAAAAATGTACTAGTTTCGTCGAAATTTTACCGGTATTAATATCCTAGTTACTAATATAGGTAATTTTTTTTTGCTGACCTTTGATTATTAATTAATTAGTAAGTTATAAGAGGCGAAAGTACTAATGTACGTAAAGTGAAAGCTTAGCGTTTTGCGTATTGAATAACTAAAATACAAAGCCGAACTTAACGAAAAAAGATTTGTTCCTTTCAAAACCCATATCAATCTATGAACCTCTACGCATAATCATAAACCGTAACCGGTAGCCCGATTCACATAATGAAAACCGTAACGATATCGTAGCGATTTAGTCGTTTAGACCATTTCCGTGTTCACATCCATTAATCGACTTTGAACGACACGGATTTTAAAGTCGTTTGAAATTCGTCGATTTAAAAAAAAAATCTGCATTACATTATCCTGGTAGAATACTTATTGATGTAACTGGAAATAAGTCGATAGATCGTGGATACCGCTTTTGCATAGGACTTCGATCGAACGACTATAAAACTTTAACGATATTTGGCTTGTTTGATTTTACGTGAATCAGGCTACAGAGACCCTACCACAAGATCTAAACGCAAACCATTTGATTACCAAAACAAAAAGAGATAAAGCTATATAGGATGCATAGCTCTATCCCTCTTTCTCGCTCGCACGCTGGTCATTTATACGCTTTGGAACGTGCAACTTAACTTCACTTTTTTTTATTGACAGACATTTCGACAAATCAAAAGTGCCCATTAGTCCATTTAAAATAAAGTTTCTAATTTCTGAACACGTCATGATAAGGCCCAAGTAGGTACTGGGACATCTTTTCGTGTAGTTTAAACAACTGAGATCTTTACCTGCTGTTACTAAACCCTATTTAATAGCATTTAAAAAATACTCTTTTATTACAACCAGAAGATAAAGAAAGTAAAGAAGAACTCTGTGGGCTAGTAACCGTAACCGCTGATGTAACGTAAGAATACATACATATGTGTAGGACCGACAAAAGCAAGATGAAAAGATAGCGTTTTCAGAATACATTCATTGTGTGTACAGCTAAGGAATGAAATCCCCTGCTGTAGTCTGTGTTTCCTGATAGCTGCAACCTAAGAACCTTTAAGTCAAGAGATAATAGGTTATTTCTAAGCAAGTGTGCTCCATCGTCAACCACATCATCGCTTACCATCAGGTGAGATAGTGGTCAATTGCGAGCCTATACATAATGCTTGCGGACAGTGAGCAATGGGTAGCTCGCTGTCCGGCCGTCCGGTAACTGTCCGGACCAAGCCCAAGTCGTCGACGGCGCGCACTGTTCCCGCGCGCCTCAAGGAGTTGTCAGCAACAGCAGGGACCCAGCCGGGTCGAAGCCTACTGGGGCCAGGGTTATCCGAAAGGGCGCTCGAGCCCCGGTATGAAGGCTAGAAGGAACGGGGTGGGTCTTTTAGTCAGTAAGAGTCTGACACTATCTCCCGCTCCGCCCAAGGGCGGGGGATGTCAATGCATGATTTTTTCCCACCATAAAAAAAAAAAAAGCCTATACATAATAAGAGAAATGTTTAAAATAGAACTTAATTCATTAAACCCCAAGCAAACGCTGGTGTTCGCACTCTCATTGTCTTTCTATTTTGTCTCTAATTACGGTGTTCAAAAGGTTAAAATAAAAATATTATCAAAATATTGTATTTTCAAGTTCTAAATAAACGAAAAACACCGACCTCTCCCGGATGTTCGTACTACATTGGCCTCGAAAGGGCTCCTACGAAAAAACTCGGTCTGCCCGCGACCCGGCCAAACCCAACCTCACCTAAGGCCTTAAAATTCAATTTTCTACGGGCATTTTTTCGACGCACCGAGTAAGTGTTCAGCCATAACTTGTCTAAATAAAATATTAAATGAATCCGGCCTGCCATATCGATCGTCGCAGTTCTGTGAAAGTACATTGCATGTAATATGTATGGGGTTATCTTTGAAGCTGTTTTTTTCCCTTGGATTAAAAATTATAATGTGGATGTTTGGGTTTGGTGGCCTCAGAACGCAAAGGGCAAATGAAAGACACAAATGCCAAATGTTTTTGCCAATAAAAATCTGAGACACCCTCTCGTTCCAACCCGAGAGAAGTCATTCCGCGATCTCCTACATAAAAAAAATTGCCACTGCTAATCATATCTACTTTTTGAGAGTAACCTTAGGAACTGGACGATAAATGTATTTGGAGACGATACAGCAAAATTAAATTATGATACCTAAAACGTTTCCTGATATTATATCTCTGCTTAAATGGCGAAAGGAAACTGATATGTCTCATAATTAAAAAATCAAAGAGTTGTGTCAACCTCCAACCCGCTTTCCCGCGTGCAGGATTACGGTTTGCTCCCTCTTTGAGAGAGGCTTGTTTACCAGTAACATGGGCTTTTAAAATTATGTTGTTTACGGTTGTTAAAAAAACGTAATACTTCGTGACATTTCAGTGGAAAAGGGTATTATAGGATACTAGCTGTTGCCAGTGGTTTTGCCCGCGCAAATTATCCTAAGGAAAGATACTTTTGAGATAAAAATTATACTAAGACATGGCTACCCGTGTACCATCATCATCATCTTCATCATTATTTCGTTCACTGCTGGATATTGGTCTTTCCAAGTCTCGCCGCAACGAACAGTCCTGTGCGTCTCGCATTCATCACATTCCTAGCGACTCTCATCAGGTCATCGGTCCACCTTAAAGGAGGCCTTCCAAAGCTGCGGCTTCTGGCTGCCATTTTGGCAAAGTTGGTTGTCATGTATTAAGTTTCATCGACACCATTTAGGTGATCGAGCGTAAAAAAGTAACAACATACACAAACACACACACTCACAAACTTCTACCCTTATAGTAATAGTGTGATTAAACGGTTAAATAGATTCAGCCTGCTACATTTATGTCGTTCATCGTAGTTGAAAGTACACTGCATATATTACAAGTATCGGGTTACCATTGAAGCTGCGTCGCTGATTTAGGTTTTGCTTTTCGACGGGGAGTCATCAAATAAATCCTTCTATTCGAGAAATGGACCGGGCCTACTAGGCCTGACACCTGCTAGGGCTGCGAGATTTATCGAAGGAGTTACCTCCGCGATCCTAGACCATAAAAAGCAGCTAAAAGTACGCGGGTAGGCTTAGTTAGTGAAAGACTAACACTCCCCAAGAATATTAGAAGTGGTTTCATGATTCACAACTTTCAAAAAAAATATTGTCTTTCCTAGACTCCTTCTTGAGACACATCGTGAACGAATTCCTTAAAGATTCGTCCTAACCTATAGATAAAAATAGAATAGACCGTCCTTTCAATACAATCCCCATAGACAAAACCATCTTTCAATCACAATCAGTGCCAAAAAAAAAACAAAACCGACTTGTATCAAACGGCACATTCATCCATTAGTTAATACATCACGCGAAATTAGAAAAAGCGATTGGCTATACAGCCAAATCGATACGATGAATTAGCACATTCTAGAGAAAACGTCTTACACAGGTTTTTACCAAAATTAATCTACCGGGACATTTGGCAACACAGTGAATTGAACCGTGTTGCCAGCGCGAAGTTATTGGGGTTGCCGAGGAAAAAAATAAATGAAAATAAGGCGCATGAAAATGAGGTTGGCTTGCGTTTTTGTGTTTGCTTAGGGAATTACTTGTCTTCGGTCTTTTTCAATTATGGCGGGACAAAATTCGAGGGCCAAGGGTAAGTGGATTTGCGATTATAGCCACAAGTATACAGTTCCTTTTCTGTTCAGTCTGTGTACATGAGTAAGTTGTGGTTAAATTATAATGGCCACACGGGTAAACCTTCAAGATGGTGTATTGGTTCTTTTTTTGGTGGGAATCATCCAATGACATCTGCCGCCCTTGGGCGGAGTCACAAAAAGTGTCAGATTTTTACTGAACGAAACCCACTCCAGTCCATCTTTGCTTTTGTTCCCGGGTCCCAGGGTTCTCTTACGCACAACCCATGGTCCAAATAGGCTTCGACCCTGATGGACCCCTACAGTTTTGCTGACACCTCCTTGAGGTGCATGTGCAGGCTGTTGATTCCAGTTGATATTTGTAAATATCTGACGATCAACACTTACAAATTCTGTGATGATGCTTCGCAGGTTGTGTAACAGTCCTAACAATATTCTGCACTCAATAGCCGCCTAAGTCTGTTTGTAGGCACACTAATCGATACGACCTAGGTTAAGGCATTTAATTGAACTTCTGTAGTCCAAATGAATAAACTAAATGAAAAAGTCGAAAAATCTTACACTTTCATCCCAAGAGGTGGAGAAGGTTCCTGGATTTTGAAGGTCAGATGTAATAAACTGGTATTCAGTTTCATCTGTTCTGTCTGGAAGAGAAGTTTTTTTCTTTTTTTCCGGCAGGAAAATCATCTAATAACATCCCCCGCTCTCGGGTGGAGCGGGAGATAGTGTCAGACTTTTACTGACTAAAAACCCACTCCTGCCCCCCTAGCCAAGTTAAAACCGTTTCGCTTGCGCCGAACGCTTCGAGTTGGCCATGCCGCCAATTCTTTTGTTCTGACCATGTGACTGAGCGTTGAGATGACGTCATTCCCGTACATTTGAGTCTTTCTACTAGCGTTACCGATTGCAGATTAGCAACTTGGCTAGGGGTACTGTTCCTTCGTTGCCTATCATAGCAGGGACGAGTCTTAGTATAGTTGGGAAAAGATTAGACAGATTAATATTTTTCTGAGTAGGGGCAGTAATACGTGTAATATTCGTTGCTAAGGGCTTAAGAGATCAAACCGATATCAATTTCTCTTAGGTGAATAAATCATTTAGTTATGAATCAAGCCGTATTGGTTCATCTCTCATGAGACATAATAGTGTTATCGACGGATTGTGTTTCAATTATCGTGAATATGTCATAAATATATTCTATCCAGATGGTCTAAGTGATTAAAAATTTTTTTTTTGAATGTAAGTATCGAGTTAGGTTCATCGAAGATCTATTGGAGTTTCTTGCACATTCATCTGATTTATTAGACTAATAGCAATTAGTTTTATTTTTGTTGATGATTTATTTAAAAGGAGAAACTGACTGACTGACATATCAGCGCATAAAAAACCACCACCACCACCAACATCCAGATTTGGTTAAGACCAATCTTCAAAGCCTTGAGTACAGGCGTAGGGTAGCCAGCCTTTCGGTGTTTTACAGATTGCGCAGGAATTGCATGACTTGATTCCGCCATCTCATTTCTACCATCGGACAAACCGACGCACGGCGAGTATCCACCCTTACGTTGTTGAAACATCTACGGTCCGGACTAAGACGTTGTTGAAACATCTACGGTCCGGACTAAGCGTTTCGCCTCGTCATTTATACCGCGTACTTCGAAGGACTGGAACAGTTTGCCTGCTGCGGTCTTTCTGTCTGATTATAATTTGGGTGTCTTCAAGGCTAGAGTGAATAGGCTCTTAATAAACTAGTGCGCCTCACCATCAACGATTGCATCACTGCTTACCATCAGGCGGGATCGCAGTCAAGTACTAGTTTATAACAGATAAAAAAAAAAGCACTAAGAGAGGATTTTTTAAAAGTTCCCTTTGAAAGTGTAAAACGCAGGTTCAAAATTTGGTTGAACTCGGATGGATGAAGAAATCTGTCTTCACGCGGGCAAAATTGCTGGTAAAAGCTAGTTCGAAATAAATAGAAAGAAAAAAAGGAAAAAGAAAGAAAAACAGTTTATTTACGCGATAAAGACGCAATCTTAAAATTAGGTACCTAACAAAACATAACATTACAGCAATTGATAGGGAAATGTTAATTTTGTGTTAAATAAAGCATTGTAGGACATCTGGAAGTAATTTTTCGAAGACCAATCGTAGTGACTGCGGTGTATTGTGTTGATTTGTTCATCATAAAAACTTATGCCCTACATAACCTCATTTTAGGCTGGTCGTGAACCTAGAGGACAAGTTTTCAGTAGTCTCAAACTGAAATATTACGTCACACCAATAACGAAACCAGTTACACGGATTTGTATTGCTCTAGGTGCCGATGGTTTTAATAAAATCACTATTCCAGCCTGTAAGAGTCGAGAAAAAAAGCATATCAGATGCTTACCTTTGCGTAAAAATTGAGGGAGTAACTCACCTCGTGGCGGAAAAAAGTGTGAAAAATAAAAAATAAGGCTGAAGCCCGCGTCACTGGCGCTTCAAGTGTTTTATCCATTTTTTTTTCTTTTTTTTTATTATGTCGGTCAACACTTGCTAGTTACGTTGAGTTTTAGTTTTTTAAAGGTTCGCATGAAAAAATGTTTAGACATGTATACTCCTGATGGCATGGAATATTCATCCCATTTTGTTTTATTCGTGTGAAATAAATATACATTTGTATAGATGTAGGAATTATATTTATCTGTTGTGGCTGTTGTTGTGTTGTGTGTTGTCTTTTTTTCAGCCAGATTTTTTAGTAACTAATGATCTACGTAGGTTTGAGTGTCTTGTGTGTGTAAAAAGTCACATACATTATAAACATTATATTTGTAAATATATTCATGATACACGAGTAATCTGTTTATCTAAAAGACCCAGCATAAATCCTTGGACCTAGAACGCTAAAATATTGCGTAGAGATTCCTTTTATGGTGTATGCAAAAAAAAAGAAAGAAAAAAGGAGAAAGCTTTTTTTTTTTTTTTCGATGGGAAAAATCATCTTATGACAACCCCCGCTCTTGGGCGGAGCGGGAGATAGTGTCAGACTCTTACTGACTAAAAAACCCATCCCGTTCCTTCAAGCCTTCATACCGGGGCTCGAGCGCCCTTTCGGATAACCCTGGCCCCAGTAGGCTTCGACCCGGCTGGGCCCCTGCTGTTGCTGACATCTCCTTGAGGCGCGCGGGAGCAGCGCGCGCCGTCGACGACTTGGGCTTGGTCCGGACAGTTACCGGACGGCCGGACAGCGAGCTACCCATTGCTCACTGTCCGCAAGCCCGCGCCTACGGTGGCCGGAAATCGGGATCGGAATCCCGGCGGCGCGGGCGGCGAGAGCGCCGTTGCCTGATGCGGTCGGCCTCCTCCTTAGCGAGCATTACTGCTTCGCAGAAGTCGGCGACCGCCTGCCACTCCTCCTCGCTCCGGACCATGGCCTCGACCAAGGCCCGGCGCGAGAGGTCTCCGCCGCCGATCACCCCCACGAGGGCACGGCGATGCTCCGCCCAAAAAGAAGAAAGCTCGTTTATTTGGCACACAAGTAAACTTAAAAGAAAGGATTTTTCAAAATTTGTTTCCTAAGGGGATGAAACGGAGTCCAAGTTTTGTATGAAGAAACTTGCTGTCAATAGAAATTCACGAATTTTATATAAATTCTGTCTCTTCTTTGTTTATTCTTTTTTGATAGACTATTATTATAATATCATCTATAAATCTGTTCGTGACATCACGGCAGGCCCTAACAGAATATCAGCGCTGCGTTATTTATCGTTTTAAATAACGTAGCATATGCTGAGTTAGGTGCCTTTTTGGCCTCGCACTGATTATATCTTTCTTTTTTTTTTCATTTGTATTTTTAGTTTAGATTGAGTGAGGCACGAATAAATGTTTTTTCTTTCTTTCTTTTTCTGGCACGTGGTAGAAGTAAGTTCCTAATTAAAATATACAAAAAAATTATATACATATAAAACTATCAGCAAAATATAAGTTTTCAAAATAAATTTTCTTTTGTAATATATTCACGAAAGCCCTTTAATCCTGAATAGGCATATTACCCTCCTAAACTAGTCTCACGTCATTACATACATCCCATTTCCAATTTAAAGTTCGGGCTCAATGTCGCCCATTTATGTTCTCAAATGAGCCTTACAAGTTTTTCAGTACAAAGGCTGTTGGAGGCTCAATTCTAGTTTATGAAGTTGTCTCGTGTCTCTATTCTAATGGCCTATAGTTTTAGGTATAACGTGTTTAGAATAATACTGATAACATAAGATAAACCGTCTGGTAATTGGTTTATTTATGGGTCGTTGTTATTATTATTATATCATTTACTTTCGGTAATATTGTGCAATTCCAATGTATAATTTAATTCCGCCAAATCTATTCCATCAACGGATCACTGGACGTACGGCGTTACGTCACCAGCATATGGTCGACATCCCATCCATACATACAAAGCGTTTTGGAAACACATTTACTGTGCGTACAGCCTGCTAAGGGGTGGAATTCCCTGCCGGAGTCTGCGTTTCCTGATAGCTACAACCTACAACCTAGAGTTCTTTTGGTAAAGAGAGAATACGGGGTTTTTAAATCAAAAGTTAATAGGCTGCTTCTAGGCAAGCGTGCTCCATCGTCGACCACATCATCGTTTACCATCAGGTCTCACTTGATGGGAAACGAGTGGTCAAACGCGAGTCTATCATAAAAAAATACTAACCACTAGCTACCTAAAACGTCATTGGGGACTTGGTCGAGACTATACTCTTTCATTCCAGTTCCCGTACTCCTCTCATAATTATTATTATGAGCCTGTTATGTCCCATTGCAGGGTAAAGGCCTCCCTTCCTTTAGAAAAGAGTGAGAGAATTCTCACTCGTTTCTGTCCTTAACCAAATTTGTCCAAAGCTTTAGACAGGAGGTCAATTCATTACGCCATCTCATTCTGGGCATATCCCGTCACTAACTCCTGCTATTTGGGATCCAGTCATTGATTGTCTTTGTCCAATTTTATTTTGACATGCGGTCGTGCTGATCATGATCACTGTTGGGCATAGGTTAAGTGTCGCTACAACGAACAGTTCTGTGCGTCACGCATCCATCGCATTCCGGTGACTCTCACCAGTTCATCGGTCCACCTCGTGGGAGGTCTTCCAACGCTACGTCTTCTGACCCTTTCGACCCCATTGCCCATCTGATCTACGAGCTCAGATGTGCTGATAAAAGAAATTATTAAAGAAGATACCTCTGTGATTGTATTGTTTCATAAAAAACATAACCGTCCTTTTTTGAGGGTAGAAAATCACCAAATAACTCACCCGCTCAGAGAGGAGCGAAAGAGTGACCAACTTTTAGAGACTAAAACCCATTCGTATTCCTACAGTTGCCCTGTGTGCTCCAAAGTCTTGGTGCGCGTGGAAAATTAGTGTACTGTACTGTACCTTAGGTAATAATTTCGCTTTTCAAGGAATTTCTTTTTCCTGTTTGTTTGGTACAAAATTACCTAGAGAGGTTTCCTCGAAGCAGATTCTAGGTATAATTAGAAACATTAAAGACACCTTCACTCAACACCTCTTGTAATTATAACATTGACTACGAAACCAAAAACACAAAATTCTCTAGTTTCCTCAACACCCACAAAGTTCACAAGAACGGTTACCGCGTCAATTTAGTTTTCCGTGAATGAAAGACAATTTATTTTAGTGTTTTCATTTAATTTTGGAAAGTCGACAGCTCTACCTTTAATTATTTTATCTGTTCTACAGTGTTTTATATCAAGAAATATTTTTGAGACGACAAGATTATACTTTGTCGCTTTGTCTTTGAATTTTAGTTTCCGCATTTACTTTATGTTAGACAATTGTAGGTGAGCCGTAACAGCCTTCATTCCATCCAGCAGACCTTTTTTGAGAAGCTGAAGGGTCAGGCCCAGTTTATCCAAGCCATCTGTTAGGGATTTCGGTGATCCTAAGGTACGCATGCCTAGATCAGTGATGCTCGAGTAATCAAGGAGCAAATGCGCAACGGTTTCTAACATCTCCATAAATGTTTTGCACTAGAGACTAGCGAGCGGTGTCCGCTGGTGGTTCCTACCACTAGGCTCATGATTCCCCTGTCCAATCACAGAAGACTTCTGGTTAGAGTTTAAGGTGAGGTTTAGGGATGGCATGCTCGTGCTGGTGGGGTGTTGAGGACCACTAGCTTTTCGCTTATGTATGGATATGTTCTCATAGCCAATTGAGCAGCTGAAGAGACTTGGTGCAATGATTTCTGAAACGAAGACAACTATGCCAGATTATTCTAGCCAACTCAACACACTCAAGGTTTTATCTTTCTTCTTCTTCGTCTTTGTAAATCGATTGTAAACTCTTTGAACTGTTTGGTCCCAGTAGGTGGATACGTTAATAGCAGCATCGGTAGCACTCCTCAAATCCTCCAAAGTGTTTGGGTATGGGCACGTGGGGCATTCTGACGTGTGGCTCGTGTTTTGAACAGGAGCACCGCACACACATTGTATCCGACGGGTCTATAAAACCCCATTTCGCCAAATTATATTATTTTGTGATCTATTGTATACTTTACACCGTTACAGCGTCTTACGATTTAACACTTTAACATGTGGCATTCTTGTATGAATCTCGGGGTAAAACAGTTTTTCCCTAGGGATTGGAAAACTGAATCATTATTAGAAATTCAGCTTACGCTAAAGTAAAAAGCTATCTTAAAGTCACTAAGACACATTGCTCGCAAAACAGACAATAGGTTCTGGAGTTACCACTGCATACACAATGTGTACTACACATGAAAAACACAACGTTGGAAAGCTTTCTATAAGCTGGACCGATGTCCTGATGCGGGTTACGGGAATCCGATGGATTCGAGACTCACAGGACCGTTTGTTATGGTGACTCTTGGGGGAGGCCTATGTCCAAAAGCAGACGTCTTTTGACTGAAATGATGATGATGATGATGATAATAATGATCTATGAACTTAATATTTTATAGAGGTAAAGTTTGTTTTTTGTTTGTGTGAGGTAATCTCTGAAAGTACAGGTCCGATTGCTAAAATTTTTTCACCGATAGAAAACTGCTTTATTCTTAAGTGACATAGGCTATATGTTATTTACTCCGGCAAAACCACGGGCAAAAGCTAGTAATGAATAATTCTATCCTTACATATAAACGATATTCGGAGTCATATTAGCTCCATATTCATACATTTTTTCACGTTTCTTTAATACGTTTACACCCTAAAAATAACCAGATAAAAAAGGGTCGGAATATTTAAAAATCCGAAGGCTTTTTTAACGGTTGACTTTCACATTTTGCTCCCATATCGATGGTCTGAATTCACTTACTTAATAAAAAAAAAAAACACGAAACACATAAGGGAATGCTTATCAATTTTTAACAAAATAAAAGCTTTTCCGTGTTGAGACGATTTGTCGAGAAATCTTTTAAGAAATGGTAATATTTTCTTCTTGAATATTCTATTGTACTTAATTCAGAGAACTTGGTATAAACTGGAAATGGTGTAAAAGAAAAATACGTCAAAAGGTGATGCAAATGATTAGCGACAAGAAGCGTAAATTGGCGAAAAGAGAAGGTTTCAATGTAAAGAAGAGTTATTGAGCCAATCTAGTATAATTGGATTTTTCTGTTAGGACCAATTCTCAGTTTGAGAGGAGAATCGGCCCCGATGGAACGATAGGCTCGGGTCTTATCTTTAGGGGTTTTAAACTGTAATTATCGCAGTTTGAAAAGATTTTATACGTACCTTTTCTGACTTTTTCAGTGAAATAAGTATGCTATCGATAAGTTTAATAAATCGTTGTATTTTTCGTAAAAATATATTCTTTATTTTTGATTACATTATGAAGGGTCAAAGTTTATGCGAAATAGTAGATTTTCAGAGGTCTTTACTGGATTAGTCTTTCACAAAATAAATTAATTTCAATAGAAGCCTAGATAATATCCATGCGATAATATATTTTAAAACATCTAATGAAAAATGTATAATAACGTCATAATCATGTAAGAACAGTTGTATGACAAACAGTGAAAATGTATGTCGAATTGCATGCCCTTAACTTCCATTTTCATGAATATCGATGTGCGTTAAAATCGTAATGTCTCTTAAAACTAATGCTTTCTTCAAAATACTCTGTCTACCATCACCCTTGGGACATAAGCTAGGTTCTTTCATCTATTATTTTATTTCATATATCTTTGTAGATTCTTGTGAAATAGAGTTTGTCTGTCATGTACTGAATTATATAAAGCCTAATAAGCAATCTTTAAAAGATTTACACATATCTGTTCATAAAAAAGGAAATATCTGGCCTAACTCACTGATTTATTAACGCCCAGTTTAAACCATTCATCATCATCAGTCTTTGTTTTAACGTTCCCACTGCTGGGACTCAGGGCTCTTCTCTAAAAGAGAGAATGGGCGGTAATCCACCACGCGGGCCCAGTGCGGTTTGATGAATGTAACATGTTTTCGAATTTTTGGTTCTAGGACATGCCGGTTTCCTCTCGATGTTTTCCTTCACCATTTTGAGAGCAGTAGTAATGAAATAAATTACACAAAGTAATGCGCCTGGCAGGATTTGAACCCGCGACCTACAAGTTGTAAGTTGCAGCCATTACCACTAGGCCACCACTGCTCTCCAAACCATTGGACCTAGAAAATTGAATTTTTGACAATTCACCTCTAAGTCGATAACTTGTCAGTGACTTTCAATACTCAATACTCAATACTTTATTGCATTCCATATGTACATAATATATATGGTATAAAAATATAGATAAGACCAATATGGACCCTGTCGGGCACAGCAAAGCTAGGAGAGAGGATGAAGGCTTCAAACTTTGAATGATTCAAAACAAAATACCCACGGACTGTTCACTAAAGATAGATAAATAGATAGATAACAAAACAAACCAATCAAACAAACGAATCTCTTCACACATCATCATCAACATCAGATAAGTTCTGATACACATGTTCAAAACTAGTATAAACCCTATTTAAAAACAGAACACTTCACTCTTTTTCTGTGCAACAAAAATTCCCTGACATGATGCAAATTCAGAAATATTTCGTCGTCACCTCGTTTGAACTTTGCCATCTCCATCCTAAATATACATTTTGTGTATAAAACTCGACTAAAAGACTTGGAAACTGAAATATCACACCGGCCACAAACATGGCTAATGTTAGCTTAAATGTAGACCTGCATAATCAGCGAATACGATATGACTTCGCATTTTGGCATATTGCGATGTGATGTCGCAGAAATGAATATCGTATTAGCAGCTGACCCACCGTTGGGTCTTTACCCAACTGTGGGAAAATAAAGTCCAAATCAATTCCTCCCTCCTTCTTGCGTCGTATTCATCACTTTAACCCTTATGATATTTCTCCATCTGTTCCTGTCCCAAATCAATTTAAGAGAAAGAAAAGAAGTAAGAAAATTATCGACGACACGACATCGCATCTTGCCATGAGCGTATGTCTGGTTTCAAAATTTTCCTAAAGCCAAAATTTGATTTGTAGAGATTTTGATTTGTTGAGATTGAGCTTGTATTTTACTATCTACTGATTCTTTCCACGTTGATCCCAATATTTTTTAGCCAATTTTAGAAAACAAAGTTTTCATATTTCTGTACAAAGCTGAAAGTGGTGATACAAAAGTAGAACGCCGAAAATACCATCCCAGCATCCAACAGTTTACCTGGGAAAGCCTGGACCGTAGCCACGGAGGCTCTCGGACCTCGGCTAAGATATCACGCATACATGGAGAGGGGCCAGTTTCCTCTTTGTTGGAAGACGGGGAAAATGATCCATGACTTCCCAATAAAGTCAAGGTGCTCTGTGAACTTTCTATCCTGCTGGCTGGATCTTGCGGACAGCCAGTTCTACTTCCCCACGGTGTTCGGTACCACGTGCGTGCGAGCTCTTACGACGGGGGATGCGGTGTCCCGGGGCAGGGTCGTCTTGGCGGTATCTTTACACATCTCGAACGCCTTCAATACCTGCCTTAGAGATACATTAAGACGATACGACGGTATCACCAGAATCATAAAATGTCTGTACTAGTTTTAAAATAGGTACATATATCTCGTGGATATATTGAGGTCGATGTGATACGTTACCACTGCCCGCCATTTGCCGGCCAATAAATCTATCATTCTTGAGTGACTTGGAACTTGTAGGAGATAAATGTTCGATCTTGGAAAATCTAAACACACGCGGTTTTATTGATATTGTGAACCTTTCAGGTCAGCTTGGATGATGGATGAGGCAAATCTTAGGTTAGGAATGGAAGACTTATAAAGCGATAATTTTATTTTGGTATTCAAATAAGGTTATCGATAGTAGGAAGCAACGTTAAGGATAGGTATCAGAGAAAGCTGAAACTGATTGATTAAAGAATGTTACTAAGGATATATCAAGTCCAGTCATATTTATCAAACTGTGTTTGGGTTGGGTGAGAAATAATAATCAGCCTTTTAAGGTTCCCACTGCTGGGACTCAGGCCTTCTCTCTAGGAGAGGGAATGGGCCGTAATCTACGATTGCGAGTTGGTGAATGTCACATGTCTTCGAATTTCTGGTTCTAGGACATGCCAGATTTCTCAAGATGTTTTCCTTCACCGTTTTTGAGAGCAGTGGTAATGAAATAAATTACATAAAGTAATGCGCCTGATTGGGTTTGCACGCAACCTACAACTCATAAATCGAGGCAATTACTACTCGGCCACCACGTTAATTGCTAGCTGACCCGATGAACTTCATACCACCTAACAGTCAATTGACTATATTTTTCGAAATAATCAACCTATAGCGATTGCGATTAAAATTGACAAATTATTTAGGCTATGTTTCAACCTGCCTAACTAGTTTTTATTATGGTACTAGACAGACTAGGTGAGAGACTAAATGTATATATAAAAATCAATGCCACTTTTCGTTGTAATTTTGTAACTCAAGAACGGGCTCACCTATCCAAACCAAATGTTTAGGCTTTGTTTGGACTATTTAATAGATGTTTTATGTGAAGTTTGGTAGGTATAGTAGGGTAGAGTATTTATTTATTTATTATATTAGGTTCACCAACGATTATATACACTGAATACAGCAACATAACACATATATAAAATTAAACTTCAGCGCAACAATCACTTACAGGTAAACACCGTAGTAGTAGGGTAGTAGTAGGGTAGAGTAGTAAATGATAAATGATCTTTATTCTGCAAGTAGGTTTTATAAAAACACTTTTACACGTCAATTTTTTTTTTTTTTTGACCATTAATGCTAGATGAGGCCGGTGTTTCCTAACTGACTACACTGAGAAGAAACACCGAAACAATCTCAGGGGTCAAAGTCTCTTTTAAAGTTCATACAGCAAAACATGTAATGGTCAAATCATATGAGAACCGTGCAGATTGCGCCTGAGATGGTCTTTTGAAGAAAGAACCACACAGTTCTAAGTGGACCTGTCCAGTCAGTGCAAGCATTTTTCAGTATGCGTGTAGCTCAACTCAAGACTACTAAGGAGCTCAACGACTTGACGAACAATGCCAAAGAAAGGACATTTGGGTAGGCCACATCAAATACTCAAAACTGCCAGACATCATGTGTCAAAAAAGGCAGTTAAAACAAAAAAAAACATTCAAATGATAACAATTATAGTGAGTAGGTATTGGAGCAGGTCAATCCCAAGCCGTTTTATCCTCGAGATACTCTTTTACAGTATAAAAAGCCTTTTGGCAAAGTTTTCGCTTTACAAATGTAAAGTAGAGTAGTGTAGAGTAGGGTAGAGTAGGGTATAGTAGGGAGGAGTAGGGAAGAGTGGTAGCGAAGCCACGGGGGCAAAGCTAGTGTTTTATAATTATGGATTATATTCCCCAATTACGGTTGTCTTTTTACGATAAACTCAGACTCTGTTAAACAAATCATCATGCAATTTTCACAATAGATAGAGTGATTCATGAAAGCTTTAGATACCAACTATAGTACAAAAATTCAAAGATTTCTAGCACTCATGCGAAGCCGGGATCAGTCGTTAGTTAAAGAAACAAAACATGCAAACTTCAGTGTTTCTTAGATTACAAAATAAATGTTTTATTATACCCCAAGGTAATGCTCACCATCCTATCCTTAGTTACCATCCCGGATGATAATTTAACAGTTTCTTTTAATTACTTTGAGTTTTCCTGGAAAAATTCGAGAGCCTCGGAAATAATAATCGTAATTAGTATTTTGATCTCAAGATTATTATAGGATTTACGGTTTTTTCTTTTTTTTTTTAATATAAAAAGTCTTTTGAAATACTTTGAATGAAGCTTAATATTTATTTGCTAATATTTTTATTTTTATTTTTACTGATCTTTGTTGGCCAGATAATATAATTAATTCCAGGAATGATATTTGGAGGTATGCGAAAAAGAGAGTAGATAGAGAGAGAGGGAAGATCCTTGGACCAGACGGGTGATAGGTTCGGTGGGGAACTGCTCAATAGTTGATTTCGGACTGATATGATGTTTTGTATATATATATAATATGTATTCAAATCGCGCGGAGAACTTTGATTGCGCTATGCAGAATTAGTTCTCATGCATCGCCATAGATGTCGCAGTCGCTACAGATTTATTACTGAGTTTTAGATAAATAGTTACTAAAGATTACAGTCTGGGTAAATATAAAGTTTATGACTTGCTAAAAATCCATATCAACCATTTCATAAACGTCAATTTACTTCTTCTTCCCGTCCGGTTATAATTTAGGTGTCTTCAAAACTAGAGTGAATAGGCTCATTGTGTGCCTGCTTAGTGGGATCGCAGTCATGCGCTAGTTTATATTATTAAAAAAAATGTCGCTATGCGGTAGTATTAAGGGCCTGATTCAGAAGACAGTACTTTTTGATACGGTTCGCGTCGTGAGAAAATTGCTTTTTCTGTTTTCTGAAATCCTAACCACCGGTAGCTTGGACCCTGTTCTCGACATCGGTACACTGTTGAAAATATATTTATAAAAGGTATTATATGTGTGTAATTAAATAAATAAAGAGATAATCACAATCAAAACAATGACAAAAGTTAGGTAAACAAAAACATGTAAATTGGAACGACCAAAATCAAAACCTGTCCCTTAAATTAAACAAATCCAACACGGTTTTGTGATTTAATTTCTCAGTATTTATTACTTTATTCTTTGAAATAAACGATTAACTAATCACGCGACGGTTTCCGAATATTGCCGAATCATTTCAACTATAGAAGTATTTGAATGAGAATCATTTTGATTATTTCTGAATCATCTATCTTTATAAACTTATAATAAATCTGTAGAAAAAAAAATTGTCTGTCTGTCTGTTTGTTCAGGCATCACGCAAAAACTACCGGATCGATTAAGATGAAACTTGGTATAATTATTCTTTAATATCCTGGGCATCACACTGGGTACTTTTTATCCCGAAAAAGTATATACAATAAAAAACAAACTTAACTTTGCGGTTCGATACCTAGACCCGATTACTGTACCAACTGCAAATAATAAGTTTGTCGTAGGTTACGTCACCCGCAGTGGAGCTAAGATCCACACTTACTAATACTTACTAATATTATAAATGGAAAAGTGTATGAGTGTCTGTTTGTCCGTCTTTCACGGCAAAACGGAGCTACGAATTGACGTGATTTTTAAGTGGACATAGTTGAAGGGATGGAGAGTGATATAGGCTACCTTTTGTCTCTTTCTAACCCCCCACAGAAAGGGGAACCGTGTTACCACGAATTTAACGCGAGCGAAGCCGCGGACAAAAGCTAGTTTGAAATAAATAAATGAAAATCTTTATTGCACAAATAAAATCCTGTCACTGCTTTTACGTATTCAATACTGTTACAAAGTTAAATGTAATGCATTTACTGGCTTTGGTGAGTATTAAGTGATTTATAACGTTGGTAGGTACTTAATTTGGTAATACGTTAACATGAACGAAGGAGTGATTAACGAGAAAATATTATTATTTATTTAACACATTGAGGAATGACGTGTTCGGTGTTATTAATGGAGGAGTAAATTATTCATTTTGACGGGTAATTCTATGTGTAAGCTGTATAAAATTAAAGACTTATTACATCGAGTAAAAATACTTTAGATTTTGAATGCTCAAAGGCACAATGACGAAGCAACAATTTGAAACTCTCATCAGGTCATCGACACAACTTGTAGAAGGCCTTCTAACAATTCGTCTTCCGGAGCGCGTTCGCCATTCCAGAATCTTTCAGCCCAATGGACTATCTGCTCTGCAAGCAAAGTGCCCTTCACTCTATTCTATTTCTTCCAACAGTAACTTTCATTCACCAAAAACTACAACCTAGCTAATTTCAAACCTAATCTTACTACTAGTTACTCGGTAGAATATGTAACAATGTGTAATTACAACTGTAATTGAAAAATTTGTTTTGACTTAAGGGCCAAGCGCCCGAAAAGTGCCATAAAACAGTGATTTTCTGAGGCCTACTCCTCCGTAACGGCTAAGTCAATTGGTTTGAAAAAAATATATGTTTATTATAGATTCATGAACAATAATATCAACATTTGATTTTTTCATGCAATTAATACTTTTGTCAAAAAAAAAAATTAGCAATTTCGCAACTTTTCGCAACTTTTCCCTACTCCTTCGAAACGGCTTGGACCTTTAGAAACATTTTTACACATAAAAATTGGTGGTTAAATATTCTTCGAAGTGAACATTGCATATGTAAATCGATCAATATCTCGCAAAGAAAATGGATTTAAAGCGCTTTCCGGGCGCTGCTGGCCGCAAATAAATGCACAGATTTGCGTACTACCGCCTAGGCGAGTGCGAGAGTAGCGTTCACATAATTTCGGTCAGATGGTTCAAGGGACTATACGCCTTAAGTTAGTTACACCAAAAACCTTTCTTAAAAATGCCGCCTTCCAAGCTAAGTATTCCCAAAGTCAAGCCGCCAATACCTTTTTTTTATGGTGGGAAAAGATCATCCTATGACATCCCCCGCTCTTGGGCGGAGCGGGAGATAGTTTCAGACTCTTACTGACTAAAAGACCCACCCCGTTCCTTCTAGCCTTCATACTGGGGCTCGAGCGCCCTTTCGGTTAACCCTGGCCCCTGTAGGCTTCGACCCGGCTGGGTCCCTGCTGTTGCTGACAACTCCTTGAGGCGCGCGGGAACAGTGCGCGCCGTCGACGACTTGGGCTTGGTCCGGACAGTTACCGGACGGCCGGACAGCGAGCTACCCATTGCTTAATGTCCGCAAGCCCACGCCTACGGTGGCCGGAAATCGGGATCAGAATCCCGGCGGCGGCGGCGGTAACGCCGTAGCCTGATGCGTTCGGCCTCCTCCTTTGCGAGCATTACTGCTTCGCAGAAGTCAGCGACCACCTGCCACTCCTCCTCGCTCCGGACCATGGCCGGCGCAAGAGGTCTCCGCCGCCGATCGCCCCCACGAGGGCACGGCGATGCTCCGCCCAAGTAGGGCACACCTCGACTGTGTGCTCCATCGTGTCCTCCGGGCATTCCGCACAGTGGCGACACCCGGGCGTCACTTCCGCACGAATCCGGTGCAGGGAAACTCCCGAACGAACCATGTCCAGTGAGGACCTGCCTCATGTGGAAGGTAAGGACGCCGTGAGGTCTTTCCAGCCACGCCTCAAAGAAGGGACTTACCGAAGCCGCCAATACCTACTACCAGCTAATCTTACCAACCGTTACACATCAGAATTATACTCATAAGCTTTAAATTTACTCAAAAACCTTAATAAAATGCCTCCTCGTACTTCCACCAGTAACTTCTATCGTCCAAAAATCACAGCCCAATTATTCTCAAACACAAAACAACTCTACTACCAATTAATTTTACCAACAGTTGTACGTCGGATTAAATAAAAAAAGGGTAGTCATAAATGTAATTTTAAAAATACATTTTAACTTACACTCTCTCAAATTAGTTCCACCAAAAATCTTTCACAAAAATACTTTTTAAGCTACGTATCTTCAAACTCAAGCCACCTAACACTAGCTAATCTTACCAACCGTTATGCGCTAGAATTATATTCTGAAACTGAATTCAATGAAAAACCTTAGTAAAAATGCCTTCCTTTACCTCCTAGCAACTTCCACCTATCAAAATCTAAGCCCTAACTATCCTCAAGCCCAAGCTCGTCGGACTAGCTAATCTTACCAACAGTTACACGTCAGATTAACAAACGAAGCGTAACTGCAATAGTAAGATAAGCTAAAGCGCTTGCCTCATTACCTTGCTAGCCTTTTAGTTTAACTGGAGCGAGCAAGCGGTTTGCGTGATTGGCTGGCTAGTTTTTTTGCTGATGCTTAGGGATTGTGCAAGTCACCAGATGACAGAGTTAATATTTTTCTTAATGAAAATCTTGGGCAAGGCTTAATTGATTCTTCTGAACTTAACCATTTTTTTTTAAACCACTCTTTATCTTTTATCGAGAAATATAGATTTTACTAATTTATGTACTTGAAACTAAGACTCCTGACTAATTATCGAGTAAAATAGCGTCAAAAATTCTATCGCTGTCAACTGGAAGTGTGCCCAAAAAACTTTAAAAATTAATTAATATTATGCTATTGCGCGACTTGTGGTCCAGGAAAAGGGGTGAGGGTACCAGGCCACGAGGTAGATCACCTATGAGGTGGACTGACCAGATAAAGAGGCAGTAAATGGTTCATCATCACTACACGAATGCACGAGGAAGATGGCCATCAAAGTAGAGTGTTGTGATGCTTACCACCAACACCTAAAGTTATGTCCACGACCACTCTGTAAAGAGTGATATCGATAAAGAAGAAGTACAATGCGTTCCAAACAAGAATAGGAAAGTCAATAACCTTGATCTGTCAAATATTGAGTGAAAAGTACGATCTACAAAAAAAAAATGTTTATCATATGTTATGTTTATCAATAAAAGGCTTTTTTGCTTTGTAGGTGAAGTAAAAACGTTATTGTTTGAATTATATTAGCTAAATATATTGTTATAATTCATAATTAGTTTAAAAAAAAACTATTTTCTTCCATATTTTCATTGTTATGAACAATTCGCCTTCTTCCATTTGCCACTACTCAGACACTTCACACTTGGGCACGCCACAATCATGGCGGTAAGTCCCCTCTTTGAGGCGTGGCTGGAAAGACCTCACGGCATCCTTACCTTCCGCATGACGCAGGTACTCACCGGACATGGTTCGTTCGGGAGTTTCCTGCACGGGATTCATGCGGAGGTGACGCCCGGGTGTCGCCACTGTGCGGAACGCCTGAAGGACACGGTGGAGCACACAGTCGAGGTGTGCCCTGCTTGGGCGGAGCATCGCCGTGCCCTCGTGGGGGCCATGGTCCGGAGCGAGGAGGAGTGGCAGGCGGTCGCCGACTTCTGCGAAGCAGTAATGCTCGCAAAGGAGGCGGCCGAACGCATCAGGCAACGGCGTTATCGCCGCCGCCGCCGCCGGGATTCTGATCCCGATTTCCGGCCAACGTAGGCGCGGGCTTGCGGACAGTGAGCAATGGGTAGCTCACTGTCCGGCCCTCCGGTAACTGTCCGGACCAAGCCCAAGTCGTCGACGGCGCGCACTGTTCCCGCGCGCCTCAAGGAGTTGTCAGCAACAGCAGGGACCCAGCCGGGTCGAAGCCTACTGGGGCCAGGGTTATCCGAAAGGGCGCTCGAGCCCCGGTATGAAGGCTAGAAGGAACGGGGTGGGTCTTTTAGTCAGTAAGAGTCTGACACTATCTCCCGCTCCGCCCAAGGGCGGGGGATGTCAATGCATGATTTTTCCCACCATAAAAAAAAAGACACTTCACACTGTTGACAGTGCCACAAAGCTGAACAAAATTTAAGAACTGGATTCTGGTTAAACATTTTTTGCTCACATTTCGTAAATACGTTTAAAAAGAATAAATTATGTTTTTAAAAATTTCTTGTTCTGCTCACCGGGTAGGATGAGTGTTTTTTTTAAATTCCTTCGATTTAGCAGTACGAGTATAACGTGATGTCACAACATGGCAATCGATCCTATTCTCATTTGGAACGCAATGTAAATAAAAATCGTTTTAAGTGTTTTTTATTTCAGAATTTGTAAAAGAAACCGCAAACATTCTAACTTGACCAATTTCTGTGAGAATTTACTTAGAATTTAAACTATTACAGAAAGTTCTCTTTCATCTAGTAATAATAATTGGTAATTAAGTTTCTTTAGTTATCAAAGCTATTTAATGTTTGATACTTTGTTTTAGTTTTTGTGTTAAGTCACTGACGTCTTTTGTTTCTAAATGTCTTAACTTTTTTAATTCTATTTTATAAAGACAAGTTTAACTACAATATACTTTTATCTGAAGAAATTACTGAAACAGTTTAGCGTCGAGTGATGAGACAACTTACGAAAGTATGACTTTATTATTGTAATTTAGAAGTTTTTTTTTTTATTGATATAACTATTTGATATTTTATCTATTTGACTGCGATCCCACCTTTTTTTTATGGTGGGAAAAATCATCCAATGACAACCCCCGCTCTTGGGCGGAGCGGGAGATAGCGTCAGACTCTTACTGACTAAACGACCCACCCTGTTCCTTCTAGCCTTCATACCGGGGCTCGAGTTCCCTTTCGGATAACCCTGGCCCCCAGTAGGCTTCGACCCGGCTGGGTCCTTAGTGTTGCTGACAACTCCTTGAGGCGCCGAGCGAGCTACCCATTGCTCACTGTCCGCAAGCCCGCGTCTACGGTGGCCGGAAATCGGGATCAGAATCCCGGTGGCGGCGGCGAGAACGCCGTTGCCTGATGCGGTCGGCCTCCTCCTTTGCGAGCCCAAGCAGGGCACACCTCGACTGTGTGCTCCACCGTGTCCTCCGGGCACTGCGATCCCACCTGCAGTGATGCAATCGTTTATAGTGAAGCGTACTAGTTTAATAAGAGCCTATTTTCTCTAGCATTGAAGACGCTTAAATTATGATTGAACGGGAAGACCGGAGCATGCAGTTTTTTTTTTTAAAGCGGAAAATTATCCATTAACTTCCAGTCTAAGGCGGAGCGGGATGTCAGACTTTTACTTACTAAAAACCTATGTTCTTTAATTGCCCTTGGGCCCTTGAACCACGGGATCTCTTTCAGAAATCAACCCACGGCCCCAGAAGACTTTGGCCCTGCTGGGCCCCAACGGTTTAGCTGACATCTCTTTGAGGCATAATAAGTATAATTTTTCTGACTGACTGACTCCTTGACGATTCAAAAGTGCCTTTAAATGGTTTATTTGAAAAATTTAAATAAATGCTTTGAATTTTTGAACTGTCTGCATTATTGCCAATATGCAGTTTATCAATATCGACTACAGAATTAGAAAATGATCCCATTACTTTTAGAATTCCTTGATTGGTTTAGGTCATCGGTTCGCCTTGGATCGTTAATTACATACCTATTTAAAATGGGAAACAAAAAATACTATTATTAAACTGTGGAATAAACTGACTTATAAGGCCAAAAGTTTTTCATCATTGAGCATCGTTGAATAATGTTTCCTCAAGTTTCTGTTAACAATAAGATTTTCAAGTTTGAAATATTTGAAATTGGGCTCGTAGCCAGGGACTCAAACTGTAACCGTAATAATGTGTTTTAACACTGTTTTTTAAAACAGTTATAACAGAAAAACATTTTTAAATGTAACAGATACAATAATGTTACCGAATGAAACTGTAACCTTTTATATGTGTTAAGAAGTGCTACCGAATCAAACTGTAACCTGTTATAAGTGTTAATAAGTGTTAATATGTGTAACCGAAATAATTGCACAGTACCATAAATAAGTAAATTGTAACTTTGGCAACGCTGCGTTTACCTGTTACACTTATTAACACTGTTAACACTTTTATATCTGTTACAGAAATGTTACGGTTACACTTTTTTAAGTGTTTTGGGTTAACACATTGAAAACACATATACATTTTTGATTCTGTTACACATTCAACATGTAACACTTATAATTCTGTAACCTTTATGAAGGTGTTTTGCTCGTAGCATTTGGGAAGCTCACGGAAATCCCATATATTTTTACCAATAAAAATGTTGTAGCTTTGCTTATTCCTTTTTAAGAGCGGCCGACACGGGATACTTTTCCATACCATCACTGCCATCACTCTTACGTGATTATGATGTTATTACACATCTTGTTCTGGATATTTTGTAAACACAGATATCTAGGATTCTATTACAATTAAAACACTTTGTGTAAAACTAATACAGTAAAGACCTCTGTAAACCTGCTATTTTGCGTGAACTTTGGCCCTTAGTAATGATAAACATAGATATTCATAGAAACCTTAAACATTTATTCGAGATTCTGAATGACGAAATTTTTTCCAAAAACTTTTAAGACACGTATTTCTTGGAACAAGTTTAGTGAAATATTCGAGTAAACAATGGAATTATCGAATGCCAGCAGAGTGTTTAGACGTTAGATATCTCTCATTTTTCGTGTTGGCTCTTTATCAATTTTGAATTCAGTTGGATGAATATACAAGCTTTCAAACCATACACACGTTAATGATAGACGGATTGGGAAGGATCATCTTAAGTGGATGGCAGGCATTAGAGTTATTACACGTATTTATAGCTTGTGTTGTCCAAACTCCATGGTCTGCCAAGGAGCTGGGAGCGAAATAACTTGGCTGAGTTTAACGTTCCTATATATGTATACTAGTTCTTCAATGTTGCTCTTGTCTAACTTTTTTGAGGGTGGGAAAATCATTAATTATTTTTTTCTGCTCTGGTTGGGGTAAGAGGGTATATCAGGCTTTTACTGTATGTGTGCGTGTAACCCAACCTTGTTTTTTTAGTTTGCGATCCAGGATTGCGATAACTCTTTCAGAGTCAAAATCCCATTCTTGGTTATCTTCAATTGTTTTTTTTAAATATTCTTTAAATTCAAAAATCGAAGAAACTCATGCCCGACTTTCAACTAGCGATTATATCGGTTAATCCACACATCTGTTGCGGAAAAGGAAAAAAAAGTAACTGGAGATTATGGTTTTGAATTCAAAGAAAGTAACGATTAAGTTCTTACCCGTTCTTTTTCATAGAAATCTACGCTTTTGAGCGAGCGACTAGTTTCTACTTTATGGCTTACTCTTACACAATTTAGAAGTATCTGTAAATGGTTTAAGTTTTAATGACTTCGAATACCTTTAGAATTTTAAACGTAAATTTAACAAAGCCTTTTACATGTACTCAGCTTTCTATTCAATCGTCTAGCCAACCTGTTACACTATTAATCTTTTTAACAGGATTATTAATTCAAAAACTTTTGTAAATAGACCTAAGTTTGGAAATAACTTCAAAGTTACAGAATCTAGTTGATTCGTTAATTCTTATTTTACTTATTCGTTTGGTAAAGTCACTTTTTATTTTTCATTAATTACAGTTGATGTAAGCTTTTTATTTAAAAGAATTTGTTTTCTTATATTATTGAAACAAAAATGTAAGTTAAGATTCATTTGACTTTAGTGTAAAGGTAAACTTAACTACATTTATTTACTGCTAATTTTAAATATCGCCAAAAGTTTGTCAGTTATTCGGGAAATTGAAGCTCCACAAAAATAATCATCTTTTGAAAATTGTGTTTTCCTCATACGAGATCAAAGCCAAAGAATATAAATATTCAGTGGTAGAGCAGCTACTATCAATCTTAATCTTAGTACGCTTGACAATCTCAGCACACATTCCATACTTAGATTACATTACCGAAATATTTCCACACGTAAAATTCTCTAACCAAAGTCACCTCCTAAATTCCGTAGGTATCACACAAAATTAAATGACTTACCATTTAACGCACCTCACCCCTACATAACGAACACATTAACAAAATACAATTTACGGCAGCAATTGCCGCTTGGCTTGCGATAACACAAATAATCGTACGACACGTCGTATGATACGACACGTCGCATAATGACGTCACACAAAATTTTACATTCATCGTGACGCACAGGTAATGCTTGTATAGCGATGACGTATGAAGCTCAAACTGTATTCAGACCCATTCGCCGACTCATAGCAGATAAGCGAATGGTAGCGTTTAGTTGGCACAAGTTAAAAGCGTAAGCGATTAAAGGTTTGGTCCTAACCGCCGGATACAGTGGTCCTTTGAATCCTTGATTGATGTTAGGGTTAGCATTGATATGGTAAGTCCTGAATTTTTGAAGGAATTGGGTTTGAACTTTGAATAGATTTAGGTTTTGGTATTTGAATGGAATTTACTGTGATATTGCCATTTACGTCTGACTTCGAGCGGATGGATTATTTAATGGAATCTTTAACACATACAAACCCGTGCTGTTTTTTTTACTAGTGCTTGACTGTGATCTCGCCTGATAGTAAACAGTGATGCAATCGTTGATGGTAAAGCAAACTAGTTTATTAAGAGAATTTTTAGGACTATTCTTAGTGACTTTGTGTTAGGTACTTACATAATTTAGGAAATTCACTAGATCCATTTACTTAAAATCGAGCAACTGAACGTCATTTTGGATTAGGTGCACCATATTTGTAAAACGACATATTAACGCAAAATGCCACATTCGCAAAACGTCTTTTCTCAATATACCACACTAGCAAAATGCGAAAATGGCATTTTGCTAACGTGACGTTTTGCGATATGGCGTTTTGAGAATATGACTTTTTGCGAAAATCCAAGGGTCATTTTGCGCTTAATCCGTTATTTTAGCTATAGTGATATCATTATAGTAGGGTTAGTCATATTTTTACGGAGGTCTGATGCATTAATCGCTGTTAGTTTACAACTTGTCCAACAAAAGTAACATTATAAAGTAAAGCGGAATGGTGAATGCAAACGACTATAGAAAGCGTGTAATTGCGTCCGCCATTGTATGTTCAACGTTTTTTCCCGTTCTGCCATGAGTTTGAATGGAAGATAACGTATATTTATCGACGAATCGATGAGCTTCGGATCACAAGGGCCGAAGTTTGAAAGTAACTTTATTACGAGAGCTCTGTGGTATTCGGATCAGAAAATATGGCTTCGGTTTGAATTTGAAATTCGAAACTTTTTTCGGCTTTTCTGTATAAGGTTTCGTTAATCGTATATTTTATTGTAAAGGTGACTTTCGCTTTTAAAAAAAATGCAATCATGAAACCTAGTGAGAGTGTAATAACGTTTGTCTATATCCCGTTGAATGTTAAAAAAAAGATCTTCATCATTATTGCAGGACTTGATCCCGCCATCTCCTTTCCCATCGAACCCTTACATTGTTGAAACTTCTACGGTTCGGACTAAGCGTTTCGCTTCGTCGTTTATACCGCGTACATCTAAGGACTGGAACAATTCGCCTGCTGCGGTCTTCCCGTCCAATTATAATTTAGGTGCCTTCAAGACTAGATTGAATAGGCTTTTAATAAATTAGTGCGCCTCACCATAAACGATTGCATCACTACCTACCATCAGGTGGGATCGCAGTCAAGCACTGGGTTATATGATATAAAAAAAAAATATCACCAGATCACACTTATTAAAATTTGGTAAAAAGGTTTACCTAAACGCAATTGAACTGTTTGTAAAGCCATATGAGCTCTGAATGGACCTTAAGAGAAAGCTTAAACTCAGCCAAAGGGATATGGCGAGTTTCCTTGCATGATCGAATTTGAAATTAAGATATCCGCAGGAGAATCTAAGTTACCGACATAGTCCTTTTTTTTGGTGGGGAAAATCGTCCAGTGACAACCGCCGCTCTTGGGCGGAGCGAGAGATAGTGTCAGACTCTTACTGACCAAAAACCCACCCCGTTCCTTCTAGACTTCATACCGGGGTCGAGCTCCCTTTCGGATAACCCTGGCCCCAGTACGCTTCGACCCGGCTGAGCCCCTGCTGTTGCTGACAACTCCTTACATAGCCTGAACCATCGCTAGAAGGCTTCATCAAGTTGGATCGATGGGCTGGTGAAGGTAGGATACGGGACGCACAGGACCAGTTGTAGTGATTATACTTAATAATATAATAATATATAATAATATATTCCACAACTATCACACAACGCCGTCTAGTCCCAAGCTAAGCAGAGCTTGTGTTATGGGTACTAGACAACTGATAAACATACTTATACATTTCTAATTACATACATATTATAGATAAATTACACCCAGACACAGAACAAATGATTATGCTCATCACACAAACATTTGTCCTGGGTGGGAATCGAACCCACGACCTCCGGCATAGCAGTCAGGGTCACTAACCACTAGACCAACAGGCCAGTCAAAACTTGGGGCAGACTTATGTCAAATAGTGGATGTCGTTCGGCTGAAATGATGATGATGAGTTAATCACGTTAAAAAACTCACACCAAGACCGCAGTAAGACTAAAATGCGATCATAAGCTGTCAGTGTAAATGTTTTACAGCAATAGCGTTCCCAGACCTTACTGCGGCCACCAGGGTTAGCCCTACTGAGGCCAGGGTTAGCCTAATGGGGCCAGGGTTAGCTCCGAAAGATAGCTCGGCCCCAGTATGAAAGACAAGAAGGAACGGGGTGGGTTTTGTAGTCAGTAAGAGTCTGACACTATCTCCCGCTCCGCCCAAGAGCGAGGGATGTCGTTTGGATGATATTTACCCACCAAAAAAAAACCGTACCCAGACGGTTTAGTATGTGTGTAGATCGCGTTTAGTTTTACTGATGAAATTGGTCCTAAATCGCAAAAAAAGAAGTCAAACCGTGAATCAAAATGTTTTAACTTGTTTCAGACAGATTTAATTACGATAAAAACAATGTAATTAAGTTTTTAGGCAACAAATTTATATACCTATTGATAAAAAAATGAAAAAGAGATGAAATTTCTATAAATGACATGTTAAAATATATTTTTTATTTTATGATGACCTAAATATGACTTTGATATCATCTGATAATATGCAATAGATGAGGTAAACAAATACGAGTGAACCCAGAAGACGTTAGTTCTATTTTGTTCTCAAGGCTTTTATGGGGTAAGAAATAATCGAATAAATTCTCCCGCTCTGGATGGAGCGAGATAAAGTGTTAGACTTTTACTAATTAAAACTCAATGTGCTTTCACAAGCAAGTAGCTGCGGCGATTCTTTTGAACAATCCCGCAGCCCTGAAAATTCAACTTATAATGGCCTGAAAACGGAAATTCGTTTGTTCGCGATTCCTTGGACCAATATACTTGGAACTTAGTTATAAATAGTAGTAACCTAAGTAAATAAAAAAAGGTTATCGTTATCAGTTATTCAAAACTACTCTTGTAAAATAATTTAAGAAGTGACAAAGATTGCATGAACAACAAAAGAAAAAACAAAACAGAAAAAAAAAAAAACAAAAAAAAAGTATCTACATTATAAAAAAAACTATTATTTTTTTAAATATTTTTCAGGGCTACTTGATATAAAGTTAAGAAAAATTATTATTATAGTGATTTTTATTTGCGATGCTCCTTCAGTAAATAAAGGCTATTTTAATTTTATTTATTTATTTAAAGATTGCATAGGAGAATTCATTTTATAACTTGGCATAAAATCTAACAGAAATAAATAATAAAGACTGCTCTTATTTTTCCAAAATTCTCTCTTGTTTAAGAAAACATTCTCGTGAACGAAGTCGCATGCAAAGTGCTAGTTGATTATATAATTCCATCGCCTTGCAACAGAGGATCATTAATTACATCTCCTACCTACCCTGTTTGACAATGTCATGTCGTGACGTGCAACGTTAATTTTATCTCCATTAATTTCCAGGAGCATCAAAAATTCGTTTTCCTCGTGCGTCTTAAAATTAATGTCACTGAAAAATTATATTACATAGGAACATATTAATTTGACTGGCCTGTTGGTTAGTGGTCCTGATTGTTATGTTACGGAGATCGTGGGTTCAATTCCCACCCAGGACCAATGTTTGTGTGATGAGCAACGATCATTTTGTTCTGTGTCTGGGTGTAATTTATATATAACATGCATGTATTTAGAAATATATAAGTATATTTATTAGTTGTCTAGTGTTCATAACACAAGCTCTGCTTTGGGACTAGACGGCGTTGATAGTTGTGGAATTTAAAAAATAATCAGGTGCAATTGTATCTCAAGGAGTTGCCAGCAACAGCAGGGACCCAGCCGGGTCGAAGCCTACTGGGGCCTGGGTTATCCGAAAGGGAGCTCGAGCCCCGGTATGAAGGCTAGAAGGAACGGGGTGGGTCTTTTAGTCAGTAAGAGTCTGACACTATCTCCCGCTCCACCCAAGATCGGGGGTTGTCACTGGATGATTTTTCCCACCATAAAAAAAGGTGTAATTGTATTTTAAAACCATTCAGGGACCTCAAATATACGATAATAGCGGTTATTTAAATCAAATCACCTTATCGTAGTGCATTGCTAAACATAGGCTAACTAAGCTGATACAGATATCTTATATTTCGTAAAGAAGTACCAAAAGGCCAAAAATATCTTTTGCATTCAATACGAACCAATTAGGCAGTTGTTATGCCGAGAATTTCAGCCTGAACACAATAATATAAGCCTATTCCCACAGCTATTCAAGAGTTCAGAGCTGAAACTAAGGTCATAAGTGAGTTTCGGAACTCAGTTGCTGTTTCAGAGTGTGACGTTTATTTGCCAACTTGTAGGTACTGGGAACCGTGTTTAAACAAAATTATTGTGTGTGTTTTGTATTTTGGATTTTTTTTTTTCATTTTTTATGTTGTTATTTGAAGTAGGTACTACAGTACTTTTGATTTAAAGGGTTTGTTGTTCAGATTTTTGGCATCGCTGTTTTGTGTTTTATTATTTGCTTTTTATTTTTGCTACCTTATATAAGTTTATTACTTTTAATATTTTGATATTTTAGTAGGGTAATAGGAGAATAGACGAAAGAAAAAGCGATGCACCGACCCTAAGTAATATGAGATAAGGGCAGGAAGAATAATATTTATAAAAATCTACCAAATCTTCATCTCTTTGATGTCTAAAATGCACTTTTTGTCGTGGTTTTTCATCAAATTTTCACAAACTATGTTATGAATCCCGCTAGTAAAATTAAAAATATTCTATTTTTTGAATTCTACAACCATACGTCTCTATACAACCCCAACGAAAACTTCATGATTTGAGTAGGTAATGAACCGTAACTAAAAAAAAATTGTGTTTTTATCAGGTTAACACAGATACAAGTACTTTTATCCTTAGAATGAGCTCCCTTACCATATCTTTCGCCTTTAAGGTAGGCAAAGCTATAGCTAAAAAATAAATACTATAATTAACAAAAAATAAACATTCGTCCATCGTTCTTCACTTCCCAATTTTTCTCTCTTTATCGTTTACAAAAATCTGAAACGTTTATTTCAAATAGACTAAATGACGCTTTTAAATTGTCAAAATATCGATCAGTCAAAAAAAAAGTGAAGTTAATTTTAGGCTCTATTAAAGTTTCAGCAGCAGCATTCAGACTAAAATCTGTATGAACTGTGTATTATCAAGAATCAAAGCATTAATTACAAATAATCCTGATACAGGTACTTTTGAATGGTCATGAAGTCAGTGAGCCAAAAAAGCACGTTCGACAGCGCAGATCTCTAAGTAGAAGGACGTGCAGGAAACTCCATGGACACTATTTTGTATCAAAATTATGAGTTACATAAATCTTTGTTAATTTAGAATACCGTAATAAGAGACAATAGAAGTACAATAAGGGTGAGTTCCACCATTTAACTATAACGATAACCAAACCATAACCGGCCATGAAACGGCCGCCTATTGGTCAATTCGACGATTTGACAACTGTTAACGGCTTTGTTATCGTTATAGTTAAATGGTGCAACTCACCCTAAGAGAGCGAACGCCGGCGTCTGCTTGGGGTTTAATACATTAATCCATGCAAGCAACACTGTACGCACAAATCATTTTGACGTACCTCTCAATAGACCTAACTATAGTGTCTAGAAGAACCGAACTGTTAACGATGAAAGCCTCCTACATTCATCGGCTCAGTGTTCCATCCGTTAGATCCTCAAGCTAATCACTTAGTTCCGACATTAGAAGATTGAGTACTATTGTCGTGATTTTCTCTTTGAACTTCGAATATTGAAAGTTGAATGGCCAGTGTTACTCTGCCTGAAGTAAAAGCAACCTTATTGTTTTCATCATGCAACCTAAAGACGTCCACTGTTGGACATAGGCCTTCCCCAAGCGTCGCCACAACGACCGGTCCGGTCAGGTTATCGGTCCACCTTGTGGAAGGCCTTCCAATGCTGCGTTTTCCGGTACACGGTCCTTACTGATACCGGCAAGGATCTTGAGCGCTGGCTTCAAGTTGCGCAGAAGTCAAATATTCGGTCTCTTTAGTGGCACGAAGTGAGACGCGGGGGCGGGGAGTGTCAGTGATTGTCTCGCCACGTTATCGTGTCATAGACGTCACTCGTGATTTGTTCCCTGCGTTTGCTGCATGTATCTAATAACGGCGACGATTGGCTCGCCAATGTATGGAATTGGAGCAAAGCGATCCCCACTCTGACGCCGAGCGCTCAAGATTCGTGCCGGTACCTATACGGTACCTATACCTTACCGGTTCCGGTACCTTATTGTTTTAGTAGTAGATAAAAGTAAAGAATATCATTGAAAATATCAATTTCTATGAAAAATTATTGCTACAAGAGTGTTACACAGTACAGCAGGAGACGCTTCGGACGTTGAGAGTTGCAAAGCGATTTTCGTCCATCGTAGGTGCGGGCAAGTGGATGGTGAGCAATGCATAGCTCGCTGTCCGATAACGATCCATTGTTCGAAGGAGATACTGTGGCCCTAGAAAGCAATGGTTTATGGAACACAGATGAGTTTTAGTCAATGAAAGTCAGACATTTGCTCCCGCTCCACTATAAGTGGGTTTGATAATATCTCACCTAAAAAATAAACTAGGTATAATCGCTTTGATGAGAAAATTGATTAAAGATTTTTATTAAAAATATAAACGCTACAAAAATCATTGGTGAACACAAAATGGGCACCACTTTACTTTAATCTACAGTATAAATAGTTTAGTTGATATTTAAGTTTTTTATGTACTTAAGTAGTTTTTATGGTATGTAAAAATCATTCAAATGACATCCACCACCCTTGGATGGAGCGGGACATAGTGTCAGACTCTTACTGACTAAAAAATCCACCCCGTTCCTTCTTGCCTTTCACACCGGGGCCGAGCTTCCCTTTCGGAAGCGGCGTCTTTTCGGGCTCCAGTTCCCTTTCGGATAACCCTGACCCCAGTAGACTTCGACCCAGCTAGGCCCCTGCTGTTGCTAGCAACTCCTTGAGGCGCGCGGAAACAGTGCGCACCGTCGACGACTTGGGCTCGGTCTGGATAGTTACCGGACGGTCGGACAGTGAGCTACCCATTGCTCGTCGTCTGCAAACCCGCGCCTACGGTGGCCAGAAATCGGGATCGGAATCCCGGCGGCGCAGCTCTAGAAATAAAACTATTAAAATCTACAGCGAAACAAATTAATTCCAGGCTTTATGTCGATTCATTTCAGTCTTAATTTCAACGAACTTAATCTTCAATCAATATCAATAGGTACAATTAAAGTATAAAAGAACTGATCCGTAATACCTTCCCGGAGTCCCGAATTTTAATCACATGCAACAGTGAATTAAGAAAGATCCAATTTAATCACGCATCCAGTACTCGCCACTGAAAGGTGAACGCACACTTCCCCGAGTCGATCGCGTCAAACGTGCGTCACTGCGGGGTGCCAGCTGAAAATCAGCGCTGGGTGTTTGACGCCCAGCAATTGCTGAGTTGGTGACCCTTTCGGTTCAGGCACAGTCACTGCAACTGTATTGTATGTCTGTACTCTTTTTTTATTATTATTGTATGTTGTTGTATATTGTGTTGCTTGCGCCGAATAAATGCTATTCTGTTCTATTCTATTCTAAACGAATCGAAAGAAAATAATTTTTCAATAAGTACACTTACTCGAAAACCCGCTCTTATCCCACCGATTTAGTGCAGAAAATTTCGCGTGCTCTCCTCCGTCACAATTCTATTACATTTATTGTATCAGGCTGGGTGCGCGTCTACCCCAACGAGTTGCCGGTCAACCCCCGTTTGTTAATTTCTTCGTAAGTGTATTGAAAAATCGTTTGATACACGTGCAAATTTATCACTGCAGCCTTTGGTTCCACAACACACTCACCTACGGTTCTTGCAAATTCCACCTCAGTCGCAATGACAAACTTTCTGTACTTACATCAATATGTAATTTTAGAATTTTTTATAAAAAATCCTATGAAACCCCGCACGTAACTGCTTCAAATCGTCCAAATCTGAAAGGAATCCAGAATAAAGAGTTTTAAAATTCTTTTCTTTTCGTTCGACGCAGTCGGCTCTGATAAGTGTGCGATCATCTTTATTAGACCTTAGTCCCGCTTCCCGCGATTAATAGAGACTATAATGTACCTTTTTAAATGTATTCCTATTTAACTTAATGACGTACATAAGTCTCGTTGATAGAACCTATTTATTTGCAATTAGGTTCTGGAGTAGTTATGGACCTATTACTGACCCTTGCGGTATCCCTGATTATTTGTGGCACGCGAGCTTTTTTGATAGGTTGGCGGTTGAAGATGATGCGGTCATCAATTTGTGTCATTATGGTGTGTGGAGGACAATTTTTCTTCAGTAATAGAGAAGTGAAATTAGAGTGCTTTGGATTATCGTTTCGCATTTGTTTTTGGACACACTTCGAACAATTTGCTATTCTATTACTTTAGGCGTAGTTGGTTATCAAAATATTTCTGAAAATGACTTATTAATAGTACGGACAGTGTCATAAACTGGTTACCTCCTTTTCTAAGGTATTCTATTGGGAGAGGGATACCCAATTGTTAAAGCTGTTTGTACTTAAATATTTTTGAATATTTGTGGTGCACTTCAGTTTATTCACACTTCTGTTAAACAACCCAATACTGATTTTATTTTGTTGGGTAAAAATCATCCAAATTAATATCTCCCGCCCTCGGGCGGAGCAAGAGTTCAGACTCTTACTGACTAAAAAATCCACCCCGTTCGTTCTTGCCTTTCATACCGGGGCCTCTCTTTCGGAAAAAACCCTATTCCCAGTAGGCTTTGACCCAGCTGGGCCCCGACGGTTGCTGACAACTCCTTGAGGCGCGCGGGAACAGTGCGCGCGGCCGACGAATCTGGTTAGCTGAACTTCTGTTTCTGCTTCCTTCTTGTGTTTGTGTGTTATTACGTGTGCATTAAAGAATTCATTAAAAAAATAAGAATATAAAAATCCAAACTGAATACAAATAATTAGGTAGGTACTACATAATATATGAAAGCGAGAGAGAGTCAAAATAAAAATACTCGTATGTTTATTTTATAATACACTGAAATTAGCGTAGTTTGAGTGTCACTTTATTTGGGAGCCATTTACGAGTGGAGAATTGAGCTGTCAAAACCCTACAAGGTTTTGAAATTACTGGAGCAGAAGTAAAAGAGTTTTTTTGAAGTGGGAATTCATCAAATAACTTCTCCCACTCTAGGTGGAGGGAGGGGATGTGTCAGACTTTTCCTAATTCAAACCCACCTGTGTTCTTTTAGTTGCCTTTTGCGTTGCATTTATATTGAAAGCAGGTAAAACCATTGGTCCCGGTTGTCATTCGTAGATGTTTAGCCGCACACACGTTTTTTTTTTGTTGTTAACGTCTCATTTACTGACAGTTGTAATTATTATTATTTTTCTACCTTTTTTTATATAGCCTTTTTTTATTATGTAAATGGAAGAACACTGTAGACTCCACGAATTCTTAGATTACTTCATATTTTGACTCACTTTTTTTAAATGATTATTTTTATTGTGCTTTTGAGTACAATATAGACCGGTTTACACTGTTCTTAAATAATACCATTTAATACTGTTTTATGGAAATTGTAAGTACAACCATTTTTTTAAAAAGAGTAACCATGGAGTTTCTTGCCGGTTCTTCTCCATAGGAAACGACCAATTTCGAACCGTGCACTAGCTTCTGATGTTTTATAAGTGCCCATGTAGGCCTATGTGAAATAAAAAACTTTTGACTTTGACTTTGACACAGATATAACGAGGCGTGCGTCGCGAATGGTTCGTCTCGCATGCCTCGGGCTGTGGACGTGTGTGCTCACAGTGAGCATTCGCGTCATACGAATGTTGCGAACGCCGCCTCAGTACGAGCCGTGCGCTCCGTGTGAACGGACAGGTGTTGTTTGTGAGGCCGGTACCGAATCACCGTGCGTGGTGGTTTGCGTGCTCGGCTTGAGCATGTGTCGTTCGGAATGCACGCATAAATGTACTTTCGTATGCCTCAGGTTGAGGCATGCGTGATGAACCATTTGAGACGCACGCCTCGCGATGTCTATACGCGGCTTTAGGCAGTCGTTATAGGTAGTTAAAGAAATACTAACCGTCATTCTATCCATGGAGTATCGTGTTACCGAGTACCTGGGTTGTGGAGATCTAATAGGTAGTCGCCCCATATAAATCACCAATTTTCATCCGCATCTGATTATACTAGGAGCCAACCACAAACTAATTGTGAGAAGCCTAGGGAGATGATGATAAAATTATATGTATTTGGCGTCATTCCACTCACTTCCTTCTCAGCCACATCGTATTTGGGTAGAAGTGCGAAAATGATACCCATGGTCCTAGAACGCAAAAGGCAACTGAAGGAGCATAGGTGTGGTTTTAGTCAGTAAAAGTCTGACACACTCTCACGCTCCACCCTAAAGCGGGAGAAGTACATTGTCTTTCACATAATTCGTTTCTTTTGTTTTCTGAAAACCTTCTCCACCACACAGACACACATACACCGTCACACTAACCCTAACTTACCATTCTCACACACACATTTTGAATTAGGAACACATTATTTGGTTTTTTATTGTTTTGTTTTATTTTATTTTGTTTACGTTATTTTTTTTTTATTTCAGAAATCAGAAATCAGAAACGTTTATTTCAAATAGACCAGTTACAGGCACTTTTGAATTGTCAAAATGTCGGTCAGTCAGACAAATGAAGCTAAATTGCACGTTCCAAAGCGTAGATTTCTATGTAGAAGAACGTGCAAGAAACTCCATGGACACTCTTTTAAATGATATTTAGTTACATGAATCTTCGTTACATATTTCTTTTTGCTTCTATGTGAGCACAATGCAGATAAGTAATAAAAATTAAGCTGAATAAGCCACTGGCAGCTAAGAGATGACCAGTCTCAACCGACGGCACCCGTTTACGAGAATGACGCGTACATCAGCCCCACTCAGCTCAACCATTTTGAAGGGAGCCTAAATGTCTCGCTGATGGTGGCACGTGTTATTGGGTCATTCCCAATAACACGTGCCACCATCAGCGAGACATTTTTGTGAGCATGACAATCTCTCAACTGCCATGCTCGTAGTGTCAAACAAGTTATAACCTAATAAAAATGCTCCATACTACTTTACATTCACAAAATTGAAAAAAAAAAACGTGCTTCTACGTTATACAATGCTATTATTTCCAAATATAACAGGTAATAAATCATAAGTCCTATTGAAATAAACAAAAAAAAAAAAAAATCCGAAAACAACAATAGGAAAAGACCAGCAGCATCTCTTCCAATATACAAGGTGTCGTTTTGAAGCTGCAAAATATTTCAGGAGGTAATTATGTTAGTGATTCTCGACCCGAATCAATAATAAAATAAGTAGGTAATTTTTTTTTTTTTATAACCGCGCTTTTTTTCACACACACAAACACGGAACAATAAAGTGCGTTTTCACACACACTAACTCGCAACGATAGTTTCATAAATAATGTATCATCCAATCATCATCCCGCACGCTACACCCTAGCCATGCCCCCGCGGCCATCGATCAATCGATTTAGTTTAGTGTAATTAAAAAATTAAATAACAAGTATTACTGATTATTGACCAGGTATCGTTTTTTTACATGATTATTTATGAGTTTTATTACAACCTCCTGAAATATTGTGCAGTTTTAAAACTGCACCTTGTATATATTGTATATAATTAAATAAAAAATACGACTAATTAGTAGCTACAAATGACTGTGGCAATGATTTTTATCAAGCAGATAATCTTCCAATTTATAATATACTTGCCTACATAGCGTGCGTTTAATGCATGTTTTAAACGCACGCTTTCGGTAGGCACATTGCTGGAACAGTAGTGGCCAAGTGGTTACGGCCCCGACTTACGAGTTGTAGGTCGCGGGTTCAAACTCTGTCAGGCGCTTTACTTTGCGTAATTTATTTCATCACCACTGCTCTCATAATGGTTAAGAAAACCATTGTCAGGAAAGCGGCATGTCCTAGAACCAAAAATTCGAAGACATGTGACATTCACCAACCCACACTGGGCTCGTGTGATGAATTTCGGCCCTTTCCCTCTCCTAGAGAGAAGGCCTGAGTCCCAATAGTGGGAACATTAAAATTCTGATTATGCTAGGCAGATTGCCACTGGTATTTGATTTATATACCTGATAGAAAAAAAATCTTGTTGTAAGTGTGAAAGTTAGCATGTCTTGGACTAAAATGTAAGCTAACGCAACTCCGGCCCCCAAGATACAGGCAATATCTAGTTTGGGGACCACAGCTCAACTTAATGTTAATTTTACCAGTTACTGTGAACACCCTTATCATAAGTTTAGTAACGGGAACAGGGTCCAAGCTACCGGCGGTTAGGGCTCCAGAGAAAGGAACCTCCTGACTATACGAGCCGTGCCCAGGAGTATCACTTTCTGAATCAAGCCCTTGATCCAGCCGCCTAATTCAAATTCAAATTGTTTATCGTGGATCATAGGTACATAAGATGTTATTTTGATTGCAGGTTCTGCTACGTCCCGCCATTGAGGCATACAAAATTCTTATTAACAATCTGGTTTAAAGTTAAATACAATAATTACATTAAATTAAATTGTCATGGAATATACTAATGCGAGCCTCCTAAGGTATTGGTCGAGGCTCTTGGCTATTAATCCATTGGCTGACACGACTATCGGTACAATAATCGCTGAGTCTACATCCCACATGTCGACGACCTCGCGAGCCAAGTCAATATACTTGATTTGTTTATTTTTCTCGGCTTTCACGAGGTTCTCGTTATGCGGAACGGATAT
This sequence comes from Mythimna ferrago, assembly GCA_910589285.2. Classification (NCBI taxonomy): domain Eukaryota; kingdom Metazoa; phylum Arthropoda; class Insecta; order Lepidoptera; family Noctuidae; genus Mythimna; species Mythimna ferrago. Next base: position 4,740,988 of record OU342689.1, read on the forward strand.
GCATTACAAACCTCTCGCTTCGGTCCACCACCACTATATCAGGCTTATTGGCTACAATAGTCCTGTCAGTGATGATGGACCGATCCCAGTACAACGTGATATCACTATTATCGAGAACTGGGTCGGGCACATACCTGTAGTGTGACAACTCCGATTTCACAAGAGAGTATATCATTATTATTTTGTTATTATTCTAAATCTATGCTCCATACTTTCTTTACGACATGAACGTCATTCCTTCCAGCCACTTTATAATTGTGTCACGTTGATCGCATTCAGTTCATCTAAGCCATTATCAACGTACTCAAGAATAATGATAATGACAGGAGCTGGTAGCTGCTCAGAATCTTATCTTTATTGTATAGTTTTGAGTCTATTACAGGTGTAACTAAATATAATGTCAGGTATAGACTTGTTATCTATCAATATTTACTACTATTTGCCACCTTACCTTAACTTGATAACCTCTTCATACGAGTATAATAAGTGTACATAAAACTTCTTAAGAAAATCTTCTTTTCTGCATCTTGGTATATTTTTTGTATACTGAGCGGAAAAAACCCCGGCTACTACTAGCCTAACGTTAAAATAGTTCAAGTTCAACCTAGGGGTCTTTAAGTCAAGAGTGCTTCTAGGCAAGCGTGATACGTCGTCGGCCACATCATCGCTTATCATCAGGTGAGATAGTGGTCAAACGTTAGCTAGACAGGCTAGTGTTTGATAATAAAATAAAGTTCATGTGTGTAAATAAAAGGCAAAGTCTAAACTCACTTATTGACTCATCAACGCCCAAACCCATGAACCTAAAACACTGAAATTTTGCATACAGGTTTCTTTTATGATATAATGCAAATAATAAGAAAAATTTTCACAAAATTCACCCCCCAAAGAAGATAAAACGGGGGTCCAAGAAACCTACTTTGACGCGGGTAAAGCTACTGGCAAAAACTAGTCTTAAATGAAATCCAGGCGACTTGTATATTTCCAAAACTTTTTGGGGTGGTTGGCATGGAAATGTATTTCAGCCTATAGCCAAACATATTTTGCCAAAAACTTGGATCTCTAAAAGTTATTGGAATACAAAGAAGTTTAAGAAATCTTCACATTTTGTAGGACGTTAAGAACATTGTTTATGTAACAGAGACGAGTTAGTTGAAACTTAGCCAGAACTTTAATCTCTAAATAAATAAATATATTTTTTTTATATTATAAAAGTATGTATGTATATGTCTTACTCTTCTACGGACAAACGGCTTAACCGATTTAAAAGAAATTTGACGCGCTAGTGGACCATGTCTTAGCAAATCATATAGAATACATTTTATCAGTGAGAGCAGTGGTGGCCCAGTGGTAATGGCTTCGAGTTGTAACCCTGTGGTCGCGGGTTCAAACCCTGCCAGGCGCATTATTTTGTGTAATTTATTTCATTACCATTGCTCTCAAAACGGTGAAGGAAAACATCATGAGGAAACCGGCATGTCTTAGAACCAAAAATTCGAAGACATGTGACATTCACCAATCCGCACTGGGTCCGCGTAGTGGATCACGGTCCATTCCCTCTCCTAGAGAGGAGGCCTGAGTCCCAGCTGTGGGAACATTAAAAAGGCTGATGACGATGACATTTTATCACAGGCGTATCTTTTATTAGGATCATTTTTACCTGTCACGTGGTTGAAACTGCTGGCAAAAACTACAACATGTTATAATTATATTTGTTGATTAATTTAAAAAAGTGTACTCCATAAATGTTTATGACATCACAAGTAGGGCCTACTTACCCGACTACGCTGTTTGAAAATCAAAAAGATTTTCAAAATCGAAAAGATTTTTAACCATTTTAGATATACATAGATAATAACTTCCGTCGATTGTGCAGTTACGAATTCTGAAGTTCTGTGGGCACATCTCAAGAAACGAGGATTCGATGGAAAGACTTGTGGTTCACGGTCGCGTTGAAGGCAAGAGACCCCCGGTCGATCTCCGACTCTTAGGATCGACCTCATTATCAGGGCTACGCAGTCGACAGCAGTACAGTGTGCGCGTAATGCCAACAACCGCCAGAAATGGAGAGACATCGCTCGACATGCCGCAGCCTTGGAGGCAGACGACGGCGGCCCGCCGCAATCCTGTTTATCAAGAACCACGACCACTCTGACAAGAGTGCCCGACTGACAAGTTGACCGAAAATTTTGCTTATTTTCAAGATTATTTTCGATATTTACTAACTACTTTATGAAGAACTTTTTATTTACGTTCTTGGATAAAAACCTTATTAACAAAGCGCGCTCCAGCAACGCACACATAGACACCGCTCACGGACATGACATCTCGGCTCAATCGCCCGGTCGCACTCGTACAGTTCGGCGCAACGCGCTGACCCTAGCACGATCGCCTAGCGTAGGTATAAAAAGTGAAGTACATACATGAGATTGACTTCTGTACCTATCTATTGTGCTTGGGGTTTTAGTAAATAGCGTAGTCAGTCAAAGACACGCGTTGTACGCACTAGGAAACATTTCAATGAATGTTTAAATAGGTGTTGAGTCATTGAACCGAGCCTAGATATTTATTCATGTGCGTGTCAATTAGTGTTAGTAAAAGTGTTACTCAGCAGGTCGAAACTTGTTGCCTTATGACAAACAATACAGGAAAACTAACAATACGTGCGTAATCCGATAAAAAATATCAACCCAAATACTCAAATAAAAGGCAAATATTTTATTATCTTATCGCCTTATATACTTTACATTATTGATCGAATACATTAACAAAATGGCTGCTATATCAAATAATTATAAAAGTAAATATTTAGTAATAGAATTGAAAAATCTTAATGGAAAAATAGAATTAAAATATCGATCGAATGACACATTTTTGTACGCATTACAGTAATTGTAAGCTAACCCGTACTGGGCCCACGTGGTGGAATACGGCCCATTCCTTTTCATAAAGAGGAGGCCGGAATCCCTGCAGCGGGAACATATAAGTCTGATTATGCTTATGTTACTCTTATATAAAACTGCCAAAGTACTAAAGCTGCATTAAAAAAAACATAATATAGCGCTGCACAAGTTGTAAAGGTGCTTGTAGCTACCTTAAAAGCATTCAAGTACCTTGCATATCAATAATCTTAAAAAAAATCTGTTTGGTAAATGTCACTATGGAATGCTAGTTAAGACAAATGCTTGCACTAAGTGGACAGGCCCACTCAAATCTGTGGGGTTTTTATATATATATACATAGTTCTCATATGATTTGACCATTACATGTTTGCTGTATGGACTTATAAAGAGACTTTGACCCCTAAGTTTGTTTCGGTGTTTTTTCTCAGCGTAGTCAGCTAATACCTAAGTAATAAATTAAATTGACAAAAAAAATACATTTAAAAGTATTTTTAAAATCTATCTGTAAAATAAATATTTATCATTTAAAATTTATCAGTTACTTGCATACCTTAGTGCAAATACTGGTACGAGTTCGTGTAGATATTTAGGCTTTATTATCACAAAATAGATAGGTACAGAAGTCAATCTACATAGAAAGCGCGCTCGAGCAATGCACACATAGATACCGCTCACGGACGATATCTCGGCTTAAGGGCAAAGCGCCCGAAAAGTTCAATAAAACAGTGATTTTCTGAGGCCTACTCCTCCGTAACGGCTTGGTCAATTGGTTTGAAAAAAAATATATGTTTATTATAGATTCATGAACAATAATATGAACATTTGATTTTTTCGTGCAATTAACACTTTTGTCAAAAAAAAAATTTAGCAATTTTGCAACTTTTCGCAACTTTTCCCTACTCCTTCGAAACGGCTTGGACCTTTAGAAACATTTTTACACATAAAAATTGGTGGTTAAATATTCTTCAAAGTGAACATTGCATAAATCAATCAATATCTTGCAGAGAAAATGGATTTAAAGCGCTTTCCAAGCGCTGCTGGCAAATAAATGCACAGATTTGCGTACTGCCGCCTAGGCGAGTGCGAGAGTTGCGTTCACATAATTTCGGTTAGATGGTTCAAGGGACTATACGCGTTAAACGGTAGCACTCGTACAGTACGGCGCAATGCTCTGACCCTAGTATGACCGTAGAGCGTAGGTATAAAAAGTGAAGTACATATATGAGATTAACTAGTATACCTATCTATTTTGTGTTACTATCTAAATAAAAGAAAGTCATGCATAGCTCGTATTTCTCTCATAATCGTGTCGATACTTACATAAATTAGCAACTGCTGTTCTTATTTATTTATTACAAAATAATAAACGCTTTATAAATTCTTATTTATTAAATTATACAAAGGTGAATACCAAAACCCCATAAGTACATAATTGCCGCTATCTTAAATTACTAAAATATATCTACTATACCATGATTATTATTTATACTTAATATTATAAAGAGGAAAGATTTATATTTATGTTTGTAAAGGTAATAAAAAACTGCTAGATCTATTTAAAAAATCTTTTACAAGTTTCTACGTGTGTAAAATTACTTTATCACCGAGTCACATAAGCATATTTTTTACTATTTTGACGCGGGTGCAGCCGTTTCTAAAAGCTAGTAAACAATAAACATTTGGTTTTATCTCTAAGGATGTTCTTACATAGACTTTGTAACTACGTGTCCCCCACACAGGCCACAAAAAAAAAGTTAGAAGCGGCCACAAACAAAAAGCTAGAAGCGGCCACAAAAAAAGCTAGAAGCGGCCACAAAAATCTGAAACGCGCGACAGCTTGTGGCCAGAGAAGCTAGAAGCGGTTTCTAGCTTCTTTTTGTGGCCCGTGTGCGGGGATACTTACTGCTTTTGTCAAGAATTGTGCAATTTTAGTTGCAAAGTGTATGTTATACTTCTCACCAAATCGAGCGTCCATGTACAGAAATACATTCCATTGAAGACCATAATTTTGTGCTTTAGGTCAATGGTTTCTAACCTTTTTTATCGGGGCCACTTAAATTTCTTTGTAGTTAATGGCAAGGCCAGAAGTCTATAAAAAAAGTTAGCTAACTTAATTTAAAAAAAATCTTAAATTAAATCCAAAAGCTAGAGCGTACCTATTCCTTAAAATCGATTCGCATCAATGTAGTTTCAATTGGAATGTTCGATAGATCTTTCATAGACCGTATAAGTATATTATTCTTCTGGGCACATTTCCGGATGACAGCGATGTGGAGGAGTACTTTGACGCCTGAGCGTACTTTGTCATTTTGTATTATATTTATGTACATAGGTTTTAGTATAAATAGTTTATTTAATATTTAAGTTTTTTATGTACATATGTATCTCAGTAAAACAAATAAATATATATTAAATCTAAGTATATTATAACTTCTTGTACATGGACCACATGTAGGAAACCATTGCTTTAAATTGACATATTAAGGCTGCCCGTCCACGTCCGACTATAATCGGTGACCGATTTTTTGTAGGAGAAAAATAGAACACACTGATAGCAATAGTGCAACGCACACGTCCCACAAAAAGTCGGTCAGAAATACAGAACAATGTTACAAGTATACAAAATCGGCCCGATTATATGTATCTTACAAAAAGTCTGACGCGGGCAGTGTAAATCAAAATGTCACTTTAGCATTACGATAATCTTGATCAAACATAGAATATATTGTTGTCACCAAATTCTAGACACTCTTTTGTGGTGAGGGTATTAAAGGTTTAACAGAAAACTCTAATTGGAAAGTAAAACCACAAGTGAATACTGTAACTATGCGAGTAGAAAATGCGTAGAACTGGTACATACCAGAAGCCTTACCACAAGCTCATAACAACCTCCATCTGACGACTCAAAAATTCAATTTTTTTTTATTTCACATAGGCCTACATGGGCGCTTATAAAACTTCAGAAGCTAGTGCACGGTTCCAAACTGGTCGTTACCTAACCTGAACTGTTAAAGTGATGGAACTGTATGAAAGAAGAAAGAAAAACATTTTATTTTTCGGAAAGACTGAAAAGTACATTTAATAAAAAGAATGCGCCACTTCCGAATGCTCAGCATAATGCTGTGACCACAACGCAAAAAGCGGCGAGTCCACGACGCTGGTTTTCAGCGTGGGCAACAGTGTCGACATATAGACGTCGGCATATAAGGTATATGGCTCCATCCTTTTTTCTCACTAGCACGCTTGTCATTTTAACTCGTCATGGTAAAGCCCCCGATGACGTAACTGAGCCACGTCACATAACACATGTAACCTAAACTTATAATATATATATCTAGCAGAATAAGATTACAGTTAAAGAAAAGAAAGAAGCTTAGCCAAAATATTACCAGGGCTTACGAAAAACGCACGAAATATTTTAAAATATTTAATAGGAAACAATATGTCGGGAATAAACCTATATACGTTTTATATAATTCTTCGTCAGTTTCATTACAAAGAAACTTCATTTCACTTCGATGATAACACGAACACTTTCACTTATACACTTAAAAGGCAAAGATTACGCAGTTCCGGATAAAATTTTAAATAGTTTGCTCGAACTGGCTTCTGAGTCTTCTTGATTAACAGCATTATCAAACATTTTTGTTTCTGGTTTTGGTGTAGGATCTTCTGGATGCACAGATGAAGATGATGGAGCAAGAGTGGGTGGAGAAGTTGCATTTTTGTTATTGCAGTCATATAATTCCCAATATAATCTGTTCTTCTGTCCTGCCAAAGCCAACGTAGACACGAACAAACAGAACGATAAGAGAGACAAGAGTACAATGATCTTGTTGTTCAACATCCACCCCAGGGTCGCCTCCGTATAATACTTGCAATTTCCCATTTTCTTTTTTGTCTCTCTTTCGTTTCACACGAGTTTCACTATCCTCTCTATTGCAACGAATACTTCAAAATCAGTCCTATCTTTCATCGATACCTACTATTTAATATCTTACTTATCAATTTCTGATAAAACATGTACTTTAACTTTGTCACTACTAAATTGTACCTTATTTCATTGGTGTTTAAGTTTTGTTTTGCTTAAAGTTAATACGTTATTGATCTTGGGCAAAATAAGATAGTGTATGACTCATAGATTACAGTTGATACGATAGGTTTTTGGACAATGTGATTGTTGCTAAAAAAATTTGATCGGCAATTGGTGTTTAGTTTCAAAACGCCTTTTAGGATTCCGTATATAATTGGCCAAAACGGAACCCTTATAGGATAACTTCGTTGTCAGTCTGTCTGTCAAGATCCTTTTATTCAAGAACGCAAGAAGGAATGAAGCTGCAATTAAACGAATCCAAAGATCAGTACCCCTAGCCAAGTTGCTAATCTGCAATAGTTAACGCTTGTAGAAAGCTTCAAATGTACGGGAATGACGTCGTCTTAACGCTCAATCACGTGATCAGAACAAAAGAATTGGCGGCAAGGTCAACTCGAGCGTTCGGCGCAAGCGAAACGGTTGTAATTTGGCTAGGGGGGCAGGCCCGCTTATATTCTGTTTTTGCGCCTATTTTAGCACTCCCTCGAAAATCTTATTTATTTATTTATTTATTTATTTATTAACATAAATCAAGGTTTCATGGTACAAATAGGTACTGGCAAACATCTTTAAAAAGTAAAATTTTAGTTGTCACAAAAAAAAAACAAACTTACTCAATCCGGTAAACTTTCGGGACTCGATTCGGGAATCAAACTATTTATTCATAGGTAAGTTTGTATGGAATCCTCAGTGTGCGACTCCGACTCGCACTTGTACGATTTTTTAATGATACAACTAAGATATTAAAACTTTGATGATCTAATATTCTATCAAACCTTACCTATCTAAATCCTTTTTTAGGATTCCGTACCCAAACGGTAGAAACGGAACTTTATTGCTATCACTCCGCTTTCCGTTTGTCTGTCTCCAGGCTGCATCTATAAAATCCGTAGGCGCGGACTTGCGGACAGTGAGCAATGGGTAGCTCGCTGTCCGGCCATACGGTAACTGTCCGGACCAAGCCCAAGTCGTCGACGGCGCGCACTGTTCCCGCGCGCCTCAAGGAGTTGTCAGCAACAGCAGGGACCCAGCCGGGTCGAAGCCTACTGGGGTCAGGGTTATCCGAAAGGGCGCTCGAGCCCCGGCATGAAGGCTAGAAGGAACGGGGTGGGTCTTTTAGTCAGTAAGAGTCTGACACTATCTCCTGCTCCGCCCAAGAGCGGGGGATGTCAATGCATGATTTTTTCCCACAATAAAAAAAAAGGCTGAATCTATAGAATAGAATAGAATAGAATAGCATTTATTCGGCACAATATACCACAACATAAAATAGTAATAAAAAATCTTTTTACAAAAAAATATAACCGACTTACTAAAAAAACACTAAAACCATCAAAATAACTTTAATTTCGGAAGTCGGTGTTTTTATAATAGTTTTGCCTCTTCGTTATTTAACCAAAGTGCATCTCATGACAATTCTAATAAGCCCAAACACGGCTAGGACACATTGATTAATTACGGAGTCCCGGTGCCTATCTTCCGGCTCCATCATCATCATCAGGTCACATCGATGATACCATTTTAAACATACTTATTCAGAACGATTCATTTATTTGTAACTATGTTCATTGGGTGATCTGTGTGAGTATGAACTTCCGTTGGCCATTTCTGGTCTTCTTCACCAGTTCCACTTCATCAAATGTCATGTTTTGACTATAAATGCTTAAGTTTTTGATGAAAATACCAAAAGAACTATATAGTTGCCTATAATATTTGAGGAGTTCCCTCGATTTCGCCAAGATTTCATTATCAGATCTCGACTTGGTGACTATGAGACTATTTGGGAAATATACCCTTTCGAAAAAAAAAATAATTTTTCAAATCGGTTGGCAAGTGACGAAGTTATGCGCGAACATACAAAAAAAATAAATAAATACAAACTGAGAACCTCCTCCTTTTTTAGAAGTCGTTAAAAAAGAGTACAAACGTACATTACCGGCCGTTGATTTTTTCCCCATAGCTTCAAGGGACAGCAGATCTAAGTATATGGTTTTAGTTTTAAGTCGATACCTTCACGCGTTCCCGAGATAAAAAGTCTCGACAGACTAATGTGATCCTATAAGGGTTCCATTTTTTTCTTTTAAGTTGCGGGAACTTTATTTATTTTTTTATTAATTGTACTTGTTAATGTATATTTTTTCTAAACAACTTTCCAAGGAAATCGACGTACTCTAATCTGCAGATAGAACATGAAAACCTGTTGTCGTATTGTTGCGGAATTCTTTACGCAACCACCCTCAGACTGCAGATGAAAGGATAACATGATAAATAAAATACGGAGCGTATTGTTATCGGTCATCTAAGATTTATTTATATCGTTTATTGAGCAGTGAACTATTTATGTCTTACGGGGGATCAGAAACAGCTGACTTGTCCCTTTCAGTCGTAAAGCCTTGGCATTTTCTTATACTTTCCTTGACGAGATACAGGCAGGTTTCACTACTATTATGTTATGATTACTTTCTTCTTGATTAAGTTGTATCTGGATGAATGAAAGAAAATTGCATGCTGCTGAGACAAGAATGCTAAGAGGGATTTGTGATTGTGTTATGAGTAAGTTTGGAAGTGCCGGCGGTGACTGAAATGTTGTATAAATATTAATTGTTAGCTCACCTACCCCGTCCTCTATTATAACACATCCACTTCTTTCTTCAAGATTTTTTTTTGGTCAGCACCAAAGTAGTGTACACTGTACCTACACAGTTCGTGTGTAGAAACGACACAAATTCTTATAGGTCCGGCGACTTTTCTGTACGTGTAGGTACAAGTGCACAGTATATTTTTTGGCCAAAATTTCGGACATGCCTTTTTTTTGTTCTAACTTTGTTTGTAATGTTATATATAATTAATGAATAGAACTCACAAGCGCCTATTTCTCATTATGACCAAAAAAAAACACTTTTTAATTTTTTATGATAAAATAGTAAATCACCCATAACTTTTGAAATATTTCACGAATTGTCTTCTTGTTTTTCCTGTTATACAATAATTTTAAAACACATAATACTGATTGATTTATATTTTTTTTAAACGAGTTTTCAGAGATTTATTTACAATTAATGTTTTTTGAATTTTATTTTTTTATGGTCGTATTTTGGATTTTATTTTTCTACAAAATTGTTAGAAAAAAGTGTATGAATCGATGAAAAAAAAATCAGATCCAAATATTGAAGGATCTCAAACTTAGAGGCTTCTAAAGTTTTCTATGGTAATTATGATTTTAGGGTTGTCAATATTTCTAAATAGAATTTATTGTAAAAAGTTACTATAACTTTTTATTCATAAATAATACTTTAACTAGAGGTTGGGGCGAGCGCATGGGATCTCTTTATTTACACAGAAAAATAGTTTTTAGATGAGCCGAAAAACAAAAAAAGAAAGATTACTTTTTATTTCATTTTTGGATCGAGCTGTGTTTACACAGTTTTTCTAGACATACTTACACAATAAAAAAAAAACTATAATTTTCGTTTGACCTGCCAATCCTGCCATACTAATTTGGAATTTTTTGAACATAATCTACATATTATATCTAATATTATAAAGAGGTAAAGTTTGTAGGAAGCGATCTCTGTACTGAACCTATATTGAAAATTCTTTCAATAGTAGTAAGTCCATTCCATTTCATTTTTATGTGTTTGTGTGTGTACATAAGTGAATAAATAAATAAGTTACATTATACCATTTTACTTAATTGTTTTCTGATGTACATACCTATCTATTATTATTCTTTAGCCTGATCCGACGAAAGAATTTCTGAAGATTTTAAACTGAACATTTAAAAACAAAAGAGTATTAGCATAAATACATTGAAGTTATTTTTTCATATTAGTTCTTCAAAACAGTTCATAATACAGGCAAACATTTTTATCACTTTCCAAATTTGAAAATTATATTTTTTGAGAAAAGTAATAAAATTCCAGATTTTTTTTTTAGTATCACTTAATACTAAACAATTGAGATAAGACATTATGAAGTTGTCCAAAAAATGATAAGCTTGTGGACACTGCGCAGCGTGTTGCATACATACTCACACACGCATGCACAAACACAAACCGATAAAACAGGTCGCCGCGCCGAGCTCACGCGCTTAGCTTCGCACCCAAACTTCGATAACAAACAAACATAAATTGCAAACTTTCCCTTCATACTTTTAAAGTCTCCTTCAATTTGCAAAATGCATAATACTGTGATTATACAAGGCACCATATAAATGGGGAATAACATGGGGTATTGACTTTTTCCTAATATCTTGCGTAGATACCCAAAAAACAAACAATTAACTGTTTTCCATTACTCAAAATTGTAAAAGATTTCGATAGATGTCGATTATAAATAGCTTTATGTCTTCATTTCATATAAGATATAGGAGGGTTCAATAACCGTTATTTCAAGTTTATCTGTTTGTCTTTGTACATTATGGAATATTTACGAAATGGAAATTAACTTATTTGAAACCACTTAAATAAAATCAACTTATGTAAATAGTAGTGAGTTTGAGTGATTGCAGCAGCCTAGGGAAGACCTCCATGAACTTAACTTCGCACCATTTCACAATAAACACTTGCATGCACTTTGAATAAATTGTCGTGCTGGCCGGTGGCGGGTGGCGCGGCGCAGTGCGGCTCACGGGAGCCCGGGATGGAACTATCAAGACCTACGTTTAGCTAGGAGACCATCCAAATTGAAATTACGGAGTCTACCGTCTTTTTTTTATATTTTACCTTTCATTTTAATTTTAAAAATAGGTTTTTTGAATAACACCTAACACTCAAAAAACAATTAGAATGTGATATAAATGTTTTCCTGTATAATCTTACCAACATTAAAAAATAATTTCATATATTAAGTTTGATAAATTTATGAGGTGATAACCCTAACCAAAAAAGTTTGAATTAGAATAATTCCTAGATCCTGCCATATTAGGATCCCTTTTTTTGTAAGATCATAAGTGTAAATAAAAAGAACATTTCTGTCCTAGTTACAAATCCAAATACGTAATAATATGGCAGTAAAAAATAGAAATCATAAATTTGCAAAATCAGCCATAACTCTGTTATCTTGAACAAAAAAACCTGTTTTTTTTTGCTATCGTAAAGACTTTAAGACACTATTCAATACCATCAGTAAAGTCTTAAAAAGATATCAAACTTTTGAGCTACAACTGTTTCTATGGTTTTTCTGGAAACCATAGAAAGTTTTTTCAAGAACTTATTTTCTGTTTTTTATAACAAATAGGCAATCGGGAGTTCTCGTCTCGCATTTATAATCCCAAGACCTATGATATAAGATAATAAAAAAGGCATGTCCGAAATTTTGGTCAAAAAATATACTGTGAAGTGCTCTAACGGTATGAGTATGTAACACAGACAAATACGAAGCATATTAAATGTACGATAAGGGAAGATCAAAGAAACGATTGATGTATCGTGTGAAAAATTACATGACTAGAAAATCATAATTTTGGGGGATCGGGAATTCGTGAAACAAATTCTTCCACTCTAGGTGAACAGATGGTCAAAGGGGATGAAAGGTTTTGGGCTGGCGACTGCGTACCGTAAGACACAGCGTTGAAAAAGAGTTCTTTCAACGCTTCGTCTTCCGGTCTACCTTGTGGGAGACCACAAGGTGGACCGATGACCTAGTAAGGGTCACGGGTCATAATGTACTTATATTTTAAAAATATAAAAAAGCACATCTATAGAAACTTAGCAAATTCAATCGAGATTCGAAATAACGACATTTTTTCTGAAAAACTTTTAAGGGTTACAAAAATCACGTATTTCCTGGAACAAGTTTTGTGAAATATTCGAGTAAATCACGGAATCATTGAATGCCAGCAGAGTTTCAGGCGTTATCTCTCTTTTTTCGCATTGCCTCTTCATCGAACATCGCGTTGGATTGCGTTAGATGAAGCAACATATTTTTAATTCATTAAACCCCAAGCGATCGCCAGCGTACGCCCTCGTATTCATCATTCGTCTATTCTTATTCATCAGTCATTGTCTTTCTATTGTGTCTCTAATTGGGTAGTGTCCAGGGTCAAAATAATTACATATTATTTAGTCCGTATTTTAGATTATAAAAAAAATATTGGACACGTATTTTTTCTTTTTTCGATTAAACAAAAAATAACAAAGATATAGCTCATTAAAGTTACGTGTGACGTCACCCTATGCGAAAAAATGCAGGACGGCGGCGGCGTGACGTTACACGTAACTTTAATGGGCTATATCTTTGTCATTTTTGATTTAATTTATTTTTGAATAATGTTAAATACGAACTAATTATTTTTTTATGGCAACTAGCCTATTACGGTGTTTGAAAGATTAAATTATGCTCGACGTTGATGATAGGCGAGTGGAAAAGTGTCTTTTTAAGTTTACTTTCTATCGTTTAGTTTATATAGAGCGTTGGTGGTGAGATAATACTATGTTGATACTATAAGGTTTTATAGTCCACGCGTAAAGTTAAAATAACTCCTTCAAAGTTTACTATCAAGTATTTTACACAAACAAAAACATTAAATATGAACATTTGAACAGTTATGTTATAACTATATAGGGTGACTGGCAATTAGTGTACGATACTTAAACACGTGATTGTACTCATGATAACAAACAATTTTTATTACGGGAGTAAAGCCGAAATCGCGAAAAATATATCAGCTGTTCAGTACATAAGGCAAACATGTACACTAATTACCAGTCACCCTATATAAATAAAATATAAATAGCTATAATTTTATTAATAACACGTCTTTAAAACTATTGTTACTGACTATGAGTTTTACTCGAATTAAAGATTTATTATTATTTATTATAATTTTCACCACAGTAAATTGTGTTCGAAATATCAATACATTATTTGTGACAATTTCAATTATCTAATTTTCACGGTTCATGAGATGCAGCCTATTAACAGACAGACGAACAGCGGAGTTTTAGCAGTAGGGTACAATTTTGGGGAACCCTAAATATTTTTAGGGTTCCCCAAAATGATAAAATTTCGGTCTTATTTTCTTCAAAACAGGCTCTTCTTTATGCAGATATCATGTAGCTTAAGCGATAAAACTTTCCAAAATGGCCTCTTAAAAGGAAAGGGATAACGGATACTCAACTGCATTGCAAGAAGGCGCCAAGAAGTCCATAATATCTTTATTATTATGTCCGTAAGGTAAGGGTCGTCAATCAAATGACTACCCGCTACCGGGTCATCATTGAACCCAAATTATGATGGCCAACAGCTAAACGACCAGTTATTGACTAACCACGTGACTTGACCCATTTGAACATTGAGTTAGGGACACACTGGAGTTTCAAGAAACAAAACTGAAATATTGGGTCTTTACCATAGAATTACTATTAAACACCCCATTTTTTAATTAGTACACAAAAGAATGGGGCTCTATCTGTACCCGTTACTGATCATATTTGTATAGTCAAAAGTAAAAGAAACTAAATCCCAAAATTGTCCACGAAATTTTGTCATAATTGGTAAATTCATAATTGAATCAATTACTTATTCATAACAATTGCTACTAGAAAATACTACACGCTGTATTTTTCAATTATTTTTCATTTATATGCCTGTATAATATTTCCATAAATTGAGTGACATTTTGGGATATAAACAAACCCTAATAACTTTGCTGTTTATGAATATTATTTGATCGGCTGCGGATGCAGGTTGCAGTCAAAGCTTTTTTTTTTTTTTCGATGGGAAAAATCATCTTATGACAACCCCCGCTCTTGGGCGGAGCGGGAGATAGTGTCAGACTCTTACTGACTAAAAAACCCATCCCGTTCCTTCAAGCCTTCATTCCGGGACTCGAGCGCCCTTTCGGATAACCCTGGCCCCAGTAGGCTTCGACCCGGTTGGTTCCCTGCTGTTGCTGACAACTCCTTGAGGCGCGCGGGAACAGCGCGCGCCGTCGACGACTTGGGCTTGGTCCGGACAGTTACCGGACGGCCGGACAGCGAGCTACCCATTGCTCACTGTCCGCAAGCCCGCGCCTACGGTGGCTGGAAATCGGGATCGGAATCCCGGCGGCGGCGAGGCCTCCTCCTTAGCGAGCGTTACAGCTTCGCAGAAGTCGGCGACCGCCTGCCACTCCTCCTCGCTCCGGGCCACTCCTCCTCGCTCCGGTTGCAGTCAAAGCTCGGCAGCATGTGTGGCAGCAGCCGTTCGGAATGGTTTTCAAAGAAATCGATATTACTACATAGAAAACCAGTCGTGCAGCTGCAGGCGTCTTCGTGCATCCGCCGCCTGCAGCCGAGTTTCGTATAGCACCATTATACAATGGTATACTTTAGCCTTGAACTGACCTATTGGAACTAGTACTAGATCAACTTATAAATGGTGTAAGGGACAGCCCTCCACAAACTTGAAGGGCTTGCTCAGTAGACGAAACTGAACAAACCACCATAATTTTTTTTTTCAGGAAACAAAAAAAAATTCAGCCTCTCCATACAAACTGTCCAATCAAGTTAATAATTTTGTATGGTGAGGCGGATTTTTTTTTTCGTCTCCTGATTTTTTTTTTTATGGTAGTTGCTTCAGTTTCGTCTACTGAGCAAGCCCTTAAAGTTTGTGGAGGGCTGTCCCTTACACCTTGTATACTGGTTTTATTGACACTATTGTGTGGTATACTAATCCTAGCTACAACCAATTTCTTGGAGCATTATGAATTTTGTCGTAGAAATCCAAAACTATTCTGAATAGGAAGTTTCTTGCCAAATGAAGGTCACATTTAATGAGCACGAATGATAGGAAAGTCATGCTTTGATAGAAGTTTAGTTATTACTTATAGTCTAGTGACGTACTACAAGTTAGTTTTGGTTTCAATAGGGTTTAGTATGAGAAGACAGTCAAAAGTTATTTACGACCAGCTCTTGTAGTTTAAATTGTTACAACATAGACTCTCGACAGAATAGCTTTATAATTAGAACACAATATTTATCACAACTATTATACAGGGTTATTTTTAAAACAGCATCAACAACCTCGCTTGGCTGGAATTTCTTTAAGAAAACGTCAGCTGAGCGAGTCCAATGACCTGTAGGTAGTAGTCGGCGTTGCGTCAGGTCATTGGACTCGCTCAGCTGACGTTTTCTTAAAGAAATTAATTTCGTACATCCGTAAATTAATACGAGTTTTTAAAAAAAGGTATTTAATTTTTTAATTTTATCTTTATAAATCGATAGTGTTTCATGTACCGGATCGACCCTCCACGGGATTAAAACGATTAAAATTTAGCGTTGTATATATACAGAAGACAATCACATGTAGAGTCTGTCTAAAAAGTTAAACGACTTGGGTAATTATTAGGGTGCAAAGAAATCTGATGTTGTCTACACTGGTTCAATAATCAAGATTGATTAAGAGATCTCGATTATTGTTTACTAACAGAAGAAACTTATAAAAAGTATCGAATATTAAGTATTTTTTAAATGATTAAATATTATACAAAATTCCCAAGTCGTTTGACTTTTTAGACAGACTATTATGTACTTCACTTTTTATACCTACGCTCGGTGGACGCACACTAATGAGCGTTTGAGCCGGAACTGTTCGACGAGCGGGCCGAGGCACTCCGAGATATCGTATCCGTGAGCGGTGTCTATGTGTGCGTTGCTCGAGCGCGCTTTGTATGTAGATTGACTTCTGTATTACTAACATCATTAACAACAACTTTTGTTCTATGACTTTTTACAAAACATAATTAATTTACCAAAAACAAACCTTCAAGATTTATTGTTCTATCTGACACATTTCAACTCTGTATTTTGCTATACCTACCTACCTACGTCTTTATGACGCGGTGCATTATTCAAACACCGTGACGTGTATTTTTATACGCAGTCGCCACTTCAAAACATCAAATTCAAAGTCACATTCCAGCATTATCGGCCATGCGATAAAATGTTCGAAGATTAAAAACCTAGTTACCTAACTACTGCGGAGTCAAAATAATTATTTTTAATTCAGTAATTACTAATAAAAAAAGGTATAGATACCGGCACGGATCTGGCGCTGGCTTCAAGTTGCGCAGAAGTCAAATATTCGGTCTCTTTAATGTTACGAAGTGAGAAGCGGGGGCGGGGAGTGTCAGTGATTGGCTCGCCGCGCCATTGCGTCATCACTCGTGATTCGTTCCCTGCGCTTGCTGCATGTATCTAACAACGACGACGATTGGCTCGCCAATGCATGGAACGCGCAAAGCGATCCCCACTCTGACGCCGAGCGCTCAAGATTCGTGCCGGTACCTGTATACGTCGAAAAGTTGTCCCCTCGGACGCCGATTGTACATACAGTTATACAACTTGAATGACCTTAAAAACGCTTAATTGTCGTACTGTATACACGGGTGTACGAAATGCTGAAAATGTTGGTCTCTATATGATCGTTTTTTTCTGAAAAAAAAAAAAACAGGTAATGTTTTTTTTTTATTTCACTAAAAAACGCGCAGTCACGTAATAATAATACCCCAACCCCCTGACAGTAATACATCCACCATTGCGCCAAGTTTTGTTTAAAATAGAACAGAATAACATTTATTTACATAAAAACATGGCATTTTAGTCAATCATTGATACAAGTTAAACGACCATAGTCAATTTAATTAATGCAAGAAACATAATTGCAGAATGTGTCATACGATAAAATTCTCTTTTGCTCAAAGAGTGTTTTTCTTTTTTTTTGTAAGCCTGTTGTAAGCTCTCTTATTAGTTATAAAAATACTAAAAAGGATTTATCGAATGAAAACTTTTAAATAAAAATAAATTGTAATACAAGATTTAATAATAGATACTTTGATGAAGTTGATCCAAACTTTCAGAACATGCAAAGTTTATTTTTATTTCTGATGTTTTAATAAAGATGTGCTGTAGGATAAAAGAACCCCTTATTGAGTCCCACCAAATGCGAGAGACCAAGATGAAGGTGGAAGGACAAACTTGACTGTTAACGGAGTAACTGGGCCTCAAGTCTGCTATTACAATAGTGTCAGAATGGTCTATCATTGATGTCATAATTGTCGATTTTGACAAGTTTGGTAATCTACTAATATAATGGCGTCATTATGACTTTCCAATGGTCAACCACTGACACTCCATTGAAAGAAGTGACATAGAATGGTAATCTCGTACATATTGACAAATGAATCTATCATTGATGTCTTATTTGTCGATTTTGACAAGTTTGGTAATCTACTAATATAATGGCGTCATTATGACTTTCCAATGGTCAACCACTGACACTCCATTGAAAGAAGTGACATAGAATGGTAATCTCGTACATATTGACAAATGAATATTTGACGTTTGCGGTAATCTGCTAAAACTTTGACAGTTTATTTGATCAGTGTTTTACCATTAGAACGTTATTGTGCAGTTATTGGTTTTAAAATGCTCGAAATAATCATTCTACCACAATTCTATTACAAGACCATTGACCTATCAATGATCGATCATTATGAATTAGCAGATTACAAACTTTTAGCAAAATGACAATGGGATCGTGTTGGAATGACGAATTTATAAAAATAGCAGACTTGGGGCCCTGGTCGCTACGATTGAAGACAGATTTGTGCCAAAAAAAAAGGAAGCCTTAGCCCAGCAGTGGAACATGACGGGTTAATTAGATTACGTTATTGCTGTGAATAAATGAAGAACCAGAAACCAAAGTTGGCGTTGTAGCCCGAAGAATCACCAAACATAAGTGGCAGCGGGCGGCACATTTTCGAAAAGGCACAGACTGGGCGTTGATGAGTCACTGAGTGAGTCAATACTTTAACTTTTATACAACTCGTAACGTGATAAACGCATATTCCTGAAAGTAGTATTTTAAGAATCGGCTACTGAATTGTTTTCAGTTTTTTTTAAACTAGGTAACTTTTTTAGTGTGCCGTGTATATGTGTATACTAATACCAAAGCGATGGCAGTGTAGTGTGTCTGTGCTATTGTGCGCCTTACCCGTTGTACATGTCACTGGAAAATGAAAAATAGAAAAATGTTTGTTCTTTAATGAGCTAAGGTGTGCAATAGTAATAAATAAATAATAAATAGATTGATGACTTAAAATATGTACATACATATACAGACTCCGTATTACTGTAATAAATCTTTATTATATGGTAATTTCTTGATATAATATGAAAAAGTCGTTTTGCGTACGACAAATTACAACCGAATTCATTAGTTTCCAACATAATCATGTCTTATTAAAAAAAATCGTAGTTTACAATCTTACGTTGATTACAATTTTCCCTTGACATTCTATATACAAATCAACGTATCATACATACATATAATTGACTTGGTCGAACTAGTTTTAGTAAATACATCAGTTTTTATTCAGTTTCCAGCTGTAGGTACTCGTCAGGAGTTACCCGACTAGTTCAAAACTCACATTGACATACATATTATTCTCATTACACAAACTCCAAACCACAAACAATAATAAACATGAATGTACATACTAAAGTTACGACATTAAACTTTAAGCCTCAAATAATTTGCTAATGTGAAATTCAGATCAACAAAACAGACTCCGGAATCACGTCCAACTCAAAAACATTATGCCCAGTTCGCAGAACGATCAATCACAAATATGTACAAACCATCAGTTAACTGCTAACTTCTAACACCAAGTGTCCCTTTCATCTGAAACAGCATTAAATATTTGAAACAATATCTCGACCCTGACCAAAATACCAATAGTAGTACACACGCGTTTGTATCTCAGTGTGTCTCCTACATTACTGGGTCGCTTCGAAATGGAGCGGGCACTTTACGTAGATAGCGGCCATTAGAACCAACAGCGGCTTAGAATAGTGTAACACTCGCTGTGGTACTAATCAGAAAATTGCCTTCAATTATTCAACAGCGTGTTCTGAATTGAGGGTAGGTTTATATTAATATAGGGACATTATTTCTGACTAGGTAGGCTGGAATAAAAATGAGCTGAAGTATGTAAGAAAAATGTTTCAGGTGCGTCATGGCAGGCAATTTGGAGTGAAGAATAAAAGTGACTTTTTGGTATTAATCAAATTTTTTCTAAGGTTCAGGGCATAAGATATATAGGTACAGAAGTCAATCTACATACAAAGCGCGCTCGAGCAACGCACACATAGACACCGCTCATGGACACAATATCTCGGAGCGTCTCGGCCCGCTCGTCGAACAGTTCCGGCTCAAACGCTCATTAGTGAGCGTCCACCGAGCGTAGGCATAAAAAATGAAGTACATACATGAGATTGTCTTCTGTACCTATCTATTTTGTGCTGAGGGCTTCCCCTCAGTCTATGAAAACATTTTTTAACCTACATAATGCAGATAAGATTATATATCTGGTTTGAAAACGACTTGATTAGTTTTCTGCGATACGTGCATGCTCCTTTTGCTTACGTCTTTGGTCAAGGTTAACTCTATTTTTTATTAGTGAAAATAATAAGCGAGTTCGTTATATTTATTCATAAATATGAATGAATGTAAAGGGGTTAAGTTTTTGTGTGTACAATAAAGAATTAAGAATGCAATTAAATAACTATTTAACTAAATATCATATTTGATATCGTTTTGTCAATATAAGGCTTATGAAAGAAAGAATAAAATAAAATAAATTTACTTAGAGCAACACAAGGCACAGAAACACTAATTAGGTGTGCTATTACAAAGGTAAATAAAACTTTATAAAATAGGTTCTATTTGATATATTATAGGGTAGTTTCCAGGGTCAAAATAATTACATTTCATTAAGTCCGTCTTTTAAATTAGAAAAAAATATTGGACACGTATTTTTCCTTTTTTCGATTAAACAAAAAATAACAAAGATGTAGCCCATTAAAGTTATGTGTGACGTCACCCCGTGCGAAAAAATGCAGCACGGCGTGACGTTACACGTAACTTTAATGGGCTATATCTTTGTCATTTTTGGTTTAATTTACAAATAAAAAAATACGGACTAATAAAAAAGAAGAAATTATTAATTAAAAATAATAATTCTTATTTTTGAATAATCTAAAAGACGGACTAATTATTTTTTTACGGCCACTAGCCTATTGTATATAGCGATGGTGTCTTACCATCTGTGACGATTCTTGGTGTCATGAAATACGACGTGCAATTGGGTGTCCAGTGTTCATCTTTTTAAACTGTAGCCTCATGGCCGTTTGCCACCAACAGATAACAGATTAAATAAGTTGTTCAAGGTTGTGACCATTTTTTCTGATTAGGTGACAAAAGAAATCTGGGTTTTCAAGTATACATCGATTGGAACAATTTGACTACTTACAGCGGTCTTCATATCTGATTATAATTCAGATATCCTCGTTGCTAGAAAGAATAGGTTCTTAATAAACTAGTCCGCCTCATGAACGATTACCTCCTTGCTTACTATCAGGTCGGATCGTAGTTAAGCACTAGTTTATAAAAATAGATTAAAAAAAACTAAAGACATAACGACATAACGTTTTGGGAACACATTCATTGTGCGTGCGGCTAGGGAGTAGAATTCCTTGCCGGAGTCTGTGTCTCCTAATCCTGATAGCTATAACCCGGGAATCTTTTAAGTCGAGATTGAATAGGTTTCTTCTAGGTAAGTGCGTTCCATCGTCGACCTCATCGTCGCTTTCCATCAGGTGAGATAGCGGTCAAGCGCGAACCTACAAACAATTAAAAAAAAAAATGTTAAAATCTAAATGAGCTATACGAGAAGACAAAAGTAGCGTCTAAAAGGTCCATGATCCCCAAACACATTACGTCGTTACTCGTGACTCCGGCCGCCATTTTTCGTGCGAATCCTTGTAGAAAAGAAAAATATACGTGGAAATAAATAAGTCAAAGCATGTACAAATGGATAGATTACCTGGTCATCAGCTGTGCCACAAAACCGTCGGTATAGTAGCTCAGCTAAGATAAATAGAAGAGGCTTTTGTTTTTCTTATATAGGGTGAGGTTTTGGGTAACTATCTCGTTGTTTTAGGTTTTGCGGCTGTACGTACTAAAGTTCTCTAGGACAATTTATTTATTTTTATTTTATACAGGTTACAGTGTAACCTAGCTATGACGCCAGGACACTCTTCTTCTACTTTGTAAATTGATCATTTCTCTTGTAACTGTAACCTTATTTTATGAAATAAATATTATTATTAACTCTTTTATTTATTTTTTATACATATTTTATATATTTTTAAATATTTCTTAAAACATATATTTGAATTTTTTTGTTGTTTTTTTTTTGTTTGTTTTTTTTTGTACAGTTTTTTGTGGATAAAGATTTAATAAATAAATAAATAAAAAATATATAAGGCCGCCGGTGTCAGGAGTAGGGTCCTAGGGTGGTTAAGGTTCCAGAGACAGGAATCTCCTCACAATGCGAGGCGTATTGAGGAGTACTGGCTTCTGTATCAGGCCCTTGATCCAACCGCGCAACGACTTTATTATTATTATTTACTAGCTTTTGCCAGCGGCTTCGCCCGTGTACATAAAATATAGCCTATGTCACTCAGGAATAAAGCAGCTTTCTATCGGTGGAAAAAATTAAGCAATCGGACCAGTACTTCCAGAAATTACCTCCCACAAACAAAACAACAGATTTTGTCTCTATCTATCAGTGTAGATTATTTCTTTTTATTTAACAATGTACACACATGTCGGTTGTGATGGCCCAGTAGCTTCATAATATTCCCATTGCTGGGACTCAGGCCTCCTGTCTCTAGGAGAGGGAATGGGGCACAATCCACCACACTTGACCAGTGCGGATTGGTTAATGTCATGTCTTAAAATTTTGGTTCTTGGACCATACCGGCTTTCTCACAATATTTTTCTTCGCCGTTTTGCGAGCAGTGATGATGAAATCAATTACTCAAAGTAATGCCTTACTAAGTTTGGACTCTCGACCTAAAACTCGTAATTCGGGATCCTTGCCACTGTGTCACCCAGTAGCAACGATCCAGATTCTGAGGAGTAGTCTCCTGATAACATTTACATCATAATTTTATACTAGGAATCAATTTGTAAATAATTAAAACAATTTTTTTTCCACAACTATCACACAGCGCTGTCTAGTCCCAAGCTAAGCAGAGCTTGTGTTATGGGTACTAGACAACTGATAAACATACTTATTTATTTCTAAATATGTATATACATATATATTATATTTATAGCCTTTATTAATTCCTTTATATAATTTAACATTTCATTAAATTAACATTTTTATAATTTGATTAAAATAAATAATTTACAAATTCAACAATTATTAACATTCACATAAAATAAAAATTAATTTTAACAATCACATAAAAAAAGAAAACCAACAAATAAATACTTAACTTAATTTCAAACATTCCTATTTGATACATGCATAAATAGATATTATTATTATTTGATAGTTAACCAAGATTCATTTAATATTATTAGTTTATTAATTTTAAATTTTATAAATAATTAAGGACCTGTATATACATAATATACTATAGATAAATTACACCCAGACACAGAACAAATGATCGTGCTCATCACACAAACGTTTGTCCTGGGTGGGAATCGAACCCACGACCTCCGGCATAGCAGTCAGGGTCACTAACCACTAGACCAACAGGCCTGTCTGTATTCACTGTAGTTCACTAGAAAAAAACTCTCCAATAATACCTATATGTACTTGTTCATATCCGCCCATTCCTTTAGATAAATACAAGATTGATTACATAATATAAATTGCATTAAATTTGTACCAATATATTTGTAATCTCCTTAAAACCAACATATACAAACGTTTCTCAACTGAAGTGAACTGAAAACTCAATTTGAAGCCGTTAATTACTTGAATATGTTAATTAGCAGTTAATACGAACACTGGTATTCACCACACATTTAACTCGCTGAAATATAAATGTTTGTGCTTAACGTGAGGGAATTATTGAATTTGTATTTTCTGTAAATGGCCTCGTTTAGCTTTTGATACACCCTTGTACATTTTGTGTAAAAGTATACAGAATAGAGAAATTACTTTTACCTAAAATAATTTTGCGATCATTCAATATAGCATAGCATAGCATAGTCGGCCTTATAATGTTCCCACTGTTGAGACTCAGGCTCTAGGAGAGGGAATGGGCCGTAATCCACCACGCGGGCACAGTGCGGGTTAGTAGATGTTTTTTGGTTCTAGGACATGCCGGTTTCCTCACGATGTTTTCCTTCACCGTTACGAGAGCAGTAGTGATGAAATAAATTACACAAAGTAATGCGCCTGGCTGGGTTTGAACCCAGCAGGACCTGCAACTCGTAAGTTAACTCGTAACTGACAGAACACAGGTACATCATAGTACTCCACCCAGAGTAGGAGAAGGATCATAGAAAAAAAATATAAATGAAAAATTGGCGATTTTGTATGGTCGTCTTTTAATGGGTGGAAGTAATAATTTAGACAACAGCTAGTATACTAATATGCGTCAAATACAAAATTTTATCAAAAAAAAAATTAAGTGAAGTGTATTTGGTGAACATACCATCCTTACGTACGCACTAAACATTTTGGGCGCAAATTCATTGTGGGTACAGGTAAAGAGTGGAATACTGTATCGCAGTTTGTGTTTCTTGATCTGCATTAAGAGTGAAAACAAAACAAAACTCCTTTACCATGTATATAATTATATACCTATATGTTTGTATGTCTAGGTATATATTTCATTAAATATGTATAGGTATCTTCATCATCTTCCAGCCCTTGTCCCGTTTTATTTGGGGTCGGCGCAACACGTTTTTTTCTTCCATTCTGTCCTGTTCATCCACCACGGTATCACTAACTCCCTTTTCTTTCATATCACTTCTCACGCAATCCATCCAATATGTATAGGTATATATGTTATTAAATATGCATGTATATTTAGTCAAAATTTTGTAATAGGTACTTGTTTTCTAAATAATATTTTCTTTTTTTTTATGCACCTGCCATATTGTCTCAGCACTACCCTAGGTTGACTGATAGAGAATGCCAAACGCATTAAGTCCGTCTTTGCTTTTTGTTGCATGAAGTTTAAATAAATACATTTATTAATAAATAAATAATAACTACTTCTAGACAAGTGTGCTCCATCGTCGACAACATTATCTTTTGCTATTGGATGAGAAAGGTTTTGGAGTGGCGACCGCGTTCCGGAAGACGCAGCTTTGGAAGGCCTCCTATAAGGTGGACCGATGACCTGGTGAAGGTAGCGGGAAACCGATGGATGCGGGACGCACAGGAACGTTCGATGTGGCGACGCTTGGGGGAGGCCTATGTCCAACAGTGGACGTGTATCGGCTGAAATGATGATGATGATGTTTGGATGAGATAGCGGTCAAGCAAACCTAAAAATAATTTGAAAAAAATTCTCCTTTACCTTCCATTCTTTAGCCCATCATTTAGACAACGCAACCATCATTTTCCGGTCTTCAGGTACCATGACGTGTTAAAATATCAGTCGTGCGAGTGAGAAAGAAGGAAAAGCCAAACACCCTATATAGCTCCATCCCTTTAACAGTTCAGTTTAGGTCGTAAAATGGATCGCGTTAAGAGCGCGTGGTAGTACTGAAGCTAATCCTATGAGCCATCTATATTCACCCTATTTTCCTCTCAACATTTTCCTCTTAGCAAAATCAAAATAAAAACACGTAAAGCCCAAGATAAAGAAGTTACGACAGGTGAAAATAACATTTTTCTATTTAAAAACGTCACAAAAATAACATGAAAAGCGTAACACATTACCTCGTAACATTTACCAAAGGATTATGAGGAATTTGTGAACAATCTTCCATTCTAAATCTTTCCAGAGTATGTTAGACCGTAGATTACCATTTTGTGAAGAAATGTATGGTTCCCGGGGGCATGAGAAAATCTGTTTCATACGAGCGAAGCCGCAGGAATTAAGTAGCTATGTTGCTGTTATTTATATGAATAGCTTGGCTGTTTCTTATTTAAAGAGCATCTGTTTAAGGTTACGTTTTTATTTAAACTTTTTGCGCATTGGTGCGAAAAAGGTGCACGTCAAACACTATGCCACGTTGATGACTCAGGCTTGCTCTGGATGGTTACCGGACGACCAAATGGTGAGCTACTCATTGCTTGTCGTCCCCAAGACCATACCTACGGTGGCTGGAAGTTTGGGGACCTGGCGACTGGGGCGTGAGGACGTCTGTTCCCTCACGTGTGCGGCCATCTCCTTCGTTAGCATTCTTGCTTCGCAGGAGGCGACGGGCGCCTATTCTCCCTCGCTCAGGACCATAGCTCGTACCAGGGTCTGGTGCGAGAGGTCACCGTCGCTGATGGCCTCTACGAGGACACGGCGGTACCATAGGCAGTCCTCAAAATGGTGACACCGGATCGTTTTTTTCGCACAAAATTCGGGTCCAGGATCTCCCGAAGTTACCATATCCGGTGAGGGCCCGTGTCAAGCGGGATGCCGTGACATCTCTCTAAGCACTTCTCAAAGAGGGGACTTACCGCCATAATTATGGCGTACAGAGGTCTTGACATTACTATCCATCTGCAGGAACTCACTGCATTAAGGCTTATAGTCCCTTGAACCATCTGACCGAAATTATGTGGACGCAACTCTCGCACACGTCTAGGCGGCAGTACGCAAATCTGTGCATTTATTTGCGGCCAGCAGCGCCCGGAAAGCGCTTTAAATCCATTTTCTTTGCGAAATATTGATTGATTTACATAATTATGCAATGTTCACTTTGAAGAATATTTAACCACCATTTTTAATGTCTAAAAATGTTTGTAAAGGTCCAAACCGTTTCGAAGGAGTAGGGAAAAGTTACGAAATTGCTAAATATTTTTTTTAGACAAAGGTATTAATAACACGAAAAAATCAAATGTTGATAATGTTGTTCATGAATCTATAATAAACGTATATTTTTTTCAAACCTATTATCCTGGCCGTTAGCCGTTGCCGGCTTCAGAAAGTCACTGTTTTATGGCACTTTTCGGGCGCTTGGGCCTTAAGACTCATACCCAGCAGTCACTCAGCATACGGCTAATATGGCCCACCTAATTCCATTTGAGGAACATTATTGTGTGTAGTGCTAATGACCGTACAATTTGTTAAAATGTTTTGTAAAAGAAAATAAAAATTAATAATTTACTTTGATCAGTGAAACGCATATAACATGTAATCCGTTATACCTACGTACTTTTGCAATTAAATAAGTACTACTGCCTAGGTAAATAATAATCATTTTAATTTGTGTTACAATTATAATATTACAATAAAGCATAAAAATTTAATACTCATTAAATTCGTTGAACGATGCAAAATTTGTAAACCTTTTAAATAAACTTGAAATATTTTAAATCAAACCAACGATATACCGTCATTTAAATTGAGAACGTTACACAAAATGCCTGCCCAGTTTTTATATTAAAAAATGTAGGTTTATTATTGCAGCTTTTAGCGATCCGAATGTGCGAATATAATATTTTACTGTTATTGAACTGAGGTTTCGCTTAATTGCGATTGGGTCTCGACTTGGTAAAGTCGAGATTTGTTTCGATTTTTGATTACTTTTCTGGGTGTCTTGTGTAAGCGTGTTTATAAATATTTGTGTTTGTTTCGGTATTTCTTCTCAGGGTAGGCAGCTAAGAAACACCGACCTCATATAGTTTAAATTGACGTTTAGAAGCGCTTTTTAAAGATAGAGCGGGTTTTCGAGTAAAATTAGAACCGACGCACACGTGGACCACTCCTGATTTGTACGTTAAACGAAGTCGCGCGGCAACGCGTGGCGTTGATCTGGTGTAGTTCTACAGATCTAGTTTCCATATAAAATGTATGGAGATCGATGCGCCCAGATTGACAGATGTGCGCACTGCGTAATGTATTGAATAAGTTTTATCTGGTAGGTAAATCCCATACTAGAAAATAATGTCTCCTTTTTCATGGGTACAGTCACATAAATGATAAATGACATTTATTTTGCAAATTGGTTTTAAAAACACTTTTACACGTCCCTTTTCGTCAGTTTAAACTAGATAAGGCTGATTTTTCCTACCTAACTTAAGCAAATATATAGGTATTTAAAAGGAGAAACTGACTGACTCACATATCAATGCACAGACGAAACTATAGGGCTTAGAAGCATGAAATTTTGCACAAGATTTCCTTTTATGACGAAGACGAGCACATAGAGAATTTTTCGAAATTCAGCGGTCACAAAAACAAGCTAAAGCGCGCGAGCCACTTTAAGCGTTTTTATTTGTGGCGGCACCGCCGCACACGAGCCACAAAAAAGGCCGCCTCAAAAAGAAGCTTGAAGCGGCGTTTTTTTTTAGCCCGTGTGTGGGGACAATTCGTGGAGAAACGGGTGTCCAATGTTTGTCTGAAGAAACCTACCTTCTCACAGAAACTAGTTTTTGCTATAATATGTATATGTATCAAAACAATATGTATCATATAATATTAACAGTCACTACATCGATGGTCGCTGTATCGAAAACGTTCCAACGACGCGACGGGCTAATATATCGACAGTACTCCAAATCGATGGTACGCTACATCGACGAAAAAAAAGTAACACGCCTAATGAAATACTGTCGATGTAGCGTACTATCGATTTGGGGTACTGTCGATACATTAGCCCGTCAATGGAACGTTTTCGATATAGCGACCATCGATGTGTTGACTGTCGATATTATGAATTAGACCCATCATAGTCATGGTCATAGTCATAGTAGTCATAGTAGTTTATTGGTAAGGGATTCTTACAAGTCAATACAGAATTTTTAAATTACATGTTAACCAATGATTACATTACAATGTCAAATAATATAAAATGTCAAGCAAATAAAATAAACAATACAAATACAATAAGTAGAAATCAAATCACAAATAAAAATTAACAATAAATCACAAAATTAAAAGTCACAACAAATTTCAGTCCAAATTAATTAATATTTACGTCAAAGTTAAATTAAATTAAGTCATAAATTCGTCAAAAGAATAAAAAGCTTATAAGCCATTTTTTCAAGCGAGCTTTGAAGCTGCCTATAGTCGGGGCACTAGAAATAGCGGCAGGCAGTTGATTATAAACTGTCGGGCCCATAACATGAGTCGTCTTGGAGGATTTGGCGAGCGTTCTCGAGACCGTCGATAGCTGACCTCTACATCTGGTGCAATATGAATAATAATATCATACATATAGTTTTGCTATATTTTTAAGGAACTTCAAGGCCAATTTTTCTTGTAACTCGATTCGTTGTAACGTCTAGCCAACTGGCATTGTCTGGGATGGATGGCTTTAAATTACGGATGAGCCATCCTTACGAGCAGATTGCAAGAAAATCTCGCTTATTTTCATTCTCATTTGTTTTACGAGCAAGTCGGAAAGAGACTTCTAACTTAACGCGGGGATAATAGCTATGTCTGTGAGTTTAACAGAGTAAAGAGAAATTGCATACAATTTTCTTGGTTATAAAAATGAAATTATGTTATTGGATTTCTAGAATATAAATAACCAGCTTTATATATAAATAACTGCCATGAAATATACAAGGTGTAAGGGACAGCCCTCGCCAAACTTTAAGGGCTTGCTCAGTAGACGAAACTGAACAAACTTCCACAAAAATTTTTTTCAGGAAACGAAAAAAAAATCAGCCTCACCATACAAAATGATAAACTTGATTGGAAAATTTGTATGGCGAGGTCGATTTTTTTTTTTCGTTTCCTTAAAAAAATAATTGTGGAAGGTGGTTCAGTTTCGTCTACTGAGTAAGCCCTTAAAGTTTGTGGAGGGCTGTCCCTTACACCTTGTATAGCCTATGACACGCCGCCGCCGGGATTCTGATCCCGATTTTCGGCCACCGTAGGCGCGGGCTTGCAATGGGTAGCTCGCTGTCCGGCCGTCCGGTAACTGTCCGGACCAAGCCCAAGTCGACGACGGCGCGCACTGTTCCCGCGCGCCTCAAGGAGTTGTCAGCAACAGCAGGGACCCAGCTGGGTCGAAGCCTACTGGGGCCAGGGTTATCCGAAAGGGAACTCGAGCCCCGGTATGAAGGCTAGAAGGAACAGAGTGGGTCGTTTAGTTAGTAAGAGTCTGACACTATCTCCCGCTCCACCCAAGAGCGGGTGTTGTCTATGGATGATTTTTCACACCGAAAAAAAAAGGAATAAAGCAGTTTGTCGGTGAAAAAAAAATTACCAATTGGACCAGTACTTTCAGAGATTACCTACTACAAACAAAAAAAAAATGGCCAAGTGCGAGTTGGACTCGCATACGAAGGGTTCCGTACCGTCCTTAAGAAAATTCGTTAAAAAAATCTCGTTTGTTGTATGGGAGTTTCATTCCCTTAAATATTAGTAAGTATTTGTTGTTATAGTGCCAACAGAAATACATAATTTGTGAAAATTTCAAGTGTAATAATAAATAAAATAGCTAGTATTTTATTTATTATTTATTTATATATAGAATAGAATAGAATAGAATAGAATAGCATTTATTCGGCGCAAGCAACACAATATACAACAACATAAAAAATAATAAAAAAAAGAGTACAGACATACAATACAGTTGCAGTAACTGTGCCTGAACCGAAAGGGTCACCAACTCAGCAATTGCTGGGCGTCAAACACCCAGCGCTGATTTTCAGCTGGCACCCCGCAGTGACGCACGGATGATGGTAAATAAAGTATACCAAATAAATATAATCTATATAAATATAACCCATAATTAAAATAAATATTGATACTAGTGTATTTGTGTGATAATATTGTTATATAGGTACGTAATTAAATATTTTATAAAATGTGCCATGGTAGCTACAAAACCAATTTTCTCACTATACCCACAATATTTCAACAAAAATATATCGCGGGAAACATAGTGCATCGCGCGATGCGACGGTTGACTTGATGACGCATAAATCGAGACACACATCGCTGCACCGGCTCGGCGACTAGCCGCTATCTTGGTCTAAGACAAATATATACAAATATTACGTAAAAATAATTTTGGCTTCCAGAAAAAGAGTTTATTTAGATTGCTAAGGTTTATAATTACAAATTGGAAAGGAGTAGAATAGAAACAAAACGAAAGTGGAGTGAGTACTATGTGGTTCCTGGCGACACAGATGCAACGCGCTCGTCAAATACAGACTTCCTACTTTGATTATAAATCAAAGTCTACCTACAGACACCCTTATTACCTGGAATAAGGAACAAAACATAATGGTAAGGATTGTATTATACGAGCAAAAGATTAGATTAAAAATTGAAAATTAGAGGATGCATAATTAAATTGGTGATTGATTATATTAATGATTACTTTTATAATAATAATTAAAAATAAATAGACATGTAACTACTGAATTATATAAATGATTTATCAATATTAACGTCATTAAATTCAATTTGTGAACTCAAAATAAAATTCTTAAGACTAGCCTTAAACGTATTTATATTTTTCAGGTCCCTAATTGGTGGGGGAATATTATTCCAACATTTACTAGCCATGTACCGAAAACTACCTCTGAAGGCTGCAGTACGGTGATGCGGAGTAGCCAGTTGCTGAGCACACCGCCTGGCCTTGCGCTGCCGGTGACTATTTACCCACGCAAGCTTTGAGTTCAGGTATGACGGACATTTATTTTTGATGACACCAAAAAGGAGACAAGCTAAGTGTAACTTCCGACGCGACTTCATTTTTAAAATATTATGCTTGTTTAGAAAAGGTGTAATGTGACTCCTCGGTGGTACGTTGAAGCAAAAGCGCGCGCAAGCATTTTGAACCCGTTGAATAAGTCTTACAGTACGTGCCAGAAGTCTAGGTCCCACAACGGTATCTGCATAATTTAATTTCGAAAGAACCAGACTTTCAACCAGCTGAACACGCAGTTCTTCACTTAGGTAGGGGCGCATCTTGTACAATACCTTCAGACGGTAGAAACAGTTTTTCACATTGTTTGCAATATGAGCCTCATAGCGTAATTCTTGGTCCATGATCAAACCCAGATTTCTCGCCTCAAAGACACGATCAATACATTGGCCCATTACTATCACTTTTGCATGACTATAGTTTATTTTATTTAGTTGACTCTTAGACCCGAAAAGCATAAATTTAGTTTTAGCCGGGTTTAGTAATAGGGAGTTTTGTTTCGACCAGTCCACGATCCGGTCTAGATCTTCATTTAGCAATTTTACTGCAGATTCATAGTCTTGGGGTTTAAAAGAAATATATAATTGAATGTCATCCGCATAAATATGAAATTTAGAATTTTTTATAACATTTACAATATCAGCACTATACAAAATAAACAAAGGAGGACCCAATATTGATCCCTGTGGAACACCCTTCACGACTGGAGTCATGTCTGAAAATATACTCGATCCATGTACATCCTTTATTTCTACCAGCTGTTTACGGTTATTTAGATAGCTTCTGAACCATGCAACTGCAGGCTCGTCAAAACCATAATATATCATCTTAGCGAGCAAAAGAGACAAATTAATTGCATCAAACGCTCGGGAAAAGTCTAGTAGAACCAACAAAGTACATTCTCCTTCATCTTGAGCCGATAATATGTTGTCGGTTACATCTAACAGAGCCGTTGCAGTGCTACGACCTTTCCTAAAACCTGATTGCGTCTCCGGTAGAATGTTATTTTGCTCAAGATATGTACTCAGTTGGGAATTCACTACCCTTTCTAACACTTTAGACAAGAAAGGTAAAATGCTTATCGGCCTTAAATCCTTAACAGTGCTTGGATTTACCACTTTTGGAATCGGACGGACCACAGCAATTTTCCACAGGTCCGGGAAGTTCGATGTAGAAATGGAACAGTTAACAATAGAGGTCAACATATCTAAAGTTTGAGGGAGAGTCAGAGAAAACATGTCAAGCGTAATGTGGTCAAAACCTTCTGCATTAGATTTAATTTTTGATATAATTTTGATAATGTCAGATTGATCTACAGAATTAATAGAGAATACAGCCTCATTAAATCTGTGAGTCTCATAGAAATTTAAACATGATTCTGGTGCCATGCTATCACCTGGAACATTCAAGAAATGTGAATTAATTTCGTCAGGGTCGTTGATATGAGAGGGTAATTCCGATACAGTTTTAAAAGGTAACAAGGTTGATTTTAGATTTTTCCACAGAATTTTGGGTTGATGTATTTTACTATTTATGTTGTGTTTAAAATAAGCCACTTTTTCATAGTATAAAGACTTGTTTACTAGACCTTTTAACTCCTTATAATACGATAGTTTACTCTCTGAAACTGACCTTGTACACCGTATGTGCGCCTGGTTTCGCAGACGCATCATGAACTTGATATTATCTGTAATCCATGGATACGACCTATCCCTAATTACCCGAGTCCCACGTGGAGCATATTTATCAAAAAGTATGGTGATGTTATAATTGAGTTGTGCCACCATAGCGTTCACGTCACCCGATGCGAGCCAATCCATTGAGCCCATATCCTCGTTAAACTTGTCTAATGGTATAGCTTTTAGGTTTCTACGAGTTACAACAATTGGCGGTATTTTCTCTTTTTTAAAATGAAAAACAGCAGTTATGAAAGCATGCGCACCAAGCGCACTAATCCAGTCCACCTCGACGGCGCGCGCAATCGCATCCGTGCACACCAGGTCAATAAGAGTCTCGCTAGTGGCAGTAAAGTGAGTGGCTGATGTCACCAATTGACTTAGATCGAGACTTTGAAGAAACATATTTAATTTGTTTGTTTTAGGGTCAGTTTGGTTCAAACAATTAATATTGAAATCACCAAGTAGAATGGTGTGTTTGCAAAACGTCATTGAATTTATAGAACAGGTCAGGGCATCCAAAAACAATTCAACATCCATCCATGGCGGTCTGTACGCAGTTCCGACAGCGATTTTGATACCATGAGTACTGAGAACAAGCCACATTTGTTCAACGGCGTCATGAAGAGGGTCAACCGGGTGCGCATGGGTATGCACCTTAATACCGCGTTTGATGTAAAATCCGACGCCGCCGCCGCGGCCACTGCGCACGCTCATCGGTCGCGGAACGTGCCGCAATCGGTACCCAGGCACAGCGGGCGCACGTCCATCTTGATCTGTCTTTAGCCAAGTTTCATTTATTGCCATTATACTGACGTCATGATTCCCCAAAGCAGCAATAAACTCATCATGGCGAGTGCCCAGTGAGCCAGGGTTGAGAAAACCAAATTTAAGGTACTTTGAGTTCATTGCAGTGTTTTAGTATCACTTAGCAGCACAAAACGACATCTGTGTGTAGTTGATGACTTTTTGTAATAAAAATAATTACTCATAAAATGTATTGGGACGTCATGATAAATATAAAACAATGCTAAAATAGGCCCATGTGCGATTAAAATGAGATTAAATATTATTAATGAATTGTTAATTTGTAGTGTAATAGTAAGCATAAATAAAACTAAGTATGTAGGAGATACTTGTGAAAAATAATTAAAATAATAAAATATATAAAGATATAATAACAACTTAATATGGTGGGAGAGGGGCACCGACAAAACTGTGCGACTGCGGAAAATGCCAACTGAAAAAACGCACCCTTTAGGCTGGACTAGGTGGGCTAGCTGCGGCCAGAAATATACATAAAAATTAATTAAGAAATGTTCAAAACAAACATCAACAGACACGAGAAAATAACAATAGTTTAATTTTTTAGGTATGTTTATATAATTCAAACTTCCAGTCAAACCTAACCATTGCCAAAAATTCGAACCAAATCTAGGTCGGAACGAATGCGTTGCGGTGGCACACCATCATCTTTTCTTACAAAAATGCGGCCGTCTTTGGTCCACACATACTTATATCTATGTTTCTGTCCAGCCTGACGTGCATTAAAAAACAACTTCCCGTTTATCGGCGTCAACCGTTCATTTAAATAAAACCTTCTGGAGGGTCCACGCAGCTCGAGGTCCGTAGTGGTGAGGCCGCGTCGCACGCGCGCCGCCCTCAACAGTTGATCGCGGACAGAGCGGCGCGCCAGTCGCACAGCGAGCGCGCGCGGCCGCGGCGGCTCTGCCATGTCCTCACTGCCTGCCGCCGTGAAGTTGCGGCGCACCGCACCAACACGCTCCACGTTCACGATGTCACGGTCGTCGACGGTGACACCCAGTTTCACTGACACCAATCGAATAATATGAAGTGGGCTCTCGTCTTTCACTTCCGGTACACCCGTGATCATGACGTCATTCAACAGAAGATCCTGATCACGGTCATTCAACTGCATCTTCAGCTCAGAGATGGTCTCCTCAAGGTGGTCGTAAGACGATGGGCCCGTCTCCTCGAAACGCTTCTCGAGGTGGGAAACCTTGCTCTCAATGACACTCATTCGTTCCCCACACAACCCAACGTCGGCCTTCAAACTTGCCATTTCGTCCCGGAACAGTCGCAACTCCACTCTCATGGCACTTAGCTCCTCACGAAAACAACGAATTTCATGGGCCACATTGAGCTCCCCAGACTCTGCTGTAATTGGGGAGAGGGGCTGAATAGGCTGGTTGATTGCTGGTTCTCTGGTTGATTGATCAACTATCGCACCCCGGTTCACCGCTGCTACATGAGCTTTCGGCGGAGACTGAATTACATTTGGCTGGCTGCTCACTGTTATACCATCAGACGGGCCCTTGACAGGAGTGGCCGAGTTATCTTTCCTTGGGATCTTCATTTTACAATCTGGGCACAACCAGTTAGGCGCCACCTTTGTTGATGTAACGCCGATGCAAGTGGGATGATACGACCCAGGACACTTTGTGCAGCGAATACATTCAGCTCTGGCCAAAAATTGACCGCAGCCACCACACTTCGCCATAATCGCGGTTTATATAAAGTTAATGTATACAAACACCACAGACTAGTACCACCGGGGAATCACAGATGGCGTCAACAACGCGTATTATACGGCAATGTTATCTCCTAGGTTCTGTAGTTTTCAATGAACCTTAATCTCGTCTTAAGTTCACAACTCAGAATATACGTAGTATAACTATAATACGTTGCACCGATATAATTAATGTCTATTGTTTATTAAGTTTTAAGTTTTTATTTGTACAGTTTCGGGTAGGTCTTTTACACTTGGTTAAGTTTGATTTGAAATTTTTTGTTATAATTAATGTTTTTATGATCACTGTCACTGCACTACAATATATGTAAATTATAATATCTTTTAAAAGTCCTTTATCAATAAAGATGAAAAAACACTTTGATTGTATTTTTAAAATCCTTTATTGTATACCAAGATAATAAATTATACATTCGAGCCTTATATTTAGAGCACACATTGGCGGCCTTATCGCATTCCGCGATCTCTTCCAGGCAATCTGGTACGGAAAGAGATTGACTGGACATAAAATGGAGTTGCACATTGCAGCTATCGCGGTTCTTAAGATACAGCCTGGTGATAGACAGACGGACAGACGGACAGTCCCGTTTTTCCCTTTGGGTACGGAATACTAACAAACTTTACTTCTTTAGTGTAGATGTAGACTTTTATAGTGTTAATGGAAGTAGTTTTAGCAAACAAATGGTTTTAGATGGAAAATTGAACACTATTCACTTCCATTTTTACTTAAAATTAATATTGAGATAAAAAAAAAAACATGTTATCAATTTCTAGAACTTGATAACATGTTTTTTTTACTTAACGTTCTTACGCATTCAGCCGAAGTTTATTAAACGATTAGGCACAAATATCATTAGGTTATCAGACAGAAATTGTTGATTGTGATAAGACCACTTTTATTGTGCTAATCCATTTATTTTCTTTGTTTGTTTTTTCTCTACAATCAAGGGATTTATGTCATGTTTATGCATACAAATATATTGTTCAATATATTTACTCAAAAACTTGCTCCTATACCTACCGCTTTTAGTCACACAATTGACAGTTTTCCGCACTAGTGCAGAAAAGAGCGCGAGCTCAATCCCACCACAATTTATTGTATTTTTCATATCACTGGGCAGCTTCTGTTTATTTATTTCTTACCACTCGCCTGTGCCTCGACCGAATTCCACCTCAGTCACAATGACAAAATTTCTCCACTTAATCTTAATTTTTATCTATGTATGTATTCCACTTAATCTTTATCTATGTATGTATTACTCATCCGTGGAGTTTTTTCGGGAAACTTCGTGATCCAGCTCCCAGATCTTTTGAAAAAGTTACAGTGGCTCTGAAACGTACAGTGAACCTGAAGCAGCACAGGTGGGGCTTAAACAGTAAAAGTCTGAATCTCCACAGTATCTCAAGAACAGTGCAATGATGGTATATGGTTCCAAAACGTGCTATATCAGTAATCTTGGTTCAACCCGTACTGTGCCCGCGTGATGCAGTACGACTCATTCCCTATCCTAGAGAGGAAGCCTAATCCCAACAGTGGGAACATTATAAGGCCGACTATGCCATGTTAATTATTGTATTTTTTTTTCCAGTTACAATAACGTCTGTTACATATTTTGCCCAATGATCATTAATATTTATTGCCCCCGCATATTAACGAGGACATTCCATTTGAACTCATATTTATGTCAAATACCGATGCCGAGCAATTAAAATCTGATATTGTAATGGCAAAGCAAATAACGGCAAATGATATCGTGAACCTTAAAATAAAAGTTTTTTTTTTTCAATTATCTCTGAACTCGTTTGTCGTCCTACGCCATTTTGTGAGTTAAATAAATTCGTATTTCACATGATATGACGATACCATTTTAAGTTCATGAACTCTTTTTTTTTCAATATTTTCTTTGTAATGCAATTCTTTCCTGTTAGCTAGATACAACCTAGAGGTTTTTATGTCAAGCGTGAATAGGTTACTTCTAGGCTAGTGTGCTCCATCGTCGACCAGATCATCACTTACAATCAGGCGAGGAATCGCCAAACTGAAGTATCAATGGGCAGGGCACATTGTTCGCAGAACAGATGGCCGTTGGGGCCGAAAGGTTCCGGAGTAGCGACTGCGTACCGGAAGACGCAGCATTGGGAGGCCTCCTACAAGGTGGACCGGTGACTTGGTGACGATTGCGGGAATCCGATGGATTGAACAATGAACGATCCTGTGTGACGTGGCTAAGCGTGGAGATGACGTCAGAACAAAGGAATAGCGTGGCCAACTTGAGGCGTTCGACGCAAGAGAATCGAAATGAAACGCTCGTAATTTGGAAGGCCTGCAGAAGCACTGGGAGTCGGAGGGGTTTATAATAATTTTTTTTTTCGAGACAGGAAAATATCAAATAAGTCTTGCCACTCTGGGTGGGCGAGACTGCCCAATTTTTTCCGACTGAAACCCACCTGCTTTCATTTACTTGCTTTTCGGGTTTCTAGGGCCTCTTTGTACAGTGGTGGTAACGAATCTGATTTATGTGTTCAATCACAACCAGGCGCATTACTTTGTGTACCTAATTTATGTCGTTATCACTGTACTCGAAACGGGGAAGGAAAACATCGTAAGGAAACTGGATTGTCCTTAAATCCAAGACATGTGACATGCACCAACTAGCACTGGGCCCGAGTGGTAGACTGCGGCCCGTTGCCATATGACATCCACTAACCAGCACTGGGCCCGAGTGGTGAACTGCGGCCCGTTGCCATGTGACATCCACCAACTAGCACTGGGTCCGAGTGGTGGACTGTGGCCCGTTGCCATGTGACATCCACTAACCAGCACTGGGCCCGAGTGGTGGACTGTGGCCCGTTGCCATGTGACATCCACTAACCAGCACTGGGCCCGAGTGGTGAACTGCGGCCCGTTGCCATGTGACATCCACCAACTAGCACTGGGTCCGAGTGGTGGACTGTGGCCCGTTGCCATGTGACATCCACTAACCAGCACTGGGCCCGAGTGGTGAACTGCGGCCCGTTGCCATGTGACAGCCACCAACTAGCACTGGGTCCGAGTGGTGGACTGTGGCCCGTTGCCATGTGACATCCACTAACCAGCACTGGGCCCGAGTGGTGAACTGCGGCCCGTTGCCATGTGACATCCACCAACCAGCACTGGGCCCGAGTGGTGAACTGCGGCCCGTTGCCATGTGACATCCACCAACCAGCACTGGGCCCGAGTGGTGAACTGCGGCCCGTTGCCATATGACATCCACCAACTAGCACTGGGTCCGAGTGGTGCACTGTGGCCCGTTGCCATGTGACATCCACCAACCAGCACTGGGCCCGAGTGGTGAACTGCGGCCCGTTGCCATGTGACATCCACCAACCAGCACTGGGCCCAAGTGGTGAACTGCGGCCCGTTGCCATGTGACATCCACCAACTAGCACTGGGTCCGAGTGGTGGACTGTGGCCCGTTGCCATGTGACATCCACCAACCAGCACTGGGCCCAAGTGGTGAACTGCGGCCCGTTGCCATGTGACATCCACCAACCAGCACTGGGCCCGAGTGGTGAACTGCGGCCCGTTGCCATGTGACATCCACCAACCAGCACTGGGCCCGAGTGGTGAACTGCGGCCCGTTGCCATGTGACATCCACCAACCAGCACTGGGCCCGAGTGGTGGACTGCGGCCCGTTGCCATGTGACATCCACCAACCAGCACTGGGCCCAAGTGGTGAACTGCGGCCCGTTGCCATGTGACATCCACCAACCAGCACTGGGCCCAAGTGGTGAACTGCGGCCCGTTGCCATGTGACATCCACCAACCAGCACTGGACCCTAGTGGTGGACTGCGGTCCGTTGCCTTTCCGAGAAAGGATGCCTGTTTCCCAGCAGTGGGAACATTATAAGAATAGAATAGAATAGAATAACATTTATTTTCATAAAAACACGGTATAAAAGATGTTACAAGGATTAAAAACAGAGCATACATGTTTTTGCTTAACATTATAAGCGTGCAAATTTTGTGCATACAGTTAAGTCATTAATGTTTTTTGTCAAAGAACTCTTTAATACTATAAAAACTATTAGTAGACAGCCAATCGTACAATTTCATTTTAAATAATCTTGTTATAAGAATTTTTAAGTCACTCGGTATCCTATTAAATATTTCTACACACATATACAAATAGCTTTTATTATATTTTAGCCAGCCTTGGCATGACATCCAGTACGAGCCTGTGAGGGTCGCGCCTGTTTCGAGGATGTACATCGTCCGCTTTTGTAAATAATTCCTTATTCTTCCACACAAACATACATATCTCATATATATAAAGAGACGATAGCGGTAACAAACCAAGTTTCTGAAATATTGGTCGACAAGAGTCGTCGGATTGAAGCCCGTAGATTGCTCGAATGCATTTTTTTTGTGCAACTAATGCTCTATTAAGGATGATTAAGCTATGCTATGATACCTCTCTGCCTCTTTGGAACAATCCAGCACAGATCATGACGCCATATAAGTGCTGTGTAAGTAAATTATGAAAAATTTTCACAAAGGTGTGAAAATTTATCAGTGCTATGGCGTTACCAATGTAGTAAACAAAAACGTATGTAATTAAATCCCTCGGCAACGAGTGACTGTTGTTTTGTGACGTCGATGAAGATAATAGTGGGTATTGCTGCGCTGATAATTCGTAATGTATTTGTACAGTCATCTTTTAGTTTTGTGATTTAAAATAGGGGAAATTTGGTCGCTTACGTTTAATTCTACTTGATATAATCTCTTTATAAATGTATTTTAATACAAGTTAGTTTTTTTTTTTGCATGCTTATAATAGTCAAATAATTATTATTTTGTACTACTAACTCTACGACAAGTGCGTGTTGCTAGTGATGACTTATGTCTCTGAAACGTAATCGCTCACAATTGACCTCATCTGATGGCTTAAAGGTACCTGGAAAGGGCTATGCTCGGAGTTTCCTTGCGTGATTGTATCAGAAATGAAGATATCCGCAGAAGAATTAAGATTACTGACATAACCTGAAGAATCGCCGAACCTTATAGGCAGAGGATAGAGCACATTGCTCGCATAAAATAAAATAAAAAAAGAACTAGCAAGCAGCACCCGTGTGTAATAACTACATGAAACATTTGGAGCTATTTTTTAATTTACACTAAATTATAAAGAAATAATGCTTGTTTTTTTTTTGTTTGTAGGAGGTAATCTCTGGAAGTACTGGTCCGATCGCTTAATTTTTTTTCAGCGGTAAAAAGCCGTTTTATTTCTGATTGACATAGGCTTTATTTAATGAATGCGGGCAAAGCCGCGGGCAAAATCTAGTTAATTATAATTTTTTTTGTATTTCATGAAATAACTTTTAAATACATGTTCATGAGGGCATGCAAATTGAACGCGCCGTATTGAAAGCTTTTTGTAAATAGTCGGACCTTTACAATTGGATATCAAATACCCGATGTTATTAATATTTTTATTGCTTTAAGAGAATTCAGCAAAAAACGAAATTATTTTCATCAAATTTTTCCTTGTTAGCTTTGATTGGTTGATAACAATCTGAGCGCACAAAAGTATTATCCATTTGCCGTTTGATTTTCGTTGAGTACCGCTGATATTTAGATTTCTAGATACCATTTTGTGAAATGAATTTTGGAATAGTATCTACTGTTAGAGGTTAAATGTGTATTTATTTAATGGATTGTTCTTTTTGTTATAAAATGCTCAGTATATAAGTATGTATAAGGTAGCTACACTACGATCTAAACCAAAAGGACAAGCACAAGCAAAGGGTAGGTCGCTGTCCGGCCGCCCGGCATGAATCAAGTGGTGAGATGGTGGTCAAACTCGAGCCATTCGAGCGCCGATTGTACATACGTCTGTTCAACTTGAATGACCTTGAAAAACGCTTATTTGACGTTTTATACACACGTTTGTACGAATTTTTTTTGGCCAAAAATGTTTTTTTTATACCTATCAGAAAAATCGAGAAAAAGGTTTTTTTTTTTTGGTTATTTATGTAAAAACGCAGAATTACATAACATGAAAAATAACATATTTTTGTATTTTAATTCCGACTAGATTCTTCATGAAGAAAAAAACAAGATCGTTGCAATTTCATCTCAAAGAAATGCAAGACTGGTAGCAACAGCAAAAATGACAAGAAATAAACCCTATTAAAACAGGACATTTTTCTTTCTCGACATTTAAACCATTGGCTCCAATGTTCACGTTTAAACCAAATCGTATATATACTCGTAATAGTTTTTTACGTGGTACTTTCTGGCCGCGCCACAGGGTGCTATTCTCTAAGAAAACAGCTTTGATCGCAGCGCTGGCACAGCGACGAGTCGTGAGCGCAGTACATTGAATTAACAATCGAATGTAAAGAGGCATTGGGTTGCTAATCCAATACACTTATTGGGATTTCTTCGCTACGGCCAGCGCTGCGCTCAAGGCTGTTTTCTTAGAGAATAGCACCCACAGTCGCATTTTGAATCGGAGTTAATAAGAACATGTACATAATTATAATTATGTTCATATTTTTTTTGCGTGTTTTTACGTAAACAATACGTAAAAACACGCAATTACTAATAATAATGACAGGCGCGCGCGAGCGCAAATTTTATTACGCTGCTAAAAAATAACCATTACTGGCTAAAGTTTAAACAAAACACCTCAAAGATTGTACAGTACACAAATTGTGAGAATGTTAGACAAATAACATCATTTTGTATTTTAATTCCAAGTAGATTCTTCAGGAAGAAATTAAAAACAAACAAGATCGTAGCAATTTCATCTTAAAGAAATGCGAGACTAGTAGCAACAACAAAAATGACAAGAAAAAAATACTATTAAAATAGGACATTTTTCCTTCTCGACATTTAAACCATTGGCTTCAATGTTCACGTTTAAACTAAATCGTATTATAGTTTTTCTTGTGTTTTCCGAGGCCAAACGACGAGCTCTTAATGCGATCCATTTGACGATCCAAACTAAGCTGTTAA
This sequence comes from Mythimna ferrago, assembly GCA_910589285.2. Lineage (NCBI taxonomy): Eukaryota > Metazoa > Arthropoda > Insecta > Lepidoptera > Noctuidae > Mythimna > Mythimna ferrago. The sequence goes on from OU342689.1 coordinate 4,783,851, forward strand.
AGGCATGGAGCTATATAGGGTGCTAGCTTTTGCCAGCGGCTTCGCCTGCGTACATAAAATATGGCATATATTACTCAAGAATAAAACAGCTTTCTAACGGTGACAAAATTTTAGCAATCGGACCAGTACTTCCAGAGATTACCTCCTACAAACAAAAAAAAACAAACTTTACCTTTTTATTATATTAGTATAGATATAACTCCAACCCTCTGGGAGGCATTCCAAGGCAGCGTCTATCCGCTATGTGGTCCCCATTCCAGAAGCTTTCTTCCCCATCGACCATCTGTTCTGCGAGCAATGTGCCATGCCAACTGCCACTTAAGAGGCTGCTTTTCCACTCGCCTGTCCTCAACATCGAGCGTGGTTCCAACGCCTGAAAACTCTGTTAGCATTCGGTAATTCCGTGATTTACTCGAATATTTTAATTAATAATATTTAATACGTTTTTTTTTTTAACTATCAAAGTTTTTGTAAAATCATTGTCATTATTAAGAATCTTGATATTTGCTAGGGTTGTACTTTTTTGACTTTTTTAATTTTTGAGTAAATTATGAAGTGTTAAAGTTCATGCAAAATAGCAGATTTTCAGATGTCTTAACTGGATTAGTTTTACACAAATTTATAAATTGATTTCCATAGAAGCCTAGATACTATCCACAAGATACTGTGTTTCCAAAAGATCTAATGAAAAATGTGTAATAACGTCATAATCGCGTAAGAGCGGCTGTATGAAAAACAGTGAAATGTATGTCGAGATGCGTCCCCTTAAGTTAAGCGATTCTTTGAACTTACTTGAATCACACAGAAAATTGTGAACGAATATAAAACTAACATTTTCTGAAAATCCTCGTTTCAGTGAGAAATAAAGTTACAAGACATAATGTTAGCATGTTTAACTTAATTAGAACAGATGATAAAAAATTCACACAATCTTTTATTCATGTAATTAATTAATTACTTCACAGTCAGTTCGCAGCTGAAATATACACTAAGTAAAAAAATAGTTCTAGCCCAGTCAAGATATTTTTAAGCTATTTTGGAGCTTTTTAGTTTATACAGCTTTTTTATGGTGAGAAAATCAATGATAACCCCCGCTCTTGGGCGGAGCGGGAGATAGTGTCAGACTGTTACTGACTAAAAACCCACCCCGTTCCTTCAAGCCTTCATACCGGGGCTCGAGCTGTCTTTCGAAACTAACCCTGGCCCCAGTAGGCTTCGACCCATCTGAGCCCCTGCTGTTGCAGACAACTTTAGACATCGTTGCTGAGGCGCGCGGGAACAGTGCGCGCCGTCGACGACTTGGGCTTGGTCTGGACAGTTACCGGACGTTCGGACAGTGAGCTACTCATTGCTCACTATCCGGAAGGCCGCGCTTACGGTAGCCGGAAATCGGGATCGGAATCCCGGCGGCGGCGAGAGCGCCGTTGCCTGATGCGGTTGGCCTCCTCCTTTGCGAGCATTACTGCTTCGCAGAAGTCGGTGCCCGCCTGCCACTCCTCCTCGCTCCGGACCATGGCCTGAACCAAGGCCCGGTGCGAGAGGTCTCCGCCGCCGATCGCCTCCACGACGGCATGGCGATGCTCCGCACAAGCAGGGCACACCTCGACTGTGTGTTCCACCGTGTCCTCCGGGCGTTCCGCACAGTGGCGACACCCGGGCGTCACTTCCGCTTGAATCCGGTACAGGAACCTCCCGAACTTGCCATGTCCAGTGAACACCTGCGTCATGTGGAAGGTAAGGACGCCGTGAGGTCTTTCCAGCGATGCCTCAAAGAGGGAACTTACCGCCATATAGTTTTTACAGCTAAGTTACGCAACTTTGTAATGTCCTTGATCGTGAGAAGTTCGTTCAAGTGTAGGTCAATGCCACTATAGTATTATAGGATCATTGTGAAGAGACAAGAGATTTTTAGATCCTATGTCCTAAACACAGGCCAACAAAAAAAAAAAGACGGCGTACCACGAACTAAAAAAGTGATGCCACTTTTTTATCCATGTGTATTTCGAAGGCTTGAAAGTTGTTATATCTTATTTACCTAAAATAGAGGAACAACAAATACTAATTATTATTTCATGAGAGATTTTTTAAATAAAATGACAATCGAATTTTCTTTTTTAATTGTCAGTTAGAGACAAGGTCTTTATAACCCTATTCTAAATGAGGTAAGAATATCTCAAATCTCATTTAAATACATATAAATAAAAGGAAAGTAGAATATAATATCTATCAAAATATATATTTTTTTTTTACTAAATGCTCATAAAAATGAATTCGATACCTGTAACCTAAAGGCAATTTTTTAATTTTTATGTGTCTGTCTGTTTATTCTGGCAAATATCCTAAACGGCTGGCTCAATTTTGACGAGATAGGTATTTAAAAAAAAAAAACAATTAGGGTTCTGCGTAAAAATCACTCCTTCTAGAAAGTGAAACCACATTGCATTGTGCTGTTTTGCGAGTATTGCGCAGACAAAGTCGCGAACAGCTAGTCATAAATGTGGATGGAAAGGGAGTCGAAATAAAAAATGATGGATTTATTCGAGGAAAATATAAAAGCAAAGGAAGTGGACAGATTGGTGGTTAATAAGACGGAATGGAAACGGAAAACGGAACTGATGGAACGTGAGACAAGGGTAGGAAGACGATGATGATTCAACTCTAAAAAATGAAACATCAGACTAAGTTTGTTTTTTTTTTGTTAGAGCTGTGGTATTTTTCTAAAGAGTTATCTTGGCTCTAGAACGCGGCTTGCGGACAGTGAGCAATGGGTAGCTCGCTGTCCGGCCGTCGGGTAACTGTCCGGACCAAGCCCAAGTCGTCGACGGCGCGCACTGTTCCCGTGCGCCTCAAGGAGTTGTCAGCAACAGCAGGGGCCCAGCCGGGTCGAAGCCTACTGGGGCCAGGGTTACCCGAAAGGGCGCTCGAGCCCCGGTATGAAGGCTTGAAGGAACGGGATGGGTTTTTTAGTCAGTAAGAGTCTGACACTATCTCTCGCTCCGCCCAAGAGCGGGGGTTGTCATTAGACGATTTTTCCCATCGGAAAAAAAAAAATAAAAAAGCTCTAGAACGCAAAGCGTAACTGAATGAACACAAGTGAAGTGGATGAAGAGGGTTATACAAGAGTAGAAAAGAAGAGACCTTACTATGACGTGTTGAAATGTCAAGCGTGTTCAGCCTGTTCGACTGAATTTTACTTTAAACATATAAACCCCATAACAGTAATAAAAGCTTTTAATCAAGATTAAATTGACGGAAGATATAGATCTTAAAATTAAAAAAAAAAAAAAAAATGAAACTCCAATGAAAAAATGTGAAATTTAGCCTTAAGAGGTCGTGATAGGGCACTCATCATCATGAGTTAGTAATGATCTGAGTCTATTTCTCGCACCACCCAAAGTAGGAGAAATTATTTAAAAAATTTCCACCTCAAAAAAGACTAGGTTTAATATTTAGGTTTAGTATCACAACGCCACATTCACATAAAAAATAACTAGTGACAATAATAGTAAATCAAGTCGACATAAACCGCGTCGCGAACAGAGCTAATCCTAAAAATAACTCACCCAATACGCCTATAATTTTCAATACTACGCCCAAACCGTTTTACGGCCACGCACCCAAATCTTCAGATAACCTTAGGTTTTTTGCGTCAATAAACGCAGAAATAGTTGGAAACTATATGATTTACGATCGTCATAAAGATGGGGACGTGCCAACCGGGGATGTTACCGTGCTATAGATATGTGAAGCGATGCGACGTTCGGAAGATTCGATTCCGCTTGTGCACTTTGTGATCGACTGGAAAAAAAAAATGTAGATTTTATAAAAACAGTGTTGGCCGAGTATTAGGCTTCGATTTACGAATTGTAAGTCGCGGGTTCACCACTGCTCTCAAAAGTGAAGGAAACCAGTATGTCCTAGAACGAAAACTTCGAAGACCCGCACTGGGCCCGCGTCATGGATTACAGTCCATTCCCTCTCCTAGAGTTCAGGCCCGGAGTCCTAACAGTGGGAACGTTGTAGGGCCGACTATGTTAGATTTATAAAATAAATATTTAAAGCTAAATTTATAGTCAACCTTATCATCATTCATAATTTCAATTGAAAATCGCGCACTGTTCGACATAGGCCTTCTCCAAGTGTCACCACAACGGCCGACCCTGTATTTCTCGCATCCATCGGATTCATATGACCCTCATCAGGCAGAAAGGCCTGTTGGTCTCGACAGGCCTGTTGGTCAGTTGTCTAGTATTCATAACATAAGCTCTGCTTAGCTTGGGACTAGACGGCGTTGTGTGAAAGTTGTGGAATATTATTATTATTATTATCAGGTCATCAATCCACCTTCCAACGTCTTATGTACTTAGATAACGTCTGATGCGCATTGCAGGGTAGACTTCTTTCGGTTAAAATTGCCACCATTGCCGCCTGAATTTACAGGAGACCGACAATGACTTCAAAACGTGCTGAGGCTTGAGGCCCGGCAGTGGGAATGTGTATCTCGAGCGCATTGGTTGCTGAAACCCGAAATAAAGGTTTTCCCTAGATCGAATTCAGACGCTAAAACTTTTGCATAGGTGCATCATCTTTTACACCGATCCCATACATTTACACACAAATTTTGATCGTTTTAATCCTGTGGAGGGTCGATTCGGTACATGAAACACTATCGATTTATAAACATAAAATTAAAAAATAAAGTACATTTTTTAAAAAACTCGTATTAATTTACGCATGTACCGAATTAATTTATTTAAGAAAACGTCAACTGAGCGAGTCCAATGACCTGTATTTAGTAGTCGGCGTTGCGTATTTACTACCTAGAAAAAAAGTCGGCCTTTCCATACCATACAGTATTTACAGAGATCACTCCTACAAGCAAAAAATTTAAAAACAAAAAAAAAACAAAGTTTACCTCTTTATAATATTTGTGTAGATTTAGGACAAGTAGACCATGTTGTGGAATAAGACGTAGGATATTTTTTAACCCAGGAGTATGTTTCCTTAAAATAACTTTCGGGCAAAACCGCTGACTGTAGCTAGTTATTTACAATACAAGTGATTATTCAAGTAGATTGTGTAGAACAACTACTAATACTTGCTAGTGAAACAATAAAACGAACGAAATGAAACAAAGCGGTCGTGACTTTGATGTATCTTCAAACGAGGTTTGATTTACTGGCTCAGCTATTGTTTTTGAAGTGATAAACTGATAAAAGTAAATTATATTACTTACTAACTACTCCTCGCGGCTTTGCCCGCGTGAAAACTGTTTTATTAACCTCCTGCTAGCTTTTCCCCGCGGCTTTGCACGCTTACATAAAATATAGCCTACTAGCTGTCCGCCCGCGACTTCGTCCGCGTGTACTTCGGTTATCGCACTCTAAACGTGTTTTCCCGTAGGAATAAGATGTTTTTCCGGGATAAAAAGTCTATGTTCTTTTCCATGTCAAAGGCTATATGCATGCCAAATTTCATCCAAATCCGTTCAGCCGTTTTTGCGTGATTAAGTAACAAACATCCAAACATCCACACTTTCACATTTATAATATTAGTTAGGATGTCACTCAGAAATAATGTTACTTTCTACTTAAAAAAAATTCGCAATCGTACCAATACTTTGAGAAATCATCTCCTATAAAAAAAAAAAAAAATTGGTTGTCTGTAAAGTCGGTTTACTGACGATAGTTGAACGTGACAACGTCTTAAGAAAATACTGATGGAATGGTAGCATTTTTCAAAAGAAAATTTTAATTTTATTTGTTTAATAGATTAATATTCGACAATATATCACTGAATATATAATTAATATCGAAAGAATCATTACCTTTATCGCTGTAATTATCGTTGCTATAAACAATTGACACCACATTCGCTTTTCACTGCACTTGATACTCGATCAAAACATGTAAATGTACTATAGTATAGCAGCTGTCCACGCAGACGCATCGCTCACTCAAGTAGGAGAGAGACGGATGTCGAACGCTGCCGAACGCAAAGGCCGATTGTGCTTCTTTGTCGCTCGTTCCGCGCTCTCGCTTGCACTTCAAGCCTTACATGGAACGCCTCAGAGCGAGGTAACGCCGCATGAGTCATGTTTTTTCGTGCGTGCAGCCGGCTCTATCGAATTATAAGACGTTGTCACGTCAAAAACAAACTTTACCTCTTTTTTTATTATAGTGTAGAAAGAGAACTTCACCATCATCATTTCAGCCGAAATACATCCACTGTTGGACATAGGCCTCCTCCAAGTGTCGCATTTTTGGAGGTTGCCATAATCGCCACGATTGGCAGGCGGGTTGGCGATCGCAGTGTGTTTTATGCAATGCTCTGGTATGTCCCTTAGTCGCCTCTTACGACACCCATGAGAAGAGATGGGATGATATTATTCTTTACATTCGGACACCATACGAAAGAGAACTTACTACTAGGTTAAAATGTATCCTATATCATCTATACATCTATACATATAAATAAAACTGGAGTGTCTGTTTGTAATATTGAAATAAATCCTTTTTACTACATGTATATGAATATATATACGGTACATATACCAAAATAAAATTTTCTACAATTTTTGTCTGTCTGTCTGTCTGTTTTTCCGGGCTAATCTCTGAAATGGCTGGACCGATTTTGACGGGACTTTTTTCGGCAGGTAGCTGACGTAATAAGGAGTAACATAGGCTATTTTTATTTTAGAAAAAATAAATTCAAAATCCTGTAGTCCACGCGAACGAAGTCGCGGGTACAGCTAGTAATATATACAGGCTATGACCTAGACGATATAGTTTATCTGAGTGCCATAAAATATCGTCAAAATCCATCCAGATTTGGACGTAAAAATATAACGAATGGACAGACATATATTGTCGCATTAGAAAATATTATTATTGTGTCGATTTTAGAGTGAGCGTCTCTATTTGAGATTTATATTACTGAAACAGTAAATGAAGGTTTAAGCGAGATGATAGATTTTATTTGATATTTGGGTTCATTTACACGTGGCTGGATTAAAAAATCTATAACTATGTCTGAGCACGAAGCGAAATCATAGCGCGATCACCTAAAATAATGTACTTTGCGGAAATTAGTACCGCTTGTCTCCCTGGATGGCGTTAGGATCGAGTTAGATCGCGCTATGGTTTCGTTACGGCTGTTTACCTGGGTCTAGAGGTTTTTTTGTGAAAACGAGCAGCGGTGACCTATCGGGGAATATTGTAACCAAGTTTAAATAAACGGAAGTGTGACGCAAATCCGGTAGTGTGTTATTGATATCCCTCCAAGTCGACCCTCGGTCGTGTACAAACAATATCTATTGTTTCAATTAAAAGCATGATTTAGTTAGACATTGCTAATTAGCTTTATTGTCTACCAGATTTTTAATTAGGTACTCCTATTAATTTATGCCAATTTTAGGGTTCCTTCCCTCAAAAGGAAAAATAACAGAACCTTTATAGGATCACTTTGCTGCCTGGGTGTATGTCTGTCTGTCAAAACCCTTTATATCGGGAACGCGCGGAGTTATCGAGTTGAAATTAAATTACTCAAGTTTATGGTCCCTTGAAGTTGTGAAATAATCAAACTTTTGAGTAAACTTAAAGAAAAAATACGGCCGTTTTTTTTTTTTTCGATGGGAATAATCATCCAATGACAACCCCCGCTCTTGGGCGGAGCGGGAGATAGTGTCAGACTCTTACTGACTAAAAAACCCACCCCGTTCCTTCAAGCCTTCATACCGGGGCTCGAGTTCTCTTTCGGATAAACCTGGCCCGAGTAGGTTTCGACCCGGCTAGGCCCCTACTGTTGCTGACAACTCCGTCAAAAAACGGGTTTTACGAGACTTTCAGGAGAACCAAAATTCATAGGGTAGGGTCTCGTTAACCTAGAATCGTGAAATTTGGCATGCAGAAAGGTCTCATAACACAAGTGTATTATGTAGTTGCGTCACAAAAAAAACCTTTTTTTAAGATTTGGAAAAATCTTCATAACTCAATTCGGGAATTCAAATGTTTTCATAGGTAAGTTTTTACGGAACCCTCATTGCGCGAGTCCGACTCGAACTCGTCTAGTTTTTTTTTTTATAACCACCGAGAAAGTGGTTTACATAGAAGATTTCTATTGACTAAGATAGTATCATTCAGACGCTTATTAATTATGGCTTGGCTGACTTAGTAATTTAGAAGGCAAAGTAAATTTGTCGAGGTGTATAATGCTATCTAAAAGAAATCTTAAACAGATTTCTTTAGCATTATTATTATTATGTATTCGCCTTAGCCTTATAAGCACCTTTTTTTACTTTACTTGCTCTAGGGTGGAGCGGGAGGGTGTATTCTGATACACCAGATCAGTAAAAATCTGTTTTACTGATTAAAACCCACCTGTCTCCTTTAGTTTAGTTACCTGGTGCCTGTGATACAATGTTTTTCATTAGTACAGGTACCAACGAAACTCTTTTTCTGTATTTACCACGTATAATTTGACAAAACTGTTTTATCAATTGAATTTTTCTGTGTGTATTTTCTGAAATAAACTAATATTATTGTTATTTTCATTTATTTATTATACATTAATATTCTTCACATTTTTTAATATTTCTTTAAAAAATAATATAAAAAAAAAATATAAAAAATAGTAGCCCACCGGCATTATTATTATTATTGTTAGTTTCTCTCTGTGTTTCCGTTTGAGTTTCCCTTTCTGGAATTAAATAAATGTTTAAAGGTAGGTATGTATATAATAACAGTAGATACATTGTTTTAATCAAAAACATCAAAGATAAACGAAGCCAATTAGCTCTAATTTGAGACCTGTTGTAGAATTTATACCCATTAATGTTCATTCCTTTTTACATCGATCAAAAGGTTGATTTTCCTATTAAAATTAATTATCGTAACAAGAAACCGTCGGTGTACCTACGACGTTATGGAAAATAAATAGATTTAAAGTCAATTTTTTTTTCACTTACTATGGTTTGCCATGAGTGCGGAACTGAAATCCTGATATATCGATAGTCAGGTCTGCTACTGCGCTGAAAACAAAGCTGTAGCATATAGTTTCTATTTTTATTTTATTGTTGATAGGTTCAAGCTTGACTGCCATCTCACGTAATGGAAAGTGGCGATGCGGTCGACGATGGAACGCGGTTACCTAGAAGAATCCTATTCACTCTTGACTCAAAAATTCTCGGGTTGTAGCCATCAGGAAACAGAGACTCCAGCAAGGAATTCCACTCTATAACAGTACGCACAATGAATGTGTTCCCAAAACGTTTTGGTCGTGTAGGTGGAATGTCCACCATGTACCGGTGGCGCATCGTCGTACGTCTGGTGTTCCGATAATGGAACGGGCTAGGCGGAATTAGCACACTCCCCAAAATGCAACCGGTAGAAAACCGCCTGGCTAGCAATTGGAAGCTTATCATCATGCAGCCATTAACCTTTTGAATGTCTTAAGTTACACAGTTCGACATAAGCAATTGTCTTTCTATTGTGTCTCTAATTACGGCATTCAAAGAGTTAAAAGTCATAGAAACCTCTGTATCCTCGACTTACGAATGTTTATTTTAATATATCTTTCGCGGTATCCCTAACTGGGGGCGGTTGATGGCAGCAACCTTACTGGGCCTTGGTACAGGCCATAATCTGGTACAAGAACTCCTTCTGCGAAGCAGTAATGCTAGTGGAACGGACGTCTTTACGCCCAAACCACTGGGACCCCGATTCTGATTTTTAGCCACTGTAAGCGTGAGCTTGCGGACGACAAGCCATGGTATAGCTCACCACCCGGCCGTCTGGTAACTGTTAGAACTGAGCCCAAGTCGTCAGTCAAAGGCACATAGTGTTCCATGTGAACGATAAAAACATGTCAAGAAAACCGTCGAAGCCCAGCAGGGTCAAAATCAACTGAGACCATTGACAGATTTCTAAACGGGAAACTCGAGGTCCTGGAAATCAAAGGGTAAAGAAGGAAGATAGGCGTGGTTATAGTAAGTAAAAGTAGCGGAACGGCAGGGCACTGCTCCACTCTAGAGCGGAAACAGTAGTTGGATAATTTCCCACCACAAAAATAAAGCAGTATCTATAACAGACTAGCTTTTGCCCGCGCGGCTGCTTAGCCTTACTCTACCCTACTCTACCCTACTATACCCTACTATACCCTACTCTACCCTACTCTACCCTACTCTACCCTACTCTATCCTACTATACCCTACTATACCCTACTCTACCCTAATCTACCCTACTCTACCCTACTCTACCCTACTCTACCCTACTCTACCCTACTCTACCCTACTCTACCCTATTCTACCCTACTCTACCCTACTCTACCCTACTTCATTTGCTACAAAAAATGTGATAAATGAAGAACCGCTCGACCGATTTTGTGCAAACTTCACTTAAACCATCTACTAAATAGTCCGAACAAAGCCTAATCATTTGGTTTGGACAGGTGAGCCCGTTCTTGAGTTATAAAATTACAACGAAAAGTGGCATTGATTTTTATATACAAGGTGTAAGGGACAGCCCTCCACAAACTTTAAGGGCTTGCTCAGTAGACGAAACTGAACTACCTTCCACAATTTTTTTTTTCAAGAAACGAAAAAAAATATTGGCCTCGCCATACAAATTGTCCAATCAAGTTTATCATTTTGTATGGTGAGTCTGATTTTTTAAAAGCCCTTAAAGTTTGTGGAGGGCTGTCCCTTACACCTTTTATATAGACTCCCCAGTGCCACGTCAGCACGTTCTATTTACCCAGTGACGCCATAACTTAGCTAAAATACTCCCACAAAGCCACCTTTAATCACAGTACCGGCTATAAAACATAGTTTATCTTCCTTACGTTACCTGGTTTATGTCGTAAATACCAGTTACCTCACATGTGACAACGTTATGAAACTATCGCGGCTATATTTTATTATAACTAACGTTTTCATGAGTTCTGAATAGCGGTTATTTTTCATCGTTGTGCTTAGGGTTTTGGAAAATTGGTTGTTTAAAAACGTTGGTTTTTTTTTAAACGTTACAAATGTTGGTTGGTTAACTTGTGTACTACGATTACGAGTCTATAGTTTTTAGGGTTTCGTACCACAAAAGGAAGAAACGGAACCCTTATAGGATCACTTGTTATCCGTCTGTATGTCTGCCTGTCTGTCAAGACCCTTTATCTCGGGAACGCGTGAAAGTATCGAGTTGAAATTAATACTATATATGCAGGTCTACCGCCTCTTGAAGCTGTAAAAAAATAAAATTTATGAGTTAACGAAAAAATAAGATACGGCCGTTTATGTCGCAAAAAAGTGTATTTTGACACTTTCAAGGGAATAAAAATTCATAAGGTGCTTCCCGTTGACTTAGACTCTTGAAAATTGGCATGAAGCAAAGTCTCAAAGCACAAGTATAAGAAAAAAATTGAAAAAAAAAAACAAAACAAAAAAATTAAAGAGCACTTCCTTTCTAAATTAACATAATATTAGTATATATAAATTATATTTTGTATATATATATTTTAGACGTATTTATGTAGGTTTATGTTGTACACTGGATCCTACCCTCGAATGCGATCTCTCTCTGTCACTCAAAGGTTTGCTGGGAGAAAACTCATTGTTGAGTTAAGCTCGCCTTTGTACATGAATTGTCTACTTATGAATGTATTAAGGTTAAGTAAAGAATTAAGAAAACAAAACTTAATTCGGGAATGGAACTGTTTTCATAGGTAAGTTTGTACAGAACCCTCAGTGCGCGAGTCCGACTTGTTTTAAAGGATGTGTAAACAATTGAAGTTTCCACACGTACATTACCAGCCACGCTAAGCGCGGGCTTGTGGACGACAAGTAATGAGAAGCTCGCCGTCCGGCTTTCAAATAGACATCCAAACCGAGCTCTTGTCATCAACATCATGTTTTATTCTACGTACGCCACAAAAAAATGTCAGCCGTGCATACATAATCCTTTAATTCGAACTATAGGAGTTATCTACCTGTGCTAAATTATATGATTTATTATGAGAAGATTCTACCTCGAAAAATTTCACTAATTATTGAGAAACCCAATGTCAGACTTATTTATAAGGCGATTTAGTCTGTGATTTATTTATATTATGTAAATAAATACAGCTAGTGATTTATAAGTGATTCATTTAGATGTTACATGCGCAACGATAAAAGTATTTTATTAAAGGCTGCAAAACACTCGATAGGAGCACTCACGATTTATTTATATATTATTTACTTTAGGATTAAGGCCCAAGCGCCCGAAAAGTGCCATAAAACAGTGACTTTCTGAAGCCTACTCCTCGGTAACGGCCAGGTTAATAAGTTTGAAAAAATATATGTTTATTATAGATTCATGAACAACATTATCAACATTTGATTTTTTCTTGCTATTAATACTTTTGTCTAAAAAAAATATTTAGCAATTTCGCAACTTTTCGCAACTTTTCCCTACTCCTTCGAAACGGCTTGGATCTTTAGAAACATTTTTACACATAAAAATTGGTGGTTAAATATTCTTCAAAGTGAACATAGCACATGTAAATCAATCAATATTTCGCAAAGAAATTGGATTTAAAGGTCAGCCGCGCGCTTTCCGGGCGCTGTTGGCTGCAAATAAATGCACAGATTTGCGTACTGCCGCCTAGGCGGGTGCGAGAGGTGCGTCCACATAATTTCGGCCAGATGGTTCAAGGGATTATAAGCCTTAAATAGCCATTATAATAAAAATAATCTTAGGTACTTACAAAAATCTGTAGATTAAGGCCATAACTCTACGGACTTTCTTAAGCGAGATTTGATTCTGTAGTGACTCGTTATCAGTAGTTTACCCGTATCTCTCATCATAAAGTAATTGTAGTATTTATTAACTGAATGATTTTATGATTGAATAATTAATAATTGACTCATAAAATCATTCAATTGAGTGAATGTTTCTATCTACAAAAAAGTGTTGACTTAGAGTGAAGTTAAACTTAGCTCACTTTGTTCACGAACTAAGATTTTGCAAAATTTGTTTTTGCTTCCTTGTAAAGTGGAGATTTTTGAATAATATCATTTTTCACAGAAGGTACAGAATTATTGATTAAATAATTGAATTGATTTCATTTAATGACTAACTAATATTTTGATTAACTTAATGATTGGAAAACTGAATGATTGTACAATTGATTATTTGTACCTGTTTGGTTAAATTGGAAATGTAATGAATTGAGTGAGCCCTGGCACCCATAACACAAGTTTACTTTTAGTACCCTAGTCGATAATCTGTGTTTATGCAATTTAAACAGAAACGATGCCACATCATGTTAAATTTAATTTCATTAAAATTGTACATTTGGAAATTAACTACTATTTATTATTATCTCTCTCAAAGAGAGCATCTATGAAGAAAATGCGTGAAAGGAAACTCCTGCCAAGAAAGCAAATATCGTCAACATATAAGCCGAAAAACGTCGACTGTTGGATAAAGGCCTCCTGCAAGCATCACTACAACGACTGGTCTATTATCATCCGCATCCATTGGATTTACCACACCTTCAGTCCATCTGGTGGAAAGTCTTCCAACTCTTCGTTTTCCTGTTTGCAGTCGCCACTTCAAAAAATTTCAACCTCGTCGATCATATATAATTTACGAGCAATTGTCCCAGCCAAGTACCACGATTCTTCAGACTATTTGGATAACCTAGGTTAAACAAAAAGAAATAAAATAAATGAACGAGAATCCCTAGCCTCTTTTCAACTAGCTTGGGATTGGCTTCTTCCAGTCTAGCCGGCTGCGGCTGAATATCTGTGTTTTACATGAAGCAACTGCCTATCACATCTCTGCGATACGACACTTCTTAGATAAACTGATGGTCAGACTATTTTTTCACTGTCAAAGATCTATTTTTTAGGTGGGAAAATTATCCAATGATATTTCCCGCTGATCAGTGTGCCAGACTTTTACGGACTAAAAACCCACTCCTGTTCTTTCGTTGCCTTTCATACTAGGGCCTTTCCTTCCATTCCTTTCAGAAACAAACACTTGGCTCCAGTAGGCTTCGAACCTGCTGGACCCCTACGGTTTGCTGACATCTCTTTGAGGCGCTCAAGGAAATAGTACGCGTCGTCGACGACTTGGACTCGGTCAATTACCGGACGGTCAGACGGCGAGCTACCCATTGTTGGCCATTCGCAAGCCCGCAACCGTGACACAAGCCTTTACGTGGTTTCCAAGGCACGGGGTGTCAGTAATGTCCCAAATAAACTTAGAAAAGTACCATGAATTGAAATATACAAAAAATATAGTAAAATAAACGAGGACCTAAATATGTTCTATTATATTATTCTACGAACCGTTGTTAATATTCTTGGTACTAAAATAAACTTAAAAAAGACAAATGCCTATCCCTTCTATAGCATATAATATAAACTGGAGCCCTATTATTATACAGGGTGGCCAGAACATTGACGTCCAAAAATAAAATTTAGGTCCCTCGTATCGTGGGGTATCCGAATCACCCCCATATATGTTCCGCGACTTTTCATAGTTTTCGAGTTATGAATTTTTTTCTGATTTTTTGAGAATGATCGACCAGACCAATCTAAAATTTTTTAAAAAAAAAAGTACATGGCTTTGTCGAGATTTTTTTTTTTGCAACTGAATCTTCATGAGTAGTACTTTTATGCATAAAATAATCAGCTTCGTAACTGTGATGGAAGTTATGAAAAAATTGGTCTAAAGTGAAAAATTTACGTTCGTGAAATTATGACTTAGTTTTTCAACTTTAAATAAAAAATTTAAACAGGAGACTGCATGGTTCCTAAGTAGGCTTCAAGAATGCGCCAGACTTTCAGCTTTCAGAATCATAAAAAAAATAGCACTTAATGGGGCTACTTTGGCTTAAATCGGCCTTCAAAAACTGTGAGGTAGAAAATTCTTAAAATTGGCCATATGACGATTTTTTTTTGCCTATTTTCTCGTTCCTAAGGTTAATTTATGAAAACAACCGAGAGTGAGAGAGATAGCAATAATTCGGTCTCTTATCCTCTCAGCCCATTGTTATTGCAGGTAAAAGAGTAGCGCCTTCGTTTACAATCCATGGTGCACGAGAAAAGATCGCGCGAAGTTTTTGAATCTTAGCTTTTCTTGCAGTCATTTTTGGTTAGCAAAGTATTCGTCAGATGGCTAATTTTAAGAATTTACAACTTTTTTTTTTATGGTGGGAAAAAATCATGCACTGATTGCCCCGCCCTTGGGCGGAGCGGGAGATAGTGTCAGACTCTTACTGACTAAAAGACCCACTCCGTTCCTTCTAGCCTTCATACCGGGGCTCGAGCGCCCTTTCGGATAACCCTGGCCCCAGTAGGCTTCGACCCGGCTGGGTCCCTGCTGTTGCTGACAACTCCTTGAGACGCGCGGGAACAGTGCGCGCCGTCGACGACTTGGGCTTGGTCCGGACAGTTACCGGACGGCCGGACAGTGAGCTACCCATTGCTCACTGTCCGCAAGCCCGCGCCTACGCGCCTGGCCGGAAATCGGGATCAGAATCCCGGCGGCGGCGGCGGCGATAACGCCGTTGCCTGATGCGTTCGGCCTCCTCCTTTGCGAGCATTACTGCTTCGCAGAAGTCGGCGACCGCCTGCCACTCCTCCTCGCTCCGGACCATGGCCTCAACCAAGGCCTGGCGCGAGAGGTCTCCGCCGCCGATCGCCTCCACGAGGGCACGGCGATGCTCCGCCCAAGCAGGACACACCGCGACTGTGTGCTCCAACGTATCCTCCGGGCGTTCCGCACAATGGCGACACCCGGGCGTCACTTCCGCATGAATCCAGTGCAGAAGAATTTTCTACCTCGCAGTTTTTGAAGGAAAGCTAAGATTCAAAAACTGCGCGATCTTTTCTCGTGCACCATGTGTTGTAAACGAAGGCGCTACTCCTTTACCTGCAATAACAATGGGCTGAGAGGATAAGAGACCGAATTATTGCTATCTCTCTCACTCTCGGTTGTTTTCATAAATTAGCCTTAGGAACGAGAAAATAGGCAAAAAAAAATCGTCATATGGCTAATTTTAAGAATTTTCTACCTCGCAGTTTTTGAAGGCCGATTTAAGCCAAAGTAGCTCCATTAAGTGCTATTTTTTTTATGATTCTGAAAGCTGAGAGTCTGGCGCATTTTTGAAGCTTACTTAGGAACCATGAAGTCTCCTGTTTAAATTTTTTATTTAAAGTTGACTAGCTAAGTCATAATTTCACGAACGTAAATTTTTCACTTTAGACCAACTTTTTCATAACTTCCATCACAGTTACGAAGCTGATTATTTTATGCATAAAAGTAGTACTCATGATGACTCAGTTACAAAAAAAAAATCTCGACAAAATCATGTACTTTTTTTAAAAAAAAATTTTAGATTGGTCTGGTCGATCATTCTCAAAAAATCAGAAAAAAATTCATAACTCGAAAACTATGAAAAGTCGCAGAACATACATGGGGGTGATTCGGATACCCCACGAAACGAGGGACCTAAATTTTATTTTTGGACGTCAATGTTCTGGCCACCCTGTATATACTCTTCAGGATTACGAAGTACCTACTACAAATGGAGAGCGGCGTGTGTAAAATCTTAGGACATGAATATACCAGTGAATACTAAATCTAGCTCAAGGTAATACACGGCTTTAGTACTGTGCGAGTATGCGATGTGTATTCCAATATGCAGAGATGTTTTGATGTGAATATTTAATTATTAAATCGGTGGGTGAGGATTATTATGAACTGGCTTTAGCTTGTTTCTCTTTCGCGTCAATTTTGATTTTGACAAATAATTCAGTTTGATGGTTAAGGAGTAGGTATTAACGTTAAAACCATTAAGTTTCAAATTTGAGTTGAATCGTTGATTAATAACGGTAGAGGTTAAATAGTTACAAAAGAACAGAGACCATACAATTATAATCAGAAATAAGTGTAGTTCGGAGATAAAAAAAAATAGCAGAGAGAACTCTGCCACACTTAGTGGTAAAGTATGGCAGAGTTTGTGGCAAAGTTTGTATCAATAAAAAAATTACAAGGTCTTGAAGATCCTACTTCATACTCGATTCACAAAACTTACATTTATACATTAGCGATCCACCTTAGTTTTCCACAATTGTTACAAATCATTTGTCTTTTAAAACTTATTTATGTATCACTCTGTATATATGTAAAAACTGCAGGAAAATCAGTTTAGTAGTTTTTCAGTTTATCGCGAACTGACAAACAGACAGATGTGAGGAGGGAATTTGTTTTATAAAATTGTAAAGATGATAAATTATTTTTTTAATAAAATAATTTAATCACGATTCTTAAAACTCACAGTGCCATCTAGCGTTCTCAAAAATGTGATTGGCAAAGGTTTTATTTTTCAATTTTATGTTATCCTGTGTCAAGCAACTGCTACAAAATTTTCACTCGCTTGTGCCCACAACTTCGCCCGTGTACATAAAATATAGCCTATGTCACTCAGGAATATATCAGCTTTCGAAAAATTTTAGCAATCTGATCAGTACTTCTAGAGTCCTCCTAAAAACAAAAAACATAATAACAAACTTTACTTCTTTATTATTATTATAAGTGTAGATGATGCTAAGCTGGGCCCATTTAGTGCAGCCGTAAGACACAATATTGTTGTTTTTAGGGTTCCGTACCTAAAAGGAATAAAACGTAACCCTTATAGGATCACTTGTTGTCCGTCTGTCCGTCTGTCTGTCAAGACCCTTTATCTCGAGAACGCGTAGACGTATCGAGTTGAAATTAAAACCATATACTCAGGTCTGCAGTCTTAACGAGCTGTGAAATCAAACTTCTACGTTAACGAATAAAAAAGATACGGCCGTTTATGTCGCAAAAAAACGTATATTTTGATACTCTCAAAGATCGAAATTCATAGGGTACTTCTCGTTGACCCAGAATCCTGAAATTTGACACAAAGCAAGATAGAATAAGTATAGGGAAAAATCTGAAAACATTAAATTTATTGTTACCTACGTCACAAAAAAACAAAATTTGCTGTTCGGAAAAATCTTCGAGACTCCATTGCATTCGGGAATTGTAGTTTGCACGGAACCCTCAATGCGCGAGTCCGACTCGCACTTGCCCAGTTTTTTTTTTATTATTTTCTTTTTACTTATTTCTTCATTGTGTAACTATGTGCCAAATAAAATTGTTTTCTTTCTTGTTTTTCCTTACTTCTGACAATTACGTAAAAGCAAAATTCCATGATAATCGGTTCAATGGTTTAGGGACGAATTATTGTATAATTTACACCTAAGATGAAATCCATTTATAGATGTATAGCGTCGCGTGTAAAATGTTATTACTTGGGGACTAAGCCTATTTTAAGGTCATGTACTGATTAAGTTCTAGTTTAGTATTCATTATGTGTTCTACTTAAGCAAAGATAGACCAGTTCAATATTCAGTGATATTAGAAGTCTATCGCAAATAAGGATTAGTAGATTTTTTCACTATGGATAGGGTCACATTTGAATATCATCTGATGGTAAGCGATTATGTAGTTGATGATGGGACGTGCTTACCCAAAAGAAACCTATTTACTCTCGACTTAAAGATTCCTGGGTTGTAGCTATCAGGAAACACATATCCGGCAAGGAATTCCACTCCCTAGCTGCACGCACAATGAATGTGTTCCCAAAACGTTTTTTGCGTGTAGGTGGGATGTCCACCCTGTACAAAGTGAAAATTAGCCGTTTTAAATGTCATTCAATTACTGTTTTTTGTGAAGAAACCAAAGACTTTTATCGTTAACATTGCCTAAAATAATCCACCATTTTTAACACCCGTCTACATTTCAGAGGCACATCGTCACGTCAGTACAAATGGGGCCAAACTTACGAACAAGATAAAAGTCCGGAAAACTGGGGAGCGTCGCCGCTCGCGTGTGTACCCCACTTTATAATCTTGAGAGATGTGTAACGTATTTAGATTAGGACACGCACGCTTTGAGCATTTTTGAAGATAAAGTTAGGGTCTGTTCGAGACGTGTAGGTACGGCACATTGACCAGTTACCTATTATAGTACAGGAAGAAGAAACATAACTCTGTGATTTATCGATAAAATAGTATGTCTGTAGCTCGCTAGTCATAATCGTCTAATGCCATTCACAAACGATCCAGTTTACCGTCAAGTCTGCTGCGCGCTCGTAGCGGTATCCGGCAAACTTGAAGGATGTGACGGGTGTATCAGCATGCATGACAAGTCTACTATCTACTGAGCGGTCAAATATGCATGGCATTAGTTGGAGGAAACTTGACCGCAAAAGGCAACTGAAGGAACGTGTGGTTTTAGTCAGTAAAAGTCTGATACGCTCTTCCGCTCCACCCTAAAGCAGGCAAATTCATTAGATGATTTCCCACCTTAAATTAAAACCAGGTCATGGGTCAACCTGTGAGAGGCCTCTTCCAACGCTGCGTTTTCCGGTATGTGATCGCTACTTCAGACCTTTTTGGTCCCATCGACCATTTGTTCTCCGAGCAATCGGTTACTAGTATGACTATAACAAGAATGATTAGACTACCCCAAAACGAAGAATGATTGTAAAACGTGCCTATAAAAAGATACTTATTTTAACTTGACTTATACTGTCTTTAGTTCAAGAAAACTGAAATACTCCATTTATTCCTTACTAATATTATAAAAGCGAAAGTGAGTTCGTTTGTTTGTTTCTTACGTCTTCACGCCTAAATGGTAAAACTGATTTTGATGAATTTTGGTACAGAGATAATTGGGACCCTGGAGACGGACATAAGCAATTTTTTTTTTAAATTGAGAAAAGGGGGAGAAAGAGGCGGAGGAAACCGTGGGTAAAAGCTAGTACTTTATATAACCTTGAGGAATGTGTAGCGTATTTAGATTAGGACGCGCACGCCTGGAACTTAATAGGAGATAAAGTAAGGGTCCGCTTGAGATGGGTAGCACTCCCAATATTGCGTAAACTGATAATTGTTCTGACTTCACTGGGTATTAGATCTTGTTGGCGGAACTTATTGACCGTTTTTGTGTACGATTAGCGATACCGTTAAACTTTGAAATAATAATATAATATAATATTCCACAACTATCACACAACGCCGTCCAGTCTCAAGCTAAGCTGAGCTTGTGTTATGAGTACTAGACAACTGATAAACATACTTATATATTTCTAAATACATACATATTATAGATAAATTACACCCAGACACAGAACAAATGATCGTGCTCATCACACAAACATTTGTCCTGGGTGGGAATCGAACTCACGACCTCTGGCATAGCAGTCAGAGCCACTAACCACTAGACCAACAGGCCAGTCAAACTCCAGTCAACTTTGAAATTGTTGGACAAACAAAAATAAATTCGAACATTAACATCGATGTATATGTCATCCAGAGACACTTGGTGGAATTAGCTATAGGTTACTAACAATACTAATATAGTATATAAGCACTTTCTGTTACTAATACACTAACAATTTATGGACTATTGGGTCTGAAATAAAGAAATTTTAATTTAATTTAATATGTACTACATCGATGTATAGGTTCTGGAGTGGCGACCACGTAACGGTACACGCAGCGTTGGAAGCCCTCCAACAAGGTGGTCCGATGACCTGGTCAGGGTCGCGGGAATCCGATGGATGCGTGACACACAGGACCGGTCGTTGTGGCGACGCTAGAGGGAGGCCTATGTCCAACAGTGGACGTCTTTTGGCGCAAACGTGAGACATACAATGTTAAAGCTATCTTAGCGCTGTATGTTTCAATAGTTTTGTTAGACAGCATAATGGCCTGTTGGTCTAGTGGTTAGTGACCCTGACTGCTATGCCGGAGGTCGTGGGTTCGATTCCCACCCAGGACAAATGTTTGTGTGATGAGCATAATCATTTGTTCTGTGTCTGGGTGTAATTTATCTATAATATGTATGTATTTAGAAATATATAAGTATGTTTATCAGTTGTCTAGTACCCATAACACAAGCTCTGCTTAGCTTGGGACTAGACGGCGTTGTGTGATAGTTGTGAAAATATTATATTATATTATATAATGCCATTGTAGCGCTGCAGCGAAATTTTATTTTGACTTTTCAGTATTTTGACAAAGAATTTCCACAACGTTTGTGTCTATCGCTAGAATATGAGTCGATTAAAATTAACGAAAACAAGTTGAATATGAGTCGATTAACATTAACAAAACAAGTTATGCCAAATCCCAAACAGACTCGAGATAGTCAAATTAATAATTATTGGAAACTAGAATTAAAAACCGGCCAAGTGCGAGTCGGACTCGCCCATGGAGGGTTCCGTAGCAGCAAGTAACATAATATAAAAGTTCTTGTAGTTAGTTGTAACTTTGATCGATATTTTAATAATAGTGTATTTTTTTAGATTTATGACGTATTAAAAAAAAACTACTTACTAGATCTCGTTCAAACCAATTTTCGTTGGTAGTTTACATGATAATGTACATCACATATTTTTTTTAGTTTTATCTTTCTCTTATTTTAGAAGTTAGAGGGGGGGGGACACACATTTTACCACTTTGGAAGTGTCTCTCGCGTAAACTATTCAATTTAGAAAAAAATGATATTAGAAACCTCAATACCTACCATTTTTGAAGACCTATCCATAGATACCCCACACGTATGGGTTTGATGAAAAAAAAATTTTTGAGTTTCAGTTCTAAGTATGGGGACCCCCAAAATTTATTGCTTTTTTTCTATTTTTGTGTGAAAATCTTAAAGCGGTTCACAGAATACATCTACTTACTAAGTTTCAACAGTATAGCTCTTATAGTTTTGGAAAAAAATGGCTGTGACATACGGACGGACAGACGGACAGACAGACAGACAGACAGACAGACAGACAGACAGACAGACATGACGAATCTATAAGGGTTCCGTTTTTTCCCATTTGGCTACGGAACCCTAAAAACGAAACACCTTTTAAACTAGTTCTTCTTTCAGATATCTACTTTGCCCTCGTGATAGTAGAAAATTATGCCAAAGGATTAGGGAACTTACTCCCGGGATAAGAAGTACAATTACCGTTACGGATCTTGAGCGCTCGGCGTCGCTGGGGTGTGTGTGTGTGTGTGTGTGTGTGGGGATCGCTTTGCGCAGTCCATACATTGGCGAGCCAATCGTCGTCGTTGTTAGATACATGCTGCAAGCGCAGGGAACGAATCATGAGTGACGTCTATGACGTGATAGCGCGGCGAGCCAATCACTGATACTCCCCGCCCCCGTGTCTCACTTCGCACCACTAAAGAGAACGAATATTTGACTTCTGCGCAACTTGAAGCCAGCGTTCAAGATCCGTTTCGGCAATTGTATCCAAGGTGCTTTGATCAACATTATTAATTAAAGTCTAAATCGATGGCTTAGAGTGAAATCCTCGGATATGCAATTTTAAGTAATTTTATTCTATTTCATTTCTGAAAAGAAAAGCACGTAACGCACAATCTTGTAAAACGCAAAATTTTGATTCGATACTTGTAGCGCCATCTACGATGTTACATGCATATCTTGCTTAAGTCAGTTTGGTGTGATCACCTCGCGACGGCGCGGTAAAACAAGCGGAAAAAAAATAAAAACAAGAGAAACAAGCGTTTGAAATAAACCAATAGTTTTAAATATTTGAATGAAACATGTATAAGCACATTAAAATTGCATGAAAATAAAGGTCTAATTTGGCTTTTTTTGCCTCCTGAAAAGTTACGTATTTGATAGTTACGAGGTATTCACTCTAAGCCATCGAAATGCTATTCCAGGATATGGGCTATCCATGTACCAAGTTTCATCTAAATCCATTAAGTAATCCATTTCAGCGTGGAGAATTAACAAACATCGAGTCGATTTCTCCATACAAACTTCCAACCCCTGTTTTACCCCCTTATGGAAGAGTTTCGTAAAATCTATTCTTAGCCATGTCTACACTCTATAAGGAACCTACCTGCCAAATTTTAAATTAGTAGTTGTTATAGTTTCTGAGATGTCTTGATTAATCAATGGTATTTCGCTTTTATATTTATTTATACACCGCTAAATTTTAATCGTTTTAATCCCGTGGAGGGTCGACGTTGCGTACAAACTACCTACAGGTCATTGAACTCGCTCAGCTGACGTTTTCTTAAAGAAATTAATTTCGTACATGCGTAAATTAATACGAGTTTTGAAAAAAAAAGTACTTTATTTTTTAATTTTATCTTTACAAATCGATAGTGTTTCATGTACCGGATCGACCCTCCACGGGATTAAAACGATTAAAATTTAGCGGTGTATATATATGTATATAGATTTGTATTGAAGCGTGTGTCTGTCTATCTACCTGATCACGTTAAACTCAAAAACAATAGAACGAATTAGGTACCTAGCAATTTTCACCAATAGACAGAGTGATTCATGAGGAAGGTTTAGGTTTTTTATCTACGTATCTCGGGTACATAGGTTGTTTGTTATATTCTAACGCTATCAGCGATAAGACTGCTAATGTATCCATAGCCTTGACATAGCAATATTGTAAGAGTTGTGTAACAATTTCAGTATAATCTATAATAGAGGCAAAGGTTGACTGGCAGGTTCGCCTCTGTACTTTTGTGTGCATAAAGCATTAAATAAAATAAATAAAAATAATCTCTTTCTCTCTGTCTTCTATTTTATTTATTGAATAATGTAATACAAATTTTTGTCAGCGGTATCACCCGTGTGATAATTTTGAAATTATCCTAAATATCCATATATGTACTATACTAGGACAATATTTCTGCAGTGGTCTTCCCATCCGATTATAACTTAGGTATGTTCAAGGCTATAGTAAATAGGCTTTTAATAAACCAGTGCGCTTCACCATCAACGATTGTATCACTGCTTACAATCAGGTGGGATCGCAGTCAAGCACTAGTTTATATAATTAAAAAAAAATATGATTAGTCCGTGTGCCTTTTATCCAAACCTGTTCAGCTGTTTAAACGTGAAAAAGTAACAAACATATGTACATCCAAACTTTCACTTTTTAATATTAGGGCGCTTTTAATTTAGACTTTTCATGTCGGACCGCTGCCGCACGTATACCGTGCCCCTTCCGGTCGGTTGCAGTACGTTAGTAGTCCGACAACCAGCGCCTAAATTGAAAACGTATCTGGCTGCCGTGCGTTTATATGCCAATGATGCGCTATTCAACATTGAACACGTGGTACTTGTGACGTTGCCGTCCTGTTGTAGACCGTTTGCCGCACGGTTGCCACACCGCGCGATTTCTATGAAAAATACTATCGTCCGTACGCAGTACGACTAACGCGCCGCATCGGGATCGCAGCAGGCCGTCAAAAAACGGATAAAGTTTTATTCTTCAGTTAAAAGTTATTTGACTACTGTAAAATTAGCCCCTAGTGTGATAAAATAGTCCTCTTTCTCCAACTACACAAATAAATTCCCTGTTAAATCAAAATGTCTAAAAGTAAATCTGTTCCGTGTGAGGTGATGTGTAACTTATTTAGATTAGACCACGCGCGTACTGGCTCGCTGCTAGATAAACTTTAGGGTTC
Organism: Mythimna ferrago; assembly: GCA_910589285.2. Taxonomy (NCBI): domain Eukaryota; kingdom Metazoa; phylum Arthropoda; class Insecta; order Lepidoptera; family Noctuidae; genus Mythimna; species Mythimna ferrago. The sequence continues at coordinate 4,808,395 of OU342689.1, forward strand.
ATCAGTTTGAGATGGGTATAGTACTGCAATGCGTAACTTGATAAAATTGTTTTGAGTTGAGGTTTCCATTCATTTTATTACTAGGTACAGTCAAACGAGGTGCGTAGGAACGCAGGGAAATTATTTAAAAGGAAATTCGTAGTTCTAGAAAGTAAAGGCAACTGAAGGACACAGGTGCAATTTTAGTCAGTATAAGTCTGGCACACACCCCCGCCCCTCTTTTTTTTTCGTTACCTCAGAAGTTTGTTTTTTTTTACAGCAACAAGGTATCGCAGGCCTGAGTATATGGTTTTAATTTATTTAATACAGTAATCCTTCAGGAAGGAGTCACAGTTTTAATATATATCTATAGTTCCTGGTAACCAGTCCACTTAGATCTGGTTTCCCATATGTTGCAATATTTTGCCACCTACTAGTGTCGTACTATGCTAGTTCACCCAGAGGTCAACTTGGGTGAACAAGCATTCCACGAAAAGTATCTAAAGGGCCTGAGTGAGTTGGTTTTGGCCTTCGGTCACATGTACGCCGTCCAAAGATCCAAGACCTCAAGGTCTAGAGATGAAATAATGTAATACAGGATAACTTTAAATAATGTTCCCACCGCTGGGACTCAGGCCTCCAGGAAAGGGGCCATAATCAACTTAGCCGGCCAGGTTAAAATCAGTGGATGTCACAAGTCTTCGTTTTTTTTGGTCTAGACATGCCGGTTTTCTCTTGATGTTTTCCTTTACCGTTTTGAGAGCAATGGTAATGAAATAAATTACACAAAGTAATGCGTTTGGCTGGTTTTGAACTCGCAACCTACAACTAGTAAGCCAAGGCTGTTAGCACTGGGCTACCATTGGTGTAACTATAATATAATATGGAGTTTCTTGCATGTTCTTCTCCTTATAGATGAAAATTAGCTTCACTTTTTATGGACTGACCGACATTGACAAGTCCAAAGTGTCTGCAAATGGTCTATAATAGACCATTTGCAGACACTTTGGACTTGTCAATATTTCCAATAATTGGAAATAAATGCCCTTGATACTAGTATGCAAACTGTTCTGATTCTAGTCAAACACGTGAAAGTTAACGTCTGTGTGGTAATGTATTTAGATAAGGACTCGTTTGCGATAAAGTTTAGGGTTCGACTGTTTGAGATGGCTGTAGCACCTTCAAAATTACGTTACATGATAATTCGGGTAGTAATTATTGAAGTGACTTCACTTGGTTTTGGGTTTCACTGTATCGTTTTTTACCAAGGACTTCAACAGAGAATAAGGAAAGGAATAAAAAATATTTATTTGCTCAGGGTGAATGTAGCTTTCCAATGGTGAAAGAATTTTTGAAATTGGCACAGAAGTTTTTGAGTTTATTCATTACAAATATACACTCAAAAATACAAATTTTCCCTCTATATAATATTAGTGTAGATTTATATATAAAATACAAATATTTTTCAGCTGAAATTATAAATGATGTCTGTAGGAACAGACAGAAAGATGTCAACTGCAGAAAATAAGCCTCCCCCATAGAAGGGAGGGGGGAGGGATGCCATAATGGCCACACTTGGCAATGTGGTTGTTGCAATACACAGAGAATGCTGCTGCCCAATCTCAGATGTGTTCCTTAGTTGCTTATAACCACAGAAGAAGTGAGACGGTGTTATTCTTGATATTCCGGACACCATACGGTCACACAGCATAAATAAAAATACAACGTAAACAGTCAATAATCCAAAACTGAGTGACTGATGTATTCTGAACTAACTGACATGACAGACGTTATTAGATTTCTCCGTACGAACTTTGGACCCTCGTTCATACAGCACGGTCACCGGTCATGCCCTTAGGGAATAAATTTTGGAAAATTCTCTCTTATTGATCGCCTACTTTGTAAAAGGAAACCTCGGGCAAAATTCCAAGCACTTAAGCCCGCTGTAGTTTCAGCTATAGGTACATTAATATATCAGTCAATCATTTTATATTTATATAGATATACCTAGTAAGTAGAACCAAAAAGGCATTAGAGAGAAAGAAAATGCTCTATGAATTGATAAAATAATATTTTATCAATTCATAGAGCATTTGCAAGATAAATATATTATATTTATCTTGCAAATAGGTTTTTTATATACACTTTTACACGTCAATTGTTTCTTCAGTTTAAACTAGATGAAATCGGTGTTTCCTAGCTGACTATCCTGCCCCCCTAGCCAAGTTACAAACGTTTCGCTTGCGCCGAACGCTTCGAGTTGATCTTGCCGCCAATTCTTTTGTTCTGACTACGTGACTGAGCGTTGAGACGACGTCATTCCCGTACATTTGAAGCTTTCTACAAGCGTTAACTATTGCAGATTAGCAACTTGGCTAGGGGTACTGAGAAGAAACACCGAATCAAACTCAAGGTTCAAAGGAACGGAAAAAACGGAGAGAGAACGTAGTTAAAAGATGTACCGTAGGAGTCCTGGAGGGTCGAAGCTAACTGGGGCCAAGGGTCTTCTTCTGAAAGGATGATTCGACTCCCGTATGAAAAGCAACGAAGAATAGGAGTGCGTTTTTAGTCAGTAAAAGCCTGATACTATCTCCCGCTCCGCCCAAGAGCGGGGGATGGGGTGCCACGACAGAAAACCTCCACGAGTGCCCGCAGGCTGTAGTTCCCTTGCGGATACGTCCGGAGCGAAGGCCAGTCTGCGGGACGGTGCACCCTGGGAGGCGGCCAATGAACCCCTTGGGTATTGCTGCCTAAGGGGCCTCGATGGCCGTCTGCGAATGTTCTGTCTGTCGGAACACTTCAACGCGTGTCCCTCTGCTATAGCAGAGGGCACAGTGGCGAAGTAAGAGCGGGCTCGGTGTGCACTCACACTGCCGCCGGGCAGGCAGGAGGAAGGCTTGCTCCTCCTTCTGCCACCGTTAGTCTCGTAGCCCCAGAGATTGTCCAAGGTCATGTTTCTGACTTTTGATGGGGGACGAGGGTCTTGGCTTAACCGCCCGGGCCGCGAGGAAGACAACCTCTATAAAAAATTACCCCAAACCTCCAAGCGGCGGCGCACCGTGAGGGAGGTTGTTAGCTTGACTAATGGGTAGCTAAATTAGTCTCTAGTGCGGACCACGTTTTTGAGCAAGTACCCGAAGTTTAATACTCGTGGGAACAATATGGAAAATCGAAAATCAAAATTTTTTAAAAATCCGGAGAGTGATGCGCGGTCGGAGTCCGACGCGGCATCCAGAGGGGGCTCGGAGGGCTCGGAGGTGGAGGAGATGGCGGGCGATTCTAGGAGAGGCTCGGGTTGCTCCCCGAAGCGCTCCGCGTTCGTCAGGAGGGATGACGGGCGCTCGGAAGTGAAGGAGGTCGCGGGCGATTCTGGGAGAAGCTCGAGTCTCTCCCGGAAGCGCTCCGCGCCTGCCAGGAGGGAAGACGGGTCGTCCGGCTCTGAGGAGTCATCCCCTCAGAGCAAAATCCCCACCAGCAGCCGTGGCGCGGGCCGGTCCCGTGGAAGGGGGAGAGGGCTAACGGCCCAGGACTCCGCTCAGCAAGCCGTCAAGCTTGCTGCGGAGGGGCGTCACCCCGGAGCGGCCGGCTCGGGAAGGGACCTATCGGTGCCATCTGGCAGCGAGAGGCGTACTGAGGGGGACTCAGACATGGAGTCCCTCCAGAGGCTGGCCGTCACCTTGTTGCGTGACATGAGCCGCAAAAGGGAGAGGACGTCAAAGGAGAGGACGGCCCAACGGCACGCCGCGTCCCTCAGGGAGGCTTTCGACGCCTCTCTCGAGAAGAGGGTGGCCAGAGTCAGGAACGAGCTCCGGGCTGAGCTCCGGGCCGAGCTCCGGGCCGAAGTTCGAGCTGAGCTCGCGAGGGCGCCAAATGGCGGTGGCTGCCAGGAGCCACTGACAGGGAGGGGGCGCAAGGAAGGGCAGTTGCAGGGCCAGCCCCAGGCCCAGCCCGAAACGGAGAGCCAGCTGCTGACGCTGGTGCAGCGGGAACTAGCTGCCTTCCAGCAGCAGCTGCAACAGCAGCAGCAGCAGTTCTAGCTGCGCATCCAGCAACAGCTGTCCCTGCTGGAGGGCATTGTGCTGCGCCCTCCGCTAGCGGCCTCTGGCCAGAAAAAGGTGGCGTCTTACGCCGCCGCCGCGGCGGCGGTTTCTGCGCCCAAGACGGGCCCATCGGGGCAAGCAGTGCGCGGGGCGGTGGCACCGGAGCCCGCGAGGCCGGCCCCTACGGCTAGGCAGCAGCGGCGGCAAAAAGGCAAGGCGGTGCCTGCTGCTAAACCAGTGGGACCTCCTGCCGCGGCGGCGACTAGGCCGCGCCTGCCGCCTCCCCCGCCTGAGGAACCTAGCGCCGAGTGGACGGTCGTCGGCGCCACGAAGAGGGCGGGCAGGGCGGCCAGGGCGGCCAGAAAGCGGGCAAGGCGTCAAGAACGCAAAAAGCGGGCCATGGCGGCGAGACTTCGCGCCCCGACCTCCGAGGCTGTGGTGATTACACTGCAGCCAGATGCGGAGAAGAAGGGCGTGACGTATGACGCCGTCATGGAAAAGGCGAAGCAGGCGGTGCTGCCCCACCTCGAGGAGCTCGGAGCTGCGGGGGGCTTCCGCATGAGGCGCACAGTCACCGGGGCCCGAATCCTGGAGGTCCCCGGTGCGACTGGCGGCCCAGCGGCAGATGCCCTGGCCGCTAGAATCAGGGCGTCCCTCGATGCGGAAGTGGCCCGAGTGTCCAGGCCCACCAAGTGCATAGACATGCGCATCATGGGCCTGGACGACTCAGTCAAGGTGGACGAGGTGGTGGCCGCCATCGTCAGGGCGGGTGGGTGCACGACCGATCAGGTCCGGGCGGGCACCATCCGCGCTGACGGCACGGGCATGCGAGCGGTAACAGTTAGCTGCCCCGTGGCGGCGGCCAAGACCATCACCGGGGAGGGCCGACGGCTGTTGGTGGGCTGGGTCTCCGCGCAAGTTAAACTGCTGGAGCCCAGACCTCTGCGGTGCTTCCGGTGCCAAGTGGGGCACCACGTTGGTGCCCACTGCGCCGCGGAGGTGGACCGCAGCGACCGCTGCCACCAGTGTGGCCAGCCCGGTCACAAGGCCGCAGAATGCCGTGCTCCACCGCACTGTTACGCATGTGCGGCGGCAGGCAAGCCGGCCAACCACCGGGCTGGGGGCAGGTCCTGCGACCCCCCCGCCAAGGACAAGGGCAAGGCCCGTAGGCCCATCCCCGCCGACGTCCTCACCGCCGCGGCCGCCTCCTTGGCCGCCGCCGCTATCGCCGCCACACCCGCCGCTCTCGCCGCTGCACCCGCCGCAGTCGCCGCCGCACCCGCCGTGGCAGTGCCCCCTAGAAGGGCTCGGGAGGAGACGATGGACTGCCAATAACGGCCCCATTCCGTCTCCTCCAGGCGAATATCAACCACTGCGCCCCCGCTCAGGATCTGTTGCTCCAGAGCATGGCGCAGTGGTCGATAAATGTCGCCGTCGTCTCCGAGCCGTACTACGTCCATCCCCGTGGAGACTGGGTTCAGGACCTAGACGGCTCGGTGACGTTAATCTCGTCGGCCGCCGCCGGTACCCCGCCCCGCGAGGCTGTTGCGAGGGGACGGGGCTGCGTGGCAGCACGGTTCGGGGACATTGCAGTGGTAGGCGTCTACCTGTCCCCGAACAGATCTCTCGACGAACTCCAAGTCTCCCTTATGGAGCTAAATGTCGTCGTCGCTGGGTTTGGCACCCTCCCCGTGGTCGTTTGCGGGGACTTCAACGCCTGGAATACGGCTTGGGGTTCCCGGTACACGAACCCACGGGGTCAGATGGTGGAGGACTGGGCTTTGGAGCTGGGCCTGGTCGTCCTGAACCGGGGTTCTGTCCCCACGTTGGTGCGGATGCGGGGTGAATCAGTGGTGGACATCTCGTTCGCCAGCCCCGCTCTGTCGCCGCGTGTCGTCGACTGGCGCGTTATGGAGGAGGTGGAGACGTACTCCGACCACCGGTACATCCGGTTGGACGTCTCCGCCGAAACCTCGGCCGCGCCGGTCCGACAGAGCCCTTGCGGTCCGCGGTGGGCGCTTAAGCAGATGGACCGGGAGCTCCTCCTGGAAGCCGCGACGGTACAGGCCTGGGTGCAAGCACCGGACAGGCCTGTCGACATAGACGTCGAGGCGGAGTGGTTCCGGGAGGCCATGTCGCAAATCTGCGACGCGGCAATGCCCCGAGTCCGTCCAGGGCGAGCTAAGCGCCAGGTGTGCTGGTGGTCGCCGGAGATTGCTGCACTGCGCAACGCATGCAGTCACGCGCGGCGCCGGTACGCCAGACACTGCAGGCGCCGCATCCGCCCGCCGGATGCGGAGGCCAGAGAGGCGGAGCTGTATGAGGGATACAGAGCGGCAAAACGCAACCTCCGAACGGAGATCAAGCGGGCCAAACTGGAGGCCCGCAACGTGTGGCTGGGGTCTCTGAACGCGGACCCATGGGGGCGCCCGTACAATATGGTACGGGAAAAGCTCCGTCCCTGGGCTCCCCCACTGACTCAGAGTCTCCGGCCCCAGATCGTAGAGGGTGCGGTGAACGCTCTGTTCCCTGCGCGGGGGGAACACTCCCCCCCGCCCATGGCTCCGCCTTCACCGCCAGCGGTGTCTGACGCGGACCGCAACAGCGACGACGACGACAATGCTCCAGAGGTGACCGAGGTAGAGATGAGAGTGGCGGTGCGAAGGCTGAGTGCCAAAAACACCGCCCCAGGACCCGACGGCTTGCCTGGAAAGGCCTGGGTCCTGGCCATGGAGGCTCTCGGGCCTCGACTGAGAGGGCTCTTCAGCGCATGTATGGAGAGGGGCCAGTTCCCACTTTGCTGGAAGACGGGGAAACTGGTCCTCATAGCGAAGCCAGGGCGCCCTGCGGACTCTCCGTCCGCGTACCGGCCCATTGTGCTGTTCGACGAGGTGGGCAAGCTCTTTGAGAGAGTCATTGCAAACCGCCTCGTCGGGCGCCTAACACGGGTGGGGCCGGACCTTTCGGACGGACAGTTCGGCTTTCGCAGGATGCGCTCTACGGTGGACGCCATCATGCGCGTGCGAGCCCTCACGACGGGGGATGCGGTGTCCCGGGGCAGGTGTGTCGTGGCAGTGTCCTTGGACATTGCCAACGCCTTCAACTCCCTGCCCTGGAGTACGATCCGGAGGGCACTCCGGTACCACCGGGTGCCCGAATACCTCTGTCGAGTGGTCGAGGCCTATCTGTCGGATAGGTTTATAGTCTACCCCGGTCACCAGGGAGACTGGAAACGTCGAGAGATGTCGTGCGGTGTTCCGCAGGGGTCGGTACTAGGGCCACCCTTGTGGAACATCGGGTACGACTACGTGCTGCGCGGCGACTTCCCTGACGGGGTCAGCGTGGTTTGCTACGCAGACGACACGCTGGTTCTAGCGCAGGGAGAGTCGTACCAGGCGGCGGTCGCTCTAGCGACACGCGGGGTTGCGATGGTCGTTGACAGGATCCAGGAGTTGGGACTCGAGGTGGCGCTTCACAAATCCGAGGCGATGTGTTTCCACGGTCGCCAGTCTCGGAACGCGCCGCCATTGAGTTCCCAACTAACGGTAGGAGGAGTTCACATCGGTGTCGGGTCGACGATGAAGTACCTGGGACTCGTCCTCGACAGCCGGTGGAATTTCGTGGAGCACTTCCGACGTCTGGCTCCCAAACTCAACCGGGCTGGGGCTGCGCTCAAGCGGCTCCTGCCCAACCTTGGGGGTCCAGACGCCTCCTGCCGGTGGCTCTACGCGGGGATCGTTCGGTCCATGGCCCTCTACGGGGCGCCGGTGTGGGCGCCGTCGCTGAAAAAGCAACCGGCGGCCATACTGAACGCCTGCCAGAGGGTCATGGCGATAAGGATGGTGCGGGGATACTGCACGGTCTCCCGCGAAGCGGCGAGCCTTCTGGCTGGCCTACCACCGTTGGATCTGGAAGCAACAGTCCTTGCACACATGCACGATATGCGCGTGGAGATGCAACGCCGGGGTGAAAGTCCGCTGCCGCGACAGGTCACGGCATGGCGGACAGAGCTCCAGCGGGATCTTATGGTGAAATGGCGTCAGCGACTATCGCAACCCAGTGCTGGGCACGCCACAATCGTGGCGGTAAGTCCCCTCTTTGAGGCGTGGCTGGAAAGACCTCACGGCGTCCTTACCTTCCGCATGACGCAGGTCCTTACCGGACATGGTTCGTTCGGGAGTTTCCTGCACCGGATTCGTGCGGAAGTGACGCCCGGGTGTCGCCACTGTGCGGAATGCCCGGAGGACACGGTGGAGCACACAGTCGAGGTGTGCCCTGCTTGGGCGGAGCATCGCCGTGCCCTCGTGGGGGCGATCGGCGGCGGAGACCTCTCGCGCCGGGCCTTGGTTGAGGCCATGGTCCGGAGCGAGGAGGAGTGGCAGGCGGTCGCCGACTTCTGCGAAGCAGTAATGCTCGCAAAGGAGGAGGCCGAACGCATCAGGCAACGGCGTTATCGCCGCCGCCGCCGCCGCCGGGATTCAGATCCCGACTTCCGGCCACCGTAGGCGCGGGCTTGCGGACAGTGAGCAATGGGTAGCTCGCTGTCCGGCCGTCCGGTAACTGTCCGGACCAAGCCCAAGGCGTCGACGGCGCGCACTGTTCCTGCGCGCCTCAAGGAGTTGTCAGCAACAGCAGGGACCCAGCCGGGTCGAAGCCTACTGGGGCCAGGGTTATCCGAAAGGGCGCTCGAGCCCCGGTATGAAGGCTAGAAGGAACGGGGTGGGTCTTTTAGTCAGTAAGAGTCTGACACTATCTCCCGCTCCACCCAAGGGCAGGGGATGTCAATGCATGATTTTTTCCCACCATAAAAAAAAAAAAAAAAAAAAAGAGCGGGGGATGTTATTGGATGATTTTCGCCACCTAAAAGGGTTCAAAGTCTCTTTTAAAGTCCATACAGCAAACATTTGTAATGGTCAAATCATAGGAAGAACGCTAAAGCTAATGACTGGGCAATAATTCGATCTCATTGCTTACTCAAATAGTAACTGTAATAGACCATTTCAGGTACCACTATTTCAAACGATACGTAAGCTATATAGATAAGGGTGCTGACTAACTGAGCAGTGAACATCTGTGTGTAGATAAAGTTAAGGGTCAGGATGTTTGACTTCGTAACACATCCGAGTGTGTTACGTAACCAGATATTCTAAGCATTCTGTAGTGTCAGTGAATAATCGTGGAAACGGGTCCGGGATATGTAAATACTGATACGGTAATGCAGCATTTGCTCGAATTGTTTTTGATGCAAAGAAGTATTTATGTTTGAAGATTCCAACATAGCACGAAGAATTGCCAAACTTAAGTGGCAATGGGCAGGGCACATTGCTCGCAGAACAGATGGCCGTTGGGACCGAAAGGTTCTGGAGTGGCGACTGCGTACCGGCAGATGCAGCGTTGGAAGGCCTCTTACAAGGTGGACCGATGACCTGGTGAAGGTTGCGGGAAACCGATAGATGCGAGACGCATAGGAACGTTCGTTGTGGCGACACTTGGGGGAGGCCTATGTCCAACAGTGGACGTATATCGGCTGGAATGGTGATGATGAAGATTCTGCGGGCCAGGGCTACGGGATTGGTTGAAAGAGCTAGCCCGATCCTAGACCGTAACCTCTGGAGAAACATGGATGAGTTTAGTTAATAAAAACTTTGACTCTCTTTCGACCCATCTAGAGTGCAATAGTACATTATAATATAAGAGGCGGTATTTAGACCCGAGCCATGGCCAGGGTCTTAAGAGAGCCGAGAACGGTAATCATTAATTACTAACGTGCATCAAACGACGTTTTTCAATACACTTGTGAAGAAAATAACTGTAAAACTAGTAAACTTTTGTGGCGGTAAAAATCTGTTTTCATATGCGCGCCCATTTTTTTCTCTTTTCCTCGTTGGAGATGACGCCCATCCTGATATGATAAATGTAATAAAATTATGGCGGGGGAGAGGTTGAACAAAAAGGTTTTAACTACATTATAGCACTAGAGCGTAATGGTAATCAAAATGACACAGTTTGGTAACAAGTGCCATTATATACCTAAGTGTAGTGCAATAAGAGTCACTTTATGAGCAAGTGTATTGAAAAGAATAAAATGATGATTTCTCAACAAAAAAGAATCGCCGCCTAGTGATGAAGCACGCCTGCCTAGTCGTTTTCCAGCAATACAGAGATCAGCTTCTAATCTAATTGGATACAGTTGAATATGTAGGACATGGGGCGACAACCTGGCTTTAACAATCCATGATTGGTTAACAAGATACCCATGACAAGGCTGATGTCAGATTTCCTGCCGTCTGACTATCAGTAACGAATTTCAATGATTTACAAACGAGTCAGGACTAGCAGCTTAACGTGCTTCCCAAAGTAAAGAGAAATCTTAGTATGTTAGATGGTCAAATGTTGCCTAATCGACACATGTAGTGATAAAACATGCAAAACTGGAATAAATTAAGGAATTTCCTGCTGAAGTCTGTATTTCCTGATAGCTACAACCTAGAGGTCTTAAAGTCAAGAGTGAATAGGTTATCACTCTTGACTTCATCAGGTGAGATAGTGGTCAAACGCGAGCCTATCAATAAAAAATAAATAAAAATAAATGTACAGTCAACTAAGGAAATAAATAACCGGGTTTATCAGACAGAAAGTTTTCATGGAAACCGAATTTTAATTTTATTAATGATTTGTTTTTCATTGAATTGATTTATAGTCCAAGATCCCAGGCCTGCCAGACGTCACGCATTTTCGTTTAGTAAAATATGTGACGTCTGGCGGCCCTGGGATCTTACTCTATTATGTTTTTTACTTATAAGCATTCATCTGTTTCCATGAAAACATCAACTATATGTGATGAACCTGGCTACTGATCCCTACGATGAAATGAACGATTGTATAAATTTGAACCCGTCCAAGGGGACGGGTTCAAATTTATACAATGCACATGTTTTGGTTCAACCAAGGGGTTGATTGTACCTCTAAGACTATGTTGAACCAAAACATGTGTTACAGCTGTTTCTGTCAATATTAATTTCAAAAGTAACACTTTCCATTGAATTTTACCACACACTGTCGCTCCATCATGTAAAACGTCAAATAAAGAAAAAAGTTTGTTAAATAATGGTGGCCAATTACTACCACGCCGCGTCATGCACTGTATGACTTTTAACAACCTCGCACATGACATTCTGTGTGAAAAACTGCGGTGGTTACTGGAGATATTTTAGAAAAACATGCCAGAATTTATCCCCACACACGGTTAGTTCGGCCACAAAATAGATAGGTACAGAAGACAATCTCATGTATGTACTTCACTTTTTATACCTACGCTCGGTGGACGCAGACTAATGAGTGTTTGAGCCAGAATTGTTCGACAAGTGATCCGAGACGCGACCGAGACATCGTGTCTGTGAGCGGTGTCTTTGTGTGCGTTGTTCGAGCGCGCTTTGTATGTAGATTGACTTCTGTACCTATATATTTTGTGGTTCGGCCAATAGCTTTCGAAAGTAGAAGATTATCCCAAGGCAACATACTCCCAGGATAAAAAAGTATCCTATTTATTTTACTATCTATGTACACAAAAGTAACAGAAAAAAGATAATACATAAGAAACGTTAGTACAAAGGTACCTACTGCTTATTTCCAAAGAAATTTCTTCCAGCAGACCTGCAAAAGGAGAAATATAAAAGAAATGTAGACCATAGTGTGTAGGAAGCAAAAGAAGAATGTGTGAAGTCTTAATCCAAAGTCACATATAATTAAAATTGTGACTTATACCACTCAATTTTTCGAATTGTCAAATAGTTTGTCAGTCAAAAAAATTATGCCTATTGCACATTCCAAAGCGTAAATCTCATGGAGAAGAATGTGCAAGAAACTACTCGTAAATATCTTGGTTACATATAATGTTGTCGCTACATAATACTGTAAGATCCAAATTGTATGTCCAATAGAACAATGACGCTGTTACCTACCATTGGGCTTTATTCACAGCTTTACTACATATAATCACAAATATATTTCGATGTTACCAGTACAATTAGTTAATTGTAATAAATAATCGAATACAAAATAAATTAAAGAATATTGTTGATGACTAAATAACAGAGTAAATAATCTGATTACGAATCAAAACCTAACACTATCAAGACTTCTTTTTACTCCAGTCACGATATTCATTATAAAGTCAATAAATAAAATTGATCGTCTCAAGAAATCAAATCTTATTTATTTGATCTTGAACATCAAGCAAATAGTACAACAGCGCGATCGGTGATAAATATAATTTCCCAGTAGATGTTTCCGTGGAATTAATGATTTGCGACCTGGGAAATCAACGCGGATAATATTATAGTGACATTCTACCTCCGAGGTTTGGCAGAATTGATGGCTGATACAATAGTCGTTTTTTTAAGGGAGATACCTCTCAATCAGCATCAGTATAGCCTGCGTGAACACCTCGGGCAATAGCTAGTTATATTAAGTTATTGCTTTCAATCTGTTTTTATTTGACTGTACTTTATACGTTTGAGCGAGTTGACGATAGAAAAAAATTGGTGAAATTCGGTAGGTGCCAACTCGCATGGACTCGCGCTTTTTCGTAAGCGAGTTGACGAACAAGTCATAATTTAACATAATTTTCAGTGGCCCCCCGACCTCCTTTTTTTATGGTGGGAAAAAATCATGCATTGACATCCCCCGCTCTTGGGCGGAGCGGGAGATAGTGTCAGACTCTTACTGACTAAAAGACCCACCCCGTTCCTTCTAGCCTTCATACCGGGGCTCGAGCGCCCTTTCGGATAACCCTGGCTCCAGTAGGCATAATCCTGGCCCCAGTAGGCCCCCCGACCCCCTCCCGTGCGTGAAACTATATGTTTAAATCGGACAAGTGGACACTGTGAATTTTTCAATTCATATTATGTACTTTTCTATGTTTATCTATGACATTTCTGACACCCAGTGCCTCGGAAAGCACGTAAAGCCGTTGCTGCCGGTTGTCATTCGTAGATCTTTGACAGTCGTTACAGGTAGTCAGATGTCAAAAAGTCTGACCATCATCAACAGAAGCAGCTCGAACAGTCTCTTGAGGGTAATGTCCGAGCGGTGGGATCTATCCCTGTTGCAGAGGTGGATGCAGCTTCATATTAGCGCTTCTTCTCTTATTGCTTGACCTTATTGTTTTTGACTCTGTGTATTAATGGTTGTATTTGTCTATTTTTTTTAATTTTTATTATTGATATGCTCGCGTTTGACCACTATCTCACCTGATGGTAAGCGATGATGTGGCCAACGATAGAGCACGCTTGCTTAGAAGTAACCTATTCAGTCTTGACTTAAAGACCCCTAGGTTGTAGCTATCAGGAAACACAGACTCTGGCAGGGAATTCCACTCCTTAGCTGTACGCATAATGAATGGTTTCCCAAACGCTTTCTACGAATGGAATATTAATGTGTATGTGAATTTGGTATGTTAAGGTGTATAATTTCATTTATATTTAATTTAATTGTTTAGAATATTGTGTATGTAATTTTAATGTCTATTTTTGTTTGTTTTATTTGGCTTCATTTTGAACATATGGACAATGTCTAAAATTAATTAATTATTATTATTATTATTTATCAGTCTGACCAAAGAGTATCAGGCTGTCCAGTAATTGGGTTGTGGAAGTCTGATAGGCAGTTGCTCCATGTAAAACACAGGTATTCAGCCACATCTAGTTAGACTAGAAGCCGATCCCAAGCTAGCTGGGAAAAAGCTAGGGAATTGCAGATGACCTATGTACACAATGAGTTTTGTGTGGTGTGAGAATGGAATCTTGTAATGAGTGAAATAATGGAAACCCATGGTAAAACAACGTGCCCAAAGTGAAACGTTTTAAAAGACGACAGAATTATAGCAATTTGAAGATAATATCAAAATATTGCCAAATATATCGGTGAAAACATTAATTGATACGTATTTAGGTTACTAACCGAATTCATCCTCATTATCATTTTTCTAAATATAGTTGTTTTGTTTTGCCTCCATCATTGCCTTTTCTTTAGTATCTCTTCGTAGAAAAACAAACAATAAATGCTTTTCATTAGTAAAAATGTTGAAAATCACGATTGTTGTTTACTTAGGAAAATTTTACGTCCTTGTTTCTGTTTTTTTTTTTTTAACTAATGATGTCAATATAACGTTGGCGGATCAACAAGGGTACATATTAGAATATCGAACATTAAAATACCTAAACTTAAAATGTCGACGTTCAAAACATCGAAATTTCGATTGTATCAAAATTCTAACATTAAAATATAGGTATTTTAATGTTTGAAATTCTAATATGTACCCATCAACAACGATTATAATTGCCATGATAAAAGGGAAAAAAAAATCTATACAAATTTTGCGAGATTTATTTAAAAAAACTGTAAAAAATCCAAAGCTGTATGCGCTACTGAATAGATCGCACACACCCCGGGTGTTACTTTGAAATGATAGTCACTGATAGCCAAAAAAGGTCTTTATTATAAAGGATTTATTGCGCAACTTACCATAATGAATGTAGCGTGAAAGATCGCTAATGAGTACAACCGTCTGTGAATGCTAATTGTGTACTACCGCTTTACAATATAATTTGTGCAAGGCTACGAAATAGTGCTGAACTGCAATACACGAGGGCCATATGCAACACATGACGTATAAAAGCTGTTAATTTACTTTTTTTTCCAAAACCAAAAAGGATAACATAGTTTTGATTGTCATTACACAACCAAACAATTTAGAAATTAATATAAGTCAAGCCACAAACTTTATTGACCACGTGATCAAACGTCTTATTTTATAACTAAGCAACGGGAAAATGTAATTCATTTTTTTTTTCAATGCTTCTTTTTTTAACGCAAGCTCGGAATTGTAGGGTACTCTGACATAAATAGGTTAGGTTAGGAGGCTAAGGTGGGAGCGGAGCGGAACTCCTGCCTTAGCCTTTGTGGTTAATTTTTTTAATTAGTAGTCAGAAAGTGACTTACATAGAATATAACAGGCTAGTGGCCAAGACAGTATCATTCAAATGGTCATCAATTGTGGCTGATTTATTAATTTAGAAGGCAATTAAGATGTAAAAAGATACTATTTATATTTACTTTATATGTAATAGTATCTGCATGGTGTGTGAAAACCTTTAGGTCCAAGTCCGCCAGTGTTGACAAAACTTCACTTTTTATTTTTATTTTCGCCGTTCTCTTTTTAAAAACTCGCCGTGTAAAATCGCCAACGGTTATTTGAGATTGGACAATGGTTAACTACGTACAAAGGATAGCTTTGAACTGCGCCGTTTGATTCGTAGCTTAAGCTTTTATTGTTGAAATATTCGGATTCAGGGCTTGATATTTTTTGTTGAAATATTTGAATTCAAGATTGATATTATTTTTTTTGTTTTTGTTCCAGTTTTTTCCGGTTTAACCTAGTTTCGTTTTCCTTGATTCATATCTTTTGTTTGGATGAAAATTGTCGTAAAAATTAATTGTGGTTTTGATGTTGATTGTGTTTTCCAATTAAATATATCTGCTTCACTGGAAAACAGATGTCATACTGTTTGGTTTCAGGGTCCTTACCATGGCATGTAGAAATATCGAGTGTGGGAGCGAGAAAGATATATATTTATACATCTAAGTATACATCTATTCCACCCAACCCCAACACATACATACATATAAATAAAATTGGAGTGTCTGTTTGTAATATTGAAATAACTGCTTTTTTACTACATGCATATACCAAAATAACATTTTTTACAATTTTTGTCTGTCTGTTTGTCCGGGCTAATCTCTGAAATGGCTGGACCGATTTTGACGAGACTTTTTTGGCAGGTATTTGAACGCACAGCTAGTATATACATATATATACACCTTATGGTCCTTATGGTTCTATGCGTCTCGCATCCATCGGTTTCTCTCGACCGTTACCGGACTTTATCCTACTGTCATTATCTTTGAATCTATGAAGTACATCTGTTTCTTTCATACATCTCTTTAAACCATGATGTACCTATCATAGTAACTCCCATTCATGGGTTGTGTAAAAGTGTACTTGGGGCTCTTTTTTTTTGGTGGGAAAATCATCCAATGACACCCCCTGCTCTAGGGCGGAGCAAAAGGGTGTGTCAGATTTTTACTGTCTAAAAACGCACTCCTGTTCCTTCTTTGCATTCGTTCCCAAAGGAAGACTCGGCTCTGTTATGAAAGGCAAAGAAAGAACAGGGACCACTCCTGTTTTTGAGTTACCATCTAAAAAAAAAACTAGTAACTCCTAATCATAATTATTTCATTTCTTGTGTCTTTAGTTATCTTTTACCATCATAACATTTTTTTCTTTCTTAATGACGTTTCTTTTCAATTTTTGACAGTTTTTTTTTTTTTTTTTTTTCAGTTTTGTCTTTCATCAGTACACAACTGGCCCATTATAAATCATCATCATCATCATCGTATCAGCCGAAAGACGTCCACTGTTGGACATAGGCCTCCCCCAAGCGTCGCCACAACGACCGGTCCTGTGCATCACGCATCCATCGGATTCCCGCGACCCTGACCAGGTCATCGGTCCACCTTGTTGGAGGCCGTCCATTATAAATAATAGAGATAAACTCTAAATCTAATTTTAAGGGGATGTCGTCAGATGAGATTAGGACGGCTGTCAGTCCGAGGTAGGCATCGGAATTCCGTAATTAATCAATGTATCCTAGCCGTATTTGGGCTTATTATAATTGTCATATGATGTAGGTGCTCATGCTATTAGTAGTTTTAATGGTTACACTCTATAGGTATGCTACTATAGGACTTTTATACTATTAAGGTTTAGCAGCCCTTTAGATTTCACAACTAAAAAGTGTAGAATAAAAAACAATTGCAAAAAAAATAAAACAACCGACTGTACTCCAAAAAAAACACTGAAATGTTCAAAATAACTTTTTCATCCTCCCATCTCGGAAAGAGTATTTTTGCTCTTCGATATCTGAGCGCAAAAGCCATTCTATAAAGAGATAAAGTAAATTGAATTTAGAATATCGCGTGCACTAAGGTTATGAATTCAAAACATCATTAAAGCTATTTACTTAATCAATTTGTCATAAAACTTTTTTTTTAATTTGTTAAAAACTCAGACTCAGAACCTCCTTGGTGTACTTTTTTGCATTTATCTATTCACTTCCTCACTGAGGTGGGATGAAAAGTTACGTGTTGCTATCGACTGCAAAGATTTTTCACCTCGTGCTCTTTTGATTCTCTCGCTAACACTCGGGATTCTAATTTTGGAATCCTTCGCTTGCTCGGTCATCAAAATTGAGCACGCGGTTAAAAAGCAACTTTGCACTCTTGTTGATCAAATAATTGAACATCTGTTTTGAATAACGAACAAACAAAAACCAGTTACTACGGCTTTTTATGATTTTTTCTCTCCAACATTTGTACGCTTACACGACAAAATATAGCGCCCATATAATTAACCTAAGACCTTTAAGTAAATATGTACGTCTATGTTTCACAAATAAAGATTCTGATTTAAATTTTATCATTCTGATATAATTTTGCTGCCACAAAAAAAAGTATATAATAAAAATGCTTTACAAAAACACATAATTAAAGTATATTTATTGTTGGAATTTAATATATTGAATACGTGTGACTCGAGTATTTTGCGATGTTTTTAATTAAGTAATTGAATTTTGCATTTATTTATTTATTTTTAATTTTATTTTATCAAAATATGAACGGGATTTATATGGGTCATAATGGTGGAATTCGCGGGTAGGAGACAGGTCTTAAAATTTTGCTGCTAATTTTAAAAATTATATTATTATCGAAATAGTAGTAAATTCAACTATTTAATGTATACATATACATGCTAACAGAGTCCTCCCGCTAGTTCAGTGTTATTTCCTAAAAGTCATTTCTAATAAACAGAAATAACAACAAATTTCATTGACATGGAAGCACTTCAGGGCTCACTCACTGAAATGATGACCCTATTTCAAAATAGGATGTCCAATTTTGAAGCAGAGCTGCACAGGAACCCTCCAGGAGCTTCAACCAGCGGCGACAGTTTGGCTTCGGACTTCAGCTCATTTAAAAAGTTCATTCTTGAGGCGCTGAACTGTCTTCAGAAGCAAATGGATTTGCTGGCACATGGGCTGGACAATCTGGAGATGCGTGGGCGGCGAAAGATGCTGTTGCTTCATGGTGTCACAGAGCAGGCCAAAGAGGACACAGCGCAGGTGGTGGCTGAAGTTGTGCGGTGTCATCTGAAGCTACCAGACTTCACAATTGGGGACATCAGGCGGTGCCATCGGATGGGGAGACAAGCAGGTACCGCTAAGCCAAGGCCCATACTTTGTAAACTACGTGATGTCAATCTTAGGGACACCGTTTGGTTTGCCAAGACCAAGTTGAAAGGCACCGGCATGACAGTATCCGAGTTTTTGACAAGGTCACGGCATAAACTGTTTATGTCTGCGCGTGAGAAGCTTGGTGTAAATAACTGCTGGACTAAGCACGGACTTATTTATGTCCTCGGCTCCGACGGCTCCCGGCATCGTGTAAATTCACACAACGACCTCAACAACATCGAGCAGGTCAGCGACAAGGTCATGTCGCCTGTTGCGTCGGCGCCGTCGTCGTCGCCATCCCCATCATCGCCAGCACCGAAGAAGGCCCGGCGTGCGAGGAAGTAGCATTTTTGTGCACTTTTTAGTTATTATTACGGTCCGGGTAACTATTTCCTTTTTAACTCGATACCCTCTCAATTCACTATAGTAAAGTAGGTGTTTTGTTTATTCTCTACCCTTCATGTCGACAAGCATTTTTATTCCATTTCTTCAATAATCTACTATTTCTGTTGTTTTTATATCTGTCAACCGTTTGTTTCTGTCAAAATTTTTAATGTCAATGTCGTAAATTGTTTCCGTTCAGAAATCAATATTACAGTGTGCTCAGTGTATTTATTGAACTGTGCAACTATTGTATTTAGTATCTTTCTGTTGCCCGGACGACGAAATTTCAACCGCAATAATTTGTTTTTGTTTATGTTGTTTTGAGCCCGTTTACAGAGTGTTAGCACTCAACTGGCGGGTGGATTTGAATAATTACATTTTTATATTTTATTATTACCGACGCATTTATTCTATACAATTTTTTATTTTTATTTTTATTATTTTTTGTTTATTTTATTTTTTATTTATTATTATTTTTTCATTTCTTTGTTATCGATGTCTGTAAACAATGACAGCGACACCGAAAGTTCAGCTTCTTGTAATGACAGTTTTGTTGGGTACCCGTCTCTTGCCGACACTCTTGAATCTCATTTTTCTGATGTGCCTAAGAATTTTAATGTAGTCCATATAAATGCCCAAAGTGTTCCAGCTCATTACTCTGACATGCTAGCTAACTTTGACTGTAAGAATATCCACGCTATCCTTGTTTCCGAGTCTTGGCTAAAACCATGTCTCCCTTCAACTTCCTATTCCTTGCCAGGTTTTCAACTGATAAGAAATGATCGTGTGTCTGGCGGTGGAGGTGGTGTTGCCATATACCTTCGTCCCCAAATTCCTTTTTCAATTATTGATATGTCAGCACAGCCTCCTTCGCAGAACGCGGGCGAGCATCTCTTTTTAGAAGTAAACCTGAACCATGTAAAAATACTTCTAGGTGTTTATTACAGCCCTTCGTCACGGGTAAATTTCTTTCCTTCCTTTGATAAGATCCTAGAAAATCTAATACCATCTTACAGTCATACGATTATCATGGGGGATTTCAATACTTGTTTACTGAAAAATGATTCTCGCTCTTCCTTACTTCTATCAATAGTTCAGTCGTCAAACTTGTCCATTCTTCCATCAAGTGCCACACACCACTTCCCCAACTGTAATCCCTCACTTTTAGACCTTGCCATTATCTCCTCTCCCCAGCATGTCAGCAAGCATGGCCAATGTGCAGCTGACATGTTTTCCTACCATGACCTAATATTCCTCTCTTACAAAATTCGTCCACCTAAACTCAAGCCCAAAACTCTCCTGCTTCGCAATTTTAGTGGTATGAATATTGACAATCTGCATAAGGATGCCAGCAACATTGATTGGAACCCTATTATTACCGCTGAGTCAATCGATGAAAAAATAAACTTGTTTACGGATACACTGGTACAGCTTTATGACGTGCATGCTCCCATCCGTGCCGTAAAGCTCAAACATCTTCCAGCGCCTTGGATAACAGATGAAGTAAGAGATGTCATGCACAAGAAGGCAGTATGCAAAACTAAATATAAATGCAGGCCTACATCATCGAACCGTGACCTTTATGTCAAAGCACGCAATCGCAGCAATAGGGTGTGTAGGGATGCACTACGCCACCATGTCCATGATTCTGTTGAAAACGGTGATCCAGCTAAAGTCTGGAAGTTTCTAAAATCTATGGGAGTTGGAAAATCACGCCAAGAATCGATTCCTAAAGACTTAGACATAAATCTTCTTAATCAACACTTCTCGTCTTCGTCCTACTATAATGGGACCACAAAGGCATCAACGTTAAACCATCTTTCAAACCTTCCAACTCCGGATCATTCGTCATTTAATTTTAGTCAATTCTCTGATTGTGATGTTAAGAAGAGCATAGTTTCAATCACTTCTAACGCAGTTGGCAGTGATTGTGTCAGTCGGAAAATGATACTCCCTGTCCTCGATGAAATCCTTCCTATCCTGTGTTATATCCTTAACTATTCCATTTCCAAAGGTGTCTTTCCATCAATATGGAAAGAAGCCAAAATTACTCCTTTACCCAAGAAATCAAATCCTACTTCCTTTTCAGAATATCGACCAATCTCCATCCTGCCTTTCCTCTCTAAGGTCCTAGAACGCCTGGTCCACAATCAGCTCAGTGCTTTTCTTTGCAAGAATAGTCTGCTGAATCCTTTCCAATCCGGATTTCGTCCTGGTCATAGCACCACCACTGCCCTAGTAAACGTTTCTGATGACATACGCTTAGGTATGGATAGAGGAAATGTGACGGTTCTCTGCTTGTTAGATTTTAGCAACGCTTTTAATACCGTCGATTTCGATATCCTACTCGCCATACTTCGCTCTCTTAACATATCTCCAACAGTGATTGACTGGTTTCGAAGTTACCTGTATGGCCGCCGGCAACGTATTTCTATAGATGAGTCCTGTTCTTCTTGGTGTTATACTTCTGCCGGTGTCCCTCAGGGTGGCGTTTTATCTCCTTTACTCTTCGCAATATTTATAAATTCTATTTCCAAAAAACTTCTTTCCTTTTACCACCTCTATGCTGATGATTTGCAAGTTTATAGACAATCTCCTCATACGGATTTGGATGATGCTATTAATATCATCAACCAGGACTTGGCTTCAATTTGTGAGTGGAGTGAGGCACACGGTCTGAAGGTTAATCCATCGAAGACTCAAGTCATTGTTGTTGGCAGCTCTAGGTTAATGCACAAGGTAAACTGGTCCCAGCTTCCTCAGGTTCTATTCAACGGAACTGCTATTCCAATAAGCGAGAAGGTTAAGAACTTAGGGGTATGGATAGACAAGCATCTTTCTTGGGGTCCCCAATTACAAGAGGTAAGTCGCAAAATATTTGCTTCTGCCAAGTCCCTGAGACGGTTGCGTAACTTTCTGCCCACTGCCACTAAAATTGCACTAGCTCAGTCCCTCTTACTCCCTATCCTTGACTACGCTGATGTCAGTTATCTCGATCTTACTGAGGCACAACTTGATAAACTTGAGCGACTTCAAAATATTTGTATACGATTTATATTTGGCTTGCGCAAGTATGATCACATATCCGATTTTCGTAAAAAACTCAAGTGGCTTCCAATACGTCTTCGCCGGAACGTACACATCTTGTCTCTGCTCTACAGTGTTCTGTTCAATCCTAAAACGCCCGCTTATCTTAAAGAACGTTTCAAGTTCCTTCATGACACACACAATAGATATCTTAGGTCATCAGAAAACTTGGGGTTAGAGATGCCAAGTCATTCCACCAACTTTTATGATAAGTCATTTACAGTTCAGGCGGTGCGGTTGTGGAATGCTTTGCCCGTGTCGATAAGGCAAGCTCAAACACTCTCAATTTTTAAAAATGAGGTTACTGTTCACTACCTTTCTTCCTGAACGTTGTCATTGTGTACAGTAATTTCTCTGCTTTCATTTAATTGTATAAGTATATATATATATTGTATATTGTTTTGTAATTTATGTGATTTATTAGTTTATGTATTGTGTATATATGTAGATAGTACACCATCAACTACCTGAGTATCTTTTTCTCCTTCTCTGTCAAATCCATCCAAAGGTTGTCTGTAAAAGATCGCTTTTAGCGATAAGACCGCCCTTTGTGACACCCTATAAATTTTAAGTTTCTTATGTAATTTTTATTTTTGGTGTACAATAAAGAATTAATCTATCTATCTATCTATCTAATGGTGCCTGAAATAAATGAATTAATTTTTTGTTTATAAAAAAATACATTAGACTTGCATTTTGTCAAAGATGATTGGTTTTTTTTTTTGTAAAATGTATTTCCGTTATCTTCGATAACTTGCAGTACTTAATGCTTGTTATTGAAGAAAATCTGAAACATCTTGTTCCTGAATTCCACCTTAAGCGAGAATAACAAATAATTAAATGCAAATCTATGTGAATTTATATATCAATTACTTATTCCCATCATGTTTGATGACGTCATCCGGATGTTTTTACATCGCCCGATCCAGCGAGCCTTTGGATGAGATTGAGTGAGATGAATTTTAAATACCAGTTGTATGATAGGAATATTTAATGTTACTGAAAATATTTAACTTCTGAAACGAATAAAAAAAGCGAAAGGTTTTTGGAAGGTGGATTTAATGAGGAGGTAAAAAGATAAAATATTTAATGGCCACAAAATTTCGGGGAGACGCGGTTTTCCTGAACAGTAAGATAAAGAAAAAGATAATTTTATTTGTCAAAATTTTTTGTTGTTTTGTTTGTAGGAGGTAAATATTTCTGAAATTAGGTACTGGTCCGATTGCAAAAATTTTTTCACCGACAGAAAGCTGCTTTATTCCTGAGTGACATAGGCTATATTTTATGTACGGGGTTGAAGCCGTGGGCAAAAGTTAGTTATCTATATATGGATAAACCTTAAATTCAGAGGTACAGTTTGCGGTTACTAGATCCATGACACATCGATACCAGAAGTATGAATTAACGTAAGGGACTTTTACTTAAAATGCAAAAATGTTCCTTATGATGATTGAAGTAAGGGTATTTTAAGCAAAACGTAATACGTTACGTTAATTCATACTTCTGGTATCGACATTTCAATAATCAAAGTTGTTATTCTCAACAGTACAAAAGAAACTTGCAACCCTAAACATACTTTTTTTAAAAGGAGTAGACAAAAAAAAATTTCAGGCCTACATTAATCTTGAAAAGCAGGAAATGGGTACTTACAGAGGGACCCACTGATTGATTACTTTCGACGCGCCCCAATGATTAATCAGGAATCACCTTGATTTATTACTGAAATTATTGTCAATCTTAACCATTTGTATGAAGGATTCTAACTCAAATTCCTGATGGATTCTTATAATTAGTGTGAGACGAAAAACAGCTGCGCATCGTGATATTCAGGCGATTATCACACTGCCTCGCATCACGCTACATGTTGCGTGTCAACGCACCTACGCGCGTACTTGCGGGAGTGCAGATCTGCATCATCGTGCGGGTTTTTCAGGCACTCACGCGCGTATATGCGTTTTGTAAAATTCACGCAGGCTCTGACTCATTTCATACAAAATCACGCACGGCACTATGAGACCAGTGTGCCATACCTTTTTTTTTATGGTAAGAAAAAATCATCCAATGATAACCCCCGCTCTTGGGCGGAGCGGGAGATAGTGTCAGACTCTTACTGACTAAAAGACCCACCCCGTTCCTTCTAGCCTTCATACCGGGGCTCGAGCGCCCTTTCGGATAACCCTGGCCCCAGTAGGCTTCGACCCGGCTGGGTCCCTACTGTTGCTGACAATTCCTTGAGGCGCGCGGGAACAGTGCGCGCCGTCGACGACTTGGGCTTGGTCCGGACAGTTACCGGACGGCCGGACAGCGAGCTACCCATTGCTCACTGTCCGCAAGCCCGCGCCTACAGTGGCCGGAAATCGGGATCAAAATCCCGGCGGCGGCGGCGATAACGCCGTTGCCTGATGCATTCGACCTCCTCCTTTGCGAGCATTACTGCTTCGCAGAAGTCGGCGACCGCCTGCCACTCCTCCTCGCTCCGGACCAGCGGGAACAGTGCGCGCCGTCGACGACTTGGGCTAGTGTGCCATACCTTACGTGTCGCCCCGCACCCACGCGCGTATGTTTCCTACAAAAAAGCATTAAAGAAGGCACGCTTCGACCGCATAACCCATATTGGCAAAAAACTCTCTGCACAGCCGTCCGGTAGCAGAGCATTCTGGTCTCTTGCCAAGTCGGTCGAAGCGAACTTCTGTCGGCCCACTTTGCCTCCGCTGGTAAAGCCTGATGGAACACTGGCTCATACGGCAAGAGAGAAAGCAGGACTCTTTGCATCTCTCTTTGCCCATAATTCTCGTCTTGACACTAGCAATGCTGCTCCACCGACTCTGCCTCATTGTAACTCTTCAATGCAGGAGGTTCACATGAGGAACAGAGAAGTTCTGAGAGAGCTGCGTCGTCTAGACGTGAATAAAGCCAGTGGACCAGATGGCATTCCAGCGATTGTTCTAAAAGCTTGTGCGCCCGAGTTGTCTCCTGTATTGACGCGCTTGTATCGCCTCTCATTTAGGACTGGTATAGTGCCCAAGTCCTGGAAGCTTGCCAACGTGCAACCCGTGCCCAAAAAGGGCAGTCGTGCCGATCCTGACAACTATCGGCCGATTTCGGTAACCTCCATACTCTGCAAGATTATGGAGCGTGTATTGAACTCGCGCCTCATGACATACCTGGAAGGTAACGATCTCCTCAGTGACCGACAGTACGGGTTTCGCCGCAAGCGGTCTACTGGGGACCTACTGGTTTATGCCACCCACTTGTGGGGCGAGGCCCTCGAGAAGAATGGGGAAGCGATTGCAGTTTCCTTAGACGTCTCGAAGGCCTTCGACAGGGTATGGCACGCTAGCCTATTGAGTAAGCTTCCAGCGTACGGCATTTCCCCTGGTCTGATTAACTGGGTAAAAGACTTCCTGAGTGAACGGTCTCTCCGAGTTGTTGTCGACGGATGCTCATCAGAGCCCATGACGATTAATGCCGGAGTTCCTCAGGGGTCTGTTCTCTCTGCAACTCTCTTCCTGTTGCATATCAACGATCTGCTGGTGCCCGGTATCTATGGGTATGCAGATGATAGCACAGTTGTAGAGAGATACCTGCCCAGTGCTCGGGCTAGTAAGGAGCTAATCCGGTCCGAAAGAGAGGCTATGGTAGAGCGAACGAATATCTCACTTCAGGCAGTCTCCAAGTGGGGTGAAGCCAATCTAGTGGGATTCAACGCCGCCAAAACACAAGCGTGTCTTTTCACTGCCAAAAGGAGCCCGTGCACCTTGGTTCCTACTTTTCGGAATTTATCCCTGGAGTACACCGACCGCCTTCAGCTCTTGGGGGTTGAAATTCCCTCAGACCTTAACTTTGGGCGGTTCATTGAGTCCAAAGCCAAGGTAGCTGCTAGGAAGCTGGGCATTCTTGCAAAGGTCCGGCGGTACTTCACACCGGGACAGCTTTTAATGTTATACAAAGCACAGGTCCGTTCGTGTGTGGAGTACTGCAGTCACATATGGGCTGGTGCTGCAAAATGCCACCTAGCAGCTTTGGACTCGGTGGAAAGGCGTGCAAAGAGGCTAATTGGTAATCCAGATTTGGTTAAGTCCAACCTTCAAAGCCTTGAGCATAGGCGTAGGGTAGCCAGCCTTTCGGTGTTTTACAGGATGCATTTTGGAGAGTGTGCGCAGGAATTGCATGACTTGATTCCGCCATCGCAATTCTACCATCGGACAACCCGACGTACGGCGAATATTCACCCTTACGTTGTTGAAACCTCTACGGTCCGGACTAAGCGTTTCGCCTCGTCGTTTATACCGCGTACGTCGAAGGACTGGAACAGTCTGCCTGCTGCGGTCTTCCCGTCCGATTATAATTTGGGTGTCTTCAAGGCTAGAGTGAATAGGCTCTTAATAAACTAGTGCGCCTCACCATCAAAGATTGCATCGCTACTTACCATCAGGTGGGATCGCAGTCAAGCACTAGTTTATCTCAATTAAAAAAAAAAAAAAAAAAAAAAATGTTTCTTCGCATGTAGGCGCATGAGCTGCATGAACGCGCGTGGATGCATTTTCGGTGTGTTTCGGTGTGCAAAGCTAAAACACGCATTCACGCGCTACGCTGCGTAGTGCGTGGCAATGTGATAATCACCTTACTCACGTAGAAAGATAGGAAAATATCATGGTCAAAACTACCTAGACTATTTTCTTTGCAGTAAGTATTTTCATTGTGTCCTTGGTGAGTATAAATACTGTTCTGTGGGAATAACCACGTGTCACAAAGGTATCGATTTGTTTTTTTAATTATCAGTAACGTGAAAAAGAATGTTTTGGTACTGATTTTTAATACGTGAAATAGAAACCTGAATAAAGTTTGTTCAGAATCAGTAATTAAATGGATTCCAATAGTTTTTACATCATATTATATTTTTTTCAAAAAAATATTTAATAAGGCCACAAGTTGGACACCACCGACATTAAGTACAACACAGGTCACGGCAAGTCATAGCTGGTATTAGGTGCCACCAAACAGCTGTGCAACACAAACGCTCAGTCACCTGGATGGCTCGGTAACTATGTATTTTTGCAAGCTGACATAACAAGCTTATAACTTTGTTATTTTTCATGAGCCAGTTATAAATTTTTGTACTTACATAGATTTTTGACGTAAAAACACTAGACTCGTGTTTCGGGTTTTACATATAATAAAACTAATGTTGTATAGCGCGTTACAAATAATCTGTTTATATTCTAAGCAAAGTCCAGAATCGTTCTTTGACTCATCAACGCCTGGTCTTGCGGACAGTGAGCAATGGGTAGCTCGCTGTCCGACCCTCCGGTAACAGTCCGGACCAAGCCCAAGTCGTCGACGGCGCGCACTATTCCCGTGCGCCTCAAGGAGTTGTCAACAACAGCAGGACCCCAGCCGGGCCGAAGCCTACTGGGGCCAGGGTTATCCGAAAGGGAACTCGACCCCGGTATGAAGGCTTGAAGGAACGGGTTGGGTTTTTTAGTCAGTAAGAGTCTGACACTATCTCCCGCTCCGCCCAAGAGCGGGGGTTGTCATTGGATGATTATCATCACCAAAAAAAAAAACTCATCAATGCCTAGTCCAAGGCCTTGGACTTAAAACGCTGACATTTTGCACAGAGATTTTTTAATGTATATGTCGTACCCAGATCTCAGATATGGCCAAATGAAGATTGACATATTATCAAATCGGCAAGTCCGAGAATCAAAAATTAGAAGACGTGTGACATATACCAACCCGCAATGCCCCACGGGATGGATTACGGCCTATTTCCTATCTTACAGAGTCTTGAGTCTCAGCAATGGGAACATTAAAACGCTGATTAAGCTTATGCTCAACTTATCCTGCTCTGGGTAGCAAAATGAGTCTCAGACATTTACTAACTAAAACTTATAAGGGTTCTTTCAATTGTCCTTTGCGTTTTATGACCGCGGTAACTCTTTCGAACTATCCTTACAGCTATAGACGTCGGCTTAATTTGACCCTACAACAACAAATGACGTACTTAATCCGACTATAAACAGCCAATTCAGGTACAAGTAAAACCACAGAACAGATCAAAAGAGGTAAGAATGGCCTTGTGGGGCGCAAGCGTGCTGTGTGTACTTTGAAAAGTAGGGCAATGCTCATAGTTCAACTACCAATAGCAAACTTAAAATGAAATCAAAACAAAAACATTTATTTCAAATAGACCATTTGCAGGCACTTTTGAATAATCAAATGTCGTTCAGTCCAAGAAAAGTGAAGCTAAATTGCACGTTCCAAAGCGTAGATCTCTATGGAGAAAAACGTGTAAGAAACTCCATGGACACTCTTTTTAAATCATAATTAAGAGTTACATAGATCTTGGTTACACTTGCGATCTAAGTGTGCGTGGTCTGTTAGTTACGTAATGCGCATTTGTATTG
Source organism: Mythimna ferrago (assembly GCA_910589285.2). Classification (NCBI taxonomy): domain Eukaryota; kingdom Metazoa; phylum Arthropoda; class Insecta; order Lepidoptera; family Noctuidae; genus Mythimna; species Mythimna ferrago. Next base: position 4,836,646 of record OU342689.1, read on the forward strand.
GTTTATTGGAGCAGTGGTGGCAAAGTGGTAATGGCTCCGACTTACGAGTTGTAGGTCACAAGTTCAAACCCAGCCAGGCGTATTACTTTGTGTAATTTATTCCATCACCACTGCTCTCAAAACGGTGAAGGAAAACATCGTGAGGAAACCGGCATGTCCTAGAACCAAAAATTCGAAGACATGTGACATTCACCAATCCGCACTGGGCCCGCGTGGTGGATTATGGCCCATTCACTTTCCTAGAGAGGAGGCCTGAGTCCCAGCAGTGGGAACATTAAAAAGGCTGATGATGATGATGATTGGTTTATTGCCTGTAGTGGAATTAAAGGGAGTGAAACAAGCGACGACACTCATTGTAGTACAAATCGGAAAGTATTTCCTTTCTAACCACTTTTATCTTTTCTGTGAGTAAAACTTAGCAAACTTGTCCCTGACTCCAGTTATTTGCTGTACACAAAACCCTAACGTTTTCATTTCCCAATCAATCCACATCTCAGCACATTTTGACCGTTCCATTGTACTCGGCTTCTTGTGGGTTCAATTCGTCCCAAACGAACACAAAACACTATGCTATGACGTCAGAGATTGATGACTTAGACTATTGAAATCTTGAGAGGTGCAATTGTTATGGAGAGTGATTTTGAAAGGGATGAGTTTAGATTGAGGTTGAGATGATTGCTATGAGGTATTTATTCTTTTAGATAGGTATACATAATAGAGGTTCAAATCCGTTTTAAGAGCGTTCAACCCGACATACTTTTTCACTGTTTTTCATACAACCAGTCTTACGTGATTATGACGTTATTACACATTTTTGAAAACATAGACATTCTGTGGATTTTATTTAGGCTTCCATTGTAATCAATGCATCATCATCATCATTTCAGCCGATACACGTCCACTGTTGGACATAGGCCTCCCCCAAGCGTCGCCACAACGAACGTTCTTGTGCGTCCCGCAATGTCAATGAGCAATGTGCCCTGCCCATTGCCACTTAAGTTTGGCAATTCTTAGTCCTATGTCGGCAACCTTAGTTCTCCTGCGGATATCTTCATTTTTTATTCGATCACGCAAGGACACCCCGAGCATAACTCTTTCCATTGCTCTTTGGATGACTTTAAGCCTTCTGATGAGGCCGATTGTAAGCGACCACGCGTAAATAATCAATGCGTAAATTTGTGTAAAACTAATCGATCGAATCGAGATAACACGAGAGAAATCATTGGACGATATTCCACCTAAAAAAACTCAACATCACCATTACATTAGTTATTTGATACATCGAAATATTCGTCAGCATTATCACTACAGGATCTAGAGTCTGTCTAAGAAGTTAAACGACTTGGGTAATTGTTAGGATTTAATGAAATCTGATGTAGTCAACACGGGTTCAATAATCAAGGTTGATTAAGGGATAGAGATCATTGTTTACTAACAGAAGAACCTTATAAAAAGTATCGAGTATAAGTATTTTTTAAATGATTAAATATTATACAAAATTCCGAAGTCGGTTGACTTATTAGACAGACTATATCTAGCCTTAACCATCGACTATTCAGCTTGTTTATGACTAAATAACTCTTATAGAAAATAGTTTGTAATGCCCTTTACGTAAGAGATTGATTTATTTATAAAGGTCAAGACACTCAAGTCGTTACATAATTAAAATAAATTCGGTCGACACTCGCCAAGGAAATATAATATTCATCAGTATAATTTGGCTTCAATCACGGCATGTTTTCCTTAAATATCAATCTACATACTTAACGGAAAAATGCAGGAAATCAATCACGAATATCACAATCAAAATTTTACTCAAAAGATATTTGCCTACGTACTCCATCATCTCCCGTCTTTTATCAGCTAGCTTATTTTATGTGTGGAAATCATTCAATGACATCTCCCGCCCTTGGGTTTGTCAGACTTTTAATGACTAAAACCACACCTGTGTCCTACAGTTGCCCTTTGCGTTCTAGGACTACGGGTTTCTCCTACAAAAATTTCCCGCGGTCCCAGCTAGTGGGCATCGGCCCTGGTAGGCTCCTACGGTTTACTGACATCTCTTTGAGTAGCGCGTGGGTCACTACGCGCTGTTGACGACTGGGCTCGGTTCGGTTAATTATCGGACGCTAGGACGGCGAGCTACTTATTGCTCGACGTCCGCAAGCCCGCGTCTGCCGTGGCTGGCAGTCGGGGTCGGAATCACAGCTGCTGGAGCGGGATCACAGCTAGCTTTGGGTCGGCTTCCAGTCTAGCCGGATGCGGCTGAATACCTGTGTTTTACTTATTTACATAGAGCAAATATCTATCAGACAACAGCCCAGTTTCTGAACAATACGATACCCTTTGGATAGACTGACAGTCAGATCTTCTGGCCTGTAATGACTTTCAAAGATCTACGAATGACAGCTGAGACCTTGGTCTTGGTTGTCACTCAAAAGCTTGTCAGTCATGTCCTAGATGCTCGCAAAGGAGGAGGCCGAACGCATCAGGCAACGGCGTTATCGCCGCCGCCGCCGCCGCCGGGATTCAGATCCCGATTTCCGGCCACCGTAGGCGCGGGCTTGCGGACAGTGAGCAATGGGTAGCTCGCTGTCCGGCCGTCCGGTAACTGTCCGGACCAAGCCCAAGGCGTCGACGGCGCGCACTGTTCCCGCGCGCCTCAAGGAGTTGTCAGCAACAGCAGGGACCCAGCCGGGTCGAAGCCTACTGGGGCCAGGGTTATCCGAAAGGGCGCTCGAGCCCCGGTATGAAGGCTAGAAGGAACGGGGTGGGTCTTTTAGTCAGTAAGAGTCTGACACTATCTCCCGCTCCACCCAAGGGCAGGGGATGTCAATGCATGATTTTTTCCCACCATAAAAAAAAAAAAAAAAAATGTCCTAGATAAACTTAGAAACGTACATAACGGCGACAGCAATAGATTAGCGGCACAACCGCCATCAGTAAGGTTTTCTGGTAGAGGATTCTTGGCGTAGAATTAAAACAACAATTCACTTCACAATCACGGTTATTAATTTCATAGTACATAATTATTAGGCCATTACGGACTTAGGTATATCGTAATCTAAGAGAACCAGTAAATTTGTTAGACTTTTGAAATGTCTCTCCTCCAAACGATTACGCTCACGTGACGTCAACAACGTCACAACGTTCTACCCTGCTCCGGTACTACTGAATCAGACACTCGGCGACCGCCTGCCACTCCTCCTCGCTCCGGACCATGGCCTCAACCAAGGCCCGGCGCGAGAGGTCTCCGCCGCCGATCGCCCCCACGAGGGCACGGCGATGTTCCGCCCAAGCAGGGCACACCTCGACTGTGTGCTCCACCGTGTCTTCCGGGCATTCCGCACAGTGGCGACACCCGGGCGTCACTTCCGCACGAATCCGGTGCAGGAAACTCCCGAACGAACCATGTCCGGTGAGGACCTGCGTCATGCGGAAGGTAAGGACGCCGTGAGGTCTTTCCAGCCACGCCTCAAAGAGGGGACTTACCGCCATGATTGTGGCGTGCCCAGCACTGGGTTGCGAAAGTCGTTGACGCCATTTCACGATGAGATCCCGCCGGAGCTCTGTCCGCCATGCCGTGACCTGTCGCGGCGGCGGACTTTCACCCCGGCGTTGCATCTCCACGCGCATATCGTGCATGTGTGCAAGGACTGTTGCCTCCAGATCCCACGGTGGTAGGCCAGCCAGAAGGCTCGCCGCTTCGAGGGAGACCGTGCAGTATCCCCGCACCATCCTTATCACCATGGACCATGATGCAGGCGTTCAGTATGGCCGCCGGTTGCTTTTTCAGCGACGGCGCCCACACCGGCGCCCCGTAGAGGGCCATGGACCGAACGATCCCCGCATAGAGCCTCCGGCAGGAGGCGTCTGGACCCCCAAGGTTGGGCAGGAGCCGCTTGAGCGCAGCCCCAGCCCGGTTGAGTTTGGGAGCCAGACGTCGGAAGTGCTCCACGAAATTCCACCGGCTGTCGAGGACGAGTCCCAGGTACTTCATCGTCGACCCGACACCGATTGGTTGGTACTTGCCCGGTTTCGAATCCACCTTCGTACATGTTAACATAAAAAACATTACCTTTAGTAAAATGAAGAAAACTGTTCACCAAAACTTTGTCGACCCATTTGAAGGAAAAACCTCTAATTTTGGGTCCTCTAAGTAAAAACTGACAAAGTCAGCTACCACAGATTACACGTAACTTCCGTCTGGCCTCAGTGATTTTGCGGAAATATCCGAAGAAAATAAGTAACACCGAATTGTTCGGTCGTTAAAAAGTACTTAAGTTTGCTTTTTGTTTTTTTTTTTTTTTACTTACGGCCTGGGCAGCTCTCCAAGGCACGTCACAAACACGTATGAACGTTTCTGGGCTAAGTGAGACTTGAGTACTGATTTCCTATTTCTTATTCAGGTCACATTTACTGTAGACTTAACTCAAGTAGGCTTAACTACCTCGTTGGTACAGTGGTTGCAAGCGCGACTTCTGAGTGTGGGTTCCGGGGGTTGAATAACTGATTTACAGAAAAAGTGCTGTTGGGCTTTTCCATTAGGAATTACTCTGTAGTAGTCCGAAGTTAGAGGTGTGACACCCCCGTGCCTCGGAAAACACGTAAGTCGTTGGTTCTGCGCCTGATCTCTCTCTGTTCGTGTCGGATGGTCGTCCCATCGAACTATAGGGCTAAAAAACAAAGATTTAAGTATATAATATTTTTTTTAGGTAGAACAGTTATAGTTCTCAGATCGATTTTGGTCATAGTGGCCAATCAAAAAAATGATAGACCTCGATGACGAAAATATTTTTTTTAAAGGTAAAAAATTGGAAGTCATCCAATGATTTCTACCGCTTCAGGGTAAAGCAAAAGGGCGTGTCAGAGTTTTACTCATTAAAACCACACCCATATCCCTCAGCTGCCTTTCGTTTTCTAGGACAGCGGATTTTTTTTTTCAGAAATTGCGGCGGGCCTAGGGGGCTCGCTGGGCCCCTTTGGTTTTGCTGATCTTTCTGGGGCTCACCACGTGGTACACTACGTGCTATCAACGATTCGGGTACAATCCGGACGACAAGCTACCCATAGCTCGTCCGCAACCCCACGCCTGTTGAGGTTCATTCTAAGGGTGTCATATGGAATTGCGATTATCTATATCTAGTTATGTGCTAATGTTGAAATTATCCGTAAATGTCGATAGGTTCTACTATCCATGAAGTTAGATCAACTACTACAATACCTTTCAGACTGTCGAAAAGCCACCACGAATACATAACTTAAGTACTAAAATCCGTACCACTTGTATCATTCTCTGTAAGGCCTTTAACCCTAAAACAGCTACAATTTAGAGCCAACCCACGGTTAACGCAACCCTGTCTACCGACCTATAAAATTCGTGTCGTATCTCCAATCGCGACAGCATTGTCCCAACCCGTCAACTTTTTAGGGTTCCGCGTGTCACACAAAAGCAATGACCTTGTTGAATGTCAATTGAAGTTATACGGAGTGGAATGGTGTCAATTCTTTGAGACCATTGTACTGTCACATCAAAAGTAAAATTTTATGTTTTGGTCGAATGATTTCTTTGGAGTATACCGAGTCGTTTTTATTTTATGACTACTCTTTAGATTTGGTTCAGTGGTTTCGTTTAACTTTATTCAACTCATTCAACAGTAATTAAAAAAAAAAACCTACAGTAAAAAAGATTTTAAATACTCTTAAATGTAGATGGCCAAAAAAAAGCGATCCCTTTTAACTAAACGAAACGTCACCAAAAGCCGCGAGAAAGAAATATTACAGCAAAAAAAAAATCATACACCCACTAAACTTTTCCCCAGCCATTGTGCAAAGTCATCTCAAAGAGGCGTGAAAATAAGTAACTCAATCCATATCAACGTCAGAAAAATTAGGCACGGAACCCATTTACCGAAAGTTTGAGTCGGACGTCGACCTTTTTAAGGTCATTTCAGACGTAAAAGCGCGTAAACGTGCCTGTTAAACTAGATACGGGTATGTTATAAGTATGATGTTGTAATTTTGTTTTTTTTTTTTTTTTGGTCGGCTGAGCCACCGAATATTTTGGTTGTAATTGAAGTTAGCGTTATGTAACGTGTGATTTTATTTTTGGTGTCTATATTTTGGTTTGTATATGGTACTTTAAGAAAACATGAAATATGTAAATACTTTTGAAGTTGCTATAATCCGAAAAATATCTCCTAAATAAGTTCTGCACTAGATACGGGTATGTTATAAGTAATGATGTTGTAATTTTGTTTTTTCATTGGCCGGCTGAGTCGCAGAATATTTTGCTTGTAATTGAAGTAAGCGTTATGTAACGTGGGATTTATTTTTTGGTGTCTTTAATTTATTTTGTACGTAATGGGCCATTCACGACCTTGCCGCTGTAAGCGAAGGCAAAGCGCGGGGCGACGAGCGGTAAGACTAAAATTATAAAAATATTTGAAGCACGCTACGAGACGCCGCTCATAGCGCCGCGCGCCCGCTTTTCGATGCTGCCCCGCTTGCCGCGCCGCACGCTTCTAAGACCGAACTCGTAACCAGGCCATAATCTGTTTCTGAAAGGAAGATTCGGCCCTGGTATGAAAGGCAACGAAGGAACAGGAGTAGGTTTTTAGTCAATAGAATTTTAAATTTTACTATCTGTTATTATTATTTTTAATTTTATTCATTTTTGTTATTATTTTATAAAATACTAGTGGTTGACATAATGAACTTGTGACATTATTATTTCTTTGTGTGTTGACATTGTTTTATAATTGTGATTATTATTTAATTTTATTGATTAATTGATTTTATTGGAAATGTTTTAGCTATTATTAATTTATTTTCTATTTTTTTTTTTTTTGTAAAACATTCAGACACAATTTATATTGTTAAAATGAATAAATAAATGAAATGAAATGAAATGAAATGAAGTCAATAAAAGTCTAACACTAGCTCCGCCTAAAAGCGGTGGTTGTCATTGGATGATTTTCCCACCAAAAAAAGGGACCTCGGTAAGTGTTGCTTTACCTTGAAGATAGACCCTGTCATAATTTAGCCACGAGACCCCGAACAACAGTGTCCTTTAAAAATAGTCCAAAAACACCTTCCTTCAGTGTTGACATTATAATGACAATTTTTTGTCCTCCATTCCCCATCGTGTCGTCATCCACTTAGCCAGATTATTTGTCTGTAGCTCTCAAAGCGAGGCGGGTGTAGGGATGGGCAAATGAAAAAAATATATCGATAAAATATATATCATATCGATATTTTTAAAAGACATCGATAAAGATGGAGTAAAATTCGGTATCAATGTTTCGAGGGGTCGATATTTTTACCCCAAAGTACTGTCAAAATATTCAAGAGTGAAAAAATTAAGCACCTGACAGTTTTAAAAGGTTTATTTTTATTCAAATACGCATTATTTAAATGTAATCATAGGAGCCGTCCTTAAAACATACAACTGCACAGCTTTCAAAAAGTTATCGAATTTTATAATCAGAAATAACTTACGAACATTGATATTTTAAGATTTATGACATCGTTCATATGATAGATAGGAGAATGCCTAAGGCATTGATACGTCCGCATTTGTACTTTTATGTTGCATGAAGTTTTAATTAATAAATAATAAATAGGTACCTATATCGATTTTTTTTAATATCGATATGTTTTTGCCCAAACCTAGGCGGGCGTAGATAAAAAGGTCGTTTGCTTTGCTGCGCTAAAACTCCTTTTTTTGAGTTGCAATTACAAGTCTGCCTTATGAATGAAATAGCTTGTGACAAGGATGTTAGCTTTGAGAGCGTTGATGAAAAAATATGTCATGTTATATCTCTTTCCGTAGTAATGAAAAGGGTGTGAAATAAAAAGGAAATTAAAGACTAAAGGCGTCATAAATCAGTTCGCAGTAACAATATTAAAAGACCGTGAGAGACAGAAAAATCTGTGAAGTTGCGATCGCGTACCGGAAAGTATAACGTTAGAATTTCTTTCATAAAAGAATCGATAACTTTGTGAAGGTCATAGATATCTACTGGGTCTATGTAACATACATAGTGCCGGTTGATATGATGGTACTTTGAGCATGGATTAGGCGTACAAGGCCACATTCCGGCCGCACCGGCCTCATCTAGCATAAACTGACGAAAAAAAATTGACGTGTAAAAGTGTTTTTTGAACCTATTTACAAAATAAATATCATTTATCATTCGCAAAATTACATATTGACGCAAAATGCCATATTCACAAAATATCTTTTCTCAAAATGCCACACTAGCAAAATGCTGCATTATCAAAATGACACATCCTCAAAACGACACATTAAAAAAGATACTGTGCCCGTAGTGACATTTTGGACATTAAATATACGAAAATGGGATTTTGCGAAAAGGACAATTTGGAAAAATGTCGTGACATTTTGCGATATGACGTTTTGAAAATATGACATTTTGCGAAAATCCAACGCGTCGTTGTGCGAATGTGTCATTGTGCGCCTAATCTGCTTTTGGCTCTTATCCAGCCGTGGGCTATGGCTATTATGGTGATGATGAAGAGGAGTAGGTATTATTTTGTTATTAGGAAGTATTCTTTTAGAAAGAATTTTTAAACCCAGTCAGTTTTTATTTTAATATTAAACGTTAAAGCTAAGGGTCTAAACGTTACCATTTCCTCGCCAGATGGCGCTAACGACAACTTTAGTTTATTTTGTTTTAGTGTATGACAGCATTATTAAATGAAGATTTTTTTTGTTAAAATCAGACATTCCAATTTATTTAACTCAGTCAACTTATTGCGTTATAATCTCGCCTATCAGGTGGGCCTATGACTCTGGTTAGGTTAATGGAAATCCGATGGATACGAGACGCATGAAACCGTTCGTTGTGGCGACACTTGGGGCAGGCCTATGTCCGGCAGAGGATGTCTTCCTGCTGAAATTATGATGATGATGATTATTGCCTCAAAAACCACCAAATTCTGACTGTGAATGACTGGATTACTGGAATCACTGAATTTTAAGGTTATAATTTGACTAAGGCATCTTCGGATAGACACCCTACTGACGAAGCGGCAATGTGCTGTCGTGTCGTTGCCGCTTCACCGACAGAGTTTTGCTTTATTTTTTTTTTTTTTGTTTTGTATGTATGTATGCTTCACGCGGGCGTATACCAAGCGTATAATGACGAATACGCGTCTATGAAAATACGCGTCCGTGGACAGGCCTAAATTAGAAAATGGCTACATTTGAGCTCATTGTTTTCATACTAATCACGTTTACTTTAGCCCAGGGGTTCTCAAACTTATTTTGTCTACTGCTCACTTTGAGAATAAATTAATTTTTAGCACCCCCATTTTTTCACCTACTTAAAAACCACTATAACTTCAAATTAAATTAATTAATTGTTGTTAGCTTTATTAGCGGAGATTAAACATTCATTCTAAAAGAGACTTTTACTATAATCCGCTAAAGTTAACTTGAGACCTGAGCACAGTAGGTAGTACACAAGGGCGCTCAGGTCTCAAGTTAACTCTTACGGACTACACCTGCTAATCAGAATGATTATTGAAACGCAACTTTATAGTATTCAGACAGAGTATCTTTTATTCAAAATAAAACAAACATAATCGATTCTTATATAAAAAGTAATGTGAAGGATGAATCTGATGCTGTTTAATAAGTTGATGAAATTACAAATCGCCCCCGAAGCCTCTACACAACGCCCCCACATTTTTTCTGGGTCTCTTACCACCCCCCTTTAGGCCTGCAGCGCCCACAAGGGGGCGTTATTGCCCACTTTGGGAAAAGCTGACTTTAGCCAATCGCTTTTTTGTTATTAATTGAACAATAGCTTGTATTTTCTTTTTGTTTTGTTTGGTATGTGCGCTATCGCATTAACCATAAGCTGTTTTTTTTATTTTATTATTAATTATTAAAACTTTATGCACTAGTAGACACTGTACAAAGGCGGACTTAATGTCTTAGGCATTTTCTACCAGTTGACCTTAGGGTGGTACAGAAACATAGCATGTTGCTGGCTGTTGTCGTCTTAGTTTTAGTCACTCACATTACTATAAGTGAAAACTTATAAATGGCCGTTTTTTTACCTATTTTAAGTTTTTACTGTAACAAGGCTATAGTGAATAGGCTCTTAATAATCTAGTGCGCCTCACCATCAAAGATTGCATCACTGCATACCATCAGGTGGGATCGTAGTCAAGCGCTGGTTTATAAAATAAAAAAAAGCAACTAAGCTTTTCGAACAGTAATAAAACAATAAATAAATAGGAGTTAGAATAACAACGCTTTACAACAGCAGAGTTACCATTTACATAACACCTCACTCCGAAACCACGAGACAAACAACATTGTCCATTTTAAACCGTGCTACTTCCTGTGTTAAACTCGGCCGCTTGGTCCGGTTGCAATCCGGTAACGATAAGCGGACGGGACCGGCATTTTTATCGGAACGGTAACCCTCCGGCAACAGCCAACATTTCTGTCCGACTTGTCTCACGGAACGTTGGTAAATTCAAAAACTGGGCAAGTGTGAGTCGGACTCGCGCACTGAGGGTTCCGTACAAACTTACCTATGAAAACAGTTCGATCCCCGAATTGAGTTTAGAAGATGTTTCAGAAGTTTTTTTTTTTTTTTTTGGTAGGGTAACTACATATTTACAGTTTTTAGATTTTTCCTATGCTTTTACTATGAAACCTTGCTTCATGCCAAATTCCAGGACTCTAGGTCAACGGGAAGTACCTTATGAATTTTGATTTCCTCGAGATTATCCAAATGTACATTTTTTGCATCATAAACCGCCGTATTTTATTTTTCGCTAATTTAGAAATTTGATTTTTTCACAGCTTCAAGAGCCCGCAGATCTGAGTATATGGTTTTAATTTCGATTTGATACCTCCACGCGTTAAAAGATAAAGGCTCCCGAGATAAGGGGTCTTGACAGACGGACGGACGGATAAAAAAGTGATCCTATAGGGGTTCAGTTTTTCCTTTTCAGATACGGAACCCTAAAAAAACAATGCCTCCGGCTTGCCATTTCAAGTATTATCCTTGCGGAAAATGTATAAATGATATCGTATTTGATATCACTTTGTAAATATAATAAGTGCTTTAATAATTTGATTTTTTTTCCCGTTTGTTTCAGGTAAACAAATCTTTGGAGTACAATGTTATTGGGAAAAACTCTCTTATTAGGTATGATTTATTAACATTTATTGGAGTAAATTTTACAGCATAAGGTCAACCTTAACTATGGTTAACTTCTACAGTAAGGGTATTTTTAATATCATGCGGATTTAATCACGCATGCGAGTATGCCCCGCCCCAAACGCGTCACACGTGCGTATTCCTCGCCCCAAACGCGTCACACGTGCGTATTCACCGTATTACAGTAAATACTTGTATGAAAAGAACATTTGTGATGGTTACGTATACGAAGCAAATCCGCATGCGCGATGAAATCCGCACGAAATTAAAAACACTCTAAGGCTAAAATACCGTGCCAATAAATAGTACCGGCAGTAGTATGTAGATAGCAGAATTAGTTTGTAGTGATATTCATGGTGCCACATAAGAACTAAAAGAAATTCGAAATGCTGCATCGCGTAATTAGAACATAATATATACAGCAGCCCAAAATAATCTATCAAGCAGTTGCCCAAACCAAACTGATGGGGGTTATCCTCATCTGGTAGAAGGATCCTTCGTTTTCAACGGCGGCATGCGGGAGTTGGTCTGTATTCTTGGAAAATATAATATCTAAACCTATTTTAACCCCTAAGCACCTTTTAGTGTACTCCGTTTTGAAGCACCGTAATGACACATGATACTCTTTATTCTTAAAACAGAAATATATCGTAACATCTTGATCTACAAGAAACCTATCCGTAAGTCAAAATCTGAAAAATAATCGTTTCTTCTAGAAACCCCTTTTTAAAAACTTAGTTTCCCTAAGAATTTGTATAAATAAAAACCATTCATCAAATGTATATGAAAGCGCTTACTTTTAGAATAGACAATCATTTACGGACGAGGTTTTTTTTATAAAATAAATCGAAAAAAAAACAGGTGTACTGTTTAAATCCTAGACAGGCAGCTACACTATACTAATATTATAAATTACTAGCTTTTGCCCGCGACTTCGTTCGCGTACATAAAATATAGCCTATGTTGCTCAGGAGCAAATCAAGCAGCTTTCTATCGGTGAAAAAATTTTAGCAATCGGACCAGTACTTCCAGAGATTACCTCCTACAAACAAAAAAACAAACTTTACCTCTTTATTATATTAGTGTCGATTAGAGTGCCCAAAGTGTCCCAACATCTGTACTTTGGAGGACCTAAAAACGCTACTGACGCCGCTAAAAACGTGGCAACATACTGGGCCAAAAAGTTGTTGTTTGTAATGATCAAACTCAAAAACTACCGAAATATCTTAAAAATTCTTTCACCAATAGAAACTACTGCTACTCAAGTAGCGTTAGCATTTATTTTCTACTTTCACGCAGACGAAGCCTCTAGCAATTTAAGCTAGTTAACAATAAAATTCATGAACGAATTCATTACAAACATCGCTCAATGTCACTAAAAGAGAGTAGGTCGACGGAATTTAAAAAATGCCATGCATTTATAAGATTTGCTAAAGAACTAGTGTGTAAATGGACTTGGTTGGCACGCCACATCGGTTGGCTTGCCAACCAGGCTGCCTTTGAAATGTCTACGTGTGAATTTGCAATTTTTAAAATTCCGTGCCACTTGGCTTGGCATATCTATGAGGTATTAAAAAGGTAGTTTCGAGTATTGAATGATTTGTTCGGATTTTTTATTGTTTTTTTTTAAGCTTTGTTTAATGGTTTTCTGATAAAATCCAGAATAAGAAGTTGTGGCAATTAAAATAATATATTGAAGGTACATAACTCTTTTATGACCTAACTAGTGAAATCAAAAATGGTTGAGTGGTGGTGATTTTGAAATCATGTAGGTTCACATTTTGAAAAAAACATGCACCGAGAATTTTTTCGGAGGAATCTGTTTTTAGTTAATCGCTCTTTAAACCTCGGCAAAAATATTGTCGGCCATGATTAAAAATCATTCCGAAGTTAGCCGAACACGCCCGAGCCTTCCATGTTTGGGATAGTACAATGGCAATTTTTTGATTTCCGAAGTTACGTGTTGAATGCAAATTAGTGTTAGTGCCTATTAGTATTGTTAATTATGTAACACAATAGATGTGATGAAAACAGCAAATTAGTGAATGTATCTAGTAATTAGTGATGTATTAGGTTAAACATAGTTAATTTGTTCCATGTGTGTACGTGTTTGTGGTCATGACACGTGTGAGTGTCTTTTAATGTTTATAGCAGGAAAATTATTTATTTATTTGTCAGATATTTTTATGAATTGAAAAGTTATATAACATTAGTTTTAGTATATGCCAAACCCTTTTTATGTAAACAATCTTTGTACAAACTTTCATAACAGTATCATGAAAAATCACAAAGTTATAAGCCAGTTATGGTACCTGGTTGGAGAAAAAAATACTTGGTCACCGGGCCCCCCAGGCGACTGAGGGGTTGTTTTGCTTCTGCACCCATCTGTGCGCTGGTGTCTAATGCCCGCTATGACCTGCCGTGGTCTATTTGTACTTAGTGTCGGTAGTGTCCAACTTGTGACATTTTCTAAATATTTTTGGCAAAAAACATAACATGGTGTAAAAATTATTGGAATCGACTGTTACTGATTCTGAACAAACCATATTCAGGTTTCGCATATACCAAAAATAGCTAAAATACGGTGTAGATCGCTTCAGAATTATAATAGGATAGTCCAAACTTTTCCCCAAAACGGTCATGCCTCAAGTCAGGACCGAGGTCTCTTCCGCACGATCAGTCCATTTGTATCCCGCTCTATAACGACATCTCGCGTCACGTACCGGAACTAAGTTGGACGTCTTTTAGTCCTTAATACGTTTCCTATCTGTTCGAACTGTTTTTTGATGGGATAAAGATGCGGGTTTTTTATGAATATAACAGATACAGTGGTAGATCGAAAATGTTTACCCTAGGATTCATGATTGCTTGCAAATACTCATCGTGCATACAGCTAAAGAGTGGAATTCCCTGCCGAAGTCTGTGTTTCCTGATAACTACAACGCAGGGGTTATTAAGTCAAGAATGAATATATTACTTCTAGAAAGAAAGAAAGAAAAAGTGTTTATTTACTCCAAACATGGCGCATACCCTAAAATAAAATAAATAACCATATCGACTAAAGTAGCACGTAAGTAAGATATGCGTCACATCCGCGCAAAACGGCCAGCGCTCAGCAAAATGCTGGAGCTCATGTAAAACAGAGTCACAGCGCTGATTTTCAGCATCAGCCGTCGTCGACGGTGAGACGCGATCGGTCAGCAAGGATTCATCATACTTACAATCATACAGTAAACAAAGTAAAAACATAAAATAACAATAAACCGAACAATAACCGTATTCTAAGCAATCATGCTTCGTCGTCGGCCACATCATCGCTTACCATCATCAGGTAAGATAGTGGTCAAACGCGAGCCTATCCATATTTTTTTTATTAAAAACAGCCAACTAATAAATTATTCATATTCCTACGTAAAATATCCTTTAAACCCTAAAAGAAACTACATTCTACCGCATATCTTAGACCTTGTCGGACACTTAGGTGAAGTTTTTATCCGATATTTTAAATCGGCTTCCAACTCGGCTCCGATTTGTTATTCATGGAGGTAGCTTGGGGAAGTAAGGAACACTTTAACTTATTGACTTAGATAACAAGGAAAAGAATTAAGAATTAAAAGAGTTTTTGAGTTGAAAATATTTGATTAGCTTTTTGTCTTAATGAAGAAATGAATAAAGAATGGCCGCTTGACCTTTCAGGTCCATTGCCAATGAAAATTGAAGCGTGGCTGAGAATTTTGTATGTGGAGATACGCACGCTTAATCAAAAAGAGACGTAACTCAAAAAAGAGTGTTTGAAAATTGAACCTTATTTCTGAAACATATATTATGTTTTTGATTTAAATACCCTCTTTTGGAGTTGGTTTCTTTATGACTAAGCATGTCGTGTGTGAAAGTCTAGAAAGATCAATACATACGAAAGGGTCTCGATAACAGTGATGTAAGACCACAAAAAACCGGGCAAGTGCGAGTCGAACTAACGCTCTGAGGGTTCCGTACAAACTTACATATGAAAACCGTTCAATTCCCTAATTGATGTACGAACATTTAACCGATTTTTTTTTGAGACCTATAAACATTTTTTTTTTTTAGTTTTCCGATTCTTTCCTATACTTGTGCTACGAGAACATGCTTCATGCCAAATTTCAGGATTCTAGGTCAAAGGAATGTACCCTATGAGTTTTGATTCCCTTGAGAGTGTCGAACTACACGTTTTTTGCGACATAAATGGCCGTATATTTTTTTTTTGTTAGCTTAGAAGTTTTAACTGTAATTTTAACTCGACACCTTCTCGCGTTTCTGAGATAAAGGATCTTGACAGACATACGGACAACAAAGTGATCCTATAAGGGTTCCGTTTTTTTTTCCTTTTGAAGTTCAGAAACCTAAAAAATACTGTTTTTGCCGACTGAGGTACGGTACCCTAAAAAATGTACGACACGCGACTTCATAACTACACATCCAAAACCCGTTTTGGTAAGACGGAACAACTTATAATAGCAATCTGATACCAGCTTAGGACCGCAACTTTTGTTAAGGGGTGACCAGACGGTTGTAAACTAGCGTTCCAACCAAGGTGACCTTGAGTTTCAATTCCTGTAGACAGCAGTTTCCCCAACCATTGAAAGTGTTGGTGCGTGGTTTACGTCCATGCAGCCGCAACATAAATCAAGCACACAAACCAAGGTGACCTTGGTTGGAACGGTTGCAAACCAACGTCTTAACCAAGGTGACCTTGCTAGTTTCAATCCGTGTAGACAGCATGGATTATCCATGACCTTCAATACCTTTGATTGTGAGGCGCGTTTTCCTAAACACGGAATGTGTTGGCGCATGGTTAATGGTGCATCCAGATCTGGAAATGCGCCACTCTCTAGCCGTTTGCGGGCACATTCACTAGGCCTGGACACACCATTACATCCATGTAGCCGCAACATAAACAAAGCATACAAACCAAGGTGACCTTGGTTGGAACGCTAGTTAGCTACCGTCTGGTAACCTCTTTAGGAACGACCTAGATCGCCAAGCTAAGGGTTTTACCGAATCGTTTTAGGAATCTTTTTGTCTTCAAAAAACTATAATAGGTAAAGATCGAAGAAATGGTTACACGTGGTACTGTAATCTCGTTTGGTTTTTGAAGTTTGTGACCCTTATGATTATTTATTAGGGACAAAAAGATATCTACCGAAGTCTTAGCTCGATGAATGAAGCGACTTTTATATAGTTTTACGTTATTTATAACTGGCCTATTGGTCTAATAGTCAGTGGCCCTGACTGCTATCTCCCGATCCGCCCAAGAGCGGGATATATCATTGGATGATTTTCCCATCTAAAAAAAAACTAAAAAGCCTTGTATATACGTAACATCAGTCATGTTAAACAACCGTTTTACTTTCACCATTCTCAGTACATAACAAATCACGCTTCAACTTTAACAAATCATCAATACACATAATTGAGCTCCATCAACCCCCTTTAAAGCAAGGGTCGTAACTCGCAAGTGTAAACCCTTCAGAACCGTTTGATTCAATTGAATCAATCGCTTTGAATTCGTCATATCAGCCGGAAAACACCCACGATTGATCGTAATGCGAACATGATTTTCCCTCCATCGATTGAGTTGATTGACAAAAGAGTAGCCGGCACAAATACGTAACAATGAATTACGTCATTGCCTTTTATTAAACTTATTATGATATGGAAGGTTATAGCTTTCTTTTGAGGTGGGAAGTCATTTTATTTCTCCTGCTCTAAGTTGGTGCGAGAAGGTGTGTCAGAATTTTATTGACTAAAACCACACCTATGTTCTTTCCTCCTCCTTGGGTCGTATTCCTCAATGCTGAGGGTCGTGGTGACCTCCCTGCTTCATCATATTACTTTTTATGATGTTTCTTCATCTATTCCTGTCCCTGGCGGTGCGAAGGGCCTTGTATACTGTGAAGTAAACAGCGTTGCGGATCTGCCCCTTAGCCAAGTTACAACCGTTTCGCTTGCGTCGAACGCTTCGAGTTGACCTTGCCGCCAATTCTTTTGTTCTGACCACGTGACTGAGCGTTGAGACGACGTCATTCTCGTACATTTGAAGCTTTCTACTAGCGTTAACTATTGCAGATTAGCAACTTGGCTAGGGTTACTGGTCGGACTAACGTACTGGACTGCTCCCGAGAGGCTTTTTTCCATCCACTTTACCGGTCACGATTAGCTTTTCAACGTTTCCATTGTCTTCCATTGCATTTCATTGAAGTATGGCAGAATCTTGCAAAGACACTCGGACGACAACCGCGAGGAGATTTTGTGTTCACGCAGTATGGATACATTGGTCCAAAATGCTGTCCAGGGGACACGAAGCATTTTTCTCCAGCATCATATCCCAAAGGCGTTAATGCGTTTGCGATCTGCTGCTCTTAGCGTTCAAGTCAGTTCAGCTTCCCTTAGAGTTCTAAGACCACGGGTTTTTCTTTTAGTAGTAGACCCAAGCCCCCAGTAGGCTTTACTTACTTTACTACCTTACTTGGCAATGAGGTGATCAAATATATTGGTATTTGCCGGTATATGAGTGTTTGTTACTCCTTTATACTCAGACGGCATAACTGATTTGGATGATATTTAGTAGCTACACGAGTGGATTATCACCTGTGTACTTTTGTTTTTTGGGAGTATGTTACCTCGGAATAATTTTCTAATTTTACGCAGGAAAAATCGCGCAAAAATTTAACAATTTATAAAAATTCTTAAAACTAAAACTCAGTGGAGTTTAAGTTTTAATACTTATGAATTCAATAGTGATTGGATTAGGAGTACACTTTCTTTCATATTAAATTCATAGACTTGCCGAAACCACTCTATTTAACAAATTAATACTCTTCAAACCGTAATTCTATTAAACTCTTAAATCTTACAAAATTGGAAACGAAAATCCAATAAACGCCCCAAATTAATTACTACGCATCGACAAATCCTTTTAATCATTAAGAAATCTGAACTTTTAATTGAACGAAAAAATTTCGTCCCTAAAATCGTAAAACATGTTTTAAAAAATGTAAAAACGTCGACAAAATTAAAGGGTGTACAATAAAGTGTCGTGATTCGTGAAATTGTTTGAAAAACAAACTCGTTTCGAGATTCTGGATGCGGTTGGAAATACCCTGTATAGTCTATAGGGTGACCATGGCATTATGTACACGAATAGACAGATTTATTTTTTATCATTATCATTTATCATGACTTGATTTGATAAAAATGGATTACACCGACCTCAAATAACAGAGACAAGGGCAGGAAGATAATGACATGAGTTAAATTTCATCCAAATCCGTTCAGCCGTTCAAGCGTGAAAAAGTAATAAGCAACAAACCCACAAAACTTTCGCCTTTATATTGTCTGTGCGATAAAAAAACCGTCGTGGCATAAAATGAAAACAACATTAAAGATTTTAAGTAGCAACCCAACCCAGCCATCCGTCAAATGCCAAACGTCATAAAATGTTGACACCGGTTTGTTGATTATGTTATTTTGTTGTGATTTTTAATTGAAATCTTCAGAAATGTGATAAAAAATTTCACCGAGCTGCAAGGGAAATAATATTTAATATATAACAGTTTTTCCAAAGGTAAAAAATGGCAAATCACACCATAATTGATCAAAACAAAGTCACGAACTTGGGAAACATTGGTATGTTGTTTTTTTGGTACGTAAAACTTTTATTTTAATGTTCTTAGACTTCCTAGGTAAACTCCTGTCCCTGTTATCTCCAAATATGTATAAATTAAACGGAAATTCATTTAAACATGACGATATTTGTTTATTTTGTTTTGGTCAATATTTTCGTTGGCTAGTATAAAGAGTATTGATACTTTAAATTTATAATGCGTTTCGACTAACTAAGAATATTTCTTTTCAGTCTTGAGTAAGGAATAAAAAAGGGTACAGTAACTAAAATAAAAAAGGGCAAGTGCGAGTCGGACTCACGCACTGAGGATTCTGGACAAATTTACCTATGAAATCAATTCCCGAATTGTGTTACGAAGATTTTTCCGAATTGCAAACATTTTTTTTTTTGTGGCGGATCAACAAATTTACAATTGTTAAGATTTTTCCCTGTACTTATTCTATGAGACCTTGATTTATGCAAAATTTCAGGATTCTAGGTCAACGGGATTCATCCTATGAACTTTGATTCCCTTGAGTATCGAAATATACGTTTTTTTGCGACATAAATGGCCGTATCTTTTTTTTTTTGTTAACTCAGTAGTCTGATTTTTTTACAACTTCAAAAGACCGCAGACTTGAGTGTATGGTTTTAATTTTAACTCGATACCTACATGCGTTGTCGAGTTAAAGGGTCTTAACAGATAAACAGACGGACAACCAAGTGATCCCAAGGATCTTATATACGAGATGGTCTCTTACAGGCTAAATAGATCTTTTACGAAGCAACATTACAAATTCTGAAGTGTACTTTATTTTCATAGTCATTAAGTTCATAGTTTTCATTGATTAGCAAAAGGGAAAAATGTACTGAGGAAGATAACGAGAAAGTGGTAGTGTGTCCGATTTTTACCTTTATATTTAACTAGGGTAAACATAAACTTGCTGTTAGCTACAATATTCCAGTCAGTGATAAGATAATAGACCGATCCCAGTCAAAGTGATAGAACCATTTCCTAGTAGCTTATTACCTACTTTTTTGCTAAGTTTCATCATGGGATCAAGTTCAATAAATAGACTACTAATATTAAAAATGCGAAAGTTTGTGAAGATGGATGGAGGTACTCGTATGTATAGATGTGTCATGTGTGTGAAAAACAACTAGACATATGAACTTAATCATAAACATTGCAATAATATAGCACATAAGCTATAACTTTGCAGTTTCATTAGGTGAGCAAATTCAGCTAATAGGATATTTTTTATTATAGGGTGAAGCCGCTGGAAGAAGCTAGTCTAACATAGTTTAAAAATATCAAGATTTAACAGTCGCACTATAATGACGTCACAATGTTGCTTACATAACAAAAACGATATTTATCTACAGCTGCGCCCTCAAATCCCACGATGGTTTACTTTCCGCACAGACTCTAATAGTGCCATTAAAAAAACAAATCGCATTTCTTTATCTTACATTTTACAAACTTTTAATAAATACTCCTTTCTCTCAAAATACTACTTTCAAAACTTTGTTTCTAATATGTACCCATTTAGTGCTTAAGTAGAGTTGTTCCAGTATGTGGAAACATAGCATGAAGGTGTAAGATGCTGCACAGCTAACTGATTAAACTCATTTGTTACCTTTAACGACACCCCTGAGGCAAGAAGGCGGCAGCGGCCTCCTTAGCTTGAAGAATGGTTTAAAGGAATCAATTACTACTAGGTACCTATTAAGAAAATACTACTAGGTACCTATTTACCAGCCGACCTAGCAAATTAAAAAAGAAAAAAATAGGAGTGTAGAGGTATTAGAGCAAAAAACAGATTGCGAACTCTATGCACAAAAAATCATAAAAATCGCCTTTCAAATCAATCAAGCCTTTTCGTAGGAGTTTGATAGCAAACAATGTGACACGACATTTTTATATATATACCTATTAGAAAACTAGGTTATCAACTTATATTGTAACGTTAAACCTGTCTGGGTAGTGTCCTAAGCTATGCCTACTAATGAGCGGTCTTCACTTTAGAACATGTGTGACCACTCGCATGCTGTAAGTTAAAATAGAGTATAACATTGAAGCATCAAATATTTGTTTTAAATAAAAATACTGTCGTATCTATTTTCATAAAAGCTTCACGAGTTAACCCTTTGTCTAACACCAACCAAAAATAAATCCTACATTTCCGCAAATCATGGTCGCAATACCCGGGAACTTTATTCAGCGTGTCATCCGTAGAATAATGACGTCACCACTTCGGTGAGGCGGCGACAGTAATAAAGTTTGTGTACGCGTATCGCAGTCGAAAGCGGTTAAGTTTTCACTGTTTTGAGAAAGTCCTGTACGAAATTAGAGTTGTGGTTTTTAAGGAGGGGGGGAGGGGGTTAAGACAATACTTAGAGAACATTATTTTTAGTTTATGTGAAACCTGAATATAGTTGGTTCAGAAGCAGTAACTGAATGGATTCCAATAGTTTTTACACCACGTTAAATTTTTATTTTTTCCTAAAAATATTTAAAAAGGTCACAAGTTGGACACCACTGACTCTAAGTACAACACAGGTCACGGCAGGTCATAGCGGGTATTATATGCCAGCAAATAGATGCAAGTGCAAAACAGGTGCAAGTGCAAAACAACCCCTCAGTCGCCTGAATGGCCCGGTGACTAATTATTTTTGCTCACAACAGTCTTTATGATTTTTTGTGATACAGTTATGAAATTTTGTACTTAGATTTTTTTACATTAAAATACACAACACACGACACGTGTTTCGGATTTCGCATATAATATAATATAATAAAACTAATGTTTTAGATGCTTAATAGTGAAAGTGTCGTCAATAACTTTAAGTGTCTTGATGGTTTCCAAAGAGAATAAAAACTAGACCGCAAATTTGTCAGTTTTTAATGTGGGTAAATTCTTTAACAACTTTATGCCACCATCCTAAAATTCAGGTCTGAGACATTTTAACCGAAATTGAGGGCAGACTATTTTTATGTCATTAATCTAAAACAAAAAGGTTTTCAGAACTTAACTTTCCTCTTCTTTAGAAAATAAATTTGCTCTATTGTAGAAAATTATTAGTTTTAGACAAAGCTTTTTTCAAACGACGGAAAATACAATTTTCACGGCCGATTTTCTATACTTGAAAGTGCTACTAATATAAGAAAAACGAGACCCGAAGATTATCCTACTTGATGGACATGTGGATAGAATGTTGATGACGGTTTTTCCCACAAATGTTTTTTACGGTTAAAGTGGACGGTTCTTGCTAATAATGACCAAAAAAAAAAACTCAATTTGACAGGGATGACGACGTTCTATTTTCAAGTTTGAGCTAGAGGAAAAAGTTTCAAGGTACTTAATGTGATGAGAATAATGACTAAAGCAATTTCCTTTTTGCTCAAATATAACATTGCTTGTGCAGTCTATTTATACTGTTTTTCGATAGCTGTAATCTAGAGATTTTTTTTATATATCACACATGGACCACGCAATTGTCGTCTCGCGAAGGACATCGTCGAATATGTATGATAACGGGAGATGTCATGTATGATTCTGACCCCGACTACGAACCACGGTAAACGCTGGCTGGATGACATCAAGCAATGGGTAGCTCACCGTCCAGCCGTTCGATAATTAACTGGACCGAGCAATTGTCAACCGCAACAGCAATTGTGATCCACGCGCTCCTCAAAGAGATGTCAGAAAACTGTAGGAGCCTAGCAGGGCTGATGCCCAATAGCTAGGACTGCGGGGAATTTATGAAGGGGAACCCCATAGTTCTAGAACGCACGGTCAACTGAAGGACACACGTGTGGTTTTAGTCAGTAAAAGTCTGACACACCCTCCAAGATGTCATTGAATAATATCCATACGTAAAAAAAGTGTGATGTCGATGTGGCGACACTTAGGTCCAATGTCTAGCTGCATGACTTTCAACTTTATATCTAATGATATAGATAATGTAATGCCGCATACCATATTAAATACGATACATATCCACAAATCAAAAAGTGAAATACTTTCCAAACGCGAAACCGAATACCATTAAAAACAAAAGTTTCATTTCCTAATAGAGGTTCTTTTACGTTGTTCGTTCAAATAAATATTAGTTCTGGTAACTTAAACGAGCAGGTACAATTTCTATTACCAAGTAATGTTGTTATGTTCCATTTTTAACTGTAATAGGTTTAGGTGAAATTGGACTGGAACATGAGACTTATGAACAATGCTGAACTTTTCTCTAAGGTCCGCAATTTATCGGAAATCATCTAGGTGTTTGATTTTGAGCATTTAGCTAGGTAAGCGAATTGGAAACGAATAGAACTTGTGGTTTAAATCTTCAAATATTTATTGCAAAATTTTTGACCAAACCAGTGTGATACCATTTTTTTTTATTTATGTAAACTAGTGCCATCCCACTTTTTTGGTAATCGGTGACGCAATCGTTGATGATGTGGCGCACTAGTTTATTAAGAACCTATTCACTTTAGCGTTGAAGAACCCTTAAATTATAATCGGATGGGAAGACCGCAGCAAGTAAATTGTTCCAATCCATTGATGTACGTGGTATATACAACAGGCAAGGCGAAAAGTTTGGTCCGGACCGTAGAGGTTTCAAAAATGTAAGGGTACACGTAAGTCAGATTGTGCGATGGTAGAATCCACTCTCCAAAAGGGGCTCAAGGCTTTGTAGTTGTCTCAAAGAGATGTCGGCAAAACCGAACAGGTCTAGTAGGGTCGATGCATTATTTGAAAAAATGACCGTAGCCCTAGAACGCAAAAGGCAACTGAAGGACACAGGTTGGTTTTGGTCAGTAAAAGTCTGACACACTCTCTTGTTCCATCCTATTGTTTCTGAACTCAAAAAATGAGTTGAGGAAGCGTGTTTAGTTGTATCTTGAGCCCTTGACTAATGGTCTCTTTTCTTCTGGTTAGACCCTCCTTGTCTTCATGTACCAATGAGCCCTCTCATCTCTCTCTCTCTCATGAGTCAATGAAAGAGACAGAGAGAAAGGTGAGAGTCTGACATCTACTTCGTTTAACAAATAAAGATCCTTAAGGATGTCTCCATAAAATAAAATCAAACCAGTGTATTTCTTCAAGACCGATATTTTTTTTAGCTAAAAAAAGCCAAAGATTAAATCTTTCTTATTTTCTTCATTTGAGATTAACTTAAATCCGTTTTTCATCGTTTTTATTCAATGGTTTACTAGCTGTTGTCAACAGCTTTGCCCGCGCGACAATAGGAAATTTTCCAAAAGATTACATTATGACAAGTTCCTGTCCTAATTTAGAGTATTAACACTCTCAGGTTAATAAGTTTTAGTCTATATAATATACCAGGACATGGTCTAACTGTGTGCCAAATTTCGTTAAAATCCTTTCAGCCTTTAGAGCTTAAAGAAGTAAAAAACATAAACTCATAAACTTTCGCCTTTATTAGTAAAAGTTGCGTCAGTAAGGTAAGCAGGCGGTCGCCTCCTTCTGCGAAGCTGTAATGCTAGCAAAGGAGGAGGCCGACCGCATCAGGCAACGGCGCTCACGCCTCAGCCGCCGCCGGGATTCCGATCCCGATTTCCGGCCACCGTAGACGCGGGCTTGAGCAATGCGAGCAATGGGTAGATCGCTGTCCGATCGTCCGGTAACCATCTGGACCAAGCCCAAGACATCGACGGCTCGTAGTGTTCCACGTGCTTTTCAACGAAATGTCAGCTGACCGTGGAGGCCCAGCGGGGTCGAAAACTACAAGTATTTGAGCCATAAGCTCGCTTCTGAAAGGAAAACTCGACCAGAATAGACTGGAATGAAAGGCAACGAAGGACCTAGGAGTGGGTTTTAGTCAGTAAAAATCTGACTCGCCCTCTCGCTCTATCCAAGGAGATGAGATGTCACAGGATGATTTCCCGACAACAAAAAAAAAAAAAATTAAGCCCGAAACCAATAGCACAACTAGTCTTTAACACAATTCAAAAACATCTCAATCCAGCCTAATTTAACTTTGACAAAATTCTAAAAATATCCCAAGCGCCCACCAAAACATTTTTCATTATTCCCCATGTCAAAGTTTCATAAAACGACCGACGATGGTAAGTAGCAGTCAGCAAGAGTGGGTGCTCTTAAGTTAAAAGCTTTTTACAGCTGTTCGCAACACCTGCGCTTCTTAACACTTACTTACAATGTCGCGTGCGTGTTAGTTACTGGGTCCCTTCACGAAGATATTAAGTGTTGGTGTATATGTTTTTAGGTTTTCATTGGTAGGTACACGTAATGGATTGGTTTTGGTGACATGTTTCCGGGAAGGGATGTGTAAAAACCTTTTTGTTTTGATTGTTAAAATAATGGACGATAAAAGGATGAGACAGTGAAAAGTGGCAGAAAATATAATCAATGTTACAATGTTGATTTAATACTAACAACAGTCACAACTTTGGCATTGCAGAGGCCACGTTTCCCATAGATTAAGTGAAAATGAACCGACGAACAAATAAAGGACAAACGAGTGGGTTTTAGTCAGTAAAAGTCTGATATCTCTCGCTCCGCCCTGGAGCGGGAGATGTCATCGAATGATATCCCACTTAAAAAAAAGGACCACGTGCCCAGGCGTCTTTAGTTTCTGCCGATAGCAAAAAAAAGGCAGGAACTATCTAACATTTGAAAGAAATTGAGAGAAGAATATTTTAGTTGGCACGCATGGATACACACACTGTAAAAACAAAATTTTTTGAGAACTTAAGATAAAAAAATCTGGGCAAGTGCGAGTCTGACTAGCGCACTGATGGTTCCGTGCAAACTACAATTCCCGAATGGAGTCTCGAAAATTTTTTTTAGTGACGTAGGTAACGATAAATTTACTGTTTTCAGAATTTTTCCTTTACTTGTGCTATAAGACCTTGCTTTGTGCCAAATTTCAGGATTCTGGGTCAACGGAAAGTACCCTATAAATTTCGGTCTTTGAGAGTATCAAAATATACGTTTTTTGCGACATAAACGGTCGTATCTTTTTTATTCGTTAATTTAGAAGTTTGATTTTTTCACAGCTTGAAGGGACCGCAGACTTGAGTATATGGTTTTAATTTCAACTTGATACCTCCCCGCGTTCTCGAGATAAAGGGTCTTGACAAAGAGACAGACGCACGGACAACAAAGTAATCCTATAAGGGTTCCGTTTTTTCCTTTTGAGGTACTCTTAAAAGGAAAAAAAATTGACACAATGTGCTTCTCACGGCTGCGCCAAATAGGTCCAGTTCAGCAAAAATGCCAAGCAACTACGTGGTAGTCAGGGTAGTTGCCTTACGCTGGTTTTGAACTATACCTTACTGAGAT
Organism: Mythimna ferrago; assembly: GCA_910589285.2. Classification (NCBI taxonomy): domain Eukaryota; kingdom Metazoa; phylum Arthropoda; class Insecta; order Lepidoptera; family Noctuidae; genus Mythimna; species Mythimna ferrago. Next base: position 4,862,832 of record OU342689.1, read on the forward strand.
TTGGATATTGCATAAGATATTTAAGGACCAATTAGTAGGTTCCTTGTTGAGGACTTGGGTGCTTTATTCAGTTCACTTAGTGTAAGCAAACTATTAAAAATCCACTTCAAGTTATTTATTAAAACTTCCAACTATATTTGAGTGTTCAAGTACAAAACGCATTCACTACCAGGATTTAAAAGACTACGCTGTGATAGCAGTGTACCATAAATAAATAAAAAGAAATATTTCAATATAATATAGTATAATTTAGGTTAGGTAGGTATGTATTGTAATAAAATATATAAAGGTAATAATAGTCAACACTAATAAATTATAAAGAGGTAAAGTTTTTTGTTTGTAGGAATCTCTGAAAGTACTTCAAAATGCTAGCAATCGGACTCCGATTGCTAACATTTTTTCACCAATAGAAAACTGCTTTATTCCTAAGTAACATAGGCTATATTTTAAATAGACGGGCGAAGCTGCGTGCAAAAGCTAGTAAATAATATTTATTTCAGGCAAAATACCTACTTAGACACAAATACAAAAAGTATAAACAAATAAAAACATTCTGATGACATTCATTAATTACTTAAAATGTTAAAATACTTAATAAACTATAATATAATTAGGTATATTAAATGCTTACTATCAGGATCGCAGTAAAGCACTGGTTTCTTCGTCATCATCGTCATTTCAGCCGAAAGACGTTCACAGTTAGACATAGGCCTCCCCCAAGTGTAACCATAATGAACGGTCTTGTGCGTTTCGCATTTATCAGATTCCTGCAACCCTTACCAGGTCATCGGTCCACATTGTAGGAGGTCTTCCAACACTACGTCTACACTAGCACTGGTATTAATATAATTAATTATAATTTTAAAAAAAAAATTAATTAAAATAAATTATAATAAAAAAAATAATAATTAAAAAAATAAATAAGAGAAATATTATTGAGACCAGACTAAGGTGGAGAGGACTTTAAGTAGTAATTCCGAATGTTACGTTTCAAGGAAAATTTACTTTCAGCTTTAAATAGTTGTATTTATGACATTATCCTCTGAAGACCGATATTTATAACATCTCTAGCCCCTGCAGTATACTACATTTAAAGGTCACTTCCAGGTCACCTTTACCGCTTGAAAATTCATTGAACTTGCACGAACAACCAAGTTTCATGCAGTTTGTATTCTTGAAAGTTCAGTGACGTAAACTTTCCTACTTTCATATTTCCCAGATGCACTACAGAGCAAAAACTTTTGGGAGGTCAAACCTGGTTTAACATAGCCGTATATCATACGTAAAATGAAGCGTGCAGGCTAGAAGGAACGGGGTGGGTCTTTCAGTCAGTAAGAGTCTGACACTATCTCCCGCTCCGCCCAAGAGCGGGGGTTGTCATTGGATGATTTCTTCCCACCATAAAAAAAAAATTAAGCGGGCTCAAACGCTATTAACCTTTAAAACAGTGGTGAAGGAGCAAGGCAAATAATTTAAAGATACCAGTTTAATTTCCCATGATCATCAACTTCATCAGTTCAGCTGAAAGACGTGTCCTTTAGGACATAGGCCTTCCTTCAAGTGTCGCTATAATGACCGGTCCTGAGCGTCTTGCATCCATCGGATTCCCGCAACCCTCACCAGTTCATCGGTCCACCTTGTGCCAGCTACATCTTCTGGTGTGTCTTCCGGTATATGGTCGCCACCCCAGAACCTTTCGTCTCCATCGACCATCTGTTCTGTAAACAATGCGTCCTGCCCGCTGCCACTTAAGTTTGACGATTCTTCGGGCTATTTTTTTTTTTATTGTTGATAGGTTCGCACTTAACCGCTATCTCACCTGATGGAAAGCGACGATGCGGTCGACGATGGAACGCGCTTACCTAGAAGAAACCTATTCACTCTCGACTTAAAGATTCCCGGGTTGTAGCTATCAGGAAAAACAGACTTCGGCAAGGAATTCCACTCCCTAGCCGCACACACAATGAATGTGTTCCCAAAACGTTTTGTGCGTGCAGGTGGGATATCCACCACATACCGGTGGCTATATCGGTAATTTTGATTCTCCTGCGGTTGTCTTCATTTCTAATGTGATCACGCTAGAAAACTTCGAGCATAGCCCTTTCCATTGCTCTTTGAGTGACTTTAAGCCTTCTGATGAGGCCCATTGTAAGCGATCACGTTTTGGAGCCAAATGTGATCACTGACAATACGCTTTGGTCATATACTTTCATCTTGTGACACTATAGTATATTGGAATGATATATTGTTCATTCCCCACTTTTTTTTACGTTGTGTAAAAGTCATGATGATATCCTCCACCCTTGGGTGGAGCGGGAGATAGTGTCAGACTCTTACTGACTAAAAAACCCACCCCGTTCCTTCGTTGGCTTTCATACCGGAGCCTTCCTTTCGGAAACAGACCCTTGGCCCTAGCAGGCTTCGACCCTGCTGGGCCCCTACAGTTGCTGACAACTCCTTGAGGCTCGCGGGAACAGTACGTGACATCGACGGTCCGGACGGTTACCGGACAATCGGACAGCGAGCTAGTTCATTCCCCACTTTACCTTATTACTGAATAACATTATAAATAAACGATATTCTATCAGCAATAATCTATTCTGAAAGTCTAAAATGTTTCAAATGGACCGTTTGACCTTTCGTAGTTCACGTCAACCTCAATCGTACCCCTGATGAAGTGACATTTTATTTAGGTCCTCTTGTCATAATTTATATGGTACAAATAGAGACGCGACGGTATGAACACAAAATAGATAGGTACAGAAGTCAACCTCATGTACGAACTTTACTTTTTATACCTACGCTTGGTGGACGCACACTAATGAGCGTTTAAGCCGGAACTGTTCGACGAGCGGGCCGAGGCGCTCCGAGATGTCGTGTCCGTGAGCGGTGTCTATGTGTGCGTTGCTCGAGCGCGCTTTGTATGTAGATTAACTTCTGTACCTATCTATTTTGTGGTATGAATGTGTCGCGTCAACCAATGAGTTTTGATGTAGCTCATTTTGAAAGTGATCAACGTTTTAGTACTACGACCTTTCACTTATACGAGTATGTCGCCCTTTACATTTAGTCATTTAAGTCCCATGTCATATATTTGACACGAGTCACGTGTTTTTATTAGGCTTTTTTATTTGTCGAATGAATATTTAACTAATTTAAAAAAAAAAAAACACTTTACTAAACTAAACTTAATATCTAATTAGCTTAATATTTTAAAAAAAATACTTAAGTATCATTATAAATAGGTATATAATAAAATATACTTATTATATTATACTAAATTAAAACTAAAAGTAATCTAAAGTATACCATTACAGAGTTAAAAATTAATATTATATATTTTTGTATTTTTTATATGAGCAGTGGTGACCGAGTGGTAATGGTCCCGACTTACCAGTTGTAGGTCGCGGGTTCAAACCCAGCCAAGCGCATTACTTTGTGTAATTTATTTCATCACCACTGCTCTCAAAACGGTGAAGGAAAACATCGTGAGGAAACTGGCATGTCCTAGAACCATAAATTCGAAGACATGTGACATTCACCAACCCGCACTAAGCCCCCGCGAGGTGGATTACGGCCCATTCCCTCTCCCAGAGAGGAGGCATGAGTCCCAGCAGTGGGAACATTTAAAAGGCTGATGATGATATTAATAGGTATATTATAAAATAGTTGCTTCCAGCTATTTTGTACAAGAGAAAAAAATCATCCCAATGGAACATACTCTCGGAATAAAAGAATATCCTCAGTGTTTTTTCAGGACATGGTCTCGCCGTGTACCAGTTTGTTAGAAACGCGTTTAAATGTTCGCGACGAAGCAACAAACTTCTAATTAATATCCTCAGAAACTTTGAAAGATTAAAAGTAACTGAAAAAAGAGGGATAGGTGTTTTTCAGCAAAAGTCTGACCCTCTCTCTTGCTTCTTCGAAAAGAGCAGAAGTTATTTGATGCCGACAAACCAAAAAAACAATGGCTGCCACTGAAAACAGTTCATAATATTATAGTACTCTTGTGTAACATATGAAAATTCTACATTCATTTAGACAACTCAAGTCTCTGAAAATTCAAGATTTTCTCCTAGTGTGAGTAGCGTGAAATTAATACTGGCGTAAGCAACAGACTTTGTCGCAATTTATTTTCTGTCTTAGTCTGAATGTGGTTTACTAGATTCTCCAGTATAATTTATAATTGTATGCAGATTTCTAGAAAATTATACTTTTACATTTTTTCTTTTCATTTAAAATATGCAATGCTTAAAATGTTATAGGTATTAGAACTGAGGGAAATAGATTCAAATTATTATAATTATACTCAATATAATGATCCACGCCACCGCTAACGCTCGCACATATGCAAAGAGCAGGCAGCTTGCCTAGTCTTCATAAAACATCGACACGACGTCACGTTGCATCTATACAGAGGATAACCGAAGCCGAATAGATTCATGATGCCCTAAGCCGAGGACCGTACCCCTCAAGTCAAACTCAACATTATATATTTCACATAGGCCTACACGGGCACTTATAAAACTTCAGAAGCTAGCGCACGGTTCTAATTGATCAATTCCTATGGAGAAGAACGGGGTAGAAATTCTATGGTCTCTCTTTTAAAAAAAAGTCCCTCGTGCACCCTTAGTGCAATTGACTTTTTTGTAAGGCCTGGCTGGAGATGTTAATTTATTAAAGCCAACAATACAAGTCAGATTAAATGAACTCAAAAAATAAAACTGGTGGTTTACACCAGATAATTCGCTAACTAGACAGATCTGAATGCGATATATAGGGTGACTGGCAATTAGTGTACGATACTTAAACACGTGATTGTGCTCATGATAACGAAACGAAACAATTTTTATTATGGGAGCAAAGCCGAAATAGCGAAAAAAATATCAGCTAGTAAAATATCAGTTTAGTACATTAGGCAAACATAAATGTACTGAACAGCTGATTTTTTTTCGCGATTTCAGGTTTGTTCCCATAGTAAAAGTTGTTGGTTATCATGAGCACAATCACGTGTTTTAAGTATCGTACACTAATTACCAGTTACCCTATATATGTAGCTCTGCGAGCTCTGGAGCTATTCCACAATCCACCCGCATTCAGTAAGCTTGCTCTTGTTCGATGGATTTGCAGTATTTAAAAGTGTGTTCAGTGAAAGATACCACATGTTCTTAATTTATAGAATTCGTAATTATGTATATAACTAGGTTTTGCCCACGCTTTCGGCCGCGTACTTAAAATATAGCATATGTCACTTAGAAGTAAAGCAGCAAAAAAATGTAGCAATTGGATCAGTACTTTCAAGAGATCCTCCTACTAACAAAACATAAGTGTAAAAGTGCAAGTAGAACTATTGTTAACATTGTTAAGAGTATGCTGCAAAGGTGCTGTGGGGGTAAATTTTAGAGATAGTTACGTCCATAGGTTACGTCGATATTTACGTAGAGAGTGCATAGCATATAGACCAGAATAATACAATTAAGAATAATTCCTTTGCTGTCCAGGCTACCCGTCTGTGGAATGCATTACCGGATGTTATAAAACGCGTTCAATCGTTGCCTGCCTTCAAGAGACTCGTTAAGGATCACTAGGTACTTGTCGCTGTGATTATCGAAACTCGTCCTTTCTTATGATTGCTCATATATTTGGTATGTATGTATTTATGTTTGTATTATATTGTATCTATCAATTACAATAAATATAAATGTAATTAATTTTAATGCTTATTGTTGAACTTATGACAGCCCCATATCATGTTCTGACAATTACTGTCTATTCTAGGTTGCCTGGAAGAGATCGCGGAATGCGATCAAGCCGCCCATTGTACGTGTTTTAGATATAAGTTTTCCTTTATTATATTTGTATGTAACTACAATAAAGTATATAATAAAAAAAAAAATTAAAAAAAAAATATTGATGTTTTCATGATAAGTGTTCTTGATCGACTACTGACATCTTTTTTGTGTAAAACAGACAAACCGTGGAACGGTTCCTAGTTAAATAATTCTAAAGTCTGTTTATAGCCAGTACGAATTTCACATTACAAACTATAGTGTGTCTAAAAAGTCAAACGACTTAGATAATTATTAAGGTAGAACGAAATCTAATGTATGTAGTCAACACTGGTTCAATAATCAAGGTTGACTAAGAGATCTTGATCATTGTTTAATAATAGAAAAACTTTGTAAAAAGTATCGAAAATAAGTGTTTTTAAATGATTTAATATTATAAGGGGACGTTTAAACAATAAAAAATGCAAAAGATTTACATTAGAATATATACCTATTTCAGTCTCTTTAATTAATTCTTATTAAGGGGCCGGCGGAGGATGAATTTCCATACAAACGTAATACCACGCTCATTTGCAGTTTATTTATTTATTTATTTATTAGGATCTCCAACAAAGGTTACACAGACACAGTATAAAACATTGGGCATCGGGTCCTTCAACATGTGCTCCTTCAGTTACAGGAGACCACAGCATGCACATATAACTAGGTGAAATATAGAAAAAATTGGATTTCACAAAAAAATACCAAACAGATTCGACAAAAAAAAACACATGTCAATAAATCATGTCAAATTAGAACTAAAAAATAGAGTCAAGATACAAAGGTCAAAAGGGATACATTAGTCTATGGTCAATTTAAATTAATATAATGGTATTATGAATTAAGTAATTAGTAACAATTATTAAAGTCAAAGCTTATAAATTAATAATTAGAATTAAATAAGAATATTAAAAAATTCAAAATTAAACTTAAGAAGATTAATTATATTATTATTACAATCACTGCTGTTTTGCGGTGGTCAGGCTTTTTTTGTACTTTGATATTGGCAGAGTTATGTCCAAGTTGAAACGTTTCGACAAATCATTGTACTGCCTACAGAGTCTTGGAAGAGAGGCGAAGTGTCCTAGATTGGATTTTGATCCAGGAACGTAAAATAAACTGTAACTGTTTTTCCGTGGCAGGCGAGATGGCGCGTTTATATTTACTTTATTGAGCAGTTCACTGCAGTCTACGGCTCCATTAAATATTTTATGCAGTAGCACCAGATCTGCCATTTTTCGTCTGTCAGCAAGTGAGACCAATTTGTAGTGCTCTAATCTATCTTTGTAGCTAGTAACTTTTTTGGCTAATCGATCTTTGTAGCAAAGATGATACAGGAAACGCCTCTGAACACTTTCCAGATGCTAGATATATATGTCATAGTGGGGATTCCAGACTGGACTGCTGTATTCGAGTATGGGGCGAATCAGGGTATTAAATAATTTTATTCTGGTGGAGGCGTTTTTAAAATCTTTACTATTACGTAAGATGAAACCTAGTATTTTAAACCCTTTTGATGATATGTGTTGGATGTGCTTATCAAATTTCAATTGTTTGTCCAAAATGACTCCTAGGTCACGTATTTGTTCCACTTGTTTTAGTTTTTGTTGGTTTATGATGTAAGAGTTTGGTAAAGTGATTTTGTTGCGGCTAAATTGCATGTAGTAACACTTAGAGACATTGAGGAACATATTATTGGTTTGGCACCAGTTCGTCAGTCTGTCCAGGTCGTCCTGCAGTAAGGCAGAGTCACGTTCAGTCACCATTGGTTTCATTATTTTTATGTCGTCAGCAAAGAGATAGAAATTAGAATGTTTGAAGCAGTGTATGATGTCATTAATAAATATATTGAATAGAATTGGACCTAAATGGGAACCTTGCGGAACACCGGATGTGGCTCTAAAGGACTTAGAATGGTGGCCACTCATAACAACTTTTGATGCCCTGTTAGTAAGGTAAGACTGAAACCACTCAAGCAATGATCCTCCTATACCCATATTCTGAAGTTTTGTTAGAAGAAGAGCATGATCCACTTTATCAAATGCTTTACTAAAGTCAGTGTATATAGTGTCAACAGGAATTCGTCTATCCACAGATTCTGAAAGGGATACTACGTAACACATGAGATTGGTGGTCGTAGATCTGGATTTGATAAAGCCATGTTGGTGGATGGTAATGAGGTGTTTAACATGGGATGAAAGACGTTCGGTTATGAGTTTCTCAAAAACCTTACCAAAGACGACCAAGATAGAAATAGGTCTATAGTTGGTAACTAGTTTCTTCTCTCCAGCCTTAAAAATAGGTACCACCAACGCTTTTTTCCACTGCTCGGGGAAGATACCGTCTTGAAGAGATTTGTTGTAGATAATTTTAAGAGGCAAAACTAGCGCTTTCGCGCATCTCTTTATAAAGATAGGTGGAATACCGTCGTCTCCTACACTTTTTTGTTCGTCTAAACATGTTAGAGTTCGGAATATTTCACCAGCATTGAGTTCCAGCTTACAGAGAGACAGCGAGTTATTATTTGTGTTGATATTTGGTGGTTGTGACGAAGTTGTAGTATTGTAGACATCTGCGAAGTTTTCAGCAAACAGATTACAAATATCGTGACCAGTTGATGCGGTTTTGTCTTTATAACACATAACTGCGGGATAAGCACTGATGGATTTTCTTTTGTTTTTAATAAAAGACCAGAAAGTTTTAGGATCTTTTGAGACCGCGGCTTCTAATCTCTCAATATAATTTTTATAACAGAGCGTTCTTAGTTTACTACAAGTGGCCCGCAAACTTTCGAACGATATGACGTCAAAGGGGTTATTATATTTTTTTATCTTTACTCGCATTTTGTTCTTTTCTTTAAAAAGATGCTTAAGTTTAGGTGTGTACCATGATGGGTATTGGTTCCGAGATATAGTTTTTAGTGGTACATGTAGCTTGATAATGTCATGCAAGATATCGTAAAAAGTACTAACCATTTCGTTAACCGAGGAACCACCGCTCAAAGAATTTTCCCAGTCAATAGAAATAAGGGATGTCAAAATTTTGTCATAGTCTGCTTTAAAAAAATTAGGTTTAGTAGTCGGTTTATTTAGTAAGTATTTTGTGTCAATGGTTATAGGAATAGAAAACTCGAGTGGCGGATGCAATGGATCTTCTTGTGTCAAATGTGTTAGGCAATTTGTCAGGTTATTAACCGCTGTGTTACAGAGTACTAAATCTAACGTTCTGGATTTATTGTTTGTTACATAATTAAACTGGCCTAAGTCATTCATCGAAATGTAATCCAAAAATAGTTTAGTAATATCGCTGTTATGGGTAGGGCATGGAACTGTAGGACTCACCTGTGTTTCCTCATTGATTTTCCACGCTATATTACTAAGATTAAAGTCGCCAATGATAAGCGTCCTTTCATTTTTGTCCAGCGCATTTTGGGCAGAGTCTAGAAAAGTTTTCGTGGAACCTAGATAAATATTGTCTATAACCAAATATCATCATAATATGTTGGAAATATGCTCCAACTGCAAATGAGCGTGGTATTACGTTTGTATGGAAATTCATCCTCCGCCGGCCCCTTAAAAAATTAGGATACTTATACTAATTCTTATTTTAAAGTAGGATATAATAGTGTCGTAAGAAAGTATAAAGTAATAACATAAATCTGATATTGTAAGAAAAATCTGCCTCTAAATATTTTACTCTGCTTATTGATTTGTCATCTATAGTGATGACAAATCAATAAGCGTATCACGATCAACATCTGTTGTAAAACTATCACTTTTGTAAGAAAGAAGTGAATGACAACTAACATTCGCGTTGCCACAGAACAGATTTTTTATTTCCATAAAAATTTTCTAAGTTGTTTGACTTTTAAGACAGACTATATTTCAATATGTACCTTTAGTTTAAAAGCCACAAGTCCAATATTTTTAAAAATAAATTCAGTCTACTAGAAGTGTAATGTTGACGTTCAGTTCGAAATAATTTATTACTGCTTCCTCGTAGATGCTATTAATTAATGCTTTGGTGTCGTATTCACGAGTAGGTAATTAAACACAGTGTTTCCGATTCACTTCATTAGAAGTGAAGAGGGTTATCGATTTCTTTTGAAGTTGAAGTTATATTATTATTATATCTAGCCAGCACTGTCCCACAGTTGACAGGCCTGTTGGTCTAGTGCTTGAGACTAGATGGCGTTGTGTGATAGTTGTGGAATATTATTATTATATTACAGGTCGACAAAGAATGCATAGGAATGGAGCCTATGAACCACTTCTTGTTAATTCCTAAGTCTCTTCTAAGTCATCCTTTCATCTTTTTCTTGGTGTGCCGTGACCTCGTCATATGATTTCAGGACACGAACTTACTGGTCTACCGCTCTATAGGCATGTGGCCGACATGTCCAGCCCAAGCAGTAATTGAAGTAGTTTCTAAAAATAAAATTTAAAAAAAATCTTCAATTTGTTCAATTAGGGTTTTAGCGAGACCCTCACAAAAAAGGACTTTTGAATTCTCTGCTAATTAGTAACATAGTCCTCTAGTACCTTTCTCGAAATGTATTATGCCATCAAAAACATAACTTGTAAGACAAACCAAGGCTCGCAATTCCGTTCTACCGTAAAAAGTTATGAGATCCATGTAATGACAAATCGGTTAATTTAATCAGTCTCTACTTGAGAGACCTTTTGCAATATCTAACAGTGACCATATTTTATGTTTTAAATAAATAGATTGATTTGGCAATCGGAATAAACAATCTAAGGCTGCAGTCCTGCCTGTCGTGGGAACAAATATTTATATGATCCGAGATATTTGTTCCTGGTTTGTGTATCTTGTGTAAATAAGTTTACGTATTTGTTATTGCACCCACAGTACAAAAGAATTTTTTAAAGTGTTAAAAAAAAAATTATTTGTCACTCAATCTCTCGATCAATCTGATGTAGTTCTCAATAAAGACTTCATTTTTATAAATCCTACATATTTAAGCCAAACGGCGTCAACCAAACTCGCAAGTACAACACTCAAATTAACATTAAATTCTTAGCTATTTTCATTTTCTTAATTATCCTCATTGAAGGTGACCTTCAGATGGAAGCCGACCTAGTAACAGAAGAAAAGTAACAAGAAGGAATTGTTTTATACGAACCCAATGGAGTGGGTCAAATACGTGATCCCAATACTAATAGTGAGGTCGTTTACGAGCAATAGACCTCTATTTTCTAATAATAAATCGGCTGTATCAGTATTTGATCTCGGTTTAAGTTACCGTAGTATAGGCGGGAATGGTCTAAGTGGATGTTTTTTTTAGGTGAGAAATCTTCCAACGACATCTTTACCTTTGAGCGAAGCGGTATATAGGTCGTATTTGACTATTAATGACTAACTCCTATGTTTCTACATTGCCTTGTATTCCATGGCCGGGTTTTCCTTTCAGAAGCGAACACATGGCTTCAGTAGGCTTCGACCCTGCTGGGTCCCTACGGTTTTGCTAACATGTCCTTGAGGCCCGCGTAGAACATTACCTGCCGTCGACGTCAACTTAGGATCGGTCCAGACGGCTAATAAACGGTCGGATGGCGAGCTACCCATTGCTCGCTGTCTGCAAGCCCGCGCCTACGGTGGCCGGACGGTCGGAATCAGGATCCCGGCTGGGGCGGCCGCCTTCTTTGCTAGCATTACTGTTTTGCAGAAAGAGACAACTGCCTGCCACTCCTCGCGTCGTACCATGACCTGTACCAAGGTCCGGTATCTAAGTGGATTTGGGTTTACATTTTTAAATATGTTGCTGTTATTTCACCCATGGGGGGTGTTTGCGGTGATAGATGGAGTGTTGTATATAGGCAGCTGTTTCAAATTGTCTGTTAATATTAAAGATATTACCAAATTAATTTTTAACTGCTTCGGGTGAGAGCCTAGTGGTGGCAAGTGTGGCTGCTGAGCTATCGGTGACTTTAATTTCCAATTCGGTCAAAATGTTTGAAGTTTTCGGAGGAGTATTTTGAAAATTAGAGTTATAATAAATGTAAGACTCTCTTCTTTTACATCGAACTCATATGTACAGGTATCACCCCTATGTTTCCTTTTGGATAAAGCAAATGCAAGCTATGTTATCTTATCATATTTTGTATCTTCTCTGTTGGTTCTCTTCTCTCTTGACAGAGTGGTCGTGATCATCACTTCAGGTGTTGGTGGCAAGCTTCACAACACGCCTTCCCCCCTCTGATGGCCGCCTTTTCCGTGCATTCGTGTAGTAATGATGAGCCATTCACTGCAGCTTTTATCTGGTCAGTCCACCTCATAGGCGATCTTCCTCGTGACCTGGTACCTTCAACCTTTCTTGTTTTGTATCATTGGTGCTTCAAGTTCTAAATATTATATGAACACTTTAATTAGACACTGATTACCATCATCTTCCTGTCCTTTTCCCATTTTGTCTTCTAAATAACTGTCATGCGACATGTTCTTAATAGATGTCTTTGTGACACCCTATTAATTTTAAGTTCCTGATGTAATTTTTATTTTTCGTGTACAACAAATAATATATCTATCTATCTATCATGCTATCATCGCTGACTCCTTTTTCTATCATATACCATCCATTTCATCTTTGGCTTCCTTCTCTTTCCATCTATGAATATGTATACTTAAAACTCTTTTAGTAACATCCGTTACATCTCTCCTCTTTACATGATCATACCAAGACAAACGTTTCTCTTTTAACATTTCCGTTGCTCTCATCACTTAGTGTTACTATATGTATATTTTACCGCATTTAGTTAATTACACCAAATTCAGTATTTATATTAGAGGAAATTAAAAAACTTCCTTTAATACAATTCCTCACTATCCATTCTCGTTTACACATTCATCACTAAATTCTCATCTCCGCTACGTGCAATCTTTTTTATCCGTCTTTTTTAATATCCAACATTCTGATCCATAAAGTGTTACATATTTTATTATCATGGATTTGTGATTTTAAAATTAAATTTTAAATACATTGAATGAACATTAAATGCATGTACTGAATGTTATATCTGCATTTAATGCCCATTAATGTTATTGTTTACAACTTCATCAAAGTTGCTGTTTGTGGAATACCTTAATTAGCTCCCATTTTATAATTATATTATGCTCAATTTCACAAACTTCATTTTGACATATTTTAATGTGTAATTTACCCATTTCAACATGATTTATCATTTCGATTTAATATTTTGCGCATGAATTTTGCGAATCTACTCATGCTATAAATCATATTTGGTAGCGTAAGTATGTTTACTCAATGTAAATTCCAGTTCAGCATCTATCGTATCCTTAATGAGAAAACTACTTATTCGTAACGAGTAAAGACATTAGCACCTAGGTGAAAATTAGTAGCCATACGGCACTATCATTAATCTGTCTGCCAGGCCATGACATGGACCGAAGATACTGCCCTGTGGGACTACATTATAACGGTCATTAATTACTCAACATTGAACAATAATACGTGAATAATAAGACATAGTTTTCAAAATTATAACGAAATACAGAATAAAATAATATTTCTGATTCGAACATGATAAATAAAATACAAAATAAAGTGAAATGAATATTGTTATTATTTTATTTTATTTATTAGGGAAAACAAACAATAACACAAAAAGCTACTTAACAGTGCTGTGCTGAGGCGTTTGACATGCGCTGTTATTTTTTATTTTTTTTAAAGGAATGCGAAAAGTTACTTTAAATTACAATTGTGGTTCACTTATGTTGATTTTTTAACATGTTGAGTAACATTATTTTAAATTTCCTTTTAGGTTCAGATTATTAGTCCATATTGTCAGAAGACCCAGCATGGTAGAAGCCTACTGAGGTCATGGCTTGTGCGAAAAAGAATCCCGGGGCCCTGAAAAGTAGGCAAAGAAGTTACATAGTAGTTTAGTCAATAAAAGTCTGACTCGTCCCCCCACAACCCCGTAGAATGGAAGAAGCCATTGGATGATCATATGCTAAAAAGTCTATACATATAATAAATCTGTAGAAGTTTTTAGTTGTGCGCGTATCACGTAAAATGTACGAAATCTAGTATAGGTAGATAACTCTTTTTTTTTTCTAGCCATTACTGTCCCACTGCTGGGCAAAGGCCTCCCCCAAGTCCTTTCAAACTTTCTTCTCCTGCGCCGTCTCAAACCAGTCCTCGCGGTACGCGTCCAGATCATCCCGCCACCTCTTTCTAGGCCGACCTCGACGGCGTTTTTTGGTAGGAACCCACTGTGTGGCGACGATCGCTCAGCAGTCCCTATGCATGCGGCTGATATGACACGCCTTGTCCCATTTGAATCTGGCAGCCTTTTTGCCCAGATAACTCTTATACATTAAAAATTTGTGTAACTTGATATATTATTTAGTCTTTGTTTCATCGCAATCAGTTGACAATATCGAAAGATGTACTACATTTTTTTACTGTTAGGCGGTACAAAGTCACCGAGTCAGCTAGTATTAAATACATTAGATTAGATTGAACACTGTCTACCTCCTTGTAGCACTGTTTTAGTAAATTCTCTCAGCTATAGAACATTCAATTAACGAGTGTTTTTCTTTCATCAAACGCAGAAATTTTCAACCGCTGAATATTTTTTTCCTTTTTTCGGTCGGGAATTGAATCCAAATGTTTTCAGATCTGTACGTTAGGGAAAGGTCAATTAATCCAAATTCTCTCATCTATCATCTGACCTCATAAACGAAGAACATAAAGAGCCTATAAAAGAATCGCCCCTTCAATAAAAGGTTAATAGAGTCCCCTTTGATTAAGGTTCACGTTCTCCAGATATTACCGGTATAAACTGGTATTTACCAGTTCCGAACGATATTTACCAGTTCCGACCGGTATTTTCCTGGTGATTGGAAGCGCTGTCTCTTTTGAATTAAGTGTAAAAGGCAGAGGCAATTGTATTTACAAAAGATATTTCACCGATAAGTGTCGTTTTAATTGCGGATGATTTTATTACTGATATTTTGAAAGGGTCGAACGTGTTATTTATATACAGGTTCCGTTTTGGGGTTGGTGTTTTAGTAGGGCCGTATATTAAAATGATGAAGTAGATTTTTTAAGGTGGAAAATGATCTAATAACTTCTCGCGTTCTAGGGTGGAGCGAAAGGACGTGTCAGACTTTTACTGACTAAATCCACAACTGTGTTCCTTCTTTGCTTTGCGCTCCAGGACGTTGGGTTTTCCTTTCGAAAGCCGTTAACTCAGGGCCCCAGCAAATACGGTATTGCTGACACCTCTTTGAGGCGCGCGTAGAACACTACGCGCCGTCAATAACTAGCATTGATGATGGATGATGGATGGCAAGCTACCTATTGCTCAGCGCGCACTGTTCCCGCGCGCCTCAAGGAGCTGTCAGCAACAGCAGGGGCGCAGCTAGGTCGAAGTCTACTGGGGCTAGGGTTAATTCGAAAGATAGCTCAAGCCCCGGTTCGAAAGGCAACGAAGGAACAGGAGTGGGTTTTTAGTCAGTAAAAGTCTGACACTATCTCCCGCTCCGCCCAAGAGCGAGGCATGTCATTAGATGGTTTTCCCAACACGAAAAAAAAGCTACTTATTGCTCGTCATATGCAAGCCCACGATTACGGTGTGCCCAATGACGAAATAGGTTATGGTAGGTATTTGAACAAACCTGATATTCACGGTTAAATTTTAATCGTTTTAATTCCGTGGAGGGTCGATCCGGTACATGAAACACTATCGATTTGTACAGATAAAATTATAAAAAATAAAGTACCTTTTTTTTAAAAACTCGTATTAATTTACGAAATTAATTTCTTTAAGAAAAACGTCAGCTGAGCAAGTTCAATGACCTGTAGGTAGTTTGTATGCAACGCCGACTACTACCTATAGGTCAATAAATTAATTTCATACATGCGTAACTAAATTAATACGAGTTTTGAAAAAAAGGTACTTTTTTTAAATTTTATCTTTACAAATCGATAGTGTTTCATGTACCGGATCGACCTTCTACGGGATTAAAACAATTAAACTTTAGCGGTGTATATTGCTCTACTGTTTCAAATTATGTTGCCACTGACGTACCAAGTGATTTTGGAATATCAGTTGTAGCAGCAAGGTACACATCTGAACTAATAATATCATAATTTCTCATGAATATTCCACCTATTACAGCTTGCTCTTACATCGTCAAATAATAATATATTGTGTTCAGAGAACGGACAGTGGTATTATCTTGTGCAGTCGAAGTAAACTATGGTAACATTCCCCCAAGACTAATTTGTGCAGCTTTAGGAAAACACCTACCTATGAACAGACAATATTAAGATAGACTTTTTAATTAGAGCATCAACTAGGTGAGAAAATCATCCAATGACATTTCCGCGTCCTTGGGTGAAGCAGGAGCTAGTGTCAGACTTTTACTGACTAAAAACCCACTCCTGTTCCTTCGTTGCCTTTCGTACCGGGGCCGAATCTTCCTTTCAGAAGCAGACCCTTGACTCCCGTAAGTTTCAAGCCAGTTGGGCCCCTACGGTTTACTGTCAACTCCCTGAGGTGTACGTGGAACAATACGCGCTGTCAATGTCTTGGGCTCGGTCCGAACGACTACCGGACGGTCGGACGGTGAACTATATTATTCATACTTCGGTTATGAACTCGGCTTCGATAAAATCTAAAGTTATGAAGTTACTAACGAAACTTGTCGAACAACTTTTATTTCGTAAAAATCAAAAGTTTATTTTGTGTATGACTGTAAAACTTTGTTGAAACCATTTGACTGAAGCAGTACTACCACACAATATATAGGTACAAAAGTCAATCTCATGTATGTATTTCACTTTTCATACCTACGCTCAGCAATTGCGCTAGGGTCGTCACTGATTTGATCGAGCGCGCTCGGGCGCGGCGACAGATACATAATAAAAATTGTAAAAAACAAAAAAACAGTGGCTACAAAGTATTGCACTTATCTACCTACCTAACTGTTCTGCGTTACGCAAAAATAAACTATCAAAGTACAAGCAAATACCAACCTAATTACGTCTTAAAACCGTACCTAAGCTTAAAAAACGATACTTTAGCAATTAATGTTAAGTTTAAAACTTTTTATTAAGTATTATTATTTTTTTTTATTTTTTTTTTTCTTTTTTTTGCTCTATTAATTCACGGACGCGTGTCTCAAGCATATAGATACGCGCTCGCAATGAGCTGAATTGAGTCGAGATATCGTGTACGTGAGCGGTGTCTATGTGTGCGTTGCTCGCGCGCGTTTTGCATGTAGATTGACTTCTGTACCTATCTATTTTGTGATACTACAGTGTACTGAAGATTGTTTTAGACCAATATAATTTGAATTCAAAGTTTGCCAACTTCGTGATCGTGGCTTCGTTCTCAATGAAACATTAATTTTGTGTCTGTGTTATTTGAAATGGCATAGAATCTTTACTAAGCTGTTTGTAATTTTACAGAAAGATTTTCCTTTAATTTGAATTTTGTAGCTTGGTTTTTCTCGTTGCCATTTTTGGTAAAATGAATGTTTCACATTCTTATGCTAATTATATTTTAATTATAGTTTTTATGGCCTGGTCACGACTTCGATCTTAGTTTCCTCTCGTTTGCTCTTGCGAATCTCTGCTAAAGCCAGCCAATGAAGGCAACAGGCCTTGCCAGGCCAGACAGCGACAACCCCCTCTGAGTTGTCTCAGTTCTTCGTCAGTGTTCACTACGGCTCGCCAATAAAGGCAAACCAGGCAAGAACAAGAAAAGAATTCTACCGGATGAGCGGGTCCGTAGGGTCACTTATGTTTGGGTAAACTGTTGGTAGTTCGCCACATATCTTAATTCATTGAACCCCAACCGAACGCCGGCGTTCGCGCACCTATTGTCTTTCTATTGTCTGTAATTTTCACGATTGAAAGGTTAATCTCTTTGTCGAGCTTTTCATCCTAGGCATGTTACGGTAAAGCAAACTCTACCGGTACAGACACAGGGTTTAACGGAGCGTACAAGCGCCTTCACGACGTCAACGTAGAAATACGGCTATGGGCTAGTTATTGTATTATAAAAATCTTTAAACATTGTGATATTTTTAGGGTTTTGGGTTCCGTTTTTTTTTCCTTTTGATACCTCAAATCCTTACCCTTACCCCCCTTAACCCTTACCCTTGACAGACAGACAGACAACAAAGTTGATCACTTTTACACATTTTATATCAGGAAAGCGTATCGAGTTCAAATTAAAAGCAGATATTTAGGTCTACGGTCTAAATTAACGAAAAGAAACATAAAGTTGTTTATATCGCAAAAAAACGTATATTTCGCCACTCACAAAGGCATCAAAATTCGTAGGGTAGGTAGTTCCTGTTGACCCATAATCCTGAAATTCGACATAAAGCAAGGTTTTATAGCACAGATATAGGAATAAATATGAAAACAGTAAAGTTGTTTCTTCACAAAAAAAAAAAAACTTTTTGTAATTATGAAAAATCTTCGAGACTTTATTCGGGAATCGAACTAGTTTTAGGTAAGTTTGTACAGAACCCTCAGTGCACAAGTCAGACTCGCACTTACCCAGTTTTTTTTTTAAGCTATTGCACAGCCTCTATCGCGGGCCTTGAGCGTGGAGACCGAATCCAGAAATTCCGTAACGAAAATAACCTAACACCCCCCACTCATTTGTTTTTTGAGCGTGGTGACCGATAAGAAAACAAATGAGTGAACAATCAATCAAAATTCAATTCAATGTGTGAGTGTAACTTCAATTAATATCAAAGAAAAAAAAACAAAGGAAAAAAAATACTACATAAATAAAATAAATAAATAATTATAATTGCATAAGTTGATAAAAACGCTATGCAATAGCTTTACCGCGGCAGTCCCCGAGTGCCACACGTCTTTTTTTTCTTACAAAATGAACAAAAGTTATAATTTATATTCCGCTCGGTATTTCCTCAGGGCACACGAACTAATGCTTAAATGCTAATATTTCAAAACAGAGATCAATTAAAACAGACCCAACCAAACTTTTCAACTAACAATGATCAATCCTTCTGTTATAATAAACAAACCTAAGGCGAGTTATAAAGTTGACATTATTATGAGTAATGGATCGAGTTTAGAAAGAAATTATAGTGTATGTCAGGAAAAAGGATCGATTTCGATTAATATTATGTGGAAGATCGATGGCGTTATCCGTCGATAGAAAAGTAGGAAAAAAATATGAGAGGTGAAAGATTAAATTTTTAACTCTATTTGAATATACCAGTAACAACACGAGTGGTAACGACCCCAACTTACGAGCTGTAGATCGCGGGTTCGAACTCAGCCAGGTGCATTACTTTGTGTAATTTATTTCATCACCACTGCTCTCAAAACGTTGAAGGAAAACATCGTGAGGAAACCGGCATGTCATAAATCCAAAAATTCGAAGACATGTGACATCCACCAACCCGCTCTGGGCCCGCGTGGTGGATTACGGCCCATTCCCTCTCCTAGAGAGGAGGTTTGAGTCCCAACAGTGGGAACATTACAAAGGCTGGTGATGATGATGATGAACAAGTCATAGACTGCATCAAGCAGGCTTAAACGATTCTGTAGTGCCTGTATATTAAATGGCGGCCAGGTAGATATAAACCAACGTCCCAACCAAGGTGACCTTGGTTTGTGTGTTTGGTTTGTGTTGCGACTAAATGGATGTAAACCACGCGCCAACACGTTTGGTAGTTGGGAAAACGCGCCTCCCAACCAAGGGCGTTGAAGGTCATGGTTTACAACTGCTGTTTACACGGATTGAAACTAGCAAGGTCACCTTGGTTGGAACGCTAGTTTGCAACCATCCTGTCCACCTATAAGGCTGTTAGGTGAAAGATATGACTCATTTAACTTAACACTAGTCATTGAATTACAGTCTTTTAAACAAAGAGATCCAAAAGGTAACGTCAATGAAAAAAAAAAAGACGTGTGGCACTCGGGGACTGCCGCGGTAAAGCTATTGCATAGCATTTTTATCAACTTATGCAATTATAATTATTTATTTATTTTATTTATGCAGTATCTTTTTTCCTTTGTTGCTTCCTTCTGCTAAGACATTATAAATCATAACTTTATTTTAAAAACACTTGTTTTATTTGATCGGGTTGTTTTCTATTACTGTTTTTTGTTTTTGAAGTACCCGAGATTGGCACAAGGTTTTGCTTTAAATTTTTTATGCTGTTTGCAAATCGTCCGTTGCGCTCGGCCCCCCCGGGCATAGTGGACTTATGCGTCGATGCACTGCGCGTAGTGATGGCATTGTGTTGACTGAGGCTAAATCGTTTCAAACCGGTTTCTATTATGTTTTGTTCTTTTTATGTAGTGTTGACACTTATTGTAAATTTCTTTTTTTTTATCCGTTCACTCCAAATAAGGTTCAGTTGAAAACCAGCGTCAGACAACTACCCGTAGTAGTCTGGCATTTCGCTGAACTGGACCTTTTTTGGCGCTAACGTATGACACACAATGTTACTTTTTATTTATTTATTTTTTGTTTGGTGTTTGTCTTAAGTTTTTGTTGTCTACAATGTTTTTTTTTTGCGCCAAAATAAATACTTTTTCTTTCTTTCTTTCTTTCTTTGTTTTTTTTTCTTTGATATTAATTGAAGTTACACTTTCACACATTGAATTGAATTTTGATTGATTGTTCACTCATTTGTTTTCTTATCGGTCACCACGCTCAAAAAACAAATGAGTGGGGGGTGTTAGGTTATTTTCGTTACGGAATTTCTGGATTCGGTCTCCACGCTCAAGGCCCGCGATAGAAGCTATGCAATAGCTTAAAATTTGACTTAGTTCCAAGGAAAGAATCTCCCAGGATAAAAAGTATATCCATTATTTCTGTTTGCTATACCAAGACATAGTCTACTCTCTACATCCAAACCCGTTCAGCTTTTTAAGGCTCAAGCGCCCGAAAAGTACCACAAAATAGTGACTTTCTGAAGCCTACTCCTCGGTAACGGCTAGGTTTATAGGTTTGAAAAAAAAAAATATATTATAGATTCATGAACAACACTTTTGTCTAAATAAAATATTTAGCAATTTCGCAACTTTTTTCCTACTCCTTCGAAACGGCTTGGATCTTTAGAAACATTTTTACACATAAAAATTGGTGGTTAAATATTCTTCAAAGTGAACATTGCATATTTAAATCAATCAATATTTCGCAAAGAAAATGGACTTAAAGGTCAGCCGCGCGCTTTTCGGGCACTGCTGGCCGCAAATAAATGCACAGATATGCGTACTGCCGCCTATGTAGGTGCGAGAGTTGCGTCTATTTAATTTCGGCCAGATGGTTCAAGGGACTATAAGCCTTAAGTGCGACGAAGTAACAAACATTCAACACCCACACACCATAACAAAAATGGTTCACCTTTATATTAAACTAGATTTTGCCCTCGGCTTCGCCCGCGCATATAAAATATAGCTTATGTCACTCAGGAATAAAACAGCTTTCTATCAGTGTAAAAGTTTTAGCAATCGGACAAACAAAAAAAAATAAAATACAAACTTTACCTTTTTAACCGACTTCGAAAAGGAAGAGGTTCTATGTTCGGCTGAATGTATGTTTTTTTTTTATGTATGTTCACCGATATCTCGGTCAATTATGGACCAATTATGAAAATTCTTTTTTTTTTCCCATTGAAATATTGTTATGATCTGATCATGAACTTTGAAGACAGGCACAGAACTCCTCATAGCATCACAGCAGAACTGTCGTAACAAGTAAAATTGCTTTGTTTATACGTGTAGTCGATGACTGACTGTCAGAAAAGGGGGGCAACTGATCTGATGATGAAGCCAGAAGGAAAAAAAAAATGTAATGTAACCGTGTTTGGGATTATTAGAATCGTTATGAGATGCTCTCTGGCTATCAGGTATTTAAGTTTGACTGAGAGGTACTTTTCAGTGGTGGTAGGTGCCATAACTAAAAAGTGTAAAATAAAATTGAAGTCGATTGTATTTTTTTTTTTTTTTTGTAAAAAGCTTTTTTTATAATATTAGTGTAGATGTTGCAGTAGTCTTTATTAAACGCATATTGTTATTTATGAATCTATTCTTCATTGAATTTGTCCGCTTACGTTAAAGGTTTTTTCACTCAACCAGAAAAAAAATAAAATAGTGGTGTCCATAATAAATATTAGTTTGGTACCAACAATGTAGGTAAATGCTCGGCTGTGGAAATATTCAGTTCTCCAAATTCAAGAGTGGTTCGGTCGTTGTTGATTTTCGAATGTTGGTAGATTTTTTTTGAAGTACAATAGTTCAAACTACACTTGATGGCTTGAAGTGTTAGTAGTAGTTTTCACAAAAATATTGAAACGGATTTTTTTTGTTGACCTTTCAAATAGTTAACCTAGAAACTGATTTTAGAAAATATGAGGAAGTTTACAATATCAGTGCCAGCCTAAGGTTGGAAATACTTAACACTTTTTTTTGTTGGCCTTTATAGTAGTGTCCCACTGCTGAGCAAAAGCCTTCTCTTCTTCTTCAAATTTTTTCTGATTTAGGCGATCTCTGGTCAATGGAGGATGCGAATCCTGGGCCCACCTTCATATAGCTATGTGTGTTAAAATTGTCAACCAATAAGAGACTCGTTTTAACATCTATCAATTTTGACTGGTCTGCACTGTTCTTAAGTAATATCTTAATAATAATACTCGTAATATATGGAAATATTGTAACATCAACCACTTTTTTAAAAAGAGTAACCATGGAGTTTCTTGCCGGTTCTTCTCCATAGGAAACGACCAATTTGGAAACATGCACTAGCTTCTGACGCTTTATAAGCGCCCTTATATAGCCTATGTGAAACATTTTTTTTAAATTGAATTAAAACAAATACTTACTTGAATACGCAAAAAGAATACTCGCAATATATTCCATCATATTATTTAACGCGACAAAAAAAAAAAATGTATTTTTTAATACACTTTATATATTTGACTGTTTTTTTTTTCATTTTCGTTCTAAGTTACATTCTAGGGTTTTTCTCAAATGTCAAAACAGGTCTTTTAATTTTTAACGAGTTTAATTAGTTGGATAGATATTTTTGAGCAGAATAAAACTTACTATGGTACAAAGTTCTAAATCAAACTCTGGCATCATTCTTTGCCCCGATGCTTAGCATTGAAGAAACAAAACTTAGAATCTTTAATACGACAATGCTGAACACATGAATATTTTTTGTTAGTGACCCGCACACGCACACCTGCGGGCTACAAAATAAAAGCCGCCACAATAAAAGCTAGAAGCGGTCACAAAAAAAAAGCTGAAGCGCGCGACAGCTTGTTGCTATGCGTGCAGTATCATAATGGACTCTAACGAAGAATGATTGTCATTATTATAAAAAAACCCCGCCATAAAAAACCCCGCCACAAAAAAAAGCAGAAAGCTGGAAGCGGCTTCAAGCTTTTTTTTTGTGGCGGCACCGCTGCACATAGACCACAAAAAGAGGCCGCCTCAAAAAGAAGCTTGAAGCGGCTTTTTTTGTGGCCCGTGTGCGGGGACACTTACTTATAGGGTTCATTGGACTGAAACAAGAGAGAAAAACTTATATTTTAAAAGTCACGCCACATTGAAAAACAATTTTAACCCAACAAAAACGAAATACTAACTTTAAAAACCATGTCTCATGAACACAAGTCTTCGTAAACTCCACTTTGAACCATTGTAGTATGTTCTGAGAAAAACTCCAAGTCAGCTGCTAATTCCTACTGTCGTTTCAGTTTCCAGCCAAAGGAACTAGGTTACTGGCTTACTAGCGTCGACCCGACATCGTCTAATGCGCTTAAGGAAAGTCATTCAACCAATGACTGCACAAGTGTTACAAGAATTTAACTTGATTGCACTTGAGTGGAAAATTTGTGGTTTATCTGATAGATTTTCAACGACATTGAAAATGGTGATTCAAATTGTAGGTTCATCTACACTAATTTTAGTGTAAATGACCCTAAAATTTGAATTCTATAAAGTGGTATAGTCTCTGGAAGTAATGGTTCGATTGCTAAAATTTTTTCACTGAAAAAAAAGCTGCTTAATTCCTGAGTGACTGTTAGTAATAAGTTCAGTAGAAAGCCAGCTACACGCAGTTTCTACATTACTATCTGGTATTTTCCTTAACTGGGGTATAACTAAATTTGGTGCAGCCACACAACGCTGTTAGATTTATTTTAAATTTAAGTTTCTAGATATTTGTTTCTACATTGTATTCATCTGTTTAAGTATGCCAATTTGCTGAAGAAACATGTTTTCTTTCTTAGATTCAGCCTAGTCTATATCAACTCAGATACAATTATCTTCAGACATTTGGATTCTGCCTAGCTCAGTATATTTTTATTTGTTTAGACTATTATTTGTATTAATATCATTATCTTCACACACTATGACGATATCAACGAGCGACTTGGGGACCTAGAACTACACAGCACGGAATTTGCATCTTCCGACGCAACCGCGTTTAGACGTACCTATGGATTTAGACCTGCCTACATATTGCTACAGAATAGAATAAACCTGTGCTTGCTTAAATTTATCACTCGGGACTTTATAATCATTATAAGTGTTAATATATGTATCTTTGAAGAAAGATAAACTGTCTATTTGATTAGGGTCACCCACCTAAGCTCGTTGTTTTGCTAGTTAGTTCTGTAAACTTTACATAACACCAGTAATGGGGATCAGCAGTTCATTTATCAATGTTATGGAAAATTAATAGGTTTACATGGCACGGGATAAGACCCCATCATCAACGATGTTATTATAAATTCACCTTGCTGAGACCTCGACATTTTAATCCAAACTCTTAATTAATTAATTTTAATCTTTCCCGACATGCTTGCTTACGACATCCAAGAGATTTGGACAATCAGCTCCATAGGAAGTACCGTTACCCAAACAAGCAACGCAGCTTTAAATATTTAGTGCGTATTTTCTTGGCATATTTCTTCTGCCACGATTTAAAGATTTTTTTACAATAAAAGACCATCGCAGACACTAATCTACTTTGTTCTCATGTGATTTTTTTTAAATATTATTATTTTCAAAAACAAAAACTTACAGGTAGTGAAAAAATATTGAAAAAAGGCTAATTACAAGTTTTCACAGATAATATCAGAGCAGAATAAGAGACAGTAGACAGATAAAAAAAGAGGTAAAGACGCTTGGAGCAAGTAGGCACATAATTATATATAATAGTAAGGACTATGTCAGCGATCTTCAAAAAATCTAGTAACATAATGACCATCTCATTTGCCGTATGGACTTTAAGAGACTTTGACCCTGAGATTGTTTCGGTGTTTCTTTTTAGGGTAGTCAGCTGGGTAATGATTTTTCCCACCATAAAAAAAAGGTAACACCGGCCTCATCTAGTTTAAACTGAGGAAAAAATTTACTTGTAAAAGTGTTTTATAAAACTTATTGCAAAATAAATATCATATAAAAGTAAGAGATCTGTAGGAAGACTAAAAGCTTCCTTGCTTTTAAATTTATTATCAATAATAAATTCTGTTGCAAGTTCCCGAGTGCATATGACATCATAAACATTTAACTTGACGTGCACTCTCCCGGAATGACGAATGTACTGCATACAACGCTTTTATAGAGGCTTTGACGTCAGCGATTCTCAAAGTAGGAGTAGAAATGAGAAAGAGAAATGGATTAAAAATTATTATCGAAGATCGAATATTTAAAGTTAAATAGTCAACGTGACCTTACATTCAAGATATATATCAAAACACTCCAAATGTTCGACTAAAGTTACACAACATTTTCATTCATAGCTATTCGTTTGTCGTCCTTACATACATTTGTATCGCCGAGACCACATCACAAGATACATAGCTCAGTATATGACATCATAAACATCTTATTTGAAGAGCACTCGCTTGGAATGACAGAAACATACCCTGGGGTAGCATGTGACGCTTTTGACGATGTACGAGATAGCTATTTCTAGAGCTTTGGCAAATTCAGAGAAAGGTAAATACGTTACGTTCAAGTTTATATAAACGTAGATATGAATGCGAACAATATAGCCTAAAGACAACCACTAATACAATTTATAGAAAAGCCTTTACAGAATACAAGTAATTTAAAGCAATAAACACCCAAAGAAAGACGGTCCCTTTCAATTCGAATCCCAAAGAAAAATCAGTCTCCTTCAATAAAAGTCGAAATAAATTATTCCAAAGTAATGTAAACAATAACATAATAGAAGGTAACCAAAACGTCTAGATTGGTTTCAGAGTAGTAAATGATGGCATTTGTTTGTGGGACCCTTAAAACGTCTATTCAATTCCGTTACGCACCGATTACTGCCATTGTATCGGTTAAGGGAAGAAAAATGGTGGGACGTGCGAACTCAATGGTTTCAGTAATCCATCTGAGTGTAAATAGTTGAGGAAAAGTAAACAGCGTGTATTTTTTTACCAGAAAAAATTATTCTGATACGATACGTATTTGAAAGCTATATTTTTTGGACCTATAAAGGCAGTAAGGGTCCGATTTGAATTGATTTGTTGGGTCGTGAGAAAATAAATCTTAATGCTCAGTTATTCATAAAGAAACCCTTTTTTTTTTCAGAACAAGATGTGAAAACAAACATCAACTATAGGCTGCATCAATAAAATGTTAACTGAAATAAACACTAACGGTTACATTGAAAAGAAACAATCTTAAGAAAAAAATATCAGATTGATAGAACTGAATTCAATGTGAAGCTGCAGGCTAAGTATATTGGAATTGAAACTGTCTGCTGGAGCCATTAGATCTTACCAGTCTCTTTCCACTTATTTCAAATATCTCCAAATAAAATCCTATCCAAAATCTACCGAGACTGGGACGGGAAAATCGCAAGCGTTACACTTAACACAATTTATCGAAATGCCGTTGTTCATCTCCGCATCTAAGGTCTTAACAAATTCAGTTAAGTTAATAAATTACTGGCTTTGTTGCCAAGGGTAATCAGAGAAGAACGTAAAGAGTATCTTTATAACAATTTACTGAATAATATACTGTAAGGCAATGGGAATTAAGTTTATTGTTAAATGATATAATTTTTTTTGAAATATCATGAAACTATTCAGATGCTACTCTGATTTGAATTGTATCTACTTAAGTTAAGATTTCAAATCCTTTATCAAGAAGATTTTAAATTTAAATTGGGTTATGTTTGAGATCAAGCTTTGCAGTATTATAACCGTATCATTATTTCCGAGGAAATCTTCAAGCAAGCAACAGGTTTATCTCATTAATTCTTTGTTATTGTTATTTCATTGTAATATGCATATTTAAGCTTAGAGCTGGGACCAGTTTGAATTTAGTCTAATTATTTTTCTCAAGTTGTCTTCCGTCTTCGTAGATTAAACCTGTGTAAGTCTTCTTGTCGTAAGAAACAAAATTGCTTGCAATTAGCCCCGTGGCTCGTAATTATTTCAATTACGTACTTTTGTTTTTCTTTTGTTTATTTTCTCGCTCACTTTTGTTTGTAGCTCTGCTTCATTCATCCTTGCTTCTTTGTTATTGTATGGTCTACTTAGGGTTTTCGCAATTTTGTTGGGATCGGCTTCCAGCCTAACTACAGAGTGATTCCTGGTCACTTTAAGCGCGGCTTGCGGACGACAAGTAACGGGTAGCTCGTTGTCGTATCGTCCAGCAAGGACTGAGCCCGAGTCGACTGCGTGTAGTGTTTCACGTACGTCTCATAGACTTACCAGCAAAGCTGTAGGAGCCGCTGGGCATACGGGAAGTTTTGAAACAGTAGAACGCAAAGGGCTATTGAAGGACACAGACGGGTTTTAGCCAGTAAAAGACTGACATGCGTACCTACATGCGTCAATTGTCCATCTTTATATAATATTACGATATTATTACGAGATATGAAAATATTACGAGTACCAATGTTAGGACTCGAAATTAGTGATTGGCCTTTCATCACACGAGTCTAGTATGAAATTTCGGTTCTAAAACATTGATTTCCGGATTACTAGTGATGTTATCGTTCACCGTTTTAAAAGCAGTAGTAATGAAATAAATTACATAAAGGAAAATCCTGCTGCCTGGTTTTAAAATCGCAACGTAAAATTCGCAAGCCGAGGCCATTACCACTGGATCACTACTGCTCTCAACAAAATATTAACCTACTTGCATATGCGAGTAGGCCGCATTCGCCATGCCAGCTAGGCACCAGATCAACATAGAAAGTGCTTACACCAACATTTGTATACACTCTGTGTACATTCCGTGGCCAGTGTTTCTAAACTTTAGATTAAATACCTATAGATATAGTAACCGCGTGGCCGCACATGAAACAGTACTATACAACTTGAATGAGGTTATTACGTAAACTTTTCCTTAAATCATTCATCATCATTTCAGCCGTTGGACCTATGTCCAATGGCTGAAATGATGATGAATGATCGGGGGATGACTCGGGGGAGGCCTATGCCTCCCCCGAGTGTCGCCACAATGAACGACTCTGTGCGTCTCGCATCCATCGGTTTCCTGCAATCTTCACCAGATCATCGGTCCACCTTGTAGGAGGTCTTCCAACGCTGCGTCTTTCGGTACGTGATCGCCATTCCAGAACTTTTCAGCCCCAATGGCCATCTGTTCTACGAGCAATGTGGCCTGCCCATTGCCACTTAAGTTTGGCAATTCTTCGGAACCTTAGTTCTCCTGCGAATATTTTCATTTTTGATTCGATCACACAAGGAAACCCCGAGCACAGCCCTTTCCATTGCCCTTTGGGTGACTTTAAGTCTTCTGATGAAGCCCGTTATATTTCCTTAAATATGACCACTGAAATACACTAAAAACTTAACTATTGTACTCTATTTCTCATACATATACGAAAACTGTTACTTTCATTGCAGAAATTATTTAAAAAAATATAAAAATTTACTCTAGCTGACCTCTCAGTGACAGTGACAGGCCTTAGTTTGGCTCACTTTTCAAAGTAAGCCAAGCAAAATCCGGCACGCCGAATGAGACAGATAGTGTTATGTTTTGTCTCAATTTTCCTACTTTTTAGGTTTATATGCTTCTCATTTTCACACTTCCCTACAGTCTCGTGGCTATATCTAGAAGATAATAATCTAAGTTCTAAACATTACAAATCGCTTCTCTTGTGGCTTGGGCTTAAAGCCAGATTCTGCTCATTTTGAACTTTTCAAACCTCTGGAAATCCACAAATATAAAAGAGAACATTTTGGAAAATAATAATTATTATACACCGCTAAATTTTAATCGTTTTAATCCCGTGGAGGGTCGATCCGGTACATGAAACACTATATTACACTATATTACTATGATTTGTAAAGATAAAATTAAAAAATAAAGTAGCTCTTTTTCAAAACTCGTATTAATTTACGCATACACGAAATTAATTTCTTTGAGAAAAATTCAGTTGAGCGAGTTCAATGACCTATAGGCACTTTGTACGCAACGCCGACTATTAACTATAAAAAAAAATATATAAATAAAATCGCTGTTATGGGGCCGCAAAATCGACTTAGAGCTGGGCGGAGTTCATATAAAATACTCGGCTACTACAACCGGCTCTTAAATTTAGATTCACGTGCGGTGAAATGGACTTTCGTGCATGTGGCTATTATATAGTAATGTTGTGGTTTTACAAATATCCGTCAGCGGTAGTGATAACCAGCCAAGAACGCTTTTGTACATGTATTTTTAGTCTTATCTGAACTGCACATCGA
The DNA here is from genome assembly GCA_910589285.2 of Mythimna ferrago. Classification (NCBI taxonomy): domain Eukaryota; kingdom Metazoa; phylum Arthropoda; class Insecta; order Lepidoptera; family Noctuidae; genus Mythimna; species Mythimna ferrago. The sequence continues at coordinate 4,892,399 of OU342689.1, forward strand.
CGATTGAAAGGCAAAAATGACTAAGCGACATTGAGTTAACTTTGATTTTAAAGATAAAATTTAAGAACAAAATATTTTTCTTTGACTATTTCGTCATTTTCAACAAAATTTTTTATAATTTTTTTTTACTCACTCTCCTGTGAAGTTTACTTAATGTCGCTTAGAAATTTTTAATTTTTTTTGAAGCGTCGACCCAAAATCGTTTATTTATGATGTGTGACTGACATCATAAATAAACTTTCATTGATGATACGAAATACAGTTCGAACGTAAGTCCAGTGTATATTAAAGTTATGAATCGCCTCTCTTCTAGAGTTCTCGGCTAAGGACGTTCGTCCCCGTACGAGGGTACTGAAATGTACTTCCGTCCGTGTTCCACAGTAATGGAGATTGGTTCGCCTTTTAAAACGTCAACCCATTCGAATTGCGGGCGTAAAAGTGCAGGTTAGATATTTTTGTTTTTATATTTTGAAGTTACATTACGGTGTTATTCGGGGAATAGAGAATAGATAATGCATTTCGGGATTTATTTAAAAAGACTTCTTAAAATATTTTTTATTTATGATGGATGATATTATAGAAGTTCTGCAATAAACATTTTTTTAAAAGAGTAAATATTAAGTTTTTTGACTGTTCTTTTCCTTAAGAAACGAACATTTGGCCGTGCACTAGCTTCTGACGATTTATAAATGCCCTATGAGTCCTATGTTAAATAAAAAGATTTTAAATATGAATTAAAAGTTAATATAATCATAAAAGTGCTTAAGCAGTTCATGAAAGTAGTATTTAAGTCAAAATCGGACTCGTACGTGTTTGCAACATATTGGTTTGCTTTTGCAGTGGCTTTACACGATTTCCCTTGTGAGAAACAGCAAACAGTAATTGAAGATGAGGAAGACCGCCACTTTTTCACAATGTAATAATATTTTGTAATGTATTGTTCTTTCTATTGTAAAATGTCAGTCTGCCCCTACTGATTATAAATTAATTGAAGATAAAAAAAATGCCCACTTTACATAAATAATACTAATGTATATAAAGAAAGAAATAATGGAGGAAAAAAAGAAAGAAATAAAGAAAGAAAGAAGAAGGAAATAAATAAAGTAAGAAAGAAAATGAATTTATTTCGCACAACATATACAATAGTTAGGTAGGTAAACACGAAATATAATAATTTTTGCCTTGGTCCAGTTCAGCATGAATATCAGACAACTAACGCCTTACGCTGGTTTTTAATTGAACCTGTTTTTGTGACTCAACGGACGCAAAACAGTTTTGTAGTGTAATTTATAGTGCTGTAATGTGTACTTAAATAGTATAATAGATAAAAATAGAGTATTGATAACTAGCATACTATATAATAAAATATAATTGTGTTACATAATTCACACAAATTTTATTTCATTCACACGGTGCGGTTGGTGGAGTGGTTGAGTGATTGGTTGCTGCGGAGCATGGTGCTGGTTTTATTACCATACGAAATAAATATTTGTATCGTTTTAGGCTAGATAAATAGTAGATAACAGTGACAACGGAGAAGGCTAAGCTCGGAGTTATCATGCATAATCAGGAATGAAGATATATCCCCAGGTGTGTAGTTCAAGTGTGGGTGGCCAGGCCTGTGTGTATTGTGTATGTAAGTTGACATATAATAGAATAGAATAAACTTTATTGTACACCAAAAGTAAAATTACATAAACATAAACTTAAATGTATGGGTACATCAGGCGTTCTTATCGCTTAAAGTGATTTCCATCAGACAACCTTAGGATGGATTGAAAAGAATAAAACAATATAGGGGTAGTCTGCGGTGTACTGCTAATAGATAACTAAACAACATGACACATTGAACATGTTGACATCTTCTTGAAAGCAGCTTGCATCCAATGACATTTCCTGCCCTAGAATGGAGTGGGTGGGCGTGTCAGACTTTTACTAACTAAAAACCCATTTTTGTTTCTTTCTTGTCTTCGTCTTAAGCTCCCAGGGTTCACTTTTACACTACTCGTGGGCTTTCGCACTACCCCTTTTTTATGGTGGGAAAAAATCATCCAATGACAACCCCCGCTCTTGGACAGAGCGGTAGGTAGTGTCAGACTCTTACTGACTAAAAGACCCACCCCGTTCCTTCTAGCCTTTATACCGGGGCTCGAGCTCCCTTTTGGATAACCCTGGCCTCAGTAGGCTTCGACCCGGCTGGGTCCCTGCTGTTGCTGACAACTCCTTGAGGCGCGCGGGAACAGTGCCCGTTGTCGACGACTTGGGCTTGGTCCGGACAGTTACCGGACGGCCGGACAGCGAGCTACCCATTGCTCACTGTTCGCAAGCCCGCGCGCTTACGGTGGCCGGAAATCGGGATCAGAATCCCGGCGGCGGCGGCGGCGGCGAGAACGCCGTTGCCTGATGCGTTCGCCCTCCTCCTTTGCGAGCATTACTGCTTCGTTCGCACTACCCCTGGAAAGCAGCTATGATAGCTACGATACAGGAATAATTCTTAGTGTCTAAATAAGAAATTTAAAAATAAATAACTAGGTAAGTGACGCCTACGGACTTGAGTTTAATATAATAACTGTGCGAATGAATCATTCTATAAAATTAAAGTATAGGATCTTTCATTGTGGCGATGCTTGTAGCAGCCTACATCCGTCTTTTGGCTGAAATGATGATGATGAATAACACTCCTGATTGTCTGTGATTTGGAAAACACTGAATAACCTTCAATCGAGACGGACCTCTGAACCTACTCGCGCCACTTCCAAACTTCCTCTATATACTTTGACAGGCCTGTTGTTCTAGTGGTTAGTGGCCCTGACTGCTATGCCGGAGGTCGTGGGTTCGATCCCCACCCAGGACAAATGTTTATGTGATGCTCATCACACATGATCATTTGTCTTGTATCTGGGTGTAATTTATCTATAATATGTATGGATTTAGAAATATATAAGTATGTTTATCAGTTGTCTAGTACTCATAATACAAGCTCTGCTTAGCTTGGGACTAGACGACGTTGTGTGATAGTTGTGAAATATTATATATTAGATACATATATTATATACTCATTTCTCACTTTATCCATTTTCGTCAGATTTTCTCACTCTATCAAACAAAAAATCCCTCTTTCGCAACACTGCTTTAAATGCAAAGACTTCTATTGTACCCCGCAGTGATAAAACATCGCCATTACCTAATGCACTATCGTAAAAACCCTTACGCTATTTACACATTTAAAGGTTACCTCTCACCAAAAGCTTCTGCGTTTAATGTCACATCATTCGAGTTTTACATCAATCTTTACGTCAAGCGCACTTTATTTTTATTTGGGTGCTAATTACACTTCTTTTTAATAACATTACTCGCCTCTAATCAATAAAAAAGATACATTTTCTTCTAAATTACTAAGGCAACCACAATTAACGAGCGTTTGAATCATACCATCTTAACCTTTCATTTTCTATGTAAGCAACTTTCTGGGTGGTTATAGAAAAGTATTTTGGACATAGTCTCTCGTGAGCTCAATTTCATCTCGAAGAAATATTAAACACACTCACGAACTTTCACCTTTATAATATTTGTGTGATTTTTAGCAGTGAGTCATCCAAAGGGCAGCAAAGAATATAATAAAAAACCGGCCAAGTGCGAGTCGGACTCGCCCATGGAGGGTTCCGTAGCAGCAAGTAACACAATATAAAAGTTCTTGTAGTTCGTTGTAACTTTGATCGATGTTTTAATAATAGTGTATTTTTTTTCAGATTTATGACGTATTAAAAAAAAAAAACTATTTACTAGATCTCGTTCAAACTTATTTTCGTTGGTAGTTTACATGGTGATGTACATCTTATATTTTTTTTAGTTTTATCATGCTCTTATTTTAGAAGTTACAGCGGGGGGGACACACATTTTACCACTTTTGAAATGTCTCTCGCGTAAACTATTCAATTTAGAAGAAAATGATATTAGAAACCTCAATACCATTTTTAAAGACCTAACCATAGATACCCCACTCGTATAGGTTTGATGAAAAAAATTTTTTTGAGTTTCAGTTCTAAGTATGGGGACCCCCAAAATTTATTGCTCTTTTTCTATTTTTGTGTAAAAATCTTAAAGCGGTTCACAAAATACATATACTTACTAAGTTTCAACAGTATAGCTCTTATAGTTTCGGAAAAAAGTGGCTGTGACATACTGACGGACAGACAGACAGACATGACGAATCTATAAGGGTTCCGTTTTTAGCCATTTGGCTAAGGAACCCTAATAAGATAAATGAAGACAGATATAGCCCTAAGATTTGACCAATTTAAGTTGCAGTAGACAGGGCACTTTGCTTGGTTCTGGGTGGCAATCGCGTACCGGAAGACAAAGCATTTGAAAGCGAAGTTGAGAATACGTTAGATGCGAGATAGCGAGTATGTGTGGATGTTTTTTTGTTAAAATGATGATTATGAATGAGCAGTGTGTGCTGGAAATAGAGCATTGTCTATGGCTGCTACTTATAACACGATAGTTACCGTGCTTAGTAGCATCAACGTTTGTAACGTTACAAAAACGAATACTTCTAATCAGTGCGTTAGTGCGTGTGCATTGTTATATTATACGTGCTTGTGTCCCAGTCACGGTATCATTACCGCTGATTTTTTTAAAGCTTCCCATCATCATCATCATTTCGGCAAAAAGACGCCCACTGGTGGATATAAGCCTCCCCCCAAGCTTCACCATAACAACCGGTTCTGTGCGTCTCACATCCTTTGGATTTCCGCGACCTTCACTAGGTCCATATTTAATAGAGGATACGGTTAAGAACGACCTTCACAGGGTTTGTTTAATGGATGAAACGTATTTTATGATAAATTTAGTATATTATTAAATAATATAACGCGGGTGGGTTGCCTGAGAAATTCCTGGCCAAACAATTTTTTTTTTTTTTGAAAAATGCACCTGTGTGTTTAACGAATAAATTTAATACTAACCAAAAGAGTGAAACCTTTAGAACATAAAAATGTTGGGTTGCCTATTTGTTTCCTAGCATAACTATGGGTTGCCAGGTATAAACAGGTGTGTTTATTTTGATATACAACAAATTCTGTATCAAAATAAACGCTGTTTCATTAAGAATACGACGTTATAATGTTGCCTGCAAATAAATCTGGTATGAATAACGGTTGTGCAGTTTTTCTAAAAAAAAAGTAAACTTTCAATTTTTAATTAATAAATAGTCTGGCCAGGAATGTCTTAGGCAACCCACCCGCGTTATATTATTTAATACACTAAATTTATCATAAAATACGTTTCATCCATTAAACAGACCGGTGAAGGTCGTTCTTAATCGGATCTTAGACTAATTGTGTCAAAGTTTATGCTTCCAGTGAATGATCACCTTTACACACATTGCCTTCGTTTTTAAATCGGGAGAGTTCGGAAACCGTTCGTTTTATTTTTAACGTTTGAAGTCTAAACGACCATAAGAGAGTGTGGTTTTATTGTCACCCTCTTTAGGACCAATTTACGATCTCGATGGAATGGAGCAGACATTTTTAAGTGGACTTTTTAAGATCAAATGTCAATGTTGATCCTTTGGTAACTGGAGCGGACTGTTTCTAAAGTGGTTCAGTGTAGTATTTTGTACATAAATGACAGATATCTGGAATTCGATTAGAGTACCTCGTATATAATCTTGACAAACCGAAGATCTTGTGCATATATTTGTTTACGTGGGCTATGAATAGTACCTATTTTATTTCCCAGAATATTATAATTTGATTATAAGGTTCAATTGTTGGACTATCGGATTGGTCGAAGGAGTTAACGCAGCCAGGGAAGAGAAAGGGGAACTAAATTAACTCCTCGAGCGATAAGGGTTAATGACTTGGACAATTACCATGTTTACCTACATCACAAAAAAAAAATGTGAATTTTTCTAGGAAAAACAAATAATATAATAAATATAGAATGGCCAAAAATTTTGATTTCTATATAATACTAGCTGACCCGGCAAACGTTGTTTTGCCATTAAAGAAAAATGTTAAGGGTGGACAACCCTTATCACTAAGGGGTATGAAAAATAGATGTTGGCTGATTCTCAGACCTACTCAATATGATCACAAAATTTCATGAGAATCGGTCAAGCCGTTTCGGAGGAGTACGGGAACGAACATTGTGACACGAGAATTTTATATATAAGATTATAGAAATCAAAATTTTCGGCCAAATAAATTTCGTAGTTCAAGGTCTTCAAGTTGTACAAACGTATGTACAATCGGCGCTTTTAGTCAGTAACAGTCTGTTAGTCTCTCACTCTACAAGGCTGGGAGTTGTTTGATAATTTACTATTTAAAAATAAAAAACTTAACCCTCCAGGGTCTTTTTTTTGCTGGGTTAAAATCATGACATCCCCCGCCCTTGAGTCAGGCCTCTTCTTCCCCTCGTGAGTCCAGTGTGGGTTGGTGAATGACATCTCCGATTTTTTTGGATTTAGTCTGCTAACAAAGTAGTCACTGTAAAAGCAATGGCGATAAAATAAATTACCAACACAAAGTTATGTACCTGGCTGCGTTCTGCCGGTAATTACGTAAGTTAAGGCCATTACTGCTGAGCCATTTCCCTGAATAATACCATATTTTTAGTGCTACACAGTGGCGTAATTAGACGTTTCTGCGCCCTGTGCGAGCTTCTATATCTGCACCCTATTTAAGTGGACCCTTACCGCTCGCCCGTACCCTCCCGCCTCTAAGCTTAGTCTCCGTCCGACCGACAGACCATATAGCAGGCCGGCCGCTTGACTCCTATAAACACAGATAACATTTTACAGATTGCATTTTGGAGAGTGTGCGCAGGAATTGCATGACTTGATTCCGCCATCTCATTTCTACCATCGGACAAGCCGACGCACGGCAAGTATCCACCCTTACGTTGTTGAAACATCTACGGTCCGGAGTAAGCGTTTCGCCTCGTCATTTATACCGCGTACTTCGAAGGACTGGAACAGTTTGCCTGCTGCGGTCTTTCCGTCTGATTATAATTTGGGTGTCTTCAAGGCTAGAGTGAATAGGCTCTTAATAAACTAGGGCGCCTCACCATCAACGATTGCATCACTGCTTACCATCAGGCGGGATCGCAGTCAAGTACTAGTTTATAACAGATAAAAAAAAAAACACTAAACACAAATTCGCTTATGCGCTTCCAAAAAAATGAGCGCGATGTTTTGTCTAATGAACAGTCGTTTTTGATGATATGTGTTGGAATCGAGCACTAGAGGCGCAGCAGAAACTTAGGAGAAAAACGAAAAAATATAATAGTCCTGCGTAGTCTTGCTATTTTTGCGTGCTCCAGAGTCTACGCCATGTGCCTGGGCACCTGTGGCACCGCCCTATTTACGGCACTGCTGCTACATGACGTTGGTAGTAACCCTATTTTATCTTTGCCCGCGTCATTTTAATGTCCGCGTATAAAGACCACGCCTTTTATTCAGAGTCGGAATACGTTTCCACCATAACGTGAAAGCACAAAAAGCATAAAATGGCGTAAAACACATCAGAGAACGTAAAATTCTCCAGTATACTTCATACTTCCGTAGTAAAAGCATGATGATAAGCATTTATCATAAATCAGTCTTTTAATGTTCCCACTGCTGGGACTCCGGCCTCCGCTTTGGAAGAGGGAATGGGCCGTAATCCACCACGAGGGCCAGGTGCGGTTTGGTGGATGACACATGTCTTCGAATTTTTGGTTCTAGGACGTGCCGGTTTTATTACGATGTTTTCGTTCACTGTTTTATGAGCAATGGTGATAAAATTAACTACACAAAGTAACTGCAGGCCTAGCCAAGTTGTAGGCAAATAATATAGGCATCGACGTACTAGGTACACTGATACCGCACCGGTAGATATTGGTATCTACGTATGTATACAATACACATACTTGATAGTAACGCATTCAAGATGTGTCAAGTTTTTTTTTTGACATGGATTCAATAGTTGATTCTGAATATACTGCTTTCAAGATTTACGTTTATTGTGTTACACAGCATAATCAGCCTTTTTTAATGTTCCCACTGCTGGGACTCAGATCTCCTCTCTCTAGGAGAGAGAATGGGCAGTAATCCATCACAAGGGCACAGTACGGGTTGATGGATGTCACATGTCTTAGAATTTTTGGTTCTAAGACATGACAAGCCTCATGATATTTCTCTTCACCGTTTTAAGAGTAGTGGTGATGAAATAAATTACACAAAGTAATGCGCTTGGCAGGGTTTGAACCCGCGACCTACAACTCGTAAGTCAGGGCCGTTACCACTTTACCACTTGGCCACGGTTTATACACACACAACATATAACATGAGAGCAGTGTCATGTTATATGTTGTGTGTGTATAAACCGTTGAGTGAAACTCCAGACTGAAACAATGAACCTGATGATGGAAACTCGACACAACGAAGGTTAAAGATATTTGAAGTAAACCCGCATACTTATCTTATCTGTCGACAGAAAATTTTCATTTTCCTTAAGGAAAACTTAAAGCGCACAATAGATTCATCCTAAATCTCTCATGTTTATCATTCATAAATATTCCTCAGTTCCTTATGGGCCGACCATACATACGCACATAAAACGATGAAAGATATTGCATATAACTCTCGTTTATTTAGAGGTCTTTATTTACGAGGAACAAGTTATGAGGTCGCATATGACAGTGCATTAATTCAGAAAGATATTTTTTTTTGGGCAAACATTGTTAATGCAAACTTGGTAATGCTTTTATTGGTATTGCCACTGATCGGTAGTGGCTGATCGGTGACGATCCCGATTTACACATAACTAATTTCTTAACAAAACACTACTTGAGTGCATAGAAAAATGTCAGTGCTTAAATTAGAATTGCATCTTAATTTTTTAATTGGGGTCTTCGTCCTCAACAAAAAACTCAGGTCAAGTATTGAACTTAGTTAATTAGAGTGTATCAACGATTTATTATTTGGACACGCCATATCCAATGTCCATGACTGTAAGTCTTTGAGAAGTAGCTGGCAAGGCGTCACATTGTCCTCTCTTTCTGCGTAACAGAAGTTTTCACCAAACATAAATTCGTGAGGTTCCTATATTGGATTCAAGTGGAATAATCGCACCCCTCGAGCGCCGATTGTACATACGTCTGTAGCTGTACAATTTGGATGTCCTTGAAAAATGCTTAATTTTCGTGTTTTCCCCAAGTTTGTACGAAAGTTATTTGGTCGAAAATTTTGGTTTCTTTACATATTCTTCTATATATATTACATTATTTGTTTTTCCTAGAAAAATCCGAAGAAGTTTTTGTTTATTTTTTTGGTGATTTACGTAAACAGTGCAATTATTCGGGTCAATGAACCCCTGGCGCTCGAGGGGTTAAGAAAGAAAAAAAAAATTATTATAGCACGAATAAGTTCGTTTTTACGGTCTACATACTTAATTTTTTGTTTGACTGTACAAGCTTGTAAAGGTTTAAGCCTATTTGTTTTAGTGCTTAAGTGTACATTAAGTTATAGGTCGCAGTGAATTGTGTACTCGGCTGTACAAATAAAACATGTGCCGTTGTAAATACTAGAAGAGCAAACATGGCCGTGGTTCCTAAAGTTTTTGTGTTTTTACCATGTAAAATTTCACTAATTTTAAATGTGGAATAAAATATACCTATAAAGTCTGGATCACAGGCGTTGGGTAACTAGCCTTTCAGTATTTTACCAGGGGCCTAAGTCTGATATTACAATAGTGTCAGAATGGTCTATCATTGATTTCATAATTGTTGATTTTGAGTAAGTTTCGTAATCTATCAACATAATGGCGTCATTATGACTTTCCAATGATCAACCACTGACACTGCATTGAAAGAAGTGGCATAGAATAATAATCTCGTACATATTGACAAATGAATATTTGACATATGCGGTAATCTGCTAAAACTTTGACAGTTTATTTGATCAGTGTTCTACCATTAGAACGTTATTGTGCAGTTATTGGTTTTATTAAAATGCTCGATGCTCGATATTATCATTCTAGCACAACTCTATTACGATACCACTGACCGATCAATAATCGATCATTATGAATGCAGATTAGGAACTTTTAGCAAAATGACAATGGGATCGTGTTGGAATGACGAATTTATAAAAATAGTAGACTTGGGCCCCAGGTGCGTTTTGTAGTGTGGGTGGCAATTACATGACTGATTCCGCAATCATCTTTTTAGCATCGGACAACCCAACGAAGAAGAGAAGTCCTCAGACACAATAAGTTTATGATCCGGACTTAAGCGTTTTGCTTTGTTCTTTATACCGCGTTCTTCGTTGGACTGGAAATTTTCCTACTGCGGTCTTCCCGTCCAATTTTAATTTAGGTGTCGATCCAGCTATTTAAGAGGAGTTAGGTGAAAACATACGTACAGAACAATTATATATTTAAAGATAATACACCGATTTGACATTCAAGAAGAGAGGTAGTGATAATAATATGAGGTAGAAATGTAACTGAAAACTTATTTTGGTTCGGTAAAGTAAACATGTTTTATATTTTTCCAGAGCCAATTTTTCAGTCAGGCTAATAAAGGCAACTGGATTAACAAAATCTCTTCACGACTCATTTGAGTTTTTTTTTTACGTACATTTGCAAAGCACTGAGCACTTTTAAGTCTCAACTAGCTGCATTGAGTTCAAACTCAAAGTGAGTTAAATAACCAATGAAACTAGCTTCAATTCGATGCAAAAAGTTTAATGTAAAGCCCTTTAGGTCGGTTAACTTTGTAACCAAGAGGAATGTAATACGTTGTGACGAAAAGCTGCAGTTTATCGAGTGGTTAGTTTCATGAATATCTTTGTGGGGGTTCATTTTTTTTTCAATACACTTACTCGAAGACCCGCTCTTATGCCACCGCTTTTAGGCACGCAATAAACTGTTTTCCGCACTGGTACAGAAAAGTGCGCGTGCTCTCCTCTGCCACAATGTTATTACATGTATGATACATGTCAGGAGGAGATCAGGCTGGATGCGCGTCGACCCCCACGAGTCGCAGGTCAGCCCCCGTTTATTCAATTCCTTGTAAGTGTATTGAAAAAAGTCGCTATATATACCTACGTGTGTCAAAATGTACTGCACTTGTATCAAAATATACTATTTCGATGGCGCAAAATTAATGGCTGAATTATTCCTTGGCTAGAGAGAACTAGACCCAGATAAATTTAATTTTTAATAAGCGATAACGATTACCAAGGAAACTGATCTTTTACTGCCTGAGTGACTGATGAAATATCACTTCGATCAGGACATCAAGATTTTTTCACCATAAAATATAATCAGTATCACAATACAACGTAATGATAATTTATTTATGCACAAATATCTTAGGTTCACAATATATGCACTTTAAGAGATACAGCTTAATAATAATATTCGATACAATGAATATCTGTGTCTGGTCTAATTAAAGGCTTAACGGGGCTTAAAGCATGGACGGGGCATGTAACATAATTGCAGAAGCTCGTTGCATAATTGACTGGGCCTGTTGCATAATTGACGGGGCCCGTTGCATAATTGATGGGGCCCGTTGCATAAGGTTGGCGTTAAGTCGATGTCTGCCACGGCTGCGCGATTATCCAAAAGAGTTGCCGTGGCCCTAGAATGCAAAGGGCAACTGAAGGATTACGGGTTTTAGTTCGTTAAAGCCTGATACAGATACCGGCACGGATCTTGAGCTCTGGCTTCAAGTTGCGCAGAAGTCAGATATCGGGTCCCTTTAGTGGTATGACGTGAGTCGCAGGGGTGGGGAGTGTCAGTGATTGGCTCGCCGCGCTATCGTGTCATAGACATTACTCGTGATTCGTTCTCTGCGCTTGCTGCATGTATCTAACAACGACGATGATTAGCTCACCAATGTATGGAATGCGCGAGACAATCTCCACTCTGACGCCGAACGCTCAAGATTTGTGCCGGTACTTATACTCCCTCTCACTCCACCCAAAAAGTTGGGGAAGTTATTCGAAGATTTCCTTTTATTTGCGATTTGATTCCGCGGCCCTGACTAGCATTGTCCCAAGAGGACTCTATCCATTTTTCTGACATCTCTTTGAGGCGCGTGGATGACACGCCGTCGTTTTGGCACTATATAATACCTCTAGCCAAGTTAATAATCTGCTATCGTTAACGCTAGTAGAAAACTTCAAATTTACGAAAATGACGTCATCTCAACGCTCAGTCACGTAGTCGGCACAAAAGAATCGGGGGCGTGGCTAACTCGAGGCGTTCGACTAAAGAGTATCGAAACGAAACGGTTGTAACTTGGCTAGGAGGACTGGTCCTAATCAAACGGTGAGCTACCTATTGCTTGCCCTCCACAAACCTCACTTACGTTGACCGAGAGGCACCCTGCAACTCCTCAAAATATTGATCAACCTGGTTTTGCATTAAAAAATCGAATTATCGGGTCAAAATAAATTATAAATGAGAAAAGATGTAATCCCTTGGCTATACTTGATATTTTATTTTATCAATTGTTTTAAAAAGGGAAACATAATTTGGTATCGATTTTATAGTACAACACAATCTTTTGAAGGCTTACTTGGGACGGTGGGACATAAGTCCCTCAGGCCCTTTTACTGACCAGAATAAGCTTCTCTATATTATAAATACTTTCAATACACTAAAATAAAAACAAAAGAGTGTATGTCTGCATGTGTTGTTTGTTACACCTTCATGAGCTCACGTTCAAATGTTACGTCAGCGACGACGCGTAGTATTCGCGCCTCAAAGACATGTTGGCAAAACCGTAGAAGCCCAGCAAAGCCAAATCATACGAGGGCCACAGATTAAATCCTAAAAGAAAAATCTGTGGACTTCGTGGTCCTAGAATGCAAAGGGCAACTAAAGGAATATAAGTGTGGTTTTAGTCAGTAAAAGCCTAACACTCACACTCCGCCCTGGAGCGCGAGTCATTAATGATTTCCCATCTTAAAAAAATATTGAATGCCGTACTGGCATTTACTTTGGCGGTTACTTATATGAGAAGTTTCGTTTGCCTATAATGTTTTTTTATTTAATTTAAACCAGTGCTTGACTGCGATCTTACTTGATGGTAAGCAGTGATGCAATCGTTGATGGTAAGACGCACTAGTTTGTTAAAAGCCTACTCGCTTATAACTATATAATATACCTACTAATATGCTTATAATCGGACGGGTAGACCGCAACAAGCAAATGCATGGGATAATCAAACAAATGTTCAGATAGTGGTATATAATAAAAGCCAGAAAGCTATTTTCAGCCAAGACATTCTATGGGACAGTCCACAATAAATTGCATCCTTTAGCCGCGGCTGGCTTTAAGTGCACCCTTTTCCCTTTGGCCACACCATAATAACCATCTGTCACTGAAAGATACTCTTATCAGGCAGTCTTAGAGAAACAGTTACGAGGTGGTTAGGTGATAACTACCTTGATATTGCTTTATTTAAATTTGGGGGGGATAATGAGCAAAAACAGACGAGATTTGAGGATCCGAGGAAGTAAAGGTGTGTCCACATCTAGCGAATGCGCCTCTCGCGACCCGCACGCGTGGAACTGGTGCTAGAACGCCGCCCAAACTTGAAATGCATGAACGCAGCTCGCGAATGGGTCGCAAGCGGTGCATTCGACAGATGTAGACACACCCTAGGCTTCAAAGAAACTATACAAATGTCAGGATATGCCTCAACTACTTTTCAGGCTCAACCAGTTCCGTCCTCTAGGACCTGAACATGCTTCACAGGGATGTCTGCAAAACTGACGCCTAACAGGCATGGGCCCTACTGTACCGTACGGCCCATGCCTGTTAGGACTACGGGAACACTTACAAGAGTTACCATGGTTCTAGAATGCACAGAACAGGAAGGTCAGTTAAACTCTGATACGCCCTGTCGCTCCACTCTAAAGTGGGAGAAGTCATTGTTGATGACGAGCCACCTCAAAAAAAATAAGACCTGAACATTTGACTGGACTGTTGCTCTAGTGGTTAGTGACCCTGACTGCTATGCCGGAGGTCGTGAGTTCGATTCCCACCCAGGACAAATGTTTGTGTGATGAGCATGATAATTTGTTCTGTGTCTGGGTGTAGTAATTTATCTATATATATTTAGAAATATCAGTTGTCTAGTACTCATAACACAAGCTTATTGCAAATGACTGAACTTCTTATTAGAAAGTAAATTTGTTGTGTATGCGGTATCCATGGCGAGTGCGCGCGCATGACATGTGAAAAAACATGGCGTTTTGTATCTGACAATAAAACTAGCTAGCGAGCAAGACGGTGGTTTTAATTACGACGCACCTACACTCCATTTGGCGACGAGGACGATCTACCCATCTATACTTTGTGAAAATGACGAATTTCATGGGAAATTTACATGTTTTCGACCATAAAATTCACGAGTGGGACGTATTCCATAGCAGATTGACGCAGTTTATTAAGCTGAATAAAATACCCAACGACAACCAAAGTGCAGTGCTGCTAACGTATTTGTCGGACGAATCCTACCGTCTGGTTCGGAACTTAGTGCATTCGAATAAGCTCGAAGGAATCGCTTACAGTGAGCTAGTGAGAGTACTCGACAAACATTTCACGCCAAAAAGGTCAACATTCGCCGATAGGGCGAAGTTCTATGAAGCGATCAAATCCGACGGTGAAAGCATCGAGGAGTGGGCTGCGCGGCTGCGAGGGCTAGCCGTGTACTGCGATTTTGGCTCGGAGTTGGACATGCTTTTGCGTGACCGCTTCGTGCTTGGCTTCAGAATGGGACCGGAACGTGATAGACTGTTCGAGTGCGACTCTAAAAGCCTCAGTTTTGGACAAGCGCTGGAGGTCGCCCAGAAAGCGGCGTGTGCGCGGCAAGCTCGCGCCGATCTGGTTGTGAAGGAGGAGCCTGTGTTTCATGTGCATGCTGGCGGACGCCGCCTCGGGCGGCCCACCGCCGCCGCCGCAGGGGAGGGCGCGGGCGCTGTTGCGGCGGCCGGGAGCCGCGCCAACGCAAGCGGCCGCGGATCTGACGACGGCGATTTATTGCGATGCACGGTGTGCGGTTTGAAAAAACACAGTGCGGCTCAGTGTAGGTTTAGAAACTACAAGTGTAGTATTTGTGGACAAAAAGGCCATCTTAAGAAGATATGTGCAAATAGGAAGTTAAATCTTAATAATATCGGCACGGAGGAAACTGAATCGTTACAACATAGTGACTGTGAGGAATGCGAATTATTCAATGTAAGGTATGTTAGTTGCGCGCCTATTGTTATAAATGTGTTGATTGATTCTGTAGGTTTAGATATGGAGTTGGATTCGGGGTCTGGAGCTACTGTTATTCCCGAAACGCTTTACAAGAAATATTTTATCAATCATAAATTGATAAAATCTTCCCTAAAAATGTGTCTTTACAATGGTCACAAAATCTCGCCCTTGGGATATTTCCAAGGCCGAATAACTTATTTAAATAATACTCACGACGTTAAGGTATTTGTATTGTCGAACGAAGGTCCACCGTTACTAGGACGAGATTTTATGACGAAGTTTAGGTTGTATTTTACGTCGGATATAAATAATATCCGAAATACATATGTAACCGAGTCCGACACGAAAGAAGTGCAGCAACTTTTGTTAAAATATTCCGATTTGTTTACTGATGAACTAGGTAGGTTTAACAAATTTGAGGTGAAACTCATTTTAAAAGAAGGTGCCCAACCGAAATTTTTTAAGCCACGTTCTGTACCTTTTGCTTTAAAGAAAAAAGTGGAAGACGAGATAGATCGACTGGTAGGCTTAGGGGTATTAAAACCGGTGAAATTTCCAAAATATGGAACTCCTATCGTTCCAGTTTTAAAAGAAAATGGGACTGTTAAGATAGCCGGTGATTATTCTATAACATTAAATAAAGATTTAGAAATCGAAAAATACCCAATGCCTAGGATAGAAGAGGTTTTTGCCAAGTTAGGTGGAGGGGAGTGTTACAGCAAAATAGACCTTAGTAATGCATATAACCAATTCGTTCTCGAGGAGTCGTCGCAAGAGCTGACCACAATAAGTACATTTAAAGGTTTTTTTAAATATACACGGCTTGTATACGGTTTAGCAAACGCTCCCGCTATTTTTCAAAGAGCTATGGAATCTCTATTAATTGATATAGACGGTGTTAGCATATGGTTAGACGACGTTTGTGTAACTGCTCCAAACAGACAATTACATTTCAGTAGGCTAAACGAAGTTCTTAATAGATTGAAAGAAGCCGGTTTAAAATTACACAAAGAAAAATGTAGTTTTTTTCAGGATAGTGTCACTTATTTGGGCTACATTATAGACAGACATGGATTACGAACTTGTCCTAAAAAAACGGAAGCTATTATAAATGCACCGCGGCCAACAAATGTTACAGAAGTTAAGCGTTTTACAGGGATGATTAATTATTACCGTAACTTCATACCGAATGCGTCCGCGAAGTTGCACCCGCTGCACGAACTACTGCGTAAAGGAGCGCAGTGGGAATGGGGCGAACGTCACGAACGTGCGTTCAATAGTGTGAAGGCTGAATTATCATCAGAAAGAGTGTTAGCTCATTTTGATCCCGCAGCACAGTTAGTGTTGACGGTAGACGCGGGGCCGGCCGGTCTGGGCGCGGTGTTGGCACAGCGCGACGGCGATGGCGATGGCGGCAGCGGGCGCGTGCTCCTCGAGCGACCGCTGGCGTTCGCGTCAAGATCATTGTCCACAAGTGAGAAAAATTATAGTCAGATTCAAAAGGAGGCGACAGCCATTATTTTTGGTGTCAAATATTTTCACCAATATCTATATGGCCGTCGGGACCCGTTTATCCTAAAAACTGACCATCGTCCCTTGCTTTCGATATTCGGGAAAAAAACAGGTGTTTCAGTAATGGCAGCATCGAGATTACAGCGTTATGCGATAATATTGTCGGCATATAATTATAACGTCCAATATATTAAAAGTGAAAATAATGTAGCGGCGGATTATTTGTCGCGCTCGCCCTTGCCTGAATCTGAATGTAGAACAGATGGACAACGTGATCTATCCTTTCTAAATTTCTTAGACGCTAACGTCGCACCGTTAACTTTTAACGATATAAAAACAGAAACAAGTAAGGATGTTATTTTACAAACAGTAATTAAATATATACAGAACGGCTGGCCGCGTAAAATTAATTGTAAATTGGTTCTGCCCTATTTTAACTGCAAAACAGATTTAGAGATTGAAAACGGATGTATTTTTCGAGGCCACAGAGTTGTAATACCAACGGTGTACCGAAATCGGTTATTAAAAGAACTACATTCGGGTCATTTCGGTGTAGTAAAAACGAAGAGTGCAGCTCGTAGTAGATTTTGGTGGCCATCGATAGACAAGGACATTGAGGAATGGGTGGGAGCGTGCCACACCTGCGCCGGCAGCCGCGCCGCGCCGCCGCGCGCGCCCCCTGCGCCCTGGCCGCGCGACCAGGCTCCATGGCGACGCTTGCACATTGACTATATGACTATAAATCAATATGTGTATTTGGTCGTCGTAGATTCATATAGCAAATGGCTGGAGTGTTTACACATGAGTTGCGGTACTACAAGTCGGGCGCTTATAACAAAATTAAAGGAATTGTTCTCTAGGTTCGGTATACCTAATGTCATAGTTTCTGATAATGATGTAAAAATTAAGTCGAATGAATTTAAACATTTTTGTGAAATGAACGGTATACAATACGTAACGTCCCCAATTTATCACCCTTGCAGTAACGGTCAGGCAGAAAATTCTGTGAAAACATGCAAAAAAATGATAAAATGTATCATTAAGGATAACAATCAACAAAATGTGATTAACGAAAAATTGTTAGGATTTTTATTCGATTATCGAAACACACCACACTGTGCAACGGGCGAATGCCCAGCAAAGCTTATGTTTGGCAGAAAATTAACATCTAGACTGGATCTGTTGCTAAAAGACTGTCATAGTAATATAACAAGTAATGATCATTTAAAAACAAAAAGAAAAATAATCATAGGTGATAAGGTGTGGTTAAAATGGTACATAGCTAAAAAAGAGATATGGATTTTAGGTAAAATAATAAAATTAATAGGAAATCGCATGTTTGAGATATTTGTTAAAGACTATAATGTAAACTGTAGAAGGCATATTGATCAAATAAGGAAATATACAGGTGCTACCGTAACTGAAAACGAGAGTAACGGCGCACATGTTGACGCGAGCTCCGCGCCGTCAGCAGCGCCGCGCCCGTCATTCCCACCCGTGCCGGCGGCGCAAGAGGCGCAGCCGTCACAGGCGCTACCACTTGATATTGTGGAGGAGGACGAGTGGGCTGACGCTCAGAGGGAGGTCGATATTAGTGATCACGATAATGTTGAGAATAGCTTGGATGCCGCCGAGGACGGTGGCAATCGTGTTTCTGAGTCACAGCCTATTAGGCCGATCCGTAGTTGTAGACGTAAGATTATTAATTATAAGGTTTAGATTGTAATTGTATCAGACACTATGTATTTTATTTAAAAGAAACGTATTAACGGTGTGCGCCACGGATATCCTGTAGAATGTTATGTTTAGTTATATGAGTTATGAATTTTATTTATTAGATTTACCTAGCACTATTTATTTAGCCTAACTACTTAATGTTTAGTTCGAAGTATTCTATTAATAGTGTCGGAGGAGTGTTGTGTATGCGGTATCCATGGCGAGTGCGCGCGCATGACATGTGAAAAAACATGGCGTTTTGTATCTGACAATAAAACTAGCTAGCGAGCAAGACGGTGGTTTTAATTACGACGCACCTACACTCCAAAATTGCAATCGTTTTGAAAATTTCACAGCAAGGTAGTTGCTCACTGCACTTACCGTGCAGTTGAGCAATGAGTTGCTACTCTGCATGTCGTGAATTACCGGAACAAACATTTGTATGGCCTACAGACAGTTCTTACGCGGTTGGGTGTCTTGTGTATATAAGTTTACATGGTTGTCAACGAACGAACGATACAGGTGTAATTCCTATTATAGGGCTACGTTTAGTAAAAAAGAACTACAAACTAGTTTGATTTATAAGTTTAGTGGATTTAATACTACGTTTAGATGTGAGCCCAGCCTCGGCCAATGGCCATTGTAACGGGGTTTCCCTTTTTACACAATGGCTACACAAAGCGATTGGCCGGAGCTGGGCCAAACTGTAAACGTAGCATAACAGCTAAGTAAGTGATTAGAGTAGAGACATTGAAGCAACTAAAACAGATAATTTCAGAACTAACTGTTTTCACTGTAAACATGGCCCGGAATATAATAATAATTATAATCAAAGCCAGTGAGCCAAGGCGTTACAAAGCCGTTGCCAAACTAATAAATAGACTTTGCTATTATTATATGACCCCAAACTATCTCTAGATCCCCAAGTAAACAATGAACGCTGATTGATTAACCGATTAGTTGGGTCAAAATTTAGATAAACTTAATCAAAATTCTGGTCAAACTAATCTTTGTTTGGTACTCAAAACTGACAATCATTATGACACTTGCTTTTGCAAGCAACTCTGTCCGCCTTTTGAGTAGGTAGGTATATTTGTCATTCAATGTTTTCTCCCGTTCACCCCTAGAACAGGAAGATGTGTCAGACTTTTACAGACTGTAACCCACTCATCTGTATTTTGTCAGTAGCCCTTAACATTCCATTGCCGCAGTATAGTATAATCAGTCTTTTAAATGTACCAACTGCTGGGACTCAGGCCTCTTCTCTAGGAGAGGTAATGGGCCGTAATCCACCACGCGGGCCCAGTGCGGATTAGTGAATGTCATGTCTTCGAATTTTTGGTTGTAGGACATGCCGGTTTCCTCACGATGTTTTCCTTCACTGTTTTGAGAGCAGTGGTAATGAAACAAATTACACAAAGCTATATATATATATATATATATATATCTTAAAAAAATATGTATTCAGCCGAACATTGAATCTCCTCCTTTTTAAGTCGTTTGAAAATTGGACATCAGCCCTTCTGTTCGCTGACATCACTGTTCCCGCGCGCCTCAAGGAGTTGTCAGCAACAGCAGGGGCCCAGCCGGATCGAAGCCTACTGGGGTCAGGGTTATCCGAAAGGGAACTCGAGCCCTGGTATGAAGGCTAGAAGGAACGGGGTGGGTTTTTTAGTCAGTAAGAGTCTGACACTATCTCCAGCTCCGCCCAAGAGCGGGGGTTGACATTGGATGATTTTCCCCACCAAAAAAAAAGCAAGCTAGGCCATAGTCTATCTGTATTCTAATTTTTATTCAATTCTATTCAGCTGTCGAGGCATGTTATATTAATAAACATCAAAATTACCAAACATACAACGTGTAACGTTTAATGCGCCAAACCCGAAAATAGTTTTATCAGAATCAATTGAACCACTTTTTAATACAGGTTAAATTTTTCAAAAAATCTTTATTACAAATGTTGCCCTGTCTATTTATTAATAGGTCAAGCCATCACGTACGCAAACTCGCCCAAATAGGTAAACAAACGCTGTAGTCCAATCAAATTTTTTCATACGCGGGATAATAAAAGTTCTTATTTAATGTAGATAAGGATTTTAAACAAACAATTAATATTTTTATGTTTTTTTCTCATAGAATTAGGGCGATTGAATTAAAAATCATTTGGGGTGTCTGAGGTTTTGCGCATTTATTGTTCCACATTGTATAAACAAACATTGACACACTCACAATCATAACATTAATCAAAGAATAAGATTACATGAAACAATCAAGTTTTTAATTACTGCGACGCAATTATTAAATTAAATCAAAAATTTGAAATTTTCCGGGAATGACCGTCGTAATTGTTTCCGTGAAATAAAGCTTATGTTTGGTAATGACGTTAGTTACGAAATTGAATTAAAATAATTTAATTGCTTGTAAGACAATTTAATCCGTAATTGCTTTCGTAATTAAGGTGGGTATGAATAAGCATAATCAGCCTTTAAATGTTCTCACTGTTAGGACCGATACGTAATGATGTATCAAATGTCATAGAAAAAAAGAATTTTCAAAATCAAATCAATAGTTCCAAGAATTTCTCTTCACAAATAAATAATTTACCTTTTCATAATATTAGTTTAGATTGTTTCAACGTACTGTGTAAAAAAGGTTTCTTTACATTTAGTCATCAACACTACTTAATAGAACCATAAGTGCCTTTTTTTCTCTTTTACTAAGAGTTTTACGTTAGTAACTAATCAACAATAGTTATCTTATAATTCTCCTGTTCCAGGGTGGAACGGGAAGGCATGTCCATGTTTGACTGGCCTGTTGGTCTAGTGGTTAGTGGCCCTGACTGCTATACCGCAGGTCGTGGGTTCGATTCCCACCTAGGACAAATGTTTGTGTGATGAGCATGATCATTTGTTCTGTGTCTGGGTGTAATTTATCTATTTACGTATGTATTTATAAATATATAAGTATGTTTATCAGTTGTCTAGTACTCATAACACAAGCTCTGCTTAGCTTGAGACTAGACAGCGTTGTGTTGATAGTTGTGGAATATTATATTATATTATATTATGTCAGGCTTTTACTTTACTTTTTTTACCGACTTTACTAGACTTTTATTTTTAAACGACTTCTGTACCCTTCAATTGAATATTATAAAGAGGAAAATTTTGTTTTCTTGTGTGTGTATTTGTAATGAATAAACTCTAAAACTACTGTGCCGATTTCAAAAATTCTTTCACCATTGGAAAGCTACATTCACCCTGAGTAACATATTTATTGCCCGTGCGAAGCCGGGACGTGCCACTAGTATTAGATAAATTACACCCAGATACAGAACAAATGATCGTGCTCATCACACAAATATTTGTTTTGGATGGGAATCCTCCAGCATAACAGCCAGGGCCACAAATCAGTAGACCAGTCTAATAGGCCAGTCAACGATGCCAGTTTTCTCACACGTGCGGTGGTTTCCTTCGCTAGTCACAACTTCAGGTACAGTTTGAACCTACCACAAAACGTTAGGAAACGCTGCCCACTCTCAGCGGCTACATTTGTAACGTACACTGCGCCTGAATTATTCAAACAGCCTTCGCATTTTGCACGGCGTAGGTTAAAATTAAGGCTTCCAAGGATTTCATTTATTAAAGAAGTAATTTTAGTATAATTGAGCAACGCGATACCGGCAATGAACCGCACTTTTCTGACTACTTCACAACGGCATAGATGGAACAGGAGTGGGTTTTTAGTCAGTAAAAGTCTGACGCTCCGCCCAAGGGGCCAATGATGTCATTTAGATGATTTTCCCATCTAAAGAAAAATGCAGTAGACTTTTTACCTTAAAAAAAGGAAACCATCCAATGCCTTCTCCCGCTCTAAGCCAGAGTGGCAGGGCGTGTCAGACTTCTAATGACTAAAACCACACCTATGTTCCTTCTTTACCTTGCGTTCCAGAACTCCTGAGTTCCCTTTCGGAGTACCCATGGCCCCAGTAGGCTTCGGCTGGGCCTCTATGGTTTTGCTGACATCTCGACGAGTATCGTCATCTTCCTGTCCTTGACCCATATTACTTTGGTTTGGCTCAATATTGTACATTTTTTTCTTTCTAGTCAACAGTGCTTCATCGTCGACCACATCATCACTTACCATCAGGTGAGATGGTGGTCAAACACAAGCCTATCATTAATAAAAAAAAAGTAACTATACTAACTATTGCTCTAAAGAGCTGTAAGTTTTTTTTAAAACTGTAAGTTTGTTTGTGAATATAATCTAATTATTCCATTATATCACACGTCTATTTTTTGCTTTTGAGGTCCAGTCCCTCCAGTAAGAATCAAGTTCTTCTCTCCACCTTCATCTTGGTCTACCACGATGTAACCTAATCTACACTAATTTATAAAGAGGTAAAGTTTATATTTATAGGTAACCTCTGAAACTACTGAACTGATTGTCACTAGTAGAATACTATTACAAGCTTTTATTTAGTTCCACCTGTCCTGATGTTTGTCTGATCAAATCTTGCAAATTAAATTTGATCCACTTCCCGGCTACTGATTGAGCTGAAATTTTGCATGCCTGTGTAAATCATATGACAATGCAAAATTATTATGATATGTAGCTGATCTGATGATGAAACCGGAAGGTAGTTAAACGACACCACCCCATCGAGTTTGAGCTCGTTTAATCCATCCGGACGAGTACTTTGGTGCTAGATGGTAACTAGGGTCTGATGATAGAGCTGGAAGATTGCCATTGGAACTCGGTAATAAGCGCAATAAGATAACCCTATCGTGTTTAAGCTTTTTGCAATGGTCTTGATGAGTATTAATTATATAAGTATATACCGCGCTTTAAAAGCTTGCTATGGAAAAATGTTTTTCATTGAAGACTTGTTTTATCTCTAATTTGTAAGTGACATTGACACTATTGCACTATATTATAAAGAGGTTATTCTCCGTCGTGCGATTTCAGGGCACCAACTTTATGTATGGTCCACCACGCGATTGGCATGCGGCAGACATATTATCCAGCCCAGTCAAACTTAAGCTGGACGGCCTTCGGAGTTACGTCAATCATCTGCGATTTGGAGCACAGTATAGTGTTTCGAACGCGATCCGTTATGAACGTGCTATGGAGCGCAGCATAGTTTAACACCTATGCTGCGCTCCATAGCACGTTGGCAAACCTTAAGTTTGGACCTATAATTTCATATAAATCTACAATAATTTTATAAAAAGGTAAAGTTTGTTTTTTTTTTTTTGTTTGTACGAGGTAATCTCTAGACGTGATGGTCCGATTGCTAAAATTTTTTCACCGATAGAAAGCTGCTTTATTCCTGAGTGCACGGGCAAAAGCTAGTAAATAATAATTATAAATAAATATCTGAAAACACTGGATCGATAACGTCATAGGTTGCGTTGCGCGATAGCCACACGGTAAAAATCCTGAGTCCGCTAAAGCAAATACGATAAGTTTTGTTCTGCGAAACGCAGTTAAATGCAAATGTGTGTGCAGTTGAGCTCTAAGATATGCAGGTTCCGTGTTATGCTAAGTGGTTTTAGTCATATCATATTCATCTTCAAAATTATGGGTGCTGAAATTCTATTCTAAAGTTTCAATTAAATGTTTATTTATTTATTTAAACTTCATTAGTGGGCGGACTTAATGCAACAATGCATTCTCTATCAGTCAATATTTACTGTTATAGATGATTTAATTCAGATAATATTTTAAATCCCTCTCCTAGAGAGTAGGCCTGAGTCCCAGCAGTGGGAACATTAAAAAGGCTGATGATGATGATGATAATATTTTAAAACTAAATTATTTATATATACTGTATCTATATTACTCATCCAACTCTCCTGTCGCAGGTCTGCTGAAAAAAAAAATCATTTTAAATAAGCAGCACCTTTGTGCTCTTCTATCTGTATTTGTACTTTTCATTTTTAAGTGTTTGTGTTATATGCAGACAATAAATAAATTGGTAAATAAATAAATCTTTTCAGATTTTTTTTTAAAATAAATGTTATTTTAATTTTTCTGTGGTGGCTAATAAGCCTCAGACCGTGGTGTGATAAGATCATGTTCGCGGCACTTTGATCAGAAGTCGCACTAGACAGAGAGGATGTAATAGTAGAAATGGGAGGTCTTTGCCCAGCTATTGGACACAAAATAGGTTATTTAAAAAACCCACCCGTGTACTCAGTTGCCATTTGCGATCCAGGACCACAGTAACTCTTTCAACCAACCCCTCAGCCCCAGTCATCAGGCCTAGTATGCCGTATCCATTCAACTGGCCTGTTGGTCTAGTAGTTAGTGACCTTGACTGCTATGCCGGAGTTCGTGGGTTTGATTTCCACCAAGAACAAATGTTGATGAGCACGATCATTATGTTCTGTGGGTGTAATTTATCAATAAAATGTATGTATTAAGAAATATATAAGAATGTTTATCAGTTGTCTAGGACTCGTAACACAAGATCTGCTTAGCTTGGGGCTAGACGGCGTTGTGTGATAGTTGTGGAATATTACTAGTATTATATTGCTTTATTCATTTTTTATACACAATATAATATATTATTAAATATTCCTTAAAAAAAAACAAATTAAAAAAAAAACATAAAAAAAAAAATAGTATCCCACCGGTATCGGGAACAGGGTCCCAGCTACTGGCGGTCAGGGCTCCAGAGAAAGGAACCTCCTGACTATGTATACGAACCGTGTCCAGCCTCCTAAGGTGCTGGTCGCGACTCTTGACTATTAAGCCATTGGCTGACACGACTATCGGTACAATAATCGCTGAATCCACATCCCACATGTCGACAACCTCGCGAGCCAAGTCAATATACTTGATTTGTTTATCTTTCTCGGCTTTCACGAGGTTCTCGTCATGGTATTATATTATTATTACCCATTTTGCTAACCTCTTTTAGAAGCACGGTACTTAGCCTGAATCATTCATATGCTTTAGTTAATTGACGAATTATCCTGACTAACTAATTAACCGCTTAGTCAAAATTAGGTTAATTCAGCTCTAACTGAATCAAACTATAACACTCGTCCTCACCGTAACTATCGGGCTAGATTAACACTTAGTGTTAGTAAAGCCACCAAAACTATAATAGTTAAACGAAAGTCGGCTCGGAACAATAAATTCGAGCAAGTTACTAAAGTTTGATCCCTAGATTTCACGTATTAAATCCAGGTTAGGACATTTGCACACTAGCACAAAATAGATAGGTACAGAAGACAATCTCATGTATGTACTTCACTTTTTATACCTACGCTCGGTGGACGCACACTAATGAGCGTTTGATCCGGAACTGTTCGACGAGTGGTACGAGGCGCTCTGAGATATCGTGTCTGTGAGCGGTGTCTATATGTGCGTTGCTCGAGCGTGCTTTGTATGTAGATTGACTTCTGTACTTATCTATTTTGTGACACTTGGCTGTAGGGATATTCAAAAGCGTTAATACTTACAGTAATGCAGCACGGTGTGACGTTACACGTAACTTTAATGGGCAATATCTTTGTTATTTTTTGTTTAATCGCGTGTCCAATATTTTTTTATAATCTAAAATACGGACTAAATAAAATGTAATTATTTTGACCCTTTTTTTTTTTTTTTTTATGGTGGGAAAAAATCATGCATTGACATCCCCCGCCCTTGGGCGGAGCGGGAGATAGTGTCAGACTCTTACTGACTAAAAGACCCACCCCGTTCCTTCTAGCCTTCATACCGGGGCTCGAGCGCCCTTTCGGATAACCCTGGCCCCAGTAGGCTTCGACCCGGCTGGGTCCCTGCTGTTGCTGACAACTCCTTGAGGCGCGCGGGAACAGTGCGCGCCGTCGACGACTTGGGCTTGGTCCGGACAGTTACCGGACGGCCGGACAGTGAGCTACCCATAATTATTTTGACCCTGGAAATTGCCCTATTTCAGCCTACTCGATATATGCTCCTCCTTATTTCTAGAACACAACGTGTCCTCAGTCTTTGTTCTATCAATTACAGGCGAAACTTTTTAAAATTCCTCTGAACTAAATTCTATTAGTTCGGATAAATACAGGGCATGTTACTAGTTTATTGGAAAAGTTTTCGTTACATAAATAAGAACTGTCCAACATTGATGAAGTTTCAAAACATTAGTTAACTTTAACAGTTTGGTTTAGGTCTTGTGGTTGTCAGAAACAGTTTTTTTTTTGTGTACATTTTGGAAAGTTTAAAAATAGTTATTTCTGCGCATTCACAAAGTGAATCAATTAGTGGACCAAAATAAAAATGAAATACAAAAAGTATGAAACACTTAAAAAAGAATGCTATGTGGCTATTACATCATTACGAAAAACGGTGTCTGGTTGTCTTTTAATATTTTGAGTGCCAAAATTTAAAAAAATATTTACGAAATTATTTTTATTTTTTAATCAGAGGTCAGTGTTTTTTTTTCTTAATTTTTTCTTGTGATTTTCCATATTGAATGATTGGGTTTACATCTGGACCATAGCAATCATGGATTCTAGATTAACTCACATTCCATTATATACCGAATGTCATATTTGCAAAATGTGTGAGATTGAGCGCATTACATTGTACTAAAGATTGTCAATCTTTTTATCTAGCTCATCATCGTTTACCAACAGTTCCCCCTAACCAAGTTACAACCGTTTCGTTTCGATTCTCTTGCGTCGAATGCCTCGAGTAGGTCACGCCTCCAACTCCTTTGTCCTGACTAGGTGACTGTGCATTGAGATGACATCAGAACAAAGGACCCGGAGGCGTGGCCTACTTGAGGCGATCGACAAAAAAGGCTAGAAGCGGCCGCAAAAAACAGCTGTTCAAGCGCGCGCGGCACCTTGTGTCCGGAGAAGCTTGAAGCCGCTTCAAGCATTTTTTTGTGGCGGCACTACCGCACATGAGCCACAAAAAAAGGCCGCCTCAAAAAGAAGCTTGAAGCGGCGTTTTTTTGTGGCCCGTGTGGACAGTAAATGTGGATATGAAGTTCAACTCATCGTCATCATTAGTTCTACTTTGAGTCCTTAGATAGCGTTGCGAGTATCTGAATTGCGTATGGTGTGACATTTTACTTCTTGAACATTTTAAATTAATTCATATCTTTCGATATAATAATATAATATAACCGATTTCGATGAAAAAATCTAAGTAATATATCAAGTTTTACACCATTTTAGTGTATAAAAGTTATCTAAATCGATTTCGTACATTTTACGTAATACGCGCACAACTAAAAACTTCTACAGATGTATTATAATGTACGGATGTAACAAGTTCTTAATTTAAATATTTCCCCGGGCCAATTTGAATTTATAGTCTGTCTAATAAGTTAACCAACTTGGGACTTTTGTATAAAATTTAATCATTTAAAAAATACTTACATTCGATACTTTTCATAAGGTTCTTCTGTTAGTAAACAATGATCTCTATCTCTTAATCAACCTTGATTATTGAACTCGTTTTGACTATATCAGATTTCATTAAATCCTAATAATTACCCAAGTCGTTTAACTTACTAGACAGACTCTAGAATCCTCTAATCGGTTTTTAAACTAATCATACGGTTAGCGAGTTTTAAAAATAAGGCTGTCTATCTTTTGTGAGATCGTTAACGTAAATTGAGATACAACGTGGGTTATGATGAAAAAGGAAAGGCTTGACCGCACACACTTGGCTTGAAAATGTAAATCAGAAACCCTTGTAACCGAGAAAAAGGTACCCTTACAAATGTTCCTCTGATTTGCATAATTATACTTTAACACACCAAAATCACGATTCATTTTCCTTTTTCTTTTCGCAGAGAAGAAGGTAATTAGCTAAACGGGAAGTACTCTGTGATACTTTTTTTATTTTTCCTTCTAAATTAACGTACTATTCTTTCAGAAAACCTTTCAGACCAATTCCTTTCTTTAGTATTGTTCGTCGAGTCGTTGAGCTTCTAAGTAGTTGAGTTATACCATTTCGAATAAATTCGTGCACTGACTTATAAAGAAAAATATATGAGGATAGTTTTGTATATTTTCTCCTTTCAAATATACAAATCAACACGTCTTCATTCGGCACTATCGCCGAGCAAATGGGTTGTGTCAATTCCCTCATGCTTCACCGAATAATCGTTGTTCAATATTACGTTTGTCAGTCATCATCATCATCATCATTTCATCTGAAACAGTAGACATCCACTGTTTGACTTATGTCCAACAGTGGATGTCTAGTGTTTCGGTTGGGAGGCCTATGCCTCCCCCAAGAGTCGTCACAATGACCGGTCTTTAGCCTCTCGCATCCACCGAATTCCCTCGACCTTCACCAGGTCATGCGTCCATCTTGAGGGAGGCCTTCTAATCCTGCGTCTCCCAGAAGGTGGTTGCCACTTCTTCGCATCCAACGAAAATTTGTTCTGCGACCAATGTACCCTGCCCATTGCCACTTAATTTTGGCGATTCTTCGAGTTATAAGGGTAACCTTGGTTCTCCTGCGGATATATTCATTCCTGTTGCGTTTACACAAAGAAACTCCAAGCATACCCATTTCCATTGTTCTTTGGGTAACTTTAAGTCTTCTGATGAGGTCCATTAGTATTCTGGTGTCAGTATAAGAAATAAAATTAACTAATAAAGAACAAAAATATGACAACGATTCAGATTTTTTTTTTGACTACTCTTGGAGGTTTTGATCTTTCAAAAGCAGCATGTTTATCCTGGAAATATTCTACGATCAACTAATTTTTAACTAACTGGGCAAGAGTTGCCACGCAGTAGATTAATGCAGAGGGAACAAGCTATTAAAGCCAGCCTAGTAAGAAGTGGGAAGATGATCCTGAGGCGTACCGCACAAACTATTTCTGGACGGCGCGTGTAAAGAATGTCTGGAAGGATTTGGAGAAAACTATTTCTGTAGGCCATTCGATCTCGAAGTCACGCTTGTAAAATATTATCCGGCTCGAAAGATATGTTTATGTTTGGGCATCTACTTTGATTTTCGATTCTTGTAATGTACTAAGTCCTTGGAGTGAACGCCTTAGAAATATCTTTTCAGTATTTTATTTCAAAATCCAAGTAGACGCCAACCTATTTGCTCCAGCACCTATTTGCCAGCAAAACATAATATTATTGTTTGTTAAAATTATTGAGAGTTAACCAACTCTGTGTCAACCTTGTGGGACCAACATTGGTTTTTTTTTTTCGTCATTATAACTACCTACATGTGGAAGCTTGTAATTAGCAATTTAATTACCTACTATTGTCACTATGTTGTTATTAGTCTGTAAGCTTTCCTAAAATGTGAAAAATAAATAAATAAATAATAAAAAATAAATAAAAAACCCTGGTTTCAAAACCATTCCTAAGAACTAAAAGCAAAAATTGCTGTTGCTTACACATTTCATTTTAAAATAGGAAATCATCAAGTTATCATGCTCTGGGTGGATCGGGAGGGAGTGTCAGACTCACTGTCTAAAACTCACTAATGTTCTTTCAGTTGCCTTTTGCGTTACTAGGTTGTAGTATCGAACAATCTCTCGCAACTATCCTGCACAGGACACAAGAAACAAGATACAAGCATTTAATAAAATGTCAAAAACCTCCTTATTCTTTTAAAAGAATGACCTCACTCCCCTGTACCACCTAACTTTAGTGGGCCATTATATTATACTTTCCAACCAGCCCGTATTGTACCGGTTCTAGGAATTTCCGACAGTTTTGAACGGCGGGCGTTGAAAGTTTCCAAAGATTTACGAGTTATCTTTTCTATGGGGGCATGTACTCCTTTTAAACTTTACCGCCTTTTAAATGAAGCTTTGGGGAGTATTCATTATGGCATCTTTTGTTTTTGGGTAGTAGGGTGTTGAAAGTTTTAATTTTGGACTTTTGTTACTTGTAAAGGTTTTTTTTGTTACCGTATAGCTGCTGCCAGTGGCTTCATCATCATCATCATTATATCAGCCGAAAGACGTCCACTGTTGGACATAGGCCTCCTCCAAGTGTCGTCACAACGACCGGTCCCGTGCGTCATGCATCCATTGGATTCTCGCGACCCTGACCAGGTTATCAGTCAACCTTGTTGGAGGCCTTCCAACGCTGCGTTTTCCGGTACGAGGATGCCACTCCAGAACCTTTCGTCCCCATTGACCATCTGTTTTTCGTGCTATGTGCTCTGCTCATTGCTACTTAAGTTCGGCGATTCTTCGAGCTATTTCGGTAACCTTGGTTCCCCTGCGGATATCTTAATTCCCAGCAGCCAGTGACTTCGCCCACGTGAAATTAGATAATTGTTACAAGGGAACATACTCCTGGGATGTCCTATGTACTATTCCCGTACATGGTTTACTCGTGTTTCATCCAAATCTGTTGAGCCGTTTTTTGCGTGAAGAAATAAAATACATACACACACACACTAACAAACTTTCACCTTCAGTGTGATTTTTTTAAGTTAATGACATGTCCCGCTTTTGGGCGGAGCGTGAGGGTGTGTCAGACATTTACTGACTAAAAACCCTCTGCTGTTCCTTCGTTGCCTTTCACAAAAGGGTCGAGTTTCCTTTTCAGAAGTAAACCCTTGGCCTAAGTAGGTTTCGACCCTGCTGAGCCCCTTCGGATCTTTAGAGTGATGGGTTTGCGTTTGAGTATCTCAATTAATGGTAAGCAGTAATGCGGTCGGCGATAGACCACACTTGCTGCGCAATAAGTTATTCACTCTTGACTTAAAGAACCCTAGATTTTAGCTGTCAGGAAACTTTGGCAAGGAGAAAAACGCCTTGTGCGTATGGGTGGTCCTTAGAAAGATTTTTTTTTGTTTAAGAAATTGGGACCTTTTTGCTTTTTGCTTTTTTTTTTATATTTGGATCTAGGATCTTAATAATAAATATCTTGACTTGGCTCGCGAGGTTGTCGACATGTAGGAAGTGGATAGAGCAATCATTGTGCCGATAGTCGTGACGGCCAATGGCTTAATAGCCAAGAACCTCGACCAACATCTGCGGAGGCTCTCGTTAGGCAGTTGGATCAAGGGCTTGATCCAGAAGGCAGTATTCCTAGACACGGCGCGTATTGTCCGGAGGTTCCTCTCTCAGGAGCCCTGACCGCCGGCAGCTTGGACCCTGTTCCCGATGCCGGTGGGTTACTATTTTTTATATTTTTAAATGTTTTTTTTTAATGTTATTTTTTGAAAAAATATTTAAAAAAAAACTTTTTATAAAAAAATATAACCGACTTCACTAAAAAAACACTAAAACGATCAAAATAATTTTAATTTCGGAAGTCGGTGTTTTTCGTTATTGTTTGGTCCTTATTTAACACCGACTTCCGAAATTAAAATTATTTTGATCGTTTTAGTGTTTTTTTAGTGAAGTCGGTTATATTTTTTTTATAAAAAGTTTTTTTATTTCATACTTTTTAGTTGCAATACACTTACAGCCAGAGTACTTTTTTCTCATGTCAATTCCAATTAACTCAAACCCTGTTAGAATACATCATTTTCATATGAAGTTCCCGTGTCTACCTTCCACCTTCCGGCTCCATCATCAAATCTTTTCGATAGAACCTTATAGCCAAAGTGCATCTCATGACATTTCTAATAAGCCCAAACACGGGTAGGATACATTGATTAATTACGGAGTTCCGGTGCCTATCTTCCAGCTCCATCACTATCATCAGGTTACTTCGATGATACCATTTTCAACATAACTATTCAGAACTCTTCATTTATTTGTATTGTCATAGTCGCTTAACTATTTTCATTGTGATATTTGTTTGAGTATGAAGTTCCATTGGCAATTTCTGGTCTTCTTAACCAGTTCCACCTTATCAAATGTCACTTTTTGACTGTGAATGCTTAATTTCTTGATGAAAATATCAAAATGACTATATAGTTGCCTATAATATTTGAGGAGTTCCCTCGATTTAGCCAAGATTCCATCATCAGATCCCGACTTGGTGACTATGGGACCATTTGGGAAGTATACCCTTTCCAACAAATAAAGAATTTTTCAAATCGGTCGGCAAGCGACGGAGTTATGCCCGAACATACATAAAAAAAAAAAAAAAAATACAAACATCCGAATTGAGAACCTCCTCCTTTTTTAGAAGTCGGTTAAAAATATGATAAATATGTATATTATAATAAATAAATGGAATAATAATAGTAGTACTCCTAGACACGGCACGCATAGTTAGGAGATTCCTCTCTCAGGAGCCCTGACCACCGGCAGCTTGGACCCTGTTTCCGATGCCGGTGGGCTACTATTTTTTTATTTTGAATTTTTTTTTTTATGTGCTTTTTAAGAAATATTTAAAAATGTACATAATATGTACATATAAGTAATAAATGGAATAATTATAATATTCCACAACTATCACACAACGCCGTCTAGTCCCAAGCTAAGCAGAGCTTGTGTTATGGGTACTAGACAACTGATAAACATACTTATATATTTCTAAATACATACACATTATAGATAATTACGACCAGACTTAGAACAAATGATCATGCTCATCACATAAACATTTGTCCTGGGTGGGAGTCGAACCCACGACCTGCGCCATAGCAGTCAGTGCCACGAACCACTAGACCAACAGACCAGTCAGTAATAAATTATACATTGCATCATCATTATCATTTCAGTATAATCGCTTCCACTGTTGAACATAGCTCAACCCTAAGTGTCGCCACAACGTCCAGTCTTGGAACAATAAATTGAATCGTCTAAATATTTGGTCGTTGTCTTGTTATCACTACTCGACTAATACGAGCCGTCCTGGCCGTAACATTAGCTAATCTGAAAGAAGATTAACCAAGTACACAAATGTTTGTGCAAATAGAGATATTCTCTCTTTTCCTTTTCTCTTATACTCCGACTTTTTCCTTATAAGGCAATCTAACATGACTGGGGAGAGATCAATCAAAGGACGAACAGGTTTTAAATATTATTTATATTTATATTCACTTTTGCTCAGCAGTGGGTCAGTATGGGCTAGATATGATAATAATAAATATTAATAATATTATTAAAATAATAAAAAATAAATAATAAAGTAAAGTAAAGTAAATAATATTATTAATAATATTATTAATATTATTTGTATCATTTGTATTGTGTAATTTGAAATATTTGTTTATGACTTGTAAGAATCCCTTACCAATAAACTACTATGACTATGATTATGACTATGACTAATAGTATTCAGCTGATTGTGACGTGTTCGCGGATGAATGGGCGAACATTTTGTCCGTCGGTTTGGGGTTTTGTGAGATGAGTGTATGACTGTGGTGTAGTTATTATTTTTTATTGTTACTTAAAAATTTTTCAAATATATTATGTCTTTAACTGATGTAATTAAATGGCCTTGGGCGCGTTATGTTACAGTTAATAAATTAAAATAAAATAAAATACGTTTTTCGTGGCACTGCGGTGTCAAATCACCGACTCCTAAACTCCTGGCTACTAGAGAGTAATTTCCTTATGGAAAAACCAAATAACACTATGGTCCCGACCTGGAAATTGAACCCTGGACCCCACAATCAGCCGTGTCACGTTTGCGACCACAAAACCAACAAGGCGGTTCAACTTCAAGTTAACTAGTTTTATCTGTATGTTATATTTTCTCACCAATAAATCAATTTTGATGATTGAAAAGATTTTGAAGAAGAACATGAAATACTTTTTATTCTGAAATTGCAGCATTATGTTTCCCGAGGATAATTGTCAACAATCAGACTGGCGAAGACGCTGGTAGAACCTAGTAAAATATATTTTTAAAGTTCATAAACATTACTTACGTATATTTTCTCTCCTTTATTACCTTTTCACAAATCATTAGGTACTACAGCCTGAAGCTGAAAAGACCAAAATAGAATTCTGCGAAAACCTACAATAAGAAGAAATTTGCTCTCATCTTAATGAAAAACACAAATAGAAGATCTTTTTGATTTTTTCAAGAACACGTAAATCATTGTTCATTATTTCTCTATTTCCTAGAAACCGTAAAAGATATTTAAACCTTTCAATTTAAATCTGTTTTTATTCAATCTTTTAAGTTTATGATAAAGTAACGCCTTTAAAAAAATGTACTTTTATTAGAAATAAGTACCAAATACTATATTATGAAGATAAAACTGCAGTATTTTAAACATAAATATTTTGTGAACTCCTTTCAAAAATATTGACAAGATGCTGCTAAGTAGAGATAAACTTTTCTTTATAGAAAGAAGAGAGACCTTTTGTTCAGCAGTAGAGTACCCCATAGTAATACAAAAAAAGACGTGTGGCACTCGGGGACTGCCGCGGTAAAGCTATTGCATAGCATTTTTTATCAACTTATGCAATAGACCTCGCCAACAGCTGCTTAACCCCACCCATCCAAAACCAGACCTCGCTAACAGCTGCTTAACCCCACCCATCCAAAATGAGACCTTGCCAACAGCTGCTTATCCCCACCCATCCAATACCAGATCTCGCCAATAGCTGCTTAACCTCTTCCATCCAAAACCAGACCTCGCCAACAGCTGCTTAACCTCTTCCATCAAAAACCAAACCTCGCTAACAGCTGCTTAACCCCACCCATCCAAAACGCCGACAGCTGCTTAACCCCACCCATCCAAACACAGACCTCACCAACAGCTGCTTAACTTCACCCATCTAAAACCAGACCTCGCCAACAGCTGCTTAACCCCACCCATCCAAAACCAGACCTCACCAACAGCTGCTTATCCCCACCCATCCAATACCAGACCTCGCCAACAGCTGCTTAACCTCTTCCATCCAAAACCAGACCTCGCCAACAGCTGCTTAACCTCTTCCATCAAAAACCAGACCTCGCTAACAGCTGCTTAACCCCACCGCCTACAGCTGCTTTCACTCATTTGTTTTCTTATCGGTCACCACGCTCAAAAAACAAATGAGTGGGGGGTGTTAGGTTATTTTCGTTACGGAATTTCTGGATTCGGTCTCCACGCTCAAGGCCCGCAATAGAAGCTATGCAATAGCTTATAATATCTAATAATAATAATATTCCACAACTATGACATAACGCCGTCTAGTCCCAAGCTAAACAGAGCTTGTGTTATGAGTACTAGACAACTGATACCTCACTTGGGCAGAGCATCGCCATGTCCTTGTGGGGGCGATCGGCGGTAGTCGCACTCTCGCGCTGAGCCTTGGTACAGGCCATGGTCCGGAGCGAGGAGAAGTGGCAGGCAGTCGCCTCCTTTTGCGAAACAGTGTAATGCTAGCAAAGGAGGAGGTTGACAGCACCAGGCAACGACGCTCACGCCCGAGCCACCGCCGGGACTCTGATCCCGATTCCCGGCCACCGTAGGCGCGGGCTTGCGGACGCTCGCTGTCCGACCATCCAGTAACTGTCCGGACCGAGCCCAAGTCGTCGACGGCGACTATACAATGCAAGTCAAACTTGCCTTGTATAGTTTACATTGCCGTCGTACTTATAAGCTAACCAGAACGGCTCAAACAAGCACCATATATTAAATGTCTGTCTTAGTTTTGCATGTGGGGCATGGTACTGACTGGGGCATGTGTCTGGTTTACCACACTAACAGATATCTAAGTGCCTTTTTTATGAAATCCTATTATTTGTTTACCAACTGTGGTTTAAATGTAAATGTCACAAACATACCTCAAAAGTCTTCTAAATCACAAAAAGGCCCGTTCGCAAAACTCTAATTCAAAAAAGGCTCTCGTCAGTGTTTGCGGAATTTCACATTCAGATTTGGTCCGCAGGCGTTTTCTCGAACATTCGCAGAATTAAACTTTTGGCTTCCTGTAGAAATTAAATGCTAACATAATTAGCACTCTGTCACAAGTTTTGAGAGCTCTGAGGATGAACCTGATGATTTATTAGACTACATTAGACATTTTAATCTGGCAGAAGTGATTTATTAGGTACTAAAAAGACAATCTCTAAGAAAGTCTTTACCGGGGTCTACTATGAAATGATATATATTAGTTCTGACTACGTTTTAATATCTAGTCTAGAGACTTGACAAAGTTCAAATAGTAAAAATGTAAGTTCGAGACGATGCGATGGATGCGAGACGCACAGGACCGGTCGTTGTGGCGACGCTTGAGGGAGGCCTATATCCAACATTAGATGTTTTTTGGCTGAAATGTTGACGATCATGATGATGAATGAACAAGGAACAGATTTCTGAGTTCACTCTGGAAAAACAGGTTAGAGAAAAAACCGATAATTAGTCTGTGGTATTTCGTGACAATACTGTATCAAGAAACAAACAAAAAAAGATCGTGACGTCATACAGATTATCCATCGCGCTATTAAAGTTATTAAAAATAACAGCTTGCAAAAACACCCAACTTCTCTACACTTTACCACCTATCAGAACGTCTTGCTTATGGACGTCTGGAAATCTTTTAACCGATTGCGGACCCAGGTTGGTCACTGTAAAAACAACCTGCCAAATGGGGCTTCCTCGACCCATCTCTAACCTAGTGCCAGTGTGGAACCGCTGCAGCGGACATGCGTTACCTGCTATGCTGCCTATCCTGCACAACCACCTGTACTTCTCAGAATTTATACGACGCCAATAACAGAGCAATACATGTTGCCATAGACTGGTAAAAAAAATAGTTTGAGTACATCGACACGACCAGGAGAAGAACAGTAC
Source organism: Mythimna ferrago (assembly GCA_910589285.2). Lineage (NCBI taxonomy): Eukaryota > Metazoa > Arthropoda > Insecta > Lepidoptera > Noctuidae > Mythimna > Mythimna ferrago. The sequence goes on from OU342689.1 coordinate 4,929,532, forward strand.
CCCTAGCCAAGTTGCTAATCTGCAATAGTTAACGCTTGTAGAAAGCTTCAAATGTACGGGAATGACGTCGTTTTAACGCTCAATCACGTGGTCAGAACAAAAGAATTGACGGCAAGGTCAACACGAAGCGTTCGGCGCAAGCGAAACGGTTGTAACTTGGCTTGGGGGGCAGTTTTTCAAGCTGTTGCTATTCTATGGAAGTCTAAGACGGTCATGTATTGTGTAGGCTATTAAGTACTAAAAAATAAATAAACAATGAATTGTGCAGCAACATTCATCAACTACTCAGATTCTACGAAGTATATTTGAATACTATCCAACCCCGCATGGGCAGGGCATCGCCGTGTCCTTGTGAGGGTGATCGGCGGCGGTGATCTCTCGCTCCGGGCCTTAGCAGAGGCCATGGTCCGGAGTAAAGAGAGTGGCAGACGGTCGCCTCCTTCTCCGAAGCATTAATGTTAGCAAAGGAGGAGGTCGACCGCATGAAGCAATGGCGCTTACGGGCCAGCCGCCGCCGGGATTCCGATAACGATATCTGACTACCGTAGGCGCGAGCTTGCGGGCGGCGAGCAATGGGTAGCTTGCTGTCCCTCCGTCCGGTAACTATCCAGACCAAGCCCAAGTCGTCGACGGCACATACTGTTCCCGCGCGCCTCAAGGAGTTGTCAGCAACCGAAGGGGCCCAGAAGAGTCGAAACCTACTGGAGCCAAGGGTCTGCTTCTGAAAAGAAGGCTCGGCCCCGGTATGAAAGGCAACGAAGGTACGGGGTGGGTTTTTTAGTCAGTAAAAGTCTGACACTATTTCCCGCTCCGCCCAAAGGCGAGGGATTTCATGTAAATGATTTTTACCCACCGAAAAAAAAACACTATCTAACCAAAACTAAACCATCCTCACCTTTTAAAATCGCTACCTCTCATCACCTATCCCATCCACCTAGCGGGCTGTAAAGAGTTAGAACAAAGGACGACTAGGGGTTAACGACCGGAACGAGCCACAATTACAAATGAAACCTTGTACCGTTGTATTACTGTTGATAATACGCCCCTCACTCTTGATGAGAACTTGCAAATTCACGTACCTACATTTTTTTGCGGGTCAGATTTTGTGCTAAGCTTTACCGCAATTTACTAGATTGACCAAGTTTAATTAAAGTTCCTACATTGAAGTCTGGTGGCGGAGTTGATGCAAATATCTTCATTGCTAATGGTAGGTGGCGTACATAGCATAGTCGGCCTTATAATGTTCCCACTGCTGGCACTCAGGCCTCCTCTCTAGGAGAGGGAATGGGCCGTAATCCACCACGCGGGCCCATTGCGGGTTGGTGGATGTCATACGTCTTCGAATTTTTGGTTTTAGGTCATGCCGGTTTCCTCACGATGTTTTCCTTAACCGTTTTGAGAGCAGTGGTAATGAAATAAATTACACAAAGTAATATGTAAACTTGTAAGTTGGAACCGTTACCACTCGGGCACCACAGCTCTCATCTCTCTCAGTTAACGTACATTTACCTATGTACATTTGTTGGTGCAATGGTGAATCTCTAGGACCTTATGCTATCATCAAATCAAGTTTTGAAACAAATTGAGTTCGTGTGTTTAGATGTCGTATTGAGGTAATATTTGAAAGGTACTATCACTTGCAAAAGTCCATAAGAATTCTTAAAACATATTCGTTTGACGTTTAGTTTGACTTACGACCTTTTATTTTCAAGTTTCGCCAACAAATGATTGAAATTCACAATTTCATCAACTTATCATAAGTCAAGATGGCCCAGTGGTATAGGCACACAGATTGAAGCGCAAATCAGCGTGCCGCAAGTTCAAATCCCACGCAATTATTGACTTTTTGTAAGTTCTTACCCGATTGGAAGTTATGTATTTGCATTACATATATTAAATTATTCTTTAACTTGTTCACACATTTCTTAGAGTTAGAAAGGTAGATCACAAAAAAAACTAAATAAAGAATTAGATTTCTGCGAGGTAGACACGAGTTTTAACTTAACCGAAATGAACTGTCGTTTGGTTATAGTTGTTGGTTAGTGACGTGAGGTTGACAGTATTGTAATATTCGCAAAATGCAGGCTAATATTAGTATTGAAGTGAGGGCGACTATCATTGGGCTGCATAAAAGTGGTCTTAATAAAACACAAATATCTGAAGAAACCGGACTGAATGTGAGTATAATAGCTATTAATGAATTGTAACTTTATTACAAATTAATCTTCTAATTAAAAAGTATGCCATTTATGAATCCATTCATCGTATCTTTATGAGGTTTAAAAGAGAAATACGTAAATCGTTGGGTTTATTGGATTGGTTATTGGATTAATAAATGCAGTTTTATTTTAAAATTATATTCAATAATTATGATTATTAACATTTTATATAATGAAAATGAAGTGAAGTAGGTATAGCTGCCTAATATATATATTTTTTTTTATTTTAGAAAAATACTGTAAATCTTTGGCTAAAAAGATATGAGGAAGAAGGTAGCCTTGCTAGTCGAAAGAGAAGTGGGAGATCGAAGCTTATTAGCGAGGCGCAGCGACGACATATGGTGGACGTATACGAAACGAATGGTTTCGCACCAACGAGACATTTTGCGGAATTATATGACACCTCGATGGATACTGTTCGCCGTGCACTTCACGCTGAAGGCGTGCATCACAGAAAACCTGCTAAAAAGCCGTACTTGACAGAGAGGCACAAACAAGAACGATTACGTTTCGCACTAAATATTTAATGTTAACTAAACTAAATGGCCTACCATTTTATTTTAACATATCTGTGATTATTCGTTAACAAACACTGTATTATATTGTGTTTACTTTCGTTTAAAACAGCTATATCTTTTAACTTGTGCCATCGCCTCATCTTAAGAATGCAGTGAACTCGCTATCAATTTTGTTGACAATAATCATGAGTCTATTTCGTTTTTTATTCTTCTACCCGCACTGTTTTAACATAATACTATAGTTCAATTTATTTTTCTCATCTAATTGACGATTATCTTGTGAGAACTAAAGTTCTTTTAACAGAAATTGAGGTTTGGTTTCAATCTTCTTTTCGTCAAGAAAATGAACAATTAAGCTATGACCTCAATACATTCATTGTGACGTTACACAAAAATAAAATGTTTACAAAGTCCAAATCATATATCACTTTTCAATAAATAACTGGATATAAACAATTACCTATATTTTATTTTATTAAAATTTGAATATCCGTTCATTGTTACGTTATTCATATTATGAATGGTCTAAGTGGGTATACTTCCAACAAACAATCTTAGGCGTAACATAGATAACGGTTACAAGATAACTTTTTGTCTAGGTAACAATTCGACGTCACAATTCTCATAAATGTTTAATTTGTAAATATAAAGAATAAACATTTTTATTAAACACGTCTTTTTATTTCCACCTTATAACATCGAAAAGATGTAACAACTAAATAATTGCAAATTACGAATGTGATTCTTCTTGTGGTTAATAGATCACATTCGTAATTTGCAACTATTTAGTGCAAAAAATGCAATAGTATTTTTCATAGAAATATAAAAAAACAATTAAATCAATATAGATTGGGAATTTTCAAAGTAAGAAATAACTGCAACGGACCGACCATGATTTGAACTCGGGTTACGTGATTTGCGAATCCAACACTTAGTTCACACGGCTACCAGCACATGACGAATTTGCACGAATTTTATCAATGCTACCATATAGCTCAGTGCGACGACAGTTCCTTAGTGTGTGTTATCTGTGGAATGTGGATACTCATACATGCGCACACATACGCACGGAAATATCGCGCTCGCTCGGTTCGTAGCAATGTAATCATTAGCGTTCCTATGGACTTTTGCGGCCTTACTGTACATTCAACGAATTTGATGACGGAATGAACTGGATGTCTTTCTAAACAATGGAAAGAAGTAATTCAACAGTGCGATCGCTCAGAAAAAAACTGTATATTTTTGAAGTGAAAACTTCTTTAGCGGCGTTGAGCACTTTTTCTGTAATGGGTATAAAATCTTAAACTCGCGTCAGGACACGTGACCTGATCGAAAAAGCGTAAGACGGATGGAGAGTAGACAGCTATCCCATAACGCGCGTTGTGAAAGGGGACTTGACGGAAAAAATTCTCACGAAAAATTGTACCGACACTTTTACTGTCAAAATATAAATCCAAGATGGCGGCCACTTTTACTGTCAAAATATAAATCCAAGATGGCGGCTGCAAGAAATTATCAACTTTTTCGTCATGGGTGTCGTTTTCATGGTTTTCGAGGGTGTTGAAACCGATGGTACTGTCAAAATATAAATCCAAGATGGCGGCTGCAAGAAATTATCAAATTTTTCGTCATGGGTGTCGTTTTCATGGTTTTCGAGGGTATTGAAACCGATAGTACTGTCAAAATGTAAATCCAAGATGGCGGCTGCAAGAAATTATCAAATTTTCCGTCATGGGTGTCGTTTTCATGGTTTTCGAGGGCGTGGAAACCGATGGTACTGTCAAAATGTAAATCCAAGATGGCGGCTGCAAGAAATTATCAACTTTTTCATCATGGGTGTCGTTTTCATGGTTTTCGAGGGTGTTGAAACCGATGGTACTGTCAAAATATAAATCCAAGATGGCGGCTGCAAGAAATTATCAACTTTTTCGTCATGGGTGTCTTTTTCATGGTTTTCGAGGGTGTTGAAACCGATGGTACTGTCAAAATGTAAATCCAAGATGGCGGCTGCAAGAAATTATCAACTTTTTCGTCATGGGTGTCGTTTTCATGGTTTTCGAGGGTGTTGAAACCGATAGTACTGTCAAAATATAAATCCAAGATGGCGGCTGCTAGAAATTATCAACTTTTTCGTCATGGGTGTCGTTTTCATGGTTTTCGAGGGCGTTGAAACCGATGGTACTGTCAAAATATAAATCCAAGATGGCGGCTGCAAGAAATTATCAAATTTTTCGTCATGGGTATCGTTTTCGTGGTTTTCGAGGGTGTTGAAACCGATAGTACTGTCAAAATATAAATCCAAGATGGTGGCTGCAAGAAATTATCAAATTTTCCGTCATGGGTGTCGTTTTCATGGTTTTCGAGGGCGTGGAAACCGATAGTACTGTCAAAATGTAAATCCAAGATGGCGGCTGCAAGAAATTATCAACTTTTTCGCCATGGGTGTCGTTTTCGTGGTTTTCGAGGGTGTTGAAACCGATGGTACTGTCAAAATATAAATCCAAGATGGTGGCTGCAAGAAATTATCAAATTTTCCGTCATGGGTGTCGTTTTCATGGTTTTCGAGGGCGTGGAAACCGATAGTACTGTCAAAATGTAAATCCAAGATGGCGGCTGCAAGAAATTATCAACTTTTTCGTCATGGGTGTCGTTTTCGTGGTTTTCGAAGGTGTTGAAACCGATAGTACTGTCAAAATGTAAATCCAAGATGGCGGCTGCAAGAAATTATCAAATTTTCCGTCATGGGTGTCGTTTTCATGGTTTTCGAGGGCGTGGAAACCGATGGTACTGTCAAAATGTAAATCCAAGATGGCGGCTGCAAGAAATTATCAACTTTTTCATCATGGGTGTCGTTTTCATGGTTTTCGAGGGTGTTGAAACCGATGGTACTGTCAAAATATAAATCCAAGATGGCGGCTGCAAGAAATTATCAACTTTTTCGTCATGGGTGTCGTTTTCATGGTTTTCGAGGGCGTTGAAACCGATGGTACTGTCAAAATATAAATCCAAGATGGCGGCTGCAAGAAATTATCAACTTTTTCGTCATGGGTGTCTTTTTCATGGTTTTCGAGGGTGTTGAAACCGATAGTACTGTCAAAATATAAATCCAAGATGGTGGCTGCAAGAAATTATCAAATTTTCCGTCATGGGTGTCGTTTTCATGGTTTTCGAGGGCGTGGAAACCGATAGTACTGTCAAAATGTAAATCAAAGATGGCGGCTGCAAGAAATTATCAACTTTTTCGCCATGGGTGTCGTTTTCGTGGTTTTCGAGGGTGTTGAAACCGATGGTACTGTCAAAATATAAATCCAAGATGGTGGCTGCAAGAAATTATCAAATTTTCCGTCATGGGTGTCGTTTTCATGGTTTTCGAGGGCGTGGAAACCGATAGTACTGTCAAAATGTAAATCCAAGATGGCGGCTGCAAGAAATTATCAACTTTTTCGTCATGGGTGTCGTTTTCGTGGTTTTCGAGGGTGTTGAAACCGATAGTACTGTCAAAATGTAAATCCAAGGTGGCGGCTGCAAGAAATTGTTAACTTTTCCGTCATGGGTGTCGTTTTCATGGTTTTCGAGGGTGTTGAAACCGATAGTACTGTCAAAATATAAATCAAAGATGGTGGCTGCAAGAAATTATCAAATTTTCCGTCATGGGTGTCGTTTTCATGGTTTTCGAGGGCGTGGAAACCGATGGTACTGTCAAAATGTAAATCCAAGATGGCGGCTGTAAGAAATTATCAACTTTTTCGTCATGGGTGTCGTTTTCGTGGTTTTCGAGGGTGTTGAAACCGATATTACTGTCAAAATATAAATCCAAGATGGCGGCTGCAAGAAATTATTAACTTTTCCGTCATGGGTGTCGTTTTCATGGTTTTCGAGGGTGTTGAAACCGATGGTACTGTCAAAATATAAATTCAAGATGGCGGCTGCAAGAAATTATCAACTTTTCCGTCATGGGTGTCGTTTTCATGGTTTTCGAGGGTGTTGAAACCGTTGGTACTGTAAAAATATAAATCCAAGATGGCGGCTGCAAGAAATTATCAAATTTTCCGTCATGGGTGTCGTTTTCATGGTTTTCGAGGGTGTTGAAACCGATGGTACTGTCAAAATATAAATCCAAGATGGCGGCTGCAAGAAATTATCAAATTTTCCGTCATGGGTGTCGTTTTCATGGTTTTCGAGGGTGTTGAAACCGATAGTACTGTCAAAATATAAATCCAAGATGGCGGCTGCAAAAAATTATTAAATTTTTCGTCATGGGTGTCGTTTTCATGGTTTTCAAGGCTGTTGAAACCGATAGTATTGTCAAAATGTAAATCCAAGATGGCGGCTGCAAGAAATTATCAACTTTTTCCTCATGGGTGTCGTTTTCGTGGTTTTCGAGGGTGTTGAAACCGATAGTACTGTCAAAATTTAAATCTAAGATGGTGGCTGCAATAAATTATCAACTTTTTCGATATGGGTGTCTTTTTCATGGTTTTCGAGGTTGTTGAAGCCGATAGTGCTGTCAAAATGTAAATCTAAGATGGAGGATGTCAGAATTTATCAACTTTTTCGTCATGAGTGTCGTTTTCATGGTTTTGAAGATGTTGAAATAGTGCTGTCAAAATGTACATAAAATAGGATAGTATTTTTTAGTTATATTGTATTGGCTAGACGGAAAAAATTCTCACGAAAAGTTGTAACGACACTTTTTCTATAGTAAGCTATTGTAAGCCGTGCGGCGTGCGCATGTTTCTCTGTCTTTCTCTCTTTCTCTCTCTTATAGAAAGCAAGCCAGAACGGAACTTCGTTCCATCCGGGTGTCCCTTGACACCTCAGTAGTTTTTCGGAGAGATAAACTTTTTAATGTAAAATAATTGTAATAGTTTTAAAGTGTTAAATTTTTAATGTAATATAAATTGTCATGTTTGTGTACGATAGCGCAATAAATGAATATTGTATTCTACCACATAAATGATAGTACTTTTATACTGATAAAGCAATTGGTGCAAAATTATTCCCTAACCATTCCAAAATATCAAACATGCTCAACGTTAATAATCAAGTTTTCACTTCTGCCGGCACTCCCGGAGTGCAACCCGTCTTTTTTTTTTTAATTATTACTTTTATTTGAATAACATTTATCAATTTATAAAAAAAAATAGTAGCCAGGAATAGGGCAAAGCCACCGATGGTCAGGGCTCCTGAGACAGGAATTTTCTATCATCGCGCGCCTCCCAGAGACTGCTATATCAAAAATCATGTGACACTCTAGTCGATCTATCATCTCTTTATGTGGCTTATAAATTGACAGCAATAGTCATATCAATGGTGATAGATCAATCTCAATACAACATGGTATTGGCATGATTGAGAATTGGGTACTAAATATAATAAACCCTTTTTATTAAATTTTCTATATCAATATAATATCTACAGAAATATTACTTAGTAGTTAACTCAGTTCTCCGAACACGATATTACATAAAAATATATTGTTCACCACGCTTTCCTTTATTCTCAAACTTTGAGTTAACTCTAGAATCTGACGCCCGGTCATTGAAATAAACTTGTATTTCCGATAATATTTTTCGTTGAATTCTATCCAAGGTACATTATGACAAGTACTTTATCCCCTCGATTCTGCGGAGGAACAGTAAAAAGAGAAAAAAAGTCGAAACAAAAACACAGTGAAGACTACTTTTTCAAACTTTTAATTGCTTAAGCCATGTCCAAAGACAGTAAAAAGTTACTACCAGAAAAAAAATACTCGTTAATTTTTACGGCAAGTCTATTTCTCCAGAATGATTGATGTTGGCCTAGCAACTAAGTTATTTTAGCGCTCTTTTATAATTAAATTTTTGGTAAAAAAATTAAACTCAAGCGGTGAAAAACTGATGTTAAACCTCTGAAGAGTACTTTAGTTATCTTCCTTAAAATATTAAAGTCACTGATGACAAGTATAACCATTATTTTTTGCGTATAATAAAATTCTGCGGGTGTCTAAACAGTCCACTTGTAGCGTCATAAATCACACAACAGTCACAATATTACATAGTTTGAATGCATGTTTACTGTTCATTTTTTTGTTAATGTTTTTGGCTTGAATACTAAGTCTTTTAAGCCATGTCTTCGGATGAACAGTTCATTAGTTTACCATTAGAACGCACATTCTTTTGGCACCAAATGTATCGAGTCAGCCTTCTCAGCAAACTTTGCCAGAGTTAGCCAAAACTACAATAAAATTTTCAGCTCTAATTTACCAAGATTGCACCTGTTTCAATGTTTCCACATATTGTCCAATTGCGCAGATACTATAATCCACTAGGAATCAATTTGTATGTATTATTATTACGTATCTACATTGTGCTTACATATTAGGAGCGACAAGAAATATGTAACCAAGATCTATGTAACTCATAATATGTTTTAAAAAGAGTGTCCATGGAGTTTCTTGCACGTTCTTCTCCATAGAGACCTACGCTTCGGAACGTGCAATTTAGCTTCACTTTTCTTGGACTGACCGACATTTGACTATTCAAAAGTGCCTTCATATGGTCTATTTGAAATAAATGTTTTTGACTTTGACTTTGCGAATAATTAAAACAGCCTCTGAACTTCACTCGAAGCATTCCGCCAAAAACTCTGTTTGTTGTTATGTTACGCTCAAGTGGTGGAACCGATTTGGATTTAAGCCGGTTGGAGTTGAAACAGTAGGGCCGTTGAGTTCGAATGCTCATTGATTTGCTTGAGGCATTAGTAAACAGCTAGTCGACTCTTCACGTGGCGTGGTTGTGAGCAGTAGCTAAGCGCGGGGCGGCGAGCGGTAACAACAAAATTATGGAAAGGTTTGAAGCACGCCACGAGATGCCGCTCGTAGCGCCCGGTGGCCGCTTGCCGATGGAATGCCGCACCGCTCGCCGCGCCGCTAGTCGCTAAGATCGCAGTCGTGAAGCTGAAGAGGCCTTAAGGCTGGGATTTTATTTTTGCCAACTAATCAGCATTGCCATTCAACGTGGCAATTCTGCCAGCGTTCTGAGCACTGTTCCCGTTGACCGTGACATGGACAAATTTTTTGATGCCCGGTGAATCATTTTTATACGCGTTTATACATACTTTTCTATTCAGTTTGTATATTTTTATCTACTAAGCTGTTTATTAGTTTAGTTGTTTGTGAGTATAGTATAATTAGATGAGTATTGTAAAGAAAAGATTCGTTTAACTATTCTTTATAAAAAAAAATGTTGGTCTAATAAATATGTTAATGTAAAATGAATTTTGTATGCATGGGTGTATGTATGTTTTCTATTTAACAGATTTAGATGAAATTTGTCACAGGGGTAGTCCATACCCTGAAATAGGACTTACTTTAATAGGATACTTTATATGCCGGATATATGTTTCTTGGAGAAAATTCACTACTTTCAAGCGGACGAAGCTGCCGGAAGCTTTGCCTTATGTAAAGCAAATTTTAGATTTTACTCTCTTTATTTCAAGAAACAAAAGAAATGCATCTAGAACTTTAAACTTATTTGTAAAATGCAAGATTTTGCTGAAAGGGATTTTGTAGGGCATGAGCAATAGAATGATGATGTCTAAATCATTGACACGATTTGCATTTTAATTATATTATTAAACCCGCCTACGGTGGCTGGAAATCGGGATCGGAATCCCGGCGGTGGCGAGAGCACCTTTGCCTGATGCGGTCGGCCTCCTCCTTTGCGAGCATTACTGCTTCGCAGAAGTCGGCGACCGCCTGCCAATCCTCCTCGCTCCGGACCATGACCTCAACCAAGGCCCGGCGCGAGAGGTCTCCGCCGCCGATCGCCCCCACGAGGGCACGGCGATCCTTCATTAATTAAACATAAAAAGAAGATGAAAAATAAAATCACTTATTTAATTAAAACTACATATTATGCTATAACTCTTACCTAAAATATGGCGTCCAAAAATTCCTCCGCATCGCTGTCGACTGGAAGTGTGCCCAAAAGACTGGCGGTATTGCCACGTTGTATGGCAATGCTTAATCTATGACCAAGATAAAAACCAGCCTTTGGGTCACGCGAAGTATCAACAAGGCGTTTGGATAATTCTTTTTGATCGACACGATTATTTTTCACCGTTCCCAGTTTGATTTTAATTACTAAATTGTATCATGTATCTATTTTATACATGACAGCCTCAAATCTATCTCCTTTCGTTCAGTCCATCCAAAGGTTGTCTGCAAGAGATTGCCCTGTGCGAAAAGACATTCTATTGTACTTGGTTTTGGTAATGTTTGTTCTGTATACATTATGGGTATACACTCCTACTTTTTAATTAGTACACAAAAAAATGGGGCTCTATCTGTACCCGTCACTGATCATATTTTTGTAGTCAAAAGTAGAAAAAAACGAAATCCTAAAATTGACCACGAAAAGGTAAATTCATAATAGAATCATCAAACATAACAATTGCTAGTAGAACATACTGCGGGCAGTGTTTTTCCTTAATAATTGTCACTTATTCATTCATTAATCAATAGCCTGTACAATATTTCCATAAATTGAGTGACATTTTGGGACATAAACCAACGCTAATAACTTTGCTGTTTATGAATATTATTTATTGAGATTTTGCTGATAAAATAACAAGGGCTTTTCTAATAAGCCCTATAAGTATGTGTACTAATTAAAAAATAGTGGTGTATAATAAATAAATGAAATAGCCAAATAGTAAGTTCTAGGCAAAAAAAAAACACCATCTATCATTTTCATTGCCAATAAGAAAATAAAATGTGAAACAAATAAGCTAAGATAAATATACAACATTTGTTAACCCAAACATTATAATATCTTCAACATCTAAGAGCATTATACTTGCCAGGAAAATATTCAACTTGAATTTTAAGGGGGCGGTTACAAGAAAGATAAGGCAATTAGGCTAATTGGCGGTGTTTTGTGCCAGGGTACGTACCTTCAATGTTAATCTCGAAGTAAAACACGAGAACAAAGGTTTGTTTGCTTATCATAGCCTGTAGGCCGTTAACTCGATTGGGGATAAAGGGTTCTTTTTGTTGTTATTGTACTTAGAAAACGAGAGAAGATTATTTTAATTGTCTAGTAAAAATGACGTCCATTGTTGAAGAAAGGAAAAACCAAAGTTATTACAAGCTTTTATTTAGTTTCACCTATCCTGATATTCGCTTGACTGTAATCAAATCCCACTAAAAACATACCTGTTAAAAAGGGGGCCAAGTTCCTATAGGCTAATTGTTCGCCTAAAAAAGGGTTGAAATCCAATACAATGCCAAGTTTAGACGCACTTTAAAATCGATCATCAACAACCTGATCATCATTAAATTTACACTACACGTAACACTTGATTAATTGTATAATTAAATTTATTATTAACCTTTATTTAATTAAATTAACCTTTTTTTTTGAGCTGAAATTTTGAATTTAATCTGATTTCTACATAGAAATCTGATGACAATGCAAAACTATTATAACATGGAGCTGATCTGAGGGCTTAGCCAAGTTGATAATCTATAATCGTCAATGATGGTAGAAACCTTCAAATGTATGAGAATGACATCATCTCAAAGTTAAGTGATGTGGTCAAAACAAAGCAATCAGATGCGTTACCGACTGTAGAAAGACATTTGAAACAAAACGGTCGTAACTTGGCTAAGCCTGCTGATGATGGAACCTGAAGGTAGCCATACGAACTCAGATAACCTTATCGTGTTTTGACTTTTGGAATGGTCTTGATGATTATCTATTAATTTTAAATAGGTATATACCGCGTCATAAAAGCATGCCGTGAACGAAATATTTTCATTGAAGACTTTATTTTAGTTTGGAAAATGTGGATCAGAAGGGTGTCAAGAAGAAAGATAAAAATTGGCATGCGATGGAAACGACAATTTTGATTTCAATATTTTTGGACCTGGATTTTTAGAGTGACAAGAATGGATAAAGCGAGAAATGGTATATTGTTATAAGCTTGAAAGAGGTATATAAGACTGGAAAGGTGAAAATTAATCATTTGTCTTGTGTCTTTTTTTATGGTGGGAAAAAATCAATGACAACCCCCGCTCTTGTGCGGAGTGGGAGATAGTGTCAGACTTCTACTGACTAAAAGACCTATCCCGTTCCTCCTAGCCTTCATACTGGGGCTCGAGCTCCCTTTCGGATAACCTTGGCCCCAGTAGGCTTCGACCCGGCTGGGTCCCTGCTGTTGCTGACAACTCCCTGAGGCGCGCGGGAACAGTGCGCGCCGTCGACGAATTGGGCTTGGTCCGGACAGTTACCAGACGGCCGGACAGCGAGCTACCCATTGCTCACTGTCAGCAAGCCCGCGCCTACGGTGGCGCAAGCCCGCGCCTACGGTGGTTGTCTTGTGTCTTGTTATGGTCATGTGAATAAGATAAAACGCATGTTTATTAAAGAGTTATGAGTACCTACACATGCATATTTTTCTTCTTCTTTTCGTTTCGATAGACTCAAATTATTATTTTTCTGACTAGTTTTTGGCAACATTGTATATGTTCTGTTATTGGCCTTGTCGAAATCCTGAAAAGTGCAGGTGGTTGTTCAGGATGGGTAGCATAGCAGGTGACGCATGTCTTGAGCAGCGGCTCTACACTGGTAATGTGTTAGAGGAAGGCCCATTTAGCCAGATTGTTTTATGTGTATTGGATGGATTGTGTGAGAAGTGATTTGAAAGAAAAGGGAGTTAGTGATAGCGTGACGAGTGACAGGGTAGAGAAAGAAGAAAAACTGTTGCGCCTACCCCAAATAAGACAGGAAGATGATGATGATAGTGGAGAGGGTGAGGGAGGTCTAAGAAAACATGGATGGAATATGTAAGGAGGTTATATGAAAGAAGAGGAAGTCTGTGAAAGCGTAACTGTTTTTATTTTTGTCGGTACACACATAAATACAAAAGAGGGTACATTGTTATAAAAATTGTACAAAGTTACTGCTTATTTTTAAAAGATTTTTTTATCCAGTAGACCTGCGAAAGGAGAGATAGGAAGGAAATATAGACCATAATGTGTAGAAATAAGAAAAGAAGAGTATGTGAAATCTTAAATTAAAGTCATAAATTATACTGTTGTCAAATAGAATCGCTATCTGAATAGAATCGTTATCAGAATAGAATCGTTGTCAGAATAGAATCGTTATCAGAAAAGAATCGTTGTCAGAATAGAATCGTAAATTTAATATATGTTTCTATTTGTTTCAGATTATGAAGCCCTGCGGGGGGCAGAGCCTCGTCCAGGCGCTATGTGGAGTGCGAGTGTGTTCTTCCTCACACAGATAGTCGTTTGTCAATTTACTACAGGTAAGCTATACAAGTTTATGGTTTAAAAGTTTAGACTGGCCTTTTGGTCTAGTGGTTAGTGACCCAGACTGCTATGTCGGAGGTCGTGGGTTCGATTCCCACCCTGGACAAATGTTTGTGTGGTGAGCATGATCATTTGTTCTGTGTCTGGGTGTAATTTATCTCTCTGTAATATGTATGTATTTAGAAATATATATTAAAAATACACAAGCTCAGCTTAGCTTGGGACTAGAAGGCGTTGTGTGATTGGTGAATATTATTATAAATGTAAGTGCAAAGAGTAATTGAAAAAAATCTACCTATTTGAGTTAGACTTTGAAACCATTGAAGCGATGTGCCCTACACCAGATTCATTAGAAGGGCAATAATGCAACATTGTATTTTATTTTATATTTCCTTTTTTAGCATAGTTGCACATGACGGTTACCCGTTAGTTAAATAATAAATAAAAGCGGGTTTGACATAAAATCTGGGTTTTCTTACAGCCAACCTTCGTATAATAGATAGATTTTAAATAACATGGTATATCTATACATATAAATAAAAAGGGAGTGTCTGTTTGTAATATTAAAATAACTGCTTTTGACTACATGCATATGAATATATATACGATACATACACCAAACAATTTTTGTCTGTCTGTCTGTCTGTCTGTTTGTCGGGGCTAATTTCAGAAATGGCTGGACCGATTTTGACAAGACTTTTTTGGCAGGTAGCTGATGTAATAAGGAGTAACATAGGCTACTTTAATTTTAGAAAAAACAAATTCGAAATCCTGTAGTCCACGCGAACGAAGTCGCGGGCACAGCTAGTATAAAATATAAATCGTACACGAACATGCACAACCATTCGTTGTGGCGATATTGGTTTACCTATGTCTAGCAGTGGACGTTTTACGGTAAAATATAAGTAGACACTAGAACGATATGAAAGAAAAGGGAGTTAGTGGTTGTACGAAGAGTGATAAGACAGAATGAAAAAAAAAATCGATCCCAAATAACAGGAGAACAAGAGCAGAAAGATGCTGTAAAAGAAGATGATGATATTAAAAAAAATATTTAAATGAATTATTATGATTGCAAAACCAAAAAAAATATAAAACCTTTCTTTTTATAAGCCCTTACTGAATGCAATTAAAAATAAAAACCTTTTTAAATTGTGTTACAAACAGGACAAACTTGAATTAAGTACAAGGGTAAAATTGTACAAGGCTGGGTTACACGTGGCAAGAGTTAGTTAACTTGGAATTTCAAGAGTACTGTAATTAGTGGAATGTTTCTTTTTATCCTAAAAACACAAGCATACAAAACCTCATTTCTCATTACTACTACCTCTATCAGATAATAGACAGTCATCACGTGTAGAAAGTACTACAAGGAACTTTTGGGCTTGAATGAATGTGTAGAAGACGCTTGAGTGAAATTATCTGAGCCATTATTATTTATTATACCTATCACTGCTGGGCAAAGCCATCCATGGATCCTTACAACGATTAAAATATGCTACTTCGTTCCATTCTTAAAAAAAAAAAAAACGTCATTCCGCCATCTTCTTGTGGTCTACTACGACCCCGTGTCTCTGTATCTGGGTACCAATCAATGTTTTGCGGACCCACCGCTAGTTAAGCATGCGGCAAATAAATCCTGTTCAATCTCAATTAAGTTAGGTAGATTTTTGAGCCACATTAACGATTTGCGTAGGCATTCTAAGGTATTAAAATCCAGGCGACAATAATGGCTCCGATTGCCATGAGCGAAACGATCCATGAACAGCTACAGCAATTAATCAGAAGCTCCAAAGTCTGGCAGTCGGTTAATAGTAGAAATGAATAGAATAAACTTTATTGTACACGAAAATGGTAACAAAACTTTTACACCAACTTAAATCTATGAGTACAATGGCGGCCTTATTGCTAACAGTGATATCTACCAGACTACCTTAGAATAGACTGTAAGAATTTAAAATATAAAGAGAGTAGTCATTGAATTTGACTGCCCTGTTGTCCTAGTGGTTAGTGGCCCTGACTGCTATGCCAGAGGTCGTGGGTTTGATTCCCACCCAGGACAAAAGTTTGTGTGATGAGCATGATCATTTGTTCTCTGTATAGGTGTAATTTATCCAAAATATGTATGTATTTAGAAATATATGTTTATGAGTTGTCTAGTACTCATAACACAAGCTCTGCTTGGTTTTAGACTAGACGGCGTTAAAACAACATTATGTTATATTATATTTATTGAGAAAATATGACAGGCAGCTAACTCGAAAGTTGATGGAAACGATAAAAAGACATTTCTCTTCCCCAGAAAATCCACAAACAACAACAACAACAGAAGAAACACAAACGGTGACGACATTCTACGCGCTCAGCACCGGCATAGTCCCTGCACCAGTGATGCTAAGACTTGGCAACTCCACCATCGACAGCACCAAGTCTTTCAAAGTACCACAGCCATCCCAGGACCCATCGACGTCTAAACCTGTGAAGGTAGACATGGTACCACATGTGGTGTTGAAGAATACGTACTTCGATCATGATAGGAAGTATGGGCCGAGCTTTGAAGACGCTCCAGATGGAAATATCACTAAGATTACGGTGCAATTGGGGGAAGATGCTCATTTGAATTGCAGGATTAGTTTGCTGCAAGATAAAACGGTGAGTGTGCGTCTTAATTTCTTATTTATAGTATTATTGTGTATTCTATTTGCTCTTCTTAAGATTCCGTACCTCAGTCAGCAATAACGGAACCCTTTTAGGATTACTTTGTTAAACGTCAGTCCATCTGTAGAGATGTTTTTTCTAAAGAACGTGTGGAGTTCAGCTGAAATTAATTTCAAATAATCAAGTTTGCTACCCTCAACTTCTATGTGAACTCAATCTAAAAATAAGACTAATTATGCTTTGTTTATAGCACATATTTCAAAACCTTTAAGGTTACTCTTATTGACCTAGAATCAACGAGAAACAAAGTTCTGTATCAAAAATAAAGGAAAAACTATAATTACTAGAGCTACGATACAAAATAAAATCATTTTTGCAAGTCAAAACAGTCTTTGAGATGTAATTCTGGAATTGAACTATTAAAATAGGCAAGTATTGTACGGAACCCTCGGTTCATGCAAGCCTGACTCGCACGACCAGTTTTTTTTTTTGCTTAGAAATTAAAGGATATTTTTCGTGGTTCATTAATCCGTCTTCTAGGCGCTGCTGGCGGCGGGCAACATATTATAACACATTTTTATTCTTTGGCGGTCTTTGAATTAGACTTTAACTAATATTAGAGGCTCTACTAAATATTATATTTCAGTTTCATACCCAAAATATCAGTTCTTAGAAAACCTTTATTTTTAAACATGGTTCCAGGAACTAGTGTATATTATGATGTTACTATTCCTTATTTGTTCTCCGGTTTAAAAGTATCGAAAGCAGCAACGAGCATATTGCGTGGGGTACCACTGATTTATCCACTTTGGCTAGCGTGTATTTCTTCACCAACGATAAAGTCCGCTACTTCTTTTTAACGGACACCATTTAGATTATGGAACCCTATAATTTTGGTAGGAGTTAATCTATTTTCTACCGTTGGCGTGTTAACTGCCGTTTTGTTAACCAAGTACCTGTTATCCACTTTGGTAAAAACCACTTGATTCACTTAAGCTTGATGAAAAGTAATGTGTTGTAGTTTCCATGTTTTTGTTACGATGTTTAGGCCTAGATTTTCGATAAGCTAGATTTAAAGTCTTGTTTAACTAGTTTTACTTAACGCTTACTAGTCTTTGGGGTATGGTTTAAGGCAAAGTGTTCTACAGAATCAATTTTGTCTAGCTTTTTGCCAAGTATGTTGAGATACAGATACTGTATAATGCTTAGCTGCATCCAAGAGCGACTGCCTATCAGACTTCCAAAACTCAGTGCGCTTATTAGTCTTTAGCGTAAGGTTCAAGGCAAATTCTTCTACGGAATCAAACAACCTACCAAACTTTTTCCCAAATATGTTGAGATGCAAACACTGATACTCAGCTGGATTTAAGAACGACAGCTTATCTGACCTCCGAAACCCAGAGTGCTTATTAGTTTTTGGCATTTATTATGGTTTAAGGCAAATTCTTCAACGATATCAAACCACCTACCAAGCTTTTTCCCAAATATTTTGATATGCAAGCACTCATACTCAGCTTCATCCTGGAGCGACTGACTATCTGACCTCCGAAACCCAAAATGCTTATTAATCTTTAGGGTATGGTTTAAGCCAGATTGTTCTTTAAAATCAATTTACTTTAGCTTTTTGCTAAGCATGTTGAGATAGAGACACTGATACTCTGCTGCATCCAAGAATAACAACTGCTAATCTGACCTCCACAACCCAGTAATAAGGTTACGCAAGACTAGTGTCAGATTTTATTTTTTCTTTTCTTTAAATTAGTTCAGCAACTCTTCCGCTTTCTCATAAAATAATGAGCAAAAATAAACCCCTTTTTTCATCACATTTAAAATAATCGTTATTTTATGACCATATTAGGAAGAAAGGATA
The DNA here is from genome assembly GCA_910589285.2 of Mythimna ferrago. Lineage (NCBI taxonomy): Eukaryota > Metazoa > Arthropoda > Insecta > Lepidoptera > Noctuidae > Mythimna > Mythimna ferrago. The sequence continues at coordinate 4,948,114 of OU342689.1, forward strand.
TAACCACGCTCATGAATTTTTATCACAACATAAACTTAAATATGATTATATTATGAGCAGTTAGGTAAAAATGTTAGCTGTAAAAACAAACTTAGAGCTAAGAATTACTCGTAGCTACAAGTTATTTCTCCAAGAGTTAGTAAGTTATGAGATTTGGTTCTTTGTACGTATACCTACAGAAGGTCAATTCTTGTGCTTAAAGAACCTTAAAAATTTTAAACACAAATTCACATCGACAATCAGAGTCTAAATTTTTTTTAAATTTAAGGAATTTAGGGGTGTTTCTGACTAATGACGACGGCGATGCAAGTGTGAACGTTCCTTAAAAATACGGATAATACCTTTTTTTTGAGGTGTGCTTATTATCTAATGACTTCTTTCACACTAGAGTGGAAAAGACGGTGTTAGACAAACTGTGTTATTTGGTCGCTCTTTGCGTTCTAGGAGCACGGTGGATAGTTCTAAAGTAGCTATTCCACTAATGAAAGAATCTTTAAAATTGGTCCCGTAGATTTGAGATTATTTTTTATAAACAAAAATAAAATCTTTCCTCTTTATAATATTAGCAGTATAGCGTTATAAAATTGCTCACAAAATGAGCAATTTATTACACTATTCATGCTTAAAATAATTACTGAATTCTTTGAATTGTCAAGTTATCAATGAGTAAGAAAAGTGATGCTAATTGCACATTCCAAAGCATAGATCATATGGAGAAGAATGTGCAAGAAACTCTATGCCATTTTTTCCATTACCTAGGTCGTTACATATTTCTTAACATGCAAGACACAAATTTTGCGTCTTACCTCAATGGTTGTCGATCTAACAAGAAAGCTGCCTATTATACATCGACAACTTTACCACAGATACCTAATCACAAATACGTTTCGATGTTGTCAGCACAATTAGTGGATTGCATCGAATACAAAATAAATTAAATAATATTCATGGTTACAAAAACAGTGTAAGTAATCAGATTTCGTATCAAAATCTAAGAATAAATTATTTATTTTTTTGCCTTACGGTTTGTTATTATTCAAAATCTACCTGTAGACGTAGCTTTAGATATAGTCTGTCTGTAGTCAACCGACTTGGGAATTTTGTATAATATTTAATCACTTAAAAAATAATTATGTTCGATACTTTTCATAAGGTTCTTCTGTTAGTAAACAATGATCTCTATCTCTTAATCAACCTTGATTATTGAACCCATGTTGACTACATCAGATTTCATGAAACCCTAAAAAATTACCAAAGTCGTTTAACTTATTAGACAGACTCTACAATGTTTTTCAAACAACCAAAAATATACAGAGACTATCTTAATCCTAAGCAGATCATGTTTATCAATTAATTTTAATTATGAAAGAGCCTATTAATTTTGTTCATGTTGTATTCTGAGAAATTTACCTTTACATCTTGTGATGGAGCTTGTAGACGGAAATAAGAGCGTCTATTATTATCTTATAAGGTTGCTGTTATATTAACCTAAAATTGTTCGAGGTTTGTATACTTTGATATTATAATAGCGCCTACATTCTCATTTATGTTCGTGTATTCAATTATTTTGTTTTACATACGGTCTACGGCATCTTTGGTAGAGTCTGTCTAATAAGTTAAACGACTTGGGTATTTTTTTTTTTTTTTTTTTTTTATTAATGATAGGCTTGCGTTTGACCACTAGCTCACCTGATGGTAAGCGATGATGTGGTCGACGATGGAGCACGCTTGCCTAGAAGAAACTTATTCACTCTCGACTTAAAGACTCCTAAGTTGTAGCTATCAGGAAACAGATTCCGGCAGGGAATTCCACTCCTTGGCTGTACGCACAATAAATGATTATTAGGATTTAATGAAATCTGATGTAGTCAACACGGGTTTAATAATCAAGGTCAAGATTAAGAGATAGAGATCATTGTTTAATAACAGAAGAACCTTATAAAAAGTATCGAATATAAGTATTTTTTATATGATTAAATATTATACTAAATTCCCAAGTCGGTTGACTTATTAGACAGACTCTAAGCCGCTATGGTTGTGTTGATGTAGGAAATCGATTTTGTTTTGTGAAACAAAGACGTTGTGTAAGTTTGAGGTCTAGGGAGGCTTCTCAAAGAGTTGTCAGGAACCGTAAGGGCCCAACAGGGTCGAAGCCTACTGGGGCCATGGGTGATGCGAAAGAGATCCTTGGGGCCCTGGAACAATGGCAAAGAAAGAACAGGAGTGGGGTTTTTAGTTAGTAAAAGTCTGACACTATCTTCCGCTTCGCCCAAGAGCGGGGGATGTCATTGGATCATTTGCCAACCTAAAAAAAAGGTTTTTCCAAAAAACGGGTGTACACTATTTTACAGTTTAAAATCTTATAACAATGTTACTTATTGATGTAAGGGAGTTAGTGATAGCGTGACGAGTGACAGGACAGAATGGAAGAAAAAAACGTGTTGCGCCGACCCCAAATAAAATGGGACAAGGGCAGGACGAAGAAGGAGAAGACTTATTGATGTAAAAATATGTTCAACCTATATTTTTTAGTATATCCGAAATCTGAATACAATTGGTTCCGAATCATTAACAGAATCGATTTCAATAGTTTTTACATCATGTTATATTTTTTCCCAAAAATATCACATACCACAAGTTAGACACCACCGACACTAAGTACAATACAGGTCATGGCAGGTCATAACGGGTATTAGGCGCCAGTAAACAGATGGGTGCAAGTGCAAAACAACCCCTCAGTCACGTGGATGGCCCGGTCACTATGTATTTTTGCTGACATAACAAGCTTGTAACTTTGTGATTTTTCATGATTCAGTTATGTTTTTTGCATAGATTTTTTGAATAAAAATACTAGACATGTGCTTCAGGTTTTGCTTATACTAAAACTTAAATGTTGTATACACGAAACTCTTCGAGATTACCCAATAAGGCTCAGTAACGTATAAATCTAATGAATAATCACTAGGTATATATATACAAACTTAAAATAATAATACGTACAAACGGTGCAGAAAACTTCAAACGGCGTAAATATAATAACCTCATTAGAAGTTATGTGTTTGAGCCGTTTGGGGTTGAAACACTAGGGCCATGGGGTCCGAGCGCTCATCGAGTTGTTCGGGATATCAGCAAACAGTTGGTCGACTCTTCGCGTGACCAGAAGGCTGGACTCTTCTTCAGTCAACGAATCAGCATGGCCATCCAGCGTGGCAATGCTGCCAGCGTTCTGGGCACTTTTCCCATTGACATCGATGTGGACGAATTTTTTGATGCCCTCTGAGTTTTCCCCGTTTTTCAGCCTTTTTTTTACTCGTAACATATTGATATCGGACATTAGCTAAGATAAGACCCGCACAACAGGATAATCGAGCACCACGTTCTTTCGCTCCGAAATCAGCTTGAACGAAATGTAATTAATTATGTACGAGAATACGGCCATTATTTATTTAGAAATCAGCCCTAATAGGAAAATACAGAAGGTTGATTTCATACAACTAGCATCAAAAGCACGCACACAGGGACGTGTATGTAAATACGGTGTTTGGCAGCGCTACCACAAGCTCTTAACGCGATCTATTTGACGACCTAAACTGAACCGTTAAAGAGATGGAGCTATATAGAGTGTATTATAACTAATGACATTTTAACATGTCATGATAAGTCCCTTTTTTTTGTTTTTGGTGGGGAAAATTATCCAATGACAACCCGCTCTTGGAGCGGGAGATAGTGTCAGACTCTTACTGACTAAAAAACCCACCCCGTTCTTTCAAGTCTTCATACCTGGCCCCAGTAGGCTTCGACTCGGCTCCCGCCCTGCTGTTGCTGACAACTCCTTTAGGCGCGCGGGAACAGTGCACGCCGTCGACGACTTGGGCTTGGTCCGGACAGTTACCGGACGGTCGGACAGCGAGCTACCATTGCTCACTGTCCGCAAGCCCGCGCCTACGGTGGCTGAAAATCGGGATCGGAATCCCGGCGGCGGCGAGAGCGCCGTTGCCTGATGCGGTCGGCCTCCTCCTTGGCGAGCATTACTGCTTCGCAAAAGTCGGCGACCGCCTGCCACTCCTCCTCGCTACGGACCATGGCCTCAACCAAGGTCCGGCGCGAGAAGTCTCCGCCACCGATCACCCCCACGAGGGCACGGCGATGCTCAGCCCAAGCAGGGCACACCTCGACTGTGTGCTCCACCGTGATGATAAGTCCCCTGAAACAAATGACAGTAGCAAATTCTCTTGCACTCACTGTATACGAGATATCATCACATAACTCCTCCCGCTCTCAGTAGAGTGAAAGGGAGTGTCAGGCTTTTAAGCCAACCCGTGCCTATGGTAGCTACCTCACCTGGTCACTGTGGTTCACGCAATCAACCATAAGTTTGTTTGTCATGAATTGGCTATGCCGCCGTGGCGTCACGGTAAGACACGGCTCTTAAGAAACAAAAAGTGCACCTGTCTTTGCGCACACACATTTGTTTCTATGAGCAGTGGTGACTTAGAAGTAAGGACCTCGACTTATGAGTTGTAGATCGCGAATTCGAACCCAGCCAGACGTATTATTTTGTATGATTTATTTCATCACCACTGTTCTCGAAACGGTGAAAGAAAACATCGTGAGGAAATCGGCAAGTTCTAGAATAAAAAGAGTCGAAGACATTTGACATCCACCAATCCCTCTCCTAGAAAGGAGGCCTGAGCCCCAGTTTTGAGAACACTATAAGGCTGATTATGCTATGGTATATCCTATCCTGTGTGCTTGTCGAATTTCGAAAGAGTTTAGCCACCATAGCCAAAGTTTAACTAGTGATATTATTATAAAGTTAACCTTCTCCATTTATCTTTTCTGTACTTTATACGGAGATAGCCGAGAAGATACGGAGTTAGCCGACCGCTCCAGACTATTACTTTTACACACTTCGTTAGTTGCGTCCATTAAACAGCATGACATTTTAAGGAATCTCTTTCCAAGGCTTTCGTTTACGACACTTCTGAACTTGCAAACTACATAGTTGAGAGAATTTTCACTTTAAAGTACCTACTAAATTGTGTAATGAAAAATTCTGTATAATTAATTTTTGGTAATATTTTTATTGACTGATCAGACTTGCAAGTAGTACTTTTTCTTTTCGTGTCGATGCTCTCAAACTAAACTTTTCCTGACCAATATTTGGCAATCTGTACGGCTCCATTGTTGACCTCGTATAGATCCTGAAAACTGGTGGTTATGCAGATTGGGCAGCATAGTAGATGGCGCATGCCCTGTGGAGAGGCACTGGCACTGTGCTAAAAATGGGTCGAGGAAGCCCCATTTTGCCAGATTTTTTTTACAGCGGCCAATCTGTGTTCGCAGTCGATTTAGAGATTCCCAAGTTGGCTACTGTAGTTCGTGTCCAGGGGGGAGATGTTCCGATGGGGTGATAAAAAGTGGAGAAGTTGGATGTTTCTGCCTCCACAGCGCACAGCATCTCTCGTTCTCTGCACTGTCTTTCAAAGAGGTCGTAAATCGCATAAAGTTCGCGTCCAGGGGGGAGATGTTCCGATGGGGTGATGAAAAGTGGAGGAGTTGGATGTTTCTGCCTTCATAGCGCACATCATCTTTCGTCCTCTGCACTGTCTTTCAAAGAGGTCGTAAATCGCATAAAGTTCGCGTCCAGATGGAAGATGTTCTGATGGGTGATAAAAAGTGGAGGAGTTGAATGTTTCTGTCTCCACAGCGCGCATCTCTCGTCCTCTGTACTGTCTTTCAAAGAGGTCGTAAATCGCATAAAACTTTTACGGCTCTATAAACGTGCAGGCACAAGTTGGTATCATTTATAGCTTCTTCTACTTCCAGGTTCTTGTTGTCTTGAAGGATTCTTTGAAAGAGTTACCGAGGCCCTGAAATGCAAAAGGCAACTAAAGAAACACGGATTTTTTTTTAGGTGAGAAATCATTCTACGACTTCTTCAGCTCTTGGGTGAGGCACGAGGGCATGTCAGACTTTTACTGACTAAAACACATTCCTATATTTTTTCTTTGCCTTGTGTTCCAGGGCCCTGGTTTTTCCTTGCTGAAGCGAACTCATAGCTCTAGTAGGCTTCGACCTTGCTGGGCCCCTGCGAAAAGAATCACGGGTGGTGATGCATCCTCATCAGATTTTTACCGACTAAAACCCACCCGCTACACCTAAAGCGGAAGAAAAAAGTTTTAGATGCAATGATGATGGATGTTGTTGTAGTTGTTGCTGCAATGGCCCGAATCTTCATGAATTTGTTTATTTTTCTATCGCTACCCTTGCGAAGGTCTTACACAGCACCAGGGGTTATTATTCAGGGTTACAATGCCCAGTTTTTATTACTCAAACTAAAATTCAATTTATTTTTATCTTTTAAAGCATTTTTGTCATTGGCATCGTAAGAGGCAAATCAAAGTTAGATAAGACTACTTAGTAAAAAAAAAATACCATTACTAAAAAAGGCCGATGACCTGTTCATGGTCGCTGAAATCCGATGGATACGAGATGCACAGGACCGGTCGTTGTGGCGACGCTTAGGGGAGGCCTATGTCCAATAGTTGATCTCTTTTGGCTTAAATGATGGTGACCAAAAAAGCTAAGCAGATCATGAATCTGCCTAGCATTTTCCCAAAGAAGTTAACTCAGCTTACCAGTCTTACCGAATGCAATTGAATACCAATTTTTACATGGAGCCTATTTAACTGTCATAGCCTAATTGGGTAACTTGACCACCACAGTCTAATTGGGTAACACCATATCCCTATAGGCAAGGCTGGTATCAAATTTCCTTGCTTAAAGCTATCCATAACGACTACCAAAGATCTACAAATGACAGCCAGGACCAAGGGCTTGAGGTGCTTTTCGATGCACTGAGGAACCTCGGTATGGTCATCCATCCACAGACCGGCCCATGCCCCCCAATACTCACAGAAGTATTCATTCATAATCATAAACGGCTTTGCAATGTTCCCGTTGCTGGGGCCTCATTTCTAAGAGAGGGAAGGGGCCGTAATCCACCACGCAGGCCCAGTGCAGATTGAGATAGATGTCACATATCTCCAAATTATTGATTCTAGGCCATGCCGATTACCTAGGTCACTATAATTTTCTTCCCTGTTTTGAAAGCAGTGGTGATGAAATAAATTACACAAAGTAATGCGCCCTAGTATGAATAGATGACTTCGTTAAGAATTTAAGTGAGAAAGCGAAGAACCGTGATCGTTGGAAAGAATGGACGGAGGTCTTTGTCCAGTAGTGGGACAATATGGGCTTTTTTTATGGTGGGAAAAATCATTCAATGACAACCCCCGCTCTTGGGCGGAGCGGGAGATAGTGTCAGACTCTTACTGACTAAAAGCCCACCCCGTTCCTTCTAGCCTTCATACCGGGGCTTCAGTTCCCTTTTGGATAACCCTGGCCCCAGTAGGCTTCGACTCGACTGGGCCCCTGCTGACAACTCCTTGAGGCGCGCGGGAACAGTGCGCGCCGTTGATGATTTGGGCTTGACCCGGACAGTTACCGGACCAAGGGGCGGCGGCGGAAGCGCCGTTGCTTGATGCGGTCGGCCTCTTCCTTTGCGAGCATTACTGCTTCGCAGGAGTCGGCGACTGCCTGCCCCTCCTCCTCGCTCCGGACCATGGCCTCAACCACGGCACGGCGCGAGAGGTCTCCGCCGCCGATAGCCCCCACGAGGGCACGGCGATGCTCCGCCCAAGCAGAGTACACCTCGACTGTGTGCTCCACCGTGTCCTCCGGGCATTCCGCACAATGGCGACACCCGGGGTATAATATGGGCTAGCTATATTATCATAATAATGTACCTAAGTATGAAGAACCATGATCTACAAATTGTAAATCAGAGTAGTTACCTCTAGGCCGTCACTGCTCTCTCAACTTTAATTCATCCTCACTAAATGGAGTGATCAAGGCAAGTGCGACTATAGGTTCGTTAATGGTGCCAACATCAGCCATTGTGTAGATAGTGGCGCCACCTAGATTCATTATTGGAATTGTTACAGCCATTGTCTACAAAGTGGCCGTCCAGGGAGCTATTAGAAAGGATTATTAATCGGCAGCTAAATTATATACGAGAAAATTATCCGTACTTTAAATATTGGCTGGATTAAGTCCCGAAGGGTTGTGTGTATTAATATTTTAGGGTAAATCTCTTAGAGGATTAGATGTATACTTGTAGTTGTGGATTAGATCGTAAATACATTTTTTACAAGCTTTTTAATTTTCCACAATTTTAGATTTTTTTTTTGAGGTGGAATATCATCTAATGACATCTCCCGCCCTTAGGCGAAGTGGAAAGGTGGTGAACCTGAGTTCCAGCAGTGGGAGCATTAAAAAGGTTGATGATGATGAAGATGATGACATTGGTTATATTTTATGTACGTAGGCAAAACCGTGGACAAAAGCTAGCTATACACTAAAACCATCCTAAGCGTCCCCGCACACGGGCCTCAAAAAAACGCCACCACAAAGAGACGCTAGAAGCAGCCACAAAAAAAAGCTAGAAGCAGCCGCAAAAAAACAGTTGAAGCGCGCGACACCTTGTGTCCGGAGAAGCTTGAAGCCGCTTCAAGCCTTATTTTGTAGCGGCACCGCCGCACACGAACCACAAAAAAAGGCAGCCTCAAAAAGAAGCTTGAAGTGGCGTTTTTTTTTTTGTGGCCCGTAGTAGTAGTAATCAATCATTCTATCTATTGATGAAAATCTACTCGGTAGTTTTTAAGTTTATCGCGTTCAGCCAGACAGACTGATGCGCTCTTGGAGTTCATTTTATAATATGTTAGGATATTTAAGTATAGATTGAAATATTGTGCCCCAAGTTCGTTTTCATAGATACCAGATCCCAGGAGTCTCAAGGTTTAACCCTCACAGTACCTACACCTTTACTTAATCCTTCTGGGAATTCAGGTGACATGTTATGTTTATTAATGACACATTTAAGCCACTGAAATCCCAAAACGGAGACATCTCTCACAAATTAAATTAACCCAAAATACTTAATTGCAACACCACAATAATTTACCTCATCATTTCAGCCAAAAAACTTCTACTGCTGGACATATGCCTCCCAAAAGTGTTGCCATAACAAACGATCCTGTGCGTCTTGCATTCTTCAATTTCCCGCGACCCTCACTTGGTCGTCGGTCCCCCTCGTGGGAGGCCTTCCAACGCTGCCTCTTCCAACACGTAGTCGCCACTCCAGAACCTTTGAAACAATGCACTCATCAGTAAGATGGCGTACACTGTTATCATTGTTCTATCTCACCAAAGTACGCAGTGAGCGTAAAATATTAGTTACATATCTTAAACGCTTCGAGTTTACGCACACAGAACATAAAGTATTAGTAAACCTATTTTAAAATTGTTCAAAAGATTTCCCATGACCCCCGTAAAGAGCAACTGAAGGAACACAGATGAGTTTTAGTCAGTAAAACACTCCCTCTCACTCCACTCAGAACGGGAGAAGGGATTTGATGATTTGCTTATAACTTAGACCAACCCGCTTTTGTGAGATGTAAACTAATACTAGGTGTACTATTTGACTGCAAAATTACAGCAGTATTTTGTTCAACCAAGTATCCCGCAAAACTTTAAAATATCATACATTTACCAAAACACGTGACTGAGATAAGAATAGTAGCATTTATGTAAGTTTGCGAATACTAATAATTTCTGTTTCGCACTTTCAGTTGCTTTAATGTTTATTTATACTTTAAAAAGCCTTTATTAGTGATAGCATTTGAGAAAAGAGAAACTAAAAATATAAATAAGAAGAATGGGTTGCGGAAATTTGGGTAAAAAATGGGTTCTAGGCAAGCGTGTTCCATCGTCGGCCACATCATCGCTTACCATCAGGTGAGATTGTGGTCAAACGCGAGCCTACCCATTATAAAAAAATATTTAAAGAGTTACCGTGGCTCTATAAAGCTAAGGTTAAATACACCGATATTTTGAGATGATTCTGAAGGATTAATATAAATGAAGGAACATACTTGGGTTTTAATCAGTAAAAGGCTGATACCACTCTCTCGCTCCACTCTAAAGCGAAAGAAATCATTTGATGATATTGCATCTTAAAAAAAAAACCGGACAAATGCTAGTCAAAATTGCGCACAAAGGGTTACGTACTATCTGTAACAAAAAACGGCAAAACATCTCGTTTGTTGTATTGGAACTCTACTCAAACATTTATTTTATTCTGTTGTTATAGCTACAACAGAAATACATCATCTGTGAAAATTTCAGCTATCACGGTTCATGAGACACAGCCTTGTGACAGACAAACGGACAACGGAGTCTTAGCAAAAGTGTCGCATTTTTAGTCTTTGGGTACGGAACCCTAAATGAAGTAAGGTAGTGATGAAGTGGGTGTCTTCAATTATATCGTATTTAATGCTTGCTATAATTGTACTTCAGAGAGCAGTGGTGGCCGAGTGAAAGCGATGTATCATATGAACATCGACATCGACATCGACATCGTCGTATCGTGACACAGTATCAAAATGCGTCCATTCAGCATATCACGGTATACGTGCCCGACACGAAATTTATCTGCCATGCGGTTACATACGGAACGGGCCGATATCAGCTACGGTGTGTGACATGATCGCATATCATTTTGCGTCCATACTAGCGACAATATACATACCACCACGCGACGGACATCTGATTCACTAAAGTAATACAAGTAAATTGATCTTGGTCGTGCGGCAGATGTCCAATGAGATCTTCTAAATGAGATATTCTTCCTTGTTGGTATCACTCTTGACATAGTGGTCGTAGACATCAGTTCAGGTGTTGGTGGTGTGCGGTAGTAAATAGGTCATCATCACTGCACGAATGCACGAGGAAGGCAGCCATCAGAGAGGAGTGGCGGCATGATACGAAGCTTGCCACCAACACCTGAATGAGATTGACAAAAAGAATATATGAATACTTGTATTTGGGACAGACACAGCACTATGATTACAAATACAAAGTAAAAAAAAAAAACAAAGTACAGAATGCGCCGAGCATCCCCGCACCGAAAGGGTAACCACCTCAGCATTTTCATTTTCAAATACAATTATTCGTTTTATGAAAGAATGCATATGGAATGCAGCACCAAGAAAAAATACTGGCCAATTAAGAGACCTCGATTTTTTTGTATGAAACCGCCTCTAATTTTTGACTTTATTTTTATTTTTCGTTGTTGCAGTGGCAATAGAAATACGTAAACACATTCTGTGCTCTCTATCTTTTACGGTTTATGATATACAGCCTGCTGACAGATAGACCGACGGATAGCGAAGGCCTCGTAGGCATCTTTCGGACATGGAACTCTGTAAATGATGCACTATAACTGAGACACATTAAGATACTTCCTTTCAACCACGATAGTACTAACGACGACGAGACGTATGGATGACGAGAGTGATGAAGATATGAAGAACTTTAGTCTAGGATGCTACTTGCATTGATATTCTTGCTGCATCCTATCTACTTAGCTTATAAAGTCAAAGCTGCTTTGGGTTTAAAACTCTTGGGCCAAGCCAAGCCAAGGGGTTCGAATAAACTTTTTAAAAATTTATCTAAATGCCTAGTTCACAGTTCGTGCTACTCAAGTGCTGGCTTTTACATTGGATCTTAATTAGTACAGTTAAAATGCATGTAATCTCATCCAACTACATATGCAAAAGTTATAGATACCGTAACGAGCAATAAGAAGCTATACAATTATCATACACGATGTATGTATATCATAACACTGGCTGGCCTGTTGGTCTAGTGGTTAGTGACACTGACTGCTATGCCGGAGGTCGTGGGTTCGATTCCCACCCAAGACAAATGTGTGTGTGATGAGCATAATCATTTGTTCTGTGTCTGGGTGTAATTTATCTATAATATGTATTTAGGAATATATAAGTATGTTTATCAGTTGTCAGTTGCCATAACACAAGCTCTGCTTAGCTTGGAACTAGACGGCGTTGTGTGATAGTTGTGGAATATTATATTATATTATTATATATTACATAACACGTGAAGTTTTATAACTATGATATTATGAAAAAATTGCTCAATGTAGAAGTTCGAAAAAAACTTTTATGAATTTTCAGGCAAATAATCTGTCGCGGTATGTTAACCATTGTGCCATTTTCGGGCTCGAAGTTATTTATTAATGTCCAAAGGTGCGTTAAAAATATGTTCGTGGTAGGAAACTAATCGCTAGTAAATCAGTGAGTTGTTATAAACTCAAAAACCAATTTCCATTACCATATTAATAGATTTAATGGATTTGTATATATAATTTATATATTTAATGGAAATGGTAATGGAATTACTAGGGAAGTATAAAATTGTTGTTTTAAAAATACATGTATGTTTATTTTCATTAGGTATACACATTTATTGTGTATACAGCTAAGGAGTGGACTTCCTTGCCGGAATCTGTTTCTTAACAGCTATGTATAACCTGGAGGTCTTTAATTCATTAAACCCCAAGCGAACGCCGGCGTTCGCGCACCTATTGTCTTTCTATTGTGTCTGTAATTTCCACGATTGAAAGGTAGTCAAGAGTGAATTGATTGTGTCTTCTAGACTAGCATACTCCATCGATGATCACATTATTGCTTGCCATTAGGTGAGATAGTGGTCACGCGACAGACTTTAAGTACAGAAAATGTATTAATATACTTTTGCACCCTTATTTTATTATTAATCTTTTTTTTTATGCACCTGCCAAGTTGCCACTCCACTAAGCTAGGCTGAGTGATAAAGAATATCTAAGGCATTAAGTCCGCATTTTTATGTTTGTGTTGCAAGAAATTTTAATAACTAAATTAACATTAGCCAGTCGATTAGATTAATAGCAAGACTAAATATCCTAGCAGGCTTGAAAGTCATTAAGTACTACTGTTATAGCTCTTTTAACACGGCATTAGCTGCGGTGTAAATATACCATTTCATAAAATGAGTTACTAGATACTTAGTTCCACAAACAGAGGCCCAAATGTTTTTAACAGGGCAAATTTATTACTCAATTTAGTCCCAGATTCGAACTATGCCGCGGACCAGCTGATAAAGACACGAACGGGTACTAATCGCTTAACTTTTCCCGGAGTAGGTATTTCATTTGAGAAATTCTGAAATGTCATGGTACGCCATTAAGAGGAGATTTAACGAGTGAACAACAATTTAATGCCTCGTTTGGCTGATGGGTTAATCACCTGGGGATTAACACAAAAACGTAGTGATTTTTATATAATGTGAATCGTTTGCTGGTAAAAGCATTTTTGGGATTCATTTTGTTGTTGGTGAAGGATTTAATGGTTGTTGATTGTTGTGAATTTGATTGATATCAGGAGGATGGAATATAGGTAATATAAGTAACTTAATTAACTTTTTTATACTTTAATTCATTAAACCGTAAGTGAAAGTCGGCGTTCGCTCTATCATTGTCTTTCTATTGTGTATCTAATTGCGGTATCGAAAGGTTAAACACAATCCACGTAGTTCCCTGTATCCACGCAAGATGTGTTATGAGTGTGAGGATATGTGATCCATGCAGAGTTTGTACGGTATCCTCGTGCCATTCAGATCTACATAATCTTTTGGGATATGTTTAACCATGTATTATATTATTATATATTATATGAAGAAACGCTTGGGTGTTAACATAGTGCGGACATACGGTGATCATATAGCCCGTTTAGGAGGATACCGTCGTGTTTTCGTGGGAATGATTCGCGCCATGGTTCGAAGCCGAAGAGATGGCGGTTGCCTCCATCTGCGAAACAGTTATGCTAGGGAGGGAAGGCGACATTTACGCCCCAGCCACCGGGAATCCGACCCCGACTATCAGCCACCGAAGACGTGGGCTTGCGGATGACGAGCAATGGACAACTCGCCATCAGACCGTCCAGTAACTGTATGGACCGAGCCCGAGTCATATTTGGCGCGCCTCAAAAGAATGTCAGCAAAATCGTATTAACTAAACATAACTAAACTACTACTGAAAAATCTACGAACTCTGCCTGATTTGGACAGGTCCTTTAAATCTCAATTAAAAACAAAGATGCTGCATCTTTGTTTTTAATTGAGATTTAAAATAGAGTGAAAGGGGTAATTAGACTTCTATTGACTAAATCTCACCCATGTTCTTTCAGTTGTTCTTTGCGCCCCAGGAGCCATGGTAACTGTTTCTAACAATCCTGCAGCCTAATTTTCAATCACCTCTCTTTCCTCAGGTCTCTTGGGTCCGTCGCAGAGGCAAGGATGAGATGCCAGAGCTCCTCACAGTGGGAGCCGTGACTTACGCAGCCGACAACCGGGTAACGGTGGCCCGAAGATACCCTGGTAACTGGAGGCTCCTCATCAGGGAGGTGAAACCGGACGACGAGGGCGTGTACGAGTGCCAGATATCGACGCACCCGCCTAGAGTTAGCAGGACTTATCTGCATGTCAATAGTAAGTGGTTTTTTGTTACTTTTGAAGTCCATACCTGTTCTTCAATTTTGCTCATAGGTATTTGCACCCTGTTGCCCGTGGAACAGGGTGTAAAGTCCCACAAACCTCCTTTGAAAAGGGAGGATCCTCCGACTAGACGTGTGTTTGGTCTGGTCTGAGAATCTGCTCTGTATAGTTGATGCTGAAGATCGCGTTTCAGGATATTAAATTTAAGTTCAGTTCTATGTGGCGTCATACAATACCATATACTAATAACAAGGCGAAAGTTTGAGAATGTGTGTATATTTGTTACGTCCTCACGCTTTAACAGATTTTCAGACCACTTGTATAAGATTGATTTACAATTCAAAGCCCGCATGCATCGCTTCGAAACAACAAAACTTCATGACGCAAGTTCTGTATTATTTTGACACTGGAGTTATCACTTCAGTCTCAAAATAAGACAGAACTTGCTGAAAAGGTACAACACAAATAAAATGCCAGCTCAAACAAAAACCAGAAATTCTTTGTGGTTAAGAATCGTCCATAGCCTTAAGCCATTTTCCAAGCACAAATTAGAGTTCCGTACACAACGGTTAAAACGAGACCCTATTACTGAGACCGTCTGGTAACTGTCCGGACTGAGCCCAAGTCGTCGAAGGCGCGCACTGTTCCCGCACTCCTCAAGGAGTTGTCAGCAGCAGCAGCCGGGGCCCAGCCGGGTCGAAGCTTACTGGGGTCAGGGCTATCCGAAAGGGAAGTTTGGCCCCGGTACAAAAGGCAAGAAGGAACAGGGTGGGTTTTTTAGTCAGTAAGGGTCTGACACTATCTCCCGCTCCGCCCAAGGGCGGGGGATGTCATATGAATGATTTTTACCCACCACAAAACAGACCCTATTACTGAGATTCCACTGTCGTTCCGTCTGTCTGTCTGGGGCCCAAGTCTGCTATATTTATAAATTCGTCATTCCAACACGATCCCATTGTCATTTTGCTAAAAGTTCGTAATCTGCTAATTCATAATGATCGATCATTGATCGGTCAATGGTCACGCAATAGAGTTGTGGTAAAATGACAATATCGAGGTTATTAAAAGCAAAAACTGAACACGCTGACGTTCTAATTGTAGTTTAATGATCAAAGGAACTGTCAAAATTTTAGTAGATTGCCTCATACCTCAGATATTGATTTGTTATTTTGTACGAGATTACCATTCTATGCCATTTCTTTCAATGGATTGTCAGTGCTTGACCATTGGAAAGTCATAATGACGCCATTATATTAGCAAATTACCAAAACTTGTCAAAATCAACCCTTATGAAAACAATGATAGACCATTCTGACACTATTGTAATAGCAGACTTGAGGCCCTGTACTTACGCCTGACACCACTCTGTAGGTATATCATGAACAGTGATAGCTAGATAGTCAAAATTGATCACAGATGCGCCGCTATACAAATCCTAAAAACAGAATAAAATAAGTACTTACTGGGCCTCCAATACAACGAACGTGACTTTTTTGCCATTTTTAGCTACGGACGGTACGGAACCCTTCATGCGCGAGTCTGACTCGCACTTGGCCGTTTTTTGCTACCCTTTCTAGATGAAAGCCGATTAACTAAGTGAGCTAAGTTACTGTTATGGTTATGGCTTTCGGGGATATGTAGGTTTGTAATGCCTTTTTTTTAATGTTGTAAACTAGTGTTTGACTGTGATCCCATCTGATGGTAAGCAGTGACGCAATTGTTGATGGTGAATCGCACTGAGCGTATTCACACTAGCCTTGAAGACATCTAAATTATAATCGGATGGGAAGATCTCTGCAGACAAATTGTTCCAGTCCCTTGAGATCTATTAATTAGAAAGAAGTTTTACTATACTATATACGCAAAATGCAAACTCTATTAGTCAAACGAACTTTAAGTAATGGGGGTCAAAGCTGGCCTGAATTGGTTTATCTACGCTAATATTATAATCTACATCTACCTTTCTACACTAGAGAAAAAAGGTGTTTTTTTCTCTAGTGTAGAAAGGTAGTGTTTTTTTTTTGTTTGTAGGAGGTAATTTCTGGAAATACTGGTCCGATTACTAAATTTTTTTCACCAATCAATCATTTATTTTGTTAAACATAGATGGGTTAAGGTAGTACATAAAAATAAAAATAAGTGCACTATGTTTTGCTAAAAGAATGGCGTACAAAATTAAGGAAAAATGCCAAGTAAATAGAAATATTATTATTACCAATATTATAATCACAAATTATTATTAACTAAACTAATAGAAAGCTGCTTTGTTCCTGAGCGACAAAGGCTATATTTTATGTAGGTACCTACACGGGTGAAGCCGCGGGCGAAAGCTAGTGTAATTCTATTGCTTCGCAAACTTGACTGACACACTGCCAGGCTTCTAAATATATTAGTTGAGTGTCTGAAGAGATTTTCAATGCTTTTCATGAAGGCGTGAAATTAATATTTTGATTGGTGACACAACATCGCCCACATGTCAATATTTGTATGAAGGGCAGGTTAGAGTCATATCTCTATAACCTTTTGGTCGTGGTTATATATAACATTAAAATTTACCGTGTTTTTAAAGGTGGCACAATTTTAAGATCCGTAATACCGACTTTCTGGATTGGTTGAAATTTTTGTGATTTTGGTTTATTTAATTGTTATAGATGTGAGACGCACAGGAATGTTCATTGTGGCGACACTTGGAGGAGGCCTATGTCCAACGTGGAAGTCTATCGGCTAAAATGATGATGATGGTTATAGTTTAATTTTGGCTTGCTTCGATAGTCTGGTACAATGATACGACTTTAGTTGATAATATAGACAACTAAATATATTTACTTATAAGTAAAGAAAGCTAAGTTGATTTAATCTACACTAATATAATACAGAGATAAAGTTTTTTTTTTTTGTTTTTTTTATGTTTTTTTGTTTGTAGGAGGTAATCTCTGGAAGTACTGGTCCGATTACTAAAATTTTTTAACCGATAGATAGCTCCTTTATTTCTGAGTGACATAAGCTATATTTTATGTACGCGGATGAAATCGCAAGCAAAAGCTAGTCTACACTAATTTAATAGAGAAGTAAAGGATGTTTTTTTTTTGTTTTTTATTTGTAGGAGGTAATCTCTGAAAGTTCTGGTTCCATTGCTAAAATTCTTTCACCGATAGAAAGCTACTTTATTCCTGAGTGACATAAGCTATATTTCATGTAAGCGGGCGAAGCCGCAGGCAAAAGCTAGTCAAAAATAAAGATGATTGGAATTACTTACTTTAACTGGTTTTATGTAAATGTATGAAAGTAAAAGTGCTGAGCTGTTCGGAAGTATTACTCCGAACAATTATGTTCATCCGAAAAGAAGTGTTAAAAAATTCAATTCATGATTCACCATATTCAGCTGTCACTTTAGAACTTCTAACTTCCTGATACCAAAGGTCAAAGCCTAATTTATTTTTTTCTTTATTGAAAAAAATGAAACATCACCTTTGTAGTTTCAGTTTCGTTAATCGGCTACAAACAAAAATATTCCACTCACGATCCAAATATGACGATATAATATGAGAATAGACGATTTAAAATTCAACTCAGGTTTAAGCCCAAGGGCATAAATATTACATAGAAAAGCAATTATAAAAGCTAATCACGTACCTATTCCCGCCTCCATCATCTGTAGGACATACTCATAAATAATGTACGTTGTACGGTCCCTTGGCGGTCTTTTTACCGGAATACGACCGTATCCGACGTAAAGGTCAACTAAGAACCTTTTTAGGAGTCCTCTGGGAAATGCAAAATCTCGTGAAAACTACAAAATCGACGAAAGTTTAGACAGATGGTGGTTGAGATTTTGTTGGATTCGAATCTTCGAAAAGAGATGTTGATTGGCAAAAAAAAATATACTAAGCAAATATATTTTAAGCTATTGCATAGCTTCTATCGCGGGCCTTGAGCGTGGAGACCGAATCCAGAAATTCCGTAACGAAAATAACCTAACACCCCCCCACTCATTTGTTTTCTTATCGGTCACCACGCTCAAAAAGTGTAACTTTAATTATTATCAAAGAAAAAAAAATCAAAGGAAAAAAAAATACTGCATAAATAAAATAAATAAATAATTATAATTGCATAAGTTGATAAAAAATGCTATGCAATAGCTTTACCGCGGCAGTCCCCGAGTGCCACATGTCTTTTTTTTTTTTACTTAATTTCTACCGCCAAATTTTCTGCCGCAGTTTTCATTTTTCGTTTTTCTACTTTAGTCTGTCATAGGACAGCAGAAAGAGGTTTTGCGTTTTCAAGGCAAGATAAAGGTTATGAGCTGTTGGTGGAATGTAGTAGATATTTCACCAACCATTCCTTTCCTTGTCTGTACTTGAGGTGGCCACACCACATTTCTTTTTTCACTCCATTCTGTCGACTGCCACGCTATCACTGACTCACAAAAGTATTATTTTTGTCCAACCGTTGTTGCATCATCCGTATACATACAACATTAGTTTTACCATAATTATGCTAAACCCGAAACATGACGTGTATATAAGAACCTAAGAAAAAAAATTCATCATGAAAAATCACAAAGTTATCTGGTTCTAATGTTACCGGTTATCAGCTCAAATACATCGTCATCGGGCCATCCGGGCGACTGAGAGGTTGTTATGCTTCCGCACTGATCTGTGCGCTGGCTCTTCATGCCCGCTATGACCTGCCGTAACTTGTGTTGTACTTAGCGTCGGTGGTGTCCAACTGGTGACCTGGATGGTAAACTATAGGTTTCACATATACTAAAAATAATTTTGTAGAATATCTACAGTAAAACGGGGTGAATAGAGACTTATGGGTGAATAGAGACAAAACTTTAAAGGGTATTTTCTTGATATTTGTATATTTTTTGCAGTATTTAACTATATCAATTTTTTAATGAATTGTTATTCTAAAAAATCGATGCTTTGTTAGATGCCGAGATTATAATATCAAAGTGAAAAACCAAACCAAAGTTTTGTCTCTATTCACCTCTAAGTCTCTATTCACCCCGTTTTACGGTACTTATTCAGCTGTATTCAGTTAGACTAGAAGCCGATCCCCAACATAAATATCCTCCTCCTCCTTGCGTCGTATTCCTCAATGCTGAGGGTCGTGACCTCCCTGCTTCATCACTCTAACCCTTACGATATTCCACCATCTTTTCCTGTCTCTGGTGGTGTGAAGGGCATTGTACATCGTAGAGTCAAGAGCGGTGCGGATCTGGTCGGACCAACGTATTGGGCTGCGCCCACGAGGCCTTTTCCCGTCCACTTTACCGGTCAACATAAATAAGGGACAAGTATAGGCAAATATATTTTAGGGTGCCTGTATCTTGTCCTTTTTGCCAATTCCATCATAATTGAATTGTTTTAAATAGCTTCTCATTGACGGAAAACATTACACCAATAAGGAAAATCATAAAACAGTATTTTTTTGCATACAACGGAAGACAGCATTGGCAGGCCTTTCACAAGGTGGACTGATCGCACCGGGCCTTGGTTGAGGCCATGGTCCGAAGCGAGGAGGAGTAGCAGGCGATCGCCGACTTCTGCGAAGCAGTAATGCTCGCAAAGGAGGAGGCCGACCGCATCAGGCAACGGCGTTCTCGCCGCCGCCACCGGGATTCCGATCCCGATTTCCGGCCACCGTAGGCGCGGGCTTGCGGACAGCTCGCTGTCCGGCCGTCCGGTAACTGTCCGGCCGTCCGGTAACTGTCCGGACCAAGCCCAAGTCGTCGCCTCAATAAGTTTTTTCAGCAACAGCAGGGGTCGAAGCCTACCGGGGCCAGGGTTAGATTCGAAAGACAGCTCGAGCCCCGGTATGAAGGCTTGAAGGAATTGGTTGGGTTTTTAGTCAGTAAGAGTCTGACACTATCTCCCGCTCCACCCAAGAGCGCGGGTTGTCATTGATGATATTCCCACCAAAAAAAAAAAAAGATGATGACATGCATGGCCTATGATCTCTCCTCTTTTCTAGATCCAAACTATTTTGCCAAAAAAAGAAACCACTAAAACTCTACTTGCCCATAACACAGAACATCTTGATAACAATCAAGATGCCTGCTCCAAGCCAATTTCAATGCGTTCTAATAAACTTTAAAATTAAATACTCAAACAACTAACACTGAACAATTACGACATATAATTTTGTACACATAAAAATATACATATATACACATATATTTATATATATACACATACATTTACTTTTACATATTTCAAAAACCGATTTTCATTCGTTACTCACCTACACTCAAAGGTTCAGTTGAAAACCAGCGTCAGGCAACTGCCACGGTTGTCTGACAGAATGCTGAACTGAACCTATTTGGCACTACCGTGAGACACATTATTGCTGATTGTTTTTTATTTTATTTTTTTATTTCTTTTTTTAAGTTTTATTTAAGCTATTAATTTATATCAATGTTTTAATACTTTTTATGTTCATAGTGTGCCAAATAAACATGTTTTCTTTCTTTTCTTTCTTTCTTTCTTAATACCCGCGCGTGTTGTTACACCCACCGTTAAATTGCCTAAAGCCTACCTTTGATGTTCCTGAGAAACAGGATTACGTATTAACATGAGCACCCTAAAACAAATTAACTTTCATGCTCTTAGGGAGGTTAAACCAGTAATGTTGTGCTTCATAATATTTATGGTTTTGCGTAGTTGGTTTTCCATTTAGTTGTTCATGTCGATTTTAATTCCATTTGTTCGAATCGTAATTAATGTAAATCTACACTAATATGATAAAGAGGTAAAGTTTGTTTTTTTTGTTTGTAGGAGGTAATCTCTGAAAGTACGGGTCCTATTGCTAAAATTTTTTTACCGATGGAAAGTTGCTTTATTCCTGAGTGACATAGGCTATATTTTATGTACGCAGGCAAAGCCGCGGACAGCTAGTCACTAATAAATGATGTCGAGAGTAGTTTTTTTAAGCTATTGCATAGCTTCTATCGCGGGCCTTGAGCGTGGAGATCGAATCCAGAAATTCCGTAACGAAAATAACCTAACACCCCCCACTCATTTGTTTTTTGAGCGTGGTGACCGATAAGAAAACAAATGAGTGAACAATCAATCAAAATTCAATTCAATGTGTGAAAGTGTAACTTCAATTAATATCAAAGAAAAAAAAAACAAAGGAAAAAAAATACTGCATAAATAAAATAAATAAATAATTATAATTGCATAAGTTGATAAAAATGCTATGCAATAGCTTTACCGCGGCAGTCCCCGAATGCCACACGTCTTTTTTTTGTTTAATGATTTTAATGTATTATTTTTTTAATTTAACTGACATTTATTAGTAACTTTCAATTTAGTTTATGTCCATGCAATCGACGATTGCAATGTGTCGTTTTGGGGACACATTTACGAGTATTTGATTACCGCATGTTATTAAAAAACACAGTCTCCAGAAATCTCACTACATAGTGCAATGCCCTGAAGGAATCTGTGCTTCCTGATAGCTGCAACGTAGGGGTAATGACTCCTAGGTAACTTATCAAGTCAAGAGTGAATAGGTTATTTCTAGGCCAGCGTGCATTATCGATCACATCATGGCTTAAAATTAGGTGAATACGCGACGGCGGCGGAGACCTCTCGCTCCGGGCCTTGGTTGAGGCCATGATCCGGAGCGAGGAGGAGTGGCAGGCGGTTGCCGACTTCTGCGAAGCAGTAATGCTCGCAAAGGAGGAAGCCGAACGCATCAGGCAACGGCGTTATCGCCGCCGCCGCCGGCGCCGGGATACTGATCACGATTTCCGGCCACCGTAGGCACGGGCTTGCGGACAGTGAGCAATGGGTAGCTCGCTGACCGGCCGTCCGGTAACTGTCCGGACCAAGCCCAAGTCGTCGACGGCGCGCACTGTTCCCGCGCGCCTTAAGGAGTTGTCAGCAACAGCAGGGGCCCAGCCGGGTCGAAGCCTACTGGGGCCAGGGTTATCCGAAAGGGCGCTCGAGCCCCGGTATGAAGGCTTGAAGGAACGGGATGGGTTTTTTAGTCAGTAAGAGTCTGACACTATCTCCCGCTCCGCCCAAGAGCGGGTGTTGTCGTAGGATGATTTTTCCCATCGGAAAAAAAAGGTGAAAACGCGAGACTATCAATAAATCAAAAAAGTACTTTTTAAATCTAACCTTCATAGTACGTCAGTGAATGACGAAATGTAAAATGATGAAAATTGATCTTGAAAGCTACCGTAGAACCTTCGGATTTTAATAGTATTTAAACAAATACTTAAAAAAAATCACTTTTAATAAAATTGAACGAGAAATTATTATTATTATACAAAATCTCACCGAACATGGTAGGATTAAAATAATATATTCAAATCATCATCATTTCAGCCGACAGACGTCCACTGCTGGACATAGGCCTCCCCCAAGCGTCGCCACAACGAACGATCATGCGCGTCCCGCATCCATCGGATTCCCGCTACCTTCACCAGGTCGTCAGTCCACCTTGTAGGAGGCCTTCCAACGCTGCGTTTTCCGGTACGCGGTCGCCACTCCAGAACCTTTCGGCCCCAACGGCCATCTGTTCTGCGAGCAATGTGCCCTGCCCATTGCCACTTAAGTTTGGCGATTCTTTGTGCTATGTCGGCAACCTTGGTTCTCCTGCGGATATCTTCATTTCTGATTCGATCACGCAAGGAAACTCCGAGCATAGCCCTTTCCATTGCTCTTTGGGTGACTTTAAGCCTTTTGATAAGGCCCATTGTGAGCGACCACGTTTCGGATCCATATGTCATCACTGGCAACACACACTGGTCATAGACTTTCGTCTTGAGACACTGTGGTATGTTGGATGAGAAGATACCGCGTAGCTTCCCGAACGCTGCCCAGCCGAGTCGGATTCGACGGTTGACCTCTTTCTCGAAATTAGATCTACCCAACTGGACTGTCTGCCCGAGGTAGACGTAATCGTCCACAACTTCGAGTATAGAGTCTCCGATCTTGATGGGAGTGGGTGCTACATGGTTGTTTATCATGACTTTAGTTTTGTCCATGTTCATTTTAAGACCCACTCTTTCGGAAGCTCTACTGAGGTCATTGAGCATTGTACTGAGCTCTTCTGTAGTCTCAGCCATGACTACTATGTCGTCGGCAAACCGAAGGTGAGTGATGTACTCGCCATTGACATTAATGCCTAGTCCACTCCAGTCCAGAACCTTGAAGACATCCTCCATTGCGGCCGTGAACAGTTTCGGAGAAATGACGTCTCCCTGCCTCACACCTCGCTGCAGGAGGATAGGTTTCGAAGTCTGGTCCTGAAGTCGGACTGACATAGTGGCGTTTTCGTACAAACACTTCAGCACCTCGATGTACCGATAGTCAATCTGGCACCGTTGGAGAGACTGCAGTACAGCCCAAGTCTCGATCGAATCAAAGGCTTTCTCGTAGTCCACAAACGCTAGGCAGAGAGGCAGATTATACTCCTCGGTCTTCTGTATAACCTGTCGTAGCGTATGTATGTGGTCCACGGTGCTGAAGCCTTTTCGGAATCCGGCTTGTTCGGGAGGCTGGAAGTCGTCGAACCTGCGCGCGAGACGATTCGTGATGACTCTGGAAAACAGCTTGTAGACATGGCTCAGAAGTGAGATGGGCCTATAATTCTTCAGTAGGGCCTTGTCGCCCTTCTTAAAGAACAGTACCACCACGCCTCCGCTCCATGCCTGTGGCGTTTTTCCCTCGAGTATGACGGAATCAAACAGCTTCTGAAGGGCCTTAAGGATCGGTTTTCCACCCGCCTTCAAAAGTTCGGCCGTAATTCCGTCGTCACCCGGCGCCTTATTGTTATTAAGCTGCTTCAGAGCCATCCTAATCTCGTACAGGCTGACGTCCGGGATATCTTCGGTATAGTGTCGGCTCAATCTAGCTCTTGGATCGTTTGCTAGATTTACAGTGGGTTTAGTGATTGACGTGTACAATTGTCCATAGAAAGCCTCGATCGCTCCTAGAAGCTCTGGTTTGGCGGATATGACTCTGCAAATTCAAATACTGGAATATGATTAGTGAAACCATTTATCATTTTCATGAAATCGGTCTCGGAAAGGATTTAGATTATGTCTAGTGGTCTTATTTGCATAAAAATTTATTAAAATTTTCAGTTCAAGCCATATTTTTTGGACAGTTACATTACGGTTTAGTTGATGTAGGAGAACTTGGATTTAAAGGTTATCGAAGGTTATTCATTTGAGTGTTTGAATTATGATAAAATGGAATTTAGTCTATATTTGAACGTTATTATTTTAGGGTTCTGTATGTTAGTACAAACGAAACCCATAGAGGATCTTTATGATATCCGTCTGTCCGTATGTAGGACTTTTTCTCAAGAACACGTGGATACAAAGGGTACTATCCCTCGGAGAAGTCTTTGACTTAGATAATTTTATTATTATGAGAAACTGACTAACTGACATATCAACGCACTATCGGGACGAAGAGCGCGCAATTTTACATCATCATCATCTTTCTGCTCTAGTCCCGTTTTATTTGGGGTCGGCGCAACACGTTTTTTTTTCTTCCATTCTGTCCTGTCACTCGTCACGCTACCACTAACTCCCTTTTCTTTCATATCGCTTCTCACACAATCCATCCAACTTTTCTTTGGCCTCCCTCTTCCCCTCCATCCATCCACATGTAAACTCATAACTTTTTTATCAACATGCGTTTCATCCCTCCTTTTCACGTGACCATACCAAGACAAACGATTCCCTTTCAACTTTTCAGTCACTGGCGCCATTTTCAAACTTCCCCTAATATACTCATTTCTCACTTTATCCATTCTCGTCACACCACACATCCATCTTAACATTCTCATCTCCGCTACATGCAATCTTTTTTTCATGAGTTTCTTTTTTCTGATGTCAGCGAACACTAACAAAGTATTTTCTAAAATTTACCCCCAAGGGAATGAAATGGGGATTCAAAGTTTGTAGGAGAAATCTACTTTCACGATGGAACTTAGTGAAATTATATTTTTAGTATAAACTAGCTGACCCGGCGAACTTCGTGCCGCCTAACAGTCAATGAATGTAGTTTATCTTTCGATATTGTCAACCGATTGCGATGAAATAAAGCCTAAGTAATATATCAAGTGACACACCATTTTAATGTATAAAAGTTATCTACATCAATTTCATGTATTTTACGTGATGCGCGTTACTAATAGCTTATACAGATTAATAAATCTATATACATAAATAATATATATAGATAAATAAACCGCATACATCGAGGGACTGAAACAATTTGCCTGATGCGGTCTTCCCGTCTCATTATAATTTAGGTGTCTTTAAGGCAAGAGTGAATAGGCTCTTAATAAACTAGTGCGCCTCACCATCAACGATTGCATCACTGCTTACCATCAGATGGGATTGCAGTCAAGCACTAGTTTATATCAATTAAAAAAAACCAGTATGTCAGAAAAAAAAGGTGTCCAAAATTATGTAGTGTGATGAATGATTCATAATAATTTATAAAAGCCAGACATTGGAAAAGGTCGTCACAATATATCACAATATTTTAAATTCCACCCCCATTTTTCGACCCCCGTTCAAGTATATAAAGGATAACAGAGCCCATTTATCTTCAATATAATGGAAGGCCTACCGCCAAAGTTAACACTCGATTGATCGCTCTGACGTATCCTAACTGGGCCGAAATCTAGGCACCCTTTTCATCGAAATTGTCCCTTCCACATTTCGGTCTAAATCCTAACATTCAAGATTTTTATCTAGAGAGAGGGATGAGGCTTTTGGCACAGAAAAGTACAAAAGATCAACTCTATACAACAAGTTACAAGAGCACGGACACATAGACATGTATGCATAATGAAGATGTATCTTTAAGTCTAGAGTGAATAGGTTTCTTCTAGGTAAACGCGTTCCATCGTCGACCGCATCGTCGCTTTCTATCAAGTGAGATAGCGATCCAGCGCGAAACTATCAACAATAACAAAAAAATGATTTGTAGTAAATAATAAAGAATAATCTTCATTTGGGATAAGCTTACAATGGACCTCATCAGAAGGCTTAAAGTTACCCAAAGGGTAATGGAAAGGGCTATGCTCGGAGTTTCCTTACGTGATCGAATCAGAAATGGAGATATCCACAGGAGAACCAAGGTTGCCAACATAGCACGAAGATTAGCCAAACTTAAGTGGCAATAGGCAGGGCACATTGCTCGCAGAACATATGGCCGTAGGAGTCGAAAAGTTCTGGAGTGGCGTTCGCGTATCGAAAAATGCAGCGTTACTTCTAACGCCTTGCCTTCGCAAGACAAGATAGACCGATGATCTGGTAAAGGTTGCGGGAATCCGATGGATGCGGGACGCACAGGACCATTCCTTGGCGACACTTGGGGGAGGCCTATGTCCAACAGTGGACGTCTATCGGCTGAAATGGTGATAATGATGGGATAAGCAACATCCATATTATTTCTTCGACTGCGAATCCAGTTTGGCCGATGCACAAACTATCTGGCCAATTAGAACTTCCTCGATCCATCTTAGATACAGTGCTAGTCTGGAGCTGCTTCAAAGGGCATGCGTCATTTCTCACGCTGCCCGTCCTGCCAATGACAGAGCTGTACAAAAATACTGTACTGTTTACGAAATACTGGTCAGGGAAAATTTAATCTGAATCGTGTGATATGAAATAAAGAAGATAAATATTCATATAGATATAGTAAAGAAGAAAAACAACTTATATCTAAGATCTTCTTCCTTGTCGTTATCACTCTTGACAGAGTGGTCGTGATCATCACTTCAGGTATTAGTAGCAAGCTTCACAACACACCGCCACTCCTCTTTGATGGTTGCCTTCCTCGTGCATTCGTGCAGTGATGACGAGCCATTTGTTGTCACTTTTGTCTGGATAGTCCACCTCATAGGTGATCTTCCGTGGCTTGATACCCTCAACCTTTCCCTGGACCGATTGATCAAAGTTACAACGAACTACATGAAGTTTTATATTATGTTACTTGCTGCTACAGAACCCTTCATGGGCGAGTCCGACTCGCACTTGGCCGGTTTTTTTTTTTATCTGAAAGCTGACGTTATCGAGATGGTTCTTAGATACAATTTATGAAGATCTGTTCAGTGTGTTCAAGGTCAGCAGCCCGTTTGATGGCTGTGGCAAGGAATTATACTTTACTAATAAACACATTTATGTGACCTAATGTTTGATATACTCATGTACCTACATGCCGGCGCAAGAGAAAGTACCTAAGAGACGTAACCTTGGATTGCCTATTAATAAACCCGTCGAGTCTGTGCTCATTAGATTCGTCTTAACCAGTTCTAAACATTTTTGTGATGACGAGGACCTGATGCCAGAACAGGGAAGTGGCTAATGGAACCCTGAAACGCCTTCTAGTAAATATATCGAATTTGGGCTCATTAGATTCATCTTAAGCAGTTCTAAATATTTTTCATGATGATGAGGACCTGATGCTAGAACTGGCAGGTAGCCAATGGAATCCTGGAATGCCTACTAGTAAACACGTCGACTTTGGGCTCATTAGACTCGTCTTAACCAGTTCTTTTACTTTTTATAGATTTTATGCTTCGGGGTTTTTAAAAACAATTAATATTGCTATTATGATTTACAAATGCCTACCATTTGGAGGTCAAATGTATGAATGAAATGTCGATGTTACATTGTCCAATTATTACACGATTTTATTACTTGTTTTATGAACTTGACTTTCTGTATTATTCTGTCTACTTGAACTTTGGAAAGATATAAAGGCTTTCTAAGGATTGGTAGCTGTAATCGATATTTCAGTCTAGGATTTAACGTTATTCCGATAGGCACCAATTTACTGTAGTTACCACAGTAAACCCTATATATACAGTGGTAACTACGGTTATATTGGTTAAATTTCAACCAACATACCAACCCATGTACCTGCTAAATATCTAAATAAATTTTGTATACAATACCAAACCAGGAGTTTTATGTCATTTTATTATTTCAGATTCAGCACATTTACTGATTTTTCACTATCATAGAGCGCCAAAATGTTGCGGGTAGAAGAAAACCCAAACAAGAATAAAAAATGTTACAATCAGACTAAGAGCTTGCTTTCTTTTAAAGCCTACATTTCTCAAAAAAAAAGAAAGATATACCAACACTAAAACAACGTTTTCGGAAATGAAAAATTCCAACAAAATAAAATTGTCGTTTTCATCTTCGACTAAGATTTGATAACGTCGACATTGAACTCATAACATTACGTTTTCGTTGTATTAAAATTATGACAAATTATTTACGAAATAATTATGTCAGGAACTGTCTTAATTACATCTAGCAGAAGCCTTCTAAACCTCTCAAATAACACAAACTCGATTATAATCTCCTCGCATCGTTATTAATTGGAGCCCTTTCCTCAAAGCACATGTAATCTATACATAATATAATACGAAATTGCGCAGTTTCTATTAGGGCTGTACCTAACTGACTTCCGCTTCCGCAAATAATAGTACCTAGAAACGGAGGTGTTAAACAAAATTAGCTCCGACTAAAGTCGATTTTACACTTACAGGCTTGTTGCGACGCGCACTGAAATTATATTGTTATTCTAAATTCAATTAAATTTCATCAAATTAAATTAAGTTAGTTTTTTTTTTTTTTGTTATTTTATTCGATTTAACTTTTCTGTTATTTAAATATTTTTTTCAATTCTATTTACACTTTTCTGTTCTATCATTGACTCTAAAGTCAAAAATCTCTTGAGTTAGGAATTTTGTCATAGCACGCTTATTAAATTATAATTATTATATTCCTTATATATAAGAAGCTATACGCTTTGCTAAACGTGCAGTTCGGCCGGTTACGAACATTTTAGAAAGAAATAATAAATTTTAACATCAGGATTGTTCGAAAAAGTTACTACGGCCTTGGAACGCAAATGGAGAAATACAGGTAGACTTTGATCAGTAAAAATGTGACACTCCCTCTCGTCCAGAGACAGATAATTTCTTCTTTAAAACAAAACATCAGGGGCTTGATGTTACCATCTGGACTGAGCACAAGTCGTCGACGGCGCGTAATATTCCACACGCGCCTCAAGAAAATGTCAGCAACCGTAGGGGCCAACAGACTCAAAGCATACTAGGGCCATGGGTGATGTGAAAGAGAATCCCGGAGCCCTGGAACAAAGGCAAAGAAGGAACAGAAGTAGGTTTTAGTCTGTAGAAGTCTGACACGAAAAGGCACGAGATGTCAGGGAGATGCCACCTAAAAAAAATTGGGCAACTGCGAGTCCGATTTGCGTACTGAGGGTTTCGTGCAAACTACAATTCTCGAATGAAGTTAGTTATATATTATATTATATAAGACCTTGCTTTGTGTCAACGGGAAGTACTTACCCTACGAATTAGTCTTTGAGAGTATCAAAATATACGTTTTTTTATAATGGATAGACTCGCATTTAACCACTATCAAACCCGATGGTAATTTTTGCGACATAAACGGCCGTATTTTTTTATTCGTTAACTTAGAAGTTTGATTTTCACAGCTTAAAGGGACTGCAGACCTGAGTATATGGTTTTAATTTCAACTCGATACCTCCACGCGTTTTCGAGATAAAGGGTCTTGACAGACAGACAGACAGACGGACGGACAACAAAGTGATCCTATAAGGGTTCCGTTTTTTCTTTTTGAGGTACGGAACCCTAAAAAGAGGCTTGATGTTATTCTTTTTTATCCCGCCTCCGTTAACATACTTTCATTAGATAAGTACTCGTACATCTCTAGTTTCTATTAATAAGTGACATGGAAGTTTTAATGAGTTCCTTCAACGAAGTGTTACAGAGTGTTCGAATGGTGATTCATTGGAAGGTGTCGCTCGTCGTCGGAGTCGGATATCGTTATTTTGTTTTCCTTTTAAGCTGAGTTGAGCACGTTGACTGAAGTTCTACGTTGAAGGGTTTTACTTTACCTTTGGTTTGAAGTGAGAAATCATCAAATGATGTCTTCTGCTCTGGGGTTAAGCGACCCATGGCAGGCTTTTAATCACCAAAAGTCATCTATGTCCCTTCATTTGCTCTTTTCTTTCAAGAGCCACCGTAATAGTAGTAGGGTAGTTTCCAGGGTCAAAATAATTACATTTTATTTAGTCCGTATTTTAGATTATAAAAAATATTGGACACGTATTTTTTCTTTTTTCGATTAAACAAAAGATAACAAAGATATAGCCTATTAAAGTTACGTGTGACGTCACCCCGTGCGAATAAATGCAGCACAGCGCGGGTGTGACGTTACACGTAACTTTAATGGGCTATATCTTTGTCATTTTTGGTTTAATTTACAAATAAAAAAATACGTGTCCCTTATTTTTGAATAATCTAAAAGACGAACTAATTACATTTTTACGGCAATTAGCCTAGTTTCTTTAGAACCCTGAGGGGTGAGGGGGTTTATGGAGATTATTTTGTGTATTAATAAAACTAGCTGGTGGTCCCAGTGGTTTCCCCTCATGACAGTAGGAAATTGTCCCAGGGAATACATAGGTACACGAGATCAAAACTATCTTTTGTGCCATTTCATGGCATGTTCTACTCGGAGTTTGATGTTTGGTATATACAAACAAACATCCAAATCTGTTCAGCTATTCGAGCGCCAAGAAGTAACAAACACACAAACAAACTTTCGCTTTTAAAATATTAGTAATGTAAAAAAAAAATACGTAATTTTTTTAACTAAACTTCATTAAAATCCATTTCGTTTTCTCACCAGCACCACAAGTGTGGGTGGTCGACGAAGCTGGCGCCCCTCTCCTGGAAAAGTACTACGAAGCCGAGTCTACACTGGCACTGCTGTGCAGAGCGCGGCACGTTGAGACACCTGCACTACTGACATGGCTGCACGAGGGTCGGGCGCTGAATGCCGACACTACTCGCGGAGGAATCAGGTGAGACACCTTCTAGAAGTACTGACATCTCTGTTGGTAACAAGCACAACACATCGAGACAACTGCGCTGCTGATATGGCTGAATGCTGTTAGTTACTACTCGTAGAGGGATAAGGTGAGACACCAATTAGAAGAACTACGACAGCGCAGTTGTACAGAACAAAGTACGCACGTAACATGAGGGCTCATGCAGAGATCAGGTGAGACACCTATTAGAAGTACCACGACAGCTCTGCTGGTCCAAACCATAAATCGTCGAGACAACTGCGCTGCTGACATGGCTGCACGAGGACACTGCGCTGAACGCTGATGATACTTGCGGAGGGATCAGATGAAACCCTTTCTAGTAGAACTACCACAGCTCTGTTGGTCCCAAGCACAACACGTGGAGACATCTCCGCTGCTGACAGAGCTGCATGAGGATAGGGCGTTGAATGCCGACACTACTCGCGGAGGGATGAGGTGAGATACCTTCTAGAAGTACTACGTCAGCTCTGCTGGCCTACAGCGCAGCACGTCGAGACACCTCCGCTGCTGACAGAGCTGCATGAGGATAGAGCGTTGAATGCCGACACTACTCGCGGAGGGATCAGATGAAACACCTTCTAGAAGTACTAGTTACTGTTGATTGCACGTCGTCTGCAAACTCGCTCCTATGTTGACCAGGAATCACCTTACTTTTGCCTTGCGTTTCAGGGCTCTGGATTTTCCTTCCAGAAGCAAATCCATGACTCCAGTAGACTTCGATCTCTTTGGGCACTCATAATGCCTGAGGCGTCTCTTATGGCGGCGGCTAGGGCGTGATGATGTCCGTTTCCTCAAAATTGCAGCCATTTTCTTCACTCGCATTACTGTTCCGCATCGTACTTACGTCATGCCGTCTAAACTGAGACTAAAATATGAATCAAACATTTCGTCAAACTCAAAGATCCTCATATGATTTTCTCTAACATAGTTACTTCAAAATAGTTTGCACTTTAGTTGCACTCTCAAACGTTTTCTGATCGTGTTCATCAAGGCATACTTTTGTCAGCAAATTTTCAAGTTCTTTAGCCCGCATACACTATTATAATGAAGACTCGACTATTTCAATTTAAGTTCTGGTGATGTATTTTGGAAGAGAAATGTTGTCAAAGAATGTGTGGATAATTCATTTAGCTAAGACTCGCTTTCTAAGTTAAGCTTGTGAGTAAATTAAATTTAACTTAAACTTACTGGCTGATATAGAATTTTGGAGTTTGTGAAGATACGAGTAATTTAGTAAGCAATTTAATTCATTACGTGCTAGTTTCTGCTTAGCTTGCGTGAAAGTTACTATACTATCTGCTGTCAGCGACTTCGCCAACGTGAAAGTAGGAAGTTGTCCCAAGGTAACTTATACCCGGAATGAAATGTATCCTGTGCGCCTTACGTTCTATTCCAGGATAATGCTGAGAAGTATTTTGCTCTAAATAGACTGTTTTTAATTAGTTTAATCTTTCTGAATTCGAAGAAGAATAGTATTCGCTCTCTTTGTAAATTACTTAAAAGCTCTCTAGGTTATCAAACCCAACCCAATTAGGATTCATATCGCATCCAAAAGTTGCCCTCTTTGACTAGTTTTTTTTAGGATTCCGTCCCTCAATAGGAAAATACGGAACCCTTATAGGATAGCTTGGTTGTCCGTTTGTCTGTCTGTCTAAAAATCAAACTTGTAAGTTAACGATATAGATCATGTCCGTGTGACAAATTTTGTCTAAATTCGTTCAGTCGATCGAGCGTGAAGAAGTGACAAACATGCACATAAACTTTTGTTTTTATAATATAATAAAGAAGTAAGTTTGTTTTTTCGTTTTTATGTTTTTTTGTTAGTAGGAGGTAATCTCTGAAAGTATTAGTCGGATTGCGATAATTTTTTCACTGATAGAAAGCTGCTTTATTCCTGAGTGACATAGGCTATATTTTATGTAGGCGGGTGAAGCCGCTGGCAAAGCTAGTAGCTTTTAAGTCACTTGGTATTATGGTAGCATTTTACTGGTGATATAATTTTAAGAATTGGTTCAATAGTTTCAGAGATTACCTACCCCTAAACTTACAAATTTCCTTCTTTATAATATTACTAGCTTTTGCCCATGGCTTCGCCCGCGTGGCATTAGGTACTTAAGGAATCGGGATAAAAAGTAGCCTATGTTCTTTTCCATGTCAAAGGCTATATGCATGCCAAATTTCATCCAAATCCGTTCAGCCGTTTTTGCGTGATTAAGTAACAAACATCCACACTTTCACATTTATAATATTAGTTAGGATAGTATAGACTAATGCAGGTTACCAGAGATGGTTCAAATTAGTCATCAGTAAAGGTTTGAAGCTCCCTCTCAATCCACCCAGAACGGGAGAAGTTATTTGATAATTTCAGAAAAAAACTTCAGCGAAATTTAGAGTGGCTTGTGGCATTTTTTATTTATGACATAATATGTACGAGAACTGGGAGATAAAGAAACTTGAGATATGATTTTGATATGTTTTCGCTAGAAATGTATCACAGTTGGAAACATTCACGATACTAGAGACATTGTTATGCCACAGATTGTTCAAAGAAACTACTGTAAGAGAAGGTCTTGCAAAAACAGAAACTGAAGGAACACTGACTTTTAGTCAGTAAGTCTTTTTCTTCCTATGACTTCTTCTTCAACTAAGGTGAAGTGAGAGAGCGTGTCAGGCTTTTACTGATTCTCTCTTCGTCTTTTGCGTTCTCGGACCACAGGTTTCCTTTTAGGAGTCGACCGACCGACTGGGTTGACCGTAGCCCAGTAGGCTTCGACCCTGCTGGGCCCCAATAAGACGTGGAACAACACGTGCCGTCGACGATTCAGGCTACCCCTAGCTCGTCGCCCACTAGCCCACACCTACGATGGTTGAAAGTCAGGGTTGGGCTCCCAGCAGCTGGGGTGTGAGGCCGCCTCCTTTGCTAGCATTACTGCTTGCAGGAGGCGAGAAGGGATATTATGGGTTTTGGTCAGCACAAATCATGATTATCGGAAGATTGAGACTTTGATCAATAACTCCACTAAACTATCGAATTCAAACAAATCACCCAAAAACATAAATATTCAACCACCAACCCCTCTCACTTTAAATTATAACTTTTCCTAATAAAAAATTTAAATCACCATCCGAACAAGGCGATAATGGTTTATTTTACATTCTATCGGTACATTATAGTGAACAGAAAAAGGGAAGCAAACCGGATTGCTTATAAATATACAATGTTAGCGGGGGTGGCTCACGCAAATGTGAAACTTGAAGCAGGGCCAGACATTTATGAAATTTTAAATAGATCCCGCTCAAAACGCGCCCGTTGACAACGGCCTAATAGAACGTTGATGTCGTGAATATTGTTAAACTTAGTTTCTTGGGAACTGTGCGGAAATATTGTGTTCTACATAATTTGTTTGTTTTGCGATATTTTTAGACACAAGTAACAGTTTTCGGAAATGTTTCAAAAGCCAACATGACATATAAAATGTTTAGGGTTGCTACAAAGTATTCAAGATACTACGATATTGTTTTTTTGTTCAGTATATAATAAAATAAAAAAATGTTCGCAGAGGAAACATGGCCAGAGATCGCCCTAGACAGAAAAGTTTGGAAGGAGAAAGGGGAGGCCTTTGCCCAGCAGTGGGACACACAATAGGCTATTAAAAAAAAAAAATTATTACCTGTACCTATAAAAAGCAGAGAGCAGTGCTGACAAAATGGTAACGACCTCGACTCACGAGTTGTAGGTTGCAAATTTAAACCTAGCCAGGTGATTACTTTGTGTAATTTATTTCATCAGCACTGCTCTCAAAACGGTGAAGGAAAACATCGTGAGGAAACTGACATGTGACACCATCAATCCGCACTGGACTCGCGTGATAGATAATGGCCTGTTCCCTCTCCTAGAAAAGAAGCCTGAGTCCCAGTTGTGGGAAATGATGAGTCACTATCGAATTCTGTGGAATAAAATTTTAACTCATGTCAAGGAAGTTATAGTTCAAAGTCTCTTAACTATTCCGCAAAATATTTATTACTTTGTTTTATTAAGTGTACAATTTTTAGACCACTTTATTTGTCACAAATTTTTTTCAACTTCTCAAAAATCAAAGTTAAATCATCATTTTCTTTTACAGCGTGAAGACAGAACAAGTGCCAGGGGGTGCTGACAGTCAGCTGCGTTTGGCACGTGTCAACAGCAGTGACGCCGGCAACTACACATGCGCTGTCCGAGGCGCAAGATCCCACACCGTATCGGTGCATGTGCTCAACGGTACGTATGGCTCCGGCCCGCTGTTTATATCAATAAATAATAAAAATATTTTATTATCAAGCAACTTAGGCCTGTAGCCGCCGGGATCCCAATCCTGATTTCTAGTCTCAGTTGACGCGGGCTTGCGGACGGCGAGCAGTAAGTAGCTCGCCGTCCGACTTTCCGGCAATTGTTCGGACCGAGTCCAAGTCCTCGACGGTGCGTACTGCTCTACGCGCGCCTCAAGGATATGTCAGAAAAACGTAGGGCCCAGCAGGGTCGAAGCCTAGTGGGGCCAGGGGTTTCTGAATGAAAGACTTGGCCCTGGGACGAGGGCAAAGAAGAAACAGCGGTTTTAAGTTAGTAAAAGTCTGATACGCTCTCCTGAAGAGCGGGGGATGTGGATGATTTTCTCACCAAAAACAAGGCCCATAGAAAAAATACACAAATATTCGCACAAAGTAAGAAACTAAAGATATAAGAGAGATTATAAAAAATTATAAACTATCGCAACCAAATTGACGGCGTCGTGATTCGCTGCGAGGTCGGTATTCATCCACGAAATCATCGATACACGATACCCTTCAGCCAAAATTCTCCTTTAAGGAAGGTTTCATGATGAGTTGGAACCGGTATTGTGTGCTAATAGATTTGTACAGCGGCAGCGAGTGTATATTGAAGGGCTGGAACAATTTGCCTGCTGCAGTCTTCCGGTCCGATTATAATTTAGGTGTCTACAGAGCTAAAGTGACTAGGCTCATAATAAACCAGTGCGCTTCACGATCAACAATTGCATCACTGCTTACCATCAGGTGGGATCGAAATCAAGCACTAGTTTATGTCAATAAAAAAAAACAATATGAATGAAAGTTTTCTGACCTTCTGAAGCAAAGGATCAAAACTTCACTCTGTAGGTAATGATGTCCTATTCAAAGAACTGACGGAATTAAAAAACTTATACGGTGCTTCACAAAAGGTTGAACTGTACAGTTGATCTCGGAGTGTGAGAGTAGTGTAGAACTTTATGAATATAGAAATACTTGTTACTGAACGTTTTCCCTTTAGGACGTAATAGTGTGACTTATTTGCAACCATTTTATATTACTTCCTTATTAGCAATCAAGATTGAAAGGGAACCAATGAAGCTAAACTCAATAAGCACATCATCCCAGCCGCTGGGATTCCTGTCCCGATTTCCGACCACCGAAGGCGCAGGTTTGCGGATGGCGAGCAATGAGTAGCTCGCCGTCCGACTGTTCGGGAACTGTCCGGCCCAAGTCGTCGACGGCGCGTACTGTTCCATGCGCGCTTCAAGGAGTTGTCAGCAACCGTAGGGGCCCAGAACGGTCGAAGCCAACTGGGGCCGTGGGTGATGCAAAAAAGATCCCCAGGCCCCTGGAACGACGCGGCGACGGCAAAGAAGGAACAGGAGTGCGCTTTAGTCAGTAAAAGGCTGACACGCCCTCCGCTCCGCCTAAAAGCAGGGAATGTCATTAGATGATTTTTCCACCGAAATAAAAAAAAATAAGCACAGTATGAATTCTGATACGGATAAGTTTACTCTTGATCATAGTTTTGATGAAATTGGTGAGATTTACTCTAATTCGAACTTTTGAAAAATAAAATAGAAGAAACATTTCTAAGAAAAATAGTGCACTCAAACGCACAAACATAAATCACGCAAATGATGGTGAAGTACTATAAAAATACAACCATATAAATGCATGAATCAATCATACTAAATATTCAAGAAAAAAATAAATCAATCACATCTGATCTATGATACTCAAATCAAATAAATGTAACCAAAGATCGAACATCAAATATCAAAATTCAATATATGATATTGAGGTTTGAGCTAAAAAATATTTTCCAACTTCGATCTCCACTCACAAATGATATTATTATGCAAATAAAGAATACCGAACTTTTATATGAGTATCACAAAAACTGATTTAAGTAGTAAAAGAAAATTTCAAAGTTGGAGTCGCGCCTAAAATAATAATAGTCCCCTTTCAAGTAGTACAAATATCTACTATTGAAATATAAATAAGATTGGAAAATAAAAACAAAAAACACTTCTTTCTTTTATCTTTTGAGAGCTGACTTGGATTGGCAATTAATTTTTCCTTTGTATTTTATGAGTACTGCTTGCGCATTGTCCTAATTAATGCAATCAGAATGTTGAATTATAAAAATGACGTAAGAAAAAAAATTGATGTATAGCTACTTATATGTTTTTTTTTAATCGATATTAAACTCGCGCGAACCCACCTCAAGGTAAGCAGTGATTCAATCGTTGATGGTAAAGCGTACTAGTTTATTAAAAGCCTATTCACTCTTAGCGTTGAAGATACCTAAATTTTAATCGGACTAGAAGACCGCAGCATGCAAGTTGTTCCGGTCCTTCGATATACGCGGTATAAACGACAAGGCGAAAACGTTTAATCCGGACCATTTCCGTGTTGGTCGCATAGTAAAAATTGTTCATAATTTTTAGTACTGCGAGTTTTTTTCATTTATTATTGTACTGTCGTTTTTGCATAGGGGCAACGCTTCAGTTATTGACCCCTATACAGTTATTGGCCATTTCAACTTAAGCAATGCCTACGGCCCAAAAGAAGTAATGCCTACCAGAATAGTAGATTTACCACTGCAATAATTAGTTAACAGTTTTAAAATTTACTTTCTGGCAGGCTTAAATAAACAATTAATTTTAGACTGTCAAAGTTGAAATGGTCAATAACTATGTAGGGGCCAATAACTAGCGTTTACCTAGTATGCAAGCGGAGCATGTAACATCATGCCAGTATTCCACAAAGGATTAGGCAGGATTGTGACCATCGTGTGGCCACGTTTTGCCAGCTATTTTATAAACTTGCTGCCACCAACGGGAAAAAATCCCAACTGCAGACTATGATCTTCATCTAAATGACTCCGTTGACATACATACGAATCAGTTGTATGACATATCGGAACGCCATGCACCAACGGAGCACAATTAGTTCAGAAGATGAAACTTTCCAACATCGTGTGCGCTTTATAGTGGTAGTTATCAAAGGCGCGGCGCAGTGGTGTGTCACGTACACTCAATTATGCACATGTACTAAATTCCATATCGAACACGTTCCTTTTCAAAATTTGGAGGCTCAGTCGATGAAGTTTTCAAATAAAATTGTATTTTTAAAATACGGAAAATGTTGATATGTCATCCTGACGGTTAGGAATGCGGACGTTACAAAATCTCTTTCGTAACCATTTCGACATCTTTATTATTCTTCCACTAACCCATACCATTTGTTCCAGAAGAAAGCCTAGCAGAACTTCACGCCGGGACCCAATCACTGCACCCACCATCAGCAACATCGCTCATTTTATTCGTAATTTTAATCTACTTAGCAGAAGCAACACTGTCACCCAAATCTGCGATCACGTTCGCAATTTCACCTCGTATTGAAACGGCCCGAGGCCCACCGAATGAACTTTATATATTGTTACCGACGTGATGAAAAGCGTTAAGAAATATGTAAATATACGTTTGATTATAAAAATAAATTATGAATAGTTATTGGGAAATAAAATTTCATTGTATATTTTTGGTGTTTTATTTTTTAACCTTTCAAAAAACACACTAAACAGTCACTGGTTATATTAGTTTGTGAAAATGTTGCTGTAGTAGAACTTAAATAATAATGACTTTCAATATCTCGGGATTCGGATTTCATAAGGTCCAAACTATTTAAAATATACCAAATTATTCAATTATCATCGTAGTAGATTTTACTCTTTAAAATTATTAGACAAACAAATCATTGAAAATTACAAATAT
This sequence comes from Mythimna ferrago, assembly GCA_910589285.2. Classification (NCBI taxonomy): domain Eukaryota; kingdom Metazoa; phylum Arthropoda; class Insecta; order Lepidoptera; family Noctuidae; genus Mythimna; species Mythimna ferrago. Next base: position 4,987,589 of record OU342689.1, read on the forward strand.
ATCTTTCAACGGGATAAAATAACTCATATCTATTGAAACCGAATCCTAATAGAAGAATATATTTTGATAGGATACACAAAGCAAATACTGCAATATTTATAAAGAATCGAGAAGATTTTGCAGTATGAGGATCTAAAGATAATATCACGAAGATACCGCAGTATGGTATCTATAAAGTACTAAGCAGATACTACTAAATTGGCTTCTATAGACAAAACAAGACCGAGAGCAATAAATACAGTTTTAGGACTTTTTTCCACTCTTTCGTTTACTGCAATCACCAGCCTATAATAGTAAACTTGACTTAGCCTTTTCCAATTGCATTCTCATCTAGCTGCCAGTTGCCCTGCATTGTTCCAGCGTGCCTGACCGCCTGAAGGAATTATTTATTATCTATAGCTTATTCCGTCAACCGTGTAAGTATAACTAGTTTTAACCGTCTGCGGCTGACGCGGTAGTCCCACAGACACCGCGAAATACAAAATCACGTTTTTTACCGGCATTTTTCAAATATGAGCGCCACGGCTGCGAGTACCTTACTGTAGAGTGCTCGCGCGTCGGTCAGTGTGCGGCGGGAAGTCGCAGTGAGCGCACTCGTGCCTAGCGGAGGGAAGGTGTCCACAAGACTACCACGTCAGCGTTAAGGTAAGTGTCCACGAGATTACCACCTCAGTCAAATGGTTATATCTTCATAGTGTCTCCTAAACAACCACGTCAGTCAATAAGTTTAAATGATTTATTATTTCATGTTATTTTCCAATTTTCATAAACTATAATATCTATACTTATACTACTTACAATTACGATAGATTTGTACCTTTGTTTGTAATCAAATAACTTGAATAGTAAGCCGATTTTTTTTTATTCTTTCCCTAATAGAATTGTATACATATTATCTCTGAGTAACACAGGCTACAAGAAACAATATCTATACAGCACACGCGGGTTAAGTCGTGCTGGAAAACTAACAGTACTTGACTTGTTTTTAGATGGATATCTCAAGTAACACCCCTAAACCAAGAACTTCTGCTCGTAAGAGAACATCGGCTGGAACTTTTGTAAGTCATGAAGAGGAAATATTAAACTGGCTGGAAGAGGAAAGTGACGATGGCTTTAGTGGTATTGATGATGAAGATGAAGATCCAAGTTTCGAGCCTGAAATCCAACCAAGAGAGCTGCGAATGACTATCACTAGAGTTTTAGGCAAGGATACCCCCCCTCCACCTCCAGTAGTTCGATCTGTTCCACTAAGTGGCAAAAAATTATGTTATATTTGTTCAACTAAAATAAAAAGACAAACTAAATACCGTTGCTGTGATTGTTCGAAGCCAATTTGCCTTCAGTGCTCTAAGCCACTGTGTGATAATTGTCAAACAAAGCTGTGATTTTGAAACTCTCTAGTTTTTAAGTTGACCAACGAATGTATCTCATTTTTCCTAGACTGATTAATGTCATTGTGAACTTTTAAAATGTATAATGTTTTATTTGAAAAAGTTGATTTTGTTATATTTTTTATGTCATAAATGATTAAGGAGAAATTTATAGACTGATTTGTGTTAAGTAAATAAACCTTGTTTAATTTTGAAAATACATATTGTTTTTCTTTATTTCAAGTAAATATAACATATAAAATAGGCAAGAAATATAATAAATATGAATAAATTAGCTGCATACTTTAATTCTACAAAACTGTTTGCTGTTGAAATGGTGTCTCGTATACTACCACCTCAGTTGAATTGTAAAAATTTAACCACGTCAGTTGCAGAGGGTTAAGTAGGTATTGTTGGTAAATTCAGCAATAGCAATACTTTTCTGGAAAATTGGACTAATTCTAGAATCAAAACTTTTGATTGATACAGTTTTTACAGATTTATTGATTCTATTTTAGATACCTTTCATGAAGTTTTTCAAAACCACAGATTCTTTATTTATTCTGATTTTTTACGAGATAACTTCTAGAATAACTCTTGACCTGAATTTGGTATCAACAAAACCTTTTAAAACTTTAGTAATAAAGTTGGAGCAGCGGTTGAGTACTCAGAAAATAAATAAGCAAAACTCTATTTTTAAGTACCCGTACCTGGTGGAAATTTTAGAAATAGTAAAGATGTTTTTAACACACTTTTCGCTGTTTTATGAAGTAGATAACAGTATTGTTGGCACGCAAGCTTTTAAACAGGAACGTGAAATACAAGTCAAAGTCAAAGTCAAAAGTTTTTTATTTCACATAGGCCTACATGGGCACTTATAAAACGTCAGAAGCTAGTGCACGGTTCGAAATTGGTCGTTTCCTATGGAGAAGAACCGGCAAGAAACTCCATGGTTACTCTTTTAAAAAAAAATGGTTGTAGTTACAATATTTCCATATTACAGTATTAAAAGTATAGGTATTATTTAAGAACAGTGTAAACCGGTCTATATTGTACTCAAAAGCACAATAAAATCATCAAAATAATCATTTAAAAAAAGTGAGTCAAAATATGAAGTAATCTAAGAATTCGTGGAGTCTACAGTGTTCTTCCATTTACATTATAAAAAGAGGCTATATAAAAAAAAGCTGTCAATAAATGAGACGTTAACAACCAAAAAAGAAAAACTAACGAATTTAATGTGGTTGGAGTCAGATAATATAAAATAAAATAAAAATATTGCAAAAGCAATGTGTTAGAAAAAAAAAAAAAATGTTACAACAAAGATGGAGCAGTTAATAGATACATTCACACATTATTATGAGTTACCAGGGGGCCACAAGTGCAGAGGTAGTCATTGCCAAACAAGCGTATCTTCGACATAGTCTTTAACCTTGTAATATGCTTTTTTGGTTAATACACGCTTAATATGGGTTTTGAACTTTCCTTCGCTAAGTTCAGTCACCGCTTTTGGTAGCTTGTTATAAAAGCGTATGCTATTTACTAAAAATGACTTACTGGTCTTGGCTAATCTCCATTTGGGTAATATAATTTCGTGTTTACTACGAGTATTTATATTATGGAAATCGCTTCTAATCTTGAAAAGTCCTAGGTTTTTACGAACATACAAAATACTTCCTAAGATATAAAGAGAAGGCAGTGTCAATATATCGATTTCTTTGAATTTATTTCTGAGGGACTCGCGAGGACCCATTTTATAAATAGCCCTGATTGCTCTCTTTTGCAATACGAAAATCGAGTCTACATCAGCTGCAGATCCCCACAGTAAAATGCCATAAGACATAATACTGTGGAAATAGGCATAGTAAACTAACCTAGCTGTGGCGACATCTGTCAACTGCCTTATTTTTCTTACTGCATATGCCGCTGAGCTTAATCTACCTGAGAGAGTTCTAATATGAGCACCCCACTGCAGTTTGGAATCGACAGTTATACCTAAGAACACAGTTTCTGTAATTACATCAAGTTTTTTGCTATCAAGAATTAGATTGACGCCAACTTGAGGAACATTCGGTAATGAAAACTTTATACATTTAGTTTTATTTGCATTTAGTAAAAGATTATTGGCTGCGAACCATTTCGAAAGAACAGCCAGACTTTCGTTAACACGCAAGACATCCGCATCTTTTCTATCCACTTTAAAAATAAGAGAAGTGTCGTCAGCAAATAGAATTATATCTGATAAATTAGCCATCATGTAAGGAAGGTCATTAACATAAACCAGAAAAAGGAAAGGGCCAAGAATTGAACCCTGGGGCACGCCCATCCTTACTAAAGACCCCGAGGACGTTACCCCATTTATGGATACTTTTTGCTGCCTGCAAGATAAATAGGAAAAAACAAGATCAGCAGCTCTTCCACGAATTCCGTAATGATGTAATTTACAGATCAGAGTATTATGGTCAACACAGTCAAATGCTTTTGAGAGGTCACAGAATATGCCAATAGCATCCTGGGACTTCTCCCAGGACTCTAAAATGTGACTGATGAGATTCACTCCTGCATCCGTCGTTGACCTTCCTTTCGTGAAGCCAAACTGATGACTATGCAAAATCCTATTTGAATTAAAGTGAGACAACATCTGGTCGAGCATGATTTTTTCATATATTTTACTCAATGCTGGAAGCACAGATATTGGTCTATAATTAGAGGGATCACTCTTACTACCTGATTTGAAAATTGGTACTACTTTACTATGTTTCATTAAATCAGGGAATGTACCGCTGTCTAGACATTGATTAAATATGCCTGTTAGGACAGGAGCAATTGTATCAATAATATCTCCAAGAACCTTAACGGATATACCCCATAAGTCCTCAGTGTTTTTTATATTAAGACTTTTGTATGTATTTTTAATCATATCAACAGAAATACGCTTAAATTCAAAGGTTGGTACATCCTTTGTGAAATTTTCTTTTAAAAAAGATTCAGCTAACAAAGATGAAGAAGGGAGAGATTTCGTAACTTCTATTGGGATGTTGGTGAAGAAGTTTTCTAGCTTCTCAGCCACTTCGGTCCTGTCTGAAATGATTTCATTATCAATTTTTAGGGACAATTCATTTCGATCTCGCTGGTTTGTTCTTCCAGTTTCCTTGTTTATCACCTTCCAGACAGCTTTTATTTTATTGTTAGAATTTTTAATTAACTTACTTATTGACTTAGATTTAGCTTGGGCGCAGACTCTTTTGAACATCTTTGAATACATTCTAACATGGTTATGAAAGTTAAGATCAGACGATAATGATTTTTCCTGGTATAGCTGATATAAAGTATCTCTGCTTTTTCTAATTCCAGTAGTAGCCCATTCATTAAATTTGGATTTATTATTGACTTGAACCTTTTTAACTGGACAAGCCTTATTAAATTCCTGACACACTGTAGAGAATAATGTACCATAATTTACATTGGGGTCTTGTGAATCAAAATTGGCTGTTGAGAGACTAGTAAGAACATTGTTATTAAAATAATTTAATTTATTTTTAGTAAGCGGTCTAAACTCTGCAGTTGAATCTAATTGCAACTTTTTGACTAACTCAAAAGATACAAGTTGACCCGTATGGTCAGACCTCACTCCACTAATCAGTGATGACTCTTTTATATCACAATTAGTAAAAATATTATCTATGCATGAAGCTGAAGTGGGAGTTATTCTTGTAGCTTCATTAAAAATACATTTTAAATTAAAAGAATTAAACAATGAGAGAAGTTTACATTTTTCTGATGAATTTATGAGTAAATCAATATTTAAGTCCCCACAAACGAAAACTAATTTGTTATCTCTAATAAGTTTATTTAGTATTTCTTCTATTACAACCAAAAAAGATGTCAAGTTTGATGCGGGTGGTCTGTAAACACATAAGAAAGTTTGGCCTTCAACCTCTGCACATGCTACCTCGCATAAGCGATCAACAGAGCAAGCAGTGATATCTTTCCTTTCCTTATATCTTAAAGAATTATTACATAATATCAAGGTGCCACCCCCAATTGATGATCTGTTGTACGCACTGGCAACTGAAAAATTATTTACATTAAACTGCATTCTATCTGGTTTTAACCAGGTTTCACAAAAACATAAGATATCCATATTATATCTATCTATTAACATTTCCACATCTAGTATTTTGCCAGAGAAGCGATTTATATTCTGATGGTATAGTAAAATGTTATTAATAGGCTTCCCTTTTGTCGTTACTAAAAGTTTAAAGAGTCTATATCAGTATTATTAGGTATACTAGATAATACTGATTTGTCACCTAACCTAATCTCAGTTAAATCATCAATAACTGCGTGTATATTGTATGCTAACAAAGTAGCCAACAAATGTCGACTTTTTTTGGGAAGAAACATACTTGTATGTTCCAGAATCAAAATAAAATCTCTAACAAAATTGTTTGTGTCAAAATATAATATACGGTCACTATGACGACATGACAAAATGTGCATCAAGTTATTTAGGCTATAAATGTAATTGTTATCAAGTTCACATAAACTGTTGGAATAGGGCAATGCACACAAAATTAATTTTCCTAATTTCAATTTAAGCAGGGTTTCAATACCACTAACCAAGTCCCTTTTAGTTAAACTAAGACTGTTTCCAATCAAAAGTACCACTGTGGTCTGCTCATTAATTTGTGTATTTTTTATTTTATCAACAAGCTCGTTAAAATGCAGGTTATGGTAACAATGACTCATAATGGTATGTTTGCAACGGTTATTTAACAAAGACCCAAAACCTGTCCCTAATCTATCTGAATATACCAAAATGTTACTTTGACAAGGGTTTATTGATTCTGAATTGTTATTATGTACAACATTGGAAGGCATAGGAATTTCATACTGAGACATGGGAGGTGGCGAAGCAAGAGCACAACTACAGATGATATTGTTAGTCAATGACTCATACCTCTCTGCGTTGAACTTCACCAAGTCCACCAACTCACAAGCCTCCTGCATGCGCTCACTCAACATTTGTTGGCAAGACTCATATTTACAAAATATTTCCTTTATTGTATTTTCCCTACTCAATAATTCCCTTTGGAGGTTCTGTATATCAATATCATACAAGATTTTGCTTTTTTCTAAATTATAATTACATTCATTTAATTGCTTATGTAAGTTATTACGCTGCTTTCTAAGATTAATATTACATTTATAAACATTCTGTGTCTTTAATAGTTTTTTGTACTTTTTAATGTTTTTGGTGATTTTAATGTACTTCTTAATTTTATTATGACTACTTAGAATTGGACCTTTAGTTATGGTATCATCCCTGGTTAAGTCTATGATAACAGTAGGTTTCTCACACTCCAGTCCGGCAACACTACCCACGAGCTTGTCGAAGAGGTTATTGGTGTTAGTAACCTGTTCACTAGCTTTCAAAGTATCTACAGCAGAAATTGTGTTGCGAGCCTTGCACAATTCCGCTTCAAGGCCTGATATACGACTTAGTGCCTGGTCATGAGTGTCTCTGCATTCCTGAAACTCGGACACAAGTTGACGGAGATGGTCATGCTGCTCAAGTATGTCCATATGCTGGGTGTGCAGCTCTACAAGCTGTCTCTTGAGTTGAGTGTTTTTGTCTATTAACTTCCCAACTTCCACCTCGCTCTCCTCTCTTTCCCGCAGCAGGTCATTACAAGTCTTTCTTGAAACCTCCAGCTCCTTCAGTGCTGCACTCAGTTTTACATGCATGTCACGAACTGTAGCTCCACGGGTCATCATATTATAAACTTTCCCGAGTGGCTCCTGGAATGTTACAATAAAAGGCTTAGTATTTGATGAGATGCTTATTGAGTAAGGAACTTGAGATACTTAGGGGCAGACAAATAGTTAAAAAGAAATAAAGAAACAAAAAAGAAGATTGAAATTTAGAATTTATAATATAATATTAAATAGTAGTGTAGGTAGAAGAAAATAAGAAAAAAAAAAAAATTTTAATGAGATATTATGAAGAGGAAAAGAAACTACTTATTTATTGATTGATTTAATTGAGAGATTATTATTGCTAAGCCAATATTGTAAGATTTGCTATTTATTTATAAAATTAATTACGGATATCATTAGTTTGATAATGGAGACAGTTATTAATCTAGGAAGTTAAGGTAAAGCAGATTGAAAATAATAAAATATATGTGAAGTAAGTAATGTAGTGTAAGTTTTGTCTGGGGCTTATGTTTTAGTCGTCGATTTTACTTCCACAGTTTGTCAAGTAAAAGGAGACATAAACGGTGCCAATGTGTTCTGGACGTAGCTCAGAACCCTGAGCAGAGTATACAGGTGTTGAATAGTGTGTAAATATGACTTTAATAAGCTATAAAATAAAACAAAGTACTCCCCGGGTTTGATGATTTCAAATCTGCAATCCAAACAATTCAAATTTTGACAGCTGGTCGAACGAAGATATCTTTATTGATGAAATATCACGACCAAACACAGTACAAACACTGAGTGTCACACTTTACACTAAGATTCTAAATTTTATAATAGAATTTACACAAAATATACTTAATTAACTAATTTTTAAAGATAATTTGTCTAAGAGATCGTTTTTTCACGACCTGTCACTAGGGTTGCCAGAGCAAAAAAAAAAAAAAAAAAAAAACGACTAGGATATGATGATTTATTAAATGGCATTCCTTGGTTTTTCACGGCGTTTGCAAGCTTATATATGCTGGTCTACTATGTGCCCTCATGGAACTTGCATGTCTAATTTTTGACTGAAAAACTCCAACTACAATAAACTTTATTGTACAGCAAAAAAGTAACACAACTTAATACACAAATTTAAATCTATGGGTACAATAGCAACCTTATCGCCGATAGCGATATCTACCATCGCATGATGGTCCACATAATGGACATTTCAGAACATTGTTAATGGCATGATAATAGATGAATTCGTTTTGTGGTCGTTGAGTATATGGTCTGATTCCAATTCCAGAACAGAAGATTTTGTAGGATTTGTTACAATTTTTTTGACATATCGACTGTCCCTTGGTAAACTGTCGGAATTGAAAAAGCTTACTTTACAGGAGAGCGATTTGAAGCATATTTAATGCATAACTTTGTTAATAATTACTGTATCTGTAAGTAAATTTGGTTTTATATTTAGGTTGGCTTTATGAATCTTTATACAAAAACGTGTTTTATTAATTACTAGCTTTTGCCCGCGGCTTCGCTCCCGCTCCAGCCTACTATACCCTACTCTAGTTCTATTCTAGTTTGGGACTAGACGGCGATGTGTCAAAATTGTAAAAAAAAAATTGGTATTCGCTTACTAAGCGGTTATCAATATACTTATTTATTTTTGATACAAGCCTTCTAAAGATCTTAAAACTAAAACTTTGTTCAAAAGAATAACAAGTAAAAGGCAAACAAAGATAGCAGAAAAGCCGGAGAGCCACTTGCTTAAATAATGTGAAAAATATTTATAAAATAGAAGATATCTTGGCTTCTGAAATAGGAATAATTTCTACTGCTTTCAAAGGATTGACTTCGAAATCGATATTTCTATTTTGAATATCAAACTAATATTGTATAGGCGAAAGTATGTATGTATGTGTATATTGTTTTTCCATCAAGCGCTCAAACGTTCGTATGAATTTAAAGTTTTAGCACACGGGAAGAAAATTACCTGGAATAGAACATAGGATATTGTTTATCCGGGGAGTCTGTCGCTTGGTATAATCTCTAACTTTCATGCAAGTAAAACCTTTGGCAAAAGATAGTTGATGTTTTCACGTAGTAATGGAGCCTTGATGAATAAAAATATAAATTTAACATTATCAATCACAAAATGTTAAACGAGTCCTGATTATATTTTTTAGATCAAAAGTGAGTAATAAGAAAGTTAAAATATAAAGGATTAGTAATTAAATTTAAGAAAAAAAAATAAGAATACCAGTTTATGGATAATCATTAAGTGAAACATGAAAAATGGTGTTATTTGTAAAAGTGGTAAAATATATAGTGGTATATATATTTTTTAACTGATATAAACTACTTGTTGACTGTGATCCCACCTGATGGTAAGCAGTGATACAATCGTTGATGGTGAAGCGCACTAGTTTATTAAGAGCCTATTCATATTTACGCTTGTCTTTTTTTTATATATTCAAAATTTAATATGCTTTTATAGAAAATCGATCTCAAATATGCCAGGTACAGTTCAACTGCATCCTTTATTCTTTATTATACACAAACAATTTATAAAAACAGTTTAAAAAAGTACAGATGATGTACATTGGCGAGCTTAACCCACAACTGGGTTTTCTTACAGCAAACCACACAATGGAGAATGAAATAGGGTAGTTTCCAGGGTCAAAATAATTACATTTTATTTAGTCCGTATTTTAGATTATAAAAAAATATTGGACACGTATTTATTCTTTTTTCGATTAAACAAAAAATAACAAAGATATAGCCCATGAAAGTTACGTGTGACGTCACCCCGTGCGAAAAAATGCAGCAAGGGGTGACGTTACACGTAACTTTAATCGGCTATATCTTTGTTATTTTTTTGGTTTAATTTACAAATAAAAATTACGTGTCCCTTATTTTTGAATAATCTAAAAGACGGACTAATTACATTTTTTTACGGCAACTAGCCTATTCTCATTTGAGGAAACCTTTATGAATCTCTCAAGAAGCAGCTACTTAGTCTCGAGTTCCAGACTCTAAACTTACAAGTACCTATATCGGTTTTGGAAATACATCCAAGTAAAAGCCTCACATAATTGAATTTCGTGCGTTATCTTACAAATATGGCTCGCATTCATATTCAAAGCATAGCGCCATATGCTCGCACATGTACTAGCCTAAGAATTTTATGATTATCAAGGATAAGTATATTTTTAGGGTCTCGTGTTTTATAGGTTGAGCTAGGTAAAGGTATTTTGTTGAAAAGAAAGTACTTGAAGTGAATCTTCGATCAATATGATTATGATGATCGCAAAACTTCAATACCCAAAGAGATAGCTATAATAATCAATGCTATGAATTATTATGAAAAATCAAATGCAAGTAATAGTTTTTTTTTTATTGTTGATAGGTTCGAACTTGACCGCTATCCCACCTGATGGAAAGTGACGATGCGGTCGACGATGGAACGCGCTTACCTAGAAGTAACCTATTCACTCTTGACTTAAAGATTCCCGGGTTGTGGCCATCAGGAAACGCAAACTAGTTTCAAAGAAAATAGTTGTATGGGTGCAATGATATTCAATCGTTGAAAACAATTGATAAATCACCCTAGACTTATGAGATCGTCACTTGCTACCACAAAATAACACTGTCAACTTTTTTTTTTGGAAAATTAATTAACCAAGTAACTTCTCCTACTCTAAGTGAGCGAGAAGCTGTCAGACTTCCTAATACAGATCCTGTCGTATGTTTTCTGATAATGTCAACCTTGGGTCTTTAAGTCAAGATAACAAGTAACCTATTCAAGAACCAAGGTTACCGATATAACTTGAAGAATTGCCGAACTTAAGTGGCAATGGGCGGCGTTGCACGCATAACAGATGGTCAATGGGAACGAAAGGTTCTGGAGAAGTTTTTTTTTTTGTTCACACAACGCCGTCTAGTTCCAAGCTAAGCAGAGCTTGTGGTATGGGTACTAGACAACTGATAAACATACTTATATATTTCTAAATACATACATATTATAGATAAATTACACCCAGACACAGAACAAATGTTTATGCTCATCACACAAACATTTTTCCTGGGTGGGAATCGAACCCACGACCTCCGGCATAGCAGTCAGGGTCACTAACCACTAGACCAACAGGCCTGTCAAAGTGTGTAGTGTAGTGACTTCGTAAAGGACACGAAGCGTTGGAAGACCCCGCACAAGATGGACCGATAAACTGGTAAAAGTTGCGGCAATCCGATGAATGCGAGACGCACAGGAGTGGTCGTTGTGGTAACGCTTGGGGGAGGCCTATATCCAACAGTGAAAGTTTTTTGGTTGAAATGATGATGAAACTATTGAAAGTTACTTTCTTAGGCAAGCATCCATCGTCAACCACATCGTCGTTTCCATCAGGTACCGTCAAACGGGGTGAATAGGAACGTAAGGGTGTATAGAAACAAAACTTTGGTTAAGATTTTCACTTTGGAACATATTATATTATTGATCAATTACATTATATTGATTTCTATCAACTCATCGATTTTACATGACATTTAATGAATATATTGGAGTACTTTAACATGATGTCTGGCAGTTTTGAGTATTTGATGAGGCCTACCTAAATGTCCTTTCTTTGGCATTGTTCGTCAAGTCGTTGAGCTCCTTTGTAGATCTAAGTTTGAGCTACACGAATACTGACAAATGCTTGCACTGACTGGACAGGTCCACTCAAATCTGTGTGGTTCTTTCCTCAAAAGACCATCTGAGACACTAATCTGCATGGTTCTCACATGATTTGACCATTACATGTTCTTTACTGTATGGACTTTAAAAGAGACTTTGACCCCTGAGTTTGTTTCGGTGTTTCTTCTCAGGGTAGTCAGCTAGGAAACACCGGCCTCATCTAGTTTAAACTGACTGAAAACAAAATTGACGTATAAAAGTGTTTTTTTAAAAAACCTATTAGCAAAATAAAGATCATCTTTTTACTTAAATTGCCCTTAAAAGTTTTGTCTCTGTTCACCCGTGCATTTCCATTCATCCTGTTTGACTGTAATTATCAAATTGGAGACTTTCAATAGTAATAAAAAATCCCTTCAGTTACCTTTAGCATCGAAGATCACGGTAAATCTGTGAGTGAGAGATTGTTCGAAACAATCCCCTAATAGAATATCATTTTAGTAGGCCTTAGTAAAATGATGACGGACGACGAGTAATAGGTAACCGTCTAGACTGAATCCTAGTCGTCGACCGACGGCGTATTGTGTTCCACGCGCACCTCAAAGAGATGTCAGCAAAACCGTAGGAGCTCAACAGGATAGAAGCCTACTGGGACCAAGAGTTGGCTTCAAAGAAGGAAACCTGTACCCCTAGCCAAGTTGCTAATCTGCAATAGTTAACGCTTGTAGAAAGCTTCAAATGTATGGGAATGACGTCGTCTTACCGCTCAGTCACGTGGTCAGAACAAATGAATTAGCGGCAAGGTCAACTCGAAGCGTTCGGCGCAAGCGAAACGGTTGTAACTTGGCTAGGGGGGCTGGAGTCTTGGAACACTAGGCAAAGAAGGAACTTAGGTTTTAGTTAGTAAAAGTCTGACACGCTCTACCTTTCCGCTTTAAAGCAAGAGAAGTCATTGGATAATTTCCCAAAAAAAACTTGGTTAGAGATCACGCAAGACAAAGAGGATTGAAAAGAAAAAGAGAAGGCTTTTGCCCAGCAACAGGACATAAATAGCAAACAAAAAAAGGAAAAAAAATAATTAAAATTATTCGATACTTAAGCATAAATTGCCAAAGAGTGACGACCCTTTTGTGGATGTATGAAATAATAAAAATGTACTTACTTAAAAAAAAGACTAAAATATATTTCAAAACATTAAGCTTTAATACTTTTACCTTATCTCAAACTTATAAACGGGTTTGCTACAACCAAGACTTCAGAAACTCGAAATAGTTTTCCTTTACGTTGGACATGAAAAGACCAAGGGGGATGTCTTTACCACGCTCAGGGGCATAAAGGACAAGATTAAATCAGATTCCGTGTTCGTACAAATAGAGGCGACGCCGCGTTGAAAGCGAGATCTACTTACTATGTCCTTTATTTGTTCCGAGAACACGGAGAAACTGTAAAACGGATTTTGAGGAAACACGTTGAATATTAACTTTCAGCTGCTGGTGAAAAATAAGTACCCAGTGGGTGTTTAGGAGGCAGAAAGAGGCCAAAGAAAAGATGGATGGATTGTGTGAGAAGTCATATGATTGAAAAGTGAGTTATTTATTTATTTTTGCTTATCCTCACATTGAAACGCCTTGCAGCAGTTACACCAATGGAGCACAATTAGTTCAGAATCGGCTACTTTTTAACATCATGTGTGCAGTAAAGTGGTTGTCATCATAGAGCGGCGGTGGGTCACGTACTCTCGCTTCCGCAGCATCATTCCAGACAGCGCTCCTCCAGGATTCCACATGTACCAAATCCTATATTGAACACTTTTTTGAAATGTGTTCGATTTGAGATATATACGAGTTAGTGCTATCGTGACGGGTGACAGGACAGAATGGAAGAAAAAAACGTGTTGCAACGACCCAAAACAAACTACCTAGATGATGATGGGTAAAAGAAGAAAAGGCTTTTGCTCAGCAATTGGACATTGTGATAACAGATATTTTATTACTGACTAGTCTATGTTAGTATTAGCTAGCTTCTGCCGGTGGCTTCACCAGTATTTAAGTAGAAAATATTTTTTTTTTTGTATAATTGATAGGCTCGCGTTTGACTACAATCTCACCTGATGGTAAGCGATATATTTAAGTCACTCACTGATAAATTAGCTTTCTACTGGTAGAAGAATTTTGTGAATCGGTCTAGTAGTTTTAAGTTAACTCATTACAAACAAAAATACAAATCATTCCTCAACAACAAATCTTCTTACGAAATCGATATTGATAGGCTCGCGTTTGACCACTCTCTCTGCTGATAATAAGCGATAATGTGGTCAGCATGCCTTCCAAAAAGTTGCCTCTTGAAAAGCGGGCTATTTAAATACCCTCACTCAAGTTGTAACTATCAGCCCCCTTAGCCAACGGCGTTATCGCCGCCGCCGTCGCCGGGATTCTGATCCCGATTTCCGGCCAACGTAGACGCGGGCTTGCGGACAGTGAGCAATGGGTAGCTCACTGTCCGGCCGTCCGGTAACTGTCCGGACTAAGCCCAAGTCGTCGACGGCGCGCACTGTTCCCGCGCGCCTCAAGGAGTTGTTAGCAACAGCAGGGACCCAGCCGGGTCGAAGCCTACTGGGGCCAGGGTTATCCGAAAGGGCGCTCGAGTCCCGGTATGAAGGCTAGAAGGAACGGGGTGGGTCTTTTAGTCAGTAAGAGTCTGACACTATCTCCCGCTCCGCCCAAGGGCGGGGGATGTCAATGCATGATTCTTTCCCACCATAAAAAAAAAGCCAAGTTCTAACCGTTTCTATTAAATTTTCTTGCATCGAACGCCTGACGATCGATGACGTCAGAACAAAAGCTACCAGGACATGATCTACCTGTGTGACAAACTTCATCCAAATCTCTTCAACTGTCTGAAAGAATATCAAATATAATGACTAAAATTGCTAAAATAAAATAGGTACAAGATTGAACTCATGACCTCTCTCAGAGGGCATCGCGCTGAAATCATTGAACTACTAGTAATCATAAAAAAAGGTTTCTTAAATATTAAAGTTACAAATGAAAACGTTTATCATCGAAACATAAAATGCCACGGAGGAATAATATATCATGCCAATATTGCCAAATTCTATAAAATTCGAAGTTCGTCTTGGCTGTATAAAAAGCCTTCATACCTACGCCTTATATTTTTTTAAACAAACTTCGTAAAGTATTCCCTGTTGTTACCAGGAGATCAGAAATTCGAAAAAGTTTATAGCACCTAGTACGGCTGTTAAGTTGATATTACGAAGCAACTTATCCTCGTCTAGTGGTTTGGCAGCTTATAACCACTTTTCTTGAACGTTTTTGGTGAGATCTTGTTAAGTCATGTTTTCCTAGTACTTTTTAAGCGAGCACAGTTTATTTTCGCTCTCTTTTTTATAGTTTTTTTTTTAAATTGATATAAACTAGTGCTTGGCTGCGATCCCACCTGATGGTAAGCAGTGATGCAATCGTTGATGGTGAGGCGCACTAGTTTATTAAGAGCCTATTCGCTCTTGCCTTAAAGACACCTAAATTATAATCCGACGGGAACACCGCAGCAGGCAAATTGTTCCAGTCCCTCGATGTACGCGGTATAAACGACGAGGCGAAACGCTTGGTCCGGACCGTAGAGGTTTCAGCAACATAAGGGTGGTAAGGTTTTTTTATTATGCTATCATATGTATAATGACTGAAAGGTTAGGAAAATGTTAGTATAAAATAGTAATAATAGGTTTAGCATCAGCTAACAATATATTTAAATGACACCAAACACAAAAACGTGTACCGTATTTCCTTTACCGAAATACGTTTCAAATAGAATTCCATTAAAAAATGGATAATAAAACTCTGTCTGACGTCCACTCCTCAAGTTAAATTAAATTCCTTCTCTTCGAAACCAATTGACAGCCAATTTTGAACTTTAAGGCACGTACATAGAGACTCTATCTTTTGATTAGCATAGCAAACCTAAGTTTGTTGTTGCTCCACGTTTTGAAGTGTGGTTGAAAGTATCTAAATCACTTTAATAATTCAATTAAAGAACAAACAGGTGTTAATTTATTATTAACGGACCAGATTCTTTGACATAGACGGCCGAATTTATTAATGCTTTTAAACTATTTTATTTTGTTAACACAAGTGTATTTTTCCACTACCTATAGAATATATTTTTTTTCTGTTACAGAAAAGGAAGGAACGATTACAAATCAATATCACTCGTTTTGTGTTAAAATAAATATGCCTTTTTCACTGTTAGGGTATACCTTTAAAAGGAGCTTGGACTTTTGGAGAAAAGGCTAGAGAGTGTAAGATTTATACCTCAAAACTGAAAGTGGTTCCGTGACCTCTTAAAAGACCAGTTCGGATTTTCTGTGTTCAACACCTGTTAGGGTACATCTTCAGTGCATCAAGGAAGTCAGTAAAAGGATCTCTCCTGAGCCCGCTGTAGACGGCAGCACGTGATCACTGCGCCACCGTCTTTCCTGGGGTTATCCAGTGAGTGGATAGAATCCCCACTCTGAGCACCCCTATTCTTTGTCAAACTAGGTTGGGGTTATTCACTGGGTGGATAGAGTCCCCACTCTGAGCACCCTAGTCTTTTTCAAATTAGCTTGAGTCCGTTTTCCAATCTAAACAGATGCAGTTGATACTTATAGTGATTACCTAAATTATGTAGTTTCTAAAACTGTACAAATAGCAGCTTTAAGCAGCAGATTAAAGACTTTGCTAGACCAATTTCTTTTTCAGTGCGAAATCATCAAATGACTCCTTTGGCTCTAAACTACCTGTGTTCGTTTATTTGCCCTTTGCGTTCCAAGGCTACGGTAACTTAGCTAAGAACCTTGAACCCCTATGGGAAACGCAGGTGTTGCGCGTCGCAGGGCTTTTGACTCGACCTTGGTCCTTACTAGACAGTCGGACAGCAAACTACCCATTATACATCGTCCGCAACCCTGCTCCTAGTAAGCAGCCTCTTACGTAACGTCAGTCTCCTGTAACGGCTGGGGTGTGAGGATGTCTTCTCTCGCGCACTTTCCACAACCTCCTATGCTCAGATTATTGCTTCGCAGAAGAAGATAGCTGTTTCCCATTCCGTCTCGCTTCATCCCAGCCATGGCCAGCCATGATAGATCGCTGCCGCTGATAGCCTCCACGAGGACAAAGCAACGCTCCGCCCGAGCGAATACACTTCCACCTTATGCCACATGTCTTATACTTTCCAAGATCATAAATTAGTAACTTTATTAGCTGCCATAAAACTGTAAATTAAAATAACCAGGTAAACTATTTTAAGCAATAAAAAGTTTTAATGTACGGCTCCTTAAATCAAAATTAAATAGTTAAGGAAGCCATAATAATTTAGAATGTAGGTTTATGGCGACGTAAACTGGTTTACAACGACGTTTCAATCGCTGAAAATCTTTTGAAATCCAACCAGAACGTTAACAAAATCGTAAACGTTAAAGTTGATACAAAATTGTCTTAAATTCGTTTTTCAGTATCCTCTTACAAGACAGTGTATTTTATTTATAGTTTTACTGGCGACTCGCCCTTGCTTTACACGGGGCTTGCAAATCTTTAAAAGGGTTTTTAATATGCATTTAAACTTTCCGACGCTAAGTAGTCAAAAAATGTATACCAGTACCACTAGCCAAGTTTATAATCTGCAATCGTTAACGCTAGTAGAAAACTTCAAATGTACGGGAATAACGTCGTCTCAACGCTCAGTTACGTGGCCAGAACAAAAGATTCGGCGACGCGGCCAACTCGAAGCATTCGACGCAAGCGAAACGGTTGTAACTTGGCTAGGGGGCAGGTATATCAGCAAAAACGTGTTAAATTCTTCGTGCCTCCAAGAGACTGGGCCTTTTTTTTAGTAAACGAATCAGCATTGCTATCCAACATGGCAATAATGCCAGCGTTCTGGGCACTTTTCCCATTGATATCGATATTGATAAATTTTTTGATGCTCAATGAGGTTTTTTTCTGCCCGTTTGTACATATTATTATTTTTAGTTTGTATATTTATTAAGCTATAATATTTATTAAATTACATGTTTATAAGTAGAATTAGATGAAGTGCATATTACTAAAAGAGTTCTGAGTATACATGTAGATAGATGGAGAAGGAGAGGAAGGTCGAAGAAAAGAAGAAGACAAGTGACAAGACAGAATGGAAGAAAAAAACGTGTTGCGCCGACCCCATGTAATATGAGATACTGATAGGAAGAAGAAGAAGATGTTTATAAGTAGCTATATAATTATAATTTAACTAGCTGACCCGGCCACGCGTTGCTGTGGCTAAAGTTTTTGTTATATTACATTATAGTAAACAATCTAAGAGGAACAATAAGAGAACATCAGTCACGGAGTCTACTATGCTTTTTCACACAGATGGTATTTGTAAAAAAATATGGTGATCTCCTTATTTGACTTTCTACTACTATAACCCTTTAGTACAATGAAATTATTTACGAACAAAGACGAAAATGTTGATGTTGGTATACAAATTCACTGGATTGAGATTTGAAGGGGAAGTACGTTGAACACAATTAATTAAAATTGTCTTACACTTGATATTAAGCAGAAATCAATAGGTACAAAATAAAAATTTATCAGATTTATTATTTCCATTTAATTTTATAACAAATATAAGTATATTACAGTATAATACAGTAAATAACATGTGACGCTTAAACTCATGAATGAGGTAGGCAAGGCAGACAGTCTTAAACTTTTAAACATTAATATCTTTTTTTTTGAATTATAAATACTTTCAATTTCAATTTAATTTAACACCAATCGCTGCACAATGTTTTTGGTTAACCTGTCTTTAGCTAACACAAATAGATTCGACGGTTTCCCAACACGTGAACACGCAACATATAGTTGCCCATGAGAAAAACATGGATTTTCCAAATCTAAACCACAAATGGACATTGTTTGACCTTGAGATTTATTTATAGACATGGCGAAAGCTAAACGAATTGGAAACTGTAGCCTTTTGAAGGGTAAGGTAGAATCTGATGGTATCATCGGAATACGTGGCAGCAGGACCACTTTTCCTTTAAACTTCCCAGCCAAAATGGTTGCTTCAAGAATGTTTCCGGTGATCTTTTTGATGACCAAACGCGTACCGTTACATAATTGAGGTGGATTCAAATTACGGAGGAGAATAATAGGGGAACCAATCTTTAATCGAAGATTATGTGGTGCATTCCAGGGATATCTAATGAATTTAAAAATTCAATCGGAAAATTTACACTTTCATTTTCATCAACAACAGTATCGATTGATTTAAAAGACATCAGATCGCCTGGTAACAACTGTTGTATCTGGAAGTTAATTTCGTCAACATCAACGTTTTTGGCTGCCAAAATCGCCCGTTGACTAAGCCATTCATGATTCAAATAATTATTCTGTATATCCGGGAAAATACTCTGAATCAATTCATTTTTATCCTGAACAACAGTGCAAAAATTATCTGGTAGTTTAATGCATTGCGTATTTGGTTGCAGTTCTATTTTACCGTTCCCAATATCTAGTAGTTGTTCGGAAAATATTTGTGCTGATGGATCATTTTGCAATTGTACTCGCATATTTATGGTCAATCGAAGTGTTTCAACACTTCGCCATAAGAATGATTGTTTCAAACATGCATTAATCTCATCCGCGAAAGTAGAGCGAGGTATAACCGGTAAGGTCTGCCGGAAGTCACCAGACAAAAGTAAGATAGCACCACCGAAAAGTTTATTATTGCTGTTTAAATCTTGCATAGTTCTGTTTAATGCTTCAAGTGAATATTTGTGTGCCATTGTGCACTCATCCCAAATTATTATAGAACTCTTCCGCAACACTGCAGCTATTCCACTATTCTTTTTGATGTTACACATTGCATCTGGTTTATTATGAACGTCCAATGGCAGCTTGAATGTTGAATGTGCTGTTCGCCCACCATCCAGTAAAGTAGCCGCAATGCCTGACGATGCTACTGCTAATGCGATTTTTTGTTGCGACCGTATTTTGGCAAGAATCAACGATATTAAAAATGTCTTACCGGTTCCACCGGGTGCATCCAAGAAAAAAAAACCGCCTTGTTCAGCAGCAACAGCCAGCATAATCCGATCATAAATAATTTTTTGTTCTGCTGTCAGTAA